>OZ012678.1:104022801-105419551 GCA_963942445.1 Argyra leucocephala
CATTAATTTAAATATAATTAATTATTTATAAAAACAAAATTCGATAAATAATCAAAAACACATTTATTGCACATAAACACAAATAACTAAATGATGAATCACTTTCATCAGTAGTATTTTCTGCTGCCTGCAATGTTGTCGATGACGGTGCTTCGGGTCGTTCTTTGGTTTCCATTCTTATTTTGTTTCGATACTTTCTTTTCAGCACTTCTACCAGCCCTTCTATGGGCAAATGGGTTTATGGTCTATGTCTCATGAGTAGGTACAATAAAATTTATAAACTAAAATTATTACCGTTTTAAATTATAAATTTATTGTACTCATGGGACATAGCGCGTGGACCCATTTACTCCTGGATTTCCATATCTACATTAAAATATTTTAGAAAACACCCATTAGAACTTTGATCAATGTATTATTTTTATCACCCATTTCAAAATATCAATGTATTATTTTTATTTTTTTTATTTTTTATTCAATTATCTCAAAAGGAGCTTTCTAGCTCGTACAGAGTTTGGTAAATTAAGAAATTTAAAATAAAGATTTCAAACAATTAATAAATGTAGTAGTACTTATACATATAATATAATTCAAATATAATATATTCAATTCAAGTGATTTAGAAGAAAAGAAAAATAATATAGTATTTAAATAAATAATATGAAAATAAGAAAAATTCAAAACAGTAATTAGAATTTAGAAACTTAGTTAACAGTAATTAGAATTTAGAACATATAAAATACATATTTTTGATTTTATTTTTCAATGTTCTTGTTGAAAAACTATTGGGATTCGTTATTATGTTGCGCAGATTATTGTAAGCATCGATTCCTGAGTTCATTATAGGTTCTAAGCCATTGAGGTGTAACGCAGCATGAAATCGGATTTGATTAGCATTTCTCGTATTATAATTGTTTATATCATGATTATGAATCAAATTGATGTTGGATTTGATATTACAGTTATATATATTGTGCATATGTGCAATTTGAATCATGTTTTTCATATCAATTAGCTTCAAGGTCTCAAGTTTTTTATGTATTTTATTTGTAGAGGTCCTGTAATTTAAACCAAATAGGTTTTTGATTGCTTTGTTTTGTATTACTTGTAAGATTTTCATATTTTTGGTGTATGTGTTATCTCAAATGCCAATTCCATAAGACATAACACTATGGAACAGACTATAGAAAATTTGGAGTTTTCTTGTATCAGGAGGTCGCCACCTAAGTTTTTTGAAAATCCCAGCAATTCTTCTAGTTTTTACTGCAAGTTCAGCTGTATAGTAACTCCTGAATCTCCGCTGCACAAATGGTTATAAAGAGTGGCGTTAGTAGTTCTTCCTGCACGGCATTAATCTTAATAAATTGTCATACCCGATCTTCATAAGCTTTAAATTTGCTACCACTTATGAAAGTTCAATACTAGGTTCAATACTCCCATGAGGTTCAATACTACCCATCATTTTTGCCATAATGTTTTTTTTATTATATTTATTATTATTTAATTTAAAAAAATTAAACAGTATTTTTAAATTTTTATTCACAATATACTTTATAATTATGTTTCTAGAAACAATCTAAAAAAAAAACATTATAGAAACTTAAAAATTTTTTTTTGTTTTTATTGTTTTTTGTTTCAAATTAATTGAAAAAAATTAAATAAAAAATCTTTATTTAAGATTGTCTTTATGTCAAGGTTACATTCACATTTGTACTGACTTAAATTAGGAATGTGCGAATAGTAACTATTTGGTTGAGTATCCGTTAACTGACAAGATCCGAAATAACGGATAGACATTCCAAATAATATTCGTTAGCCAAAGCATTTCGGATCTTCTTATATCATATTATTTTCATATTCATGTATATTTTATTCTTTTTTCATTTCATATTCATTTCTGTGGTTTTACAACCAAAGATGATAACTCCAATTTTGTATATTTTTTTTTTGTCTTCTTTTTTTTTTACTCTTTGAATATATCTTTTCTTATTTATATATACTAGTGAACCCCCGGTGCAATTGCACAGAAACAGTTCTTACAGGTACGGTTTTATATAAAAAGAAATATTTGTTTAGGTATAATTGTAGTTGTTTTCTGAATCGTTTGTATTTTAATCCGTTTATAATCCAAAACGTTTGTAATCACAATTCTTTTATAGCAATAGTCAACAATTTGTTTGAAAGAAAGTAATAAACTTCATAAGTTCATACAATCGATGTCGCTTATAGTCACATTAAAATATACCCCAATTTAAAAAAAAAAAAAATAAAATAAGCCAAAAGTGAATTATTTTTTTAAAAAATTGATTTACAGATATATATATATATAGTCTTTTTCTGTTATTTATTACAAATATGTATATTTTGTGATTACATAACAGAATTGATATTGAATAAAATAAAGTTTAAAATTGTTATATCTACGAAAGATATTTTATTGAATTTGATTTTGTTTATAAAGATGCAATTATTTTTGACTACGCCTATAATCACAAAACGGTTATAGTCAGCAATATTACTGAAATTTAACGAATGACTATAACCGTGCTTACTGTATATATTTTTTTTAAATAGCAAAAGCAAATGAACTAACATTTATTATATAATTTTTGAAGAGTATGATCTGATCTGATTTTTGTTTTTCTGCTTTGCTTTCAATTTTTGTTTGTGTGTTTGTTTTTCTACTTTCTTCTATAAGTTTGTGTCAATTTAAATTTTAAAATGAATTTTAATGAAGCCTTTTTAAAAATTGTCCTTCATTGAAATTTATTTTAGAGTATAGATGTCGTTCAATTCAAAAATAATCGTCATTTATCTGGTGTAACTATTTGAAATGTTTTAAGTATTCAGCACCAAGAATTTTTTTTTTCTTTGATCTATTGTACTTCCCCGCCCATTTCAGAATTGCAGGTCTATGTCCTTGATAAACGCTATTATTGCTTTGATGTCAAATTGAGAATCAGGTGATTTGTATCCCTGGAAGTATTTGTATCTTTTGCGAGCTATAGCGTCGCAATCAAATAGAATATGGGAGGAGGATTCCTCCTCTTCTAAGCAGAATCTGCATCTGTCTGTGCTCGATCTACTAATCTTGAAGAGATTTGTGTTGAATGGGCCATGACCTGTGATAAACGATTTCAGCATTCTGACATTGAGTTTAGTCTTCCTGATTAGACCATACTGAAGCTTCCGGAGGTAAGGCTCTTATTAAACCTTCGACTTCTTCTCTTTTTTGGGTATTAGTACAATGAAGTTCCTGCGACAATCAATTGCTTTTGTAATATAGTCTGACATTGCAATTGTTTCGGTTCCCAGTTTAGTTTTCTGCAGGATCATGGTATGTCCTGGTCTTTTGTGTTTGAAATTGTTTGTTAGATGCAGCCTTTTTGCTGTCATTCCTGCCGTCTTCATCAAGTATAGATGAATCGGCAGGAGTTCCGAAATTTTTTCCAGGGCTAAAGTAGGGCACGTTCTGAGTGTTCCAGTAGTCCCAAGGCATGCTATTCTTTGTATTTCTATAAGCTTAGCACATGATTTCGGCTGTTCTATTTCTTGCCACCATACAAATGTCGCGTAAGATATTATAGGTCTTATTAATGGCTTGTAGAGCCATACAGTCATCTGTGGAGATAATCCCCATATTTTTCTAAATATATTTTGACATCCAAAAAACGCCCTGTTAGGATGTTTTTTATTTTGTATGGATTAATACTCAGACCCACGATTTTGCACCATTTATGCACTATGCTTATAGCAAATTGCATTCGTTCCGCAATTGTGTTTTCGAATTTGCCTCTGACTAGTAAGACCAGATCGTTAGCGTAACTGATACAGGAGACCTTCGTTATTTAGAATGGCCAGTAGTTGGTCCATTAGCCACGGCAATGGCGAAATTACACCTCCTTGGGGACATCCCCTTGTTGGTGCCATTGTTAGGTACTCGTTATTTAGTCTTGCTGTTATTCTTCTACTTTTGAGCATGCTAAGTAGTCAATCTATAGTAGTGGAATCAATTTTTTTAGCTTCCGCCGCTTATTGAATTATATTGTAATTGGTGTTATCAAATGCGTATATCAGCAAATATTCAAGACAACATCTCTTTGTTCCGAAGCGTATCTTCGATTTCATAAATGAGCTCATGTTATGCTGCCTCTATTGATTTCCCTGCTTGATATGCGTGCTGATTCACATTCAAGGGAAATTTCTTAAGAAAGTTGGATTTTATGTATAAGTCTAATACTTTTTCCATGGTTTTAAGAACGAATGACATTAGACTTGTTGGCTTATAAGATTTGACTCTGTCGCCTGTTTTCGTTGCACATGGTTTGGGAATAAAAACTACCGTCGTTTCTCGCCATACACTTGGAATGTATCCTAGGCAATAACTTGCCCTAAATAGCTTTATTAATATATTTATGCCTCGCTGTAAAAAGATTGGGTATATATCATCCTCACCCGAAGATTTATATAGAGAAAAGAAGCTGACCGCCCAGCGTATTGGTGTAAAGATTTTTTCCGTTTGCTTGTAGGCTCGTTGTGGAATCATGTAGGATCTAGCATCCTGTATTCCGTAATGTTCATGACCTGGTTCAATAATAATAGATTGTGGGAAGTGTGCCTGAAGTAGGTACTTCAGAGTGGCTTCCATTTGGCTTCCTTACAGAACCTAATCGGTTCTTGTGGTCTAGAGATAAAGCTTTTTGGAGGCGGCATGCTGCAGGCAATTTGTCCACCTTGCAACATAGCTCTTTCCATCTCGCTCTCTTCCTCATTCTTATTTCTTTGTTATATTCAGTGAGAGCCGATAATCTATAAATTAAACATAAATGATATATTTTCAAATGACTGTGTACATTAAAGAAATTATTCAACGCATAATATATTCATAATCATATAGAACTATCTGGAACACATTACTGAATAAACCTAATATTTTACTATTTTTCAATTGAAGTATGTACTTTAAATTTTAGTTTGATCATTGGCCGTCAGATGGTTTTTTATGTAGATTTTAATAAATATTATAGTTATGTTCCCAGTTTTTTTTTAAATAAATTGTCAGTTGTATAATAAAGTTATAATAATATCCATATATAATGTATGTATGTAGGACTACTAAAACTTTTTCAAAACTTTTTACATTTAAAAAACAAACTTAATATAAATATAATTAAATATAATTTAAACGAAATGAAAAGTTTATTTTATTGTTTATTTAAATAAAAAAAGGTACCTATTTAAAACTTTTTTTTTTAATATTTACTTTTTAGTCATAAATTAAGATATGTTTCTTTTTTATTAAAACTAAATATTATAAAACCTGTAAAATAAATTTGAACAATAAAATTTTAACATTGGTTCGATATACATAACATTTCACCAATATACTAATAAGACTTCCTAACCAAAATAAAGTACATACAAATTATATTATATTTATTGTACCTACATTTTAGCTGTTTGAGTATACATATATAGGTAGGATAAATGCTAATGCCTACTTGCACACGGGTCAACTTTCATCACTTTGTTCCTTTCGTTTCATTCCCCCCTTTCAATTAGCAAAATTAGTTTATAGAAAAGGGGGAATTAAACGAAAGGAAAAAATTGATGAAAGTGGACCCATGTGGAAGTAGGCAATTGGTATAATATATTATATTATTTGCATAATACATCATAGTGTCAAAAACAAGACAAAACTGTCAACTGTGAATACATTCCATGTTTGGATAAGTAATAAGTATACATAATTTGTATGCTTAAATTTTTTTTAAACTAAACGGTTTCGTATTTTGTTGAAATCATTGAGAAGAGAATAATAATTAAAAATTACTTTTATATATTATACTATTTATTTATTTTTTGTTATTAATTATATTATATTATAAAAATTAATATTATAATACATAATAATAAAAAAAATATTTTTTTATTATAAAAAAAAAAAAATTGAATTAATAGAGAATCGAAAGTAAAAGTAAAAGTAAAAGTGCAAAGAACCAAATGCGATAAATAAAAAAATAAATAAAATGAATTTGATTCAAAAGAAAATCGACAAAACTTTCTCATATTAAATGATGCTTCAACCAACTTAATCTTAAAAAATAAAAATTGATTTCGATCGCTACGACCTGTATCATCACTGATTGATTGAATGAAAAAAAAAAAACGCAGCACACGAAAATCCACGAAAAGTGTGCTCTCAAAATCGTGCTCTTGTGTATTATAATATAGACTAGGGGCCCCTGTTGAGTAATTATAATTCAAGTTGAAGCCAAATTAGAGTTTTTAAAAGAAAGAAAGTTAAAAAGTTTTTAAAAGATCAGTAATTTACATAGAAATCTCAGCACAAAAGTTTTGAGGTAAGTAAGGTTTATTTAGGACACATAAATACACCTCTCTCATTTACTGTTTCCTTTTTGATATATTTTGTAAGTGGAATTCAGTGGATAAAATTAAATATCTTTGTAATTAAAGAGCTAGGTACACCTATACATATACATATTTTTAACCAAAACTATATGATTACTACAAATTACCAAAATTTAGAAACAGTTACTTAAAAAAATTTGAAATGAAGAGTTCAAGGGATTTTTGTTTGTTTGTTTTTATTTTACATATGTATTTACGTAGGTTCATTGAAAGTTGTAACTAATAATAATAATTGATTTGTTTGTTGTTGTTTTTTATTTTAATAAGAACTCACATATGCATGTATTTGGGGAATAAAATAAAAATTGATTTTGACCGCCACCGCCTGCATCATCGCCGATTGGTGATGAAAAAAAACGAAGAACACGAAAAACCACGAAAAGTGTGCCTTCACTAATCGTGCTCTTGTGTATTATAATATAGATTTTACATTACATATATTAAAATTTAAAGACTATAATTAAAAGTAAATTGATATATTTAAATTGAGTATTTTAAGTTCTGAAATTAAGAACATATTAATTATCAGCAAAAGAAATTTAAATAATAATTTAAAAATTTTTAGCAAATTAAAAACAAAACAAATAATTCATATTCGGATTTTATGTGCATGATTCTTCTTAATTTTACAAGTAAAAAAATAAGCTTCTTATCTTGTATTCGGTATGTATAAAAACATTACTTTAATAATTAATGTGTGTGATATTGTGATTTCTGACGAAATTAAAAAAAAAATTGTTGTATTTCTATTTTCTGTGATAAAAATTTACTATTTGTGCTGTATATTGTATATATATAATTTATGTATATTTATTTATCTATATTTATAAGTTAAAGTAAAAATTATATATATATATATATATATATATATATATATAATTATATACACAGTTATTAAAAACTGTGTGAAAATAATTTCATTAAACTCTTGTGTAAGAGAATTTCATTATGCTTAACGAATCAAAGTAACGAGTATAATCGTACTGCACATCACCACTAACTTAAATCTATTTAATTCTTATTAATCTATTTATGAATATATTCTTTTTAGTGTTATAATACTATTACAATGTTCAAATGCTTAATACAAGGTTGTATTCAAATATACAAAACTTATCAGTAAAGATTCAGTTGCGGTTCAACTTTAAGTGGTCACGGAAAATACAAAGCTGAAGATAGGGAGGGTATCATTATACCTTCGATATGACGACACAGCTTGTGGGAGTTGGGAGAACTGAAGAATTTATCAAAAAAGTTGAATGTGCGAAAAAAACAGGAACTCTTGATAGGATGTGACGCTAACACACATAACAAAGTCTGGGGTAGTACAAATGATAAAGAAATTAAGCCAATTTTTATTAATAAGAATAGAAGAGATGATATAGGTTTAGTAAGTAATATACTAAGACGCATGATAACATAATAGTAGATGTCCGAGAAACCTTATTTATCGGACCACTGCCACATAATAATTGGTATAAATTTGCAGAAAGCGGATTTAGGAACCCAAGGAAATGTAATTAGGATCTATACAGAAACAGAATCAGGGGAAGACTGCCCCAACTTAACTCTACCCCAGAGATAGATAAGGAAGTAAGTCATATAACGAAAACTATTACGAAATCCTTTCAGGAAGCATGTCCAATAACAAAACTTAAGAAAAACGTTTTTTCAAAATGGATGAATCGGGAAATACGGAATCTCAGGCAAATATCGAAGCAACTATATAACCGTGCCTACAAAGAAAACAAGGAATCCAAGCGGAAAGCTACAAAGCCGTTCTAAGATGTTACAAATGCGAATCTTAGGCTAAGAAGAAAGCCAAAGAATGTGCTGAGTAGATAGAGAATACGAGAGAAGTGTCTACACTTAAACAAGTTTTATCCAAGACGCACTCATAATCAGAACTGATTGAACGAAATGACGGATCCATGACGACAAATATGAAAGAATCACTGGAAGTACTGATAAATTGTAATTTTGAGGTAGAGTTTTTGTAGAAGGCGAGAACAACATAAACGCGCGTAACTCTGAATCATATGCAAATATATCGAATACCGAAAACGAAAAGATAAAACGGATGGGTAACACATGAAAAAAAGGGCAATAAATTCATTCAAGAAATACAAATCCCCAGGTACAGATAAAATATATCCAATAATGCTTCAAGAAGAGTCGAACCTTCTACTGAATAAACTTTCGGAAATCTACAAGGCATGTCTTAGGTATGGTTATACACCTAAGAAATGAAGGAAAACCAAAATAGTTTTCCTACAAAAGCCGAATAAGGTTAGTTACAGTAAAGCTAATATATACAGATCAATAAGTTTAACATCCTTCCTACTGAAAAGTTTACAAAGAGTTGTTGAACTTGGAATGTGAACCAAGATTGACAAAAACATCAACGTATGTCAACACGCCTGCATCAAGGGCAGATCAGTAGACTCTGCTTCATAACGTAGTAGGTATAATAGAAAACGCCTTTATGACAAGCTTTATTGACATAATCAACAACAAAGCATAATCAACAAGCATAATCAACAACAAAGGCATTGAAGGATACTTAGTAAGATGGACTACCTCTCTACTAAGGGACAAAATTATCCAAGCAAGTTAGGATAGCGAAAAAATGGAAGCAATTGTAAGGAAAGATACGTCTTAAAGAGGTATACTATCCCCACTACTATGGCTCACAGCAATAGACTCACTTTTAGACTTCCTAACAGAAAAGGGAGGAAAGATTACTTGTTACGCTGACGATATGGTTATAATCATAGCCAACAAAAAATACTCAGCACTAGGAGGAAAGATGCAAGAGGCCATAAATTTGGTTGTCTCTTTGATGTGCTGTTGGACCGAAGCAAAATGCCTCAGGCTTTACTCAGAGAAAACAGAACTATGCCTTTTTAACAGAAGAAGAATAGTAATGTGAACATCCCAAGCATAGGGGTACACGGCTTAACTTATCACAGAAAGCAATGACTACATAACATATGTTATATAGTCACTGCTGAAAGTCAAATATCTAGGAATAATTTTAGATACAAAACTAAAATGAAATTAACACACGAGGAAGAGAAAAACAAAGCACTAAAAATATACTGGTTCTGCAAGAGTGCAATTGGGAAAACGTGGGGCTTATCTCCAAAAGTAGTGCATTGGATATACACCTGGATCAGTAGAAGATCACTTACGGGTCGATAACAATGAGACATTTCAACAGGAATAAAAAAATTTTTGATAAATTTCAAATTGGATTATACGGTTACACATTGAGTTTCCAAGCAAAAAGTATTGGATGTAAGGTAAAGAGAATGAGAAAATAAAATTTCTGCTTCAGCTGATTGAAATGTTTCTTCTTTTTTTGTGATTATTTATTTTTATTTTATAGAAATACGAAATTATTAAAAACATTACATATGATACAAATTCAACAAGAAAATAATAAAAATATAAAATAAATACCAAATTATACATTATTTAGAATTTTTTTTTAACTGAGGTAAGTAGGTATAGGTACTCGACATTATGTAGGTTATGTACATAATGTGTACATTATTTATATATTTTGATTTTAATGACTTTTTTAACTTTTTAAAATAGCCAATTTAGAATTAGCGATAGAGTTGCTTTTTAAATCTCTACTGATCCAGCTACAGTTTTTATATAATAATACAAGTATCATAAAACTTTCTATGATCGATGCATTCATTTTCTGTATTAAACCATTCGGGATATTGTTGAGAGATTGCTTTAATGCAGGACTCAAGGATGCGTTTCTTTAACATATTTAAATATAAATATTTTTAAAATATACTTCAAAAATTTCAAAACTGATTCTATTTATTTCACATAAAAAGTCTGATGGTGGTGTTAGATGTATTGTGCTTTGATTTTAAGAAAAATAACTTTTATGTAATATTAGATTTTCCGAAGACAATGCAAGTTCATTATCATCTGTTCCTTTCGGATTTCATCATATCGGATTTACAGCATTCACAATTAATTTTATTTAGAATCATTTTGTATACAGCATAACCAATAAAATAACGTTTTGCATTTTCATTTAAACGAAGTTCTGGATTTGAATATTGATCCAATATATGGATACTATGAATGTCAATATCACATAGAACATTTGCATTTATTGAAGAATCAAATTCAGCAAATGAGCACTATCATTTGCTTCCACAAAAGATCACAAAGGCAAACACAAATAATTATTACACGTCAGCTACTTAAAAAAATAAAAAATGAAGAATTCAAGTGATTTATTTTTTTGTTTTTATTTTATAGATGTAATTAAATATTACAAAAAAAGTTTAATGCTATTTGATATTTCTTTTATTATTTTAAAATTAATATTAACTTAAAACTTTGAGCAATTTTTACTTTTTTGTGGTTTGCTATTAATATTATTATTCTATACATTATTTTCAGAAACTTTAAACAAGATTAATCTAGAACTATTTTAAACTGTCTACTCAACAACGATCCACTACGACCTTTGGGGGTAAAAAAGTTAAATTAACGGATACTACTGAACACAATAAATTTTTTTACTCTAGATCATTCTTGAAAAGTTTGTTGAATAAACCTAACATTTTACTGAAATATTAACAATTTAGCAAATTAATATATTTTATTTTTTTATTGAGCTACTTTAAATATTAGTTTTCTATTTGCCGAAAGATGGATTTTTGTGTAGATTTTAATAAATATTATATTTTTGTTCTTATAAAAAAAATAATTGTCACAAAATAATTGTTTTAAATAAATGCAATCATTCCATTTTCGAAGTACTTCAAATTACTGCGAAATATTTGACAATATTTGACAATCTGTCATATCCATAAAAAAAAAAACAAAAAATTGCCGGTAAGTTTTAAATATATAACTATGTATTGTTAAGTTATCGGATTTGTGCCAATAATTATATTTACTTTTTGCTTTGGTTACATAGCAATGCATAGCATAGCATAGAATATGTTATTTACATACAGGAAATAAAAAATGTTTATCTTTTAGTTTTACAGCAAACTATTTTATTCTATATATTTAACTATATATATTTACTATTTTATTCAAAAGTAATTTACAATTAGTAATTAATTTAATAAAAAGAGAAAGAAATATTTTTATTTAATCAGACCAAAAGTTCTAGCTTTTATAATTTTAATGATCCAAAAGAACATTTTATAAAAATCTGCATTTTCGTTCTCCTTTTTATCCTTTTAATCATCGTTTGTGTCCCTAAAACAAAGAGAAAGTACTTATATAATAAATAAATATTAAATTCATGCAATATATTTATTTCCAAAATTGACTTTCGGTTTTCAAAAGTGTACAATTTTCTTGTTTACATTTTTGAAAACAACACACAAAATTTTTTAGCACATTTTGTTGAAAGAAAATGTAATTAACTAATATCCGTCTATTTTTGAAATACCTACATCTTTCCAAAAGAAATTTCTTGTTATTTCTTTGCCTTCTCCGTTTGATTTATTTCACATTTATTTTTTTTTAAATTTTTTTTGTATGTTCAAAGGAATCAGCTGTTAGTTCTTTATCTCCCTTTTCTTCCTACAAAAATTTCCACTTGGTGCGTGAAAAGCACTTTCCCGATTGTCAATTGTATCCATCATTTATTTCAATTTATCCTTGGAAGGTAAATACCATATTTTATTTTACTTAGAAAAAAACCGTATACGTAAATAACAATTTATTTAAAAAAAAAATGTTGTAAAGTATGTTAAAAAAGGTATGTAAAAATGTCTTACATGGGGTGAAATTTCTAATTATCTTTAAATATAAAAATTTAAAAAATATATAATTTTGCTTGGTCTTCTTTTAAATATCTATCATTTTAAAAAATAATAATGAACATCGGTTGTTAGATGGTTCAGATTTGAACCGTACTTTTTTAATCTATAAATTAAACATAAATGATGTATTTTCAAATCACTATGTCATTAAAGAATTTATTCAACGGATGACTATTCATATTCATATACAACCAACGAATTAGAATTAAATGGAAGTGGCTATCCCATACAAAAATACAAACATTTTGTCCATATTTTTTTAGTACTTCTCTTTCTGTTTGGTTTGTTTGGGTTTCCAATTGTCAAAAAAAAAAATTTTTCAGTGTTAGGCCAATATAGTTTTTTTAAATAGAAAATTAGTAAAAGCTTTGAGTATGAATAAAATAAAAGGTATCAAAATATAATCTTAATAAAAATAACAATGTTTTTTCAATTTAAACTTTCTTTTACTTTATTACCGTATTCTATTATTACACAGAAAAGTATTGCTGTTAAATTATTTGAAAAAAAAAAAATCATTCATGTTTCTGAAATATTGAAAATGTAGCAGTAGTGTGTAATATATGGATATATGAAATTTTCAAAAAGTACGAACACTAGCAATGAAGTAGGAAAAAATAAATTTGTTATTGTCAAATAAATATTAAAAAAAGTCAATAAAATTTTTGATTTTTATTATAAATTGTTAAAAAATTACAAATTTTAAGGAAAAATGGAACGTAAAAAGAAGATTTGTATCATTCCAGGCTGTAAGTCTCATTTGGAAAAAGAAAATTACGTGTCTTTACATATGTAAGTATTATATTTTACATCTTTTGAATTTTTAAAAACTTCTAAACAAAACAGTGTAGTATTAGGATACTTTAAATATCCGGACAAAAAGATATTGGAATGCAAAGATGGAAATATAATAAAATGGGAATATGTTGAAGCATTGCATAACTTACAACAAAATGAATTACTGCATTTAGGTAATAAACTAAAATAAACTAAAATAGTCGCAACCTATCAGCTAAAAACTTAAAAAAAGTTTTGAACCCAAATAATTTTGAATGTAAGTTAATTCAAAATATTTAAACTCTTCAAAATAATTAATACTACTTTTCCATAATTTTTAGGTATTTTTCAATTTATTGATGAAGTAGTACCGTATATTCTTTCGATTATACCAGGTAGTCGTAGTACAGGATTTGATGGTCTCGTAATTGATTTGTTAAATATCAAAAATCTGTATAAAGAATTGGTATTCTCTCAAAAAATTAAATTTCTTCCCAGTTATAAGATCAGTCAAGATCATATAGAACTATTTTTTTCTTCAATAAGGATGCGTCTTGGAAGAAATGACAATCCCACTTCAAAACAGTTCAAAGCAACTTATAAAAGGTTATTAGTTCGTTGTGAAATAAGAGACCATGGAATAGGTAATTGTATTCCACTTGAGGAAATACCAATATTGACGAATGAGCTTAATACTTCATCAATATTAAGAATTAATGAATCAATTAAAAATAATTTTGCATCTTATTTATTTAATGAATCTGAATTTGAAGAAAATGTAGAAGAATTTCAACCACTTTCTGCTTGTGCTGAACATATTGTAGAATATATTGCTGGCTTTGTTGTATATAAGCTGAAATCAAAATTGAAATGTGCAATATGTATTTCTGCAATCATAGCAAGTGACGTGGAAATGAATACAATGGAATATTCATTAATTTCATATAAAACAGAAGGTTACTTAACTTACCCTTCTAAAGATGTAGTCGATATATGTAAGTTTTGCGAATTATTATTTCGACAAACGAATAGTTTAAAAAAAACAAAATTGTTATATAGTTTAATTTCCAAAGTTCTTATAAATTTTATAGGTTCTAAAATTTTTCAAAATTTCTATAATCATATGTTTGACCAAAAACCTTTAGAAAATCATTTTTGTTTATTAATAAAAAGTATTGCAGAAATTTATTTTAATACACGAATACATCATTCCTTAAAACTACATAATGAAAGAAACAGTGTAAGAAATAAATTAACAAAATTAATCCATTTAAAAGGGCACTAATCTATATTTTCTAAAAGAAACTTTAAAAGTGTAAAAAATGATTGCACATAGTCCATATTGTAAAATGAAGTGGAATAGGCCTCTTGGGGAAACCACTTTAAAAAAAACGCTCCTATTTCTTTACCTCAATGGTGGTGTGGAAAAAAGAAAATGTTTTGATACAAATATATTAATAACATATTATTTACATATTTATAAGTATAGGATAGACAATCGGCAATAATAAGTTTATATAATTTTATATAATAAATATCAAATATGTAAAAAATTTTATAATCAACCTATTGAAAAAACTTATAGATTCTTTTCTTTAAAATCTAAAAAAAAGAATAAATATTTTAAAATTCAAAACTAGAAAGCGCTGTATTTCTCATATTTTTTTCATATATGTATTAATAATAAATTTTGATTAATTTATCCATAATTGTTAGATATTTTTACTCATCATATTTTTAAAAAAAATTTAAGTCAAAATACATACAAATTGAGGCATATTAAATTCAGAGCACTATCCTGTTTATTTATCAAAATAATTTCCATTAAAAAGAGAGAAAATATATTGAACGAATATATTCGTCTATTTCTGTTTTTTGACAATCGGAAATACCAAAGAAAGAGAGGAATATACCCAAAACATTGGACACTTTTTTGTATGGATAGCCACTTCCATTTAATTCTAATTCGTTGTATACAACTATCTGGAACGGTAACTGAATAAACGTAATATTTTACTATTTTTCAATTGAAGTATATACTTTAAATTTTAGTTTGATTATTAGCCGTCAGTTGGTTTTTTATGTAGATTTTAATAAATATATAATTTTGCTCCTACTTCTTTTTTAAAATAAATTTTAAAATAGGATATTTTAATAAATTTTTCAAAACTTTTTACATTTAAAAAACAAATATAATATAAATATAATTTAAACGAAATAAAAAGTATATATTATTGTTTATCTAAATAAAAAAAGGTACCTATTTAAAACTTTTTTTTTTATTACTTACTTTTTAATCATAAATTAAAATATGTTTTTTTTTTATTAAAATTAAATATTATAAAATCTGTAAAATAAATTTGAACAATAAAATTTTAACATTGGTTCGATATACATATATAACATTTCACCAATATACTAATAAGACTTCCTAACCAAAATACTGTATAAATTATAATATATTTTTCCTACATTTTAGCTGTTTTAGCATGTTTTAGTATGCATATATAGGTAGGATAAATGCTATAATTGGTATAATATATATTATATGCATACATATAGTGTCAAAACTGTCAAATGTGAATACATTCCATGTATGGATAAGTATTAAGTATACATAATTTGTATGCTTAGATTTTTTTTGAAACTAAACGGTTTCGTATTTTGTTGAAATAATTGAGAAGAGATAATTAAAAATTATTTTTTTGTTATTAAAAAAATATTTTTTTTTTGTTATTAATTATATTATATTATAAAAATTAATACTATAATACATAATAATAAAAAAAAATATTTTTTTAATAAAAAAAAAATTTGAATTAATAGAGAATCGAACTCACAAAAATTTGGGATATTATAACCTATATTAATAATATTATCCTACTAATTAATTTTTTTCTTACTAAAAGTGCAAAAAACCAAATTCCAATTTTTAATAAAAAAAAAAATAAAAAGAATTTGACTCAAAAGAGAATCGACAAAAATTTCTGATAATGAAGCTTTAACCATCCCAGCTTATATTTTATAAAAATTGTTTACCCAAAATACACATAAAATAAAAATTGATTTTGATCGCCACGACCTGCATCATCACTGATTGATTGAATCGAAAAAAAAACGAAGGACACGAACAACCACGAAAAGTGTGCCTTCAAAATCGTGCTCTTGTGTATTATAATATAGATTTTATAATGTTTAGAAAACAAAAATATTTTTCTTTTTTTAATTGAATAATTTTCAAAAATAAACAATTTCGAAAAATTCAAATAATAGTTCACGTTATGATTTCTAATATATACATACATACATGTATGTATAAATTTACAAATAGAATAAAATTTTTGTTTTAAAAGATGTTTTAAATACGGTTTTCTATATGAAGTTGATTGCGTTGGGTTTTATTCTTCATACAAGCATGCAAGCATTATTATCAATGCAATTCAAATCAGATGTTAGGTATATACAATACACAAAGGTATATACTTTTTTATTCTTTTATTTTGCATTGTTGTGAAATTCAATTACTTCATCTCTAATAATTCATTATGAATATTTAAATTCCGTTTTCAAATATTGTGTTCATTTTTTAAAAATAGTAATGTACATGTTGTATATGTATGGCAATTTGACACTTTTTATGTGCAAAATTCAGAAAAATATCTAATTGCGAACTCTTCAAAATTACTAACTCATTTATGTAATTGGACTGTATCTGAAGTTGAAGCTAAAACATTTTCCTTCTCCATTTCTTCAGGGCAATTTTCAATAATAAAATCTTCATCAAATTACGGTTCATCATTTTCAATATTTTCATCACTTAGCAAAAATATGCCCAATTTGTTGTGCAGATGGATTTCTGCAATAAATACCAGCAGATCTTATATGAGAAAACATATTTTGTAATGGATCTTGATTCAGACTGCGCGTCATCAAAAAATTAATCTTTTTGTTAAAAATAAAAAAAAAATAAGTTAACTATTGAAGAGCTTGGGTAATCAAATAACCAATTAACTAGTTAACTATTCAAACAAAACAGTCAGATTGACTTTATTACTCAATAAATTAAAAAAATATCGAGCAGTTTTAATTATTGCTTTTATGGCTGCATATGTATTATGGCTAAATAATTGAAAAGCTGATTTTACTGACATTTTTTCAAATGTGTTAGAATTAATATGGGTGCTGCGAACTTTAGGAAAAATTGTTGATGAGCATTTTTCATCTTCGGCAACAATTTTCTAAATAATATCATAGCTAATAATATCATTATTTCAGTTTTCAAAATCGGGTTTTATAAAAGAATTTCTGATAGATTTCATAAGATAACAACTGGAAGTACTCATATCAGTCCCAGTACTTTGCAAAAAATCTTAGCTACTTTAGCTTTTCAATTAATTACATATGCAAAAATGAAGCTACGAAAACACAAAATAATTCTGATTTTAATTTTTTCAATATAATGAGTAATAAACAGTAAACCCAACTGCTGGTTAATTTAATTCAATTTAATTCTTTCTTTGAATTCTTCAAATATTTATACTGAAAATACGTACAAACAACTATTCAAAATTGTCCATATTTGTTCGTAGAGGAAATGTTTGATTATCTTAAAAAATTAAAAAGTTTTAACAAATTCACCTGCACAATAAGTTGCAAATATTTTTACAAATATCACGAATTTGATGAATTTTTGTTACAACAACAATATATTTTCAAATGCTGGAGTAGATCATGACAAGCCTTCGGATATTGATGTTTAATAGTCTTGTTATGAAAATAATGACAAAGTAGAAAATTCTGAATTTGAAAAATACCATTGTAAAATTGTGCGTTGCAAGTTTTAATTAATATAAATAAATTTTGTGCTTACTGCAACAAAAAAACATATTAAATATACTTTTCAAATATTTTACCATTAAGATTTTTTATAAGTTTATCAAAATTAAATTATTAATGAGTTTTTCAAATATTTTTAAACTCTATTATAATTTTAAAATCCATGCATACATACAGATACATATATAAAGAAAAAACCTTTTTTACAAACAAAAATTTGTTTCAATTTGTAAATTTATACATATATGTATGTACGCAACAAACAATGAGAATCGCAAAGTTATCGTCGAAGTATCCCCTCTAGAAGAATGTATTCCCAACAAACAATAGGAAGAATTTGTTCTTTTAGAAGAAATATATACAAATCCCACGGGTGAACTTTATGCGAATGTTCGCCTGGAAGAATTAAAAGCGAATCAATTATGTATCATTAAAATAATGATCTCTGAGGAGGACAAATGGCGAATGATATAAAAGAATTTTAAACGAATGTTCGCCTGAAAAAACTTCACGCGAATACTTTAAATTAATTTTAAACGAATGTTCTCTTAGAAGAACACAGACGAATGTAATAAGATAACTTTAGGCGAATGTTCGCCTGGAAGAGTTAAAAGTGAATTAATTACGTTTCATTAAAAGAATGTTTATTTTTGTTTTTTACATTTTGTATCTATTTTTCATATATGTATGTATATGAAAATATTTTCAATTATTTTTTTTTAAGTGCACGCGTTAAGTATAAACTTAAAAATTTTTTATAAATAAAAATAAAATATAAAATAACCTAAAATATTTATAATAAATAAATTAATATTTAAATTTTGATCAATTTTATTGGAAATTGTTATAAGTCCCTGGAACAATTATTATCTTCTTCTAAAAATTCTATTTTTATTCTACTAAACATTCGCATTTCGTTTATATATTATTTCATATTATCTTCTTAAAATTCGCTATTTATTCTTCAAAACATTTATGTTTTCGTCTTCCCACGGAAGCTAATGCGATTCAATTTACAATTGTCGCGGCGATATCAACCTTTTCATAATACCAAAAAATATAGAGGAAGAGAAAAAGGGGTGAACTGAAAGATTGAAAATAAACAAAATTTAAGAGAAGAAAAAAATACCTTTATTTTTATTATCAGTTGCTACTGATGTTTTATAAGAGGAGGATGTATGTCGAATAAAGCAAAGATTGATATGTTTTTGTTGTTCTTTTTTTTATTCATTATTATGAATTGACGAATATAAACAAAAAGGAAACCAACAAAAATTTCTTTTTTTGTTATTATGATTTTGATTAATGATTATCAATGCCTCTATATTTAAAAAGCCCCGAAACTAATTTTTACTTCGTTAAAATTTTTTTTTATTTATATAGAAAAACGAAAATTTACAAAGATTTTCCATACAAATAAAATCTTGAAGCAAAAATTAGTTTCGAGGCTTTTTAAATATAGAAGCGTTGAGCTTATGAATATAAAAAAAGAACAAAATCTGTTCTGATGCGTGGTTCTATTAAGTATTAAATTTTGTAATTATGCCAAAATAAAAATACACATCACAAGAACAGAGAAATAATTGGATTGGAATGGAATTATCATAGAAAAAACATTGACTAGTTACCCCTGTGCAATGGCAAAAATTAAATTTTTCCAATAGTCGGCAGTAAAATAAATATATTTCAATAAAGAACAGGAACCTTTCTGAATTAAGATTATAATTTTGATTATCTTTCGTTAAAATGGCCTTACAACTTTCGCATTTTATTTTATTTAAAATTTTAAAAATTATGTATCGACCATAGTATTTCATGAAATTCTCTTCAATTATATTATTTAAAATATCTACAGCTACAGGTATGTCATAATTAAGATCATCATCATCAAACATAATAAGGGATTCCTGTATTGAATCATTTTTGCCTTAACTGAGTGAATCTGCTATAGATCGATCGCTAAAAGTAAATCAGCACCAGTCTTCTTCACAATTAGCTGAATTTGAATGATCATTTAAAAGCCTCATTGTTAAAATTTTAGCAATGATACTGTTAAATTCGTATAAAGAGGGATTCATTTTATTTGAAATTCTCGATCTAACCAATGAGAATACATTTTCAATTGGGTCTTGATTAAATCTTGAAACTAAAATAAAAATAAGTTGTCCTTTCCCATCACCTTTCCCTAGAAGAATGTATTCCCAACAAACCATAACAAGAATATGCGCTCATGTATGTATTAATTTGTTTGTTGCAAACATATGCAAATTTGCCAAAAATTGTAAGAAATGGACGATAATAGGAATTTAACGTGCAAGAAAAAGAAAAAATATAGTAAACCAAAGAGAAAAAAAGTTAGCTGAAATTAAATATAAAAAATTTGTTGATTAATATATTGATTTGGAAAAAATTTTGGAAAAATATCTATTCCAAAAAATAACTCAAAAGCTGCAAATAGGACTGCAATAAATAAAAATGAGATTTTTTTGTATTAATTTATTATCTCATATGCGTAGCACTAAACAATTTATGTTTTACATTAAATTCTTTTACATTATTATTATAATTTTTTTATAAGAGTATAAATTGGGACTTTAATTTATAACTTAATAAAGAAACTTTTGTCTGATTTATCACAACACTCGTAATAAAAATCATTTTTGAATTTTTCAAATATTTTACATTCTAATTTTTTTTCGACAAAAATTTCGTTGAAATATTTAACAATATTATTTTCTAAATTATATGAACTGTGCATAAGATTTTTAGGAGACTAAAGCAGCGTTATCATATTCTTTAAATTCTGTGATTTATAAATAGATGTTGTCCTCAGTATTATTTTATAATCGTATACCAATATAATAATTATTTAGGTATACTATAATTTAATATAAATAATAAAAAATAATAATGTTTGTAACTCCAAATTGTTACTGACAAAAATGTTAATAATATTTTATATTATTGTAATGTAATTATAATTTAATATTTTTAATAGGTATATGTATAAGAAAATAATAATGTTTAAAACGAAAATATTGAAATAATAAAAGATCAGAATTAATCATCGTATGAGGGAAAAAACTGAATTTGAACAATGATTTTTTGCCACCTTGTCTCATATAAATAATGGGAACGCAAACAAATGCAGAGAAAAATAATGGGAAATTTTTTTACAGTGTATAACAAAAAGCAAACATCTGTTCTGTACCTTTTCTCTCTCATAATAAATTTGGTATACAATAAGTAAATGTAAATGTTACCTCTTTTAACTAATGATATTGTGCTAGTTTTGGTATTTGTTAAAAATTGTATTAGGTTTAGATAAACTGGGAGCGCATATTCTTCTTAATAGATATTCTTTGAGTTTTATTATGAAGCAGCTCTGTTTTTGCTAGAATTCGTTTATAAAATAATTTAATCAATGTGCAACCAAGAAGGTTCACTGGAATAAAATTTTATAATTTGTCAATGTGTTGATCACCATTTTTCCAGTCGATTTCTAATATTGTAAGAAATAGATAGTCATAAGAATTTAGTTTGTGAGAGAGAGATAAAAATTCAAAATACAAAGTGAAAAAAAAATCAACGAACGATTTTTTTGTATGAAAGAAATATCGTATTTATTTTTAGTTAGTTAGTTTATTTCCAAATTATGATTTTTTTCAGTACCACACACCAAACACTTAACACGATAATGTTTTCTCATTTTCAAAACGTTTTTAAAAAATTGTATATAGAATAGTTTTTATAAAAACTTTTTTTAACCGTTAGAGTTGATTTATTTTTAAATATAACATACACTGCTTAATTTTCCTATATACTCTGCATTTAGTTTTTTCTAAGTATTCTCTTATATACTAATTTTTTTTTAAAAATGCATATCAATAAAAAATATTATTTATTCAAATTTGAAATGTTCATATTATTAATATTCAAATTTGTTACCTATTTATAAAATTGCCAGTTACCTAAATGCATTATATTACTTATTTATAGTAGTTTAGAGTAGTTACTTATATATTAGTTAATTGATGATTAAAATGCACAATTTAATTTTTCAGAAACTAAAAACGCATCGAGTCATTCATAAAAAAAAAACCGCTTCATTTTCCTTTTTACTACATGTTTCAATACCTGAAAAAATGTGTAAATTGAAAATACATGAATAAGAAAAAAATGTACTTCCCTTATAAGCCAATAAAATAAAATAATATGATGAGAAATAATATGTTTTTGAAACCAATATTATTTTAGGTACCTGGAAAAATTCAATCATTCAAAATTTATTTATTCTCATACCCTAATAAATTTAATACGTTTATTTAAAAAAAAATTAGTACAAAATTTCAGACGACTGTACACATGAAAAATCTCTAGTGGGCTAAATAAATAAACAAAAATCTCCCGTGGACTATTTAAAATTACATTGCAAAAATGAAGTTGTTTTTTAAATGGTTTGTATCGCGCTCTTTCTTTCTCACAATTTCTTACATAAGAAAATATTTACAATAGTTCTTTGCTTTTTTAACTAATTGTTTTTTTTTGTAAATGTGTTAGTAAAAATGTCTTGACTTCCAGTGAACCTTCTTATTATGGATATTCTTTGGTGCAACTCCAATGTGTGGTGACCCGGAACTTTTGATAGTGTGTTTGCAACAAGCCGTGAACAACTTTTTTCATGCGAGTTGGTTTAGTCCAATACTAATACATTCGCAAAAATTAAAATTATTTTTGTTTATTTTAGTACTTGTGTTCTTTATTTTATGTGAAACCGAATCGGAGAAATTTTGAAGTGTTTTCAATTTTGAAGATCCACCAAAGAAGCAGATGTATATCACCTAGTTAACTTATTATTTTCAATTAAAATTAAATATTAATGAAATATTTTTACATATATACGTATATTAATTTTTTTGAATATTTTTTAGTTACAGGTATAAGAGGGTATTTCAAAGTGTCATATGAAAACTGTTTAATGTAGGTAATGACTGTTTTTTGTTCACTGTATTTTATACTATAGTGTATGATAATACAAAATTCTTGTTAGTGTCATTTTTATCTTGTTCTTTCATGTTCAAAATCAATTTTTGTAACATTCGTGGCTTATCAACGAATTTCCATGTTGTCGAAGCTCATCTACATACTGAAAAACCAGCAATTTTAGCATTAAGTGAAACTCAAGTAAACAGTGAAAATAATAATTTCAACATTAATAAATATTCACTAGTTCCACTTTTCGTTCCCCATCGAGGGGTCGCCCTATATATACGATCTGCTGTTGCTTACAATACTCTTCACAATTTCAAGAGCTCCAACCCATTGTTCCACTACATATGGGTAAAAATCCATGTTGGAAAACACATCATCCACTTCTGTTTTCTATACAGATCACCTCAATTAAGTGGGCCCGAAACTATTGTGGAATTAGATAATCTATCTGACACAATTAACACGATTTTGGAAAACCATCCAGAATCTGAAATTGTGTTAGCCGGAGATTTTAACGTTCATAATATCAACTGGCTCAAACATTCTAATCGCAATACTCCCGAAGGCACGCAAGTTGAACTTTTTTCTAATTTACACAACCTTTCTCAACTTGTAAAAAGTTCAACAAGAACCGCGGACCGGATTAGTGATAAAATGAATCTCTTAGACCTATTTTTGACCTCTCATCCCGAGAAATATTCCACCTTCGTTAATTCTGGACTTAGCAAATCTGACCATTGTCTTGTAAATGTCAGTTTCTTTACAAGCACATTGACCAACCAAAATCTACATCCCAAAAGATTGATCTGGCATTATAATCGAGCCAACTGGGATGGTCTAAACAATTTTTTAACAAGCTTTGATTGGTCCTTGTGTTTCCAACATAAAAATGTCGGCTTTGCTACAGACGTTGTTAGCAAAACGATTAAGTTAGGTATGAAAATTTTTATTCCTAACTCGTTAAAAAGTGTAAAAAAATCATCCACGTCGTGGTTCAACGACGTCTGTAGGAAAGCTATTAAAGAAAAAGAGGTGGCATTTAGAAATCTCATGGCCAATAAGTCAGAGGAATCAAGGAAGAATTACAACATCGTCAGAAATAATTGTAAAAAGATCATTAACCAGCCGAAGTTTTTACATACTCAAAGGTTGAGACGAGAAATTTTATATCTCCCTAACACTAACAGACCCTTTTGGTCCTTTGCTAAAAACGTCATGCATAACTTTTGCGAATCTTCATTTCCGCCACTAATAGACCATGACAAAATAATATCAGATTCGGTTGGAAAAGCAAATTTATTTGCCAAATTGTTTTCTGCTAATTCCACTCTTCCCCCAACGACTCAAAATCCACCTTCAGTTCCTATAAGTAACTCATCCTTCGGAAGAGTCTACTTCAGAACTCGTGCCGTTGTTAAGGTACTTAAGAATCTGAATATCAGAAAGTCTACCGGTCCCGATGGCATCCCTGCTATGGTTCTAAGACATATAGCCTTCGCTATTTCCAAACCATTGCGCAACTTATTCCATTTATCCTACTCTACAGGAGTATACCCAACTCAATGGAAGATTGCGCATGTTAACCCAATTCCCAAAAAAGGCGACAAAAGCGATCCCTCCATCTACAGGCCTATAGCTATAATATCGATCCTCTCCAAAGTGATGGAGTTCTTAATAAACAAAAAGCTGACCAAATATCTTGACAGCCAAGGTATTGTCCACGATAGGCAATATGGATTTAGATCCCACCGGTCCACCGGTGATTTAATGACATACCTTAACGAGAAGCTAAATATTTGCTTGCACAATTCGGGTGAAGCAAATATTGTGGCTCTAGATATTTCTAAAGCTTTCGATAGAGTATCGCATAGCGCATTATTAGCAAAATGTCAAGCAGTAGGCCTGGCTCTCTCTTCTCTCAAATGGATTGAAAGTTTCCTTAGTTGACGGATTTAAATCCGATCAATTCCAAATAAACGCTGGTGTTCCCGAAAGATCAGTTCTCTCACCTACCCTATTCCTTATATTTATAAATGATTTCCTCCAAACCACTTTCAATCCAATCCACAGCTTTGCAGACGACAGCATCCTAGTAGCCTCCTACGATTTTCATAAAAAATCTGAAGCTACATCCACCGCTGTGTCAACCAAAAGAGACATCATGGCTAGTTCCCTCAGCCACGATTTGGTCGCAATAGCTAATTGGGGCATAAAAAACAGAGTCGAGTTTAACTCTTCTAAAACTCAGAGCTGTACAATCTCCCGAAAAATTTCCACTTTTGATCCTACTCTTTTGTTTCAGGAAGATAAACTTCAGTGGTTTGAAAGCTTAAGCATATTAGGTATGCACCTTAATCGAAAAATGATCTGGAATGATCATATATTTGATGTTGCAAAAAACGCAGCCAAATGTTTAGGTTTTCTTAGCCGCTGCAAGGCTTACTTCTCCCCCTGTGACCTCTTGAAAATCTATAAAGCTTTCATACGACCCAAAATGGAGTACAATTCTCACATATGGGCTGGCGCCTCTAGTATTGCGTTAAAACATTTGGAAAAAGTCCAAAAATGGGCTATTCGTCTAATCAACGACCCAAATGTGACAGCCCATCTTGCTCCTCTTGGACATCGTCGTATAGTCGGAGCTCTCTCACTTTTTTATAGATATCTCGTAGGCATCGGTACATGCTCAGTAGAAATTAAATCTATATTTCCTCCACTTAAGCGTTTCCCCCGCGAAACACGAAGTGCAGCATGTGCTCATCCCTACACCATTGAAATCCCTAGATGGCAAAAGACAAGTTATGGAAATTCGTTTATAACTTCAACATCCCGAATGTGGAACCAAATTCCATCTTATGTGTTCCCAAAACGTGATAAATTCTATATTTATGACCTAAACAAATTCAAGACGAACATTAACACCTTCGTTCGTAATTTGCCTCCTTCCCTTTTACCATCCTCCTTTCCAAATTTTCCTTTCCCACCTAGCCAAAAGTACCAATCGGTATAAAAGGTTCCCACCTAGTGTTTTGGCTATGCATAAAAAAAAAAAAAAAAAAAAATGATGGATTCTGTGTATAATGAAATTATTATTATTAATAATTATCAAGCATTCTCTGATGGCATTGCGAAAATCTAAATTAATCCTGTAGGTACCTGTTTCTAAATTTTTTTCAGAATAAATTTATAAGTACTTTTCTGTTTATACACAATCAATTATAAAAGAAATTTTACAATAAAAAATTTGCTTAAAGGTTTTATATTTTATTAAATAATTTTAATTTATCTTATTTTCAGAATAAATTTATAAGTACTTTACAAAATACAAATTACAATTATATTATTACAAATTACTTTTATATTACTATTACCATCTCTTTCAGAATCACAAAGATCTGTTAATTTATCTGTGGTTTTTTTTACGAGTTCTTTTCGCATAATTTTATGAATACTTTTTGAATTTTCAACGTAAAGGTAAAATCATATAACTTTGAAGTTAGGATATACGTAACATAAAAACATATATATTTGAATTCAATTTATCAATTTCAAATTGTGTAGATTCATCACCACCAAGTAAAGATGCAGCATTACTATCTGGTTAATCTTTTCCATGTTTTAATTCTTCAAATAGTTGTACAGTAGCATAGGGACTTGGTGACCATACTAAATGTAATTTAGGAAAGTTAAAAGTTGTAATCTTTGTACAACATCTGCATTTGATTAAATTGTTAAAACACCAGATAACGTAAATTTATTCTAAAATTAATTTTAAAAAAAACTAAATATGTAAGTTAATGATTTATGATATTAACTTATATGACAAGAATTATAAATATCTCTTTATTTTGATCAAATTCAAATAAGAGAACTGGTTTTACATAAAATCTTTGCATTTGAATACATTGATTGTAAACGCGACCAGAATTTAATGAACCAATTAAATCTGATATTGATTTTCTTTCAACACATATCTCTGGTGTTAAAAGTAATCTCCAATCTATAATGATATAAATTTTTTTAATATATTTTCTATATTCTTATTTTTATTAAAACAATTACTGTAATAGTTAATAGTATAACTTGAAGACCACGACGATGTATTAAACAAGGTAAATCAGAACGAATTTTTCTCTCTTGTCCACCAGAATTTCGACATTTCTGTTTTATTTCCTAAATATCAAGTTCATCATAATCTATAGGTTTTCATATAACAAAAACTTCATCAGTCTTTACCATCTTGATATTCAGGAACAAGCATTGTCTAAATTAATACAAAAATATTAAAGTATAAAATGAAATACCTACATGCGTAAATTTATTTGGATGTCGTTGACTACAATCAAACTGATCCTTTTGCACCTTCTTTTTCTGTTTTGAAAGTTTGTATACAAATGATTGGTTGACTTGTTTTAGTTGATGACGAAATTGCTTTCGTTATATCGAGATTATCCACCTAAAAAGATTTGAAATAATCAAAAATTAATCATTTAATATTATAGTAAAAACTAACTTCTGAAAAAGGTTCAAATATAAATTGTTCCGTAATATTTGTGTTATCGATGTTAGGAATTGATTTATCTTCAATTTTATCAACATCTTGATACATTGTTAAATATAACTCTCTCGAAATATGTATATCTACTATTCATCATTATTTCGTTTAATTTTTTCACATGCGTTTAAAATATAACCAATGTCATCACCAACGAATTAGAATTCTAATTCGTTGGTCATCACCAACCATACAACCATCACAGTTGACAGTACAATTAAATAAAAAAACTTTAAGTGCTAATTTACCTACTTGGATTTTGAAAAAAAGGTTTAAATTCGTCAATGTGAGCACTTCTGCAAGCTAAAAAAAACGCAACTAATGTAAGTTATTGGGAGGGTTTTTTATATTAAAACACTTTTTAAGTTGATACAATTTTTATTGTTCAACAACCCTTTTAGTTACAATCCAAAATAAGAATGAAATTGATTTTTAAGAAACGAAAAAGCTTTAATCGAAATATGCTGACGGCGCAGCGTTACATATTTCTTATTAAAATAAAAAGAATTCAAAAAAATAAAGCAAGTTGCAGAATTCGCTGCGTTAGCGAATTTGCAATCACAATTTGAATGTAATGAAATTTGGAATTTAATAATTTAATAAAAATTATGAAACTAAAGTTATGATATGAAATAATGATTCAGTTGAACTAGGTTGTTGACTTATGTTAACTCTAGGTTGTTGACTTGTGTTAACTCCTCCCCTGACTACGATGGGTTTGAAGTCCTGAGGGTTCACGCTGCCTGGTTCTGAGGTTGTTATTGAAGGCGTGATGCGGATTTTCTCTATCCTGTGTTTTAATTTGAAACCTAAAATTAGACTAAGTAACATTATTACTAGTACTAAAATGAAGCTCGTGTTCGTAATGAGTGACACTCTGCTGTTTTCAGAAAGATGCTCCAGTTTTTTCCTGTTCTTCAGGTGCAGCTCGTGAAGATAGTCCATGTCTACCATCATATTTCTTTCTATGGGCATTTTATGAAAAATTGCTGGCAAAATCTGAAAGGTTTTAATGAGCTTGTTAGTAAATTCCTGATTATTGAGCTTAATGGTTTCGTTATGATATTGAATAATGAAGCTGCCATTGAGATGTTTAGTTGAATTGCATTCTTGGAATGTTCCTTCGAAGTTATTCAGAAATATTGTGCCTTCGTTGATAATTTCCACTTCCTGTTTTTTGTTGAATTTGAAGTCGCATTCTGCATTGTGACATTTTATTAGTTGGCTGACGCAATCATTAAACGGAAGTTTCCTCACTTGGTTCCCTTTGCATATTGTCGTATTTCCTATGGTGTTACATTTCTCTTTAATCCCCATGTGTTGTTCTTGATTAACGAGTAATTCGTAATATTCCAGATAAACTTGTTTATTATTTCTTATAGTTGATCTTACGAGTATGTGGTTGTATTCCTCTTTGTTTGTTTTAGGCAAGGAAACGATGTAAAGGAGGATTGAACCCTTTACTACCATCCTCGGTTCAGCGTATTCGATAGCTTCTATCTCGTTTCCATATGGCAATGTTTCGATCTGAGTTAATATTTGATTTATCTCTTCCCTGTCCAGCAAGTTGGTGTTCACAATCCCTTTTTTTGAGCTGAGCAACTACAGCTGAGAGAAGGTTGTCGATGTCGTTTTTCAATATACTCAGTTTGTTAAATACGCTTTGCTCATATTTGTCCCTATTTCTATCCGATATGCTTCCAGCAATTGAGTTGTATTGACGTAGTATGTGATTGGTGGTATCCATTAGCCTCTAATTAACCTTGTAATGCTCATTGTTGTTTGTTATGAGGGTGTCTTGGCTTTTTACCACTGAGTCCCAATCGGTCGCATCAGGTGTGCCGGCGATCCTTTTCCATGCAGATCCTAACCAATTAATAGATCTTTTATGTTTTGTTTTTTCTTCTTTTAATTTTAAAATCTGCTTCTTGATTTGCTCCATTTGATGCTCTATTTGGGTCTTTAAGATGCTGTTAGACTCTATCTTGTGGACCTCCAGTGTTATCTTCTCGAAGATTTCCTCGTACTGTGTTAAATTAATGAGATGCACCATGAGTCCCATCCCCGTTTATTATCCTTCCATTACCTTGTTTGATTGTTATTATTGGTCCAGAAAATTGAAAGATGTGTGCTGACTACGTCACTCGCAGAAGCAACCTAAAAGTATAGTATAGTTTTGTTAATCTAGATTTTTGATTTGCGACTTGTGGATTCGTCTTCCGCTGATTGTGGTGATAGTGACTCTATTGTCTTTGGCTACTACTTCCTTTTTGAATACCGGTTTATACTTTTCCTGAATTTATTTCACAGCTACATATACAGTCTGGCCGGGGCTGTATATTATCGGTCTTTGACGTTTCGCGTTGTGAATGCTTAACCGATGTTTTTAGTTTTTTCGTATGAGTTCGGTTAGGTCTTCATTAATTTTTCCCTGGTAGTCGACGAGATTTTGATAGTTTATCCTCTGTGATCTCCCGAAAAAGACGTCACAAGGTTTCCTCTTTGTTACCGAGCTTACTATATTGTTATACCGGTCAACGGAGATGTTCATAACCTCCTTCAATGATAAATCAGGGTATTCCTTTTGCAGGCATCGTACGATTTCAATAATAGTGGAATGAACTCTTTCTATTTTCCCATTCACTTCACTTTTTTGGCATGGTGTTTGGTATATCTGAATTCCGAGTATTTTGATATAATTGGATATAATAGGCCTCAGAAAACTTTTTTCATGAAGAAATGTAGTATTTTGGTTATTTTCTCCCTAAGATGCAGTACCGATTTATCTTTAATTCTGAACAACTTTGCAAATTTTGAAAACTTGTCGATGCATTAAATGAATTTTTCCCGCTGGAATTCTATTATGTCCATGTGCTATATTTCGCTGGGATAAGTCGGACAGGGCGTCTCTTGAAATTTCGGTTTTCTGGGATGACGATCATATTTACTACAGTTACAAACTTCGCATGTTTTGATGTAATTTTTAATTTTTTTTGCCATTTGTTGAAAGTAGAATTTCTCTAGGATCTGATCTCTTGTTCTCTTCATAATTCCTGTGAGCCCTTCTGTGTACGAGTTCGATAATGTTAAATATGTCTTCCCGACTTGTAACATCTTTGGCAATTCTTTGTGTTATTCGGATTTTAAATTTTGAAAAGTTTTCACAAAAAATTTCCTGAAGTATTTGAATGTATTGTTCTGGAATTTTTAGACCATTTAGTATATTTGGGTTGAGATGGTCTTTTAGAGCTTTTGTATAACTTTCCTTATTTATTTCTGGAATCGAAATATAGTGTCTATTTTGTCCAGGTTGCGGCTCTTCGTGAGTTTGCGTCTCTTCCTGGAAAGGGCGTCCGCCACTTGATTAGTCTTTCCCGGTTTATAAATCAATTCATAATTGTATTCTCCCAATCTTGCTTTCCATCTTTTTAATTTGGCGTTTGTGTTCCTATTACTCAGTGGGAATGTTAGAGATTGGTGATCGGTTAGTATTTTTATTTTTTTTTGCACCGTATAAGTAGTTTTTCAAGTTATCCAATGCCCATATTATGGCTAGCATCTCTTTTTCTATGGTAGCATAATTCTCTTCTGTCTGATTAAGAGACCTAGATATATAGGTAATGGGTTTATCCCTTCCTATTTCTCCTTGAGAGAGGACCGCGCCAATTTCATGGTCTGAGGCGTCTGTTGTTAAGACGAAGGTCCTGGAAAAATCCGGGAAAATTAATATCTCCGGTATAGTCAACATTTCTTTTAATTTGTTGAAAGCTTTGAGTTTCACTTCTCCTAGGCTTATTTATACTTTTTTTGATTGTGTGGCCTTGATTTGGCCGTTGTCCCCTCTTGTGAGTTTCGTTAGAGGTTTGGCTACCTTGGCAAAATCCTTAATAAACCGTCGATAGTAAGAAGTTAACCCAAGGAAACTTTTTAGATCTTTTAGGTTATCGGGTTGTTTTATGTTTTTTATAGCCGCTACTTTTTTTGGGTCTGGTTTTATTCCTTCAGTTGTGATGAGGTATCACAAAAATTCGGTTTCTGTTTTCATCAACTCTGTTTCGTCAAACTTTACTCTTAAGTTCGCTTCACTTAATTTAGAAAAAAATGTTTCAATATTATCCAGATGTTCTTCTTCTGTTTTTCCAAAAATAATAACGTCGTCAATATACACGTAGCAAATTTTCCCGATGTATGGTCTCAGAACGTCGTCAATTGTTCTTTGGAAGATTGCCGGCGCGTTTTTTAGTCCGAAAGGCAATTTGGTGAACTTAAATTTCCCATTCGATGTTGAGAATGCGGTTTTCGGAATATCGTTTTCCTTCATTTTTATTTGGTGAAAACCTGACGTAAGATCAAGTGTAGTGAAAAATTTCGATTTTCCCAGACTAGCTATGGTACTGGAAATATCAGGAATCGGGTATGTATTCGCTATAGTGACAGCATTTAGTCTTTTAAAGTCGATGACTAGTCGATACTTTTTTATTCCCCAGGCATCTTCTTTTTTTTCCATAATCCAGACTGGCGAGTTACAAGGACTCTTAAATGGCCTTATTGTTCAGTCCTTTAATAATTTTTCTATCTGCCTTTCAACTTCATCTCTTAAATTTACTGGGTAAGGATATGACTTCGCATAGATTGGTTCCTCCGTAGTAGTCTTTATTTCCGCTTCGACACTGGTATTTATCATTTCGCTATTGTCAATTGGTCCGAAGATCGTTTTGAATTTTTCCAAGAGTTTCCGTTTATCTTTTGACTGATCTCGATGTCTCCACCGGCTGATCTGATTTTGAATGTGCGATTCGTCGGCTTTGCATTGACGGCAAGTTCTTGTTTGATGAAGTTTTTGTTTGCCCCGATGTCGATGAGAAACTTCAGGGGGCCGCCGTTTTGAGTTTGATATTCTATGTATGGTATGCTAGATAGGCTCCTTGCATAAAATTTAGTTCCGAGTTCTCCTCTGGTTCATTCATGATAATTTCTTCTCGCTCATAATTATCATGTTCCTTGATGTATTGTTCATATGAGGTATCGTGATCTTCAGGAGCTTCCAGGTGGTTGAGTCCTTGTCGATAGGTAGGATACGGTTGTTGGTTATTCGTTTCATTACTTCTATCAACAGGCCTATTGATGTAGTTGACTTTACGTGAGTTGATGGATTTGACCACATTCATTTTTTCGGGTGGTTTCGGATACGATGGTCTTAGTAGAGGAACGTTGTCCCTTCGCAGCGGAATGTTATGTGAATTGTTGATTGGTGACCCAGTATTTGCTGGATATGAGGTATTGTATGAATTATCAATTGGTGGGCCTGTCTTTTTTATGTAGACTGTTGGAATTCTATTTGCCGTGTTGTTTGGTTGATGATAGGCCTTTTTAAAATTGTGTGGATCTACGGTGTGGATCCGTGAGACATATTGAACTAAATCGCCGTCAAAAGGTTGTAAGTCCTTTATGATATCGGGCAATTTGCTAATCTCTTTCAAATCTTGTTTGTTTCTTGTAACCATGAGTGGCTGTTGTGGCTCATCTGTACGGATATTTTGTGTCTCTAAGTAGAGTAGTCTTTCATGTAATTGTGTTAATGCATTGCACTGATTTTCCATCTGAGATAGACGAGCTTCCAGTTTCCTGGAAATTTGGAGTTGCGCGTTAACCGCCCCTTCCAATTGCTGTAAGGAGGTCTTGATAATTTCATCCATCCCTAAAAATTTATTTTTTCCTTCTTTCGATTTAATATATTTTGTTAGTCTTATTGCCCAGTTTGGCTTGGTATTATATTTTTATATATTTTTTTATATCCTATATTTCTATTTGTTTTTTGTCTTTTTATTTCACTTTTCGCCACTTATTTCTAATAAAGAAAAATGTACTTACAGTAAAAAGTTGAATTTTTTTATATTCATTTTTTTTATATACACCGCCAACTCAGCTGCCTCCCTTTTGTCCGTTTTTATCGGTGACTCGGGTACCGAATGTTCGCGTTCGTGTAAGTTCCTAGGTTTGTAGGTTGATTCAAGCCAGTTGTTCCCTGGTACACCGGTTATATTCTCAGTTTAATTTTTATTTTAAGAGAAGAAAAAACTAATATTTTATTTCTTCTTTTAATTTATGCTCGGGCGCAGTTATTCGGAGGGTTTTTTATATTAAAACACTTTTTAAGTTGATACAATTTTTATTGTTCAACAACGCTTTTAGTTACAATCCAAAATAAGAATGAAATTGATTTTTAAGAAACGAAAAAGCTATAATCGAAATATGCTGACGGCGCAGCGTTACATATTTCTTAATAAAATAAAAAGAATTCAAAAAAATAAAGCAAGTTGCAGAATTCGCTGCGTTAGCGAATTTGCAATCACAATTTGAATGTAATGAAATTTGGAATTTAATAATTTAATAAAAAATATGAAACTAAAATTATGATATGAAATAATGATTCAGTTGAACTAGGTTGTTGACTTATGTTAACCCTAGGTTGTTGACTTGAGGTGGTTGACTTGTGTTAACCCTAGGTTGTTGACCTGTGTTAACTTGTATAAACATACGCAAATCTTCTGTGAGTATCTGTTATAAACAAAAAGTGTAAACAAAAAAAAAACAAAATTTAATTAAATATATTTTTTTGATATTTATTAAATCATATTTCAGTACAGAAAAATATATAAATAAAATTAATTTATATTAACGACAAAATTTTGTGACAATTTTTGTTGAAATAAGGTCGGTAGGATTAATCCCATTTGTCACAATTTAGTTGCCAATTTTGTCAACACATTTTTCAACACTTTGTTGATAATTTGTCATAATTTTGTGGTTTATTTTGTCGACAGTGAATAATTTGTCCTCCATTTGTGGACAATTTTGACAACAGTTTGTGTATAATTTGTCATGAATTTGTGGACAATTTTCACAACAATTTTTTTTTTTGTTTTACAGACAGGTCAGTTTTTTCAGTAATTTAGGGGTGGATTTTTAATAATAAAACAATTTGTTTTTATACATATATTACGTATTTTATTCTATATATAATTTATTCTATAAAAATAATTAAAAAACAAGTTCTATTTCAATTTTTTTTTAATGACATAGTTCATTCATACTTTTAAATAAACTTTGATGTTTTTCAAAATACAAATGTCAAAACAATACCGGTTCACAAAAGTGTGGAATAGACTAATGAATAGAATAGTAAATATAAATAAAAAACTTACAAGCCCATTGACCAAAAACTTGTCATGACAATTTTTGGTTACTGGTGGGGGAGGAATTGGAATAATTTGCTAATTTTGTATATTTTCTCGCACAAGAACTATGAAGAGTTTTTATTTAATACAACGGTGTAATGAAATAGAATTTCAACTTATAATGTGTATGTACTTTAAAACCTAAAAAGTTAAAACCAACTTCATTCTGTTATCTATAACTGGACCTAGATAATTAAAGTTATCAACTATTTCTATGTTTACATAATTGAAAGGTTAATGAAAAATATTAAAAAAACATCCTTATAATGTTCGATTAAATGCACAATATAGTTACTTATGTAAAAAAATAAAAAAAGATGTCAAAATATGTAAAGAAGAATATTATGTGAAGAAATTTGATTGTTGTAGAGGTAACTCCAAAAAGGAATGGCAAGTATAAACAATCTCTTTAATAACGGTTTATATTATTTACGGCAAATAATATTTATTTTTCTTTTGTATATTAAATAATAACGCCAATAAGTGTTTTTATTTAAGTAAAATAACAGAAACTACTGAACACAATTTTTTTTACTCTAGATCGTTCTACATCGTTCTTGAACAGTTTATTGAATAAACCTAATATTTTACTGAAATTTTAACAATTTAGCGAATGAATATATTTTATTTTTTTATTGAGATACTTTAAATTTTAGCTTTCTATTTGCCGACAGATGGATTTTTTGGTAGATTTTAATAAATATTTATTTTTGTTCTTATAAAAAAAATAATTGTCACAAAATAATTGTTTTAAAAAAAATCAATCATTCCATTTTCGAAGTACTTCAAAATACTTCGAAATAATTTTAAATTGAAAAAGGAATACAACTAATGAAATCATATAGATATACATACCTCAGATTTGCTATACGGTTTAATGGAAAATCTGGGCCCCTAACGCGTATTCCGATTTTCGTAAAACGAATTTCGTGTTCGAAAGATTGGTACTAGGTGTTTTCGTTTATTCATTCTAAAGAAGGAATGCAAAGAATAGAATACTTGATGACGTCTCGATAGAATATTCCGAACAAATATGTATGTAATACGAAATTCGAATTAAAATAAGGTGGTTATGATGAAGTTCGTCGGAATGTGAAATTCCGAATTTGGTATGCTGAAGTCCGAAAGTATTCCGCAGTCTGCAAATGTAATTATTTATCCGAAATTTTAAAATTTATGTATGATGAAGTTCGTCGGAACGGAAAATAATTTGAAAATTGCACGCCGGAATTTCTCATTCGGAAGTATTAGAATGGTTCGGAAATGAATTATAAAGCATACAATTTTTGTATTTAGAATATTAGGAGAAGTAGAAAATGTAATAATAGTTTTTTTTTCAATTTCTTTTTCATTTGTAAAAATATTTTTTTTTATTTAGGAATAAAAAAGCGCTTCAAAAGAATAATATATTTTATTGTTTTTAATATTATAACATAATATGTATATATATTAAAAACGATACATATATATTTTACATTCTTTAGAGAATTTTAAATTTTCTCTGATGTAACAAAAAATTACTATTATTTTAATTTGTATATATATACATACTACATATATAATTAAGAAAGTTGTAACTTTTACTTTTAATTTATGTATGCATATTGTATATATACATTTATGTCATATACATTATCTATTAAAAAAATTTTACAAAATAAATAAAAAAAAATTGAAAATAAAAATGTTTGAAATGAATATGAAAACAAAACAAAAAATCTTCCGAAACATATGATTTTGATTTCTGCACAGACTTTGCAGTCGAAGGGACTTCAGCATACCAATTCTTTCGTATTCGGATCGGAATTTTTTTTCGGAGAAATTCCGCTTCGGACTTCATCATAACCACCTAAGTTTGACAACTCGAAAATCGTATATACGAATCCGAATATAAATTTTCGTACCATGTATTACTACTTTCGAATATTTTTTAACATATTTTATTCGAATGGTATTTTGTTATCGAATGGAGGTAAAACTTTCTTGGTGCTTTAAAATTTAGTGAATTATTTAAAAATGTAAGTATGTTAAACATTACAATAACTAATAATATAAAAAAAAACTATAGCTAATTTAACTTAGTATTTAAAAAAATTGATATTATTTCATAACTTGTATGTTTTATATTTAGGAGTAAACAAACAACCATACCCTCGCAATTTAAAATAATGGTGGATTTCATGTGCAGTCATAAAGATATGGCTCAAAGTTATCAGCGTACATCTGATGCTAGAGTCAAATCCAATAGATTGTGGGAAAAACTTTCAGGTGCGTTGAATGCAGATGGAGTACCAAATCGCAAAACTAGTGAATGGAAAAAAGTAATGATTTTGAAAAATTTATTTTTAATTCAAAATTTTTAAATAAATAATCTATAAATTCATAATATTTTTTTTTATTTAAAGGTTTGGTCAGATTACAAAAATCATATTAAAAGTAAAATGCGGGAGAACAAAAAAAATATCACCGGAACTGGTGGTAGTCCAAGTAAAGTAAAATCATTCACGGCAACAGAAGATAAGGTAATAGATCTTCTAAATCTAAATGTCTCTATGGAAGGAAATCCAAATTCCAAAAAATTTGGCATTTCGTCAAATATAGACGTTTTAGATTATAACGTCGCATCGAATTTTGTCGATTCAAATTTTTTAAATATTCCGAGTGAGTCAGAAACAAACTTTTTAAATTTTGCGTCCGACGAAACAGTTTGGGCATACGAAACTGAGGAAAATAATGATCCCGGAAACGGAAGAAACGGAAGAAATTGTAATTCCAGAAACTGAACCAGAAGTTGTAAAAGCAAGAACAAGAAAGATCCGCAACAAACGCCAAAACGAAGATTCGAATATTAAATATTCCTTGATTGACTCTCAAATAAAACAACAAAAGATGTTTCAAGATAAGATAACAACCCAATTAGAAATTGGAAACCAACTAATGAAATTGGAACAAATATTAGTAGATATTTAAGAAAAATATATGCAGTTAAATTCGAAGAACTGATTTTGAAAAAAAAAGAAATTCAGATTAAAGAGGATCAAATTCAAGAAGATATAACATAAGAACAGACTAGACATGGCCTTTTTGGATGTAGAAAGGAAAAAATTATAACTAGAACAAAGAAAATTTGAAACTAATAAGACTAAATAATTAAGACTAACAAACAAAAATGTGATTTCGTAAAAGTTTTCGATAAAAAATATTTATTTTAATTTTTAGTTCATATTAAGTACAAATTTAATAATGCACATAAGTAAAATATCGTTAGCATGTAAGTACATGTGTCACTAAATATTGAAAAAATTTCAGTATGTTTTATTTTTAGTATTACTATATTTTTATTTTATTTTTACGAGTATGTTTTTTTTTATTATTATTATGTAATATAACAATTTAATCAATATTGAATTATGTAAGAGCACTATTAAAAATTTTAAAAATATTAATTAGGTTTAAGGTTATAAAAGTACTTATGTAAGTACAATACTTTAAAAGTATTAAAAACCTGCTTATTTTTTTTATAAATTTTATTAAAAAGTTTATGTACTCTAACTAACATTTCTAAGTTATCTAACTAACATTTCATTATTACTGTGTAATATACCAATTTAAATAAAACGAAAAAAAATTTTTTTACTTTAAAAGTACAAAAATTTATTTTATATTTTTATATAATTAATAAAATTTAAATCAACGAATTTTAAGTATGCACTGCATACTTCTCCAATGACATCTGACATGGTTTGCTGTGCAAGTGCGATGTTCATGTCTTGCCCCATCCCATGTTGATATCCGCCTTCTGCAAGAAATCTCAAAGTTGCTGCTAGTTTAATTATTGCAGGCACATATGTTGAACGCAAAGATCTTTTCAAATCGCTTTTAATTATGTCTAAAACATAAACAAAAGCTTCTTTTGAAAGCCTATAAATTTTGACAAAACTAAAAAGAAATTAAAAATTATAATCATTATTTTCTATATAATTTGATTTTAATTAACTTTTTTTCGGCATTTCCAAAATATTGGATTTATTCCTCATTATCCTCCGTTGAATTACCACTTCATGTTTATTTTCTTCTTCACTGTCACTACTAGTACTTAAATATAGAGCTATACTATCCATTTTAAATTTTAATAAAATAATATTATAATTCAATAATTAATTCAATTAATATATGTAATTTTAAATACACTTTGCAAAATAAATAAAATAATCACTCAATATGTATTTTCAAATCAAATAAATCGCAAGTCAACAAAAACATCAATAAAAACTTGAAATTCGAATTTCGCTAGCAACTTAAATAACGTTTATTTTCTTTCGAATTTGATACGCGGTACCAACTACCAATTAATTTTACATTCGAATCGCAAATTCGGATTATCGTTCGAATCCGAATTTCTTACGCGGTAGGGAAGGTTCATTATGAACTGTATCCATCATTTTAATTTATCGTTGGTAGGTAAATACCATATTTCATTTTTGAATTGATTTTACTTAGAAAACAACCGTATACGTAAATAATAATTTATTTAAAAAAAAAAAAATTTTTTGTAGGTGTTATGTTAAAATGTCTTACATGGGGTGAAATTTTAAATTGAAATTTCTAATTAAAAATTAAAAAAATAAAAAATTGATTTAAGTAATTTTTATTTAAAAACTTTAATTTTCGAAGACTGATTTTTAATTTAAAAATTTATACATTTGTTTTATTTTGAATTTGCCAATTCGGCAAATTGTACATTTTAATTATTTTATTTTTTTGTTCAATTCGAGCAATTTCGTAATACATTGGAAAATAGTTTATTGACTTTTCGCATATTGAAATATGAAACCGATTTAATTTATTTATTTAAAATAACAGGAAATGCTGACGTTTCGTCTGTTATTTTTATAGGAATGTCATTTGACAGGTACGTAACTCGCTTGAATATTAAATGACAAAAAAGGATGTTTATTTTAAAACAAAATAGATGACACTATGTACGATAATAAAAAAGTAAACCATTTTAAAATTAAAATAAATATACGCAGTGATTTTTACAATTTAAGAAATAATGGACGACGATATAAGCTGTGGTAGTAAATAATTAATATATTTTTCCAGATAGTAGTAAATCATCGAAATAGGCTTCAGGGACTACCTATTACCGGGGAAGGCAGTTTGAAGGACTGTGGGACTTTAACCCACTAAAAACTCCTACCATTATTGCAACATTAAAACTGTCTTATAGACTAACCATTAATTTACATTTAACTCAAAGAAACTAAGATACCTTTGATCTACCAAAATCCAATAAAGTTTTAAGAGATAAAAGGTTTTAACCTAACTAAAGTGGTCTTGTTCGGTTTAGTCGCTTCACAAAGTTTTGATTGTCAATTAAGCTAGAAACTTCGGTATTGACATGTTGGATCAGACGAGTTTTATACCTTGCAGCGCATTTAATTATTTCGTCTTTTATAGATGAGATCTTCATATCTCGATGAATATCGGCATTGCGAACATACTATGGAGCATTGACTATGTTGCGCAGACCTTATTTTGGAACGTTTGGATAGGTTGAATATGGATTTGTTAGCACATCCCCATATTTGAATACCGTATGCCCATACTGGCTTCAATATTTGATTATACATCAAAACTTTGTTATAGGTTTCTAGACCGTAGAATTCCGCCCAATCAGCCAGTATATTTCTCTATATTTGAACTGAAGTTCTTGTTGTTTGATTTTCACATGTTCTTTCCATTTCAGTTTTGCATCCAAGATCATGCCAAGATATAGTGCTACGACGTTTTTATAGGTTGCTATGTTTTTATAGGTGAAGTTTAGTTTACATGACTAGATTTGGCTTCATTTAATTTAATTTTGCATTTTTTGCACCAGTTGGAAATTTTGTCATTAGCTTTTTGTAGTTTGTTTGTAGCTTACTCTATAGTAGAACCAACTGCCATCAACGCTGTGTCATCTGCAAAGGTTGCTATTTTTATATTTTCTATTTCGGGTACATCGCTGGTGTATAACAAATATAAAATTGGACCCAGTATACTACCTTGCGGTACTCCAGCTTTTATATGTCTTAGAGAGGAGTACTCATTTTCATTTTTAACTCGAAAAACTCGATTATTTGAGAGATATGATGAAAATAATTCAGCATAATTTTTAGGGAGCAAGCAACTTAGCTTTTTGATGAGGCCTTCATGCTAAACTTTATCAAAACTTGGGCTATATCTATAAATACTGAAGAACAAATTTGTTTATTTTTCAATGCCCTTTCTACAATGTCTGTCATTTGAAGTACTTGATCTATTGTTGAGTGTTTTTGCCTTAACCCAAATTGGTGATTAGGTATTATATTCCTGTTTTCTATGAGGAGTTGAATCCTTCTCAATAGTAATTTTTCAAACAACTTCGATATATTGTAGGGAGCGAAGATATCGACGTGTAGGATTTGGTGTCGTTAGCAGGCTTTCCTGGTTTTTGGATCATTATTATCTTTGCAATTTTCCATATACTAGGTACGTGTTTAAGCTTAATACAAGCATTCATTATATATACCAAGAGTGTGAAAGCTTTGTTGGGTATATTTTTCAGCACATTTGAAGTTATTAAATCAAATCCCGGGGCTTTATTTATTTTTAGGTTTTTAATTTCCTTAATTACTTCTTTTCGACTTATTAAGGGAATATTTATGTCTTCATGGTTATTTATTTCATTTAGATCAATAACAGTGTTCATTTCATTGGGCTTAAAAACCAATGAAATTTTCAGCGAGATGATCTGCAAAAGTGTCAGCTTTTTCTTTATCGCTCCTTGACCATGAGCCATCATTTTTCCTCAGTGGTGCAGAATGCACAATAGACTTCTTCATTTTACTCGTAGCGTTCCATAAAGAATAATTTGTTTCTTTAGTAGCTGTTAAATTTTCTAGGTAATAATTCAGAGGTCTATCATTCAATTTCTTTATTTCTCTCTTTAGCTCCTGAATTTTATTATTAAGATCCGTTTTGCTGGAAGGGTCACGCGTTTGTTGCCACCTTCTTCTAGCTTTTCGTTTCTCTTTTAACATGTTAAGGATATACACCGGATATCTATGGCTGATTTTTTAAAATTTTTTTGTCTTAGTACTACTCCAAGCTGCAAATTGGACAGCTGGCATAAGTTTTTCAGTAGCAGTTTCAGGTTGTTCCTCATTGTCTAATGTTACTCTTAAATTAATTTTTTCTAGCAGAATCTTTTTGAAGCTTGACCAATCTGTAGATGGGTTGGTTAAAAATGGTTTACTAGATTTTTTCACTATTGTTGTATTTAATTTTAGAATGACAGCAGAATGGTCGGAATTGGGGTCATAATTATCTTGTATAGTTGTGAAATTAGTTGATACTTTTTTCATTATAAAAAAGTTTAACAGATCAGGAGTTTTATTTATATCTGCAGGCCAATATGTTGATTTTCCTGTTGAAAGAAATAAGCAACCAGTTTCTCTCAGCGCCTCTCTCAGTTCTTTACCTCAAGTAAGGGTCATCCTGGAGCCCCATTCTAGATGTTTGGCATTGTAGTCACCTCCAAGAATAAATCTTTCACCTTATTTCATCTTTTATAAGCTCTTGAACATGTGTTTTTTAATAGCATGATGGTACAGTGCTCCTACGTTGATATTTTGTTTTGTGCGCTTTATTTGTACGGCTGTGAGTCGCATTTCTGTACTTTGTATGTTACAATGTTCATGATGAGTAATAATATCATTTACTATGACCGCACTACATTCTTTTGATAGATTGTCAAGGTGCGTTGTATGATATATTTTGTATCCACGAATTACTAAATTGTGTCCCTTTGTTAGATGGGTTTTTATACGAGGCAGACATCTATGTTTCGTAAGTTTTGGAACGTTTCCAATTCTTGTTTTTTGTTGTTAATCCCGTTGGCATTCCAAGTACATATAGTGATTTTGTCTTTATACATTATCTAATTGAGTTACCTGGCGTATCAGGATACTTAACAGTATACCTACTTTCTAAGTTATCTAATCTTAGTGAGATTCTTTCTACCAGACTCATTAGTTTTTCCATTGTTTTCAATATAGTTCCGTGCTGTCCTTTTTCTGAAATCAATTTCGTATTTGTTGAACGAGCTCTTCTCGGCGTTTGATTATTTGCATTTGATGAACGAGTTCTTCTCGGCGTTTGATTATTTGCATTTGCTGAATAAGCTATTCGTTCATCAGCAGTGAAATCTTGATTTTTTTTCATATTTTTATTGCTTTGGTAGACATCCTCATTGTTTTTGCCTTTTGCTATGGCAGAATAAGTTACTTCTTTTATTACTTTCTTTGATATGAATTTTCTTGGTTGTTGCCTTTGTACTAATTTTGGATAAACAGAGTTTCTCCTTTTCTGAAGTTTGGCAATAAAAGATCCTCTGTAATTTGCTGGATGAGACTCTTGGCAGTTGGAGCATTTTGGTTGTGAAGATTTCAGCTTATCGCATTCTGCTGTTAAATGTTTACCAGCACATTTCACACATATAGGCTCCCTATTAAAAAATTTCTGGGTACGATTATAACGCTGACATCTTTTGCACTGAGGAATGTCTTTGTTTTTTCTCAAAGGTTCAATATAAACTATCATGTTTTGAATATGATTGATTTCGTAAATTTTTTTCATGTCTTCCTTACTATCAAAGATAAGCATGAAAATTGGGAGTTTAATAGATACCTGTTTATCATTTTCCTTGATTTTTTCTTATCATATTTACTGCATTGATGATATTGAATTGCCTATTATGAAGCTCACTTATTATATCTTCTGGCATGCAAGATTGGTGCAAGTCGCGTGTCATGACTTTTATTGGTCTATTTATTTTGCTTTCATAAGTATGCCATTCGTATTTGGTATCATTGAGATCTTTAATTAGGTTTCTATAATCCATTTCCGTCTCCACATTTACTTTCAGCTGCTTATTGTTTAGCATCTTTATTTCATATTTCATATTTTTAGCTTGCAACATTTTATTTAATGGTTTGAAATCATTTATGTTTATTTATTGTATATTATTTATTATTTACAGGTGGAATTTTGGTTTTCCTTTTACTCACAAATTCAGTTGTTTTGGAGTTTTTTTCCTCACAGGTTTTTGTTAAACCAGATGGTGAGGATTCAACTTCAGGTGAAGCAGTAGCTTTTCTTTTTTTATTTGATCTTTTCTTTTTTTTGAGCAACCAGTCAGTTTCTCTGCTCAATTCATCTTCATCCGTGAAACATTCTTTTTGCTCGATGATTTTATTTGGTGCATTACGTTTTTCTCTTTTTTCAAATCTTCGTTTTCTGCTCTTAATGCCGAAATATCTTTTTTAGTGACATACACAACGCCTCTACTTCGCTTAGCTTCTTTTGGAGTATATGGTTCATTTAGTTCTTTATTATTTTGATTCCGTATATCAATTATTGGCTCGGTCATCCTCGATGGCGACCTTGGAACCCTCGCACTCTTTTTAAAAGGGTTAATGAGCTTGTCTAAATTGTTGTTCCTGGCGATTCATCTGAAAGTCTAGTACATTCAGCCAAGCCCTCGCCGGCAGCCGTGGTCTCTGCCGACACTTTGGTAGATATCCCTACCGAGTTTATTTTGTTATTTAGACTATACATTATTATTTATTTTTATGTTGTATTTTATACCTCCTGCCAGGTGATTTTAACTGCTGCTCCTCTGGGATCAGCCGCAGACCAGGGAACTATTTAGGTCAAATTTTAGGTCAAACGCTTCTGGATTTCTTTTTTTTTTTTTTGTGTTTGTGCTGGTACTCACAATTTTAATTACCATAAATCGCGTCCGCGCACGTGCTAACCAAATCGATTTACTTAGATATTGCGCCAAGTGTTCGCATTCACCCGCTCTCGTTAGCCTTACAAGTTACCAGGTGGTACCCGGCAGATAACTATGCTACCTACCTTCGAGGAGGTGAGAGTCGGATTTGATGGCAGAGCTGTAGATGCTTTACCAGATGGCATTTCCTAGTTTTTATGGGAAACATAGGTTAGCATATGTTCCGTCTAGAGCCTTTACCACCCTTTTACCACCCTAAATAATTAATATTTAATCAAAAATAAATATTTTTTAGTTTAGACTTTTTGTAAATCTTAAAAAAGTAAAGATCTTTTGTAAATTTCAAAATTTAAAGTTACCGTGAATTACTGATTTGGTGTTAAATAAAATCAAAAAACGTAATAATCTAAGAAAACAATGTTTGAAGCATCCCAATAATATTCGCCTAATGAACTTTTATAATAAACTCTATAAAATCAAAAACAATGTTAATAGAAATCAAAAACAATGTTAACAGCTGCAAAGATAGGTACTATATTACTGGCTTTGAAACTAATAAGGGAAATAAGAAAAAGGAGTGGCAACTGGTTAATAGTTTGTTGAATAGACTCAACTAGTTGTGATGGACTAAGTTTTTCTATCAATAATGAAATTGTTAATAATTCGTTTGAGGTTGCTAATAACTTTAATCGTTTCTTTGTAAATATCTCCAAACAATTTGAAAATGGAAATTACTTTAGTACATACTCCTCTTCTGATGTTGTTGTTCAGGAGAACTTTGAACGTACTAGTTTCTTTTTCGACAGTATCTCAGCTTTTGAGATTCATAGAATTATAACTGGCTTAAAGAACTCGAACTATGAGACATCTGAGGATGTTTCAAATAACATCCTAAAGAAAATCTCCTTCCAAATTGTGGATATTTTGGCACATATTTTTAACAAGAGTGTCTTATTAGGTCAATTTCCTGAGAAACTAAAAATTGCTGAAGTTATTCCCTTATTCTAGAAAGGCGATACACTGGATGTTAACAATTATAGACCTATATCTCTCCTATCCTCTTTCTCGAAGATCTTTGCAAAAGCAATGAAACGGAGGTTTTTATATTTTCTCAACAAAACCAACTTCTTCAGTGAAAATCAATTTGGCTTCTTGAAAGGCAAGTCAACAGAGAGTGCGTTACTTAAATTCTGTGAAGAGATATGTGGTGCATTAAATGAGGGTAAAGTATCCTCAGCATTATTTTTTGATATAACTAAGGCTTTTAATCTTGTGGATCATCATATTTTATTAAATAAACTATACAATGCTGGTTTTAGAGGTTTTATTTATAAATGGGTTAGGTCTTATTTGGCTGGTAGACGACAGAAAGTCAGAATTGGGAATATTTATAGGGCCTTACTTAATCTATCCTGTGGTGTTCCTCAGGGTTCTGTACTTAGATCTATCTTGTTCCTAATTTATATTAACTCGCTTTTTTTGCAACATTTTAGAGGGGCGGTAGCCGCATTTGCAGATGACACTGCGCTTACATATACTTGTAAGAACAATTTTGAGATAGCGGTATGCATGAACTTTGATCTGGATTTAAGTAGGCACTGATTTAATAAACATAAATTAGTAATAAGCTGCAAAACTAAGCATATGAATTTTGGTATCTATAATCCTTCTTGTGATAACTTTGATATTTATTATCACGCTCCCAATTCCGCCAAATTTCCAATAGACTGCACTAATAACTGTTTTGGTGGTAATATCCAATGTGATAATAACTGCATTTTAGTTGAATTTGTAAAATCGTTCAAATATCTTGGCTTATGGGTTGACTCCAGATTGGATTGGAATGATCACGCTTGCTATTTGAAGAATTATCTCCGTAATATTATTAGACAGCTTTATCATATAAGTCTGTACTGTTCGGAAAAAATTATGTGCTCAGTTTATTATGCGCTTTTTCATTCAAAAATTCAGTATGGTATTACTTGTTGGGGAGGAGCATACTTTACTAAGATTGGTCAATTACTCATGTCACAAAAACATGCTATTCGAATAATTTGAAAACTTGTCCGTCTTTTCCTTTATTTTTTAAATTAAAAGTATTTCCCATTAGAAATTTATTTTACTATAAAACTTTAAAAATGTTTTTTATGAAGTCTGGATATTTAGATGTTAGATATACTAATAGGTATAACTTGAGAGTTAATTATCGTAATTTGGTTCACGTTCCACGTTGTATAAAAAGTCATTTTTGTCGTTTCTATGATATTGTAGCACCTAGAATTTTTAATAAACTTCCTGACCACATCAGGCAAATTAGAATTTTATCGAATTTTTTAAAATTATTGAAAGCTTGGCTTTTGGAAATTAATTTTGATAGAAGTGAGGAGTTATTAAGAGTAGTTGTTTAGCTGAGAGTAAGATTTTTGAATTCTTGCGATTTATATTTGCTGTCTATTTTCATGATTAGCTTAAGTAAAATTCTCTTCAACTTTTAACATATTTACTTAATATTGCACTGCATAAAGTTATTTTAAATTTTGTATTTTTTATTTTTTATTTTCTCTTTGTATTTAAATTTTAATTTCTCTTTTGCACTTTCCCCACTAATGTTATTTGTTGATTTTTTTTAGAAATAAGCATCATTCTATTCTTGCTGTATGCAACAGAATGGTGACTAACTATTTTTATTTTTATTTTTTTTCTCTATTAATTAATACTAAATGAATTTGTATTGTACAGATATAATTTTGAATTAATATAACTTTTAGCTATAAGATTAATTTTATTATTTGTATACACCTACTATATCAATTATATTTTATCATAGATTAAGAAAATACTGAAAAAAAAAAAAAATACATAGAATAGCAGATGTAATCTAGTTAAGCCTAGAGGAAAAAAGTACTGTTCAGCGATATTCCTAGATATTAGTCAAGCATTTGATAGAGTCTGGCATGAAAGATTGCTTACAAACTTCAAAAAATGTTACCACAGAATTAAAATTGCCCCGCTGTTCACCTTAACGACATGGAATTGACTCACCAAGAGTCGGTTAAGTACTTAGGTATTCACTTGGATAGACGCCTCACTTGGAAAAGTCACATCATCAGCAAAAATAAACAACTACGATTAAAATTCAACCAATTAATTTGGCTAATAGGTCGTTTCTCCAATTTATCCCTAGAATGTAAAGTTGCAGTGTACAAAGCTATCATCAGGCCAATCTGGAGCTACGGGTTGGAACTATGGGGAACAACTAGTAACTCCAACATCGAAATAATAGAACGCTTCCAGTCCAAAGTATTAAGGTCTATAGTCAATGCGCCTTGGTATGTCCGAAATGACACAATTAGATCAGATTTAAATATCCCATCTGTTAAGCAATTCATTAAAAAGAAAGCTGAAAAATACTATGTTCGACTGGAAAACTATCCAAATTTACTTGCTCCTCAACTCATCAATAATGAACGAACAAGCGAGCGCAGATTAAGACGCTTCAGACCGCTGGATTTATCTACTAGATTCACTTCACCTGAGACTCCATAAATATAAATTTGAATATTAAGTCAAGAATCAATGGATTCTTCACTTAGATTACATGTCAATTACATCACGTCAATTTTAATTCCAACATTATACTCAATATCTTTTATATTTTATGTAGATAGTTGTATAGAATAAAGACAAAAAAAAAAAAAAAAAAAAAATTCATTCATTTCAACAAATCACATCTGTAGATATTTATGTTTATGAAAAATTAATAATATTACTATGAAAAACAATTTTTTATTCTAAAATTATTTTATGAAAAATTACGAAATATTTAATTGAATTCACATACATTTTCTATTACATATTTTTAAAAGTGATGCGAAAGAAGTTCGAATGACAATGCTTTTTTACTTTACTGCTTTCAATTGGTACCTGTAACTACTTATAGCTATAAGTAAGGATGGTACCTATAATTATGAATTAAAATGATATTCAGAATTAATTGTTAGTTTTATAAGATAAATTATTATGAAGTTTTCGTTTAGGGCAGAATAGTAGCCTTTACAGAATAACCTAACAGAAACACCGCTTTTTTTTTTCTTGCGGTGTTGTATAATGTTAGCATCAATAAAAGTAAAAAGTAGCTACCAATGAATTTGTTATAAAAAAAAGTTCGTGTGTGTGTTTTGTTTTATTGCATATTTTCAAATTTTTACTCACGGTAACGGTACCGCGTTTAGGGTTGATATTTTTGATACTATTGTACTTTTTTTGATACTTTCAGCTTGATAAAAGTACTTTGATACTTTCAATTGATATTTAGTATTCTCAGAAAATTTTAAATTTGTATTTTATCATAAAGGAATTATAAATTAAAAAACATTTGGAAATATGGAATTGTTATTTAGCTTACTATATTTATTTGAATTGAAGGCTGCGATTGATAGAATAGTCGAACAATGGAGTACATTATTATATTAATGTGAATTTGAGAATTTCGAAGCTCGCTATGGAAATGAAAATATAGCATCCGTAAGTCCAAAAGAATGAAATTATATTTGCTTTTTTATCATATATATTAAAAATAATTAATAATGTGACCTCGATAGCCGAGTGGTAAAGCACTCGAAGGTAGTAATTTAACGACCGAAGGAGCACGGGTTCAAACCCCGTGAGAACCGAAAAAATTTTCAAATGGTGAAAATTACTGAAAAATGTAATTTTCAATACAACCACATCGGTTCAAATATAATTTTATAATTAATAAAGATATAATATAACTAATAAAAAAAAAAAAAATATTAATATATAATATAAAAATATATTCCAAATAATTAATATAATTTAATAAAAAGGCCCACATTTCGAAAAGGAAAAGGACTTATTAAGTTGGCCTACAGATTTATCTGTAGGATCAACTGTTAAAATAAATAAATAAATTAATAATATCAGTTTGGAAATACAGCTGGAGTGGCTAGCACGTTTTAAAGAGCAAGAATTAAAAAGATTTAAAAGAATAATACTATTCCTGCATTTTGGAGCGAAAAATCAAATCATTGCAATCAAAAGTGAATTGAATGAATGTATTTTCAGTAACATTTATCGAATTACACAAGGACTACTGAAACTACTGAAAACTCTAATCTAGTTTGCAATTTATCATTTTGATACTTTCGCCAACAAATTAGTACTATTATACTTTTCAGCTTATTCAAATCACAAAAAATATGGTTCTATGGTTCTCGAAAGACTAACGAGCTCAAACTCTCCTAAAAACTCAACTCCTAAAAAGTTGTAAATTTATTAATTTTAATGGATTTGGATTTTCATAATCATTAGGAGTCGAGATCTACCCTTGTTTTGAAAAACCACTTTCACGAGGGTGACGAAGTACCTGTGTACCTCTATAAATTTTGTATGGAATTCTATAGATATTGCCATTTTTTTTTTTTTTTAATATTTTATTTTTAAAGCCATTTTTACTTTTATTTTTAAATATTATATTTTTATTTTATTTTTATTGCATTATTCAGAGATGAAAATAAAAGTATTTTGATACCCAAAATTTATTTCATTACTAAGGCAAGCAAATAACTGTAGATCGGTAAGAATCCGAGAAGTATCGCATTATTGAAACATGAAAACAAAATAGTTTTAATGAAAATAACTCCTAGAATATTAACATAAAATAATCTTTGTGTATAAATATAGTACATATTATTATATATATATGATTATTATGTAGATTTATTTTAAATCTATAAATGCATATGTGTAATGTAAATGGAAATAATAATGTTTTGAATTTTTTTCTCCCAATAATAAAAAACGAATAGTTGATGAAGAGGAAATACAAAATATCTCTATCTCCTCTCAAATCCTTTAAAATTAGTAAATTTACAACTTTTTAGGAAATGTTTGAGCTCGTTAGCCTTTTCATAACTATAGAACCATATTTTTTGTGGTTTGAAAATGCAAAAAGTGTAGTCATTAATTAAGAAGAATAAAAATTTTGTGGAATAAGGTTTGTTAGGTGTATGATGTCTGAAAGATGGTTTTTTTTTTTTTTTTTTGTGGAGGAGAGACTTTTGGACTTTTTTTTATTTTATTACTTTATCTCCGTATTTTATCGTTTTAACTTTAATTTGTTCTTGCTTTTTTTTTATTTTTTTTTATATTATTTTACTTTTTATTTTTTTTTTTCTTTCGCTTCATAAATTTTCTATTATGAATTTCTTTTCTTTATAAATTTATTTTCATTATTGTTAATTTCTTTAGGTTAAGGTTTAATTTAATTTAAGAATTATGAATTTGCTACACATTATACTTTATATACTTCTATAGAGACTTACCATGTATATGTACGAAATAAAATGAATAAATAAATAAACAAATAAATAAAATAACAAAAAAAAGTACGTCGTCATCAAATAGGTGTTAACCACCCGCATGTGTTCAGTAAAATTAAAAGTACTAAATTGTTGACGAAAGTATCAAAATGATAAATTGAAAACTAGATTAGAGTGTGGTAAGGACAGTAGTCCTTGTGTAATTCGATAAATGTTACTGAAAATACATTCATTCAATCATAAAGGAAGTATAATAAGAGAAACTATGCGGAACAAATTTTGTGACGATTTTTTTTTGCTTAAAAAATTTTTGAAAATATCCCATACACAGTAGGACCTAGATAAACTCACTTTAAAAATTTGGAATAACTCATTTTAATGTCTTCGTTAACAGAAACTCATACAAAATATTGAACTAAAATTTTCTTTTATGCAGGTTCAACTGTATAGATTCTAGCTTTGAGAGAGAGAATCTTAAAATGATTTTAATTCTTGTTGTTTTTTTTTTGTTTTTGCTTTTATATAACATACATATAGTGTAGTAGCGGCAATGAGGTAATGTTGTGTATGTCGTATCAAATACACACTTGTTGGGTAGATGTAGAGTATACCAATAATATGAAATGCATGGTGTCGGGACAAAATTTCAAGACACAATTACATATTTAAAATAATTAAATCCCAATTTAAGTTTTTATAAAAAATTTGAAATTATTTGGTTTTGTAATGAAGGTACTTTTTTTTTCTTAAAAAAAAGGAAGAATACTAAGTGGTTATGCTGAAGTCCGAAGCGGAATATCCCCGAAAAAAATTTCCGACCGGAATACGAAAAATATCAGTATTCTGAAATTCGACTCCAAAGTCTGTGCAGAAATCAATATTAAATGTTTTGGAAGATTTTTTTTTATTTCAAATAAAAAAGGCGTTGACAGTTTAAGTTTTTTTTTATTTATTTTGTAAAAAGTTATAAATTTTTTAATAATTACATAACGTAATATGTACATAAATTAAAAGTAAAACTTATACATACATTTTTAATTACATATGTAGGTATATACAAATTAAAATTTAATAGTAATTTTTTGTTACACATTACATTTTGTTGAAAACAATAAAAGATATTATTCGTTTGAAGCGCTTTTTTAATTTGTAATTTCGACGGACTTCAGCATAACCACCTAATTCTTATATAAAACAACTCTTATAAAAATATAAAACAAAATCATATTTTGAAAGGAATTATTAATCAACTACAGATTTTGACAATTTCTTCCACATTTTATAATGATTAAAAAAAATTTAAACATTTAATTGTTTTAAATATGAAATTTTGTCTTTATGAAATTTTGTCCACATGTAATTTTGTCATGGAACCAAAATGTTACGTTTTTAATGCAAACACAAACAACTTACTTTAAATTGGAAATTCATAAAGGAGAATTAAAAAATTTTAATATAGAAATAGAATATTCAAAAATAATTTTCACGTTCATTGTTAATATATTATGATAAGAAAATCTTAATAACCTACACTCTACCTCTACTATGCACTATACAGTTATACACTAAGAAATCAAGGAATACATGCATATATATGAATTACGATAGTGTGCAAAATTCCTTACTTACTGCAGTGTGGCACAAAAAAGATAAGCACATTGAAGTAATTGAAAACATAAATTAATAAATTATTTATTTTTTCTAATATTATAATATTGTTAATACTAGTAATATTATAATAAATTTAAGAAATTATTTTTGTTTATTTAATTTTTCATTTTTATATTCAAGTTATTTATTTTTATTACATTCAAAGTGTTTATTATTTTATTAAACTTCAATTCTGCCTTTTCTCTTTGTTTAAAATATATTTTACAACATAGGTAGGTACATATTATTTGTACATTTGTAAAATGTTATTTAAAGAATTTTAATTTTAGAGCCACAAATTCTAAAACAGGTACATTTTTTTTTTCAAAACCTATCTAAGTGGTGCCTATGAAATGTTATTTTTCAACGCATAAAAAAGTAATTTAAATAGAATTTTACATTTTATTTGAAATTGAAACAAAACTCCAATTCAATCCAAGAACAAAATCAAAGAATTAGAAGTTATAAAAACAGTTTAGACGCTTCCATTAGTGTTATTTTTTATTTTGATGAACAAAAGAAAAAACAACAAAACAAAGTTAAATATTTTATAAATTTTCATCTTTTGAAATGTTCAACATTATTGTACGATACTGTACGAGGTACAAAGGAAATAAAATATTTGTTATTTATATTATGCTTAGGCGAATCCTTTTCTTTTGCATCTGTTTAGTTATGATTATTTTTATTTATAAACAATCAGTTTTACTGTTCGCATAAAGAACTTCATTTACAGTTTCTAATGCTAATTCTACCAGATCGCTTTCGTCACTAATAAATATTGAAAATCCTGAATAGTCACATCCTCAAAACCTTCACCTTGTTGCATGTACATAAATAAAAATATGTAACCGTGCTGCTAGAGGTACGTAGCATGTTATAAGAGGGTAATTCACAAATTTATGGACGTGATGGAGGAGGATTACATGTACATTAATTAAATTATTTATTAGTTTTTTATTAAACTTCAATTCCGCTTTTATTTAGAATATTCATATATCTACCTATTGCAAAATATATATGTACATACACATTTGTGAAATTTTTGTTTTAAGAATTTTAATTTTACAGCCACAAATTCAATTCATACCTATATATATTTTTTTTTTTATTTTTCAAGCCATATCTAAGTTACCTATGATACCTATGAAATGCCCCTTCAACAAATAGTACAAAAATAATTTTTCAAATTATTTTAAAATTGAAATTAAGAAAGAATACAAATTCAGTCCAAAAACAAAATCAAAAAATTACAAATTACAAAAACAATTTACACTGAATTGTTGCAGGTGTTCTTTTGTTTTGCCCAAACACAGAAAAATAAAAATTAAATCATTGTATGTGTGAATATAAACAAAACATATTACATTTTTTCTATGGCTTCTTCCTTACTACCTTATTTTCTTTTTTTTTGCACACATATCACACTACACACATATATAAATTATAATGAAGGATTAAGGAATTACAATATTGTTATCAAGATCATTGAATCCGTATGCGATATACAAAATCAAGAGAAAGATTATAATTTATAAGAGATATTATAATTTACGCTCTGGGGTATTTTGGCATATAAAATATATTTTTTTTCTGGGGTTCTACGGTGAAGTAAAATTTAAGAAATATTGAAAAAATTTTTTTTGTTCCTGATAGTTTCTCTATATCAACGAATTAGAATTAAATGGAAGTGGCTATCCATACAAAAAAGTGTCCAATGTTTTGGGTATATTCCTCTCTTTCTTTGGTATTTCTTATTGTCAAAAAACAGAAATAGACGAATATATTCGTTCAATATATTTTCTCTCTTTTAAAAATTCAAAAGATGTAAAATATAATACTTACATATGTAAAGACACGTAATTTTCTTTTTCCAAATGAGACTTACAGCCTGGAATGATACAAATCTTCTTTTTACGTTCCATTTTTCCTTAAAATTTGTAATTTTTTAACAATTTATAATAAAAATCAAAAATTTTATTGACTTTTTTTAATATTTATTTGACAATAACAAATTTTATTTTTGCCTACTTCATTGCTAGTGTTCGTACTTTTTGAAAATTTCATATATCCATATATTACACACTACTGCTACATTTTCAATATTTCAGAAACATGAATGATTTTTTTTTTTTTCAAATAATTTAACAGCAATACTTTTCTGTGTAATAATAGAATACGGTAATAAAGTAAAAGAAAGTTTAAATTGAAAAAACATTATTAAGTTTATTAAGATTATATTTTGATACCTTTTATTTTATTCATACTCAAAGATTTTACTAATTTTCTATTTAAAAAAACTATATTGGCCTAACACTGAAAAAAATTTTTTTTTGACAATTGGAAACCAAACAGAAAGAGAAGTACTAAAAAAATATGGACAAAATGTTTGTATTTTTGTATGGGATAGCCACTTCCATTTAATTCTAATTCGTTGCTCTATATTATACTTCCTTTATGATTCAATTCACTTTTGACTCCAGTAATTTGACTTTTCGCTCCAAAATTCAGAAATAGAAAATAGTATTATTCTTTTAAATCTTTGTAATTCTTCATACTAGGAATTAATAATTTTAGCATTTTGCTAAAATATCTGATTTTGGAAAGAAAAGTGTTATTAAATTCAAAATGCTATTAGTTTCTTCAGCTAAAACATGTTCTGTAAAAAATTTAGGAAAAAAATTAAAATTTTGAATTTTCAAAATCAATTTTAGTTCTTAATTCCTTACCAAATATTTTACAAAACTCACGAACCCAAAAATAAAATTCGGTTTTGATAGCGGTAGTAGAAATATTTCGCATCAAAATTTCTACTTTTGAACCGCAATATAAACCGTCATCATTAAGATTATTTTCATTTAAATTTATTAATTTAACAGACTTGACGTCAAAAAATTTTTTGCTTATAAAATTTCTACATATTTTATAAAAATGAAATTTAACTCGTGGAATAAATACGTGCAAGCCAGCTCCAGCTGCATTTCCAAATTGATATTATTAATTATTTTAAATATATATGATAAAAAAGCAAATATAATTTCATATTTACGGATGCTATATTTTCATTACCATAGCGAGCTTCGAAATTCTCAAATTCACATTAATATAATAATGTACTCCATTGTTCGACTATTCTATCAATCGCAGCCTTCAATTCAAATAAATATAGTAAGCTAAATAACAATTCCATATTTCCAAATGTTTTTTTAATTTATAATTCCTTTATGATAAAATACAAATTTAAAATTTTCTGAGAATACTAAATATCAATTGAAAGTATCAAAGTACTTTTATCAAGCTGAAAGTATCAAAAAAAGTACAATAGTATCAAAAATATCAACCCTAAACGCGGTACCGTTACCGTGAGTAAAAATTTGAAAATATGCAATAAAACAAAACACACACACGAACTTTTTTTTTATAACAAATTCATTGGTAGCTACTTTTTACTTTTATTGATGTTAACATTATACAACGCCGCAAGAAAAAAAAAGCGGTGTTTCTGTTAGGTTATTCTGTAAAGGCTACTATTCTGCCCTAAACGAAAACTTCATAATAATTTATCTTATAAAACTAACAATTAATTCTTAATATCATTTTAATTCATAATTATAGGTACCATCCTTACTTATAGCTATAGGTAATTATAGGTACCAATTGAAAGCAGTAAAGTAAAAAAGCATTGTCATTCAAACTTCTTTCGCATCACTCTTAAAAATATGTAATAGAAAATATATGTAAATTCCATTAAATATTTCGTAATTATTCATAAAATAATTTTTTAATAAAAAATTGTTTTTCATAGTAATATTATTAATTTCTCATAAGCATAAATATCTACAGATGTGATTTTTTGAATTGAATGAATGACTATGAAATTTGATCTTCAAGGGACAAAAAAAAAGGTCGAATGAAAGCTATATGTCGAAGAGTCCTTTAAAATATATTTACTATTTTATAAATATGCCTACTTCATTTTCATTTTCAAAAACTTGAATAGCTTCAACTTGAATTACAATTAATCAACACGAGTCCCTAGTATAAATAATATTTGATAAATCAAATTTCAATATTTAACAGTCGAACGAAACAAAAAATTAAACAAAAAATTCATATTCTTATAAACCGCTTTGGCAGAAATTAGAATATATAATAAAATAATATAACAGTAAATACATATTATATACATATATATAATTTTCGATTTTGCTTTAAAATTGAATTTACAAATACGTAAAAATGTTTTTAACAATTTTATATAAAATTTTTAATCATTGGTTTGGTAGGCATAGGTACTTTTTATTTTCATTCAACAAAAATAATAAAGTGGTGTTGTTATTGTATATGAAATAGAATGAGAATTGTTCATGAAATACATGCATTGCATGTAATTTCATAATTCATATGGAATGAAAATGTTTAGATACAATGTTTTAAATTAATGGAAGAAAAACTAATTAATTTGAAATGAATGAAAATTTCTCTAGTCCATAGTCTAGATTTTCTTTCTTTTTTGTTGCAATATTCATCATAAATTGTTAAAATATTTAGATATAACAAAATATATGCACAACAAACTAGCATTACTTTATTCATATAATTATATTTTGTTACAATCATGATAGTAACAGATAACAAAATATGTGATTAAAATTTTTTCAAAAATTATTAAATTAAAACTTTTAATAACTTTAAAATTTTTCAAAAATTATTTTATTTTGTATTTTATTACTATACAAATTACAAACAAATTGTATGTGTATCAATGGCGGCAATTATCTACATTATTTCAAAACAAAACAATTTTTGACAGATAAAATATGCACATGTGTCTGGCACGCAGATATGCATGCATATTTGCATTCAGCGATGCATGAGAATTCTGCACATGTATTTCCCACTTTAAGTACCAACTGAAAAACACAATTTGTATAGCTTAAGGTGGTTATGCTGAAGTCCGAAGCGGAATTTCTCCGAAAAAAAATTCCGATCCGAATACGAAAAAATCGGTATGCTGAAGTCCCTTCGACTGCAAAGTCTGTGCAGAAATCAAAATCATATGTTTCGGAAGATTTTTTTTTTGTTTTCATATTCATTTCAAACATTTTTATTTTCAATTTTTTTTATTTATTTTGTAAAAAATTTTTAATAGATAATGTATATGACAATTAACATATATACAATATGCATACATAAATTAAAAGTAAAAGTTACAACTTTCTTAATTACATATGTAGTATGTATATATATACAAATTAAAATAATAGTAATTTTTTGTTACATCAGAGAAAATTTAAAATTCTTTAAAGAATGTAAAATATATATGTATCGTTTTTAATATATATACATATTATGTTATAATATTAAAAACAATGAAATATATTATTCTTTCGAAGCGCTTTTTTATTCCTAAATAAAAAAAATATTTTTCATAAATGAAAAAAAAATTTAAAAAAAAAACTATTATTACATTTTCTACTTCTCCTAATATTCTAAATACAAAAATTGTATGCTTTATAATTCATTTCCAAACCATTCTAATACTTCCGAATGAGAAATTCCGGCGTACAATTTTCAAATTATTTTCCGTTCCGACGAACTTCAGCATACATAAATTTTAAAATTTCGGATAAATAAGGACATTTGCAGACTGCGGAATACTTACGGACTTCAGCATACCAAATGCGGAATGTAATCGGAATTTAACATTCCGACGAACTTCAGCATAACCACCTAAGTTTGATTTGATACTTAAGTGTTCACCTGAAAACTGGCCCTAAATAAACACACAATAGAAAAGCGTACAAAAACAAAAACACAAAAAAAAATTTAAACCAAAACAGAAAAACAAAAATCAGATCAGATCGCTCTTCAAAAATGATATAATAAATGTTAGTTCATTTGCTTCCGCTATCATTAAAAACAAATATATGCAGTAAAACACGGTTATAGTCATTCGCTAAATTTCAGTAATATTTCTGACTATAAGCGTTTTGTGACTATAGGCGTAGTAAAAAAAAAATTGCATCTTTATAAACAAAATCAAATTCAATAAAATATCTTTCGTATAATAATTTAAACTTTATTTTATTCATAAATAGCAATTCTGTTATATAATCACAAAATATACATACTTGTAATAAAGAACAGGAAAACACTATATATAAATCTGTGTTTTAATAAAATAATTCATAGTTGACCTATTGCTCTAACAGAATTGTGACTACAAACGTTTTTGACTATAAACGAATTAAAATACATCTTATACCATATATATATTACACAAGAAAGGCCATGTCGGTATTTATCAGCTTATATTATCAAAGAATATCTATTATAGATATTCTTTGGTTATTCCACTGGTTTATAGAAATGAAATTTTGTATTTTGTTCTTTTAAATAATGTTTATGATTGATTCTATTAGATAAAAAGAGATAGCTGGTGTGGATAGGATGTGGCAACCTATTATTTAAAAATAATATTTTAATGTTTTTTTTTTTATAGGAGCCTTATGGTATCAATTGTGAGTTAACACTAGACCACAAATTAATATATACATATATTATGTATTATATTGTGATTAAACATATAAATTATGCTATATTTTTACATGATTTTTTTATGCACTCAATGTTTAATAAAAAAATGAAAACAAAAATTTATAACGGTACTTCGAGACTGTATCGAAGAATTAAAATTAATAATTAAAACAATTAGGTATATGTAATTAAATAATGATTCTTTTTCCCGGGCCAGATAATGTGCCTGAAATCGTGTTAAAAAATTGTTCTGAATCACTTGCTCGGCCATTGTCAATTCTTTTCACTTTTGCATCTGGCATATTCCCAAACTACTAGAAAAAGTCGTTTATCAGACCAGTGCACAAAAAAGAGTCCAGAAAGACATATTGCTAAATTATCTTGTATCTCAAAAGTTTTTGAAAAGATAGTTTATGATTCTAATTATGAAACCTGTTTAAACTTTTTATCTTCTTGCCAACACGTTTTATGAAAAATAGGTCAACAGTTACTAACTTAGTAGAATGTTGCTCTTCTTTTTGCAACACAATGAAAGCTGGTTTTCAAACTGATGTAATATACACTGATATGAGTAAAGCGTTTGATATTCTACCACACAATGTTATTACTAAGAAGCTTGCTAACCTTAATTTTCCACCAACATTCATAAATTGGATTCAATCGTACCTAGTTGACCGAACATATAATGAACTTTTTAGATCAATTATTTCTGATCCATACAATGCTAATTCTGGAGTTCCGCAGGGCAGTCACTTAGGACCACTACTGTTCATTTTATCTATTAATGATGTAACAACAATTTTAAGAAATAGCAGAGTATCCATATATTCTGATGATGTCAAAATCTTTAAGGCAATTAAGTCACCTAATGAAGTTACTTTACTTCAAGAAGATCTTAATTTGTTCTTAAACGGGTGTGACGTCAATGGATTAAAATTGAACGTGGAGAAATGTGCTCAAATCAGTTACACTCGTCGGACTTCTCCGATAATTTCGAATTATACCCTTGATAACAAGGTTATCAAGAGAGTTAGTTGTTTTAATGATCTCGGGGTCATGTTTGATGATAAATTATCATTTAAACAACATTTCAACATTATCGTCAATAAAGCAAATTCAATACTAGGCTTTATTAAAAGATGGTCAAAAGAATTTAATGACCCTTATGTAATTAAATCTCTATTCACTTCTTTAGTTCGCTCAAATCTAGAATATGCTAGCCCAGTATGGTCACCTAACTACGTCGACCATATCAATAGGATTGAAGCTATTCAAAAGAAGTTCCTTAGATTCGCTTTAAGAAACCTTCCTTGGTCTGATCCTATACGTTTACCACCTTACAGAGACAGACTAAAACTTTTACACTTAAACACTCTTGAATCCAGAAGAATAGTTGCTGACGTCGTATTTATTTTAATGATTAATTCTGGAAAAATTGATTCAATGATTATCAAAGATAAGATCAATCATCATCGCAATATTAGTACACGTTTTCGTTCTGAAAATATATTCAATGTTGTCCATCATCGTACAAATTATGGTAAGTTCGAACCCATTAACAGAATGTTTCTCTTAGTTAACAGATACAGAGACAACATTAATCTTTCTATGAATAAGGAGCAACTTAAAATTAACTTGTTTTCTTTGTTACCATAACCTCTTATTTTCGTCATAAATAAGTAAAAGTTATTGAATATATATTTAAAAATTATGATAGTCTAATTAAAAATTATGTTTGTTGTTTTAATATTAATTTTTATTCTAATTTTGAGAAATATTTTTTGTAATATGCTTGTGTTAAGTATAATAAAATGAAAAATAGAAATAAAATAAAATAAATAGGTATTTCTTGTATATACCTATTCTTATGTACATTTGATTTTTGCGTTATTTGAAATATTTCGGTACAGTTCGAAGTGAGATATAAAGTGAATAAAATCAGTTTTAAATTTAAATAAAAAATCAATCAATGAAAATAACCTTAAATTTACTCATTCATTTATTCAGTTTATGCAATCTCATTAGCGTCAACACTATTCTTTTGCATTATAAGGATTTCTGTTTTATGATTTGGAGTTATTTGAATATGTGCACATTTTTGTTTTTTATTTTTTTAGCATTGTAGGATAATTTCATTATTTAATAAGAATGAATTTTAATGTAAAAAATTGATCGTATTGAACGGTTGCGTAAATTGAATAAATGAATGAGTAAATTTAAGGTTATTTTCATTGATTGATTTTGATCATAGATTAATAATGTTTTCGAAATTATACTAGGTGCTATTTATTAATATTGTTTTAATAGTTACTATCTTCTGTTATGAAATAAATAAGAATTTATAATAATTATTAATACATACATATATGTAAATAATATAAATTAACGAAATTTGATCTGCGATCTGCGAATCATCGATATTTTTTTATACATAGTAAATTAGAAATGTAACTAAGAATCGAGGTATATTAAAATGCCAAATTCATGAACAACAATAAAATAATAACGATTATAAAATATACATATTCTATTGAAAATGTTGTCGATTTATCAAGACAATAAATTTTGAGAAATTATCATATTTATTTGATATGTACATAGGTTTTGATTCATAGGTTTTATTCTTCAATTCAACCAAAATATAAAAACGAAATTTTTACTAGAATTGAAAAGAACAAAATACAAAATTTCATTTCTATAAACCAGTGATATAATTATATATTTGGATATAGCGACTATATATATCCATACATATAATAACTATATGTATATGGATATTATATTTTGGTATGATAATGTCTGAATATATTTACTGCATTGATATGATACATTTCTACACAAATAAGACTTTTAAACCTACAAATCAAAAATAAAAATATTTAAGTAAGTATGTGTATAAAATTTGTTAAGAAAAATTTTGTCACCATAATTCATGAATGGTGATTTTTTTCTTATTATTTTTATGTTTTGTTTTTCTTTTCTTCTAAGTACAACCAAAGAATATCCATAATTGTGGATATTCTTTGGTACAACTCGATCGCTAAAATCAGTTTACCCTTTTGTTTTAACTTTGACTCTATATATTCAATATATTTACTCAATGAATATACATACACAATAAATAATTTATAAAATTCTTAAACAAATCGAAAACGAACAGTGAGTAAGAAAAGTAAACCAACAAAGTGTTTTTTTTTCTTTTGATTTTACGTTTTTCTTTTTTCTTAAATCAATACAAAATTTTAATTTTGTTTCTTCTACTTGAACATTCTTATTATTATTGCTATTCATTGATAATACACAAGATGAACGACGTTGTGAGTAAAAAAGCAAGAATAAGTTAAAAGAAAATTATTTACACCACAAAAATATTAAAATTTTAGCAAGTTCTTGGTGCTGAATAATTAAAACATTTCAAATATTTACACCAAATAGTGACGGTTTTTCCAAGTTGAGCGCCATCTATAATCTAAAAGAAATTTCAACTACGGGAAATTTTTAAAAATGCGTCATAAAAATTAATTTATATAGGTATAGGTACTTAATTTATATATTAGATATTTAATTTCATTATATATATATTCAATAATCAACCGATTCAGAAAACAACTACAGTTATACCAAAACAAATATTTCTTTTTACATAAAATTGTGTTTGAAAGAACTACTTCTGTGCAATTGCACGTGTTTTTAGCTCTGATGTTTCTAATGACCCATCTACAAACATATTTTCTTCCTAGTTCTCTCGCTCATTTGTTAACAATAGTAATTTTACTATCAACAGCTCTTACATTAATTCGTTATACTCCTACCCCCTAGTTTCAAAATTAAAGGAAAATCAATTGACTGATAGAGTTTTATCACAGTTTTATCTCAAAGAGGATTATTCCTGAGGGTCCAGACGGGATTATTCCCATAGTTTTGCGCAATTGCGCTTATAACCTAGCGTAGCTTCGTTCCTGAGTTTTGGAAAAAATCTTATATTATTCCAGTTTATAAAACGGGGTCACGTTCTGAAATTTCCAATTATAGGCCCATTGCTAAAATTTCTTACATTCCAAAGCTTCTTGAATTCAACCTAATTAATAATTTTTATTCTTATTCAAGATCATTCATTTCTATAGACGAACACGGTTTTCAGAAAAGAAGGTTAGCTGTTACCAATTTAATAGAATGCGTTTCAGAAACTCTTAATGCTATGGAATCTGGACAACAAGTTGACGTCCAATTTACGGATATTAGCAAGGCATTCGACAAAATTTCTCATCATTTAATACTAATCAAGCATAAAGCAATAGTCTTAAATGGATGGGGTCATACTTATCTAATAAGGAATATCTGGTCTGTTTCCATTCTTCACTTTCTCACCCCTTTGTTGCCTCAACTGGGGTACCCCAGGGAAGCCACTTGGGTCCATTTTTTTCTATTATTGCAACCAATGATGCCTCACAATGTATGGTATCAGCTAAGTTAAGTTGTTTTGCTGATGACTCCAAAATTAGTAATCCCATTGTGTCTGTTGATGATTTTATTGTACTTCAAAATTATCTTAACAATTTTGCCGAATGGTGCTCCACCAACAACCTTGAATTAAATGCATCGAAATGTCAAGTTGTTAGTTTTAGTAGAAAGCCTCAAAGCTCTATAATTGAATTTGATTACCATCTTGGGAATCAAACTTTAAACCCTTCTGAGTGAACTCGTGATCTAGGTGTTATCCTGGATCACAGGCTCAATTTCAAAGCACATCCGTACATTACAAAACATTTATATATCACATATGTATGTAAGACTGAGACTTGAATATGCTTCGCAATTTCTCCATATCGTAATGTTGATATTTCACGTACTGAAGCAGTTCAGCGTAAATTTTTACGCTTTGCACTACGTGATTTTTCTTGGTCTCACCCTTTTCAACTTCCTCCTTACGAAGATAGGTTGTTTTCGATTGACCTGAAATCTCTCAAACAACGTCGATTCGTGGCTAATGTTACGTTTATCCAACAAATTATTGCTGGGAATATCCTGGCATATAAAATTATGGATTTAATAACTTTTAGAGAGAATCCGCATAATTTACGTTTCGTTGACCTGTTTAATATTGCTAACCATCGTACTGACTACGGTAAATTTGAGCCCGTGTCTAGAATGTTTTGTGAATCTAACTCGAGAGCAGCTTATTTTAATACTAAGCTTAGTAAAAGAAACTTAAAATTAAAGCTGTATAATCGATAAATATTAAATTGTAATGGAATTGATATTTGATCTTTTCCTATTTTCTTTTTGTATTTGATTTTTCTATCTTTTTAACATTCTATTAACTATAGCATGTTAGTCTTTTTTTTCTAGCTATAGCATGTTAGCTATTTATTTTTATCTCTTACTAACATTAGTTACTAACGGTGATGGATACTAACCCACTGGATACTAGCTTTCATCTATAATAGACGCCTGATTTGCTTGCTCTAAGCAATATCTGACAGTAATAAAATGTCTCATTAAAATTTTATCCATTAATTAAAGTTAGAAATCAAAAGTAATGCAAACATCAATTTTATTTTTTTATGTTTAGTTTATTAATTTAATAATTTTCATTTCATCATATTATTCTAAATATAAATATATTGATAACTAAGTGCTTTAATAACAGTCTATTAAAGTTCATTATATCTACTATTTTAAATTTGAAAAATTTTTAATCCAATAAAAATAATACAATAGATTCGTAAATTCGACAAAACAGATTTTATATTTTATGAAGATTAAAATATTAAATGAGAAAGTTCAATAAATATCGTTAAAAAAACACTAATTTAATATTAATTTGCTAGTTTAGACTAGTGTTATTATATAAGTGGTATAATATAAATGTATTTTTATAAATTTAATTTCAAAAAATGTTGTTAACTAACATATTACTGTTATTATTACTGATATTATTTACATTTTATATTAAAATTAATCATTCAATCGATTTACATATTCTATTTACAACTGAAATATTTAGTCTTCTATTTTCTCTTCTGTAGATTTTTCTGTATTTTTGTCTTTATTCTTAATATCATCATTAACTTGTTCATTTATTTCATTTTCAACACTAGAGTTTAAGACTTCTTCTTTGTTTGGTAACTGTAATTTTTCATCCTCAGATTCTGAGGCTAAAATAAAAAACACAATGTAAAAGGATTTTCGATAAAAAAATATAATCTGAAATCCGAAACCTGAACTCGAGTTAGGTTTGGTTACAAAGTTTTTGTTAAACCGGAACCCCAAAAATTAAATAGGGTTCGGGTTCAAGTTTCTGAAAAAATAAATAAAAAATATCACCAACAAAAAAAAATATTTAAAAACAACACCAAAAAATATTTAATAAAAGAATTTTTTCACGCTTGTTCATAAACCAAATAGCAAAATGATTGAAATAAATGGAGAAGTAATTTTCTAGCCTTTCAAGAGATGAATATTTCTTACAAGTTGTTATTAAGAAACAAAATAAAAAGAGATAAAAAATTTCAAGTAGGACCATTCCATTAAATATGATTTAGCAAATTAATGAGAATGATATTAAAAATGAAATGGATATAATTAAAAAAAATTAAACTTGTAAATAAAATAAATATTTTAAAACATTTGGAAGAAAATAATATGGATATACCAATATTGTACGCAGCACCTTAAATTATATCGTAATTCTTGTTTGTAATTTAAACTTTCTCTGCTTTAATATATATTTTGTCATCACAAAAGTATTATCTAAATACAGAATTTTCAAGTTTTATTAGATATTTAATAAATAATATGTTTCAAAAGAAAAATTGTAGAGTATATTATTTATTTAAATATTTTAAAACCGAACTTGAACCCGAACCTGAACCCGAACCCAAATATTGGTTTTTGTTGAACCCGTACCCGAACCTGAGTCGAGGGTTTTATGAGTTTCAGACCCTACATGAAAATTACGATAAATTTATAGTTCATAAAATTTATTGATAATAACATAAAATTGTTACCAGAAAACTTTTCAGACGATGAAGTTTTTCCACTATCTGAACTTTCACTTCTTTTATGACCATCATCTAAACTTTTATTTATATTAATGTTAGTAAATCCAATCGAGGGCAATTTAGGTGCTACTGGTCGAAATTTTTTAGATGCATTCAGAGCATTGCAATAAATGCAACGAAATGATGTAAATTCGTATTCTTCTTGTAATGCCATACCTAAAATAAAAATTTTGAAATATAAATTAATATGGGTTAATATCTTATGTAAAACAAAATTACCATTATGACCATAACATTCTTTGCAAATCATAGCAAAACGGTTTTGAATACCATCTCCTATCAAATAATCCACAAGTTTATCTAAAACACCTTTATTTTGAGTGTTGAGAATCGGAAAAGGTGTTCGCCTACGATGCTGTTGAATTTGCATTTGCATGGGTGAAATTCTTGGCATCTGTATAGGTGAAGCTCTTTGTTGAATAGCTTGTAAATGTGTAAGAGGTGTTGAAGTTGTGATTATCCCTTCTGATTGATTGGGTAAAGCTAAAGATCCATATTGTGGTTGATTGTCTCGAATAAGTCGTCTACTTAAAACTTGTGTTGCTTGAGGTTGGGATTTTTGTAAAGGACTGGGTACATTTATTTTGTTCGGAGTAGAAACTACAATTTTGTTTAACAAAAATTTAATAAAAATACAAATTCAATTAAATACAAATTATATTGACGTTACCTTCAAGACTTGAACTTTGTGCTATTCCTTTTATACCATTAGATTTGTCTCCAAATCTATTTAAGATTTCTAATGCAACCTTAAAAATTTTGAATATATCTAAGAATAATTAATTTGTATAGGAATAGTTTTGAATACCTTATATGTTTCTTTATCCATAACCTTCTCTAAAACTTTTTTCTTTTCAGCTTTCAATTTACGCAATTTTACAGATTTTTTATTTAATTTCGTTTGGAAGAACCAGGCAACCATATGTTTTAGAAGAAAAATGCTAAAATTAAATAAAATTTTCGTTTTGATTCAAACAAAATTTGATAATAAAATACTTACAAAAGTGGAAAAAGTAATAAAGGAACTGAATATGTTATACGTTCCATCCATGTTGGAGGAAAAAATGCAAAATAAAATACTAAAAAGCACAAAATATATAATCCTATTGATATAACTAGAAAATTTCCAACATAACGTTTTTGCCTAGCTTGTGTTGATATAGTATATTCTTCAATTTCCTTAATTTCTTCATCTAATATCTCTAGAACTTCAATTGTTGATTTTTCTTTCTATCAATAAATATGATAAAATAAAATAAAAAAATAAAATTTCCAATTTAAAAAAAAGTTGTTACTTAATCTTAAAATTTTACATAAAAAATTTAAAAGCTTTATTTTGTTATTTTGTATATATACTTTTAGGCTTTTAGTTACCTTCAAAAAAATTTATGACACTCATTTGCATATTTAATTAGTAAAACAAGAAAACAACAAGTTCGAGTTCAAAGAAATGTTAGTCACTTTTAATTCTTAAAAAATTCATAAAACACTAATTATCAAAAGGATATAATACACATGTGATATATTTAATGTTGGTAATTTATCACAAACTCTTAAAAAAAAACCATATTCTTTCAAACTCAAATTAAAAAATATGAAAGTTGAAACATTTTTCCTGTTAGATTGCTTTTTGAAATACATAGATTAAAAAACAAAAAAAAACCTTTTTTGTTTTGATATGATTTGGCATTTTTTGAACAGAAATACCTCATATGTAAATTTGGATTTTGCAACCTCATTATAAACTTGTTTTAAGTTTATGTATAAATACAATATACAAAATATTAAAATTTTATAAGCTAAGCGTTTGATTTTAATTTGTTTGTTAAATGACTGAATTTACAATTAATATTAAAATTTACAAAATAAACGTACAACTTTAAACAATAAACTTACCCGAAATTTTCCTAATATAGCTCCCATGTTTCATATACTATATAATCTTTTTTTGGTATATAAAATTTGCAAAACAGATCTATAAATATTCATAAATTACCAGTACTTATACTATTTTTAGATATTTATATTGATGTCATAAAATTATTTTTCGTTGTGCATTTATTTACATTTTCCACTTACATTTTTTTTATGAATTTATTACACAGCTAATGCACTTGGAATTTTTTTTCTCACATATGTATGCTCTTGTTTATCTTTTAAAAATTCAAATTATATATACATGTGAAAGCACAAAGTGTTTAAACACTACTTCCAAAAATTTAATTAAATATAAATATGTTAAATTAAGAATTAAATAAATTTAGCTATCCTTTTTTTAATTTTTTAAATAAATGCCGCCGTGTCACCTTTTCACTGTAAAATCTTTAATTTTTATTAATTTATTATTTTCCTCTTCTCAACTAGTATATTTGACACTAAACTAAAATTAAAAACAAAAGTTGACACTAGGGATAGGGACTAGCACTAGACTAGACTGTAGACTCAAAACAAGAACTATGTAGAATTGATTAATGAACTGCTAGGATGTACATATATTAAGTATGTACCATAGATATATAAAATAGTATGTACAATGTACATACATTTCAAAAATTACAAATATAACATTCTCAAATTCTCTCATAAGAGGCAGCACTTTCTATATTTTCGACATTACTTTGTATACTGTATCAGGCTTCCATATTAAATTTTTTTTCCAAACATTACATTTCGTATTATGTATTTTCGTCTAAAATTACAATAACAATTGAAATTTCCAATTTATTTTTTGTCCTTTTGTCCTTTTCTCATATTATTTTTTGCTTGCTGTGTTCAAATAAGTTTAATGTGTATTATGTTTGTTTTGTCAAATTAAACTTATTGAACACATCAAGCCTTGGACGTGTGTGAGATATTTTGAATTCTATGAAAACTAAAATCAAAATAAAGAGATTTCTTTTTAGTATTCTGATAGAAGTTGAAGTGAAAGATTGGATGTAGAATAATTTTGCTTATGGATTTTTTAATTTGTAAAATTATGAATGAAAGCATTAACATTTTTTAATGCGGCTTTAGATATTAATAGTTTAAACACTCCCCTTCCATATTGGAAAATTAAATTTAGTCATTTGATTTACACACAAACTGGATATTATTTTTACTCAATTTTTTTAATCTAATAGCCTGTTAAACCATATACAAGGCAATGCTTTTGATGTAAAAATATAACATGGGTTATTGGAAGGGGATTGGGATCTGGGAATACTCTATTTAATATAATTTAATCAATTATATAAAAACATATATAAAATATATCTTTGAAGTTTTTTAGCCATTCAAACATTTTTTACCATTTCTTTCCTATATAAAAAGAGTATTTAATAATAAATTTATTTTGCAAATTTATGAATTGAATAATTTAAAAGCAATTCCGAAACGATTTCAATTCGAAATTGCGAAATAAGAACAAGTGAAATTTTGAATGACATAAAATGTCAAAACATTTCTTTCTTGTATGTAGTTGCAAAAAGTCAAAAATTATTATCAAGGAAAATCTCAAAAAAAAAATTTAAATTAAATAGATTTGGAAATATTTTTGACTAAAGTAAAATTTCACAATATTTTTTTTGAACTAATTCTTTATAAAAATTTGTTCGTCATAATATACTAATGGAAGAAAGCAAAAACTGTGTCAAAATTATATATATAAGTTTTAATTTTGAAAAAGTATAATATAAGTTAACGCTGTCATAAAAAAAAGGATAACGATTGGAAGGATCCTTTAAGGATAATCTCAAACAATATTTAGTTTTACCAAATTTTATCATATTTTCAAAGGACAAGTTTTTAATAATCAATTATAAAAATGTTTGTTTTGGCATTGTTTATCACATTACAAAGTGTTTTTATTGGGGGTCACATGGTAAAAAGTGATATGATTGACGGCATATTGGATATCGTCCAGAGAGATGATGACAGCGTTACTTCAGAAGGGCATTTTCATATTGAAAATTATCCAAATTCAAATTCTGATGATAATAGTATAACGTCAGAGCTATACAAAAGCTTAGCATTTTATCCACCAATATTAAATTTTGGTTCAGTAGCGGTTGGTTCAGCTAAATCTCAAATGGTCTTGCTAGTCAATAGGAATACAAATCGTAGTGTATATTTAAGTTCAATATCAGGAAAGACAGCAACGTTTTACAGTTCATTTTTTGAAGATAAGATAGTTCCACCACATGGTAATACAACATTTAATGTTGTATTTTTACCAAGAACTTATGATAATGTACAAACATCTTTACTAATTCATACTTCTTTTGGTCAAGCTAAATTAACTGTTAAGGGCCAAGGTATATTTTTGTATTTACAATTAAATTAAATTTCAATCTGTAAGTATATATATGTATATATTTTTTTTATTACTCTTATAAGGAAAAGAATGCCCATATAGGTTAAAACCATTAATAGGAATTAAAGCGCCTTTTAATGCAACTTTAAGGCCAGAAATACTTATGTATAATCCTCATACGAAACCAATTCAAATTATGGAGGTAAACTTAAAATATGTCATGTTACTTTTACTCATATCAACCGTAACCAAAACAATACCAAACACTCAAATAATTTTTTTTCAAATTGATCTAAGAATTTCATTACATCAATATTTATTTTTAGGTTTATAGTAGTGGTGGACAATTTCAGTTAGAATTACCAAGTGGAGGTCAAGAAGGTCCTCAAGCACTTTGGGAAATACCACCATTAACAACGAAACCTGTTATACGTATCAGGTTTCATGCTGTAGCTCCAGGAAATTACACAGCTTACATTAGAATTAAAATTTCTACAGAAAACAATTTAAATAAACTTACAGCACAAAATTTTACTAAGAATAACCAAGAAAATATAAGTAAGGGAACATCAAAAAATAGTAAAGATAACCGCATTCTTGTGCTGCCAATAGAAATAGAAGTATTTGAAAGTCCTGGTATTTATTCACATAATCCTATAATAGATTTTGGGCGAATCACAACAACTGAAGAATTTAAATCAATAACATTAAACTTAAGTGATTCGACAGGCAAGCAATCATTTAAAATTTTAGATTATCAATTGAAAAATGTTAACAATCTGATAAAAATCGATAAAAATAACTTAAATTTAACAATTAATCCAAAAAATGCTAAAACTAATTGCATTATTAATGGAGAATTAATTTTGCAACAAACAGCAATTAACAATGAAATTTATGATCAGTCATTAAAAATTTCAATTCCAATAAGGGCTGAAATATTTAAAGGATCGTTAGAATTCAATTCAAGTTCTACAGTTTTTATAACTGGGCTAAAAAATTTTACTAAAATTAAAGAAAGAACATTTTGGATTGAAAATAAATTTGACGTATCTATAAATATTATTAATTATGCAATTGAAGCAAATATGACAAATGTATATAACATTATAGAATTACAAAAATTTCCTATTGTAATTCAACCAAATGAAAAAATTGATCTATTTAGAATATCTATATTTAATGAAACAATTAATTTGAATACATTTTTACGTATTGCGACTAATTTAACTGTTTATGAAATACCTTTTATTATTGCAAGTGGCAAACTGCAAAGATATACATCATTTGATCAAATAAATTTAACAAATTTACCAGATAGAACAACACTTGATTTTGGTACAGTTCCTTATGGAGATTACTCTCATTTTGGTTTTATTTTATTAAAAAATTTAAATCCATTTCCAATACAAATAATGGAATGGAATATTATAGCACCTATGCGTATTAATTATCATTCAACATTTTGGGGTTGCTTAAGAAAAGGTTTATTTAATGATATTACAAAAATTAGTGATGAAATTGAAATAAGATCGAAATCGATTCAACGAGAGGAATTTACCATGTGCCAAAACATATCATCAAACAATATGGCAGTTTTCAAATTAGGCGTTCAATCATTTAATGTAAAAGCCTTTTCAGCATTATTTAAAATATGGACGGAATTTGAAGAAATTGTTACAAATGTAAAATTTGTTACTGTTATGGGCAGATTAGAAATTGATCAAAGTAAATTACATTTTAGTGAATGTTTTCCAGTAAGTCATATTATGTTCATTTATTTAACTTATAATACATAAATCATAACACTACAATTTTTAGGGAAAACAATGTTCAGCGGATATTTCGATACATTCAACATTTCTCAAAACAATGGGAGTTAATGCAATTACTGTTAGTGTTCCTGGCTTAGATTTTGGTGAACCAAGTTTTCCAAATATAACAGCGAATTCAATTACACACTTAGGCCGTATTTATTTTGATCCTAAAGCTGTGTGTACTCAAAATTGTTATATTCCTTATGAAACATTATTATTTGATGAGTCAGAACTAAGACGACGAACAGAATTATTTCGTCGTTTTAAATGGAATTTACAGCAAATAACATTTAAGTTAAATACCACTGAATTTCGTCTATTTGAATTTAAATCAACTGTTGATATAATATGGCCTAAATTAGTTAATGGAATACAAACGCTACCAACAGTTGAAGTGGGACAAATTTACAATGCAAAAATAAGAATTCATAATCCTTCAGATCAACTTTTGGTAGCAGAAATAAATATATCTGATCCTCGAAAAGCGAAAGCAACAAGATTATCTTTGCCTTTAGAAGTAGTTGAAATATGTGTGCATTGTTATTTGACTGATCAAGATGTGTTCAATCTGGATGATAAAAAACTGCATGTAGAACCAAATAATTATCAAGATGTTGATATAACTTTTAATCCAAAAGATCCAGGAGTTTTCTCAACATTAATGCATATTCGAAATAATTTAACTTTATATGAAGCAGTTTGGATAACAACAAAATCTGTGCAACCGCAATTTCGATTTGGTAATAGAAAGCCAGGATCATTAACACCTTTGTTATTTGAAATCAATGAAAAACATTTGACAAGTTGTGAAAAGGCTGCACAAAATAGAAATAAAAAAATTTCAGAAAATGATAGTCCAGATGATGATGATATAATTGTAATGGTTAGCACTAAAAGAACATTCACAGCCCGTAATACAGGAGAAGTACCTATTTGGATTGAAAAATTTTTAGTTGGTGATCAAATATGTGAAGGATATGGATTTAAAATATTAGATTGTGAGAGTTTTGAATTAAAAGCGAACTCTTCAAAAAAAATTGACATAGCATTCACACCAGATTTTACTTCAGCTAGGATTACATTACCATTAACATTGAAGACAAATCTTTCTTATTCGGTTAATTACACATTAGTTGCAACGATACCATCTGGTTCATTAGAGCAGTGCTCCAAGATGTTGCAAAGACCTAACTGGGAATATCACTGGCAAAAAATTTCAATTGTTAGTTTAATTATAGCTTTAATATTCGTTGTAATAGCAGCATTTTTTGAATCTGATAAAGTGCTTAAGGACCATGTTAACAATATGGCTAAAGACAAAGGACCAATACAGCCTGTGTTAGATTTGAGAAATATAGCAATGCGTTGTAATTCTGAAAAGCATGATATTGCAACTGCTTCGGATGGAAATAATATTAACATTACAGAAAGGGTTCCAATTCTTTCTGGTGAGTATTTTTATCACAAATTTGTTTGCATTTTTTTTTTGTATAATAACGTTTTTACAATTTTTTTAGGAAATGGAAAATTAAATGTCAATTTGAAGAAACGACCGTCAAAGAAAATTTCAAACGGAAACTCATATTCTTCAAGTATTATCAAAGATAAATTATGGGCTGAAGAATTAGTTAAAAATTTTTCACCATCGTCGGTTAATAAAAAATTAGAAGAACAAAATTCTCAAAGCAATAAAACATCAAATGAAAAACTTAATAATTCATTATCACCTAATTCCTTAAAAGTTAAAGAAATAAATAACGAAAAGATAACACCTCCAAAAGTTACAAAATCAAAAGAATCTAACATTATTTCGAAAGAAAATAAAAAAGTTCCTGTGGATACAATTTCAATTGAGAAAAAACAAACCATAGACTCTCATACAGAAAATAAACGATCAAGATTCGCACTAAAAAAAACCAAATCAGCACCACTTCCACCTTCAAATGATTCATCTAGTAATACTTCAGGTTCTCCAGTTAATCCTTATAAATGTGATATTGAATTAAAATCAAAACAAAAATCATCTAAACAAAAGTTACCAGATCTAATTAAGCAAACTGACATAACATTTATGAATAAGAACGGCAGTAATACTACAAACGTTAGTGATAATGAAGATATATTGATATCATCAGATATTAACAATTTACATGATTGCAAAGTAAGTGATATAATTGGTAAAAAATATGGGAAAACTCCGGGTCGCGAACGAAAAAAAGAGACTGAAAAATCATCAAAGCGTTCTGAAAGAAAGGCGCCCAAGTTTAAAGGAAATGCTTTTCAATTCACATTACCAATTACATCGGAGAACAGTGCAGAAATAAATTTATCAAATAAATCAACTGAAATTGGTTTATTGAACAATGTTTGGAATTCTAATCAAGCCAGTTTTAGTCATGTTGTGGCACAAAATGGTAGCACATCGCCTTATTTAGATAACTCTCAATTATTAAATTCAAATGAATTAAAATGTGATTATGGTAGTAAAACAAACGAAGATAATTTTATTTATGGATCATCCATATTTAACGATTACAATGATTGGAACGAAGCGGATTTGAAAAACCACGAAACATTCGGATGTGATCAAACTGAAGATAATAAAAGAAATTCGGTTGATTTAGGTCCCATAGGTACAAGAAAGTCACCATCTTCAACACCAACAGTTTGGGAACCACTACAACAATCAATTTTAGAAAATCCTAAACCTAACATGTCAAGTATAAATACAACAAATATTGCTAATACTAGTTTTTTTTCTAATAATTTCAACAATGGAAATAACTTTGATTGTGGAACAAACAATGCATTTGCAGGTAATTTATGGCTTTAATTTTTTTATTCTTTCTAATTTTGATTTTAAATTTTAGGTGGTTCACGCTCTGAATTGTTAAATTTATTAAACACAAATCGATGGCAATCAGATGAATTATTTTTATCTTTGCTACATCAACAACAACAGCAACAACAACAACAACAACAAATTAAAATACATACAACCAATTGGACTGTAGAAGATAACAGGCAATGGACGCCAATGGGATACCAAAGTGATCGTAATAATCTTTCAGCTATATGGCAACAAGAACAACAGCAACAACAACCAAACGCTAATCAATCTCAGCCAACGGGAATATCTCGTCCTCCACCAGGACTAAGTTTGCCAAAAAGAGGTTCTCCTTCTCATCAAATTGAAAAACAATTACAACATCAGCAACAACTACAACAATTTTTGTTACAACAACAACAACAACCTTTACAGAATTTATTACATCAGCAACACCAACAGCAACATCAGCAGCAGCATCAGCAACAGCACTTACTTCAACAACAGTCTATACAAACTTTTGATCCATTTCGTTCGTGGAATTCAGTTTGGTCAAATACTTGGAACAAAAATAATGATCTTAACAAACAATAAGGAAAAATTCTGAAAATGAAATAAACTGTTTTATTTTGATTTTCACATGTTTTAATAACTGATTTGTTCTATATTTTTTTGGTCGAATTTTCTTTTTTTTGTTTTAATTTTTTTTTACTTTTTTATTAAATTCATATTGGAGCTGTATGGATTAATTACTTTAGGAACAGAAATTTATTTCAAACTAATATATAGCACGATAACAAGATTAAGAAGGATAAAATATTGAATAAATTTTAATATATTAAATGTTGAGAATTCGTGACAATCTTTTCGATAAAAATGTCTTTCTACCTTTTTAAAATTGATATATTTAATTATTAATAACTTATCAACTTGATTTATTATTCTTTCGTTTTTCTCTTTTTTCATTCTTAAAATTTGCAAAAATATGTCTTAGATGCTCAAAGATAAATAAAAAAAAAAATTAAATTTTTAATAAAAGATACGTTTATTTTTTAATTTCAAATTGAGATCATAAGGAAAAAAAATATTTATTCATTCTTTGATTCAGAATTTCTGTTGTGGAAATTAAGGATTCAAATTAAGTTTTTATTTTGTTTTAAGTATTTAAATTTTTCTAAATTATGATTTTCTACAATAAAACTTATCAAATCATTAACATTATAAAAATTATAGATTAAAAATATATATAATTTTATAAATTTTCATTACTTAAGTAAGTGTATTGTAATATGCAAAATAACACTGAATTAAAATATTTATCAATCAATATAAATGTAAAATTTCTTAACCAGAGATTCAAATATAACTAAATACGAAGAAATAAATGTAGATAAAAGAAATAAAAATCAGAAGGAATAATAAATAAAAGAAAAAGAGATTACAAAGAATATAAAATGATATTTTTTTATTTTTAAAATATATGTAATTAAATTTTTGTATCGTTTTAACTCCCTTTTGATCAGTGTCTAATAAGAATTTTCCTATTAATTTCAAAATACTTTCTTTGCATAAATAACTTCACACATTTATATAAGTTTTCTGTTTTATTTTCAAAGAAATAATTTAAAAAATAACCTCTATTTACAAGTAATGTAATTGAAATTCAAAAGAAACTCGGAAATACTACACTAAAAAAAGTTTTTTTTTTATAAAATGTATTCTTTAAAAATTAATAACAAGAAAAAGGAAAAAATTTAAATCAATTTAAACTACAATATATTCTTAAGAAGACACCTCTAACAAATTATTTTTATATTAAAGTTTATATTAAAAATATATTCTATATTTGTATGTGTATTCTAGAGAAAACCTTATTCATAATTTTCATAAGCTCGTTTTTGTGCTAAACGTCTTGAACGTCTTAATTTCGATGGGTCTTCAGATGAATTTGAATGACGTCTTTTCAATTGATCATTACGTCTGAATACAACTAAATTAACATGAGAATCCCACTATAAATTAATAAACATATTATTTAATACAATTTTTAAATAAATTTCAATTTAATATTTACTGAGCTAGATATTAATTCATTTCTTATTGGATGCCAATCGAGGTCACGAACAAGATCTTTATGACCGTCAACTGTTTGTTTTATACAGCCAGTAAGTACATCGTAAACTACGAGCAAAAATTTTATATTACAGAAAATATTAATTTTCTTTTTCTATCATACTTATAATACGTCCTGTTCCACATCCAGTGTATATATAACGTTGTCCGGTTGTTTCTTTTGGTGAGAATTTTGCTCTAATTAAAGTTTTTGCTACTCTATGACCACGATAAGTCATTATACTTGAATCTCCATCTAAGTTTTCAGTTGGATTGTAAACTAAAAAAGAATTTTATTTAAAAAAAAAATCTGAAATTATTAATAAAAATAAAGTAATTTACATTCGGCAGGTACTCGATCAAAACGATAATCCCAGTTATTTATAACTTTTACAACCGATTCTTTTTCCTTTGGCGATGTTCGTCGTATATCCCATATCTTAATGCTTTGATCTTTTGAGTTTGTCAAAAAATGAGTATTATCATTAGCTGGATCAATATATGTTATCCCATCGAAATGCCCAACAAATAATCCAACTGATAGATCAGATTTTCCAGAAGTAAAACAACGTTTATCCCATAATTTTATTATACCTGATTCACATCCACTTACAAATATATTTGGATCATCACCAAGAAAACTGACTGCATTTGTATCATTAATTTCATTAGTATCAGTCTAAAAAAATTAAGACAATATTATAAATTTAAATAAATAACAAACAAAAGTAAATACAATCTTAAACCTTTAATTTCATGGTTCTTATTCCAACTGTACGATCATATATATGAATCGCAGCGTCATTTGAACCACCAATCAAAAAATTACCACATGGAGAAAAACGTATTGAAAATATACTTGTACGATTATTTTCTGGATTTATTTGATGCCAATGAAATTCATCATTTCCTCGATCATTTAGGGGAACAGTGAATACTATAAAATCCAAAACATGCAGTTAGATATAATTTACAATTTAACTTTACAACTTATAAATTAATTTTATACCATAATCTGACCATGTTGAGTACACAAAATACTCTCCACATGGACTAAAATCAATATCTAATATACACCAATGCACTTCTTGTGCCTGAATTTTGTTAATTCTATGATAAGTTCCCTTTGATGAATCGAATATTCTGATAAAATGATCTGAAATGTTACAAATTTTATATTTATTAAACACTTTGATATTTAATAACTTAAAATTAAGAATTATTTACCTTGACTTGCCGTGACTAATTTACTACCATTTTTATTAAACTTAGCCACATAAACTTTTTGATTTAAAGACATTAATCTTTGAGATTTATGATTTGGAATGTACAAATTTGATATTTGACGATAAGTATTTGGATGTAATTGTCCAGCTGGCTTTCGACCCAAACCATTTTCTCTTTCTCTTATTAATTTTTCTAGTGACCATCGATCATTTGGCAAACTATTATCAGCTATCATATCACAATTTCTTTTAATTTCATGATACAATTCTGAATTCTACGAAAAATAATTTTAGTTTCCATTTCAAACATTATCAAATTTATTAATATTAACCTTAAATAAACTTAAATCTGGTCGTTTTCGTATAAAGGGCATTTTCTTATTTGTATTCGTATAACTTGGAACAGGGTTGCTTGTAATGATACTAGAAATACTAATTATAAATCAATAGAATATGATTTATTGTTTGCATTTTCAGAGGATACATACCTACCGAACATTTGCCGTAAAATATTTACGAAACTTTCATCTGTTCTATTAAATTCTTCATCACTAGATGACTCAGAAGGAGCTAAAATTTGAAAATTAATAAAATTTGTATATATATGTACCCAAAAAATAAATTGTCATATTCAATATTTTAACAAGCTCATGTTACAAGTTTAAAATAAATGACGTTTCGAAATAAATTTCACATCTAATAAATCTCAAGAAAGAAAGCAATTTTTGGAAACCTTGAATTTTTGGAATTTAATTATAAAATGTAGCTAATATTTTTCTTATGTAAAGTATACAATGAGGTCATTCATTATTTTGTACGTTTTATTTAATTATTCTAATTATAAAATTTAATATTTTTAATATATATTTAAACATTAACATAATAAATTTGATATTTTCAAAAACTATTCCATTTTTTGGATATTGTTATTAGAATTTCACAATTTTAATTAAATGCTTTACCATATCCAAAGAGAACTTCATCTTCCATAACGAATGAAGGATTATTTCCCATACGATTTTATTTTTCCTTCCACTAGCTATAATAATCTAAACGAATAATATAATTTTAACAACTTGATCATGTGGATGCCTGTTTTTTATTTCTTCAAAAATTTTCTAAGTTTTTAATAAAAAGTTTTTAATTTTTTTTATACGGATTTGTTTGATATTTTAAAAATGAAAAACAATTGTAAATTAAATTTCAATAGCAATATTTTCATTAATAATTTTTAATAAGTGCAAAAATCGTCTGTAATTAAAATGTATATAGTTTAATAATTTTCAAAATGATTCACTTAAATTACAATTATTAGAAAAACTATCTTAGTACGGTAGAAAATAATTTTTTATTTCTAACACTTTTCTTTGTTAAGTTTACTTCATAGTTTTACTTTAATATTTTTTAATTTGTCAAAAAACGCAATAACAGAAACATATGACAAATGACATTTCTAAAGGACTGAACTAAAATTAACTCGTTTCATAAATTTTAAGCGGTGGAAAATCTAATTCAATAGAGCTGAATTTACACGAGATCTACATACTCATATATTTAATTTCATAATTAACGCTGAAAACACAATAACGACGAATGACGAATGACGATGACGAATGGCCAAAATTCGCCATTAGAGACACAATCACGACGAATATTCGTGACGAACAAATTTTTGTATTTGTAAATTTGAAAATTTGTTTATAAAACAATTAAAAAAATGGAGGAAAAATTTAAAAATATTTTTATTTGAATTTGAATTTTGAAAATGTTTTATGAAAGCCATTTTGACCAATTTATGTTGGTATCAATGAATGTCATTCGCATTCGTCGACGAGTAAAATAGAAATAGATTGAACGCGAAATTTTGGTCATTCGTCACGATTTACGAACGAAAATATTTCGATTCACGATTGAAGAAAATATTTGTGATATAAGCGAAGTTGATGATTAAGTTGTTGATCCAAATTTTTGTCTTGAAAATCATAGCGATAACAATTCCGAAATATCCGAAACGGACAACGAGGAATAAATGATGAAACCGCAAGTGAAGGAAACGAAAATTTTGAACGCATTGGCGAACGCGAAGCTGAAACGAATTGTTTTTATAGAAAAAATCGTTTTAAGTGGGTAGCAAATGAGCCACAGATATTTAGTCTCCACTTTAGAACTGCACTTTAGAACTCCACTTTAGAGCTACACTGTATAATATGGTAATATTACAAACTTCAGTAACCGCAGCTAGTAACGATGAAACAGAAAATAAAATGTATAAATATTGGTCTTAAATTTTTGATGATTCTATTGAAGATAAAATCATCGAACATACCAACACAAAATGAAAACTGAAATTTGAATCAACAGTAAAAGTAGAAACAAAACCTTTAGATAAAATTGAATTTAGAGCATTTCTAGGAATATTGTAATTTATACATCAGTTTTCAAGTCAAACCGAGAGTTTACAAAATTAATATTTGTAACAGCGGAACAGAGAGAGATATTTTCAAAGCTGCTATGTCTGAGCCTCGATTTCTTACTATACTTTATTGTTTACGATTTGATAACACTTTTGATAGACCGCAGAGATTAATAATTGATCCAATAGCGGCTATTTAAGAAATATTTAACAAAATAATTGAAAACTGATATATTACTGATATATTTGATAAACTGATATTATTCGAAGAACAATTGGTTCAGATTTTCTCCTACCACCTGTAATGCAGCTGCCTTCTACTTCCACATCAACCAAGTTGTGTTATATTTGTCCAAACAGATTAAAACGAAAAACACCACAAGACACAGATGATTTGTCAAAAACCAATGTGTATGGGTTGTAGCAGGCGTATGTGTATATACTGTACAAATACTGATTTTGACGAATGAAATTATTACATGAAAAGACTGGTTGTTATTTTCTAAGATATAAAACTTTTTGAAATATTATCTTTATTTTTTTTAAATATGTATATTAAGCTGTAAAAAAATACCATTTTATTTTTTGTTTAACTTTTTTTTATTTTGTTATGTAAATATAAGAACTATTACCATTTTTTGAATTTAGAAAAGGCTTGTTAAGTAAAGTGCCAATTTTTAAAAAAAACCTCAAAATTCGAGCAATTTCGTAATACATCTTTTTCATGGGAAAATAGTTTATTAACTTTTCGCATATTGAAATGTGAAACCGATTTAATTTATTTATTTAAAATAACAGGAAACGATAACGTTTCGTCTGTTATTTTTATAGGAATGTCATTTGACAGGTACGTAACTTCTCCCTCATTTAGTTTAGAATTCTCCTGAATTCTTTTATTATTTTTAAGATTACCAAATTTTTTGAATAACGTAATTGCTCCAATTATACAAATAACAAAAAAAATTACATCAAGTATATATGAAAATACTTCATTTTTTTTTTTTTTTTTTTTAAATTCCCATTTTTATTTACATCTGTCTTAATATAAGACACCTTGTAATTTTCCTTACATTTTGGGTAGAGTATAAATATACAATCATTTTATATCGTAATTTTTTTCTAAAATTAATTTACATTATATTTTTGCTTATTTTTTATTTTTTTTTTTTTTTTAAACTTAAAATCTATTTATTAAATCATGTTGTCTGTATTTTTTCAGGCGTATATTTCTTATTCTTTCTTGTTCTGGTAGAGTGCTAATTTCATTGTTAGAATGGGTTGATATTTTTTGTTGATATTTTAAACTTGTCTTTTTAATTTCTTCATTTATTGTTAGTATTTTTAAATCACGGTGTAGTAGATCATCATTTCTCACATACCATTCGGCTCTCGCTATCGTTCTAATTATTTTTGATTGTGCTCTTTGTATTAAATTAATGTTGGTATTACTTGAGGTACCCCAGATTTCTGCACCATATGTCCATATCGGTTTTATGATTGTTTTGTAAAGTAGCAGCTTGTTGTTCATTGTCAATTTAGATTTATTTCCCAAAAGCCATTGTAGTTGTCCGGATTTTAGCCTTATTTGATTACGTTCGTGGATTATGTGGTTCTTCCATGTCAATTTATTGTCAATGTGCATCCCTAGGTGTTTAGCTTGATTTTCGATTTTTATTTCTTTATTATTTATCATTATTGGTTCAGGATCGTATCGAGTTCTTGTTGCATATATAACTTGAGTAGTTTTGTCTTCATTAATTTGGATATTCCAAGTTTTGAACCAAGTCATTGTTTTATTCATAATTTTTTGTACCTGTTTAGTAGCTGTTTTTAAGCAGTCATGTGAAGCAAGTAGAACAGTATCATCTGCAAATGTTGCTAATAGTGTATTCTGTATACAGGAGATATAAAACTGGACCCAAAACACTGCCTTGTGGTACTTCTGCTTCTATTTTACTTATATTTGAACATTCAGACTTGTATTTAACAAAGAAATAACGATTACTTAAATAGCTTTTTATAATTAGGTAATATCCCTTTGGCAAAAAGTTTCTCAGCTTATGCAGTAGGCCTTCGTGCCAGACTTTGTCGAACGCTTTTGCCACATCTAAGAAGATACCAACACAGAACTTTTTATCATCCAGGTCCATAGCTATTTTATTTATCACTTTATGGACTTGTTGTATTGTTGAATGTTGTCGTCGGAATCCAAATTGGTGATTCGGTATTAGATTTTTTTGTACTAATATTGGTTCTAGTCGATCAAAAAATAGTTTTTCGAATATTTTTGAAAGAATAGGCAAGAGACTAATTGGTCGGTACGATGTTGCTAATGTAGCATCTTTTCCAGGTTTAAGTATTGGTATGACTTGGGCTACCTTCCAGACTTTAGGAAATTCTTTCAACCTAAATATAGCATTGAATATATTTCTTAGAAATTCAATTGCTTTTTCCTTCATTATTTTACCTGTCAGTAAATCATAACCGGGACGTTTTTTATGTTTTATTCTCTTTTTGATGCATAATTTTATTTCTTCTGTAGTGACCCATTTAATGTTGACTTCATTATTTTCATAGTCAGTTATCAGTAGACTGCAAGTATTCTTGTTTTCATTTGTGAATGTTTGTTTGAAGAACTCGGAGAGTAATATTGCTTTTTCATTGTTTGTTCTAGCCCACGTTCCTTTGATTTTCATAATAGGAGGGTTATGTGGAGTCGTTTGTTTCAAATTTTATGTAGCCTTCCATAAGGAGTAGTTAGTTTCAGATGTTGCTGTTAATTCGCTTAGATAATTATTAATTCCTTTGTTTTGTTGTTCTTTCAGTATTTCTTTTAATTCTTTAATAGCTTTGTTTAAGATTCTTTTATCTTCTGGTGATCTTGTAATTTGCCATTTTTTCCTTAATTTCCTTTTTTCTTTTATTTTCTTATTTATCCTATCATTAACTGGGTAGAATGATTTTCTATGTGTTATGCTAGGTGTTGATCTGATAGAGGCTTCGCTGATCACGTCACCAAAATATACAATAGCACTTTCGAGCTCCCTTGCTGATTTCAAACTGATATTAGTGCTTAACTCTAATTGTATTATTTCGCGAAAAGTCTCCCAATCTGTTTTTTTGTTATGTAGAGTGCATTCATGTTGCTCTAATAAGGCAATCGTGCTGTATTCTAGTATTATAGGTGAATGGTCAGATGATAGCTCTAAGCATGATTTGTTGTCATTTTATCCATAGTCAAGTTTTTTAGTATACAAAAATCAATTAGGTCCGGCTTTTTGTTTAAGTCACTTGGCCAATAAGTAGGCTCTCCAGTGCTTAGGTGCTTACAATTGTTAATTTTTATATCATTTGTGCCTTTTTATAACCTTTGCTATTTATGATTCTGGATCCCCATTCCGTGTTTTTTGCATTGAAATCCCCTCCTACAATGAATCGCTTTCCTAAGCTCTTGATATAATGATCATATTGTGCCACATTTATGTTATGTTTAGGAGGACAGTAGAGAGACGATATAACCATAGGCTCATCTATGTCTTCAATTTGTATTAAAGTTGCTTGTATGTGTTCCTTTTTATATTCTTGTAGTACATTGTATTTAATTTTGTTGTTAATTATAATAGCTGTCCGACCATGTGCATTCTCATCTGGGTGGTTTGTATAGTGTATATTATAGTCATGTATTTTTAGGTAAGTTTTATTGGTAAAATGGGTTTCAGAAATTAATACTACGTCAATGTGATTTTTATATATAAATTGCTTTAATTCAAGCGCATGTTGGATTAGTCCGTTTGCATTCCATATTGCCATTTTTATTTTAGGTTTATTTGTCATTTATTTTTGATACTAGTACAGTGATTATGTTTATCATGTTTGTCATTTGGGTAATGAGTTGTCTCATCATTTCTTTTATCTCTAGAAAGTCTTTGTCCGGAGTTGTCGAATTAGTTTCTTTGGTGCTGGACGTTAAATTTTGAGCACCTGCTTGAGCGAATGATTTTCGAGGGACAACAGAGTCGTCATAATTTATTTTGTTGGTTGCATTGTCTGGTACTATTTCCTTGCGTCGTAATGTTGGAAAGCGTTGTATTCTTAGTTCTTTGTATATTTCGCATCCTTTGTAGTTAGCAGTGTGATTTCCGTTGCAGAGAGTACACTTAATTGTTTCGTCAGTGAGGGCCACAGGACAGTTGATTGTTTTGTGTTTTCCTGCACATTTTACACATATAGGTTCCTTGGAACAATAATTTTTTGTATGTCCGTATTTTTGGCAGTTTGTACATTGTGGTATAACCCTTTTTTGATGAGGTGGTTCAAATACTATCTTGCATTGGAGTAAAGAGGTTACATCATAAATATTTTTATTGTTTGGAGCATTTTCTAATTCGATCATAAATAGTGATAATGGTTTCTTAGTTTTTCGATCTAGCATATTACTAATGGTAGTTACTTTGTGGCCTAGTTCAGCTAATTCTTCTTTAATGGTATCATGCTCTGCAGAGTAATGCATGTGTCTTAATACAATCCTAAATCCCCTCAGTTCTTTAGGTTTATAAGTGTAGTACTGCGTATTTTTTTCTTTTAGCATTTTAGTTATATTTCTATAGCTTGCAATATCTTTTGGTTGAATTTTCACTTCGTTACCATTTAATATTTTTAGGTCGTATTGATATTTCGCTACATCATTCAGAGCTTTTGTCAGTGTTTCCAGAAATTTCATCCCTTGCACGTATATTGGAGGAGGCTTTGGAACTTTTGGATCTTCAGTTTTGTTCCCAGGTTCTTTTGTTTCTGTATTATGAATAATTCCCACTTCATCATCATATTCGTCATCTGACTTAAGTATGTTGAAAGGATTTGACGAGGTAGTTGTAGTGGGTCGATTTAGCCAATAAGTTTTTAGGGTTTTTTGGTTTTTTGATTTAAACTTTTTTATATTTCGAGGTGGAGTTGTTCATTTTTCAGGAGATCCTCTATTCCTTTTTAGTGGCAATTTTTTGTTTTCACTTACCGATGTTATGACAGTATTTATTTTTATTATTGGAGTTGTTTTGATGTAGTTCGAGTTAACTATTGTTGGAGTCATAGTTGTTGCGGTTGCAAATATGGTTGTTGATGTTGATGTTGTTGTTGTTGTTGTTGTTGTTGTTGTTGTTGTTGTTGTTGTTGTTGTTGTTGTTGTTGTTGATGATGATGGTAATGTACTAGTTGATTTAGTGGTTGTATATTTTGATAATATTAGAGAGTTGGTTGGATCCGTTACAGTTGTTGTAGTGATTGATGTAATCTGGTTCTTTATTGGTAGTAAAGTTGTTTCTGTATCATTTCGCCCTACTGGGGGCGATCTTACGACACTCATATTATATTACTAAGAAATTTTTATTTTTTTTATTTTTATGAAATAAATTTCAATATTTTGAAATTTTGCCGGTAGACGGCTTCGTTGATTCAATTAGTTAGCACGATGGTAACACTAATTTTTCTTAATTATAATTGTCAACTTCTGACAATGACAGTTACTTATTTTTATTTTAGTGTTATAAATTATTTTAAAAAGTAAACAATGTGACTTTCGCGGTTTGCTTACGCGCGAGTTTTTAATTATTTCGCGGTTTAAATCATTATAACACAATAATAATATGCGCACCAGTAGAAAAACACGTCTTACTTTCGCAAGTGTTCGACCGTGTTCGACGTTTGCTTAAAACTATTTTTTACATTTGAAAAATTATGATCTAATATTTTTAGAGTACAATTATTGAAATGGATCAAAATATGACCAATTATAATAATATTTCTATTGTCACATGATTGATTTACTTTTATATTGTTAGCAATTTTTATTAAAATTGTTTCTTCATCAATTTGTATTATTTCGGTTAACTTGTTATTTATTAATTCACAATTATTTTTAAAAATACACATTTTACTTAACGATAATTCATTTAATGTTTCTAATTTTTCATACTTATATGTTTTGTTGCTATATGTAAAAATAATTTCAATAGGATAATCAATTTCTTTGTTTTCTTTGTTAGGTACTGGAATGACAGTTTCTAACTGAACTGATTTAATTTTCTTTGGAATTTTAATTGCCAATAATGGTGAGTCTTTATCAAATTGAGCTAAACCTAATTTTATGTATTGTAATTTATAAAAGTTTATTTCATATCTTTCTATTTCCTCTTCTGTTAAAATGTTTGGGTGCACAATTCCATGCCTAATGGAAGCTAAATTATCCTGTATTGTTTCAATTTTTTCTTTAATGAATTGTATCTTAAAAAGCAAATCTAAATATAAATTTTGTTGAACTAAAGATTTCTCTAGTCTAGACTATTTACATGATTTGATAATATGTTTCTATCACTTTCTATAATTGCTTTAAGTTGTTTAATTGTTTTATAAAATTGGTTATTAATTTTGATTTGTTCCTTATAGTAACTAGTAAATGATTGTTATGATCTACCGTTTGTAAATGCTTTTCTATATTTTGTCGTTCTTGTTCATCCATTGTTCCAAATAACCATTTAGACATTATTCCAATGCCATTTATTAATCCTCGTTTTTGTCTTTTATTAGGTATTATAGTTTTAAGTATGTTGGTAAGTTCTGAAATTTCTGTTCGTAATATTGTTTCTTGATTTGAATCTAGTAAATTTGTTCTGTTTGCAATGTCATCGAATAAATTCAGTATTTCAGACACATGTCACGGTCTGCATTGTCATTATTGTCAACATTGTTATTATCGTTAATATCTGTAAATTTTAATGGTCTTTTAATATTGGTTATATGGATGTTGTCTAATTTTAATTTTTTATATTTGGGTTGTTCTTTATGCTTAACTGCTTTGTAATTTTTTACAAAACCTATTGAACGAGTTTCAACATAGTTTTCCCTCTTTTTGTTTAATTTTTCAATTCTCTTTAATTTATTGATTTCTAAATTTTCTTTTACTTTTTCGGGTTTAATTTTATGGCTTTGTACTTATTTGGTGTGTACTTAATAGTGGAATGATATCTGTTACTGTAGATTCTAATGGCTTGTTGGATTAATTGCTATACACAAAAATTCTTTTTATTTAACCGCAATACACTAAATTTTTCCGCGATAGTATTGTGAAATCTTTCTATATCTGCATTTCCTGTGTGGCTATTGGGTTTTGTCAAATGTATAGTTATTCCTTCATCCATTAGAAATTCTTTAATTTGGATTGCTTTAAACTCATTATCACATACAATTTTCTCTGGTATGCCAATTTGAGAGAAATGCTGTTCTAACTTTTCTATGATACTAACATGATTTCTATCGTTAAGGCGGTATGCCGAACCGAATTTCGAGAATTTGTCAATTACTGTTAAGAAAGTATGTCTCATCATGACGTAAGTGTCAATATGAATTATTTGATTTATTTTTTATGGAGTTTCGCTAATTTCGAATTTGGGTTTTATGGGTTGTCTGTCATAATTCATCGTTTTACAAACTTCGCATTGATTAATCACGATTTGAATTAACTCCTGTAACTTAGGATAATAGATTTTAAATTTGATTTGGTTATAGGTTTCCTGTATACCTGAGTGAAAACTCTCTCTGACATGATATAGGGATATTTGTTTAACTGCATCAACTTCTATTTCTATTTCTTGTGCTCTAAATGAGCATTTTATAAATTTTATTCCATTATCGTTTGAGTACATTTCTATTAGTTTTTGTTGCACAATATTATATCTTGTGTCTGGTAATTCCGAAAAAATTCCTACTTTTCCTTTATTAAGATATTTTTTAAATATCTCGCCTAATCTATTGAAATCATATTCGGCTATATATATGATTCTTCTCCCAAAACTTGTCTCTAATTCTACAGTTTTATTATTGGTTAGAATTATTTGGGTTTTGTATTTATTAACAATTTCTTCCTTTATAGGGATATGATCTAACAATTCTTCTTCTGCAGAATGAACTGTTGCCATTGTACTATTATTTTCTATATTAAAATTTCCGAGAGATTGTGTAGAACTTTTATCATCCTCTCCCTCATTTAGATTAATAACCTTGTTTTCTATTCCACTTAGAAAATCTGCGGCGTGATTTTCTTTTCCTTTCAGATATTCAATATTAAATTGGTATTCCCTAATTTTAATAGCCATCTCTGGTGCCTTGGTGACAGGTGCCTTTGCCTTTATATTTGGCATGTAAATATTTAATTGGCTGGTGGTCGGTTAGTATTCCAAACTTGTTTCCGTAAAGGTATGGTCTGAAATAATTTAATTGAAAACATGATTGCTAGGAATTCTTTGTCCGTAGCTGAATAGTTGCGTTCGTGATTATTTAGTGTTCTTGACGCGAAACAGACAGGGTGTCCTTCCTGTGACAACACGGCTCCAAGTGCATAATTCGATGCATCCATTGTCAAAACAAATGGTTTTTCAAAATTCGGATATTTTATTACTGGGTGATTTGTTATTACATTTTTTAATTTTTCAAACGCTTGAATATAATTTGGGTCTTTGATATTAATTTTTGTGTCTTTCTTTAAGTATTTTGTAATAAGTTGTGCAATTTTGGCATAGTCCTTCACAAATTTTCTGTAACACTCTGTCATTCCCAAGAAACTCTTAATTTGTTTTTGAGTTTTTGGTAGTTCTAAGTCTTCTATTGTCTTTATCTTATTGGGGTTAGGTTTCAATCCCTCTTTTGTTAGGATATGTCCTAGGAATTCTGTCTCTTTTCTCATGAAATTGCACTTATCTGTTTTTCAAGTTTTTATTTTCTAAAACGTTAAAAATACTATAGAGTGCTTTCATATGTTCTTTGAGAGAGGTATTGAATATTAGAATATCATCAAGATATACTACACAGACCTTGTTGATATAGTTTCTCAAAATTGCGTTCATCAGACGTTGGAACGTCGCTGGTGCGCTCTTTAAACCAAACGGCATTATGTTGAACTCATACAATCCATGTGGTGTCACAAAATCTGTCTTTTTCTTATCTTCTTCCTAATGCAGATTTGATGGTAACCCTGTGCCAAGTCTAATGTTGCAAAATACTGGGCCTTCCCTAATTTGTCTAATATTGAGTCAATATTCGGTAATGGGAATTTGTCTATCACAATCCTAAACTTCTTTCGATCTGAATTATCGGATTTTTTTGGTACGACTATCAATGGACTAGAGTATCTAGAATTACTTTTTCTAATAATTCCCTGTTTTTCCATTTCCGTAATTTGCTTTCTAACTTCTTCTTCATGTTTGGGTGGATACTTGTATAGTTTTGAGTTAATGGACTGTTCAGTTGTTGTAACTATTTCATGTTGAATTTCTGTTGTTTGAGTTAATTTATCCCCTTCTTTGAAAAATAAGCTACTGAATCTTTTTACTAACTTTTTTACATCTGTAAGTTCTTCCGAATTGAGATGATCTAGTTTTAATAAATTTATATTGGGTCTACTATTTCTAATGTGCATATTTCATTAAATTGATACGGCGTGTTGACAAATTTTAAATTTTGTCCATTTAAATTAATATATCCCTTCTCAAATTCTATGATACTATCTAAGGTTTTCAATAAATCTGAGCCTATTGTAATTTGGTATTTACGGTTGGGTAAATTTTTTACTTTCCACTTTACCATTGCATTGGGTGGTGCATTGAATTCTACAGGTGCTCCTGTATGAATTTCAAAACGAATTGGATCCCTGCCATTGATTGTTGAAAAAGTTATTGGTTTTATATCTTTCTTTTTAAAACCTTCTTTTCTGTCGTCTATAATGCTAAAATTAGACCCTGTATCAATTAATGCTAAAAGTTTCTTTTTTTCGATAGTTATATTAATAATGGGTAGTTCATCCGAGGCTAATTTAGAAAAAAAGCTAAATTGTTACATTCACTTTCATTGTTCTTATTTTGTTCTTGGATATTCTGAACTTCCATCGGTTCTACTTGTCTTTGTCTAGCGTCACTCTGTTCTTGGCTATTTTTGCCCGAGTACTGTCTAGAGTTTCCTGACATTGTATGAGATCTATTGGGTGGATTAGAATTATTCCTGTTACTAATAAAATACCTATTACGGTTTTTATTCGAATTATCGTACGAATAATTATTTCGATTTTGAGAGGAACACTGATTATTATTGCCATTTTTATTTTCATAATTTTGATACCTATTATCGATTTTAGGATTCCTCAAATTATTTTTTTCACTATTTTTATAATTATTTTTGAAATTATTATTTTTATAATTACTATTATAATTACTATATATTTTAAATTCTTGTCTTATGCAAGAATCTTCATATCTTCTTATATTCATAATTTCTATGACTTTGTCTAAATTATTTTCTTTATATATTCTGTCTAATAAAGTTCCCTGTGACATTTCCTTTACAGTATTTAATAGGAAACTGTCGATATTACTTAGATCTGTATAATTATCACCACTATAATAAACCTGAAGCTCATCAGCTTTATATTTTAAATTTTGAATTTCTACAATTAATTCAATTACCGTATTTATACTGAGATCCGTTATTTTCTTATATATTTCAGCTGGTTCTATTTCTGGGGTATATCTCCTTTTTAACGTTTGGTTGCTGAACTGTCTGGTTGCGGGATGTTGATGACCGTACTCTTTGCTTCACCCTGTATTTTTTCATTGAATATTGCTCTGACAGCTACTTTTCTTATATTTTGATCGCTGATATGGTTTAGATAGTATTCTACACTGTTAACAAATGAATTGGTGGTTATGTCACTAGTGCCTTTGAATGTAGACATATGTCTGATTTCCTTTAGAACCCTTTCTTCATATTGGTTCTGACTGTCAATTTGCTGGTATTGTTGTAAAGTGTCCGTTAATAGATCTATTTGCCTGCTTTGAGCCATTATTTGAGACTGATTTTTAATTTAAAATTTATACATTTGTTTTATTTTGAATTTGCCAATTCGGCAAATTGTACATTTTAATTATTTTATTTCTTTTTTATTTATTATATATTATTTATTATATACTATTATACAGTATTTTTTTTTTTTGTTAAATTCGAGCAATTTCGTAATACATCTTTGTCATGGGAAAATAGTTTATTAACTTTTCGCATATTGAAATATGAAACCGATTTAATTTATTTATTTAAAATAACAGGAAACGCTGACGTTTCGTCTGTTATTTTTATAGGAATGTCATTTGACAAGACGTAATTCGCGCTTACATTTAAATACGTAATATACAAACAAATCGATTTATCGAATATCGATTGCTTCAATTAAAAGTTGCTATCTGTTTGTAAAAAGTTACAAACTGATAAGTTTAATTAAATTTATTAAATTTAGTCCGATTTGACAGGTTTAGTGCGAGTATCAAGTGCAAGTGCGAGAGGTTCGAAAACGGCCTAAATATACAGGCATAACACTTCGCACTTTTTTTGTTACGATGCCGCTTTAAAGACCACAGGAAAATGTAAACAAAGAAATTTCTTGTATGATATATTCAAAAAATGTATAAAAGCTTGGTGCAATATTTTGATGAATAATTATTTGCAAAAATAAAAATAATGATAAAAGAATTCATCAGTGGCCTCGGTAGCCGAGTGGTAAAGCACTCGAGTGTAGTAATGTAACGACCGAAGGAGCACGGGTTCAAACCCCGTGAGAACCGAAAAATTTTTCAAATGGTGAAAATTACTGAAAAATATAATTTTCTATACAACCACATCGGTTCAAATATAATTTAATAATTAATAAAGATATAATATAACTAATAAAAAAAATAATATAAATATATAATATACAAAATATATACCAAATAATTAATATAGTTTAATTAAAAAGGCCCACATTTCGAAAGGGAAAAGGACCTATAAAGTTGACCTACAGATTTATTTGTAGGATCAACTGTTAAAATAAATAAATAAATAAATAAATAGAATTCATCAGAAAATTTTTGTCACATCAAATTCAACTAAATCCATTAAACAAAGAAAATTAAACACTTTAAATTAAAAACTCATTTCTTAACTTTTCATATTTTTTATTTTTTTTTTCTATACATTAAACATTGTAACTTTTATACGTAACTAATATTTTTTTCTATTAATCTAAGCATGAACAAATTTGTTTTTCTTTTTAAAATATATTTTAAAATATAATAATAATTTTTTAAATATATATTTAAATCATAATACATATAATTATACCTACATTTTGATTTTATTACTGTATATGTTGATATATTTTTTAATAAAATTAAAAGAAAATAAACCGGTTGTTTTTTATTTTTAAGAAGTATATTATAGGGTGGTAAAAGGGTGGTAAAGGCTCTAGACGGAACATATGCTAACCTATATTTCTCATAAAAACTAGGAAATGCCATCTGGTAAAACATCTACAGCTCTACCATCAAATCCGACTCTCACCTCCTCGAAGGTAGGTAACATAGTTATCTGCCTGGTAACTTGTAAGGCTAACGAGAGCGGGTAAATGCGAACACTTGGCGCAATATCTAAGTAAATCGATTTGGTTAGCACGTGCGCGGACGCGATGTATGGTAATTGAAATTGTGAGTACCGGCACAAACACAAAAAAAACAAGAAATCCAGAAGCATTTGTTCTAAAATAGGCGACTCCCTGGTCTGCGGCAAGAGGTATAAAATGCGGTAAGGATATCTACTAAAATGGCGGCAGAGACCACGGCTGCCGGCGAGGGCTTGGCTGAATGTACTAGATTTTCAGATGAGTCGCCAGTGGGGAACAACAATTTAGACAAGCTGATTAACCCTTTTAAAAAGAGTGCGAGGGTTCCAAGGTCGCCATCAAGGATGACCGAGCAAATAATTGATAAACCGAATCAAAATAATAAAGAACCAAATGAAAACCTCCAAAAGAAGCTAAGCGAAATAGAAGCGTTAGGTATATCACTAAAAAAATAAATTTCGGCATTAAGAGCAGAAAACGAAAATTTGAAAAAAAAAGAGAAAAACGTAATGCACCAAAAGAAATCATCGAACAAAAAGAACATTTCACGGATGAAGATGAATTGCGCAGAGAAACTGAGTGGTTGCTCAAAAAAAGGAAAAGATCAAATAAAAAAGAAAAGTTACTTCTTCACCTGAAGTTGAATACTCACTATCTGGTTTAACAAAAGCCTGTGAGGAAAAAAACTTCAAAACAACTGAATTTCTGAGTAAAAGGAAAACCAAAATTCCACCTGTAAATAATAAATAATATATAATAAATAAACATAAATGATTTCAAACCATTAAATAAAATGTTGCAAGCTAAAATTTTTTTTTTTTTTTGCGAAAGATAGGATAATAATAGGTAATCCCCGAAGGACATCAAGAGCTCCAGCCGCGTGTGCGTCTTGATAGTGTAGGAATCGAACCCACTAAAGCCCACCTATCTTTTTTCTGTTATAACCAATCTACGTAAGATCGACTAATGACTTTTTTTTCGTAAATTTTCGGTCGCGTGTTTAGGAAATTATTATAGTGATAGTTTCCGTGGAGGATCGCTAACACCATAATAATTACCGTGTAGGAACTTTATCACTATGATATTTCCCGTGAAGGAGATAGCCACAGACTATACTTCACAGGATCATTTCTGTAGTAAGTCTTCGCTACTTGTATAATATACGAGAAAACATATAAGCTAAAAATATGAAATATAATATAAAAATGCTAAACAATAAGCAGCTGAAAGTAAATGTGGAGACGGAAATGGATTATAGAAACCTAATTAAAGATCTCAATGATACCAAATACGAATGGCATACTTATGAAAGCAAAATAAATAGACCAATAAAAGTCATGACACGCGACTTGCACCAATCTTGCATGCCAGAAGATATAATAAGTGACCTTCATAATAGGCAATTCAATATCATCAATGCAGTAAATATGATAAAAAAAAATCAAGGAAAATGATAAACAGGTATCTATTAAACTCCCAATTTTCATGCTTACCTTTGATAGTAAGGAAGACATGAAAAAAAACTTACGAAATCAATCATATTCAAAACATGATAGTTTATATTGAACCTTTGAGAAAAAGCAAAGATATTCCTCAGTACAAAAGATGTCAGCATTATAATCATACGCAGAAATTTTGTAATAGGGAGCCTATATGTGTGAAATGTGCTGGTAAACATTTAACCGCAGAATGCGAAAAGCTGAAAACTTCACAGCCAAAATGCTTCAATTGCCAAGAGTCTCATCCAGCAAATTACAGATGATGTTTTATTGCCAAAGAACTTCAGAAAAGGAGAGACTCTGTTTACCCAAAATTAGTTCAAATTTATATCAAAAAAAGTAATAAAGGGAGTAACTTATTCTGCCATAGCAAAAGGTAAAAACAATGAGAATGTCTACCAAAGCAATAAAAATATGAAAAAAAATCGAGATTTCAGTGATGATGAAACACCTCGAATAGCTTATTCATCAAATGCAAATAATCAAACGCCAAGAAGAACTCGTTCGTCAAACAATCAAATGCCGAGAAGAGCTCATTCAACAAATACGAAATTGATTTCAGAAAAAGAACAGCACGGAACTATATCAAAAACAATGGAAAAACTAATGAGTCTGGTAGATAGAATCTCACTAAGATTAGATAACTTGGAAAGTAGGTATACTGTTAAGTATCCTGATACGCCAGGTAACTCAATTAGATAATGTATAAAGACAAAATCACTATATGTACTTGGAATGCGAATGGCATTAACAACAAAAAACAAGAATTGGAAATGTTCCTAAACTTACGAAACATAGATGTCTGTCTCGTGTCAGAAACCCATCTAACAAAGGGGCACAATTTAGTAATTCGTGGATACAAAGTATATCATACAACGCAAACTGACAATCTACCAAAAGGAGGTAGTGCGGATAAGTAAATGATCTTTTTACTCATCATGAACATTGTAACATACAAAGTTTAGAAATGCAACTCACAGCCGTAAAAATAAGGTGCACAAAACAAAATATCAACATAGAAGCACTGTACTGCTATTAAAAAACATATGTTCAAGAGCTTACAAATGAAATTAGGTGCAAGCTTTATTCTTGGAGGTGACTACAATGCCAAACATCTAGAATGGAGCTCCAGGATGACCCTTGCTTGAGGTAAAGAACTGAGAGAGGCGCTGAGAGAAACAGGTTGTTTATTTCTTTCAACAGGAAAACCAACATATTGGTCTGCAGATATAAGCAAAACTCCTGATCTGTTAGACTTTTTTATAATGAAAAAAGTATCAACCAATTTCACAACTATAGAAGATAATTATGACCCCAATTCCGACCATTCTGCTTTCATCATAAAATTAAATACAACAATAGTGAAAAAATCTAATAAACCATTTTTAACCAACTCATCTACAGAAGAGGTTAAGCTTCAAAAAGATTCTGCTAGAAAAAATTAATTTAAGAGTAACATTAGACAATGAGGAACAACTAGAAACTGCTACAGAAAAACTCATGCAAGCAGTCCAGTTTGCAGCTTGGAGTAGTACTAAGACAGATAAATAAAAAAAAATCAGCCCTAGATATCCGGTGTATATCTTTAACATGGTAAAAGAGAAACGAAAAGCGAGAAGAAGGTGGCAACAAACGCGTGACCCATTCAGCAAAACTGATCTTAATAATAAAAGTTTCAGGAGCTAAAGAGAGAAATAAAGAAATTGAAGGTTAGATCTCTGAATTATTACCTATAAACAGCTACTAAAGAAGCAGATTATTCTTTATGGAAAGCTACGAGTAAAATGAAGAAGTCTTTTGTGCATTCTGCACCACTGAAGAAAAATGATGGCTCATGGGTGAGGAGCGATAAGGAAAAAGCTGACACTTTTGCAGATCATCTCGGTGAAATTTTTAAGCCCAATGAAATGAAAACTGTTATTGATCTAAATGAAATAAATAACCATGAAGACATAAATATTCCCTTAATAAGACGTAATTAAAAGAAGTAATTAAGGAAATCAAAAACCTATAACTAGATAAAGCCCCAGAACTTGATTTAATAACTTCAAATGTGGATTATATGGAAATGTGGAGTATATGGAAAGTTGCAGACATAATAATGATCCAAAAACAAAAGAAAGCCTGCTAACGACACCAAATCCTACAGGCCGATATCTTTGCTCCCTACAATATATCGAAGTTGATTGAAAAATTACTATTGAGAAGGACTCAACCCCTCATAGATAAAAATACCTAATTACCAATTTGGGTTTAGGCAAAAACACTCAACAATAGATCAAGTACATCGAATAACAGACGTTATAGAAAGGGCACTGGAAAATAAACAAATTTGTTTTTCAGTATTTCTAGATGTAGCCCAAGCTTTTGATAAGGTTTGGCCTGAAGGACTCATCAAAAAGCTAAGTTGTTTGCTCCCTAAAAATTATGTTGAATTATTTTCATCATATCTCTCAAATAGAGTTTTTCGAGTTAAAAATGAGAATGAATACTCCTCTCTAAGAGATATAAAAGCTGGAGTACCGCAAGGTAGTATACTGGGTCCAATTTTATATTTGTTATACACCTGTGATATACCCGAAGTAGAAAATATAAAAATAGCAACCTTTGCAGATGACACAGCGTTGATGGCAGTTGGTTCTACTATAGAAGAAGCTACAAACAAACTCCAAAAGCTAATGACAAAATCTCCAACTGGTGCAAAAAATGGAAAATTAATTTAAATGAAGCCAAATCTAGTCATGTAAACTTCACCTATAAAAACATAGTAATTACTCTCTCAGTCAAAATTAATGATGTCGTGATTCCATACGAGAATAAAGCTAAATCTTGGCATGACCTTGGATGCAAAACTGAAATGGAAAGAGCATGTGAAAATCAAAAAACAAGAACTCCAGTTCAAATGTAGAGAAATATACTGGCTGATTGGGCGGAACTCTACGGTCTCGACCTATAACAAAGTTTTGATGTATAATCAAATATTGAAGCCAGTCTGGGCATACGGTATTCAAATATGGGGATGTGCTAAAATATCAAACGTTCCAAAATAAGGTACTGCGCAACGTAGTCAATGCTCCATAGTATGTTCGCAATGCCGATATTCATCGAGATCTGAAGATCTCATCTATAAAAAACGAAATAACGAACTGCGCTGCACGACATAAAATTCGTCTGATCCAACATGTCAATACCGAAGCTTTTAGCTTCATTGACAATCAAAACTTTGTGAAGCGACTAAAACGAACAAGACCGCTAGAGTTAGTTTAAAACTTTTTATCTATTAAAACCTTATTGGATTTTGGTAGATCAAAGGTATCTTAGTTTATTCGAGTTGAATGTAAATTAATGGTTAGTCTATAAGACTAGTTTTAATGTTGCAATAATGATAGGAGTTTTTAGTGGGTTAAGTCCCACAGTCCTTCAAACTGCTTTCCGCGGTAATAGGTAGTCCCTGAATCCTCTTTCGATGATTTACTACTATCTGAAAAAAAAAAAGAAGTATATTGTAGGTAAGTACTCAAGACATCCTAAATAGGATGAATTTTAGAATTTAGGATGTATAATATGATATGTATACATATAATATGAGTAACAATAATTTAACAATAATTATTAAACCACATTTTAGAATAAGCATTTGGTAATAGAATAAATAAATTGTTTAGAAGTAGCAAATACAATACAAATGTAATATTTTATTTAGTTTTATTATTTACGAGAAAATGTAATATTTTATTTAGTTTTATTATTTATTTATTTAGTTAGCTTATTTACGAATTATTTTAAATATTGGTAATTAGTGCCAAACTCAACACTACGCTGCTTTTATCGTCTTAGACAACTTTGTTCTACTCATATTTTAAGGATAATATACTATGGAAATTTTCATTCAAAATTGCAATATGGTATTACTTGTTGGAGTGGAACATACCAAAACAAAATAACACCTCTACTTGTTCTCCAAAAATATGTTTATGAAATATCTGTAAAACAAATCGTTTGCATCCAACGTTTGAGTTATTTAGTCATCTAAAAATATTATCTGTGCGTCACTTATTTTATTTTAAAACATTAAAAAGTTTCTTAATTCTTAGTGGTTATTTAAATTCAAGTAATTCTAGTTATTATAATTTAAGAGTTAATAGTAGCTTCTATGTTACTATTCCAGTTTATCGAACCACTAAATTTCGTAATTTTTATACCGTCTTGTCATGCAGAATTTAATAAGCTCCCAGAATTTATTAGAACTCTCTCTCTTTATTAGAATAAAAATATCTTTTCAAACAGGGTTAAGACATGGCTTTTGGGTTTTAATCATAGAGAAGTCGAAGTTCTACAAGTTCAACATAGTTTGAAGTGGTTTAATTTTTTTTCATAATTTATTTTTATTTTTAAATTTTTTTTTTTTAATATGCTTCTCTATACTTCCTAGTTTTGAACTTTTTTTATTGTTTGCTAATTATTACATATAAATCGATTCTTTTATTTTTTCTTTTTTTATAATGTACTTAGTATTTCATTGTTACATCCTTAATTTTACTTTATTTTTAATTATAATAATATATTGTCACCCCACAATAAGCTCTATTATAATTATTGTAAATACATTTTATATGGAATTTAACACTATTTTTATTAATAAAAAATGCCTCTAACTGTTCTCTCTTTATACATTTAACAATAATATTAAATTAGTTAACTATAGTTTTAAGCCATAATTGAATTATTTAATTATTATTATAGTAAGTTTTTTGTATATTGGATTATAAATTTTAAGATTTTTGTTTTATTGTACTTATTGAGAATAAAGAATTTTAAACTTAAGCTCAAAACTAAATTTATGCTATTTAATCTCACGGGAATGATTTCTAATGATTTGAGTTTTATATATCATTCTCCTTCTTAAACTAAATCTTGTAAAATTTTGTGTACATGATGTTTCTTTACCTATTTATGATGATAAAGTAAACCGTAGAGAAAATTGTTTCAAAATTGAGCGTGTAAATTGTTTTAAATATCTACGTATTACTTTGGATGTTAGGCTAAGTTGGAAAGAACATATCTCGTATTTAACTAATTATTTAAATAGTGTATTTAGGCAGCTTTGTCATCTCAGTCTTTATGCAATCATACAATTTTAAAATTGTTTTATAATGGTTTATTAAAGTCTAAACTGAATTATGGTATTTGTTGTTGTGGTGGTACATATTTCAACAAAATTGAACCTTTGCTGATCAAACAAAAACATGCTATACGAATTATTTATAAAGTTAATCGTAGAACTCCAAGTTTTATTTTATTCAGAAATCTAGGATTACTTTCTCTAAGACATTTATATTTTTACAAAGTTCTTAAAACATTTTTTAACAATTCCGAGTATAACTCTACAAGGTTATATGGAACAAAAAATTTACGTGTCAACACCAGAAATCCAGCTTTTAGTCTTATGATTTATAAATCACATTATTGTCTTTTCTATAATGTTACTACACCTCGTTTATTCAATAAATTACCAGATTATCTTCGTTGGGAAAGAGTTGGAATCAAATTTCTTAAAGGAATCAAATCATGGCTTCTTTCTTTTGATCATCACGTTATTGAAAACCTTTTAAATCCATTAATTTGAATCTTTGTTTTTTAATTGTATAATCTGCTTTTCTCATTGATTTTTTTTTGTATATTTTATTTTAATTTGTTTTACAGTTGAATTTTTCCTTCATTTTCATTTATATTTTACTATATAAGCATTATTTTTTTTTATAGTTATTCTATTATGTTTTATTTTTAATTTTGCCCATTTTATTAAATATGTTATTTCTTTACAAGGTTCTTTCGTCACTTATCTTCGTTTAACAAATTGAACCCAACTTTTTCAACAACTAGGGTAGTTTCACATTTTTATTTTACTATATATAATATTTTTTGTTTTTATAAATTTTTAAGTAAGTCTTAATGTAAATTAGCTTTTGGTTTTGATGAAATAAAGAATTTTTTTTATTATATTATTGCCTTTATAATTATATAATATATATAAATTGCCAATAAATAAATTAAAAAAAAAATTTCGAATCACTGCAAAAAACTTAAAATATGAACTGAAAATCTCTTATCACTCATATATAAGAAATATCTTTGTTTACATTTTCCTGTAGCCTTTAAGACGCCATCTTGAATTGAATGTTGCAGTCTGTGTATTTAGGAGACCTTGTAATAATACACTTGTAAAGTAAACTGTCATTTAAAAATTGTGAATACATTTTATTTTTGTTTCAAATTGTCATTATTTCTTAAATTGTAAAACTCACTGTGGATATTTATTTTAAATTTTGAAATTGTTTATTTTTTTTTACTATTGTATAGTAGCATCATTTATTTTGTTTTAAAATAAACATCTCTTTTTGACATTTAATATTCAAGCGCTTTACGTGCTCTGTTAATTTAAATCGAGCACATAGAGCACGCTCTGAGCGCACTCTGAACGCATAAAAAAAATACGGATTTCAAGCTCTGAACGCTCTGAGCAAAAAAAAACACGAATCTGTTTTTGACAGTTCGTGCTCTGCTCTGAACTAATAGACGAAAGCGCCAACTATCACCTTCTTCACATTTTGATATTGAAGACGTGAATAAAAACATTAACGAAAATTTACGTTTTCCGTATTTATCGCTTGGCATTCCACATCTTCTGTTTTCACAGCTCCACGATCTGCGGTTACTAATTATGGAATTGACAGAAATATTTTGTGCTGTCTGATTTTCATTAAATATAACTGTTGTGCTTTGTTTATTGCTCATATCGTTAAACATTTGTTTCAGATGAATAGCTTCTTTCTTTTGCAGAATCACTTAAAGCCATATATTCAGTTTCCGCCAACGCGACAGTTCCCTGCTTTCTTGACTCCCAACTTAGAGCACCGCTACCATAAACAAAGCATTGACCGGTATACGATCTACAATACATTGTGTATGACGCCCAATCTGCATCAGTGTACCCAATTATATCGCTGACTATAATAGACTCAAGCTGCCTTAAGGCACCTTAAGTTTTGCTGTCAAATTTGGTTTAAGTTTGCTTAAGTTTTGTCAAAACTTAACCAAACTTATATTCAACTATAATAGAATTATCAAAACTTTAGCTAACTTAAGGGATTTTTTTAAAGGATTTTATTTATTGATTACCGGCTATTCTCAAAGCAATAAATACTAAATTTTTTATTTATTTTAGTCCTAAAATTAATTTTATTATGCACATTAAATTGAAATAAATGTGATATTATGTAAATATTTTTAAAATTAACGTCAGTATGTAAATACATATGTATATTTCATAACTGAAATGAATGTAAAATATGTTAAATAAAACCAAAAACATACATTAGAAAAATATGTTTTTTATTTATTCATAACCATTTAATAAACTAGATATTAATTTTTTTATTTTAACTTGCTTAAGCCAGAAATACATCCTAGCAGCAAAGCAGCGATACCAGCAGAAGTAGCCTTTTAAAAATTTCTGCTTTCTAAGGCACAATATAGCAACAGGCAGCAAATTCAAACTAATCAAAATTTAAAATTATATTGACAACAGACAAAAAAACTCTAATAAAAAATTTTAAAAAAATGGAAAATGCTATTGTTAAATATAAATATATAAATTTATTGACAATTGTCATAAATTAGAGGATTTTCTTTGACAAATTCTTATTTATAATTCTTATTTATAATTCTCATAATTTTTTCTTCTCTATAATATCTTAATCACTGTTTTGTTGTTTTCAAAAATATGTTGGCAAATTTATTAAATTATACTGCTTTATTTGATGTGCATATGTTTAAGTAGATTTATGGAATAAAAGTCGAGTTTCCTTTCACTAATCATTGACTTGAGAATCTCAAAGCACTGATGAAGGAAGTAAATTGCTTCCGAAATATCGATATTTGCAAAATAAATACAAATGATTAGTGAAAGGAAACTCGACTTTTATTCCATAAATCTAAATATATCACTAAAAACAAATCTGATTATCAAAAACAACAAAAAAAAAAAAAAAAAAAACATGTTTAAGTAATTTAAATTTTATTCCAACTGAAACAAATTTAAAAGTTTGGATGTCAATTGGACACTTTTGACATTCTGTCTTTATCACTTAACAGCTGATAAAGGCAGAGGGCAGAAAATTAGAAATGAAAAAGCAGCAAAAACTTAAGGAAATGTACGATTACATGTAAATTGTATTGTGCAACCATAATAGGAATATCAGAGAATTTCGTTAAGTTTTCGTTAGCTGGCTTAAGGAAAGTGCGATTTCATTCGATATAAAATAAAATAATAATTATTATTTATCCTTTTTTATTTTATTAGTATTTGTGGCTGTTGAAATAAATAAAAAAAAATATAAACTAAGTACGTGTTTTAGTTAATTGCTTACTATCCACAGGAACAAAATAGAATCACTATATAGAAAATATAGTATACAAAAAATAACTCATAAATATCAAGTGCCTTATGTGTAAAACCACAAATTATTTATAATGTGAAAATTAGATTAAATAAATGTTATTACGGCAATGTTACAGCCAGTCGACATTCTGGTTGGATTGGTTCTTTTATTGACATCTTCATCAAGTCGAGTTTAATTAAATTTAAAAAAAGCTCATAAATTTCTGGCTTCATTCTGGTATAAATAAAAAATTGTTCATTGTCAAGCTCCTTAATTTTTCACTTAAGTTAGCTTAAGTCTATTATGGGTAACTTAAGCAAATTACAAAACTTTAGCTGGCTTTTCGTTTAGTTTTGACATTAGCTTAAGCCAACTTTAGTTCATTATGGTTGGGCATTTACTCTTAAATTTTTGTTTTTCAAATAAATGTTTATTAATGTTTAAGTTTGCTTAAGTTTTCTACGCTCTAGCTCCAGAGCGTACCATAAAGTTTTAACGAAAAGTTTCATAAAATTAACGAAAGGTTGGTTAAGTTCATTATAGTTGTCAATATGAAACGTCACACAGTCGTACAAAAACTTAAGCCACCTTAAATCGCCTTAAGTCAATTTGTATTATAGTCAGCGCTTCTTTCTTTTTGTGACTTTTTGAAATGTAATTTCAAATACTTTATACCTTGAATTACTGCAGATCTGCCGCAGAAATCTACCTTAATGTTCACACGAAAAAAACACTGGTAGAATTCTGCCATTGTTGCTGTCAGATTATTGAAATTATTGGCAAAGAAATAAATAAATAATTTTTTATTATTATTTAGTGTTGATCGAACAATATTATTGTTTAAAATTTATATTTTTTTATTTGATTCGATCCGAAAATTACGTTGTCAACAAAAATTTCCTTGTTTTTTGTGAATTAAAAATAATAAAAATATTTTGACACTGACATATTCCCAGACAAAAATTTAAACGTCAAATATCTACCAAAGTTTTAAATTTCTGGTTACCTCTTACCGAAATCACCTTTCACACATAAATTTTGGTAGATTTCTACCTCTTTTCTACCCGTCAAGCATAATAATAGTACAAGTACTTACTACATAACAAACAAAAATATAGTTTTACGATCGTTGCTAAAAGTACATGAAATTCAAGTTGAAACACTTAAAAACAATAATCGAACCATAATTACAAAATAAAATTATTACTCAAGGAACTCTAATTCAAAATATTTTTATTTTATTGCTAGATCAACAATATTTAAATTATTTGTATTTTTCTGCAAAAATATATGTATGACCAAAAAAAAAATCAATACGTAAATAAAAATCGGTTGAAATTTTTGGATACATTTCCGATGTCACCGATCATATATATATGACCGCGGCGGCGGCCAAAATTAGAAAATAGAAATTTTTCAACTCGGCGGAAAAACTGCCGGCGAAATTTCGTTCTTGTTGTGTTCACTTTAATTTAAATACATGTATTTTAAACAGTTTTTGCAAATTTTCCGAACAATTTTCCGAAAGAAAGAAGAAATAAAGTACAATTCCAAATTGGTATCAAATTATAAAAACTGAAAAATATCACTAGTTCAATTAAAAATTAATATTTTTAATTACATTTTAAATAAACAATATTTTTAAAAACATTTTGCACTTTGCACAATTTTTTCATCATATGGTAACTCTAGTCCTATTATTAAGTAAGCGTCTGAAACTGAAACCCTGAAACTGTGAAATATAAATTACGTACAACACATACACCAAAAATAAAATAAAGCATAGCATATCGAATTCGAGATACACAGACTTTGCATTTGGTTTGTTTGTTTGGTTATCTTAATTTCTTTAATTTTAAGAAAACTATTTTAATTGCCGGTGTTGTTTTCTAATCTAATCACAAAAAAAAACAGTTTTTTAATTTTTAACTTTTCAAAATGAGTGAATTCATCAAGAACGAAATATTTGGGAGATATCAGGATTATCTTAATAATGAACAAGAATTACGAGAAGTATGTACCTACAATAAATCTTTTTACAAGTATTCAAATATAATTACATTGTACTTTTATTTTCTACAATTTTCAGAAAATTCGTCTCGTTACTCGGGGTAAGAATATTTTTCAGATATTTAAAGACGATTATCTATTTAATTGATTACCAAAATTGGTTAACTTCATTCCAATATTTTATTAGAATTAGAACAACATAGCAAAGAGGCAATAATCCAGCTTCAAGTAATACATAATGATATTCAAAGTAGTAAGTTTTTTTATTAATATTAAATAAACATTCATAAATACATAAATAATATTCAAAGTTGGAAACGCCTGCATTGAAGCTAGAAAAGTTTTTGAGAGTTGTAAAAATAGCTATTCAGAATTGTCTAAATTAATTCCACTTGGTCAATATTATAGATACAATGATCATTGGTCATGGACAACACAAAGAATTATATTTTTAATTGCATTAACATTTTACTTAGAAACTGGATCGTTAGTTTCTAGAGAAGAAGCTGCTAATATGCTTGGACGTAAGTTATTTACTCAAAAAATTTAAATAAATTTTCTACAAACTAGTTTGTTAAAAAAATATTTATTGTAGTTAAAACTGTACAACAAGAAGGTTTTAGTTTGGATATTGAAGACTATCTAATGGGAATATTGCAATTAGCATCAGAGTTATCACGTTTTGCAACAAATTCGGTTACCTTAGGTGATTATGAACGTCCACTTCAAATTTCCCGATTCATTGGTGACTTAAATTCAGGGTTTCGTTTATTAAATTTAAAAAATGATTCTCTTCGTAAACGATATGACGCCCTAAAGTATGACGTTAAAAAAGTTGAAGAAGTTGTTTATGATATTAGTATAAGGGGATTGAAAACACCAATACCAGTTACAAATATTGCAACCGAATAATATTTTACAAATTAAATTTAAGAAAAATAAAAGTTATTTTCTATATGCATATTATTGGTTCAAATTTTATAAATAAATTTAATTTGTATTAATATTGAATATTATTTTATTTATTTTATTATATTATGGATTAATTATTGTTTCATGTTAAAAAAATTTTTTTTATGTAGTTTAATTTTTTAAAACATAACTAACCAAATGCATAATGTTCGTGTAATACTTCTATATAATCTATATGGAAGTATACATATTTGAAAAATATTTTTTGTGAATGAGCACTTTCGAGACACTTTCAATAATTGAAAACATCGACTGCAGTCATACCAAATGACTCACCTGGACGAAAAAAGGGAATGAGAGTAAAAAGTGAAGACCTCGATAAACACTAATAGTGAAAATGATACAAATTTGTTAACTATTTTTCGTTTTTAACGAATGAAACATTTTGAAAATCGAAACTTTTGCATGTTCCATAACATCTTCGGATTTTCAGACCTAAGAGCTAAAGCCTATTGAAAGATTCGTATGAATATTGATTACCTTTTTGGCTCGAACAAATAAAAATGCATCCTCCTTTTGGGCTATCATTTGCTTTGTTGTGATAGCAGTATAAAATATTGTTTTTTTTTTATAATAAAATTATTGTTTTGAAAACAATTTGCACGACTAAAATTGAATGGAATTGATTATTTGTAATTAATAACTTCATAATGATTTGATTTAAAAAAAATTTTATTTTCTTTATTGACAAAATAACTCGAGTGATTTATTTGTACATACCATTTATTTTCATGTAAACAAGTTTTCATATATGTAATGTATAATATCTACATTTAGTTAATAAATTTTTAAATTCTATACTTTATCTTTATATTTATACCTTAGTCTTTTGTTTTTGTACAATATTACTAATTTTAATAAATATAACTTGTTAAAAATAATAAAAGCTATGTATGTATGAATATAACTAAAAAATATAGAACAAAATTTATTACAATTCAAAAAATTAATTTGTATTTGCTGTAATATATTGTTGAAAAATTTAAACGCAAAAAATGTTTTCAATATGTTAAAAACTTCAATAGAAATAAGTAAGTAAACTTTTTTTTTTTTTGTGTTACGAGTAAACCCTACATACAAGTTATAGTAAACCTTTTAAAAGTTTCCGAAAATTTATTCAAAACTTAAAAATACATTTTTTGTTACATGTAAATATATTTACATATGAAAAAGTACACGGGAAGTAGTGTTCTATTCTTTGACATAACTCACTCGCTGGTTGCGATGGTTTTGCATATAATTAGTGTATGAATTTGTAAAGTAGAAAAACAACTGGTAAGTGGTAACTACATTATATTATCTAAGGAAAGTACTTAATTTGGGAGACACATCATTTTGCTGAAACATCCATTATTTTTCAATTACAAGTTGTAAGTATTAAAAAATTAAATACATATGTTATAAATTACATAACGATTTTCACCAAATCACGGAAAGTAATAAAACACCAACATTAGAATAATTATCGATTATTGAATAATTAAATAATTATTATAACATGTATTATGTGTATGTACTTTATTAGAACCAAAAATAAATTAAATAAATAAAACACTTTATATTAAATTGTTTTTATAGTATAAAAATTGCTTTTCTTATTTATTGTTTTAATTGAAAGAATAATAATAATTATATATGTATGTAGAATATAATATAATAGTAAATTTTAATTTTTTTTTTAATTTTTTATGTTATTTGTTGGAAAATAATAAAATCTTAAATTAAAAATAAAACAAAAATATGTATTTTTAATTTTAAATTTAAAAAAAAAAACGAAATATAAAAAAAAGTAATAATAAAACATTAGTTAAAACATAAGTACTCATGCGATTCGGACAATTGTAAATTAACATTTAAAAACAATTATATGATAAACTTTACTTTATATATTGTTTTTTTTAATAACTATCGTACTAATTTTAAATATAATTGAAAATCTATATTTTTTATTGACTTATACGATATCTTTTTTTTATATAAACAAAATTTCTATCAAGTTTCTCCATTATGTACATATATATAAAAAAAAAAATTTAAATTTGTATTTCCGTTTTTATTATCTTATTTATTATTTTTAAATTTTTTAATATATGTATGTATAAGTTCTTTTGTGGATAATAAAATTTTATAAATTTTAATTTTATATTTTTAAGAGATATTTCGAATTTTCATTTCAATTCATGCTTTATTTTTTTAGATACAATTTAAAGTTGTACAGAATTTTACTAAAATTTTACTCGATAAAAGAAAAACATATTTAAGCTAAAGAAAAAAATTTGTTTATACTTTTTGTTTTCACAACATATAAAAATTATGTGTTTGTTATAATTATAAATGTATAATTTATATATGATTGGTATAAATTTATAATATTGAAACTCATGGCTGTAATTATTTATTATTTTATAAGCTTAAATATTTTTTATTCAAATTTACATGTTTTTTTTATTGATACTAAATTTAACCTACGTATATTTATTTATTCGTTTCCATTTTTCATTTTTTAATTCAAGCACAGTAACAACGATTAAACTTATAATGTATTTTTTGTATTTGAGGTCACTAGATATTCAAAGTTTTACTCATGTGTTCATTCTTTTTATTATTTCACGTTTCAACAATTAACCTAATCCTTTTGTATTCTGAAATCTATATTTATTTAGATTACTAAAATTCGGCCAAATTAAAATTTCTTAAAAATTTTATGTATTGAATTGAAGATTTTAATAATTTAAAAAAAAAAATTATAATTTAATCGTAATTACACTTCATTTTTCGCAAAAAAGATAAATAGAAATAACTAAATAATGATTGTCAATTGAATGAATCCCAGGTTTACATTTTAAAACAAAATATTTGTATAAATATAATAGACACATACGTAATAAAAGGACAAAATAAAAAAAATTACTCGGAATGTAATGTTTCATTAAAAGAAATCCGGCTAAAGGAAAATATGAAAGGATTTTTTTACAAAAAAATTAATCGAATTCATATGGATTTAGAAAATCAAATATTATTTTGTCATAAATTTATTTTTTGAAAGATTTAAAATCTTAAACATTTTGCTTGTTTACGAAGAAACTTTTAACAACCAGCTCTCAAAATCAGCATTTCAAATACACACTCAAACAACTCTCCCACCCTCCGCAAATAAAACTTATTTTATTGTATAAATAAATTTCCTATTTGGAATTAAGTATTTTTTTAGTACCAAGAAATGTCAGATTAATTAGAAAATTATTAAGTTCATTCGATTACATTTTTTTTGTTCCAATGCTGTTAACTACACAAACACAAGATGGCACTTTTAGTAAATTTAATTTTTTTATTATTGTTTTTGTTATTAATTCTTATTTATTTGTATTTTATTAATTTTTACGACGATTTCATTCCATATAAAAATTAAATAAAATTATAAATATATATTTTAATATTATTTTATTGAACGTAAAAAAAAAAAATATGTGTTATCATACAAAAAAAGAAAATCATTTATTTTTTTAATAATGAATGGAATAATTTAATAAATTTTTTAATATAAATCTATAAAAAAAACTACATTTTATAAGAACCGCAATTTTTTGATTGTTTAATTTTTTTATTATTTAGTTTTTTATTATTTTAACTTTTTAACTTATTTTTAATATTAACATTATAAGTGTTAACTAATTAACAAGAAAAGGGAAGAAAGGAAAACAAAGATATTTTTATTTAAAATTACTTAAAAAGATTAAATTATAAAATATTTTAAAAATTATTTAATAAGAAATTAATTTTTAAAAAATTGTTTTTGGAGATATTTTCAAAAAGTGGACTAAAAATTAAATTGTAGTAATAATTAATTTTAAAGTGTTATTTTCACATTCTAGATTTGTATTACAATTTTAAAAATGTAAATGTTCAAAATATAAATGTATAATAATTTGTACCGAAAATGAATACATATTCGTCTGTCTAGTGAGCTAATTAAAATCGCATATGAAATTTTCTTGAAGAACTTAAAACCACCTTTTAGAAATTTCTCCTTTACTTTTAGTGAAATAAAAAAACCAAAAACAAAAAGGTACATAAAAAATAAAATGTTTTTGTTTTTTATATATTTACTCTCCAAAATGAAAATAATAAATGCATTTTTTTCATTATAATATTAATTATATTTTTTTTACCAGTATCAAAAAACTTGTTGATATTTCTTAATTTTTTAATTTTTTATTATTATTCATATATATAAATGTTTGTATTTTTGTTTGGTTTTTATTATTATAAAAATCAAATTTTTATATCAATAATTTTTGTTTTTATATAATATTTAACTTTTCTTTTTATTTATTTTAAATATTTTTTTCTTATAATGAATCAAATTTTTTTTGTTTGTTTTTTTTTTTTTGTTTTCATGCTTTATGTTGAAATGTTATGTAAAATATTTTCATGTTTATTATTTTAGGAATAATTATTATTTATTATTAATATTGGTAACAATGACCGTTCGTATTGTTATGTCAATTGCCTGAATCTTCACCATCTATTGATTCATCTTGAACCGATGAGCTATCATCACCACCTCCAGTTCCCCCACCAGTAACCCCCCCACGTTTAGATGATATACGTGACGAACTTAAACCAATACCAGTTGTACGCCTTAAACAAATATTTCAAAATTAAAAAATATAATTTTTGTTTTATATAATATGTAAATGTAGGTATATATTTATGAACATGTTTGATATAAAAAAATATTTGTAAAAAAAAAAAAAAAATTCTGAATTCTAGAAAATAAAATATTAACATATATGAAAAATTTTATCAAATCTTTATTTCTGTTTTTATTTCATTCTTTATTTTAATTATTTTATTGTTTTGTAATAAGTTTAATATGAAATAAGACACAAATCAATTCTAGGCGATCTCTTCAAAGGAAAGCCAAATATGATGTATTTTATTTTAAGGATTACATATGTAATACATGATAATACATAACGTGATCTACAATATAATCATCAAAATAATCTAAGCTATTTGGACACTGACTGATCGTGTAGTAAAATCGTAAATAAATAAATGATTATCAAACAATTTATATATATATGAAATAAATACACATGCTAACGAAATAAAAACAAAAATAGAGACGTGAGCTCCAAAAGGATTTTATTTTCTAAAATTTTTTATTTATAAAACCAATTATAACATACAAAATAAAGTACATTAAAAAAGAATTCAAAAATATTTAACAAAAAAATTAAAATGTTAGCAAAGTAATTTTTTTTTTTTTTAAATTTAATAGTTAATACTAAAAGACATGCTCTGGTGAATTTAAAATGTTCAATGTAATAAAGATAAAATATAAACTAAGTTAAAAAAAGAATACAAAATTAATTTTTATTATTAATTTAACTGAATAAATGTAGAATTTATGAATAAAATTTGGGAAAAAATAAGGGTGTTGAAGATTTATTTGACAATTGAAAGGTTTTGTTATTTATCACTCACTATTATTAAACCTACGCTATCTAATATAAATTAATATTAAATCAATCTAGGATAAATTAATTACTACAATTAGCTAATAAATAATGCTATTGCTGAAAATTTTTTGAGTTATAAAAATAATGATTAATAATGATTTATATTTTTCCGAAAATCTATTCGAAAAAGTTTATTAGCTGTATAGCGTCTACTAACAATACATATTATTGAACTTCTATTTAATTTTCTTTTATAATTACAAAATAACAAAATTTTATTTGATTTTAAACTCTCAAAAATACATATATGGTATATATACTTTTTATGGTATTTCACTTCGAAATAGAAAATTTATATAATTCGTTAAAAACATTTTTCATATTAGTCTGTTAATGTTATTATTAAAATATTTCATTTTGACAAACAAATTATTTTCAAAAATTTATTATGAAAAATAAATAAATAGTTAACAAAATGTTTTTAAATATTTTAGATTAAAGAACAATTAATACATGAATAAAAACATCAAGATATTTTTTCGAAAACAAGTCACTTACCAAATGCAAATAAAAAAAATATGTTTAATTTATAAAAATATTGTTTTTAACATAAAATCAGCTCTATATAATTATATCGAAATTTGACAGCCATAAATGAATCATAAAATAATTATGTACTAAACATCAGATTACAATTTACATATCTTACTTAGGACTCTACTTGGAAAAACTGGAAACGAAGTTTTATAAAAAAAAAGTAATTATTTATTTTAGTAAATAGATGTTTATTTTTTTCAATAGAAATTAAGTTTTTAAAATATATGATACTATCAAAGATTATATAATTACTATAAGATGTTTCATTTCATATAAAAAAATGTCACAATGAAATCAATTTTAGCAAAAAATTAATGTTGCTGAACTATTTGTTTCTAAACAATTGTTGAACAATTAAGTTTAAAATATTTGTTGTCAACATTTTTCAGTGTTCATCGCATTTATATGTAGTAATATGAACTGATATGGTATATTGGTGTACACTGTACGCTTTTGATTTTGATATTATTTTTGTACATAATAATATGAATTTGGGTATATTCATATTATTTTTATTATTTTAGGAAACATTAAAAAAAATGTTCAATTTAGAAATGAAATATTTTCATTTTTAAAGCGATGACCTATATTTTTTTTTCATATATATGAAGAAAATTTAATTTTCTACAAAAAAGTCTGCTTTAAGGGTATCCGCTGAAAAACCGTTTAGGAATTGTTTGTTGATTTATGGTGGTTTTCCTCTTGATGGACAAATTTTTTAACCAATCAAAAAATTTTATTTTACCAACACATACACAAAAAATCCTCTCCGGGCATTTTCTTCATCCAATTTCTTAGTTAAAATATTTTTAACTTTTGGCTGAAGGACGAAGAAAAAGAAAAGGATAGATATATAATTATTTGATATATATATATTGCTATCTCGATTTATGAATGAACGTATTCACATATAGAATTTCAAATGTTTTTTAAGAAAAAGATATGAAGTGTATTTTTTTTGTTTTTTAGTATAAGATTATTTTGTTTCTAACAAATTATTTATATTTTAAGATAAGAGCAAAGCGCTATATTTTATTTTTTTCGATATTACAATATTATTATCCACTATTACTCTTAACAAAATTTTTAATTTTTTTAATAAAAAATATCAACGCCATATAACCATATTTTTCGTGGTTTGAAAATGCAAAAGGTACCCAGGTACGTCGTCACTCAAATAAGTGTTAAGCACCCACATGTGATCAGTAAAATTGAAAGTACTAAATAAGCTGAAAAAAATAGTACTAAATTGTTGACGAAAGTATCAAATTGATAAATTGAAAATTAGATTAGAGTTTGAATTGAGAAAATTCTCTCAACATTAGCGGATGAGTGTGCTAAGGACAGTAGTCCTTGTGTAATTCGATAAATATTACTGCAAATACATTCAGTCAATTCACTTTTGACTCCAGTGATTTGATTTTTCGCTCCAAAATTCAGAAACAGTATTATTCTTATAAATCTTTTTAATTCTTCATACTCGGAATTAATGATTTTAGCATTTTAGTTAACACATGTTCTGTAAAAAATTTAGGAATTTAGGAAAAAAAAAACAAAATTTTGAATTTTCAAAATCAATTTTAGTTTTTAATTCCTCACCAATTTTTTTTTTTACCCACGAACGCTAAAATAAAATTCTGTTTCGATATCCGTAGTAGAAATATTTCGCATAAAAATTTCTACTTTTGAACCGCAATATAAAACGTCATCATTAAGATTATTTTCATTTAAATTTATTAAATTAACAGACTTGGCGTCAAAAAAAATTTTTGCTTATAAAATTTCTACATATTTTATAAAAATGAAATTTAATTCGTGGAATAAATACGTACTAGATAGCAAATATTTCATTCTTTCCGATTTACGGATGCTATATTTTCATTACCATAGCGAGCTTCGAAATTCTCTAATTCAAATTAATATAATAATGTACTCAATTGTTCGACTATTCCATCAATCGCAGCCTTCAATTCAAATAAATATAGTAAGCTAAATAACAGTTCCATATTTACAAATGTTTTTTAATTTATAATTCCTTTATGATAAAATACAAATTTAAAATTTTCTGAGAATACTAAATATCAATTGAAAGTATCACAGTACTTTTATCAAGCTGAAAGTTTCAAAAAAAGTACAATAGTATCAAAAATATCAACCTTGATACGCGGTACCGTTACCTTGAGTAAAAATTTGAAAATATGCAATAAAACAAAACACACACACGAACTCTTTTTTTTTTTTTTAAATTTATTTAACTTTTATTGATCTTAAAATTCTACAACGCCGCAACCAAAAAAATACAAAAATAAAGCGGTGTTTCTGTTAGGTTATTGTGTAAAGGTTATTCTGCCCTAAACGAAAACTTCATAATAATTTATCTTATAAAACTAACAATTAATTCTGAATATCATTTTAATTCATAATTATAGGTACCATCCTTACTTATAGCTATAGTTAGTTATAGGTACCAATTGAAAGCAATAAAGTAAAAAAGCATTGTCATTCAAACTTCTTTCCCAACACTTTTAAAAATATGTAATAGAAAATGTATGTGAATTCAATTAAATATTTCGTAATTTTTCATAAAATAATTTTTTAATAAAAAATTGTTTTTCATAGTAATATTGTTAATTTTTCATAAACATAAATATCTACAGATGTGATTTTTTGAAATGAATGGCTATGAAATTTGATCTTCGAGAATAGAGAAGTTCGAATTAAGGCTGTATGTCGAAGAGTCCTTTAAAAGATATTTACTTTTTTATAAATATACCTACCTACTTCATTTTCATTTTGAAAAACTTGAATGACTTTAACTTGAATTAAAATTAATCAACAGGGGACCCTAGTATAAATAATATTTGATAAATCAAATTTCAATATTTAACAGTCGAACGAAACAAAAAATTAAACAAAAAATTCATATTCTTATAAACCGCTATGGCAAAAATTAGAATATGAAATAAAATAATATAACAGTAAATACATATTATAATTATATACATATATATTTCAACTTTGCTTTAAAATTGAATAATTTACAATACATCATAAATACGTAAAAATGTTTTTAACAATTTTATACAAAATTTTTAATATTTGGTTTGGTAGGTATAGGTAATTTTTATTTTCATTCAACAAAAATAATACAGTGGTGTTGTATTGTATATGAAATGAAATAGAATGAGAATTGTCGATGAAATGCAGTTGCTTATGAAGTAGAATGAGAATTGTTGATGAAATACAAAGCCTCTCTGCATGTAATTTCATAATTCATATGGAATGAAAATGTTTAGATACAATGTTGCTGAAATTCAAATGTTCCCCCACTTACCAATGGGTGGAGGTGGAGAGCCAAAAAAAAACAGTGTGACATTTGTTTATATGAAGTGAAACATCTTATAGTAATTATATAATCTTTGATACTATTCATAAAATATATGTATGTATATTTACTTTAAAGAGAATTAATTTCAAATTAAATTAAAGTTTATGTAAAATAAACTAAAGGAATTCAAAAATTATCCTGGCTAAGTTCCAAAATATTTTTAAAATTTTTAAAATTTTAATTTCCAGGTGTAAATTACTATTACAGATGTAAATTACTATTATACATAGATATTTTGTGTTTTTAATATTGTGTTAAAAAAAAATTCCAAAAGCAAAAAATAATAAAAAATAAAATCTTGAAACGATCTTTACATATAAAAGTTCATTTTGAAATTACAAGAGGAATTGATCACACAATTAAATAACAAGGGAAATTTATTTCATTTTATTTCAAAAAACATGGGTTGCAAATAAATCCAAACAAAAATCCTGATTCGCAAATACTCAACACTTGTAAATCATATAATCTATTATATGCATCTTAAGTAAATCGCTCTGGCTTACATTTTATTTTACTTACAGACCCTCGCAATTCATTATTAACTTAGCATCCTTTTTTGGTGAATAATTTTTAGCCTTTTCAGTTTCAGCTACTTGAATTGTTCTTTAATGATTTTGGGTTTCATTTTTATTAAATTAAAAATTTCTTGTATATATATTTATTAAAAGAAAATATTTTGTTTTTTAAGATATTTTTAGGTATTTTTAATTATTCAATTATTGTATGAAAGGAACATTTAAAAATTTTAACTGTATTTAAATACAAATATCTTTTAATTTTATATTTTTTTAATATACATATGTTTATCATTTATTAATTTTAATAATTATGTTCCTTTCATTAAATTAATTATAGAATTTTTATAAAATGAAAATTGTATTTGATTAAGAAATGTAAATTAAATTAAATATAACAAAAATTTTGGTTATCAAAATTAGTGTAAATAATTCAGTGTGAACTTTATCAAAAAGTATGTATCTTAATTTAAAATATTCAATATAAACGAAATATTCTTATTCTTACCTTAATTTTGTTTTCAGTGAATTAACTTCTCTAGTCAGAGCTTCATGACTTTCAAGCATATCTTCACATTCGCGCTGCGCTTTTCGTTTTTGTGTTTTTTCTTTTTGGATTTCTTCTTCGGCTTCATCCAAATTTCTTTTAAGTATTTTATTGCGACCATTGAGCTAAAAAAATATGTATAAAAATTATTTAAAAATACTTGCAAAATTTGATAACAATTTATGTTACTTTTTCGATTTGCTCTTTGTATTGATCAGCATGTCTGCGTTCATCTTCAATATTCATTGTTAATTCTTTTATTTTCTTATCCAATTTACGATTTGCTTTTTGTTGAAGAAGTCGTTCTTTTGTTTCACTCTCCAGTTGTTCTTCTAAATTTGATAATTTTGATTCCAGACCAGCTATTGTTGCTTTTACTTTTGTTCGTTGAGATGTTTCAATTTCAGCTAATTTAGCTTTTAATTCTTTATTCTGACGTTCCAATAATGCTCTAGTATTTTCATTCTTTTGTGAATTAGATTTTTCTGTTGCTAATTCAGTTGTTATTTGCTCAATTTGTAATTGAGCTTTTCTATTTCGATCCAATAATACTTCTGAATTTGATTGTTCTTCCTCCAATTCTTCTTCTAATGTTGTTATTCTTGATTCTAAACGACGTTTTTCATCAATCATTAATGAACCCTTATTTGTATTTGCATTAATTTCTTCTAACAATTCATCTCTTTCTGTTTCAGCTGTTCTTCTAGCTCGTTCAGAGCTAGCTAAATCTTCAGTCAACTGCAATACTTCTGCTTCTAAAGTTTTTGCTTTTCGTTCAACTTCTTTACTATTTGCTGCTACTTCTTCTTTTGCTGCTTTAGCTTCTTCAGCATCACGTAATGCATCTTTAACTTGAGCTTGTAATTTTTTAGCATGTTTAAGAGCATCTTCCTTAACTTTATTGTGCATTTCCATGGTAGTTTCCATTTCTTTTAAGTCACCTTCAAGTTTTTTCTTTGAAGCCACTGCTGTAGCACGTTGTTTTCTTTCTTCATCTAATTCAGCTTCTAAATCACGTATTTGTTTAACCAACCCACGACGTTTTTCTTCAGCTTGTTCTTCTTTAGCTTGTAAATCACGTTCGAACTGCGATCGAAGCGCTGTCATGTTAACTTCTAAACGTAGTTTTGCATCTTCAGTTAATTGTAAATCATCTTCAAGCTCTTCATTTTGTGCTTTTAATTCAGCAAGCTGACTTTCAAGAGCACGTTTAGCCTTTTCTAACTCATGCACATTCTTATCGGCTGTACCTTGTGTATTAGCCAGGTCATCAAGTTCATTTTGTAAGCCTTTACGTTTTGTTTCTAAATCTTCAATTTTCTCATAAGCTTCATCTAATTCTCTTGTCAAAGATAATACTTTAGTTTCTTTTTCACGTGCCTCCCGCTCAGCAGTATCACGTTCTTGAGCAATTTGCTCACTGATTGCTTTCTCTTCTGCCAATATTTTATCAAAGTTTTTTTGTTTCTTTTCTAATTCTAATACTTTAGTACGTTGGGCTTCTAATTCAATTGTAGCATCTTCCAATTCCGATTGTATTTTCTTTTTGCTTTTATCTAACCGATCATTTTGAGCTTGTAATTCTTTAACTTGACGTTCTAAAGCTTCAATTTCTTTGTTAAGTCGTTTTTTATTTTCTTCTAATTCTTTAACGATATCCGAATCTTCTTCAGCTTTCTTTTTATATTCCTGCATTGTTAAAGTAAGCTCAGAAAGTTTTCTTTCATAATTCTTTTTAGCTTCTTCGTCTTCCTCTAATTGTTCTTGCAACGCTTCTTTTTCTGATTCGATTTGCCTTAATTTCGATTGTAAGGATAATTTTTGGCGCGTTTCTTCTTCTAATAATTGCTGGGTTTCTGTTAATTGGCTCTCAATTGTATTGACTGATTTAACGGCTGCTGATGCTTTCAAATCAGCTTCTTCTAATTGTTGTGTAATATTCTCACATTCCTGTTGTAATTTTGTGTATTTTTCTAGCAGTTCTGATCTTGCACGTTCAAATTCGGCTAATTTCATCTACAAAGTGAAAGAAATAATAAAATAATAATTTAGTGTTGACTATTTTCTATTCCTATATAAAGTTATTGAACTAATTTTAAATTTTTTATTTTAATTTGTATTTTTAACCAAAATTGGTATTAAATTTCGGTAATTAAGGAAAAATGGGTACACAACGAGGTAATTAAACCACAATTACCTGCAATATTACTTGCAATTGGTGTAGATATGGGATGAATAAGAAAAAATAGTATTCAAGAGGTGAAGATTTTTAAGAATTATTTATATTAGATAAAGGTTTTTGTTATAAATATAAAACAAGTTGCATTTGCAAAAATTAAAAAAAAATATTTTTCTTTCTATGATTGTAACTACAACCAAATGTTAAGTTGTTGTAAACCTGTAACAAAATTGTAATTCCGTATAGATTGTGGTTTTCAATTAATCAAATACAAATAAAATTAGCTCACTATTTTAATTGGTGAATTGAACTGAATTGTTTTTATTTTATCATAGAGAAAATAAAGTACAAAATGATATTTAAATTAAAAAAAGCAAAATAAAAACATATTAAATTATTTGTTGATTCCGATTACAATGTGACATGTGACGATAGGGCAAATGGGATATAGACGAGTCGTTTCTTTTTTTTTGCAGAAATCATTTTAAGAACCGTTTTTTATATGTGTGTGTAAATATTTCATTTGAAAAAATTTGAATTGAGCGGTTTTTTATAAACCTAAAACTATTTGTATGTAGCCGCTTTTATAAAATAATAAAAATAAAAGAGAAACAATTTTTCAGAAAAAAAATTTCTAAAATTTTGAAAATAACCGTTAAGTCACTTGATATTGTCCTTGATGATTAATTTTGAATATTGAAATACATAGTAATAAAATGTGTAAACAGAAAAATTCTGAAGCTCATAAAAATTTTTATTTGGTTTTTTGTTTGTGTTAGTGGACTCATTTGTCAAACTATAAAATTTAAACTTTTTAAGTTAGTGAAATCATTTGTAAAAACCATAAAATTAGTTCGGAGGGAAAGAAAAAAGAAAAAGAGAAAAAAAAGAAAACAACGAAAGAAAAAACTATTGGAATATTGGCTCTGTAAAAAATGTATATTTACCTGTAACTCTGAAAGTTGTGATTCGGCTTGTTTCCTTCGTCGATCATTTTCTTGTCTAGAGCTATTTACATTTCTTAATTCGGTAGCTAAGTCAGCATTTTCAGCTTCTAAAGTTTGTTTGGTTTTCTCTAAAACAGATTTATTTTTTTTAAGGTTTTCTAATTGATCTGTAATAACATTGATTTCTTGAGAGTGTTTATGTCTCATTTCAGAAAGGAAGCCTTCATGAGTTTGAGTTTCATCTTCTAAACTTTTCTTTAGCGTGGCTAATTCTTGTTCACGTTTTGAACGAAGTTCTTGTTGAGCTAGATAAGAAATTATTTTAAATATAAATAAATTTAGTTATCTAGAAAATGAAAAAAAATAACTACCAGCAGTTGTGTCCAAAGAATCTAAAAGTTCATTCTTGAGCGCTTCCAGTTCTTCACCTAAATCGCGACGAATTTTTTCAGCTTTAGCACGCGCAGCTTTTTCAGCTTCTAAATCTTCTTGTAGTTCGACTAGTTGTGATTCAACTTCACGTTGAACTTTTTGTGCTGCTGCTTTAGCTGCAGCTTCCTCATCAACCCGCATTAAGGATTGAGTTAATTCTTCTTCTCGTTTCGATAGATGAGTTTGTAATTCTTCAACTTGAATTTTGCGCTCATTTAGCTGTTCCTTGAGGTCAGCCACTTCTGTTTCAATTTTTCGTTTGGTTCGATCTGATTCTTGACGATGCTGCTGATCTTTATGTAAACGTTCTTCTAATTCAGAAATTGTTGCTTCATGTTTTGCTTTTAATTTCAATAAATGCTTAGCTTTTTCTTCTTCTTCAGCAAGAGTTTGAGATAAATCGTTTGCCCTTTCTTCTAGAACTTTCTTCTCTTTCAGCAATTTTTGATTATGATCATCAGTAATGGCAATATCTTCTTCGTATTTTTTAATTTTGGCATCAAGTTGAACTTTTTCTAATTGTAGTTTTTGACGTGCGGCTTCTTCCTCTTCAAGTTGTTCCTCTAGATCTTGAATATTTAATTCTAATTTTTTCTTTTCGGTACCTAGTGCTAAACTTCGTTCTTCTTCTTCTTCAATTCGAGTTTCTAGTTCTTGCATCATATCTTCTAATTCTTGTTTACGTGCCATTAACCGAGACCGGCTCTCTTCAGCTTCTGCGCATAATTCAATTTCAGCTTGTAGTTGCTCAGCCAAAGCCGTTTTTTCTTCAAGAGCTTGTTGATATTTTTTTTCATATTCTTGAGTGCTCTTTGAAAGTGAGTCCAATTTTTCGCGAACTTGTTTAAGCTCATCCTCTTTTTGAACTAGTTTTTCCTCTTGTTTTGTTACTTCCAAAAGAGGTTTAACTTTTGTATACAAACGCCACCATTGCCAATTTCTTAATTTCAAATAAGCAGCACAATTTCTTTGAATAATTTTAATAGCGTTTAATTGTTGCAAACGTTTTTGATAATTTCTTCTAGCTAAGAAACCTCTACAGAATGCTTGGAAATTAACAATTAAATCAGTAATTTTATAATCACGTTCTTCTTCTAAATGAGCTAAGACACCAGCACGGAAAAATATTTTTGACTGACCAACGCGGAATAAATTTTGATCTAATTCTAATGCTTGAATCATCTTTTCACAAGCTTTTTTACCATCCATAAAACCTTTTGGAATGACGTTTGGTGTAAGAAGCTCGTAACGTTGTCTGAACTCCTGGAAAGGAATGCGATTTGGAAAACCTTGACGGCAAATTCGTATTCCTTCGAGAACTCCATTACAACGTAATTGATCAAGAACGAGAGGAGCATCAATTTTACCAGCACGCTTTTCATGATTTGGTATTATACATCTTACAAAATTTGGGTTTGTATTGCGTAATGTATCCATTAGTTTTGCTAATTGTTCTTTATAAAGATGTGAAACTGTCCGGAACATACCTTTACGTGTTCTGGCACCAAATTGTGTATCAGTTAATGCCTGTTGTGCCATACCAACAATTTCAGCATCTTTCCATATATTAACAACAAATGGATCTTGAGAGGCTTGTAATAATGATACAACATTTTCATTCAATGGATCCATGTTCTTCATTAACCATTTTTCAGCTGAATAATCAACTTTACCAGCATAATGTACGATAGCAAAATCTGCAACACCACGAAAATCGGTTTTCATGAATTTTGGATGCATTGAATGAGCTGATACCAATTTATCAACAAATGTTTTATCAGTTGCTTTAGGGAACCAACATTCTTCATCCAATAAAGCCATAATACCACCAGGTTTATCAATTAAATCAATTGTTGGTTGTAGATCTAAACCAAAATCAATAAATTTCCATTCAATACCTTCACGTTGATATTCTTCTTGTTCTAAGATAAACATGGTGTGATTAAACAATTGTTGAAGCTTCTCATTCGTATAATTAATACACAATTGTTCAAAAGAATTTAATTCAAATATTTCAAAACCAGCCATATCCAATATACCAATAAATGAGGCACCTTGTCTTTTAGTTCTATCTAATGATCGATTTATTCTATTAACAAGCCATTTAAACATTCTTTCATAACATGCTTTTGCAATTGCTTCAACTGCAAATTCAACTTGTTCCTTTGTTTGTGCTTTTGTTACAAAATCTCTACCAACTTTGATACGTGGAGTTAAAAATGCTTTTGTCATATCAGTAACATTTAATCCCAATAAATGGGCAATTTTTTGAGCAACTGTATTATCTGGTAATGTTGCTTGATCATTATTACGTTCTTGACGGAATTTCATACAACCAAATAATAATACAGCGCTAACAATACGAAATATTGAATTAAAATCATCATTAGTCATTCCCATTATATTCATTGATTTAACTGTTGATTGAAATTCAGCATAATCATCAACACCAGGTACTGGAAGCGAACCATTTGATAAAAAATTATAAGTTTTTATATCATCTAAAATGAATTTATCTTTTTGTTCAGGCGATGCACCAGCTAATAACTGATAAAATATATGGAATGTTCTTTCATCTTTAGCCTGACGAATGGCACGTGATTTCTCTAATAGATATGTTTCAATATTTGCCCCGGAAATATAACCAGATGCATCGAAATTAATACGAATAAATTTACCCTTTAAAAAAACAAAATATTATTTGAAATTTAATATTTAAAAATTTATATTAAAATTCATCAAGAATTTGAAAAAACTTAAAAAAATACTTACAAAACGCGATGAATTGTCGTTTTTAACAGTTTTCGCATTTCCAAATGCTTCTAAAATTGGATTTGCTTGCAACAATTGTTGCTCAAGTTCACCCTATAAAAATTTAACAATAAAAAATTAAAAAAAAAGCATTATAATAAATTTTCATTGAATATTAAAATAACTAATTTTTTTTTTTTATATAAAATTCATGAAAATTCCGCACAAATTAACAAAAACTATAAAATTAAAATGGAAAATCTAAAAGTTTTAAATATAGGAATGCCTAAAATCAAATATGCAGATAGTGTTAAAAGTAAAAAACGAAAATGAACAAATAAAAAAATATAAAATAAAAAAAAATTAACGCAAATAAATAATCAAAACATAAAAATATTAAGAAAAACTGATGATTAGCAAGTAATAATATGGATTCAGTTATTTCAGTTTATATTAAATTCTGTGGTTTTACAACGAAAGATGATAACTGCATTTTTGGCATTTGTTGTAAATCGCAATTGAATAAAATTTAGTATAGAATTTGCTATACTTTTCTAGTTATTTTTGCAAAATTTGCAATATTTTTAATGAAAATCTTTAAAAAGATATGATCTTTGAAATAATTTCAATAACTTTTTAATTTTCGGAAAATTTTTACCTTTTTTTTTAATTTTTAAATAAATTATTCATTTTTGTTTCATAAAAGTTATTGCTGAAGAACATGATAACTTCAGTTATTCAGTTTATACAAAAAAAAAAATGTATAATACGCAGTAAAATTTTTCAAGATACATGGAAATATCTTAAAATATAATTTTTTTTTGTTTTGCACTTTTCGGTAAGTGTTGCCTCCATAACTGGATAAGTGAAGTTATATGCTTATGTTAGAAATATTTTCAGTTTTCAATCAGTTTTGAATTCATAAATTACCTAATATTATTAAATTTTTTTTTTTATTTGAAAGATTAAAATTTTATATAAAATGGCATTCATAACTAAAATTCGACAAAATTGCAGTTAGCATCTTTCGTTGTAAAACCACAGAATTGTTTTAGTTTTACTAGATACCAACTACATGAGATGTTAATGTAAATTCCAGTTTTAAGGTTTACCATCCAAAAATAATTTGTTGTTCGAGTATTGTCTATTACAATCGTCATAATCCAAGCCAACAGATAATGCAGAATTAAAAGATTATAATGAGATTATTTGTTTCGTATATTCTAACTATCTCGCTTTCAATCAACCTTCCTGTAAAATATGGTTCCAACCTTCGTTGTAAAATATACAAATAGTGTACTTGCATTAAATCGGCAAAATCTACTCCAACATGGATGAATGCCCTAGTAGGCTCTATTCGATCCTTAGATAGCTTTTCCATCAACTGTTGTATCTCTCTCGGTTGCATCAAGGTTAGAACAACTTTCAGATCAGATGGTTACGTAAAAAATAGACATTATAGGGCTCAGCGAGGATAGATGGAATGGAAATGAAGATTGTGATACGGCTAATGAAAACTGAATGATATACAGTGGGAAAACAGCAAGAACAGAAGGTTTAGCAATTGTAACCTCGAAAAAAATTAAAAACTCCTTAGAAACATGGAAGCCAATTTCAGATAGAGTTATAGTGACAAGATTCAAGTGCAAATTCCGACACAACCACTGTTTTTCAATGCTATGCTCCAACAGAAGATGCAGAGGAGAGTACCAAAGATCAATTGTATGTACAAATCACCACAGTCCTGAATAATACTAGAAAATCAGACATAATTATACTAATGGGTGACTTTAATGCAAAGTACGATAAAAAAAACAATGGACTTAAGAGTGTAATGGGCACACATGGATGCGGTACAAGAAATAATAATGGTGAAAGGTTGATAGAAATATGCCAAACATTCAATATCACTATCGGTGGAACCATTTTTCCACATAAAAACGTACATAAGTATACATGGACGAGACCAAGTGGCAACGCCAGAAACCAGATAGACCATATATGTGTAAGTAGAAGATGGAGAAGGATGGTCCGGCTTGGGATTGACAGGGTAACATCTGACCGGTCGCTGACCCAGATGCGCAACTATCAAGTTCCTGAGCAAGTGCTTACATTACCTCCACGTGGTGACCTCCGGAAACTATCCTATACAGCATCCGCTTATACGATAGGCCAAAATTGTAAGTGCGCAAAAACAACCCTTCAGATCGAACCTTCAGGTTCCTTCAGGTTAACTACCTAACCTATAAAAAAAAACATAGTTATGAAAGACCTAAAACAAGCCTCAGATATGGATGGATTAATTGGAAACAGACTCGGATTTCGTAAAGATTTTGATTTTAGAATGATTTTTTCGTAAAGATTTTGATTTTAGAATTTGCACCTGGAACGTTCGAACACTATACAGCCCAGGTGCATCTAACATATTGGAAAATGTCCTCACGAAGTATAAAGCTGACATCACTGCGTTACAGGAATTGAGTTGGACAGGAACCGGAATAATTAAGAAACAAAAATGCAGTTTTGCAATCGGAGACAGGCTAAGTAGAAATGTTATTGATTTCAAACCAATTAACGAGCGTCTAGCCATAATCCGCATTAAAGGCACCTTCTACAATATCAGCCTAATATGTGGGCATGCTCTTACTGATGAAAAAGAAGAAAGAGAGAAAGAAGACTTCTATGACGCGTTAGAAAAAGCATACGAAGGTTGCCCGCAACATGATGCAAAAGCTGTGCTACGGAATTTGCTCTCTACGCTAAACTCGGTAGAGAGCAAATTTTCGGCAGAACAATCGGTAAATAGTCTCCATCAACACATCACCGATAATGGTTACCGATTGATCAGTTTTGCAGCGGCGCATAATGGCTATCTCCAGATGGCCGTACAACCCATCAAATTGATTACCTTATGACTGATGCACGCCACTCACCGTGCGTGCTGGACGTACGGTCATACAGAGGGGCCAACATCGATTCTGATCATTTTTTGGTTATAGCACTTTTCAGAGCCAGAATATCTAATGTTAAAAAAGTGCAGTCACATCATAATCCCAAATTTAACATTAGTAGCCTGCAGTCGCCCGAGATAGCCAGAATCTTTAGAGAGCAAATTTGCCTAAACTTAACAGCCACACCTCCTTCAAACCATTCTTCGATTGATGATCAATGGAAAAACTGTGCCAGTATCATAAAAGCGGTAGCCGCAAACACAATTGGCTTCAAACCACGAAACACCAGAAATCCATGGTATGACGAGGAATGTGCATCAAAAACGTTGAAAAAGAACGAGGCGTATAAAAAAGCTCTGCAACGGAGAACAAGAGCAGCGAAAGAAGAATATAAGGCTAAAAGAAGAGATGAGAAGAAACTCATCAGGCGGAAAAAACGAGACTTCGAAAAATCTCTGCTCATAAATATCGAATCTCATAGAAATAGAGGTATCTCACTGTAGAGGTTCTTGGCCAAGCCATCAGCAAGCTGAAAAACAACAAAGCTGTTGGACCTGATGGACTCCCAGCTGAACTATTTAAAGCTGGGGGCGATGTTTTGGTTAACTGCATGCACCAAATCATTGGCAACATCTGGAAGGAAGAAAACATACCTAATGACTGGAGTACCAGCTCTATATGCCCCATTTTCAAAAAGGGCGACGCCATGTCCTGTAAAAACTATAGAGGAATATCCCTCTTAAATATCGCATGTAAGATCTTGTCCAACATTTTGTGCGAATGCCTGAAGCCCTATTGTGACGCTGTTATTGCCAGTTACCAATGCGGCTTTCGCCCTGGAAAATCAACAAGCGACCAGATGTTCGAATTTAGACAAATCCTGGAGAAGACCCATGAGTTTCAAATCGATATACACCTATTTATCGATTTCAAGTCTGCGTACGATAGCATATACCGCAGCGAGCTGTATGCTGCTATGTCGGAATTCGGTGTCAAAAATGCTCATCCGATTGTCAAAAATGACACTGGAAAACACAAGATGTGCTGTGGTGATTGGAAATAACACTTCTGACTACTTCCAGACGTGTACCGGATTTCGACAAGGAGATGCACTATCATGCGACTCCTTCAATCTAGTACTGGAACGTATAGTGCGACGAGCGGAAGTAAACACGGCCGGTACTATATTTTTCAGATGTGTTCCACTACTAGGGTATGCCAACGATATTGACATCATCGCCAGATCACAACCAGCGTCGTCGAGGCCTTTACCCAGATTAAAGAAAAAGCGAAACGAATGGGTCTCAAAGTAAATGAGGATAAGACAAAATATATGTTGTCGACAAATAAAAAAACATCATATTGGTCAAAACATCACTGTCGGCACATATAAATTCGAGGTAGTTCAGGAGTTGACCTACCTTGGAACCAGTGCTAATCCCACAAACGACATCAATGTGGAGGTACGGCGAAGAATAACCCTTGCAAACCGTTGCTGCTTCGGTTTGTCAAAACATCTCGGGTCAAAGCTCCTCTCTGGAAACACCAAAGTACAAATATACAAAACGCTCATACTCCCGGTTTTGCTTTACGGATCAGAATCATGGACACTGCCTAAGGCAAGCGAGCATGCACTTGGTGTCTTCGAGAAGAAAGTTCTTCGTCGGTCCTGAAAACGACGATGGGGTCTGGAGGAGAAGATATAATACCGAACTCTATGAACTGTACAATGAGGTGGACGTAGTCACGAAAATTAAAGTCGAGAGGCAACAGTGGCTCGGACACTTAGAGCGGATGGACGAAAATGCTCCAGCCAAGAGAATTTTCGAATCCAGACCCGAAGGTACAAGACGTCGGGGCAGATCAAATCTTCGTTGGAGAGACGAAATATCGGCGGATTTAAAGCAATTTCGAATCTTCAACTGGAGAGAATCCGCCCGTGACCGGCAAAAATGGAGGATGTTGATGAGTTAGGCCCAGGACCTACATGGTCTGTTGGCCAGCTAAGTAAGTAAGTAAGTAGAAGATGGAGAGACTCAATGATAGATGTGAGAAACCGAAGAGGAGCTGATATGGATAGTGATCACGAATTGATAATAGGCGATTTCAAGCTGAAACTAAAAATCAACAGAAACTAGACCAATAGGAGAAAACATCTAAATCTTCACATGTTATAAAATACTGAAATCAAGTTCAATATGAACACGACCATTAGAGGAACAATTCGTCCAAATACACAGCAATGACAATAATTTGCTACGAATATAAAACAGATCGCAGAACAATCACTTAGCACTATCCAACACGAAAGAAAAAACTGAATTAGTGATGCAATTTTGGAACTGATAAAGAACAGAAATGAACTTAAGCAGCATTCTTGTAACAGAATCACAAGAGCTATAACAGAATACAAAAACATAACGAAACAGGTAAAGAAAGCTACCAAAAAGAGATAAACGCAGACACTGCGAGAAACTCGCAATAAACGCGGAAAGAGCTGCAAACCAAAACAGCCCCAGAGAATTATACCTACAAATAGGTAAAATCAATAATCGCAGACACACGCAAATCCAATCAAGCAGAGACCGGAACGGTATCCCACTCTCTAATACAGATGTCCAAGGTCAGAGATTACAGGAAAGAACAGTTTCAGGAAACAAGCAACATCAACAACATCACAATAAATAGATTCCGAAGTAGTCCGTAAGTAGAATCATCTTTTCGTGCTTAATACTGCAAGTTTATACCACAAGTTATACTACAATTCAAGAAAAGTTAATAAGATTAACAGAAGCTAGCCGTTCTCCACTGCGGATAAATAAACGACAGGTTCATCACAAATTCTGGAGTAAGACAAGAATTTCCTTTCTCACCACTTCTATTCACGCTTGTAATAGATGATATAATGAAAGAAACGGGTTCAACCAGAAAAGATATAAGGTGGAATCTCTCAAGAACACTTGAGGATCTTGACTATGCGGATGATATATGCTAGCGCATAGGTTCTGCAACATTCAACATCACCGACAGCAGATCTACTTCCGCAAGCAGCACACAGAGTTAGTCTGGTTAGTCGGACTAGAAATTAACATAGATAAAACCAAGGCCATAGGATAAATAACACCAATCCAAACACCATAACAATACAAGGCCAAAAAGTCGAATATGTGGGAAGCTTCTCCTACCTAGATAACATTATAGCAACAAACCGAGGTACAGAAGCAGATGTCAACAACAGAGTACGTAAGTCCAATATGGAAGAATGGGCAAATAACAAGAAAAACAAATATCAGAATATTAAAAGCATGTGTAATGTCAACACTTATGCATGGCAGTGAGACTTGGATGACGCTAAATATCATCAGGCTAAAGCTTAAAGTATTTACGAACAAGTGCCAAAGAAGAATATGCAAAATATTGTGACCCAACAACATCAGCAATAAGGACTTATGGCAGCTAACAGGTGAAGAACTGATAATGCATCAATTTAAGCGTAGAAAATGGAGATGGATAGAGCACACTCTAAGAAAACCATCAAATAATATGACCAAAATGGCTCTATAATGGAACCGCCAAGGGAGAAGGCGAGGAAACCCCAACAACACCTGGCGTCGAACTGTGACTTCTGAGCTAATGAGATATGGACGAACTTTTGATGAAATAAATATCATTGCGTACAACAGAGAACAATGGAGGAAACAATTTGATACCCTATGCTTCCACGAGGAGTAACAGAAAAAAAAATTCTAACTATCTACCTATTTTATATTTTTTTGAACTAAAATTATTTATTTTCGATAATCAAATTTGTTTTTAAAGATATTAATTTTAGTCACAAGCACGATAAAGAAAGTAAGTTGCTTCCGAAATAACGTTAGTTCAAGATAAAAATTGCTAAATACAATGAGATAAACTAATTGCTCGCTTAAAACAGGGTTGTAGACAACGATTTAAGTAAAATAATGTTTTTTTGTTTTTTTTATTATGAATTAACGGTTAAAATTATAGTAAATATGAATATAGGAAATTAAAGAGTCTTTGACACAGAAAAAGAAATGTATTTCAATAACTGAAATTTTAAGAATTTTTTATATTTCTTTGCCTTTATTCTGAGAAGCGAATCACTTTTTCAGTATAATAGAGCATCACAATACATCATATCAAAAAGAATTTGATAATCTGAGGAGAGAATGATATGATTTTTTATAAAATTTCGAGCTTGTACGTTGGATTGAGCCATTTAAATTTATATTGAAGCTGTCAAAAATTTTGCCATTTCATTTTTATTATGGTGTACAATTTTTGCTGCTATTCAATTAAAAAAGAATTAAAAAGTCATTCACTATATTTCAAAAAAAAAAAAATTGTTAGTTATAAATTTATAATTTTTTATGATAGCTAGAATATAAAATTGCGTCTCAAATCGATAGATAATTTAAGTTGCTACACACCATAAAATTCGCTTATAAGAATAAGGCCCATTATGTAGAGGATTTTAATAATAAGGACATTGCAATGTTGCTGAATTTTCAATTTATCTTATATTTTTATATGAAAAGAAAATTTCAACTAATATCGAAATAAGCATACATAAATTAGAGTGAAATGCCACGTATATGCATTATCTATACACCTATCCCCCGATTTACGCGGTACTCCTTTTGCGCGGTTTCAAAATCTAAAAAAAAATTTTTTTATAACAAACAAAAATATTGTTCTACGATCGTAGCTAAAAATACATGAAATTCCAAAAAACCAATAGATGAAGAAATTTTTGGTATAGTACGACTATCGTAGGAAGTAAATGGTTTTGAGGATTTAGCTATTGAGGATATTAAAATGAGGATGAATTGATGAATATCCTGATCCATAGTCCTTCTGACCAAAAATCTGAAAGTGATGGCGAATCTGGTGAACCAAATTTATTTACTGCAAAAAATATTGGGGATGCCCTGCAATTAGCGAAAAATGAAATTCTAAAAATCGATCCAGAAGAATAAGCAACAACTATTAATTACAGAATTTGTGACAAAGGTAACTTGGCAACCGGAAACCATCGGAGAGACTCATGGAAGCGTTGAAAGTATCAAGTGAGAGCGATATTGGGCCATATGCAAGAAAAACATTGATGATAGCAGACAGAAGTGACGAGTAAAATTTTGTTTTTAATTTACCTTTTAATGGTATTTTTGTTTTACTTTCATGTTACTTTTTTATTTAATTTTTTTACTCTTTTTAATTAATACTTTGGATACGTAATTGAATTTTAAAAATAGAAATTAATTCCATAAAATCTAATTACATATTTTATTTAATTATTATTTTTTATATAACCTCCAATTTTTCATTAGGTAGGTATGTACATATACGATCAGCCGTACCGGTGAATTCGATTCGATATAAAATTATTCGAATTTTTTGATTCGATGAGAATTTCTTAACGGTGAATTCGATCGAAAAACTAATTTTGTACTCATTTCAAAAAATGTAATCAAATAAGAAATATAACGAAATCTAATGACTTTTATGTTGAAAATTTCGCCGGTTGAAAATTTACGAACGAGTACTCGATTTTTATTCGATCGAATTCACCGGCACGGCTGATTATTGGTTCAGCTTACGCGGATATTTTTTACCAATTGGGCTATTTTCTTTGAGTTCTATTGCTCGATGTACGCGATTTTTAAATTTTAAAAACCAATCCACTCAATTTATATGGACTTCTCATCTTAATTTACTTCTCATCTTAATTTACGGTTTTGAGTTTCGATTTTTTCAAAAACCTATTTACCGCGTAAATCGAGGGATGGGTGTATACCTTAATATTTTTTGTTTATAACAATGCGTATTCTTTATCAATTCTGACTTTCACAACAATATCCTTTCCCTTATAAATTAACTTTTATTTTGCAAATATCGGTATTTCGGAAACAACTTACTTCCTTCGTCAGTAGTTACGAAATTTTAGTAAATTCTTTTAATATATTACTCGTTAATGAAAATTTTTCTCCAAAATGAATAACTGCAGTGAAAGCTTAACATGAAATTAGATTTAGGTGGTTATGTGGTATTTGTATATATATACAAATTAAAATTTAATAGTAATTTTTTGTTACATTAGAAAAAAATTAAAATTCTCTTAAAGAAAGTAAAATATATACATATGTATTGTTTTTAATATACATACATATTATGTTATAATATTAAAAATAATAAAATATATTATTCTTTTGAAGCGTTTTTTATTCTTAAATAAAAAAAATATTTTTCATAAATGAAAAAAAAAATTTAAAAAAAAAACTATTTATACTTATTTACTTCTCCTACATTTTTTACTTCTCCTAATATTCTAAATACAAAAATTGTATGCTTTATAATTCACTTCCGAATCATTCTAATACTTCTGAAGTACAATTTTCAAATTATTTTACAATTTTCAAATTATTTTCCGTTCCGACGAAGTACCGCATACATAAATTTAAAAATTTCGGATAAATAATGAAATGTGCAGACCGCGGAATACAATACGGACTTCATTATACGAAATGCGGAATGTAAATGGAATTTGACATTCCGACGGACTTCAGCATAACCACCTTATAGATTTTATATGGCGTACTCAATATTTTTTTTGGCTTGTATAATACAAAAGATAAATAAAAGTCGATGCGGAAAAATAACACTCATCATAAAGAAGTTAATTATTACGAAAACTATAATATTTTTTTTATTTTACGTTTAAAAAAACCCTTTAACTGCATATTTTTCAATTGTAATTCAGAAAGAATAATTGAATATTTCTATATTGCAATTGACTGTTCTGAATTATTAATTTTTGAAAAAATATAGACTATTTGTAGTTTTATTTATTTGAGAATTGAGATACATAGCTATATAAAAAAAACAACAATTAAATAAGAAATAATTGTAACTGAAATGTTGCGAGAAAATAAAATTAAAAGTTATAATAATTATGTAAGGAAAATAATTAGAAAAATAAACAATTAACTTAGTATATAGTTAGTCTATATTTTAATTTTCCAAAATACATAATTAAAAATTCTACAAAAACAAAATCAATCAAATAATGTAAATTATTACATAAAAGCTGAATGAATTTGAAAATACTTTACCGCTAAAGTTTTTTCTGTGTGCTGATTTATTATTTTTATTAAATCGATTTAAATTAAAAAAATAATTTCATTCAATAAAAATTATTTTCGAAAATTTTCATAATTGGATATTAAAAAGAATGTTTGCAAAAAATTTTTTTAATTTAATTGTTAAAAAATTTGTATAACGTATATTTATTTAAGCAATTTCCCATTTCAAATAAATTACAATGTCGTATCAGCATCACAGGTGAGACAGACACAAGATACAACAGCAGATTTTAGTAAAAAAAAATTGTAATTTTTTGATATTACATAATTAATTAAAGAATCAATAATGATGATAACATTGATGATTGATGGTATGATTTTATTTTTTAATACATTATTTTAGTTTTTTTTTTTTTAGCAATATTTAGTTTTTTTTTTATTTTTGTTTTTTAGTAGTAGCATTTTTTGGTGTTATTACAGGAGATAGAAGTAAAGCATGGTATTATACAAATGAAAAGACAAAAAAAATAAAATTAATTTTATTTTGTTAGTAAGTATCTATATTTTTAAACAAAAATTATATAATTTATCTATAATTAATTTAAAAACATAACATCAATATAATATAAATAATTAAATTTTATACTTACAATAATTAAAGCTGGATGGGGACCCTGATATAATTTAAATTTAAAAAAAAATTATGTTGATTTGTTTGTTTATATATTTATATTGTTTTTTTATATACATATAGTAAGTATAACATGATAAGGTAAGATTTAAAAACAATTTGAAAGTGCAGCAGAAGATATTTTTATATGAAAATAAAATAAAAATAAATAAATTTTAATTATGAATCTAATATTATAAAATAAGAAAGTAAAAAGAAAACCATTTTAATTTTTTTTTAATATTCTGTGACTTTATTTGTTTTAAGTATTCATAATAATCACAATAATTATTTTATCTTATTTACTCTTCTTTAATATACGTTTTTTTTTATTACAAGATGAGATGAGTTTCTCTCAAAGAATTATTCGTAGAATATAATGGAAGACTATCCCATATAAAAATACAAACATTTTGTCCAACTTTTATATGTATATGCCCAAAATTACTGTTAGATCAATATATTTTTTTTTAAATAGAACATTAGTAAAAACTTTCATTATTCGAGGTTGCAACTGTAAGTGAAATTTGCAAAAAGAAAATAAAAATAACTCATCCTAAATATTATAGGTAAGTACTTAAAATTTATTGAATTTTTTAAAAGTCGTAATAAAAAACTATGTAAATACTTTAACTATGTATTTTAAAAATGCAGTATTACGAAAATTTTAGGTCCTCGATGATGGTGTAACAACCGAATTCGTATTAATTAAACTTAGTGAAAAATACATAGTTTCTCATTTGTATTTTTTATATTCATTATGCATTACATTTAACGTAGGACTAAAAGCATATTCGATAAAATATTATTTTATGAACTTAAACAAATGTCGAAAAAATAAATAAAAAACATTTAAAACTATGGAACACTTAATATAGGAAATTGAGCGCTGAATGCATATATGTTTCTACAATATGTATTATAAAATAAGAATATTACTTTTTGATTTGAAACGAAAACTACATTCTTAATGATATTCTTAAATTAAATCAATGATTAATTTTTTTTAAATAATAAGAAGTAAGACATTGAAAAAGTACCAGCAGAAGATTTTCATCAACCACTTAATTGATCACCATACCTTTTAGAACTAATTTAACAACTTAAAAAGTAAACTGTCACTGATAACGCCTGGCAGTTAAATGATTATATTAACATTAGAATTTGTATTCTAATACAAGTAAATTGAAAATCAATTTATAAAAATTCTCAAATATAGTACTATATACATAATTTCTCTTTTAAATCTTTAGCTGATAATATAAGGTAACTTAAGTTCTTCCCAAAATATGAAATATATACACCTTGTTGTCATATAAAGTAATGTAGATTTATTATCATTTAAGAAATGTACCAAGAGATAAGTATTTTTTATTTATTGTAAAAAGATAAATTTCAAATAATTATCTTTAAAATTTAATTTACAACCAAAAAAAGTGAAATAATTATGTGTTCAACAATTGTAATTTGACAACTAATAATGACATAATTTTAACAACTTATTGTTTTTTTTATATATTATTATTACTAAGATAGTTACTTTATTTTTAATTTATTATCGAACAATTAATTCAAAATTAATTTCAAATAATTCATCCAAATTAAGAAAACTATAATAACTTGATAAAACATCAAATTATGTGTTACAGTCGACAGACTTTTTTTTTCTTTAGAACAGAATAATTATAACTAAATTAGAATATAAAAAGCTCTTGGGAAAAATTATATATTTGAAATAAAATCTAAAAAAAATCATCGACTTAAACATATTAATGAGAAAATAAAACATTAATTGAATTATTAATGAAAACAAATTCTTGATCTAATAAAACAAAAATTTTCTAATTATAAATTGAAAAAAAGAGGAAAATTTTAAACTATTTTTGGATATATTAAATGGCCTTTTAACATTTATAAATGAATCAAGATTTATGAATTCTCTTTAATATATATATATATATATTTGATTGTAGTAATAACATAACAGCAGTCAAAACACTTGAAAATGTTTTTTTTTCTTTTCTTCTCTGATTCCTTTTCAGTTTTGGAATCCTATAATAACAGACAAATTATGACATTCAAAATTCAAGTCAAAATTTCAAATTCAATTAAACAAACAAATTTTTTTTTGCTTTTTATTCAATTCTAAAGTTATAATGATTTCAAAATTATGGTTATTATAATTTTGACTCCAAGTTAAAAAAAAATAAGAAAACAAAAATTCAAATGTAAATTGCATAATTTTATCTTATCTTATCTTATAAAGAGAGCTGTATGTTTGTAATCATTTTCCTCAATAACTACTTCACCAACTTTGACAAAAATTTATATATAAGCTTTATGGCTTATGAGAATGGTTTATCTCGATTTTGGATCCGCAAATGGCCCTAGAACCAGAGTTCAATTTATATGAGTCATTTTATATTACGTCATAAATAATTATGAAAATGTTCGTTCTTTTGTTGATTGTAAATTTGGTTTAGCAATTTTATGTTTTTCTTCTACGAGTTGTTTTCAGCTATTTCGGTTTCTCTTAAATGTTCTTATAATTTAATTGTAATTTGTTTTTTTGATTGGCCGATGTATAGTGTTCGGAACAATCTTTGTATGAAATATTGTAAATACCACTAACTTCTTATATGCTCCTTTCGTCCTTAATTCATCATAATAAGCTACTTAATAACTTTTGGTTTTTGTTGGTTGTTACTGTTTCTGGATTATATTTCTCATATACTCTCACGATTTTCCCGCTAAACAATGAATGTGTCGCAAATTCTTTTTTGTTTTTATTTTTTTTTATTTTGTGTAAATAACGTTGGCATGTTTTTAATTTTTTTTTATGTAATTTCACTTTACTATGAATCCTATATTTTCCTTTGAATAACCGTTTTTTTGTTGCCATGTCGTCTATATAAAACTTTTCTTTTTCGAACTTTTTTATCGTAAGTGATTTTGTATTAATCTAATCATTGTGTGATATGTTGCCATCTTTTATCCAATACTAAATTTTTAATTATACTAAGGGTCGCTATTGGATAATTCTAATTTAAATTTTTAAATCTTTAAAAGAACGAGGATTGGTATGAACTTCTTATTACAAAGCAAAAAATACTTATGCTTTAACGAGAAAAAAATTGTGTAATGAAAGAAGAAAAAATAAATAACTCCTTATGTAATTTTTCCTTTTCTATTTATTCCTTACATTGATCAGAAATAACTTGATTTTTTTAAAAGCAGTTTTTTTTGCTGTGAAATCCACCGCTAATTAATTACTAATTTTTTTAATTAAATTTTATTTTGAAATCCATGTTTTGTAGGGACTCATCTATTTTATATTTATGCAAAGGAGGTAGGGAGAAAGATGTTGAAATATGGAAATCCAAAAATAAATCTTAAACTAACTGTTTATAAAACAAAGATGATGAACAATTGTACAATAATATATCGTTCCTCACTTATATGCGTATTCATTGATTTTTTGTTGTTGTTTTCGTTTTTTTGTTTTGATTTATTAAGAACTCTTATGTAATAAGTATACTGGAACTGGAGTCGGATTCTGTGATTAGATCGAGCCAAATATATCGAAAAGTTTATGCAACTCGTTTGATTAATGGAACTGTCAAACGATTCATTGCCTCGATACAAGTTATTTTGTTATCGAACAAAAGTTTATTGTGATGATTTAGTAGATTTGGTATAGTGGAAGTGTAAGTGTGTTTATTTCTTTTGCAAATAATATTATTTATAAATGTCTAAATTAATAATACTATAAAGATGACATTTTCAAACAAAATTAAAAACAGCAAATTTTCAACTCACTTTTTCAAAATTCGCTTCATTGTATATGTTTTCCCCCGTTTATTCAATGAGTTAGTGCATTTTCTATTTTCAATTTGAATTTTGAATTTTTGGAATGTTTTATACGACTTTAATTCTCTAAATAATTTGTATGTGTTCTGTTTCTGTTTCTCTATACTGTTTAACTTTTTGTTATTTGAATTTGTATAATTTTTCTGAATTGATAGGTACCAAAATTTCAAATATAGATAGCATTTTTATCGAGTAGTCTTTTAAGAAAATTTTTATTTTTCTCAATCAATACATTGTAATAAAAGGATTTTTATAATTGTTGAATTGTGCGTGTATATGTATATTATTTGTAATAATAAAATTATAAATCTATAATTATAATTGACAAGCATTTAGGGTCCTGCGCAGTAGACACCTTTTCATTTTATTTCGATTCTCCTACTCCTTAATGAACTTCTGATATAATATATAAGATTTATATATAAAACAAAAATGCGCACACAGTTGAAAATTTTGTACTCATATGATTTTATTATTCAGCAAATACATTATGCATATGTGAGAACTTATTAAAATAATAAACAAAAGCAAACAATTCAGTTTTTATAATTTACATTATATACTTGCAAATGAGTCTATGTACATATGCAAAAAAAAAAACAAAAAAACAAATTCATCTAAAATAAAAAATATAAAAACAATAAAAAAACAAATCTCTTGAATTCTTCATTTTTATCTTTTTAAGTAACTGTTTCTAAATTTTGGTTATTTGTAGTAATAATATAGTTTTTATTAAAATTATGTATTATGTATGTATATATATACATACCTCTTTAATGACAAAATTTTTTATTTTTAGGAATTTTATCCACTAAATGCCATTTACTATAGGGAATATATCGGAAACGAAGCAATATATGAGGGACATGTATTTATATGTGTCCTAAATAAAACTTACTAACCACAAAGCTTTTTATTAAACACGAGTGGTTTCTGCTATATCGTGCGAAGTCTATGTCAGTACGTAAATTACTGTTTTTTTAAAAACTTTAAATTTGACTTCAACTTGAAATATAATTACTCAACAGGGGCCCCTAGTCTATATTATAATACACAAGAGCACGATTAGTGAAGGCACACTTTTCGTGGTTTTTCGTGTGATTCGTTTTTTTTTTCATTCAATCAATCGGCGATGATGCAGGCCGTGGCGATCAAAATCAATTTTTTTTTATCTATATTATAATATACAAGAGCACGATTTTGAAGACACACTTTTCGTAATTTTTCGTGTGATTCGTTTTTTTTTCATTCAATCAATTTTTTTTGTCGATTCTCTTTTGAGTCAAATTCTTTTTATTTTTTTGATTTATCGCATTTGGTTTTTTGCACTTTTAGTAGGAAACAAATTAATTAGTAGGATAATATTATTAATATAGGTTTTAATATCACAAATTTTTGTGAGTTCGATTCTCTATTAATTCAATTTGTTTTTTTTTTTATTAAACAAATATTTTTTTTATTATTATGTAATATAATAATAACTTTTATAATATAATATAATTAATAACAAAAAAAATAGATTTTTTAATAAAAAGAAGTAATTTTTAATTATTATTTCAACAAAATACGAAACAGTTTAGTTTAAAATAAATCTTAGCATACAAATTATGTATACTTATTACTTATCCATACGTGGAATGTATTCACAGTTGACAGTTTTGACACTATGATGTATCATGTAGATATTTGCATATAATATAATATTATATTATACCAATTATCAGGAAAATCTTGTTAGTATATTGGTGAAATGTTATGTATATCGAACCTATGCTAAAATTTTATTGTTCAAATTTATTTTACAGATTTTATAATAATAATCAAATAGAAACATATCTTAATTTATGACTAAAATTTTTATATTATTATATACTTTTATATTAACTTGCCAGTGTCTGTTTATATGTATATATGTATACATGTATCTAGGTATATACATATGTTTGGTAGGTAGGTTGGAATTTTTTTGTTAATATTCAAACCAAATGCAAAAAGAAAAAAAATAATTTTGTTCAAAAAATTTAAAGATAGAGCTCTGAAATTTCGCATAGTTACTCACGATGAAAAAAGCAATCGGACACGGTACCTTACAAAGCTATCAAATGACAGGTTTGGGTTGCCGCCGAACAACTCTTAGCACGTCTCAGGCATATTTCAAAACCAATTGTATTACAGGCATAAAAATTTACACGTAGATACTATTTCACAAAGAAAGAAATACGACTCATACCGATTTCGAAAATTTGGACTGGGGACTGGGTGGGTTGCTGCCGAACAACTCCTAGCACGTCTCTGACATATTTGAAAACCAATTGTATTACAAGCATGAAAATTTACACTTAGATACTTTTTCATAAATAAAGAAATACGACTGTTACCGATTTCGAAAATGTGGACTGGTTCGGGTTGCTGTCGAACAACTCCTAGCAAGTCTTAGGCATATTTCGGAAACCAATTATTACAGGCATACAAATTTACACTTAGACACTATTTCACAAATAAAGAAATACGACTGTTACCGATTTCGAAAATTTGGAGTGATTCGGGTTGTTGCCGAACAACTCCTAGCACCTCTCAGGCATATTTGAAAACCAATTGTATTACAGGCATGAAAATTTAAACTTAGATACTCTTTTACAAATAAAGAAATACGATTTCTACCGATTTCAAAAATTTTGACTGGTTCGGGTTACTGCTGAACAACTTCTAGCACGTCTCAAGCATATTTCGAAAAGCAATTGTGTTATAGACAGAAGAGTTTACACTTATATACTCTTTCTGAAATTATAATACCTACAGGTTTCACTTAAAACTAAAAAGGATAAAATAAAATAATAATGTAAAAATAAAAATTTTTAAAATATACTTTTATCGAAACCAAACTAGCCCCCTAAAAAGTAGAAAATAAAACTAGTGGTGGATGTTGAGCATCTAGAACTACTATAAGATAAAACACAAAAGTATATAATGAATCTTGTTAGAATATTGTTAATGGAAATTTTTAATATTTGCCGCTTGAAAAAAATCACGAATATTAAAAGAACATCACAAAGCGTTTCCAAATTCCAAATTCTGTTCTATATGAATATGAATAGTCAGTCATACGTTTGATAATTTCTTTAATGTCATTGGTCATAGTCATTTGAAAATACATAATTTAAGTATGTTTAATTTATAGATTGAAAAAGTACGGTTCAAATCTGAACCATCTAACAACCGATGTTTATTATTATTTTTTAAAATGATAGATATTTAAAATGAGACTAAGCAATATTCTATATTTGTTTTTATTTTTTTTTATTTTTAATTAGAAATTTCAGTTTAAAATTTCACCCCATGTAAGACATTTTAACATACCTAAATTTTTTTTTTTTTAAATAAATTATTATTTACGTATACGGTTATTTTCTAAGTAAAATCAATACAAAAATAAAATATAGTATTTACCTACCAAGGATAAATTGAAATTATGGATACAATTCATAATGAAGCTGATTTTCCATTAAACCGTATAGCAAATCTGAGGTATATGATTTCATTTAAAATTTAAAATTATTTCGAAAAAATTTGAAGTATTTCGAAAATGGAATGATTGAATTTTTTGAAAATAATTATTTTGTGACAATTATTTTTTTATAAGAACAAAAATGTAATATTTATTAAAATCTACATAAAAATCCATCTGTCGGCAAGTACCAAACTAAAATTTAAGGCACCTCAATAAAAAAATAAAATATATTCATTCGCTAAATTATTAATATTTCAGTAAAATGTTAGGTTTATTCAATAAACTTTTCAAGAAGGATCTAGAACAATCTAGAGTAAAAAAATTTTTGTGTTCAGTAGTTTCCGTTAATTTAACTTTTTTGTTCAAAAGTGCTCTGATCGTTTGAGTAGATTTTTTAAAATAGTTCTAAATTGATCTGTTTATTTCCGAATCTTTTTGTGCAAAAATTTTGTAGGTATATCTTTTTTAATTTGAGCACCTGAATAGTCAAGTTAATTAAATTTTGAACATTTGACATGTATATGATAAGTATCTGAAAACAATGTATAGAATAATAATATAAATAGCAAACCACAAAACAATAAAAATTGCTCAAAGTTTAAGGTAAAGGGTTTCGGTGGTTTTAGTGGGTTAGTGTTCCACAATCCACATAGCTAAGTACCTACATGCGCGGTCTGTTTAGTATTTTTCGAGGCTTTCTTCACCTTCCCTCGAGAAATAAAAAAATAATAAAAACAAATTAAATCTTAGAAAAAAAGTTTAATGCTTTCTGATATTTTTTTTATTTTATTTTAAGATTAATATTAACTTCAATAAATAAATATTAATTCTTCCGAGCGAACATTCGCATAAAGTTCACCCGGGGGATTTGTGTATGTTTCTTCTTGAAGAACACGTTCTTATGGTTTGTTTAGTATTGATTGAGAAAAATAAAAAAATAAATTTCTTAAAAGACTACTCGATAAAAATGTTATCTATATTTGAAATTTTGGTACCTATCAATTCAAAAAAATTCAAATTATACAAATTCAAATAACAAAAAGTTAAAAATAATAATATACATTCAAGAACAGTATACAGAAACAGAACACATACAAATTATTTAGAGAATTAAAGTCGTATAAAACATTCAAAAATTTCAAAATTCAAATAGAAAATGCACTAACACATTGAATAAACGGGGGAAAATATATATAATAAAACGAATTTTGAAAAAATTAATTGAAAATTCGTTGTTGTATGAAAATGTCTATCTTTATAGTATTCTTAATCAATGATAATTCGTATGTTTATTTTTTTTTCTCTTTTTTTTTTTGTTAATATCATTCATTGGTGAATAGAATTTGTATTGTATAATGTTGAAAAGATTGGTGAGTTAATGAAACTTTGTACAATTATCATATAGATTTTCAAGTAATTTATTATTTTCAAAATTCTAATCTGTTTAAGATTAGGATTCTTAGGAATTGGCAAATTAATATATACATTTTAGTTAATTCTAATTTTTACTTAATTAAATAATTAATAAAATTAAAAATCAATTAATATGTGTTCAATTTTAAATACCAAATAGCTTGAAATTGAAAATTAATTAGTAAATTATCATTTTACAATGAAGAATTAATTTAAAAAAATCATTAATTTTGTTCTTGTTCCTCATTGTCTAGTAGAGAATGAAATCATGATTGCTGCATAATTTGTTTTCTACGCTCCTACTAAGCTACATTGCAATCTTATAAAGGAAACTATAACTGCTAAAGAACAATAAGAAAACTAAGATTTTCACATTTCAAATGTAAATTGATATGGAAAAATAAAAATAAAAAATTAAAATTAAAATTTCCTGAAAATTCATATAATTTAAATATAGGATTTACCTTGTAGTTGTCAAAATAAATAAAGTAAAAATTAAATTTAGATTTTACGATTTTATAATTAATTTGAAATATACCTAAATTGAAAAATTTACAAAAATAAAATACATTAATATGATAACTATTTGATCAAATCATTTAATGAATTTGAATTGCAAAACAAAAAAAAAAAAATCTGATATCATATTAATACTAAATAAATCTAATGAAATATATTTTTATATAAATATAAATATAATTGTATGTATATATATATAAGTACATATTTTAAGTATATGTATATGGATTTTCTGTATAAGAAGAACCAAATTAAATCAAGTTACCAAATTAGGCAAGGATTTTTCATAAATGAAAAAAGTATGTCACAAAAATATTGTTTTTGATGTTTTTGCCTTTATTTTTGAAGTCATAAATTTACTATTAATACATGTACATACTTGTTTTTAGTAAAAATATATAATCAAGGTGATTTAAAATCATTATTATTTAGTGTATATGAAAAACTTTTTTTATAATGTTAGTTTCCATTTATTCTAAAACTACAAGAAAATACAAGGTTTTCTAAGATTTTTTTTTTGTTTTTGTTTATGCCAAATATAGAATTTTTTTTTTTATTTTAAAATTTTATTTTTTAGATGCTAATTTTTTTTTCTGTGAGAATTTTATTGAAATTTAATTATTTTGATTTACTTAATGTTCCTATATTATGTACATTACATATATGTATGTATATGCAGGTATATATATTTTTTTATTTAATTATTTTTAAACCACTATACTAAGTATAATTAATAGAAATACTAATTATATAATTAATTGATATTCCAACAATTTCAATTTATTTCTCTTAATTATTTATAATCATTAAAAAATTCAAGTAAATTCGAAGCTTTCAATAAATTAACTATTGCCAATAATATTCAATTTTATTTAGTTAATTATATAAGTATTCGAAATCTCTATTTATTAATTATAATTCAAGTTAAAGCAAAATTTAACGTTTTTAACAAAACAGCGATTTAAATAGACTGATATTTTTAACTCATGGTTTGGTATGGTTTGAAAAAACAAAATAATTCTTAGTTACTATGCCTTTTCTACCTTTTCCCTATATTAAGTCAAAATAATATATTTAAAAATAATCAGGTATTATTTTTAAGTCCACCATTTAAACAAAGTAGGAAGCAGCAAGAAAACAGCTGTTGAAATCCTAAATATTAAACTCGTTATATATATTATATTTGAGAACTGAGAATTTTAATAATTAAATTATATTATTTTTTGTAAACTGAGTAAATAAATAAAAAGATAATAAAAAATTAGTGCCTATATAAGTTTCAGTGATTTCACTGTTGTTTTTAGTTTGTTTGTTTTTTATTAACTTATATAAGAACAGTGTTGCATTTAGAATATTTAGATAAATAATATTTTTTTCTTTTGTTTTTTTTTTAATGTTGACTAACTTAGGCCGAATTACGTTTTCGTGCTTAATTAAAATAAGGTACTGTAATTTTTTACTAAAAATTTTTCCGGAATATTTTTATTTAGAAAATTTTAAGAAGGTGTACTAATAAATTAACTAATTAATGCTTTTTAAAAAACTGTTCGACGAAGATCCTTCTTTATAGAAATTTAAATTTTCTTTCATTACATATATATATAAATAATAATAAAAATTATTGGAATTCAATTCAAAACAAAAAACATGAAGATTTAAAAAAAAACAAAAATAATTTTGTTTACATCTTACTTACGATACACATTACATTGTACCTTAGTACCACCCTATCTACCTATCTTTGCCTAAGCACCTATCAACATTAAATGATGAAAATAAAACTAATATGCTATGCAATCTCTTGAAATTTGTAAATATGATGGTGTAGGTGTGGTCGTGGTGGGGTGATTTAGGTAAGCATATGCTGCGTTCTCTTTCTTTTTGATTTTAATTTTCATATATTCGGCAAGGCAATCTAAGAAGGTATAGTTTTTACTTGTTTTATTACATGGAAATATTTTGTTAAAACACCGTTAGATTTTACTCTTTAAGACAATACTATTTACTTAGTAACTCATATTCTAAAAAAAAAATTTTCTTCACCTAAAATATTATTGTAAAATCTAAATCACTGTCATGAAATAAATAAGATACGAAAAAAATCAGCGAAAATAAATCTTTCATCATTGAAATAATTTCAATATTTTACTTATATGAACAATAGGTAGGTAGGTAGGTACATACATGTTTTTTTACATAAATGTACCATTGAATCAAAGAATAGAAATTTGTAGATAACTTTAATTAAAAAATTTTATAAAAGAAAAATATTTAATAGAAAGATGATTTTTTTTTATTTACATTTATCGGTGCATTTACCAAATTGGTTAATTGACAATATATAACCAAAGAATATCTGTTAATTATTATTATATTAGATATTTTTTGATATAATTTGAATAAAAAAAAAAAAAAAATACCTACCTAAAGGTACATAAACTGCAAAAACAAAAGTAAAATAAAATTATTTTTTTTTTGTTTTTTCATATTCATAAACAAAAAAAACATTTCAATCGTTGCTTAATGCTGACCACACCCACACTCACATCAAATATATTATAAGAAGCAAAGCAAAAGCATCTGATAGTTTTTTTCTTTAAAACCACTTGATAGCTACTTATTTGGTAAAATAAAATTGAGAGAGAAAAAATATCCAAAGAAAATAAATACAAAAAGGAAACGAAAAATGTTTTTTGTTTTGCTAATGTTGATATTGCTTTTAACTTTTTTTTTCATCTTTTTATTTTCTCTCATTTTTGTGAATAGATTGAATAATTTTAAGGTGAAATGTTGACAACTAACTCTACTCTATTATAATATATGATCTTTACACAATAATATGGCAGAGTACTGAATAAAACTAAAGAATTTTTTTATCATAATCTAAATTCCTATATTATAATCAAGTTGAACTTAACATAAGATGAATATCACATGGAATCGTTTTTGATTCCAACTAATCTAGATAGTGAACTTGAATGTACATTTATTGACTCTTTTGATATTAATCGTGTACAACAAGTTTCTCCTATACTTAACTTTCAAGAAACTCGATTTGATACTTACCCCAAATTAGAATAACTTAGCAATATTAGACTATCCATTTCCAAATGTTAACATTGACTCCTATAATCCTTCCAATTGCTTTTCCCTATGCATTAACGCTTCTTACCCTGACGAAGTCCATTGTTATTGTTTCGGCTTTAACAGAGCTAACTTTAATGATATCAATATTTCTTTTTTAATTTCACTTCATTATTTTAAAATATCGAAATCGAACATATGACTAATAAATTTTATGAAGTAATTTTTCAAGCATTTCGATAGTCAGAACTAAAGATCCCAATTCAAGCCCGCCTTAGTTTACTAAGGAAATCAGAAAGCTTAGAAATAAAAAAAATAGAGCTTAGCACAGATACATGAAAACCAAGAGTTTAATATACTATAACAGTTACATTTTCTATCAATTGCAACAATCCGTAAAATAGAGCTACGGTAACTATGTATGTAATATTTCTTCTGAGCTCGTACACAATCCTAAAGTGTTTTGGAAATTCAAAACTTAAAAAGAAAAAGTGATGAGTACCCAGTCTTAATCGAATTCGATGGTAAACACAGTAATAACGCTATAACCATTTCACAATTCTTTTCTGTCTCATACCCAACATAATTTTCACGGCTGACGAAATAATGTTCTCTCACATAGATTCTTACCCAGAACCTACGTTTAGAATTTTTTTTACTGATGTTAGTCACGTATTTCCTGAATCTGGTGGTGTTCCCGAGCTAATCCTAAAGAACTGCTCAACATCATTAGCCGCCCCAATCTCATTCATCTTCAATACTTATATCACTAGTGGTCTATCAAATTAATATTTGATTCCATTTATAACCATTGCACTAACTTCTTAACAACTCATCAACACGGTTTTCTGAAAAAGAAGTCTACAGTGACCAGATGATGATTTTACAGAATCGACATCCAACTTCTTTATCAACATAGAGGCTATTTCAAATGGATGTAATATACACAGATTTCAGTAAAGCATTTGATATTTTGCTTCATAACCTTATTATACTAAAACTAAAAAAAAACTAGTATTCACTTCGCACAATGGGTTAGCTCATATCTAACTAATAGAAGTTATACTGTTTTATTCCGCTCCTCATCTTCATCAGAATTAATTGGATAAAACAATTTTTGGTCAGTCATTTAGAAATATGTAAGAGTTGATAACAAAATTACTTTGTATTAAAAAAAAATATTTCGCTTGTTTCAATCCTGTTTCTCTATAAATAAATTTTTTATTTTAGAAATTTTTATGATAAAACTTTTATACAATATGAAATATCCTTCAAATTGTATAACAATCATAATGCAAATTTATGATTACATACATATTTACCATAAATAGAAATTCTTTGAATAAAAGTGTAAAAAAAAACTAAACAAAAAATCAGTTTGTCTATTCAAATTGAAAAACCAATTATGGTTAAAATAATCCATAATTGAAACAAAAATGATATTATATGGATTTAATGTTTTTGTTTTTATTTTAAAACCGTGTGACATATTATTTTCGAGACCTAATTAAATGGCTTGTTTCTTCGTTTTTTATGTTTTCCTCTTTTTTTAATTTGGAAATCTATAGATTATTCTTTTTATTTAAGAATAAATAAATGTATTTACAACATTGAATGACTAAAAATATTTTTACAGAAAAATATTTCTAAAATTGGAAAAAATTGATAAATTGGTAGTGATGGATTTCATTAATTATATAAAAAAATATGTTTGACCAATTTGGATAACAGATACTTATTAATGTATCGAACATAAAATAATAAAGAATAAATTTATTATTCTTCATAATTTTATAACAAATTTAATTCTTTTATTCTATAATATTATACAAATGTTGGATTTTTTATTAACGAGCCAAAGACCATGCATGACATTAATGCTCCCAATTTACATAGATTTAATAATGTAAAATATGTAAACAAAATAAAAATAAAATATAATTTGTTAACAGGCACGAGAATAGGAAAATTCAAAATAATTGCTTTTATACCTATCATATTTTTTAATTATTGTAGAATTGTATATTTAATTGTAATTTCATTTATATACATATGAATTAGGTTCTATACAAAGTAAGCACAAGTTCAAATCTTGTGGTAAAACAATTGAATATACTACTTTGGATTCTAGTTACTATATGCATATTCATATAATTTAAGTATACATTTCTGATTTAAATGAATATACATATATTCATATAATTTTACTTTGATTTAAAAAATATTATAGTTGTAAGAGAAATGAATCAATTAAAGTTAAGAAAATATTATTTTTTTTTATCTAATCGTATTTAAAATATTTTGTCTACATGTGCGATTACTAAACAACCATTTATACCAGATGATTTACTTACCTATTTTATTTAAACCTTACATAGGTACTCTTATATAATATTTTATGTACTTATGTTTAATTCAATTTTTTTTGTTTGTACAAAATGAAATTTTGTTTGTTCAATTACGATAATTTGTAAAAAAAAAAATGTATTACTACATTTATTAAAAATAGAAATTTTTCAGAAAGTTTATTTGTGAGTATGATGTTATTTAATTTATCTTATCGTTATCAAAAATGGGTAGAACCTTTTTTTTTCTTTTTTCCATTATAAATTTTTTAGGTGGTAACATTGAATTTGATTTCTTAATAAATATTGATATCGAAATTATATAGTTTAAGTTAATACTACATACCATACATTTCAGTAAATAGGATTTTTTTAATTTATCTATGAATTTACGTATATTAAACTTTTCCTGCAATATTTTTTATTATATTATTTGACGTTCGAAAATTCAAACTATTCAACACCGACCTATTTAAAAGGTTAAAGATATTTAATTATTTAATAACTCATAATATATTTTTAATTTTAATACATTAGAGATTTGTTGTCATCAAATCAACCTTTAAACTCATTTAAAAGTAAATGATTATGTATACTAAATAATTGTTTTTGACACGGACACATAAATTTTTTTGTGATATGATATAAGGAAATATGAAAAATGTACTGATGTAATATGTATTTACAACTAAATATATAAAATAAAATATATGATTAACACATTCACACATAATAATTAATGTGAGTAGACGCATTCAAATCACAAATTTTTGATGACTAATTTTCAACTAACTTGATAATTAAATATAGAGATAATCACTTAAGCGGCAAATATAAAAAATAATTTTTAAAAAAAGTTATATATTTATGTCTAAATATAGATAATATAATAACATGTGATTCATAAATTGCTTATCTTCTCGCCGTCATATTATCAAATACAATATGTATATCCAAACATATATCATCTATGTTTGAATAAATTGATTATATTATATAAAATGTTAAAAATATTAGACAATTGGAATGTCAATTAATGCAGCTTTTTCAATTGAATTGTGATTTGAATAAATTGAGATCAATGCAAATTTTTAATATTAAAAAAAGTCAACAAATATTTTGTTTTTTAAAAAATTATTTATTTAGGTAAATCCCGTACTATTTCCAATTAAATATTGATTTATCACAATAGCGTTAAGTTTCTATAATAATATTTTTAAAATTTCCAATCTTATGGACTTCGCAAAACTTGGTTTACTAAATAATATTAAATTAAATTAATTATTGAATTTGTTTTTATTTTTTTACCTAATAGATTATTGACTTTTTAAAATCCAAATTTTTTTGAAAATTAAATTTATTTTATAATTTTTTTTCTATTATTTTGTCCAACTTAAATTTTTTAATATGGAATTAAAAAAAAAAACTCCCCTAATTATTATGATCACCTGTTTTTTAAAAAATTAACAAAAAAATACTAAAAATAGGGTAATTTATACTTTAATCAAAGTTAATTTTGAATAAATTGTTGCGTAGGAAGAGAATTTATGTATAATTAGTAATTACATCATTTCACATATATATTTATACTAAAGGTTCTTTTTTTTAAAAGAAAATATCTGTACATCTTAATAATACTTTCGTTTTAATCCTGCGGCAAAATAAGTGAAAAAAAAACACTTTTTTTTGTTGTTTTTCGTTTTCTAAAGTATGAAATAGTATAAATGAAAAAATATTGCCCCTAAAATATTGGTAATTTGAGAAAAACATTAATATCAATTTATTTTAATGTGGGTTTGTTATATAATACATAATACAGCTATTAATACAATATTTTATTTGCATGAAAATAATATACATAACTACATGTTTAGATCTAGATAATATTTAAAAGATTTTTGATTTTTAAAAATAAAAAAAATAAATGCAAAAATTTACATAGTTTTGGTAATTGAAATTTTCGATTGTAATAATGTGAATTGATTGATGAAATCAGGTTGTGTTATAATATTGCGTTCGAAACGCCATGCAACGAAATGTCAAATTTAAATTAAACATATCTATCAATTTAATAATAAGGATTTTGGGGAAATACGTAGACGTAGAAATAGTGATATAAGAAAATACGCAGTCACGATGCTTAAAAAACGATGTTTTCACTATGTTGAAAAAATATATAAAAATGTAAATGTATATTTTACAATCATTTATGTCCCTAAATTTTAATAGTCTAAATGCAAATATTTTGTTACGATTTTTTATTTGAAATAGGTATTAATAGGTCATGAATAAAAATAGCATCAACGTGTTTGTACCGTACTTTTTTCAATTTACAAATTAAATAATATTATTTTAGATTACTATATTAATTTTGAATTTATGTACATCTTTCTTTGACTTTGAATGGATCTTCTAAATTTCAGAAAATAATCTGGATCAAAAAGTAATCGTTACAATTATTTTCAATAAATTTTATTTGTTTAGTATAATAAATTCCGAAGTTAAACAAGAAAATTTATTAATAATTTCAAAAGGTTTGTTAGTTAGTTGAAAACCTATTTACACTTGTTTTTAATAAAAAAAAACTTCCGATTTAAAAATTTAAATTTCAATCTACAATTTATGTTTAAATTGCATATTGTCCATGTGTAAATTAATTTGCCTTAAATTTGTTTATTTAAATTTTTTAAACGTTAACAGCAGCGCTCAAATTTGTATATAACTTATTTTCTTTTATTTTGTGATAAAATGCATCTGTTATATAACAACTAAATTAAATTTTATGTATTTAAAATAAAAATATATGTTGGTTGTACATTTAATTCTAGCTATGATTCAGTAGCTTTAAAAAAACACATTATGAATGAAATATAATAAAAAACTATAAATATTCTATTTTATAAGCTTTTGCGCTATTTTGTAATTATGATTTAAAATTTTAATTTAAATAACAGACTTAATATAAATTAATTTAATTGTAATTATTAATTATTAAATAAATACTTGATTTTGAACAATAAAATTGGGTGTTCCTTTTTTTACAATTGATTTTCTTTTTTCTTTAATTATTCATTTTAATCTACTTACCGCTCCAGATCCTTTAGGTTTTGAAGCAGCTACATAAGCTAAATACTGAATGACTTTTTTTGTATTTTCGGTTTTACCAGCACCTGATTCACCTGTACATAAAATTGATTGATCTTCCCGATCTGTAAAAAAAATATACACAAATAACTTTTTTTTAACATAATTTAATTTCTAACTTATTTTTATTTATTTATTTCTATTTTTTTTTAAATTTAATAATATAATATAATTTTTTGTTTGCATAAAAACTAATAAAAGACAATTAATCAATATAAATTGAAGCGAAGAATTAATTGGTGTCTCACTCAACAGCTTAAAAACTTAAATTGTGCAAGTGATATCTTTCTTCTTTCGCACAATTTCAGTGGTATACAGAACCAAATATAACTCATTACAAAACTTTCTGATCAATATAACAAATTAATACTAGGGGCCCCTGTTGAGTTATTATAATTCAAGTCAAGTATTAACTTTTGTGTAAAAATAAATTTCTTGATACGATTTTTTTTTTTAAATCAGAAAATCAAATGTTAAATGTACCGAAAGATGACAAGAGCTGAACAGAAATTCTCTGTGTCAAAATTTGAGTTTCTGTAAGTTGTTTTTCAATTTAAAATACATTATATTAGAAAATAATGAGTATTTTAATGAAATGATGTGATCAACATGTCAAAAGCATTACAAAAGCAATTTGATAATTTTAATTTAAATCTGTGTAATTTACCGTGAAAGTCTGTTTTATTTGTCTTTTATTAATACTCGTAATTATAAATTATTCAAAAAGCAATGGTACAAATTAAAACATGGTACTCTATGAGTAAGAAAGTTTGGAAAATAAAGTTAAAATTTTGGAACATAAATTATTTTAAGGGTAGCGGAATAAGTTTAATCCAACGATTCGAGAAAAGTTTTAAGAAATTTAATTCCAATGAATTTTAGTTAAATTAAACGATTACTTTTCTATCTTACAACTTCTTTAAAATAAATGTAAATAACAATAATATTTTTGATAATGGTACAAAATTAGACAATATAAATATGTATTTATCCACTGATAAATCCATTACATTGATTTTATTTTTTATAACAAAGTTTTTATTCCTATTTCTATTTATTTTTTTGAAAAAACTGCCTCAAATTATTGTTTTCTATATACTTTGATCATTCGTAGTAATCATATATAGTTTTGGTTAAAAATATGTATAACGTATAACTTTTGAACCATTTAAATCATATTTACCATTTAAAGATTTTAAATGTAAAGGTTAAAAATTTCCTTACCTATTTATGACATTCGCAAAATCTTACACAAATATAATTCAAATGTATAAGGTTACATTTTTTTTTACAGAAACTCTTTTAAATAATCAAAAAAGCTCTTGGTACACAGGACCATTCAATTGACACAAGCAAGTTCAATTGACAGACATTTTAAATATCATTCGAGAATATCTTATATCTCAAGTTTAAATGCTATTGCTATATTTCGTTTTTATTTTCATTTTAATTTAACTAATAATAATAATATATCTATAAAAATATTTCTTCTATACATTTTAATATAAAATTAATAACAAAAAAAAATTGTAGACTTTTTATTTGTTGGTGCTTTTATTTTTTCAATATATATAACAAAATAAAAACAGAATAAAAAAAAAATTGCATATTTCAATTTGAAACGATCACAAATGGCAATAAAAAATCTATAAAAAAAATATGTTTTGATAAAAAACAAGTGACAGAAAAAAAGCGATAAATCAATCAATTAGAAATTATATTTGACACGAAAATTGTTATTAAATTAAAAGAAAAATAAAATAAAATAAAATGTTACCAAAAGTAGTAATAGAATTATGGGTATCAGTAAATCTATTATAAAAATTTATATACAAATTTCTTAGTATCGTGAATCATTTAGAACTATTTTATGATATTTTATTAAAATTTATGGGTCAAAAGAATTCTTAGAGCTTCGTTCAAATTTTCATTTATACTGATCAATAATATAAAGCTTTTAAACAATTTTAATATCAAATGTAAGATGAACTTAAGTTCACAAGGATTTTCTATCAGGCTTTTATATACATATATCAAAATCAAATGCATTTTAAATGTGAAATGTGAATGCGGATCCTTTGTCTACACTTTCCACTCACACCTTCTTCAATTGTCTAATTTACTTATACAGAAAAGAGATCCTCTATCTTTGTGTGAATAACATACGTGATCAAACGCATTACATTTTCCTGCTTTAGCTTAGTTTTATTTTTTTACAAATGCACTTGTGATTTAAAATTTATAGTTTTATTTATTGATTTTGTTCTCCAGATGTATGTACATAAATACTTGCGGAGCAACTGCATTATGTGCAAGTATTTTAAATTTCAAGAATTTTGGGAAAAATTTAACAGAATTTCATAAATAAAAAGTTACTTTTTTGGTTTAATCGGTGATGACAGAACTTCGTTTTCATAATTTCATTTAACCTTTCTTCTATAAATTTTAAAGACGTTTTATTGGTGAAGCTTGAGCATATACATCCAATATTCGTTTTGACATTATAAAACTATAAAATAAATAAACTTTTTAAACCAACATTACAACCTTTAACTTTAATTTATGCATTGTAACTGCTTACTTACCTATTGCAGTCGTAATGTAGTCTCTTGGTAAATTGAATTAAATTAAAATTTCAGATTCCCATTAAAATAACTGTGACAAAAAAAATGAAGTACTCAGCATTCAGGAAGTGTGGACATCTATAAGAATTTATAAATGCGTTCGTTTATCATATTTCAGACTATGGGCGCAGATCGAAAAATCTGTTTGTAATATTTCACCGTCTAAAAATGATGACAAATGAAAAACAATTTGTATCCGGGTATAAAATTCCTTGATAATAGTTGTAATTTTCCACATATTTTAAAATTAATAAATAAAATAAATGCCCATAAAAACATGACTTCACATTCATTTTATGTAATAAATTGCAGTATCGTACTTTATATATGAAAAGGGAGACTTATATCTAAGTTAGTAAAAATATGATACAAAAAAGTAAAAGAATGAAAGAAAACAGAGCTGTAATTTTGAAAAAATAGAAGCAAATAAGTCCTATTCAAGGAAATTCCGATACCACAACATAAATAAAATAAATTTCAGTTAAAAGAAACATCACAGATGTTATGACTATATTGTATAACACTGAGAAACAGAACTTATTTGATTTTTACTAAACTTTGCCAAAACAGTATGACAATACATACTTAGGTATTACAGTTTCTTCCTTCTGATACTAACAATAATAAACAAAACTATTTTTTATTTGTTCATAACATTTTTTTTAAATTTAGAAAGTTTCCACATAAATTCATTTTTTACAGACTTTATAAAAAAAGACTTCTGAAATTAAATTAAGTAAATTCCTCATTTTAAAATTTCAAAAAAATTTAATATTGTTTTTTTATTATTATTATTCAAAGTTTATAATTAAACATATGTATATGTATGATGTGTGATGATGTTGATACAGTGCAATAATTTGGTTCCAATAGACTTCTACATAAAATTATCAGTTCCATAGAGATCACATTTAATTCACATAATTGCAATTTTGTATTTATAGCCATATATGGTAATATTTTCAACAAGGTCGTATGTCAGTCATTTGTTTATTTTAAATAATCAACTTGTAAGTAAATATTTTAATTTTTGATTTTTTTTTACTGTTAAATAATGAATGACAACAATAACAAAACAAAAACACAGCAGTTGAAAGATAAACTACTTAACTATCAAAAATATAATTAATTTATAAGATTAAATAAGGTTAATTAATTGTACAAATTTATAGTGAATGAAAAAAATAAAAATAAATTAATATATATACATTATGTATGCATATGTAAGTATCTAACAAAAAAGTATGTTAATTAAAAGCATTCTCACTTTAAAAAATTTGTTGAATATGTAATTAAGACTTTGTTTTTAACCGATTTTTGATTAATTTTATAACATAGTGAAAAAATAAATTTAAAATATTTACGAAATTACCAAAAATAATCTTAGGATTAAATTAATTAATTAAATTAACTTAAATAAAAAAAAATTATTCTCTACTTGATAATTAAAAGTACATCTTAATAATTTGTAGGGACCTCGTGTTTTTTTCTGAATTTCCATTCCAATGTTTTCATTAGTTTTCGTTTCTTTTTTTGTCTTAAAGAAATGATCGAAAATTAATATATGTGCAAATTTTGAAAATTATATCAGATGCAGCAAATAATTTTCAAAAATCTGTATTCTCAGATTAATTTGTAGCAAAAATTAAAAACTCTGAAGGACAAGTAAGGACTTAATATTTCTTTCTTATTAGTTCAGAACATTTATATACAATTTATTTTATCCAAATTATTAATGACTTCTTCTTCAAAAATTTGGTAATGGTTTGAATTTATTTCTCTTAACATGTCTTGGATATTGACATCGGACTCTTGGTGTACTAGATTTGTTAATATTTTCTGGTTGTGATTATTTATTTCTTCTGATACATTTATTTGGCTCATTATCTTCTTCACAATTACTTGTTTTACTAAATTTCCATAGATTTGTAGAAATTATTTTAGCTAATAAAAAATTAATCTCGTGTAGAGTAGAAGATGGTTTTCTATTATTGACACCTTTTGCTCGGAATTGTGAAAGCAAATTTTCAATTAAATCTTGGTTTAAACGTTTTGTAAATATAAAATTTACATCAAGATTACTATTAAATAGCTCTTCACTGAGTTAAATAACTCACACTTCGTGAATGTTAAAATAAAGGAGCAATAAACAAAAAAATTTTCTCATTAAAGTCGTATCAGATAGCTTGTAAAAATATATTTTGCCATAAATAAAAACTTCCTAATAAGTTATAAAACTAATAATTAATTCTGAATATCATTTTAATTCGCACTTATAGTTATAGGTACCAACTCAGGGCACAAAAACGAAAAAGTATTGTCATTCGAATTTGTTTCAGTTCGATTATAAAAACTACGTTATAAAAAACAAATATTTTTCAAACATACATGTCCCAAGTAAATTTTACATTTAAATCATAAATAACTCATAGTTCGTGAATGTTAATATAAAAAGCTATAACTAAACCAAAAAAGTTCCAATTACAGTCGTATCAGATCGCTTACAAAAATATATTATAATTTTATTCTACCCTAAACGAAAACTTCCTAATAAGTTATAAAATTAATAATTAATTCTGAATATAATTTTAATTCATACTTATAGTAAGCAATAAAGTAAAAAATCATTGTCTTTTTAATTCATACCAACTGAAAGCAATGAAGTAAAAAAGTATTGTCATTTGAACTTCTTTCACATCACCTTTAAGAATACGTTATAGAAAATATATGTTCCATTCCATTATTTCTTATATCCAAATTTTTATTTTTTATTTATTCAGTTTATCTCAAAATGAGTTTAGTAGCTCGTGTAGAGTGTATATAAAAATTCATTTGTTATCTAATAAATCAGTATAAAAACAAAATGTGTTAAGTACAGTTCAACTGTACAGATGCAAATGCAAGATAAAAATAGTAAAAAGATAATTAATGTGAAATTTTAATTAATAATGTTTATAAAGACAAAATAATGTTTTTATTTTTAACGCTAATATTATTCCATTATTAAAAAATTATATTTTTCAAAATAATATTAATTAGAAATTTAATTTTCTAAAAAAAAAGTCGTTTAAACAAATAGCTTTCATCCATATGTAGAACAATTCTTGAAAAGGTGTTTACTCTTTTATAATTATTTTACATTTTTAAAAACTTTAAATTTGGCTTTAACTTGAAATATAATTAACCAACAGGGCTTCCTAGTATAAATAATATTTGTTTAAAAATAGCAAAATTTTTAGCAACATGTTGGGGACCCAGTAGTAGGTCTATTTAAAAAATTTTACCGATTTTTTTTTGTTCTACAGACATCTTATAGTTTATATTATTTTTACTATTACCCTAGGGTACATATTTTATAAAAATTTAAAAAGTTAAATATTTAATAAATTTTAATTTTTGGAAATGTTCAACATGTATTATACGATACTGTAGTACGTACAAAGAAAATAAAATATTTGTTATTATTCTGATTAGGCGAATGCTTTTTATCTTTTTGTGAAATTATTGTTATTTTTATTTATTAAAAATCAGTTTTACTGTTTGTATAAGAATTTCATTTACAGTTTCTGATACCAATTCTACCAAATTGGTTTCGTCACTAATAAATATTGAAGATTCTTAATAGATCCCCAAAATCTTCACCTTTTGTATGTACATTCATCCCCAAAACCTTCACCTTTTGTATGTACATACATAAACAAAATTTAATCATGTTGCAAGAAGTACGTAGTATGTTATAAGACAGTAATTCACAAATTTCTGGAGGTATTAAAGCCGAACCGTGTTTTCAGAAACAGTAATGGAGGCGAGGTTACCTGTACATTTAAAATATTTATTAGTTTTTTATTAAACTTCAATTCGGCTTTTATTTAATATATTCAAAGCTACTTTAATAAGAATTTAACTTTAATGGCTTTGTATAAAACTTCCAACTTTTTGATAAAAAATATAGCCAATTTTGTTATCTTGGACTAATAAAAAAAATTTAGGATGAAATTCAAAAAAAAAACTAAAAATTACTAAAAATGTTCAAATATGTAAGTGCTTACAAATAAAAATAATAAAAACATAAATGTCTATAGGACAATTAAATATTTTCTATTTATGAAATTTCAGATTATAACTTTCTTTACTTTAGTAACAATTGCTGTAGCTAAACCATCAGTTATTACTGCACCAGCTGTATTTTCTCCTGTTGCTTTAGCAACAATTGAATTACCTTTAGCAGCTGCACCAATTTCAGTAACATTAGCTGCCCAAGTTCACATATCTTTAACCGCTTCCCCAGCTTCAGTATCAACGCATGCATATACCGTGACTGCGTCTGTTCGAGCCCATTAGCCGTTGCACTCAGTTCATATTCTCCTGCCATTCCATTCGCCACCTATAATTTCATTCACTGCAGCACCAAAACCAATTTCATTCGTTGCTTCGCCAGCAACCATTCAATTTACTTCCGCATTAGCACTAATTTCATTGGCTGATACTCCAGCGGTTCCAGCGGTTGTAGCATTTGCAATTAAATTTAATATATATATAATAAATTGACATTGTGAAACAATTTTACATAGAAAACTTAAACAAATAAATATGAGTGTAGTACGAGTAATCAGTAATGAGTGTGAGTCATAGTTTAATTTAAACTAAAAGTAGAACTATTATTTTAATTTTTAAAACCATTTCTTTTAAACTTTCGTTTAGATAAAATTTAACTTTAAAACTAGAAATCAACTTCTTTTCTTTTTTCTAACCTAACTATGACAATTTTAACTTTTTTTTATTCATTAATTTAAATATTTATTCAACCTGAACAAAGAACTTTGTGATATGCAAATTAATAGACAAAAACATCAAGGTTATTTGAATCTTTGGTTAGGTATGCTCGTATATTTTTATTTATTTTTATTTCCATATTCAAATTGCTTACATGTTTGGTGATTTTAAAGAGTTAAGCTAAATCTATTATTATTATTTTTTTGAATAGTGTTGTCGCTTGAAGGTATGTATCATATAACATTTATATATACTCTTTATCATTTCCCTCGTGGAAAGCCTATGCCTTTAAAAATAAAAAAAAAAATATAAAAATAAAATAAAAAACAATAGTGAGTCATTTTTCACTCCAAAATATTACATTTAACTTTTCAGTTTAACAGGACGGTTACTTTTTTAATTTTCAGAATTATAATGTCTATACGAATGGAAAAAACGTAATGAATCATAATCATAAATAAAAAAAAAACAGTTATGGTTTTGCATTCTTCAGTTATATGAAGCAATTATGATTGCATCGTAGTATTTATTAGTTTTTATTTAAGAAAAATTCAATTGAAATTTAATAAATACTTTTTTTTAATTTGCAACAAATTTGTTTTCCCGCATAATGATTAAAAATTATACGTTGTATTAAAGTAGAAATTGATTGATATTTTGACAGAAGCACATTTTTTTTATATTGAATTCTTTTTGATGAAATGAAATGTTGTTTATACACATTGAAATTACTGCAAATTATATTATTGCATAGTAGTATACGTTAATCTTATATTTCATTGGAAGTTTGAACAGTGTATTTTCTCTTCTTGGTTCAAAAACTATAAACTATTTGATGTTGTATAGACAAATAAGTAGAAATTTATTATTTTATTTGTTGTGATATAGTTTACTTATGCTGGAATATTCTTGTTAAGTCAAAATCATCTAGTGAATTACAAAATTTTTTATGAATGTAAAATAAAAAAAGGAACGGTACAAATATCTGAACCATTTCCCAACCGATTTTCATTATCATTATTTTATATTATATATAAATAAAAGGCGACGTAACGAAATTAAATATTTTTTACAGCTTTATTTTGAATTGTAAATATAAACGAAGAGTGCTCTAAGCACGAACGTTAATTATTGATATACATATATTAACTTTTTTTTAATATTTGACAACACATTAACCAACCATTGGTATTAATAACCGAAAGAAATTTAATGGGTAAATAACAAATTTCAAATGACAAATTAAGATAATGAAACTCAGTCTGCTCATGATGGTGTAACAACCGAAATAAATTGAATTTAGTGAAACATAAATTGCAAAACCCAATTTTACCTCATATTTTTTTACAAAAATTACATTAAATAACTTTCCATTTGACATATTTTGCCATTTTACAAATGGTTGTTTGTTATAATCAGACACTTCGCAAACATATATTTTACAAATGTAGTATTTGGAATTTAGAAAAAATTTTGCGTAAAAAATACTATATTTGGAAAATATATGTTTGTTAAATATTTTCTTCGAAATAAATTAAACCGTGGTTATGTACTTTACATTCGTGTTGCAAGACGTGTTTACCCGATTAATGCAATTTCGTCACACAACAACATCACACTTATAAGGTTCTTCTACAAATTATTTCACTAATCATTTTACTAAAACTGTAATAATAATGCATTAAAATTTTAATTTAACTTATAAGTAATTAAATGTTAAATATTAATTAAATTAAATTCTAATAAAATTACTTGGATTCTTCTTTCGCATAAACAATTCAAATAAAATGCAAATATGTATTAAAATTTAATCAATTTATTAAGAAATTATACAAAATAACATTAGGCGAAATGGGAGTTTGAATTTTGATATATAGATTTTGCGATAATTTGATAAATAAAATTTGTGAAGTAGTAAAAAATTATACAAAATAGCAGTAGGCGAAATGGGAGTTTGAATTTTGATATATAGATTTTGCGAACAGGATCGGTCCCATTTTTTTTATTTATTATTTTTGTTACTTAAAGATGTTTGTTAAAACGTTTATATATATTTTTGATTTGCAGATTGAGTACTTGCATATTTGAATATTGTTAAATTTAGAGAAGTTTTTGAAAACTCTTGTAACATGAATTGTTGCGAGTCTACTTTTGTAAGACGAAGTTTTACGAATTAACAATGAATTGTTTTCACTTAGACATGCATTTTATACAACGACAACAAACGAATCGATATTCAACAAATTGATCAACGATATCCAGTAAACATGGTTAACCTTTCTTCAATAATAAATAAAATCCATTATTGTTTTTAACCCGGTTTACCCCTATGAAAACAAAATGGAATACAACTTAAATATTTCTTTTTTAAAAAACTCTATATATATAGCAGTTGCAATTACAAGAAGAAAAATAATAAAAAAAAACAAATACAAAAATAACTTACCTTGTAACATAGATCTATAAGCGGTATCTGTAATTGCAAAAACATGTGGAGGCACTTCGTGTCGTTTTATACCCTTGTATCTTTCCATAATTTTCTCCGTATAAATTGGAAGTTTTTTATACGGATTAACAACTACACAGAAAAGACCGGAATATGTCTGTAAATTATAAAAAAAAAACATGTACATAGAAATTAAATTTTGTTAATATTACAAATTATAAATTTTATATAACATGTAGATAAAATAAAACAAAAATGTTTATGAAATTATTCAAATTCCTTCATAAATAATATTTTCTAATTTCCAATTTAAATATTTGTGTTCATAATGCTTTACAAGAATAAAATCAAAAATGTGGCAATCAACAATTTGTTTTGTCCTAAGCAATTTACATAATAATTATGAATAAAATTTGAATTTGAGATAATTAAAAAAGAAAGCCCATCTGTTAGAAAATATCGAATTAATTTTAAAAAAATGTGTACACCAATTTAATTTAATTTATTTTAGATATCATCCTTAATTGGAATAAAATTAAAAATTTCCAAAAATTTCTAACAACAATCAAAGCAACAAACTCATTGCACATTATGTCAATACAATTAAAAAAAATTTGATTCAAAAGTTGTTTTGTCTTCGTAACTTTGTCACAATTTTAAAGAACATCAAAAGTGTTAATTAAAAAAAATATTAATGTGTATACAACATGTACATACAACATATTTTGTTATTTCAAATTAAAAGTTTTCTATTTTAAAATTTAACCTACAATATAAAAATAATATTTTTTTTAATTTCATTTAACATTAAATTTAATAATATTTTAATTGAAATCACCGGCATTAATTGCATTTCTCTCTATACAAAAATTTTTTATTCTTGAAACGTGATTATTGTAAATTATTTTATGTGCCTTAGAAAACAAAACTATATAAATATATTTGATGAAGATTCAAGAAGTATTATATAAGTATATATGAATTATATTTAAACAATGTAAAGAGAGAGAGAGAAAAATAATCACTATAATATTACATGTAAAGCGGTAAACACAATTGCGACCACCGACCACCGACTACCAACGTAATTCGCTTCGCTCCACTATTTTTCGTCAAACGAAACACAATTTCAGCGAAACGAAACATAAAAATAAACAAACAAAACAGAAAAGCAAATGGCGGAATTTCAAAATGAAAAAATCATTTTGAATAATTTATTAATTTATTTGTAGCACCATCAGATCCAAATGCATCGCTAATAAATCTAAATTTATATATGTATCTAAATAAAGAAATAAATAATTATAAATTGTAGAACATATAAAACTTTTAAAACAGAACAATACTATAATATCATATTTCAGAATAATTATTTTGTTTTTATTTTTTGATGTTTAAAAAGATTGTCAGAAATATCAAATCCAACTACCAGCGAAAAAATTAGAAAATAGCCTTATTTCGACGAAAACGAAAATGTAGTTGAGCGATTGTAGTTGGAATTGTGAGCATATACATAAGAGCGTATGTAATTTAATTTTTTCGTCGCGAATTTTTCGTCGGTAGTCGCAATTGTGTTTACCGCTTAATATTTAAAATTTTATAATTAAATTCTAAAATTCACTTTTGACAGTTAAAAATATACGATAAAAGGAAATTTATGTTTTAATGTTTTTACAATGATTTTCTATAAATATCTTTAATTCAATTATATCAAATGTAATGCAGTATTTGGATTAATTTCACAATTCATATCTAGATTCTGATTCAGGAATTATTTACGAAATTTCAAGAGTGATAAATAAGAGTATTCAATTTTTATTTGACAATCCAAATTTGATTTAATTTGCTTTTACAGCAGAATGCAACACACAAATAGCAGCAGCACAAAATAATGTACAACAATTTCGAAAAGATTAATCCGATTCAAACTAGTTGTCTACAACAAATCGATCGAACAAATAATACATTTCAAGAACCTAGGAGTCGAACATACATCATTTAGAGATCTAAAAAACGCACTGCGAAATAAGTTCGATTGAAATAACTTCGATAATTGAAAGTGAAATAACTTCGATAAAAAATTCACAATATTTTGTCGAAGTTATTTCTTTTCTTTTAATAAATTTATAGAACTTATTTCATTATGAAATCTAAATTTTCGAACTTATGAAAACTAAAAGCGAAATTAGTTCGACAAAATTAAAATTATGTATTAATAAAGTGAAAAGTAATGTAACGACCGAGGATCACGGGTTTAAACCCCGTGAAAACCGAAACATTTTTCAAATATAATATAATAACTAATAAAAATAATATAGGGTACTATTATGATTTACAACACAACCTGAAAATAGGTTATAATTGATAGGTTGTCTATTGGGTTGAGAAGAAACAATTGAAAAAATCTAAGAATATTGTTGTGAATGGGAATAGCAGAGATAATATAAATATACAAAAATATATACCAATAATTAATATAATTTAATGAAAATTTAATAACATTTGGAAAGAGAAAAGGGTCTATAAAGTTGGCCTGCAGACTTATCTGTAGTATAAATATTAAAAGATTAAATATAATTTTATTTTCATATTTTTCCAATTTTTTTCATATTAATGAATAAAAAATCTCAAAAAGAGTAGGTATACCATTCACATATATAAATGAAAATATTTTTAAAATGAAACCAAACATAATCATTATCAAACTTATTTCACTATGACAAAATGAAATAAGTTTGAAAATTTAGCTATAACCATCTCCATTTAGCACCAACCAAAATAAAATATTTTTTCACAATATTTTTTTATTTTTCACCAAAATAAAATATTTTTTCATATAGTTCATTTTTACGTATTCATTTTACTGATCGCACCCCGCAGCCTTAGGCAAATGAATACGTAAAATTTTTGTTTTCGATTTTACAACCGCGGTATACAAAATTTTATTTTCTGATGAAATGAAACAGTGAAAACATGAAATGTACTTCATTGAAATAATTTTGTTTCATTTTGTTTATTTTTTTTGTTTTGTTCAGAACAAAAATACGTATCCGTAAAATAATAAAATAGCTTTTATATTAAAATTTTAACTTAAAATGTTAAAATTTTGAACAGAATTTGTTTGTGAAAACATTCTTTAGCATTCATATAACTTTTTACTAAAAATTTGTGTCTACGGCGGTTGTAAAATCGAAAACAAAAATTTTACGTATTCATTTTACTGATCGCTATAACTGCAGCCTAAGAAAGGAATCTGGTAGCTGAAGAAACATAAAAGTAATGTACAATGGACCGTGACACCAAATTATGCAAGTTGTACTCAAATATTAGTACACCAACCAATCACATCCTAATCTAGTTATATCAAATTTTGAATTTGATATTGAAATTTTTTTTTATTGAATATAACATATTGAGTTTTATTAACTATTAAAAATACATACATTAAAAAAAATAATGTATTTTCAAATATTTCATAGCTATTTTTATTTAAAAATAATACATATACATGCTTACATATTGTAATTAAGAATATATAATATTAAAACAAATCAAATCAAATTTTATGACAAAAAAAAAAAAAAAGAAAACAAAAACAAAACAAATATTTAAATAAGTAATTAATTTCGCATTTTTTGATTTATAAATGCGCTAAATGTCCAAAATAAATTCACCGCAACGATGCAACAAAAAAAAACGCAAAATTAAATTATTGTCTATGCTTTTTTTTAAATTAATGGGGATTTTTTTTTTTTTATTAAGTATTTATATCATTTTTAGAATTTTTAATTTTGAAAGATTTATGTAATGTATATATTCCGGGTGATCCAGAGCATGCGTATCAACTGTTTTAGTAGGGGAAGGAGGAAAAAAAATTATTAACTAAATAGAGGGGGCTCTATCGATCGGTGATATTTCCAACTTTCAGAAAGGAACGAAAATTCGCCGAAAACGATTATAAAATGGGAAAAGTTTACTTTTTGGTGCAAATTCGGACTCTAAGTCAAAAAATAAGAAACTTTTGTTAAATAATTTTTTTTTGTTTTCTAAGTATTTTTCATTAAAATTAATAAAAATAAAATAAAAATCCTTGTCTTGAAATCTTGCACAGTTATTCATGAAAAAAAATTCGAAAATTTGGACTGGTTCGGGTCGATGCCATACACCTCCTAGCACCTCTCAGGAATATTTCAAAAACCAATTGTGTAGACAGGATAGTTTACACTCATATACTCTTTCTGAAATTATAATACTATAGGCTTCATTGAAAACTAAAAAGTATAAAATAAATATAAAAATAAAATTTTTTAAAATATAAATTTGGAATATTTGTGGCTTAAAAAAACAGGCATATTAAAAGAACCACGCTTTGTGGCTCTCTTAATATTCGTGATGTTTTTCAACGTGTTGTTGAATTGAGGGAGGAGTATTTATGTTTCTTTAATAAAACTTACTAATCTCCAAACTTTTTTGAAAATATGAGTGGTTTCTGCTTTATCGTGAGAAGTCTATTTCCGTACGTAAATTACTGTTCTTTTAAAAACTTTAAATTTGGCGTTAACTTAAATTATAAATACTAAACAGGGGCCTCTAGTAATAATATGTTCCATTACGTAAAATAAAGACTTTATTTTAAAAGTTAAAATGATTTTTAAACAAAATAGAATAGATTCAATTTTATATAGTAACGCATTTCTATTGTACATTATTTAATACATATGGTATATGAATATACCAATTTTTTGTTTGTTTACTAAAGAGAAAAATATCATTCTTTAGCATTCATATAACTTTTTACTAATTGAATTTTTATTCAGGTTTATTCCGATTATTCTCATTCTTTCAGTTATAATAAATGATTAATGAATTGCTTTTAAGCCAAGTTAAAATTCCAACAAATAAAACTCCTAAAAAGTAAATTATTGAAATTCAGTTTACCACATTGGTAAAACAAAAAATATTTTTCGTTTGTTCTTTGTATTTGTTTGTAATTTACTATAAGGAACCCCCGGGTAAATCCCCGGCCCGGTAAAAAAAGGAATTTTTCTGACCGGCACAATAAAATTACTTTTATGTGCCTATCGCAGCATTCACTTTGTTTTTTCACTTCATTTTTCACCCGTCTGAGGAATAAATCGGTATCGCAAGTTTCACTTACTATACGAGAAAAAATGTTCCTTAGTTTTGAGTAGCTGTCTTTTTTTTTCTTATTTTAATGATAAGAAATTATGTTAATATAAGTTTTCTAACTCTTTTATTCCAGTATGTTAAATATAAATATTGCTAGTTTTTTACATTATTGAGTAAAGTTCTCATATTTTTCATAAGGAAGAGTGGTTAAAAGATTTTCACTCTTTTGCTCCAGTAAAAGTAAAAAAATGAAAAAAAATCTTCCGGATGAATTCTATCCGGCTCATTTTTTGAAGTGAATAACATATAAAAGTTGAAATTTTCAAGAAAATTTTTTTGACGTTGTTTGGTGTTTTAAACAAAGTGGAAAAAAATAGTTAAAGAATATATTAAAGGTATTAATATTATATAATATAGTAGTAAATTTAACTATTATTAATAAGGACTTAGTGTTTATAGAAAAATTACATAAATAGAAACTTAATAGACTTTCTACAGTGATTTATTTCATTATGTGTGAATTATCAGGTTTTTTGTATAATATAAAATGTAAGATTTTTTAATATGTTTTTCAAACTTCTATGATTTAAAAAACAAATTTAATGTAATTAAAATTAAATAATATAATAATTAAATATAATTTAAACGAAGTTTAAATTGTTTATTTAAATGAAAAAAATCAATGACTACATAATATATATACTAGTCATTGTTTTAATAAAAGAAAATTATATAATTTTGAGGTGAATTTTTAATGAATAAGTACATTATAATAAAGATTTTGAATTATAATTTCAAATAAGAGTAAAATATCAATATACATAATAAAAATAAAAAAAATAACTAAATATATAATTATGATAATTTTCAATTATTGATTGCTACTGATTGAACTTTATTTCATTTCAAATGTATGTTTGCATATTATTATTTTAATGTTTATAATTTAAATAAGAAAAATTATTTATTATTTAGATTAACAAAAAAAAGATAAGAAAAAAAAATCACAAATTATCAAACAACCAACTTATTGACAAGTTATTAATGTATATACTTAGTAAGGCAGAGTGTAAAAAAAAATTAAATTGAATTGAATTAATTTAATTTAATATTATTTACAAATTGATTTTAATTATTTATTTGAATTTAAGTTTCATTATCTGTCAAATAAAAAATAATTATTATTACATAAATGGTAATTATGGGTGGTCGCTTAATAAAAAAATTGCCGATGCATGCATTATTAATATAAGTACATACATATTATCTACAAAATGGGAACAATTTTACAAAATGTAGGTTTATTAAGAATGGCAACATTATTCAGTAATATTTCATTATAATAATTTTTTGTTGCATTTGCAAAAAAAAATGCTTATTTTGTTTGTTATTTATACTTAAAATTACCGTGAATTTATTTTGGAAATTAAAATCTGAAAACAAAACGATTTTATTATTTTACAAGATTTATAGAATTATACAACGGTAACTATTGTATAATTCTTTTGGGTAATTATTTTAAAGAAAGAAATATATGTGCATATATGGTGGCTATAAAAAAATAAGCAATGTAAGCTATTGATGTTTTTCGATTTTAAGTTTTTTAAACATTGAAGGTGTTTATTAGGCATAGTTTCTTCGGCTACAGTTTAATTCAAAATTAGTTTAGCTATATACTTAAAAAGATAAGATTTCCTTAACATTAAAATTTATAAGAAAACATTTTCATTATTTATTTATTTATTTTTACAGGCTTAATTCAAGCGAGTTACATGTATTATATTTATGTGAATTCAAACAAATTTTAAAATTAACCATATAAATATCAAAAAATTAAAACTAAATGCAAAAATTGTGAAATAATTAAAATGTAAATCAATGGTTAGCAGTTTAAAGAAATTAATAAAAAAAAACAAAAAAATTGAATAGTCTGCAAAATATAATCAATAAAATATTCTTATATTTGAAAATTAGTACTTATGGGTTAAAGTTAGTACTAAAGATTAGTTAATATAGATTAAAGTTAGTATTTTATGGAAAAAATATTAACTACAAGAATATTGAAGATAGAAAGATGAGATCAGAATTAACTAAAAGGAATATAAAAGCTTCTTTAGGGTGTTTTTGGAGAGAAAAATCAATACGATTCTTGTATTTGTTACCCATAATTATCATTCTAGGGATAGGCTCATTCATGCCATATTTGGTTCGATGAAATGTAAAAATATATAGGTTATAGCGGAAGCGATTAGTAGTATTAATCTGGGCGAAGTTTGAAATATATTTCCTTTATTTGGTTCAGTGATGAAGATGACATCGATGATTTCGAGTCTTTTCTTTAGAGTAGCAAGACGAATTAAGTTTAGTTGATGTTCATATGGTGGATTAGTTTCACACACTCTGAATAGTACGGACACGTTCTGGATTTGTGCTTTTATTAAAATAAAATTAAGTAAAAATAAAGAACCGCGTAAAAAGTTAAACTAATTAAACTGCGTAAAAATTTTATAATTTTTTATAAATCGGTAATAAATAAGTCAACAAATCCACTTTCAGAGTGTCAGATATAACATCAACAATATTCATAAGTGTTAAGCTACCCAATATTTAAAATCTTAAAAATTTTATCGGCTCTAAAAAGGGAGATAACATGAAATGACATTATTTTATATGAGAGCTCAATACTACGAAAAGAACAGAAAATATCATTTACCGGGGATATTTTCACAAAAATGTATGTTTTTTTTAGAAAAATTTGGGATATTATACTTTGATAAAGTATATTTTTAAAATATCGGGGATAGTTTCTTTATACCGGCAACACTTTTTTAAAAAATTTTTGAGTAAATGTATATGAAAAAAATAATTTTCCACAGATGGTTTTGACGGTTGAATTGTTGTTTTTTTGTGTATAAAATAAGTTTCCCAAATAGAAATTTAGAGAATTCCTTGCAACGGTCTATTTTTTCGTACATAAAAATTCAATAAGCTATCTCCCTTTTTAGTGCCTATAAAATTTTTAAGATTTTAAGTATTGCTCAATGAAAATCCACCTGTATACACTGTTAATCAAATTAAATCAGTGATACCTTTTGGAGAAAAAAGGAGCTCTTCGACCTCTTTCGACAAAAAAATTAATATGAATATAAAATGTAAAAAATATAATCTTTGTAAGTATCATTTTATCAATTAACAATATTTTTAAAATAATTTTTAAATAGTTACATACTAAATATTTTATAAATAAAATTATAACTAATTTCTTATATTCTAATAACTAATATAACATATAGGTTATAATAATATATATATATATATATATTAATTGTATAATACTGAATATACATATACATACATTATTGTGTTTGAATAGAATTATATGCATATACCTAGTACATATATATTAATTATATTCAAAGAAGTTGGAATTGCTTATGTATATAATTGTATTATAATATTGCGTTAAATATCATAATCATTAAAAAATATAAAGTGTTATTAAATATAAATACCACTGTCGAGAACTTCTCATAAAGAAAATAATACTCCAACAAAAAATGTCGCGGAATTGATCTCAGATCCGGTCATCATGAATAGAAAAACATCAATGACCAACGAGGAAGACATGCACCAGAAATTTCAACAACTACTAACTCAACACGAAGATCTCAAAAAACAATACCAAGAAGTTCAACAGAAACTTTTCATATCACGCAATCAAGCTAAAAGCAGTTTCACCAACCAATCTGAATTAAAAGCAGTGGGAACGCTAAGTAAAGAAACCAGAACAACAAAGCGACATTGCTGCAGACGGTTTTAAGTTACTAACTCATAAAAAGAATACAAATATGATAAACATCAACGATAGAAGTTCAGATGACAGCAATGCTCTAAATCAAAAAAACGCAAAAGAAAAAGATTCAACTCGCAGAAATTGTCAAGATCGAAACAATCAAAGCTAAAAGATTACTGGCTTAATGATACAAATTCAACAAATAGATTTAACGAACTTGAAAATGCTGAAAATGCAGAAGGCGAATAAGAAGAAGCCCAAGCTAAAATAGTAAAGCCAATCAAACCACTACCTATTTATGTCTCAGGGATACAAAATATCAACCCATTGAATCAAGTGTTTCAACAAGTATGTAAAGCAGAACACTATACAAAAATACTAAGTGTGGACGAAGTGAAAATTCAAATTTCAGATCCTGAGGACTATATAGACAATTAGTGAAAAGTCTGACGGAGAAAAATATCAATTTTCACACTTTTCAGCTTAAACAAAAAAGAAATTTTAGAGTTATACTAAGAGATTTATATCCTTCGACAGCAATTTCTGTATAAAAGCAGAATTAAAATCTCTAAACCATAAGGTAGTGCTAATGACGATGATGAGAGACCTAATGGGGCAGATTAGTCTATTGATAAATCTGCTAGCACTCGTTCCAAAATATAATTATTGCCAAATGATTAAAATTGATTGCATTTTGGAATGCGAATGGCCTAGTACAATATATACGCGAACTTGAAGCATTCATCAAAACACACAAACTAGACATAATACTTATCTCTGAAATTCACTTCATAGATAGAAGCTACTTAAAACAATATAAGAAATTACATAAATTATAACACCAAATATCCAGACGGCTCCGCAAATAAAAAAATAAATTTAATAACTGGAAATTAGTAGAGAATAGATATTCACCTTTCTACGTAAAATTTGTCATTCATTATATAAAGTATAATATAAATAATTGTTTTTGATAATCAGATTTGTTTTTAGTGATATATTTAGATTTATGGAATAAAAGTCGAGTTTCCTTTAACTAATCATTTGTATTTATTTTGCAAATATCGATATTTCGGAAGCAACTTACTTCCTTCATCAGTGCTTTGCGATTCTCAAGTCAATGATTAGTGAAAGGAAACTCGACTTTTATTCCATAAATCTATAATATAAATAGTTAAATATAAAGTAAAAACTAAATATCTATTAAATATGGTACAATACAATAGTCTGCTATTTTAAACCATAAAATTAATGCACTAATAAATAGAATATTTACATTATTATTTAACTCTTTGAAAAAGCTTTTTAATGACAGTTTTTTTTAGGTATATAAATATTATTTTTATAACTTTAATCATTCTAAAGAGTTGCCTTGAAAATGAATCAGACATTTTTTTATTTAACTTTCTTTGATTCGTATACTTTCTTTAAGATTCATCATTACTCATCATAATCAAATCAACATAATGTATTGGGTTTATTCCTCTTAAACATATTTTTAGTGAATATTTTTCTTGTTTTATTTTTAATTGTGTTTCTACATAATATAACAAAAAACAAAAAAAATGTGAGGACTAAACATTACACTAACAGCAGTGACATGTCATGTCTATGGAATTCAGTAAATATAAATACATATAAAAATATTCAATGCATGAAAATTTTATATCTCAACATTACAAAAAACAACAACGGGCTATGGAAAATGAAAACAAAGAAACAATTATCAAACAAAAAAGTGCAAAGTAAAGGAGTAAAATTATGAATCATTTTTCAATTTTGACTTAATTTCTGTTAACGAAACCTTAATGGTAAATAACCTTTAACTATAATAATTTATAGGTAAGGTGTGAATTTTAAAAACTATGAGTTTTTGAATTTAAAAAAAAAAAAGAAATTATAAGAAAGAAAAATTAATAATTTATTAAAGTTTTTGTATCATGAATAATTTAATTAAATTATTTATTTATTAAATAATATTACATTTATTATACTGATAATTCGAACTAATAATTAAATATCTTAATTTTTTTTTCTAATTTTAAGTCGTTGTAGAAAATCCGATTCGAGTGCTACTTTCGTTAAATATGTTATTTGTTATTTGGCACTTCCAGAGACCCCAAAACCACTTCAAATAAAAATTCTTTTTGGTGCATGGAGCAAAACAATAAGAGAGCGACGATATGGACATACATTAAAGTTGTAAACGCTATCTTTTGAAAATGATATTAAATATTTCAAAATATATTTGGAAAAAAAGTGGAAAAATTAATTTATAATAATATTCTGTTCACACTACGTTCTGTAACACGATATCAGCTATCTATTTGTAGTCATTAACTAGTTATACAAGGTTTTATAACTAGAAATTTGGTATGTAAATGAAGCTGTCAACTATAACATGTTTTCCGGGGAAAAAAACGAAAAATAAGTTCGATTTTTTCGATTATATTCTTATTTTTTTGACAACTCTAGCCGAAAAAATATTGTCAATGTCATATTTTTTTTTATTTGAAATAATTTGTTTATTTATCAAAAAAGGATAAAAATAAAACTTTCTATTTCCATTTTTCTATTATAAAGCAAAACCAAAAATATATTTAAAAAAAAAAAAAAAAAAATTTACGAAGTTTTAAACGTCAAATGAAAACTAGTTATCCGTAGTGTGAACGTCAATTTCTATAACTAGTTATCCGAGCTAGATAACATGTTTCACGCTCGTAATGTGAATAGCATATAATAAATTAAATACGGGATGACTTTATAGTAAACACTTTGTTATTAAGATTATTAAGTTAGTCAAAGCCAAAGGTTGATTGAGCGCTTAGTTTTCATTTTTCTAAATTTTTACTTATTATCTTATCTTTAAAATGCTTCACGCTTATCTTCCTGTTATATCTTTAATATAGTAGCACAGATAAATAATTATATACAGATCTCTTAATTCATCAAAAAAATAAGACAACTATTACGTTGAAAACAAAACCAGCTTTTACAAAATAAGAATAATAAAAAACAAAATTTAAAATGAAAGCTATTGTGCAGCGTTGATTTTGGAGGTTGCATACAGAAAAATATTCTCTTTCATAATTTTTGAATAAAATGAAAAAAAATAAAATTAATTTTTATTTATATATCCTGAAATTTTCAGTTAAAAAAAAGAGAATTTAAAAATTCAATTATATTAAATAATCCGACTCATACTCTTCTTCATTATTTTTCAGCAACTAAAACGAAAGTAAAAAATAAACTCAAAAACCTATGCGTATCTATTATTCTATTTTTATTTTCTATTGTCTTGTCAATGTGGGTAATTGTCTCTGTCTTATGGGATATTTCTTTGCAAAGAACTGAAACAAAATTGCTTTTGCGTACAACTGTGTTGGTATGGTATTGGTTGGTGCAACAACAAATAAAACTGGTTTAACTTGTTTAAATGCTTTTTCAATTTCATATGCTGGAGTTGAAAAAAGAACAATATAAAAGAATTTTTTATCTTTTAAAAAATTTTTTTTTTTTATTGTATTTGTTTGATTCATATTCATTGAGATTTGAGAATATACCGGTTAGTATTGGGGAATTGGAAGAATTTGCTGATTTTGTATTTGTCGCACAAGTGCTATGAAGAGTTTTTATTTAATACAACGGTGTAATGTAATGGAATTTCAACTTATAATATGTATGTACTTTAAAACCTAAATAGTTAAGTATATATATATATTTTTGGACTATAAATTTATATCTTTTAACTAATTTTGTTTTTGGTCTGAGTACATAGATACGGTACATATTTCCTTAGTTACCATACACGTTACCTACCGTACTTACCGTAAAATTTGCATGTAAATTCATATCAACCGTATCATCAAATAAATGATTGTGTAGTTTATGAAACTGTTACCTGAAGTAAATCCGAAGGAAATAAAGCCAAATGACATTTTCTTACTTTATTTTATATGGGTGTTGAAAAAAAGTCAACATTAAAAAGAAATAAGATTAAAAATCAGTTTGAAATAAAGCCTGAAATACCACTATTAAAGCGTGAATACCACGTTTGAAATAAAGCCGAAATCATTTCAGAACTTTTTACCATTTAAAATTAAAAATATTATTAACAGATGATAATGTTAAATTTGAATTTTAATTATGTATTTTAGATTTGGATTAAAACCAGGGAATTCCATTTTCCAAAATATTTATAATATTTATACTGTATATGCGGTAACAACTCACGCGAAAGACTTCCCGCCGTAAGTCCGTCCGCCAATGCCCTTTAATTTTTTAAAATAATAAAACCAATTATCTGCGGTGTTATGGTTCACTACCGATACGGTGGAAGAGGGATGAATTAGAAGAGATTTAAGACTTGGACTCAAAATCAGGGTATTCCACTTTTGTAGAATATTCATATGCATGTATATGAGTTACACACAAAATTTGTTTTTATAAATATTTGAATACTTATGAAAATATTTGAAATGGCTTTATTGGCTTTTTTAAAAATAAAATGGAAACGACGAAAACAAAAATTATATGATTTCGGTTTTATTTCTTCCGACTTTATTTCAAGTAGCCCTTTTATGTTTGACGAAATGTAGGTACTAAATAGGGATGGGGTAATATTTGAATCATAGTGCTTTTTTCACTGTGATTCAAAAGCAGCAATCACAGACTGCATATCTCAATATCAAAAATCACAGTGATTGCTACTTTGTATTTTAATATTTTTAATTTCAAATAAAACTCAAAATAATTTCAATAACTCTACCTAACTCTTTAATATATCAGTACCATACACTAAAAAATTCATACAATATAGCATTGAAATAACTGTAAGCAAAATCAAAACATTTAGAAACAGATATAGGTATACAAATACAATTTAAAATAAATATTTGTGTTGTAATAAATCGATTCACAAATCACAATTAGAGATGAAAAAAATAGTGATTTTCCAGCAAACTGCGATTGCTACTTTTAAGTTTTTAAATTACAGAACAAAATCGGAGTGATAACATGATTTAAATAATTTTTGTTTAGGAAAATGATTTTTAGAGACTATGGGGCTTATGATTGAAAACGAAACGGAAAACGAAACGAAACGATCATCACTATCACCTTCTTCACATTTTGATATGATTGAAGACGTGTGAATAAAAACATTTTCGCAAATTTTCGAAACTTAACTGACAGTTGTCAAAAACATATGTTTCAATTTTTTGTGGTTGTGTTTCTGTTTATTTTGATTTATTTTTTTATTTATACTCCTTCGCAGTTTATACAAACAGTTTATAAAACAAAATTATAATTAAAAATTGAATTAAAATTTAATAAACAATTAACTAAAATAAATTTTAATAAAACAACAAAACAAAAAAGAATAGTGTAGAGTAGAGTGTTAAATTATAAATTGAAAAAAATAGTTAAATATAGAAAAATAAAGAAAAAAAAAATTTAAAAACTAAAAAAAAAGAAACAAACAATTCTTCTTTTATATAGAAAAGATTTTTTTGAAATGCATTACAGGTTAAAATTTCACTTGTTTTTGTATTTTATATGTATTTATTTGAATTTACAAATTAAATGTTTTATTTTACAAATAAATATAAATAAAGTAATTTCTAAGTTTAAATTCTAATTTTTTATTTACAAAAATACAAATATAAACACCTAAATTAGTTATATAAAAAAAACTACTTCCATCTTGTTTATGTTTATAAACTTTTTCCATACAAACGTTCAACACAACTGAACGTTTGATTTTTGCACTACAAACGTTTTCCGATCGTTTTCAATCATATGAATAAATTATTTTCGAAATTAACGTTTTCCGTTTTCGTATTCTGTCATACCAAATGACAAACGTCAGTGATATTCGGAAAACGATTGAACGTTTTCGTTTTCAATCATAAGTCCCTAAGTGATTTTAGTGATTTTTTAATTTTTATTTATTAAAAAATTAAAAACATTAAGTTGAAGTAGATTATAAAAGTAGACTTATAAAATAGTTGATTCAATATAGCTAGATAGTAGAATTATGAAAAAGTTAAAAAAAAAATATTCAATAATATAGAAGATTTATTTGAAGTGTGAACAATAGTTTACATTATTTGCGGTTCATACAAGCAATTTTATTTGTCTCGTTACAATAAGTGTTTATAAATCGCTATAATAAATAGAAATAATACAGAAGCGATAATGTCAACAAACATGTACAATAGATACATTTAATTGATACATATTGTAGAAATTTATTTGAATGCAAGGAATATGTCATACAGATACTACAACAAAACACATCGTTACAATAAATTTTATCTGCAAGTGTGTAGATTGTTGATATACAGTCAAAATAATTATTCAAGGTACCTAAAATAAGCCCTTTTACCTAGAAATAAAGATCCTTTATTATGGTGGAAAGAACAACAACTTAATTTTCCGAATTTGAGAATTTTGGCAAAAAAATATCTTTCCGCAATGGTGACTTTAATACCTTGCTTTTTTCCAAAGCAGGAAATATTTTGAATGAAAGACATACGAAATTGAACTCGTCAAATCTGAAAAAAATCCTATTTCTAAATCAAAATTTAAAATATTGTTCGCACTTCAAATAAATCTTCTATACTATTGAATAATTTTTTTTTCAATTTCTTAATAATTCCACTTTTATAATCTACTGTAACCTTAATGTTTTTAATTTTTTAATAAATAAAAATAAAAATTAAAAAATTACAAAAATCACTTATTCTCTAAAAATCATTTTCCTAAACGAAAATTATTTAAATCATATTATCACTGCGATTTTGTTCCGTAATTTAAAAACTTAAAAGTAGCAATCGCAGTGTGCTAGAAAATCACTCTTTTTTTCATCTCTAATTGTGAATCATATTGAAACACAAATATTTTGAAAAAATCACTGTGATTTTTCACTGTGATTTCAATCACAGTTAGCAGCACTGATTACAAAATCACTTTTTTGCTCAGCTCTAGTACTAAATAATTTTGAACAAACAACCAAACTAATACGTTTTGTAAGAAATTAAATGAAATTTTATGCTACTATTTTTTATTTCTTTTTAAATTTCACATAGTTAAAGAAAATTTAATTTTCTTCAAAAAAAATCCTCGAACGGCATACTGGGACCCAGTGCTTCAGAAGTTATAAGCTATTTTGGTTCATACTTCCTGTTTTTTTTGCAGTATATTTTTTTATTTTCATTTATTTTTAATACAAGCATTTTTATTTTAACAGTGAAAATAGTCGAATATTTTCCTTTTCATTTTACTGATATGCTTATCATACAGATACACGTATTTCGACTACTACTTGCAAACTTCTTCAGTGTTTTGTACGCGTATCTGTAAGATAAGCATATCAGTAAAATTAAAAGGAAAATATTCGACTAATTTCACTGTTATACCAAAATTTTACTCTAATTATTGAATTAGACTCTAATTATTTTGTTTATAATTATTGAATGGATCTAATCCAAGAACAATGCTTTCGCAATAATAATATGGTAATCAACAAATTTAAAATCTGTACCTGAATACTTATTAATATTATCAGTATTTCCATCTTTTTAATTTTCCTTGTCACTAACCAAACCTAATTTGGAATGCACCTTTGTGCAATGTTATTCTTCATATTAATGCGAGCGAAAAATGTTTGTCACCGAAAAGTAATAAGGGAGAATCCGCTACTAAATTTCGACTTCATAAATTTACATGTTTTCAGCCCCTAATTTGATTTATTTGGAATTTTGAGTTAATGAATTATTTGACATTATTATAAGTTGTATAAAAAAATACATCAATTTCTGTAACACTCACTCAATTATAACAACAAAAGTAATAATGAAAATAAACATCCCATATTTTGTTTTTGCTTATTTTGTTGTTTTTTCTGATTTTATTTTTTTTCCATGCATATTATCATTGAGTAAATATATTGTATATATATTTTTAAATAATAGGTTGCCACATCCTATCCACACCAGCTATCTCTTTTTATCTAATAGAATCAATCATAAACATTATTTAAATTTTACCCCCAAAGATGTAGAAAAAACTATAAGACTTATAAACGTTATTTCGAAAAAAAAGCATATTATTATAAACGTGAAAAGGTAGAATATACATATTTTTTATCTTTCAATCGTAAAAACGAAATTTTTATCAAGAATAAACGGAATGTTTTCAATTTATCAAGACAGTAAATTTTAAGAAATATAACGATTTATTTTATACATATGTACCTACATTCACAGTTTTTATTCTTCAATTCAAGCAAAATATAAAAATGAAATTTTTACTAGAAACAGAAACACAAAATTATGACCAGTGGTATAACTATATGTTTGGGTAGTAATAGTTACTATATATATCATACATAATAATTCATCAAACAACTATATGTATTGCAATGGATACTATATTTTGCTATGATAATCTCATAATATATTTACTGGCATTGATATGATACATTTCTACGCAAATAACATTTTTAAACCTACAAAACAAAAATAAAAAAATTTAAGTAAGTGTGTGTATGAAATTTGTTAAGAAAAATTTTTCACCATAACTCTGAATGGTGAATTTTTTCTTATTATTTTTATGTTTTGTTTTTCTTATTCTTCTAAGTACAATTCGATCGCTTAAATCAGTTTGTACTTTTCTCTTAGCTTTGACTCTCTATATACAATATATTTACTCAATGATATTATATACTATTTATATTTTCAAAATATTTTGTTAGCTAAGCTATGAAGCTTCTTAATTTGATTCTCAAATTTTTTGAAACCAAATGAACAAAAATATAAGAATATAGGTACATGTTTGAAAAACAAAACCAAATAAATCGCTACTGGGCTGGTGTTGTTTATTTTATTATAAATTTTATCAAAACAAAGTTTTAAGTGGAGAAAAATATTGTTTTTAGTATATACTGTAAGTTAACAGTAATTAGTAAATAGAATTATTATTCAGAGTGACAGTATTAACAATTATAACGGTGTTTTAACGTCGCGGCGAGACGTCCATTATATTATGAATGAATGAAAGATTGAAAATTGAGAAAATAAACCAAATTTAATTTAGGTGGTTATGCTGAAGTTCGTCGGAATGTTAAATTCCGATTACATTCCGCATTTTGTATGCTGAAGTCCGTAAGTATTCCGCAGTTTGCAAATGTCATTATTTATCCGAAATTTTTAAATTTATGTATGCTGTAGTTCGTCGGAACGGAAAATAATTTGAAAATTGTACGACAGAATTTCTCATTCGGAAGTATTAGAATGGTGGTTCGGAAATGAATTATAAAGCATACAATTTTTGTATTTAGAATATTAGGAGAAGTAGAAAATGTATAATAGTTTTTTTTTTTTTTTTTTTTTTCATTTTTTTATTTTTTTTTTTTTTTTATTTAATTCATATTAATTTACCTTATAACTTAACAATAATTTTACAATGTGATTTATAAAAAATAAATATTGACCTCATTAACATAAGTATATGAAACCAATTAGGTGAAAATATGAAGGATATAGGCCTTAGCATAAGCTGTATGGCCTTATTAGTTAAATTTAACAAAGTTAATCAAAATAAGTTTGTTTTCTATCAGGACGTATAGTAAAATAAAAAAAAAATAAAACATATAATATGTTAAAACATATAAAAAAAAAAATCTTCCGAAACATCTGATTTTGATTTCTGTACAGACTTTGCAGTCGAATGGATTACAGCATACTGATTTTTTCGTATTCGGATCGGAATTTTTTTTCGGAGAGCATAACCACCTTAATTTCAAATTTTATTTCATTTGATTATGAAAGAAGGTGTATGATGTAGCATTATGATGACATATTCACTTTATACATTGTTATTGGTGCTTTAAGTCAATAATTAAAGTAGTAATGTGTGAGACATATTGCGTAATTAAGAGATAACGCAAAGTTACTCTTAGATTAAAGATTCTAACTTTTTGTTACATAATAAAATGGTAGGTATAATACCCTTTTTCTCGAAATTACTTGAAGTTAGGTAGATTACTTATTTAACAATATCGAGGTACTTATTCTCAATAAGTTAAACTTCTTTATATAAATTTATTTTTATTTTTGTTCTCACTTTTAAACATATGTCTGAAGTAGGATTGAAACATTTTTGATTAGTACCTCTACAATACAGCGATGTATTCTTTTTAAACTGCACACAAACTTTACAGTTGGTCAGCAGTGGCATTATACTATTATTTGGCATTATACTATTAAATATATGCATACATATATTTAATTGTTGATAGGTAGATTTGTTTAATTAAATAATTATTCTTATTTGTTTTTAAACTATGTAATAAAATTCAGAACCTATCTTGCAAAACAATATTTGACATATAAATATTTTTCTGTTTTTGTTTATCATAGAATATAATTGAAACACGTTAATAAATTGCTATGTATGTATCTATGAGACTATTGTAAATAGGAATTATGTAGCCATTTTAAAAATGTATATGCATAATATATTTCCATATATCATTTCGTCATATTTGAACGCTACTTTAAATTCTACCTGTTCACTGAAAATTAAAATTTTTTATAACACAAATATTTTGACCTATGTTTTTAAATTTTACATTTTTCAATATTATATATTTTATAGTGAATAAATTTAAAAAAAAAACAATTTAAAAACAAATAATAAAACTGAAATAAATTCATTAAAAATGAAAACTTAAAATCACCAAAACAATTTTTTTTTTATATATATAAGGAGAAAATCTCGAAAGACAATACAAAAGACACGTTTTTAAAAAAATAGATACGTTTTAAAAAAACCCAAATCGGATTGCAGGAAAATATATATATATATATATATATATTTTAAATATTTGGAAACAACTAATTAAGTACTTCTTAAAATATCAAAATATATTTTATTGCTTAATCCTTTAATTAAACATTCATTATTCATATATTTACAATAAACACAGGAACAAACAAAATAGGTTACCTACAAACAAAACCTACAAACAAAAAAATCTAATCCATTTTCTTTTCTGAAGTTTCTTATTTACCTATTCCAAAGATTTGTAAATAATGTTTGCACTTATTACCTAAGATTAGCGCGAAAATTAAAAATTCAAATAAATACTTAAATAAAAAAGGAAAGTGCATTGCAGAAAAAATAATAATGTAAAAATAAAAAATTGTAAAATATACTTTTATGGAAACAAAACTAGCCCACTAAAAAGTAGAAAATAAAACTAGTGGTGGATGTTGAGCATCTAGAACTATTATAAGATAAAACGCAAAAGTAAATAATGAATCTTGCTGGAAGAAAATACGCCGCACCCTAACCCAGTCAAGGCAAGAGAACTTGCCAGCTGACCTTTTTCCTAAGCTTCTATCCCAGAATGAGCTCCTATCCCAAAATACCAAGGCACATTTATACAAAACACTCATTTTACGGTGCTACTATATGGTTCTGAATTGTGGACATTACCAAAAGCAAGCGAGCATGCACTTGGTATCTTTGAGAGAAAAATTCTTCGTTGCATTTATGGTCCTATGTCTGACGCAGGGGTTTGCAGAAGAAGCTACAATGCTGAACTATATCAGCTGTTTAACGACATGGACCTAGCTAAAATAGTCAAAATAAGGTGTCTTTATTGGCTGGGACATGTAGAGCGTATGGATGAAAATGCTCCGGCTAGGAAACTCTTCGAATTCAAGCCCCAGGGAACGCGTCGTCGAGGGAGGCCGCACCTTCGTTGGAGTGATGAAGTATCGACAGATATGAAAAATCTTCAAATCACCAACTGGAGAGATTCCGCTCGTGACAGGAGTCAGTGGAGGGTAATTTTACATCAGGCGCAGGACCTTCAAAGTCTGTAGCGCCCAACAAGTAAGTAAGAATAAAGAAGAGTTTTTATTATACGGATATTATGTTCTAAAATGTGTAGGATATCAGGGTTCATGTCGACGACATTGATATAATCATCACTGTCGCCGAAGTCTTTAACGGGATTGAAAAAAATTCAATCAATAGACTTTTAAATTCAGAGTAACCATCCGAGTTGGGTCAAAATTGAATGCCATGTTAAATCAATACGATCATGTAAGTATCTAAGAGTTTAGATTAATTCTGATCTCATCGACTTAAATTAATTTCTTTAAATTAAAACTAAATAGGTATATTTAAATAACGTAATTTTTTTCCATGCTTATTTGATAAATGCATATAGGAAATGCTATTTTCTTGCTAGTAAATTTATCTAAATAATAAAATTAATTAAAATCATTTTATTTTCTTTGATTATCATTATTAATCTAATATAATGCAAAATTAAATATAATTCAAATATAATTTCTTCCTTCTTTTGTTCTGTTCACGCCTTTAATTTAATTCAATACAAATTTGAATTAAAGTCTCGTGTCTGACCATCATCGTTTATAGCTAAATAATACTATTATCAATATATTATATACATACCTACAAACAATTTACATTTCACTCTTTTTCATTATTTTCATTGTTGTTTTTTTATTATATACACGAGTATATTAAATTAAAATAAGTCAGCCGAGGCGTCATATAAATCTCTTTAATATTTTTATGGCTCGCATAAAATGTATATCCATAATAATACTATTGGAGACAACAACAAAACTAAAAAACTAATTCCAACCCTTTGACTAAAATTTTTTAAGTATTAAAAAAATTTACCTATTTTAGAAGGACGCAAAATTTTGTTTCATCATGCTCATATATTTTTAGTATCTCTAAGTATTTTTTTATGAAATCAAAAATTAAATTATTTCCTAATTTAATTTGAACCTATCATTGAGCTTAGAGTAGCGAATAGTTTAATTTTGTTAATTCAAAATTTGATATATCTAATAAAAAATAAGGTAATAAGGAACGAAAAGAATAGGAATAATTAAATTTTTTTTAAAGTTGATTTTATGAAAATTTGTATTCAATTCTTGGAAAATTATTGTTAATTTTTGTTGGATTCAATAAATTTATCTACAATTTGTAAACTTTTATTGAGATTTGTTTTGTTACATAATTCTAAAGATAATTAGAACTTCAGTTGCTAATTGGTTGTGCTTAATTTGAAAAATATTAACAACTGTGCACATTACATTTAAATGTATAAGCGTTGGCTTCTGCTTTGAATGTCCATTTTTTTTTTATTTTTACTTTTTAATTTTTATTTTCCCTTTTAATTTAATTTTACGATATCTAGTGTACTTGAGACTACACTAAAATTGTGACAAGAAATCAAGTGCGATGATTCGCACTAAAATTAATTCGAAATTTTTTGGAAAAAAATTAGTGCGATTACGTAGTATTTAGTGAAAAGTGAGATAGTTTAGTGTTAGGTTCGGAAACGCCCTAAGTATCTCAATATCATGTTCCAAACAGATGCATTCGTTTTCTGACTCGGTGGTATCTTCAGATTCAAACTTATTGTAGTCAGTTATTATTATTTTCTTATACAAACTTAGTTCGGTTATTTCATGTCAATTATCACCTATCGGTTAGTTGCCAAACATTTTGTTGCAACTCATGCAAAGTAGTTGGGTTTCTTTTTCCTTTTTTTAGTAGGCTCCTCCTCCTTTTCATCATGGCTTTCAAATTTATAAGTAGAAAATATTTTTAATAAACAACTAACGTTACGTCGAGATTTTTTCATTGTCATTTGCATTCTTTTTATACTTTGAATCCCTACTAATTTTTTTGTAATATTCTTGTAAGCGTTTTACATCCATTAGAAACCAAATTTTTTCTAGAATCATTAAACTTCCGTGCTTTCGAAAAATATCATAATACTCTGTTTTTGTTGTAATGACTGGTTTCATTCTTATATCTTTTTCTAATCTACCAAAAATTCGATCTGCAGGGAGAAAACTTCTTTTCGATTTGACGGTGCAACATTAATTAAAAAGTAAATTAGCATATGTAAAATATGGCTGCTTTTATTTTGGCCACCGCAGTCATCGCAAAACAACCTCAAAATTTTGATTTTTTTATGAATCTTTAATGAAACTAAGTATTAGTAGAGAGCTGAACCTATTTCAGTAGCGCCTCTACCAGATTATTGGGTTTCATCCCAGCTGTAAAATACAGGTTTCTGAGACTGTAGATCTACAATACAAAAATTATACAGACTTAGCTGTCTAGCGTAAAAAGCATCCTGAATCGGTGTTCTTGGTAACGATTGCACCTGTTGTAGATCAAAACAAAAGGACATACTTTTCTGAAACATGCTTCTTAAGATCTCGTAAAACGTGTTCGCACGCAGTTTGTGTATTCTCAATTCTGTTATCAATGTCGGTTTTCTCTTGAGATCTGTTTCATATTTAATTTTATATTTAGGTGCCTATTATGTATTTCGATCGAAATTAATCGAATCGTTCATCGTTATCGTTAGAGTTATTCGATTGGGATCGTTAGTGTCATTATGTATTTCGATGAAAATTTGATATAAAGTGTTTAAAAATGCTGCCTTTGTAAAATTCAAATCCACGATGAAAATGACATATGTTTGATTCTTTAACTGTCAAATTCAAATTATTATACGAAAAAAAACAAAACAATAGTGTTATATATTTAAAATTTTTAAGTTGAAAATAAGTTGAAGTGTTTAAATAAAATATAATTATAAAATTATAAGTTTTTATAAATAAAGAGTTTAATTTTTTAATTTCTGATAGTGTTGAAAAACGCTATCAAATTTCAGAATTAAAAAACGAACAAACATAATATATTCGGGATTATTCTAATCCACTGGATTTTGAAGATTATACGTATGTTATTTACACATGAATTTGATGAGTTATTATCTACATTATTAAAACTATTAAATTAGGGCAAAATTGAAATAGCCAATAAGTAACACGTCGATTCCAAATATAATTAAATTGGCCAGTGTGTTAAGATTCTGTCCGGTTTGTACCAAGGAAATGATTTGAAATAACTTTTTCTGTTGTGCATAAGTTTTATATGTATTTGCAGCTTATAATTATGTCTAAAATGGATCAAATTCCATTGCCCACTAGAAGAAAAAAGTCAAACAAATATTATTTTTATGATTAAAGTAGAGTTACTGAAATAATTAGAGCAGTAGTGGAAAGCTTATTCAAATTAAATCACCGAAGCAAAACGTACAACATTTATGTAATAGTAGAAAGCGATTTTTTTAGCATTAATACAATCTTGGTAAGCTTATACTTTATTGTAATTAGTTTACATTATTATAACAGTTTTTGTTTTTAGATATGTGATCATAATCAGGTGATTCGTTTTGTGAGTGCAAGATATCCTGGTACCCCTTTGGAAAATTTATAATGGTTTCTCATTATTTACACTAAGTTTTTATATTGCAGCTTATTTGTAACTGGCCTTTCATTTCTATTAAAATTTATTTCAATAAAAAATAATTATGAAGAATAAAGTAAAATACCTACTTTCATTTCAACTTATAAATTTATTTTTATTTCAAAAAATATCATAAATATAAAAGAAAACACCAAGTTGTCCAAGCGCACTCTTTTATTTTATCCGTTCAATTCAAAATTAAAATAATTTGTCCAAAATCTCTCTTTCGTGCTAAAATTTTACATCGATAAACTTTATCGATTTCGTAGACAATTTCTGAATGATATCGAAATACATAATGGCAATTTAGCATTTTGACATTTCGTTCGATCAAATCGTAATCGTTATAGAAATACATAATAGGCACCTTATTTTCAAACATCACTTTTTTTGTAATATGTGAAATGAATCAAACTAAAATATTTTGAAAAAAAAGTAAATCCAAATACTAAATATATTTATTAGAGTAAATTATAAAAAATGTTAAATGTCGATTTTTATCAAGCACAAAATGCAACAAAACAAACAAATTTGTTTTATAATCACGCATAATATAAAAAATAACATTTTTCGTTTAAAAAAATAAAATGTATGTTAATTAAAAATTAAAAAAATAAATACATGCATAAATAAAAATTATTAAACATAATGGCAATTTGATAATTTTGAATAGTCAAAATAACTTTTATTTAAAAAGTTTAAAAATGATAAAGAGACACGCTTTAAAATAATAACATTTGCAATAAGCTAAGGAATTTAATACAGCTTCGTGAAATAACACCGAAATACAACCATACAAAGTATTGAAGAGTTGACTGAAAAAGTATTTAGAATCAGTATAAAAGTGGTACAGTATAAAACGCTATGTGAAATAGTTCCAAAAAATTGTTACAGTTCGTTTTATAAATCAGAAACTACCCAAAGGAGTTTCCTTATTCGTTGGATTTGAAATGGATTGGATTTCCCCCTTACCAATTGGAATTAAAATTAGAAGCTCCAATAGTGATTCTACAAAATTCGAAGCAGCCAAAAATGTGGTACTAGTTTAATTAGAACTTTGCATCATTTCATTGAAGCATAAATTCAAACTGACTGTGGAAAAGGAGAACATATTTTTATTGCTAATTTGTCGCTAATATCATTATAATACCGTTACATATACCGTTCGAGCTTAAACGCTTAATATTTCCGGTGACATCGCAAGGAAAAATTGTATTTTTTTGGTCTGCAACTGAAAGAAGATTGTTTCTCTCATGGATAACTACATACATCACAGGTAGAAACAGCAAAGAACGTTCATGAAAAATCCAAAATAGTGTTTACAAAGAAATGCTATAGTCCAAGTTGTTGTACTGTTTATTTTGTTATCGCAGTGAAAAAAATATATTAGAATATTTTTGATAAACCAATTTTTTCGTCCACAATTTTAGTGAAGGAAAAATAATATATACATTTTGTTATCGACCCGGAAAACGTCAGGTAACTTTGCTAGTATATTATAATTTAATTAATAACATAATTCAAACATAATACAAACAAAGTTGGCTGTAACTCACTCAATAATAAAAATAATTAACGCATTTTTAAGTTTAATTTAAACAAAAATAATTTTTGAGAAGACTGTATCTTTAATTTATTATTTTTATTCATTAAATAGTAATAAATTGAAAATATATTCCATTCGAAGCGTCGAATTCCATAAGATCCTACCACACAACTTTGGGTTACCACATAAAATTGTATTTTTAATTATTATTATTATTTTTATAATTTTTATAATTTCATAATTTTTAAACGATTAATCTAACTATATTTAAGTTCTCAGTTAGTATTTAAATAGTTATGAATTCTTTTTAGATCTCAAATCTGTAATACCTTAAATTATTGATACAATACCACATTTCAATTCATATCAAGTATACAATAAATAAAACATTGTTGCAAAAACATTTTGTTGTTAAAACACTGGTATTGAAATCAGATAAATTTTAATTACAAGTACATTATTACCGTATATTTTGCTTAATTGAAAAGCTATACTTTAATAAAAAAAAATAGTAAAAAATATAAAAACAAAATTAATAATAATTTAATTTGTTTCAAAATAAGCTTTTTTTCTATTTAACGGATGTATGCAATGACGTTTTTAATTTTTAAAATAAAGCACTTGTAAAATTTCTTAATTTTAGATATATGTATGTAGGTATATTTAGACTACATAGTAGAATAAAATTAATTTTACAAACTAAAAATTTATTATAAATGCCAGTATTCCGAGAAAAAAATTACAGAATAAACATAAAATAAATAAATAAACCAAAAAATTTATATATTGAGAACGGAAAATTCACGCGGTTTGAAATCATCAAACATCAATTTTTTACATTATATTATTATGATATATATTAGTAAACGCCAGTTGAATATTTTTGAAGAGAGATCCAATTTTAGCGGTATATTTATCTTGTGGTTTAATTTTTACATAATGCAACAAATATAATAAGAGAAAAGCGCGCGCTACTCTATGTCACACAATCCATTTTAAATTGATACATTTAAAAAGTAACAAAAAATTGAATCAATATATTAGTTTCAATATATGCATATAAGGTTATGTTTATAGTGTACTGGCGAGCTTTGCCCGAGTAATTGGGAAATTCTTAGGAGCTTTCTTTATTTTTAATTTGCAAAGGAAAATATTATTTGTTTCTTTTTTTAATAAGCTAACCATTGGTTAGCTGTTGTAGATAGTTGTATGAATTGACCTGATGAAATAAGAAAAAAATACCTTATATTCAAGTGTTTCTTTTAAATGTTTTAATTTTATGTAATTTTTTACCTATCAAGATACATACCGAGGAAATATGAATTCGTATCGCTGAAGATAAAAATTGATTGTGGAGTTGGAATTATAATAAGAAATATTTTTGCAAATACATAATTAGTTTTTATAAAAACTTGTTTTCTAGCGTTAGAGTAAAATTTTTGGTATAATAGTTAAAAAAGTCGAATATTTTCCTTTTATTTTACTGATACGCGTATTTTGTCTACTACTTACAGACTTCTTCAGTGTTTTTACAGATACGCAGTGTAGGACAAAAGTAAAACAGTACTTAAACTGATCCGGCTTTGCATGGAAGAAAATTATTTCACCTTTAGAGAGAATTTCTACAAGCAATTGAAGGGGGCTCCAATGAGAAATCTCCTCTCTCCATTCATCAGTGAAATTTTCATGGCTAAATTGGAGTCAGATTTAGCAGCAGAAGAACGGTTACCAAGATTTTGGAAGAGATACGTAGATGATATTTTTGCTGCAATAAGGGAAAGGGACTTAGAATCAACCTTAACTACTCTTAACGGACTTCACAGGAATATACAGTTTACTGTGTAAAGAGAAAAAGAAGGTCAACTACCGTTCTTAGATTTACTGTTAAGCAAAACAGGAACGTCCCTAGAACTAGAGATTTACAGGAAACCTACGGATACTGACAGGGTCATCCCGAATATCTCCAACCACTTCTATCAACATAAGATGGCATCGTTCAACTACATGATCCATCGAATGTTAACACTTCCCATCTTCCAAAAAGGTTTAGTAAGAGAAACTAAATACATATTTGAAATTTTGAGAATAAACGGATATCCGAAAAAACCATCACGGACTTACTTAGTAAACGGAAAAGAAGTTTACAACGGAATCCCCTCACTAACCTACTCACTGATCAACAACCCGAAAGAAGAGTAGCATTGGAGTTTAGCAAGATTTCTCTCAAACTCAGAGCAAAATTAAGAAAGCACGGGTTAGATATCGTATATAGCAGCAGAACCAACCAAGTCAAGTCTGTTCTAGGTTCAACTAAAGACCCAATCGAACAAATGGAAAAATCAGTTATATATAAGGTAACTTGCAGTCATTGCAACAAAGTTTATATTGGGCAAACTAGGAGAAACATGCAAACATGACTCAATGAACACCTGAAAGAAGCAGAATTGGCTAAGAAGAAGAACTCAACAGAGTTCCGATCCAAAGTAGCAGAACACATCATCCAGGAGAATCATAGTATTTCGAAAGAAGACATTATAATGGTAAATTACATTAGAGGTTCTAGGAATTCAATTCGAAAGAAGATTCTAGATTCAGCTGAAAGCATCGAAATTACCAAGGCAACGGATTGAAGACCAAGACAACGGATATTCTTCTTTATTTAAATTTTTAGTTAAATATACACCCATATTCTGTTAGACCCATCTCGCGAGATCGCGTGAGAATATCTCTGACGAGATAGTTTTGTATTCTGTTAGACCTTTGACGAGACGAGATAGCCATTTTTTATCTCGTCAAAAATTGTAAGCGATAGAGTATCTCGTCAAAGTATTTTGTGTTTTTTTATCAAAAAACTGAATTAAATAAATATATTGAATAGATAAAATAGTTAAGTAAAGATTAATAAACAATTTTTCATTATTTTTTTTTCATTATTATTAAAATTGTGCTTTGTTTTGAAAAAAAAAAACTATCTTTACTATTACTAGTTTTTGTACTAAACTAAAAAATATTTAAAACATAAATATGTATATTATTTATTTTTCCTTTAAAAAATATTTTAAAACTAATACTAAGTTAGTGGGGTTAACACTTTCCAAAAAGTTTATAAATCATATTTCGTTTATATACCAATAATTATTTTTGATAGTAAAAAATGATCAGTACTACCAACAAATAAAATGTTCTATCGCGCCGCTTACAGTGTCTAACAGAAAGGCATATTCAGCGAGACGAGACGAGATGAATTTTTTCTTCTCGTCAACGATGGGTCTAACAGAATATGGGTGATAATAAAACGAATAACACCACCCCTACCTGTCACTCTAACGTTGGAAATATTATTTTAAATACCAACAATAAAATAAATACCCTACCAGTGCTATTTCATTGTATAATAAACAACCATGCAGCTGCGAAAAACATCAAATTGTTACTTGTGCGAATACAATAAATAAGACGGTTTTAGATTTCTTTTCTCAGTTGAGTACAAAATCCTGAAGAAGTCTGCAAGTAGTAGACGAAATACGCGTATCTGTATGATAGGCATATCAGTAAAATTAAAAGGAAAATATTCGATTATTTTCACTATTATAATGCATAATTGTTTATTTCTATGTAGTGTGAAACTTGTTTTAGGTATTAATAATAGACATTTTTATTTCTATAAAATTCAAATATTACATTCTTAATTCTATCTTAATATAAAACTTATGCTAGATTGCTAGATGTAAGTAGTAACATTTTAATTATTGGTACTCTAAGTTATTTAATTAATTAATTGTTATTCATACGTTTTTCATGGAAGTCCTAACCTAAATCCCAAAAACAAAAAGTCCCAATGCTACGAAATCGCAAATTAGATAAAATTTAGTGATACAAAATCCCAAAACAAAAAAGTCCAAGTGATACAAAATTCGAAGGAACTATTAATATTTATTTATATGTATAGGTGAGATTCTAAATTAGGAGACATTTAGAGTCAATAGGTTAGATTCAAAATCAGCAGACTTAATTTTTATATATTTAAGAAAAATCTTTTCTAGATAACAATAACATAGAAAGCAATAGCAAATAACAATATTGTAGCTCGGTGACAAAACAAATGACAATATTGTAGCTCGGTGGTGCTTGGCTTTTGAAACAATTATAAGCAAGCTTTTATTAAAAAAAAATAGAAACCAGAGCCTTTAGTCACTGGGATTGTTTATAATCTGTATATGGTGGCACTCTTGTGCCCTCTTTCAATGTATTTTAATGCCAAAGCCTTGATTACATAGGTTTCAATTTGAAAAGCAATTGGGTATACATCAGGCTGAACTTGAACAAGATGAACCATCATCACCGACGCCTGTTTCGTTCACGACTTTTGTCCCATCATTATATCATAACAAAGCTCCTAGAAGTAGGATGGTACATACGAATTTTGCTTGAATCGTTAAATTTTCACAAAAACAGATGATGACTTCATTATTGCTATTCTACTTAGTATTGTTGACTATACCTGTCATCTAGTAAAAGTGATACGAACTTTATCTCCAACGGAATTTGTAATAAAGATTGTATTTTTGTCTGCAGCGTTGCCGATTACGCTATAGAGAGATATTGAATACTAAGCAATAAAAAACCCTCATTTAGAATACCCATATCTATTATAAAAATAATATATTCTAAAAGGTTATTATAAAAAGAATGTCAATTTTAAGAATTTTGACCAAAATTATCTTTAGATTATGAAACGTTTGCATCGATTAATTGTAATATTCTAATATGTACAATTTGGACAACTATTATGTCACTACAATAATCAATTGCATTAAATCACTTTGAGCAGTTTTTTCAAAAATCAAAATATAAATAAAAAAAATAATGATGATTCTAAATTATGAAATTTAAATTTTTTTTAATTGAACGAAAAATAAAAGAATTAATACTTACTAAAAAAAATCCAAATTATAATTTTATTAGTAATGGCTTTTATTTAATTTAAAAATAACAATAACAAAAACACAATCAAATAACATAAGCGCGCTATCTAATGATGAAAGATTTAAACAAACAAAAAAAATAATCGTACAAAATTCTAAGACGAATAATTCGATTTTATAGATTTTAAGTACTTTTTCTTAAATGATTTTAATTAAAAGATATATTATATACATATATAATAAATTAACAAATATTAATGGGACATGATTGTTAACACAGGAATAACTTTAATAATACATATTATTATTTGCCAACGAATCATAGGAAGAACGTGCTCTTCAAGAAGAAACATATACAAATCCCCCGGGTGAACTTTATGCGAATGCTCGCCTGGAAGAATTAAAAGCGAATGAATTACGTTTCATTAAAACAAATGTTCTCTTAGAAGAAGAAATGGCGAATGAAATAAAAGAACTTTAGACGAATGTTCGCCTGGAAGAATTAAAAGCGAACTAATTGCGTTTCATTAAAATAATATTTATTTTTGTTTTCTCCATTTTGAATATATTTTTCATATATGTATATGAAAATATTTTCAGTTATTTTTTAAAGCGCACGTGTTAAGTACAAACTTCAAAATTTTTTAATGTATTAAATTATAAATTTTTTTTTAAATTTAATTAAAAAAATAAAAAAAAAATAAAACAACCTTAAATATTTACAATAAATAAATATTAATAATTAAATTTTGATGAAATTTATTGAAAATTATTTTAAGTCCCTGAAACAGATATTATCTTCTTCTAAAAATTCAATTTTTATTCTTCTAAACATTGCATTTCTTTCATATATGAGCTCATATTATGTTCTTCTCAACATTCGCTATTTATTCTTCAAAACATTCGTATTTTCTTCTTCCCGGGGAAGCTAATGCGATTCAATTTACGATTGTCGCGGCGATGTTAGCCTTTTCATAATACTAATGAAACCTTTTCATAATACATTCTTCTAGGGGATACTTCGGCGATAATTTTGCGATTCTCATGATTTGTTGGGCTACTTTATATACATACTTCTATATTAATGAAATGATATCTTTAAGTGTATTGAAAATATTGATATTAAAATAATTAATATTTTTTGAAATCTCGAAAATTATTTGTGTAGCAATTTCAACTAAATTAATTCTGTCAACTATTAAAAGCTTATTTCCTCGTTTACAGTAACTTAGGTAAAATCACATTTTCGTGCTTAATTAAGTACGGTACCACAATTTTGCAATATCTCAACACTTGTGTTTCGCTTAACGCTATAATTGCTGATTTTAAGGAATGTAAATGAGACTCAACGGCATGAAAATTCGCTGAAAGTCCTTAAATATTGAAAAAACCAACTTTGAAAGTAGCAATTGTCATCTATAAAAAAGATTATATTATTAATATAGAGAGTATAATTTAAGTATTGAAAAAAAGGGAAAAGAACAGAAATAAAAAACCAAAAATAAGAGAAAAAAAAAAATAAAAGTTATATTTAATAGAAGTATGAAGAAAAAAAAATTAATAATAAGTAAACACTTAATCCTCATGTTCATCAACAACGCAAATTAAAGGTCCACGGAGAATGCATCTGTGGCTCCGTTATATATACAACAGTTTTTATAACACTTACTGCATTAAATCGATTTCTTATTTTTTGTCGTAGAATCTGAATTTGCATCAAAACGTACCCCTTCTCAAGTGAAAACCTCGATTTCGGCCAGTTTCGGCGATTTTTGGTCTTAAAAAACCGATTTGCGGTCCTTTCCGGAAGTTTAAAATACCACCAATCGATAGAGCACCCTCGATTTAATTGACAAACATATTTTTAAGTTTTAAAATAACGGCTCCTTCTCTTAAAAAGCTGATACGCATGCTCTGGAACACCCGGTATAAATTATTATATTTAAAATACTTATTTAAAATTAATTATTTGAAAATTGTACATTAACATAATCCCTTACATCAATTGTTTATCTTTGACATTCTTAGTTTTTTTTTTAGATAAAGTGTTACAAAAACAAATAATTTCTCATATATTTCTTTACATAGTTATAAATTTTTTTAAATTTTTGTTTTTATTTCTTTCAACAACAAAGGTCATACGTGATGTTAATAAACAAACAAAATTAAAATACAAAATCATTAAATAGAAATCGGAGTAAATTTATTGTAATTTTAACCACCATACCACCAAAGTACGCGTTTTGCAAATGAAAGAGAAAAGAATATGTAGTTTTTGCTTAATTTTTTTATTGTATTATAAAAAAAATTTACATACACAGAATATAAATTGTGTTTTGTTTTTGGTTAGAAACAAAAAATATTTGTACACGCACGTAGGTATTGTACTTTGTACATACATTCAGGTATACTTGAAATACATTCTATAGTTGTTAAATATATTAAAACATATATTTGAAATATATCTGACTAAAACATTGTTTTGTTTTTTGCCACACCATTTTAAAGAAAGTTCTCATTAAAAAAATTAAAACAAAAAACAAAATTACACAATTCTTGTTCCTTCTTTCTTTTTTTGACAATTATTGTCAAATTGTTTGCTGTTTTTGATTAACTTGCAAAAAAAAAATAAAAAGAAGAATTACTAAATTACTAGAATTAATAAAAACTACACAATTGAAAAATTATGTAAAAAAAATCTAGAATTTAAATTAAAATCTTATTCAATTCCTATAACTTTCTTTTCGGAATCTATAATGAGCGGTATTTTCCAGGATATTTCCAAATTATGTATGATCATGTACCATATGTAAATTTTGTAAGTATGTGCCACAACGCAAATTGTCGTATAACTATTTTATTTATTTAATTATTTGCAGTATAAATTGAGACGACAAGTCTCTATAATATATATACTTAGACACTAATTGAGTTAAAAACTGATAAAAGCAATATGACTCTCAGAATATTAAGAGAAAATTTAAACCAAACTTAATTAAAATTAAAATCAAAATTAGTATAAAATTATAAAATTCAAAACAGCATTATTTTTAGAATATACAGTCTTATATAAAATAAAACGCAACAATCCTGCTGCCAACGTGCTGCAAAATAAAATAAAAAAAAAAATCTATAAACAAAAATTTTTTCTTTGCTGCGTTTGTTTATGTACCTACCTACCCTACACAATATAAAAACAAAAAACAAAAAACAATATGAAAAAAATAATAATGTGATTAGTAAATTTTTAAAATATACTTTTATGGAAACCAAACTAGCCCCTAAAAAGTAGAAAATGAAACTAGGGGAATGTTGAGCATCTAGAATTACTATAAGATAAAACGCAAAAGTCTATAATGAATCTTGCTGGAATATTGTTAATGATATTCCTGAGGAGTGCTAGGAGTTGCACGGCAGCAACCCGAACCAGTCCAAATTTTCGAAATCGGTAACAGTCGAGTTTCTTTATTTGTGAAAGAGTATCTCAGTGTAAATTTTCATACCTGCAACACAATTGGTTTTTGAAATATTGCTGAGACCTGCTAGGAGTTGTACGGCAGCAACCTGAACCAGTCCACGTTTTTGAAATCGGTAACAGTCGTATTTGTGAAAGAGTATTTAAAAGTAAATTTTCATGCCTGTAATACAATTGATTTTTAAATACGCCTGAGACATGCTAGGAGTTGTACGGCAGCTACCCAAACTTTTCATTTGATAGATTTGTAAAGTGTTGTGTCAGGTTGTTTTTTTAATCATAAGTAACTGTGCAAAATTTCAGAACTCTATCTTTTTTAAACAAAATTATTAAAATTCTTTTTGCGTTTGGTTTTAATATTAAAAAAAATATTCAACCAAATAAAAACATATAAATATATAAAAAATAAACAGACTGACAAGTTAATATAAAAGTATATAAATGAAAAACAACGTAAACCAAAAAAATATCTTCTCAGTTGCTTCAAAATCGCATCTGTACTTAGTGTGTTTGCATAATGAAAAGACTTCTAATTGTGACATATATGTAGATAGATAGATATTATTGTAGAATTTAATATTGTTAAGGATTTTGAAATTATGTATTGCTAAATGATGTTTAATATGAATAATTGTAAACTGCACACCATATCTTAAAACAAATAGGGTTATGTAGTTCGTTGGTGAAACTATGCATTACTGGGCTTTCAGAAAAGAAGAAAAAGTGCTTTTTTTTTCAATACAATTATTACAATATACAATACATATATAAAAAAAACAAATCTTGCAAAAAAAAACAACAATAACAACACCAAACAAAATTTGGAATTCTCATTCCATAATCCACACTTGCAGCAAATATTAAATTGATGCGTGGTTTCTATATATATGTATGAATTAGGGCGTAATTAAAAAAGTGTTTATATATCCAAAAACATATGTACGTACCTACATAATCTTGAAACAATTCTGATAGCATAGCTAATATGTAAAATTGAAATTGAATTTTTTTGTATGGACAAATGTTAGAAGAGTATAAAACTATTCTATCATATTGATTCAGTATATAAAAAAAATCTTATTTCGGAAGTAGGTAATTTACACACCTACATGGTTATCATAATTATTTACAAAAAAAAATAAACAAATTTTGTAATTTATATTGATTTTTTTTCCTGATAAGCAAGATGATGAGATTGCGTCGTTGGTTAATAAAACATAAGTAATAAGAGAGCAGCAGAAAACAAGCAAACTAATTCACAAAATCAGATAAATTTGAAAATAGGAGAAATTATATATATGCATATATAATACCACATGAATATCATATTAAGCATTTACATCTTTCTCTTTTTTGCAACCGTATACCAGACTGAGAAAGGTGATGCGTTGAATTGGTTAACAAAATTTTTTTCAGTTTATTGTTTATTATTTTTTTTATTTACACAAGAAATAAAAGGAAAGAAAAATAAAAGGAAACCTCCTTTTTATTTTAATTTTTTTTAATCCACATCTAACAAAAATTGAGATTGCATTTTTTTTCACGTGTTAGAAGAGTGCAACATAATTTTTAAGCTATTCCAATTTGGTCAGTTTTACAATTTGATTTGTTTTTGTTTTTTTTTGTAAAATGTACATGATGACAAAAAATATGAAAATAGAAATATCTGTGTGGAAATATGTGTATAATATAATAATTGATAATAAATGATATATAGGTATAGGTATACACCAACAATGAATTAAAAAAAAGTTTTTACCTATATGCATACCTACGTCAAACTATTAAAATATATAATATTAGGTATACAATTATTTACTAAGCCAATTATATGTATATAATATAATATGATATATTATTCATATATCATCCATTGAACCAATCTTCTGGGCTGGAATGTAAATCAAAAATTAAATACTTAGATAATTGGATGAGTTAAAATTGTTTTTGTTGTTTTTTCTTTCAAAACATTTTTCATTGTTTATATATTGATTATAGCTACAAATCCAAATGCATGTTATTCTTTTCTCCGCGAAATCATCAAAATAAAAATTAAAAATAAGAAAGGAAAATTATTGAAAATAAAAAAAAAAAAACAATGTGATTTTTTTTTGTATATAAAATTGAAGGGTAATAAAGTTATTTCAAATAAACGTAGGAATTTAGGACTAAATAAAACAGTGAAAAGTTTTTTCAAAATTCACAAAATTGTCAAAATATCTAAATGTAGGTATTAAATTTAAATATGTAGCAATGATTTATGAAAATAAATAATTTTTTTGCTACACTTTAATATAAATAAATAGTTATTTGCTACAAATAAATTTTTTAAATTGTCAAAATACAAAATATCAAAATTACAGAATAGAAAATTCAAAACGTTGATGAACTGAATGACAAAAAAAAATGGAATGATAACATTTACGCGCACATATTATGAAGATGCAATTGCAATTGACGCTAATAATAACGCTAATAATAAACGCTAATTAGCCAGCTTTTGCAACAAATTTTGTTGACTGCAATTGCAATTCAATGTGAACACATCCAATTACCACGCGATCTATTAACTCTTTTTTCTCTATGATAAGTCTATTATTCCTTTTATGAAAGAGAGTTTGTTTAGATAAGTTAAGATGTAATTTTGTGATAAATATTTTAATAAATTATTAAACCGTGCGTGAGCATGGGCCGTTCCTACTAGTGTATATTAATAAATATATGTATACTAGCGAATCCCCTGTGCAATTGCACAGAAGCAGTTCTTTCAGGTACGATTTTATATAAAAAGAAATATTTGTTTTGGTATAATTGTAGTTGTTTTCTGAATCGCTTGATTCTTGAATATATATACTTTACAATGAAATTAAAGTATAATACCTAATACTTTATGACGAAATTAATCCATTACTCTCAACGTGCAGATCAATGTATTTTAATTCGTTTATAGTCAAAAATGTTTGTAGTCACAATTCTGTTATAGCCAAAAAAATTTTTGGAAAGAAAATAAAAAACTTCATAAGTTCATACAATCGATGTCGTTTATAGTCACGTTAAAATATAACGCAAATTTTTCAATAAAACAAAAAAATAAGTCAAAAGTGAATTACATATTTTATTAAAAAACTGATTTATATATTGTCTTTTTCTGTTCTTTATTCCAATTATGTATATTTGGTGATTTCATAACAGAATTGCTATTTATGAACAAAATAAAGTTTAAAATTGTTATATCTACGAAAGATATTATATATATCTAAGAAGAATTTGATTTTGTTAATAAAGATGCAATTTTTTTGACTACGCCTATAATTACAAAACGGTTATAATCAGTAATATTACTGAAATTTAGCGAATGACTATAACCGTGTTTTACTACATATATTTTTTTTAAATAGCAGAAGCACATGAACTAACATTAAATTATATCATTTTTGAAGAGTATGATATAATTTTGTTTTCAATTTTTATTTGTGTTTTCGTTTATGTACTTTTTCTTATAAGTTCAAATAAGATTGAAATTTATGTTAAAGTATAGATGTAGCTCAACTTGGAAATAACCGTCACTATTTGGTGTAACTCTTTTAAATGTTTTAAGTATTCAGCAAAAAGAACTTGCTCGAATTTTAATACTTTTGTGGTGTAATTTACTATTCAATTATTCTTACTTTTTTACTCACCACGTCGTTCATCTTGTGTATTATATATAAGATTGTTATGTATATGTATATTTATTTATTTGAAGATTTATTTTATGTATGAATAAGTTGTTGTTATTGTAAATGCTGTATGAAGTTATGAATAGTATGGGTAATAATTTTGGATTTCAATTTTATTTTTTTAAAGGTTTTTAGGCTGCAGTTATAGCGGTCAGTAAAATGAATACGTAAAATTTTTGTTTTCGATTTTACAACCACCGTAGACACAAGATTTTAGTAAAAAGTTATAGGAATGAAAAAGAATGTTTTCACAAACAAATTTTGTTCAAAATTTTAACATTTAAAGTTAAAATTTTAATAAAAAAGCAACTTTATCATTTTACGGATACGTATTTTTTTTTTCTGAACAAAACAAAAAAAATAAACAAAAGGAAACAAAATTATTTCAATAAAGTACACTTCATTTTGTTCATTTGTTTCATTTTTTCACTGTTTCATTTCATCAGAAAAAAAAATTCTGATGCAATTTAAAATAAATTCATTAGTTTTGTTTGTTGTTTACATTTTGGTTTGGTTTTTGCTGAAGAATTTTTTTTTAAAATGGAGCAAACTCCGACAAAAAACTAAACAAAAAATAAAGATTTTGAAAATAAGATAAAAATTCGCGAATTTGAAACCAAACTGATAATGGAAGTAAAAAACCATTCGTGTTTGTATGTGAAATACAGTCCAATATACATCAACAAAATTAAAAGGGAAGAAGCATGGACTGACATTGCTATGATTTTCTGCAAACCAGGTATTTTCTTCCTTCCTTCCTAGTAAATAATATTGATAACAAATTCACATTTGCAGTTCAAGAATGCCAGAAGAAATGAACCTCTTTGAGAGACGTTAACATATAATAATCTTACTGAATAAAGGAACTTTTTTTTATTAATTACACGATTTCAAAAAGTTCGCTTGGAATATATGTAATAGTACTATTAATAAAACTTCAACTTTTAATTTAACTATGAAAACAACTACTTTTATTAATTCAAATTCACAACAAGAAAACGTTAAATTGAAATGACAACAAATTTTACGGAAGCAATTTTTCTGATCGTTAAAACCGTCTCACCGTAAAAATAAAATATTTTTTCACTGTTTCATTTTTACGTATTCATTTTACTGATCGCTTTAACTGCAGCCCTAATCAAAATAATTATGTTATGAAGCTGTGTATTAGCTGTGGTAGATGGTGATCTAACGAATGACCAAAATTTTCCAAATGTAATCGAAGTTATTCTTTGCAATAATTTTATCGTACAAGAAATTTTTGGAGATAGTTTAAATGTGGATAATTTTGCTAACTATTCAAAAAAGGCAATTCTTTGCCCAAAAAATTCCAATAAACTATATACAAAAAATGTTGTATATAAAGAGGTTTTGACATCTAATCATTAGAGAAAAAAATGGTAAATTTCCTTTGTCAACGGTGTTTTACGCCGGAGTGTTAAGTGGGCCTACAGGGAAACCACAAATAAAAACGCACTTTTTCTTAAGCTCCTGAGTGATGCAGAAAAAAGAAAATACATTTTCAATAACAAAATTGTTGTTGTTTAACTCAAGTTGCTTTTGTAAAAAATCAAATTATCGAATTATTTCGACCTTTATAGAAAAAAAAAAAATTTCACATGACTTAACATAATACACCTAATATTTCATTACATTTCTTAGACTTCATTTTTTTGTGCAGTTTCACTAGAAATTTTTTTTTCTAATTAGAACACCGTTCATCTAATTAGAAGTAGGATATATGATGTATCCTGCTATTATGACGAGGAAGGTAATATGAAGGTAAAATGTCGAGGTAATAATTAAAAGCTGTGGAGGATCGAACAAAACAAATTTTGTTATATAAGTATAGAGAACTTGCAGCAGTAATCAATTTGTGTAAAAAACAAAGATATTTGAAGGCGATTTGTTTAATGTGCTCTGACCACGTAAGTATAGTATTGAAAACAACACACAGATTTTTAGCATGCTCAACATATGAAATAATATTACCATTTATTTTAGGTTGGCAGTAGGAATAATTTTTGAATAAATAACAAGAGCTTCAGATTTAGTTGGGTTTAAATTCAGGTTGTTAGTAATTGCTCCATAAGATATGGCATCAAGCTTATCATTCAATTTGGCAGCATGATAAAAGCTATGAATGCGAGCAGTTCATAAACATCTGAGCATCATCAGCACAAAATCTGCAATGTATTTTCAACGTAAAACCTTGCAGTTCATTTCCTCAATACTTTTATTGAAAGTATTGAATGTATCATCAAATTTTTGGTTGAGGCGACATTCAAGATCAACAAATTTCTTATCGGTTGTTGCTGTCAAGACTTTTTCCAAAAGAATCCAACATTTTAGCAAGGTCTTGAACCATTTTAATTAGGAGCGCATTGTTACCAATATCGGCAGACGGAGAAGTTGTAGAGGTTTTTGAAGATGATGCATTGTTTGAACGAGTATAAGCTTTAAATTATTAGTTGCTGTGTTAAAAACCATCTTATCAACGAATGGCCATAAAATGTAATAATATATTTGAAAGCCCATAATCAATTTGAATTTCACGTCAAACGGTTGAAATAATTTCGGTGATATAAATAAGATTTTAAAAAATAAATTAAGATATTATAATTCTTTAAATTAGTGTTTAGTGTTTAAATTTATTAGCAAATTAATATAAAACAATAAATTCTAGGATTACATTTAGTTTAAACCAGTGTTAAAAAACTAATATAAGAATAGAAATAATTTTAATAAAAAAGGTAGCCATTACGGCGTCCTTTTCAAGGACAAAAATATTGTTTATATTATTATAATAGTTAGTATTTAAGTCTAATAAGTAAAAATACAGCTAAAAAATTGAAATAAAAACAATTAATTTTAATAAATAACCATAAATTAGTGAAATAAGTGTTTAAAAACAATAATAATAATAAAAAAAGGCAGCCATTACAGTGTCCTTGTCCAAAATATTACAATGGTGTTACAAAATTGACATAATAAAAAGTAGTTCTCGGAAGATTTTTTAAAAATAGTGATCGGACTTTTTAAAAATAGTAGTAAAAATTAGTTTACCCAGTAAACTAAATTAGAAAAAAGGGTAAAAAAAAAAAAAAACAGAGCGCGTAGATTTAGAGGGGGTACCCAATATGGGTACAACAAACAAATTTGCTATCCTAGGTGGAATGGATGATTTCATTCCGAAAAGAAAAAAGACAATTAAATCCAAAAATGACATTATGAATAATACATTATTAAACTTTCTAGTACTTGGAGCAACAGCAAGCAAAAAGGATAGGGAGAAAAGATTCCTTACCCTTAAAACTAAAGATTCAGACTCGAACATGAGGAAGTTTAATGTATTTTTAATCAATAAGCTCTCACAGGGAATTCACTCGGGAACTAAAGCCAACAGAGATGGTAACCTCACACTGGAGGTTCCAAATAGAATAATAGCCACAAAATTTATGAAGATCAAAATTCTAGGTTCCATGGAGGTGGAGGTTGAGCTAAATAATAATTTGAATCAATCAAGAGGCAATTTCTTCTGCAGGGACCTTATTATGCTCTCTGACGAGGACGTCCCAGCGGACTTCAAGAACATAATCCAGATGTACTCAGCATCTGGAGATATAAAAAGAAAGTGTTTATTGAGAATAAACCTAATGAGCAGCTAAGCGGCCTGATTCAAGTCACTTTCGATTCCCTTGAGCCACCAAAGGAGGTCAAGGTTGGTTTCCTGATCCTGGAAGTAAGAAAGCAATGCGGTGCAATCAGTGCCAAAGGCTTGGACATAGAGCGAAGCATTGTAAAACAACAACACCAAGATGCACCAGATGTAGTAAGGAGATAAAGGAAGAGCATGAAAACATATGCAACCCAGTAAGCTGCATTAACTGTAAAGAGGCTCTAATGGATGACGGGCATCCAGCAAATGACCCGAACTGCCAGGCGTACGCCAATCAAAAATTAATCATAAAAATTGCCACGGATAAGAGAGTTTCAAGGAGAGAGGCGGCTGCAGAAGCAAAACATTTTCAATATTCAACTCCGTCAAAACCAGTAACAATCTCTTTCAACAATATATTAAAACAGAACACACCGGTCTCGTTAATCAACACACAACAAATAACAAATATAACAGAATCTACAAAACCAAAAGAAAATAACACAAATCAAAAAGGAAAAAGTTCGGAAAACACAGCAAGTAACAAGCAAGAACCTACAATTAGCACTAAAGACTCACAAATAAGTAATGTAATAACTCATCAAACCCAATTACAATTACAAATCAAAACACAACAAACACAACAACAACTACAACAAAATACCCAACAACCACACCAACAAACTTTAACTAAAACGCATCACCACAACAACAAATTCTAACTAAAACACAACAACCACAAACACGACAATAAACACAAAATAAAAATCAACAACCAGTGCCACAACAATTACCCACAGGACAAATTGTTCCTGTTAATAATCAATTCAATAACTCTACAACTATAGACTCACTTAAAACCGGAATAATTAATCCTCATTCAGCTACACTATACAAAAAAATCAACAATACGAAAGTAGCTGTTGCTGAAATGGAGATAGAAGATCACTCTATCTAAAGATAAGTATATGCATCCCAGAACACACAACCCTCAATCCACCAATTACACTTACTCCAATTTAAATACAAACACCCCCTCACACTCCATCCTCCAGTGGAATGTCCAAGGGTTCCACACAAACAAACACTACATACACATGTTAATAGCTAAATACAATCCACTCATAATAGCCATACAAGAAACCAATATACACGATCCATATCAACAGACTAGACTCCGCCAATACGACTGCCTGCTACCACCCATCCTGAATAGAATGGGGGGTGTAGGTTTTCTTATTGACAGAGGCTTGAAATATACAAAGATCAGTTTGAATACGCCACTCCAGGCGGTGGCCATCACGTTTGGGCTCCCTGGGATCAGGGAACAAATCACGCTGGTGAACTTGTACCTTGAACACGACCTGATACTGTGTAGAAGTCACCTGAATGACCTTAAAAACCAACTTACAGCACCATATGTCATTTTGGGTGACTTCAATGCAAGGAATGAGACCTGGGGAGATCATCTAACAACCGTGCGGGGGCAACTGTTGGACGATTGGACGGATGATAATCCTGATCTCTGCATACTCAATAACCCGGTACCCACACACTTTAGTACCAGAGGCACACACACAGCACCTAACCTTACAATATCACACACCACAATAGCCTATAAATTCGATTGGGAGGTAGATTATAACCCAAAAGGTTACGACCACCACCCAAATTTAATAACATTACCTACTGCAGTCACACAATCTTACACAAAAATTAAACCTAGATATAACGAGACAAAGGCAGATTGGACCATTTTCCAATTAACCATGACCAATTTCCTGAATGCATACCCAATATCCCAAAATATCAACAAGGGGGTAGCAATACTCACCAAGCCGGTAAGGATAGCAGCTTCCAGAGCTATTCCTATTAAATTTCAATATGACAATAGTAGAAAACCGGCTTGGTATAATTCAGAGATCCAAAAGCTGTCTAAGGAAAGAGACAGTCTTTGGAGATCGTAGAAAAGATTCCCTACGACGGACAAACTTTTACATTTGAAAAAGACGAATGCAATTCTCCGCCAAACCATAAGAAAACAAAAAAGGCAAAACTGGGTGGAATTTGCCAACAGCCTGAACGGCGTAAATATTTCTGAAACTTGGCGTAAAGACAACTTTATACTTAAAGAAAGAAAGAATTCAAGCAACATCATCATTCAGCAGGGGGATGTTCTAGTCGCAGACCCTGCGCTGAATGCTGAATACCTTGCCTCTAAATATAATAAGTACAGGACAGCATTCCCTCAAGATTTTGACCTCCCTGATTCATTAAATGATAACTCAAGACTAGATGCCAAAATTACCATGGATGAAATCCTTGAAACCCTGGCTCACTTTTCTGGATCTTCACCGGGCTTGGATGGAGTCACCTACGGCATGATTAAACATGCCTCGGTAGACTTATTTTCGAGACTGAGAGGGCTTTATAACAATGTTTTCAGCTTGGGCCAACTTCCACAAGTCTGGAAGATGGCAGAGCTGATTCCATTGAAAAAACCCCAAAAAGATCCACAAAACTGGGAGAGTTACAGGTTCATCTCATTGCTCCCTGTACTATCTAAAATCCTTGAAAAGATTGTAGCCAAAAGGCTCTACTGGCACATCGAAAACAAACTTACGCCAGAAGTTCAAGGTTTTAGAAAACTACATAGCACGACCTCACTACTGCATAAGCTAAATTTCGATGTTGGAAAAGCATTGGACAACAAACAGCATTGTGAGCCTCGCTCTTGTGACCTGGAGAAAGCTTTCGACAGAGTACCAAGAGAGACGGTTATTAAACAGCTGATAAATTGGCAATCAGGCCAATCTGTCACTCGTTATATCAATGGTTTTCTTAAAAACAGAAAATACCTAGTGCAAGTCAGTGGCCAACACTCGACTTGTAAGCCTCTCACGCTAGGTATCCCTCCAGGATCACCTTGGTATTCACTTCAGCCGTAATTTAAAATTCAATTTGCATGTTAAAAATTTAACTTCCCAAATTAAACGTTCAAATCACTTACTCAAGTTTATCTGCAGGAAAAAGGTGGGTCCACCGGTCGAAGTAGCTACAAAAATAGCGAAAGCTATTCAATATGGTAAAGTTGATTATGGACTCACCTTATTTGGATACACTACACAGGGAAATATCCGGAGTCTACAGGCTGCCATTAACCAGGCGGCTAGGATTTCTTTGGGCGCATTGCCTAATACAGCTTTGGAAGTTTTAAGAGTAGAGGCAAACTTCTCCTCCATAGAGGAGAGAAGAAATGTTCTATCAGCAAGGCTAATAGCCAGGGCAAACTTTGATCCAAAACATCCTCTTCTTCACAAAATTTACTACAACTTTTTACAAAACAATTCCATCCCAAATAAAACATCTTCAATAGATCAAATGATCCCTCTGGTTGAACCTTTGGAGCTTGACTTGTATGACTCTCCAGAGCCATATAGGCAAGAGCACCTTTGGAACAATTGGAAATCATACATACATGACCATTTATCTCTACACCCCAAAAACATAACACCTTCTGAAAAGTACATACAACTGTACAGCCAACTTAAACATTCACTCCCATCACACTCAGAAATATATACAGGTGGATCAAAGGGACCTTACGACGTAGCCTGGGCGATAGTCAGGAAAGGCTCTCTCTGGAAGGCTGAAAACATGCCTGGGGAATGCTCTATTCTGACAGCTGAGCTTACTGCCATATACAGAGCAGTTCAAGCCGCTGAAACCCTGTATGAAAATACCATTATATTTACAGATAGCCTCAGTTCAATTAGATCAATCAAAAACCCATTCAACAGCGAGTACATGTCATCATACATTAGAAACTCCATAGCACACAACAATGGCAAATTGCGGTTGGCATGGATTCCAGGCCACGTTGGCATAGATGGAAACACCAGAGCAGACCTCGAAGCAAATATAGCGGCCAAAAGCCCTCTGACCAGAGGTTCAATTTATTCGTATGCCCATGCTAAAAGGATAATTGCAATACAAGCGGCGCACATCCGCCAAACAGCCTGGAACTTTTCCTATCGCTTTGCCAGATCACACAATCCCAACGATAACATTGCAGGACCAATAAAAACTAAATCACGAGCCCTAGGTGTCAAACTTACTAGAGTACGCCTAGGGTATACACTTCCTACAGCTAAACACTTATTTAACAGATCCAACCCTCCGACATGTATTCGCTGTGCAGAACTCCTAACCATAAAACACATCCTAACAGAATGCCCTTCAAATAACACAATTACATCTCAATTCGCTTTCACCCCACTACAAGCTCTACAATTCCATACCAATACACACTTAGCACTTATAAAAAACCTCCTACGACATCACAATATCTGGGATGAAATATAGCGTATCTATACCATTTTAGATAATAAACTAATATCAAATGAAATTACTAATATTACTTGGTAGGAATAGTTCCTATCAACATTTTACTCTTTTTTATAATTTTGTTTATCTACTGTTTGCTAAAATTATTTTTTATTATTCTAGCGAATGGTAGGTATATATATACTTTTACATGATTTTACTTGTTACATTATTTAAGACTTTACACTTGAATATACTTTATTTTTTATATATTTACATTTACCTTTGTTTTTAATATGTTAAATTGTCAATTGATAATTTGTTAATTTACTAAAATTTTAAATTTTTGAACTTAATTTCTAAATCGTTAATTTACTTAAATGTTAATTTCTAAATTTTAATTTTAAATAATTGTTAATTTGCTGAATTGTTAATTCTTTCATTTGAATCATTTACATTATTCCTTAGATAATAAGTTTTTACTTTACCTTTATATTCTAAAGACCCACATCCCGAAAGGGAAAAGGGTCTATAATTGGCCTGTAGATTTATCTGCAGGTCCACTGTTAAATAAATAAATAAATAAATATTTGAAAGCAATTTTCACCTAAGTATAGAAATTGTACTAGGAAATCGTCAAAATCATTATTTAAAATGACATTTATGTATTTAATTTAGAGTAATAGAAGTAATTACAATAATTAGCTAAATATGTTAGTTATCTTATTATAATTAATTATTCTTTTATAAATTTCCGCCGTCAATTATTTATAAAGTATTTATGATATTAAAATATTGTTATAATAATTAGTTTTATTAAATTCTGCATCGAAGGAATTATTGCAGTAATGCGGCCACGCTGATTTGTCATAGTTTACAGCTAGGCTGCTTAGCTGGGATGTTTTTGTCATAGTTGACAGCTGGGCTTGTTAGCTGGGATGATTACTGTTTAATACTACTACTAATTAATAGGTGTTGTTTTTTGTTAATACTTACCAAAACATAAGGTGGGACCTTTTATACCGATTGGTAGGTTGGGCTGGGTGGGAAACAAAAATTAGAAAAAGGGAAGGTAGAAGAGAAGGAGGACAATTACAAACGAAGGTGTTAATTTTCCTCTTGAAATTATTTAGGTCATAAATATAGAATTTATCATGTTTCGGGAGCACATAAGATGGAATTTGGTTCCACATTCGGGATGTTGAGGTTACAAACGAATTTTCATAACGTAACTTTTGCCATATAGAGATTTTAACGGTATAGAGCTGAGCACATGTGCCCTTCGGTGTTTCTCGGGAGATATAAGTTGATATATTATAGATTTAATTAATAGGGTAGATAAGAAAACTGATCATTGGGGAACCGTTTATTTGGAATTGACTTAATTAACGGACTTAAGTGCATCAACTAAGACTTGAATCGTACGATTCGAAAGGAAAATCTCAATATATTTGAGAGAAGACGAACCCAGACCTATAGCTTGATATTTTGGTAATAATGCACTATGTCATACTCGATCGAAAGCTTTAGAAATATCCAGAGACACAATATTTGCTTCACCCGAATTGTGAAAGCAGATATTTAGATTTTCGTTAAGGTATGTCATTAAATCACCGGTGGGCCGGTGGGATATAAATCCATATTACCTATCGTGGACAATACCTTGGCTGTCTAGATATTTGGTCAGCTTTTTGTTTATTAAGATCTCCCTCACTTTGGAAAGGATCGATATTATAGCTATAGGCCTGTAGTTGGAGGGATCGCTTTTTTGTGAATTGGGTTAACATGCGCAATCTTCTATTGGGTTGGGTATACTATGATTTCGATTTTATATCTTTCGACTTTATTTCAAGTAACCTATTTACCTAACAAAAAAATATTTTTTAAAAATCCTCATCAAACGTATGTTTTTTTGTATTTTTTTTTTTGTTTTTTTTGTTATATGTATAGTTTTTTTTTAATTATTTTTCTTTACTTTTGGCAATGACTATATATTATCTATACATGGGTATTATATATATATATATATATAGTCATTGCTTTTGTAGTTGAATTGTTTTTTTTTGTCTTATGAACATGCAAAAGTGAAACTGAATTTTTTCCAACTTGTTAGAAGAGTGATAACATAAATTTACATGTTTGCGGCCCCTAATCTAAATCAATGATTATTTGACATTATTATAAGCTGTATCTGTATAAAATCAATTTCTCTAACACTCACTCAATTATAACAACAACAACAATAATGAAAATAAACATCCCATATTTTGCTTTTGCTTATTTTGTTGTTTTTTCTGATTTTTTTTTATCTATGCATATTATATACTATTTATATTTTCAAAATATTTTGTGAACTGCTATGAAGCTCCTTAATTTGATTCTCAACTTTTTTAAAACCAAATGGGCAAAAATATAAGAATATACCTAGGTACATAGTTTGAAAAATAAACCAAATAAATTCCCTACTGGGCTGGTGTTGGTTATTTTATTATTAATTTTACCCATAGCAAAATTTTAAGTGGAGAAAAATATAGTGTTAGCAAAAAAAGAAACAAGCAAAATGTCTATTGAAGGAAACAAATTTTCCATTGCCATTTTACATGAATTTTTCTTAATTCTTCTTCTATTAATGATGAATATTTGATTTCAATTACGATTAATATTGACATCAATAATGATTAATATTTGATTTTGTATGTATGGATTTAACAGTTGCATCATCAGCTAACATGTAGTTTCTAGTTACAATTAACTTGAAATGAAATGAAAATATAAAAATTTTATTATTCAAATGGGAAGAGAGCTATATCCAGCTGGAAGAAGTCATAAGTGTGAATTTATTTCTTCCAGTGCCCAAACCTATTGGCCTACTGAACCAGCGAAAATACCTGATTTGATTCATTTTTTTTATAACAAAGGGAATAAATAGAAACTACTCATATGCCGTGAGCAATGATGATCTATCGTCTGACCATACTCCAGTGATCATGGTTCTAAGCGGAAAAGTAGAACACAAAAATGGTCTACCACGACTTACAGACAAGAGAACTGATTGGGATATGTTTAGAGAAAAACTTGAGCAATTCATTACTCTAGGATCCGTGGAATCAAGGAACCAAATTGATGCAGCAGTCGAGCAATTCATTGTAGACGTGCAGCAAGCAGCAAAGGAGAGCACACCATGTTTTGATTCGAAATAGCATTCGAGAGTGAGCTATCCTCCAGAAATAAGAGCACTGGTTATGATAAATAATAATAAATAATTTATCAGCAGATGCTTATACTGACTACTCGCTTTAGAAAGCAGCTAAACGAATAAATAGAGCACAGGTGCAAGATCCACCATTGAAAACACAAGCTGATAGACGAGTCGGTAACACAAAAGAAAAAGCTAAGATTTTTGCTGACCACTTGACAGAGGTCTTCACAGCACCAACACAAAATTTTGCTAATGAAAATATAACTCTCGAAGTTAAAATAGATGAAGTGGAAATTTCGCATGTCACTCTAAGAGAAATTAAAGAAATATGCAGACACAACCTTAGCGTCAAAAAAGCACCAGGTTACGATCTCATCAATGGACAATTCATGCGGAAACTACCAGATTTAGTTTTGTTAGAGCTACAACATATATTTAATGCATGTTTTAAGTTCACATATGTTCCGAGACAATGGAAAATTGCAGAAGTAATAGTAATACCGAAGCAAGGAAAATCGCCTTCATCATCATATCGACCAACATCGTTGTTACCTATTATATCAAAAATATTGGAGAAGCTGCTCCTCAAAAGACTTGCCCCGATTATTGAAGAAAGAGATCTGATCCCGAACCACAAATTTGGATTCAGAAACAAATGTGCCTATTACAGGTGTCACACCACTTTTCCAGTCATTTTTTCCAGTCACCCGAATGAAATTTATTTTCGTATTACAAGTCTCATCCGACAGGAACAAATTTCTGAACCTATTTTTATTGTACTTTGACAGAAAAACTCATTTGACATTTGAGAAAAAAAATATTTTTATAAGAATACAAAGTTGATTGATGTTATTTTTTATAAAGTTTTTAATATTTAAAAAATAAAAATGTTTTTATTTACAAGTGTGGATCAATATTTTAGTGATAGTGATTCAGAAGAAGAAACAGAGAATCTAAGTATAAAGAGAAACGTTCTTAGAAATTGTTCAAATCCGTTGGAAATTGATAATGAAAAGTAAGTAAAACAATTTGTAAAATAATGAATGTACAAATATGTGAAATATAACAAAACGATTTGTTTTTAGCTTCGTTAAATATTTCCGATTGAATAAAGACGCTTTTATTGCTTTGTTTGAGGATTTGAAGGGAAAATTTAAAAATTCAAAATAAATTAAAATTTGTTTTTATTTCATAAATCCTTAACTTTCTATATCCTTAAAGCAAGACAATAATATTATATAATATAAATTCAAATTCAAATATATATTATATATAATATTATATATATAAATTTTTTCAATAAATTTGTAAATATTTGCATACCCTTTCTTTTCAGAATCCATTATTTAAATTTATATAGACACAAAAAATTACAAAATTACAGACAAACGGAAACCTGTCACATATAAATTGCAAGTGACAATTGAGTCGCATTTTTCAGTCGGCGCGTGACAGTTGTAATAGTAATTAGTGCTGTCACCTGAAATTATTCGGATCCGACAAAAAAAGTGATACCTGTAATAGGAACAAAAATTCTACAATTGATCAAGTGCATCGGATCACAAATATAGTGGAAAAAGCGTTCGAAGAAAAAAAAAAGTCTGCTCAGCAATCTTCTTTGATGTTGCTTAGGCTTTCAACAACGTGTCTAAGGCCTTGAATTAAAACTTTATCGTGATTTACCATGACAATTTTATGAAATACTAAAATCATATATGGCCAATAGATGCTTTCGTGTACGGTATGCAAAGAATATTCAGAAGTAAACAAAATATCTCGTGGAGTCCCACAGGGAAGTGTTTTTGGTCCAATACTTTACCTGCTACATACAAGAGATATCCCTCAACGATGATATATTATTGATCCAACGATGGCGCATAAAACTTAATGAAAGCAAATCAACTAATATAAACTTTACATATAAAAAGATATGGCAATACAGCAAAGTATTTGGGAATGACACTCGATGCTAAGCTAAGATGGAAGGAACATATAAGAAAGAAAAAAGAAGAGCTAAACATTAGAATCAAAGAAGAGCTAAACATTAAACTCAAAAAATTTTACTGGTAACTTGGGCGTGGTTCTGAGTTATCAGTACAGAACAAAATATTGAAATATAAGCAGATGTTAAAACCTGTGTGGACAAACGGTATCCAATTATGGGGATGTGCAAAGAAAACCAACATCGAAATTTTGCAAAAATTTCAAAATAAAGTGCTCCGCGGTATAGTAAATGCACCATGGTACGTACGTAACAAAGATCTCCACCGTGACTTACACATTGAAACACTCACGGATGAGATCAAGAAACATGCAGCAAAACACGAGCAGAGACTACGATAATAGTTTCCTTTACGGAAATTATTATATCAATAATTTTCCTTCGCGAAAAAATTCAAATAATCTTCCAACGCGGAACTATTGCTGTGGCTATCTCCTTCACGGGAAATATCATAATGATAAAGTTCCTACACGGTAATCATAATGATGATAGCGATCCTCCACGGAAACTATTACTATAATAATTTTCTAAACACGCGATCGAAAAATTTACGAAAAAAAAAGTCATTAGTCGATCTAACGTAGATTGGTTATAGCGGAAAAAAGATAGGTGGGTTTTAGTGGATTCGATTCCTACACTAGCAAGACTGGAGCTTTTGATGTCCTTCGAGGATTACAGTCTTGACAGTAACTTAGGTAGAATCACCTTTTCGTGCTTAATTAAGTACGGTACTGCTATTTTACAATACAATGTCTACAATTTTTCGAGTATTTATTTAACAAATTACTGTCTTATCTACTCATTAAATGTGGAAAACTACTGCTATCATCAGGAACTAAGAATAGAAATAAATAGAATAATTTCATTTTATTTTATTTGTTACCAGATTATATATACTCTAAATTATTTTTTGTCATTTATTATATCCCAATGACAAAGGGTACTAGGCTAGGTCGAAAAACCTAAAGCATTTTTGTTGCTTCATAGGGAATCGAACCTGGGACCTTTCGGTTGAAAAGCAGGCACAGGTGGTATAATTTATATCTTATTTCAATAAAACTATTTAATATGCCAAAAATTCTACTTTATTTATGTATTATCTGTCAAAACTATCAATATTTATTCGTCAAAAATTTATAAAATAAAAAATAATTAGCGAAAAATTAAATTATTATGACACTTAAATTTTTATAATAATATAGTTATGTATTTATAAATTTCAATTATAATTTATTTATAAATATAAATTATAATGTATACTTACATATATTAAACCAGAATAATATCTATCTTTAATATTATGCAAAACTGATGCTTCATTTAAGCATGTTAATTCCGCCATATCTTCGACTTTGTCGAATTTTGGTGGATTCATTTTTTGTATATCATCACGAAGTAATTTAATTCGTTTGCCTGTTTCAGCAAGCTCGACTTCAACTTCATCACCAAGTTCACGTTTAATACTAGCAGCAACAAAGCCCTGTAATAGAAATAAGAATAATAAAAATTCAATAAAAATATGATGGTATGTACGATGTATGATGGATGGTGTATATGTATATAATAAATAGTAGTGAATTAATTTAGGAGAACTTTTTTAAAATTAATTTCAAATATATTTATATCAATATACTACTCTATTGCAAAAAAGTTTACCCATACTTTGTTTGTATTTTCACAGTTTGTCTATTTCAGTAGTGACATAATGATGTTTCATTTTTTTCTCATTTTTCCCATAAAATCTCAGTAGATGAGATGTAAAATCAAATCTTTTATAGATAATAATTACCTATACAAGATTTTTTATTGTGATGATAAGTTTAAAGGTGGGTTAACTTTTTTGCAATAGAGTAGTAGAATAGTTGTATGAATATGTACAGTACAGTAAATTGATTTCAAATTCTTGTTCCAGTATATTTCACATTAATTGCATTGGATAACTATGCGTTTTAAACTGAAAGTAAAAAGGTCTTCTAATTTTATGTGAAATATTTTAAATACTTCAAATACTTTCCAAATTAAAAAAAATTATTTCAATATATTTAAAAAAATCATGTGTGACATTTTTATTGCAAACCTTAATCCATAAAAGTATTTTGTTTTAGATTTTTAAATATACATTGATACTTATTGCTTAGTTAGAAAAAAAATGTTTTTTTCTTATTTTTAATATTTTATACTAGTAGTAACTAAATTATACAATAAAAGGATTTAAATTAAAAATAACAACAATAACAAAAAATAGAAGACATAAATCCAATTTTTTATAATATATTCATTATTCAATGAATATAAGCAATTCGAACGCTTATATACAGTGTCGTCAAAAATTTTACCGATTTATTTACATATAGAAAGTGTTAAAAGAACTGAAACTTGTGACCGATATTATTGATTTAGAATATAAAAAGAGAACAACTCAAAGATAAACCATCACTAGAAAGAATTGAGTTCAGATCATATATCTATCATAATTGAAATTAAATCCATGTCGAACTTTGTAAATGAAACATCTGCTAACGTAAGGCAGCGTTTACACTTCAATATTCTTCAATATTTATTGACGAGTTAAGATTTATTGAGAAGTTAAGAGAGAAACATTTGTGTTTACACATCAGTTTTTAAACAATCAAACTATTTGTCAATTTTTTTCTTATTTATTTCACATCTTCCCAAAACTAATATAAACAAAAAAATTTTGTAATCAAGTACTCTGTAAATATAAAGCAAATATCAAATCAAAAATTATAATAAAAATAAACATAAATGTTGTTTAGTTTTTCATTATTCACCATATTTAATTTTGTCTCTCTCAAAAAGAAAATAGGACAAATTCTATTTTTTTCTTCAGTTTATATTGATATCAATCTGTGTTTACATATCAGTATTTCTTCAATATTCTCTCTCATCAAAAAATATTATCAATATATATTGAAGTGTAAACGCTGCCTAACCAATAAAAAAATCAATTGGTTGAAATTTCGTAAATTCAGAGGTGCGTACATTAAAAAAAAAATCCCATTAACAAACAACAAGAACATTGGGGTAGTACTAATGGAGTTTTCTAATAACACTAAAAAAAATGTGGTAGTCTGCCCAAATAAAATAGAAAATTTATTAAGAAAAAAGAGGAGAGTAAGAAGGCAATGGCAACTTTACAGATCTGTTAATCTTAAAAATCAACTAACCATCTGTTGCAAAAAATTGCGAAAGACACTTAAGAAAATAAACCTAGAGTACTTCCATAAATATATAGATAGCTTAACTCAAACGACAGCATCTAACTACTCATTATGGAGGGCAGCCAAAAACCTAAAACGCCCTGTTGTAGCAGAGATTTATTTTTCGTTTATCGAATGATCCGCTAGAAGCGATACCGTAAAAGGAGCTGCATTTACTGATCACCAAGGAAAAGTATTCACACCAATCAATCTGTGGCAACTCCTCTTCCAACGTTAATCTTAGAGTCGAGTTAACCACCGCTACTAAAATTTAAGTTAAAGGATATCACTGAAATTATTAACAAAAAATTAGATCCAAAAAAGAACCAGACTACAATCAAATAACAGGAAGCATGATTGTTGAATTACCCCGTATTACAGTATCACACTTGCTTCATATATTTAATGTGATTCTTCGTGTTCGTCACATATCATAATGATTCCGAAGCAACACCAAAGTGTCATCGTACAGCCCAAAAAGCTTATTATCAGTTCCTTCTAAGCTGTTCGAGAAACTACTGCTACTAAAACTCATGACCACACTTCCTACTGAAACAACTGATACCACAACACCAATTTGGCTTTAGATAAAACATAGTACAACGGAACAAGTTCACAGAATAGTACCTTTTATAAGGAAAACCTTTGAAGAAAATTAAAATACTGCTCAACCGTTTTCATTGACATAGCTCAAGTCTTTAACAAGGTAAGGCATGAGGGCTTAATCTTTAAGATAAAATCATTTCTACCTACAAATCTAACTACTTATCTAACAGGAAATTTAAAAGGAAGTATAAAAGTTTTACATCACGTACAGAAAGTATCCAAGCTGCTGTTCTCTAAGGAAGTGTGTTGGGTTCAATCTTGTATTTGCTGATTTGAAGAGGTAATCAGACCTATTTGATTTTTTTACAAAAGTTTTTATAAAAAAGTTTCAAAGGTCAAAATTTCGATGCCTGGAACCTATTCAGAAGAAAATGGCAAAAATTTAACTGATACCGGATACCGGGCAAAAACCATTGCCGTTAATTTAAAATTCTAAAGCCAGAATTCTTGTAAGAATTCCAGCAAAATATGTACCACTTTCCAATTAAAAAAGTTATTATTTATTATAATTTAAAGTTTTAATAAACAATAATAATAAACTTTCAACAGAACAATTAATGATATTTTATATATGTATATACTTTTTTTTTTAATCTACCAAAAATGTGCATACATTATACATACACATACTTTCAAAACACTTCCACAATATATTAGGATTTTATTAAATTATTACCCATATTCTCTTAGACCCATCGTTGACGAGAAGAAAAAATTTATCTCGTCTTGTCTCACTGAATATACATTTCTGTTAGACACTGTAAGCGGTGCGATAGAACATTTTATTTGTTGGTAGTATTGATCATTTTTTACTGTCAGAAAAAATGATTTATAAAATGTTTGGAAAGTTTAGTTTCAAAATATTTTTTAAATAAAAAATAAATTATTTATATAAAAGACCAGAGTTGTATGTTTGTAAACGACGTTTTTAGACATTTTTTGTTTTTATTAAAAAAAAAATATTTGTCCTATCAATTATTTTTATATGATTTTTTGATTTTTAAATTTTTTCCTTTCAATTTGATTTTTAAATTTTTGAATTTTTTCCTTTCAAAAAAATTGTGAAAAAAAAAAGAAAATTGTTCGAATCAACAATTGTTCTGAACTTATTTTTCATTTTTAAAGTTTTGTTCATCTTTAGTGAAAAATCTAATTCATAGTATGGAAGAAGATAGTTTCACGCATGGTCACCTATACGTTGCCTTCTCAAGCGCACGTGATGGTAGAAAAATTAAGGTTAAAATATCAGAAAACCAAGAGCAAGGTTGATTGCTGCATGATGAACAAGAGTTCACTCGGAACGTAGTTTTCAAAGAAGTTTTTAGTGCTAATTTATATTGTTAAGTTGAATAAATAAATTATTAATTTGTTTTAAATTATAACAAAAAAGTGTTTCTAGAAAAAAAATTTCTTGGGGCCACTGACTGGTTATGTTCGAAAAAAGTCCGGTATCTTTTTACTAGGGACCCGTTTTTTATCTTACTAGTATAAATATATTTATGTTTTAAATATTTTTTAGTTTAGTACATAAAGGTTTAGTAGTAGTTTAGTAGAAAAACAGGAAAAGTAAAGATAGTTTTTGTTTTCAAAACAAAAACACAATTTTAATAATAACGCAAAAAAAATAGTGAAAAATTGTTTATTATCAATTTATTTATTTAATTCAATTTTTTGATAAAAAAAAATACTTTGGCGAGATACTCCATCGTTTACAAATTTTGACGAGATAAAAATTGGTTATCGCGTCTCGTCAAAGATCTAATAGAAATTACTCACGAGACTGTTTTGACATTTGTGCCGACGATTTTGCCGACGATTTTGCTGACGATTTTGCCGATGACAAGGTTTCAAATGTATAGCAAAAAACAATGTACAAATTAATAAAATATAAGTAATAAGACCATGTTTAATCAAATAAAAGAATTAATATTCTTACTTTTTTTTAAGAAAAAAACTACTTTCATTACAAAACCAAATAATAATTTATAAAAATTTAAATATGTAATTTTTTAAATATAAAAGTTTTTCCATATGTAATTTTGTCTATATATAATTTTGTCAATATGAAATTTTGTCCATATGTAATTTTGTCTTGTGAAATTTTGTCTCGACACCATATATACATATGTTATGTACCTATAGGAAAATTACAAAATAAAAATATTACTCAAGGAACTTTAATTCAAAAACATATTTTTATTTTGATTGCTTATATAGGTACCTATCCTAACAATATTTAAATTATTTTTATTCCACCATAAATTACTTATGAATATTGATAAAACGAAAATACTGCTTTTCAACAACAAAAATTTTCAAGTGAATTCTTTCACTCATAACAATATTAGTTTTGAAATAGTTCAAAAATATAATAACCTTGGTCTTTTGTTGGATAGTAGGATGAAATGGAATGAGCATATAAACCAGGTTATAAAAAAAATATCACCTTATATATTCTTATTGAAGAGGTTAAGGAAGTTTCTTAATAATAAGGCGCTTTTCAGTATCTACTCTTCTTATATTTTATCCCAAGTTACCTACGTTAATCCAATCTGGAACGGTGCTGCTCAGAAATATCTTATCAGAATTGAAACCATGTTAAAAAAAGCTATCAAAATCATTCATAATTATAATATATTACATCCTACCCATTTGCTGTATAATAATACATATATAAGCTTTCAAAATATCTGTAAATGAGAGTTGTACATAGTTGCTTTTATTAAACATAATTTCATTTTAAATAGAAACATGGATATTCATAGTCATAATACTCGTAATAAAGCTAACTTCTATTTGCACTTATTCAGAACAAACAACCAAAAGAATAATTGTGTTTATAATTGCCTAAAAATTTTTAATGAATTACCAAATGATATTAAAGATACAGAAAATATTTGTCTGTTTAAAAAAAATTTTTGGAATTCTTATTTAAATAACTATATACTTTTTTATTATAATTTTTATGTTCACTTTATTTCTATTGTATATTTTAATTTAAATTTTGATTTTGATTTATTTTATATTTATATTTTGTTTTATATAATATATTATATGTTTTATTTTTTTTTTATTTTACTATACGTTCTCATAGAAAACAAACTTTTTTTGATCAACTTTGTTAAATTTAACTAATAAGGCCATACAGCTTATGCTAAGGCCTATATCCTTCATATTTTCACCTAATTGGTTTCATATACTTATGTTAATGAGGTCAATTTTTTTTTTTTATAATTCACATTGTAAAATTATTGTTAAGTTATAAGGTAAATAAATATGAATTAAATAAAAAAAAAAAAAAAAAAAAAAACATATATATGTGCATTGCAAACAAGCAAACAGTGTGTAGAAGAATATACATATATACATATATGTACTAATGCGATAGTAAAAAAATATACATATACATATATCAATCTCATGAATTGCAGAAAAACTAACATTATTGCAACACAGAATGTATTGTAAATCAGTTAATAACTTTCAAACGATTTTTCGGCGGATACCTTTAAAACAGACTTCTTTTTAGAGAATTAAATTTTGTTGTCGCTTTAAAAATGAAAATATTTCATTTTAAAGTTAAAAAAGCTTTCAACATTTACTAAAATAATGGAAATGATATGACTATGAGTATACCTAAATGGATATGTACAAACGCAAAAAATCACTATCATGACGTTTTTTGTATATATATATATATATATTAAGATGAATACTTAGAGAATGCGCATTCTACTATTCTACTCTAATATTATTAGTGTGTTTTGTGTAAACCAACACATCAGACTTTTTGAATGCAAATTATATAAATAGTATCTATTAGATGTTTAAATTATAAAATATAGATGGCAATCTTTGGATAGAAAATAATAATTTTATCAATCTAAATATTCAAAATAATGGGCAAGTTGAATTAATAGTAATAATAACCTCAAGACGAATCCATTAATATATTACCAGCATATAATAAAAACCTTAAAGAGAATCGTATTAATAAAGAAACTTGAAGAAAAACGTTAAAAGAAATTTGACAACACCATTTAAAACGGTTTTATTTTGACCTGGAGAAAATCAAATGACAAAGAAAGTTAAACTGAATTTAAAAACAAAAACCACTTTGAACAACAACGCAGCTTAAATGAAAAAAACTGCTGATGTGAATTGTTATAATATTTAATTTGGTTACTTATCTTCTCTTTTAATTTATTGACCATTTGTTAGTTTAGAATTCTGAATTGTTGAATTTTTGAATTAATAAATTTATCTGTTTTATAAATGTTGATAAATAATTATATTTAAATATTGAGACCTAGTACGAATGTCGTCAAATGAACGAATGACAATCGAATTAGAAAAATGGTAGTACGAGTGTCGATTATGCCGAATCAACTCGATTGCAATCGAGTTTGTCATTCGATTGCTTTTATCTGATCGAACTAGTACAAAAGTTGTGTCGTGTTTGTGTAATAAATTTAGAAAATTTTGTTTTTTAAAATGGGAGTATTTTTCTATTCTTGTTCTTCTCACTATCATTAATATATAATTTTCTTTAATTTTTTGATTAAATTTAATTTTTCATAAAAATTTTAGGAAAAGTATCACTGATAAAAAGCAAATGGATTCAAAATAAAATTCATTTTAAATCATCTTTTTCTCAAATTTGTTAGTTTTCTTAAACTTTATTAGGGATAACTTTGAACTATAGTTACTTAGTTCAAGAATTTGACAGAAAAAATTAAATTACAACGGCCGCTTTATTTATTTACAAATTATAAAATGTTATATTGAATATTTATTATAATATTAAATTAGTTAAAAACTTTATTATAATTTTACTCACATTCGTTATTTTAAAGTGATTTCTTTAATAATATATCGTAAATAGGTTCAAAAGATGGAAATGGATACATCTGTCCTGTAGGCGGATATAAGTTTGACAAAAATGTATTAAAGATAATTTTTGTATTTTTAATCATCTCTGAGCTACAACTGTTATCAAATGACATATAGATAGGAAAATAAATAAAAAACCAGACCTAAAGAACAAAACATCGAAGCTACTTAATTTGCATTTCATTTATTTAATAAATATTTTGTTACAATAATTATTTTTAATTTTACTCTACATACTATATTTTATCTATATATTCACATATTTATTATTTGAACAATGTTATTTTTATTTTTCATATATACTTAGTACATACATAAAGTTTTTTCTTTTTCGTAAACTAAATTATCACTAAAACACTGTCTTCAAATCATAAAGGGTGTTTTCGTTTATTCATTCTAAAGAAGGAATGGAAGGAATAGAATACTTGATGACGTCACGATAGAATATTCCGAACGAACGGAATAAACGAACAGAATGGAATAAAAAGAATAAACAATAGAAACTGCCATTGTTTACTTTTTTATTTATTTATTAATTTTTGTGAACAAAAGTTTTTACTATTTTTTAATTTGTGTAAATTAGTTAATATAGTTAATATAGTAGTTATAACAGTTATTATAACCATTATATAAACTCATTCCTTGAAAAAAAAAAAAACAATAAAAACTTTTAAAAAATTTTATTTTCTGAATAAATACAACTACTAATTTTATATAAATATTAATATTTATACAAATATTCATTCTATATATATATATATATTATATTTATATATATATATTTTTTTAAAAACATTTTTTTACTTAACCAATATTTTCCATTTTTTAAATTAAAATAAAATATAGGTAGTCGAATTGTTATTAGGTACTGTATAGAATGATAGAAGTGAACTGTCATTCCGTAATTTTATTCTGTTTATTCCAACTCTGAGATGGAACAAAAAGAATACGTTCGGAATATACGGAATAAATAAAAAAATATAGAACAGAATATTTGGAATATTCCGAATGAATAAAAAACGCTTTTTGAGATATTCGGAATGAATAAACGAAAACAACCATGACTGAAGGCAAGGCCACCCATCTATTATTGTTAAATTCATTGTGTTAATTCTAAATAAGAAAGATTTAGGAAAAAAAAACAAATTAAGAGCAGAACTTTCTGAATAACAAAACTATGTAAGTACCATTAACCGGTATTTTATAACAAGATATCAAAAAATTAAAAAGTATAAAAATGATTTGAGTTTTACTTTTTCATTTTCATTTCAAGAAAAATTCAAAAAAAGAATGTTGAATAAAACGAAAATAAAAATAATAAAAGTAATCTAATAGTTAAAAAGAGAAGGAATGCAATAATTGTTTATATATTATTATGTAGTTACATGTTTTTCGAACTATTATGAATATTATGACTCAATAAAGTCTATTATCTTTTCAATAAATACTTCAGATCATTTATCAACGAGTTAGACTATCCTAAAGTAAAAATCAGTTTACATATTTTAGTTTTCTTTCGCTATATATGTACAAGATTTTTAAATTAAAAGTTAAATGAATTAATATATTTAGAGATTTGGCACAAACTCGAAAACATGATTTAGTTTTTTATAAAAACTTGTTTTTTAGCGTTAGAGTAAAATTTTTGTATAATAGTGAAAATAGTCGAATATTTTCCTTTTAATTTTACAGATACGCGTATTTCGTCTACTACTTGCAGATTTCTTCAGTGTTTTGTACTCGACTCCAAGTCGAGTACAAAACATCAACAATTCTCTTCTAAGTTACTGTCAAGAGTGTAAAAAAAAATAAAAATAAAAAAAAAAAACAATAATAAAATTCAAACGAATTTTTAAAAAAGTGTGAAATTTTTTTTTTTTTCTGCGGTGTATAGATAATGTCCTATTGTTAAATAAATACTATCAATTTTAGGAAGAAGAAAAGTTTCGTGGGAAAGAGCGAACATCAATGTTGTTAATATTCGTCTTAAACCTCTGTAAATCATAAATAAAAAAATCCTTCTCTCATTGGGAATGCTTCGATTGGGACGCGATTCCACAATGTTCTAACTATAAAAGAATTTCCATAACCGGACTTAAATCATCTCGGAATTTCCACAGTAAAAGGGTGGGCACTTGATGTCTCTCGTGTTATGCGATGGAATTGCTTGAGAGGAGGGAGAAGTGATTTTAATTCCTCGGAACAAGTGTAACCACCAAGTAAATAACTATAAAATAGAGTAAGTGCTGCAATAATACGACGATGACCAAGTGGTATAATGGATGAGGTCACATTTATGTCGCCTATAAGACGAATGGCGCGGTTTTGAACTTTGTCCAAAAAATTTGAAGCAGCTTTTGGCGCTACCCATAAATATGAGTTATACTCGAGCTTTTTTTTTTTTTTTTACACTCTACAGTAACTTAGGTAGAATCACCTTTTCGTGCTTAATTAAGTACGGTACTGCAATTTTACACTACAATCTACAATATTTCGAGTATTTATTTAACAAATTACTGGCTTATCAACTCATTAAATTTGGAAAACTACTGCTATTGTCAGGAACTAAGCCTTCTTAAATAGAATAGTTTCATTTTTATTTAATTTGTTACCAGATTATACTTTCAATTTTTTTTTGCCATTTATTATATCCCAATGACAAAGGGTACTGGACCAGGTCGAAAAATCCATAAAGCATTTTTTTTTTGATTTTGCTTCATCGGGAATCGAACCTGGGACCTTTCGGTTGAAAGGCAGGCGCTCTATCTACTGCGCCACCCAGCGTGTGAGTCGTGCTTGGGTCGTATATATGCTTTATAAATTTTTAAGAGGTTTCGAAATGAAATATAAGTTTTATAGCGACTCAAAAAGCCTAAACATTTGCTTTTCGCAATATCAAAAATTGTAAAGTTGCAGAAAAACATACATTATAAATTCCCCAATTTCTGTTTATCTCTTTGTTAATTGTCAGTATCAGTTCTCTTCCATTTATTATACACTTTACTATATTAATCTATTTTAACCTAAGTATTACTTTTTTTTATTATTTAGACAAGGATTCATTAGTAAAATTGCAAATAGTTTTTCGATTGGCTCTATGTTAGCATATAGCTCAATATGCACTCATGCATATACACATGTATATTTTCCTTGTACAATAAAATAATAATTAATTCTTAATTTTCTCATGTTAGATACTTATTTTTTAATATTTTAAAATTTTTCTTTTATTTTATTCTTCGTAAAAATATTCTTCTGTAAACTACACAAATTAACTATTAGATCAACTGCATTTTATTTTCATATCCATTCATTCATATACGAGTATGTATATGCATTGTACATACATACACACATACATACATACATACATCCATACATACATACATACATACATACATACTTACATACATAGATCCATACAAACATACATACATTCATATAATTTTTATCATTCATGCGATTTTATGATAAGATTCAATAGTACATAATTCCATATTTATATCTTCTATCTATATAATGTATTACAGATACATAATTCAGATAAATTAATGTATTTGATTAGCATATACACATTATCTACATCTATATACTATATATAAATTGTAAATATATACGAACTATGAACATTGATAATTTTTTTTATTAGAAGGTATTATTTAGTATCTATATTATACCAGATTATACCAATATTATTATGGTGAGGAAATGAAACGCGCCCACATGATCTACTTGTATGAATTACATTGTTTGGAATTTTCGATTTTCTATGGTTTTTTTTTCCTGTTTTTTTATGCAAAGAATTTTTTTTTGTCGAATATACTTATAGATTACCTACATTTGTAGTATTTTAATGGAAACATAATTTGATAGAAAGACAAATAAATAAAAAACAAATAATAATAAAAGCAGTGGGGTATATTAGTAAGAAAAGCTTAAACAAACAAAAAAAAATTTGGTACTATACATATACATATATATATAGTATATACCTAACATAATGCTATACATGTACTGTTTGGTGATAACTTAATTCGTTTTAATTGAAATTAGCCCTGTGTGTGGTAGATATTTTTTTGTATTTTATAAGTTAGTTAAGTATTGCTGTTGCTGCTCATTGACCGAAAAATAATTTAGAGGTTCATTTGCTAAAATGCCCATCAATAAGACAACACATTTTGGTAATTAGCTATATACATAACATTATATATAGTTTTTAAATTATTTGTTAATTAGAAAAAATTAAATTGATTTATTTAATTGTTATTAAGTACATAGTCGGCAGAAGGAATTGGATGTGCAAAGCGACAAATAATTTTGCAAAAAAAAAAATAATTATGATTTTTATAAATCGCTATGGTAATACTGCTATAGTAATACTAAAATTGAACATATATATTTGAATTTTTCGATTAAAAATTTTTTTTACTAGTTATTATAATAACAGTGAAAATAGTCGAATATTTTCCTTTTAATTTTACTGATATGCTTATCATACAGATACGCGTATTTCGTCTACTACTTCCAGACTTCTTCAGTGTTTTGTAGTCGAGTACAAATATAAAATTAAAAGGAAAATATTCGACTATTTTCACTGTTATACCAAAATTTTACTCTAAAGTTTCCAGCTTTTATAAAAACTAGCTATTATTAGTATAGAAAGTATTTATTTAAAACTTTAATCCAAATCCAAAAGAAATGGTAATTTTTTTTTCATTTTTGAAACGACACTACAAGCGCTCATATTCCTAAACAAAAACCACATTTCTCTAAGTTAGTCCCTCTGTATTTACTACAAAATCTGGGACGAAATATAGTAAAACTAAAGCAGAATTCCACATCAAACAAAAACATACATTATACCTATATTGGGCCATATTCTGAGAAGCGAATCACTTTTTCGCTACGTATCGGTAGAGCATCACATTGCATCACATTTGGTATTCTGAGAAGCGAATGATACGATATTTTGCAAAACTGGCAGCATTGCTCATTAAAACTGTCAAATTTTTTTTTTTTTATGTTTTGACATTTTTTGTTTTAATTTTTTGTTTGAAAAGATAAGTTAAGTGAAGTTAAATTAAAATTTTATAGCTATTAAAAAATGTTTTTTCTTTATATTACGAAACAAAATATAATAGAAAAAATGTGTTCAATTATATTTGTTTTTTTGAATTCATTAAGTATTTCAGACTCTCGAAAGAAGCCTTTGCAATGATTATAGATAAATTAGACAATAATTTAAGTCCTACAATTGGTCCACATTCAGTAAAACTCATTATAAAATTGGTTGGAACATTGCGCTTCCTTGGTGAAGGAAGTTATCAAAAAGGCTTGGGGGACAAATTTTTTGTAGGTTCAGCTACATCAACTATTTCTAAAATATTTGCCGAATTGTGTCGAAAAAAGAAGAACAATTATCCATCAAATTGAGATTTTATAATAAATTTGGATTCCCAGGAATTATTGTATGTTGATGGAACATGTAAAAATCATTGCACCAACAAACATTCAAACTGCCTCCTATTTGTAACTTTTCTATAATTACAAATTTAAAATAATATTTATAATTATTTTTAAATATATATATATATATAAATAAAATTAATTTACTTGAATTTTATGTTAATTATATATTTACTTTTTCTCATTCGCCATCTTTCACTACCTTTTTCTATAATGTTATATTTATCGTTTTTTCTGACAACGTACAAAAAAAATTGATTCTCGTAATACCATGAAAATCGAAACGTTGCGATAAAAACCGATCAGTATCGTTATTTCGCTTCGCAGAATACCAAAAATTAAATTTATCATATTTTTCAGTACGTACCGAAAAATTCGCTTCTCAGAATAAGACCCATTATATGAATATTGACGTGTGAATTTATCTTCAAGAGTCAGTCAGGACAACTCACAAATTGTGTAAATATATCTTTGGAGGTCCACCAAAGATATATGCAATAAAAATTGTTTTTGGAGCAACTGCAATTTTTTTTTATGTTATTTTACTTGAACTGCAGAATAAAAATATATTACCATATTGTTGTTTTTCTTTTTTTGTTTCCTTTCACCTAGTTTAACCAAGATTTGAAATACAATTATGTAAATGAATGTGTAATATTGATTTTGATATACATGATTTTGTACTACACAAAGTGGGTATTAAGTTTTATAATTAATTGTAATTCATTTTTCGTTTTTCTTTTTGCTTGTTTAATTTTTATAAGTAAGCATCCAGAAAAACAAAAGAACATGAACTTGATTTACAGATTTATCTGCAAGTCAATTGATAAATAAATAAATAAAATATCCAGTGTAAGAGGGTAAGTATGATAGCATAAGTGAATATGAAATGTACCCGTACCGCGTAAAGCATACGCAACACAAACTGCCACACGTAGTACAAAAAATGCGTTAATGAATAGTTTTTAAATCATTTTCGTATTACATCGATGCTAATACGCAGTTAGGTAGTAGACCCGATAAATAATTAGCAAGAGCGAAGAGTCATTCCGAGCTGTAACGTCAAATTATGATGAATGATTTAATGTTACCACTTGCGTTGGACATTGTTATTTTTATCACATTTGCTAATTTAAGAATTAGTTAATAATAATTTATTCATTTTTGCTATTTCATAAATAACTTCAAGTTATTTTTATTGATATTGAAATAAATGTAGCAAAAAAAAGTAAATAATAACATAGAGTAATCATATAAGTAGAGTATTCACGTAGAACAAAATTTGCTAGTCACTTTTTCAAATATCAAAATTCTGTGTTCACTCAACATAATATTACTCAATTTTTAACTGCTTATAAGTTGAGCGCAATGTATTTTGTACTCATAAATAAAAAGATTTTGTGTACCTACTACTTATGAACATATTTATTTGTTATTATGCTGCCAACAGTGTCAACAATATAAAAGTTGTATGTATAGGTACTCAAAATTGTATAGTTATATGCGAATGTGCATGCTAGCTACAGTATATACATACTTCTTTATTTCGCTGCTCGCATTTCTACTTTACTTATGGGATAAAAATTAAAAATTACACAATGTGTATAAAAAAAACTATACATGCATTTAAAGTCCTTTCAATAGACCACAAATAATATTACAAATCAAAGTATTGAATTTTTTTTTAGAAATTGAAAGAATTCAAGATTATTGCTGGATTTGTTGTTATTTTGCTTTAATTTTTAAAATTTGAAGAATTAATATTTTTATTTGGACTTGGTCAATGTGATTTATGAAATTTGTGATTTCAAATTTTATAGAAGGGACAAAAAAATTAATGTTGGTTTTGTAAAATTAAAAATAATTCAAATTAATTTCTATTGAAAAGTATACTGAAAAGTAGGTACCTACATGTATTTTTAAATTTTCAGCAATTTTGGCTTTGTTAATTTTGTCAGTTTCTTACCGTAGATAATAATATGAATAGTATATATATGAATACATAATATAATTATGAATGCAAACAAACAAACAAGCTATCAAAATTTAAAAAAATAAAACTGGACATTTTATTCTTTATATGGATTGTTGGCTGTTTTTATTTCTTCAGAAATTATTTCATCTGAAATAGAAATACGATTTTTAACCAACTTCTGAGAAAAGAAAACAAAACGGTATTCCGTACAAACTTCACGATTTGTAATGCATTACTAATAAATTTTATTCTTTTATTAGCATTATTTTTAAAAAAAATTTCTGGATTATGTGATGCTATCATTGACCTATTATTGTATGGATACAATTTCATTCCTTACCTTTGCGATTAATTGTGTTTTTTTGTTTACATTTTTCTATATACATATATTTTTTGTATTGAATTAGATATGTAAATGTATGGTGAACACATATACGATATTAAGATATACACTCTTCATATAAATCAAAAGTACATAGGTATGTAAATACTTTTCAAATTATCAAACAATGCCTCTATACTCCTAGCCTAGTCACTGGGAGAGCAAAACTTTATACACAAAACTAAAACAAAACTTAAAACGAAATCGTAATTCGATAAAATTCCCAAAAAAACCATTCTGTGAATAGGCTAGAAGTATAGTGGCATTGTATGAAATATTCTTCTCAATAAAAAAAAAATTTTGAGTAAAAATAATTGAGTTTCGAAAATTATATTTGAGTGTTTTGGGGTATTGAGTAAAAATGGGACGGCATTTTCGTGTTTTGAGTAAAAATGGGACGGCATTTTTAGAAGAAAATGATTAACAAATATTGTTCTACGTGAATACTCTACTTATATGATTACTCTATGATAATAAGTAAATTTACTATGTTGTGGAATTTTAATAATATTACTACACACTTAACTATTATTATTATTGTTATTATCTGTGTTTACGTTTTTTTATTTACTACTGATATTTGTTAAAATTAAATATTTTTAAAATACATCGGATTGTAAATTAATTTCACTTGGATTGTAAATTAATTTTGAAAAAAAAAAACAATAATAATAATAATAACATAATATAAAAGATTAACTTATTTACTACAATAAAAAAGAGTAGATACTACATTAGTACAGTGAATGTCGAGATAAAATTCCTCAAACATACTTTTGTTGATTTTGTAATAATACTTTTTATTTCTTAATGATTATAAAACAAAGGAAAGATATGCAAAATTAAGCTTGAATTTACTATGATAAAATAAAATGATTTTTTAGAATGCAAAACTTTATCAAAACAATTTATCAAAGTTACATATAATTAAATAATACTTATGTATTTTTAAATTTTCCAAAATGCATAAATACACAAGCAATTTGCGATTTAGATAAGACTGGTTTTTAATGAAATTTAGTCAAAATTTTAAACTTCAGTTCAGTGTTTCTAATTCAGAATTAAATTTCAGTGTACTTAATTCAGAAAAAAATTTAATTCTAGAAATTTATTTATATCAACAACTTTTAAATATTGACAAAGTACGGTATAAATATCTGATCCATTTCATCAACACACAACACATCATCTTCATTTAGAAATTTCAATTCAAAATTTGAATCATTTAAAAATATCCACAAACATTTTAACAAATGCAAAACAAAAGTAAAGTAAAAATGGAATTTAATTTATGAAATTGTCGGAACTCATGCTTGTATTGTACCTATTTTCTCTTTTCTCTCAAGAGACTTTTATTACTTTTTTTGGTTTTCGAAAAAAATTACATATATGATTGTTGCCCTTGATAAATTAATAAAAAGAAATTATGTATGCGGTTGTAGCACCTGATAAAGTAATATGGTGGAACAATAAATGCCTAATAAAAACGAAAAAAGAAAGCAAGTTAATTTCTTTGTTATTTTAGGTAATAATAATAATATATTTCATATCATCACTGTCTTGTAACTAGATCCGTGGGACATAGGGCGGACAATATTCGTATTATATATATATAATCTACTAACTGTAAGGTATGGTATAAATATCTGACCCAACTTAAAATACTCCGTCATCGATTTCTTATTCTAATACTTAATTCAAACGATACTCTCGTCTATTATTATAAATATCCAATTTCTCTAAAAAAAGGAGACTAAATTGAATTTAATAAACCTTTTTATTTATTAAAAACTGGTAGAATTTTTTTTTTTTTTATTATAATTCCATATGTCTATGGCATGAACACCCTAACTGCTTTTACACAGAGATTTGGTTCCTAGATTAGACTAGATTTGGCTAGTATAATTTAAATGTGGAAAACTATATATATTGTAGAGTAACTTCGCCTTCATAATAGCATAGTGCAATTTGATTTTCAGTGATAAGCAAATTATATTCTCAACTATATTTGATCATTTATTTTATCCAAATGACAAAACGTACTGGACCAGGTTGAAAACCCATTAAAACCTTTGCTATGGTTCAAATCTGAACCTTTCGGTTGAAAGGCAGGCGCTCTACATACTGCACCATCCAACGTGAAATAAAAATATTATATATATTATAATTTTCTGTTTTTCATTATCTTTAAAACATTTAATTCGAGGTATTTTTCAATTTTACTGAAACCACAGAAGTTTATTATTTCCTCAATATTTTATGTAAAATGAGAGTTTTTCGAAACTTCGTATTTCAAAAAAAATTTATTTATAACAAAAAAACATGCTCTGGCTCTCTAACTACAAAAGTTCCACTGTATCATATTTTTCACATGAGTGTTTAAATATGCATAAATTTATTTAAAATTCAGCGGAAAATAACAAGAGACATCAATTAAGATATTGTTATCAAATTACTCAATAAAACTTCTTTGCCTTTTTCTTATAGACTAGCTTAAGTTTGAGTGAAATTCAGTTAGTTACAGCACTGATATTAAATTTGGAGTATTCATGATATTTAAATATACGAATAGTTAATATAATATTTTATATATCAATATCAGCACGAGAAGCTTTTTATCTTTTTTTTATTTTATACTAAAATAAAAGTTCAATGCCCCCCTGAATATCATTATTTCATATATATTATGTATATTTATATTTATAGTTAAGCTTTGAAGTAAAATATTAATAACAAACGACTATTTAACAATAAATATGTATATAATTTTTTTGTTTCTTAAGTATTTGGAATTACATAGTATATATTCTAAAAATATACCTACATATAAGGATGCATCCATGATGATGATACATATTATTATGTAAGTATATAAGTATAGTTACTTATGCAAAAATAAAATATCCTTTTTAAACATTTATTGAAATTTACAAATTCTTAACAGTGAAAATGAGTAGGTCATAGGTTCGAACTAACAGCATTATTTTCTTACCTACATAAGTACCTATTTATTTTTAAATAATGTAAGTAATATAGTTACTTAAATTATTAATTTGAATTCTAAAGTTAATTTAATTTAAAAACAAAAACAAACAATAATAGATTTATTGGTATAAATCATTTCTATGACACAATTTAAATTATTCACCTTCATCAAAAACAATGAGCCATTAGTTGTATCTATATCTATATTATAATACACAAGGGCACGATTAGAGAAGGCACACTTTTCGTGATTTTTCGTGTGCTTCGTTTTTTTTTTAATTCAATCAATCAGCGATGATGCAGGTCGTGGCGATCAAAATTAATTTTTATTTTATGTGTATATTTTAGGTAAACAATTTTTATAAGATATTAGTTGGGTTGGTTAAAGCATCATTTAATATCAGAAATTTTTGTCAATTCTCTATTGAGTCAAATTCCTTTTATTTATTTTTTTATTTATCGCATTTGGTTTTTGGCACTTTTAGTAGGAAAAAACATTAATTAGTAGGATAATATTATTAATATAGGTTTTAATATCACAAATTTTAGTGAGTTCGAATCTCTATTAATTAATTTTTTTGTTTTTATAATAAAAAAATATTTTTTTTATTATTTTTTTTTTTTTTTTTTTTTTTTTATATTATAGTCAAAACTTAGGTTTTGAACCTTTAGTTGACCATTTGAAAAAGGAAAGGGTAGTTAAAGGAAAGGAAAGAAAAAGGAAGAAGAAAAGTTTTGTGGGAAACAGCGAACAATGTTGTTAATATTCGTCTTAAATCTCTGTAAATCATAAATAAAAAATCTTTCTCTCATTGGGAATGCTTCGATTCCACAATCGAGATGTTCTTACTATAAAAGAATTTCCATAGCCGGACTTAAACCATCTCGGAATTTCCACTGTGAACGGGTGTGCACTTGATACCTCTCGTGTTATGCGACAGAATTGCTTGAGAGGAGGAAGAAGTGACTTTAGTTCCTCGGAACAAGTGCCAACACCAAGTAGATATCTATAAAATAGAGAAAGTGCTCCAACAATACGACGATGACGGTATAAGGGATGAGGTCACATTTATGTCGCCTATAAGACGAATGGCGCGGTTTTGAAGTTTGTCCAAAAAATTTAAAGCAGTTTTTGGAGCACCTGCCCATAAATGTGAGTTATACTCGAGCTTGGGTCGTATATATGCTTTATAGATTTTTAAGAGGTCTGGAGATGAAAAATAAGCTTTGCAGCGACTTAAAAAGCCCAAACATTTGGCGGCGCTTTCGCAATATCGAAAATATGCTCATTCCAGTGCATATTTTGATTCACTCGCATCCCGATAACGTTCAAGTCTTTGAGTCGCTGAATAACTTCATTTTTTAGCCGGAGAATTGGTTCGAATGTTGTTAGTTTGTTACTAACAAGACAGCTTTGAGTTTTTGAAGTGTTAAATTCGACTCTGTTTGCTCTACCCCAGTCGACAATTTTGGCTAGGTCGTGATTGAGTGCACCAGCCATCATTGTTCTTTTGGGGTTGACTGCTGAGGCTGTAGCATTATTTGTTTTAAGAAAATCATATGATGCTACTAGAGTGCTGTCATCAGCAAAACTATGGATTGGATTGAAAGTTAATTTGAGAAGGTCATTAATGAAAATGAGAAATAGGGTGGGTGAAAGGACGGAACCTTGTGGAACACCAGCATTGATTTGAAGGTTGTCGGAAAAACTACCGTCAACTGAAACTATGGTAGATCGTTTTAAGAGAAAGCTTTCAATCCATTTAGAAAAGGTTGGACCGAGGCCTACAACATTGCATTTTGCTATAAGAGCAGAATGCCAGACTCGATCAAAAGCCTTAGATATATCCAGAGCTACAACAGCAGCTTCACCAGATTGATGAAGACTGGTGTTAAGCTTTTCGGAGAGGCATCTCATGAGATCACCGGTGGAACGCTGAGCTCGAAAGCCGTATTGACTATCATGAATTATACCTCTACTATCAAGATATTTCTTCAACTTTTGATTGATTAAGATTTCCATCGTTTTGGAAATAATGGAAGTAATAGCTATGGGCCTATAGTTCGAAGGATTGCTTTTGTCACCTTTTTTAGGAATAGGATAAACTTGGGCAACTTTCCAATAGGACGGGTAAGTTCCTGAAGAAAAGGACAAATAGAATAAGTTGCGCAGAGGTTTAGAAATGGCGAAGGCAATGTGTCGCAGCACAATCGCAGGTATACCATCGGGACCGGTAGATTTTTTTATATCAAGATTCTTCAAGACTTTTACTACAGCTCTTGTTCTGAAGTATATCTTTCCAAACGAAGAATTAACAACAGGGATTGTTTGCGGATTTTGAGCTGTATTAGGGAGTGTGGAATTGGCTGCAAATAATTTTGCAAAAAGGTTAGCTTTTCCAACAGAATCTGATATAATTGTACTATTATCAATCATAGGTGGAAATGAAGATTGCCAAAAATTTTGCCCAACGCTTTTAGCAAACGTCCAGAAGTACCTGCTGTTGTGAGGGAGATTAAAGATTTCTCGTCTCAACCTTTGGTTGTGCAGGAATTTTTGCTGATTGATAATTTTTTTACATTTATTCCTAACCACTTTATAACTCTCATACGTATTGACTGTTTTATTGTTCTTGTATTTTTTGTAAGCTTCTTCTTTGGATTTCAGAGCTTTGCTGCAGAGGTCATTAAACCAACCTGAGGGATTTCGTTTTATACTTTTAAGGCTATTTGGAATGAAGGTTTTCATTCCTAATAGAATCCTTTTGGTAATCACCTCTGCAGCAAAGTCGACATTTTTATATTGGAAACACAACGACCAGTTCGATGCATTTAAAAAGTTGTTGAAGCCTTCCCAGTCAGCTTGGTGATAATGCCAAACTAGTCTTTTGGGAGAATTAGAAGAACTGGTTGTTGTGCCTACTTCGAAGCTTGTGCTTACAAGACAGGGTCGGAACCACCTAGCGGAGAGTTAACTGAGATTGAATATTTCTCTGGATGGGTAGTTAGGAATAAATCCAGGAGATGTCCGTTCTGGTCGCGTCGGTCTGGTATCCTCGTAGGGCTTTGGACAAGTTGAGAAAGGTTGAAAAAGTTGGAAAAAAGTTCAACTTGTTTGCCTTCGGGACTGTTGTGACTAGAAAAGTGAAGCCAGTCCCTGTTATGAATATTAAAGTCTCCCGCCAAAACAATCTCAGATTCAGGAGTGGTTTCCAGAATTGAGTTTATCTGATTGGATAGACTTTTTATAAGCATATCAGTTTCTAGCTGGTTCGCTTGAGGCGATCTGTAAATAAAACAGAAGTGAATGATGCGCTTATCGACGTGTATTTTCATCCAATTATATTGATAAATTGGGTTGGAGCACTCAAAATTTTGAAGTGTCTTATAAGCTGCATCATTTCGTATATACAAAGCAATCCCTCTATGGGGTATAAAAAGTGGCACAAGCGAATAATTATTGATATTAAAATTAATATCATTATTCACAACTTGTGTTTCACTTAGTGCTAAAATTGCTGGGTTTTGAAGCCGTAGATGGCTTTCGACGGAATGGAAATTCGTTGATAGACCGCGGATGTTACAAAAATCTATCTTAAACATTATAGCGAACAATTTAGAAGAGAAAAGGTAAATAAATTAAAATTAACAGAAGTAATCCAAAAATAAAAATAAATAAATAAATAATTTAAATTTTTAAAATCTTTTTTCCCTTTAAATTTTTAAATTATTTTTTATAATATTATATAATTAATAACAAAAAAAAAATAAATAGTATAAAATATAAAAGTATTTTTACAGGTTTTATAATATTTAGTTTTAATAAAAAAGAAACATATCTTAATTTATGACTAAAAAGTAAATATTAAAAAAAAAAGTTTTAAATAGGTACCTTTTTTTATTTAAATAAACAATAAAATAAACTTTTCATTTCGTAAATTCTCCCCGGCGGGTTGGGGTACGAAATATCCGCAGTAAGGCATGCTTGTGGTAAAAGTCCACTAAAATCCTAGAAAAATCCAGAAGCGACTGACCCAGAACGGGCGGTTTTCTGGTCTGCGACTGATTCCAGAGGGACGGCAGGAATAAAAGGTACCGTCTTGTACAAGGGAAATGTTATTCTTAGGCTAGGAGATGGAACTCCGAATCGAAACAAAAAAAAAAACCAAGTATGCAATAAATAAAACTCAAGGATTGTATACCCCAAGTGGTAATCCAGATCTTCTGGAAAATCCACCCTCTTTCGAGGCAGGTCTCATGGATTCTGGGGGAGAAGAAGAATAGAAGAAGAAAATCTGGGGTCCAGAGAACACCTCCAGCAGGGTCTCAAAAGATTTACGAAAACATGCCCCAAAAAAACAGCTATAGAAAACCTGACGAGGGTAATAATAACGAAAAGGCACTTGAGGCAAAAAATAATCAACTTAATGCCAAAGTTACAGAATTAGAAATCTTATGCAAGGAATTGAAATATGAACTCTGCATAATTAAAGAAAATGAAAAACTAAAATATTCACAAAATATGTGTACTAAAGGAATACCCTCAAATAAGCAAAAAATTAAAAGAAACCAATATTAAATAAAAAAGTATGCTGAACAATAAGCAACTAAAAATTAATGTTGAAGAAGAAAAAGAATATAGAGTTGACTAAGGCAATAAATGAAGCCAATATTGAATGGCACACTTATGAAAATAAGAGCACCAGGCATATTAAAGTAATGGTTAGGTATTTACATCCGTCATGCCAACCTGAAGATATAAAAAATGAATTGAAAGATAGAGGCTTCAAGATTCTAGAAGTCACAAATAAAATAATAAAGAAAAAGGAAAACAACAAAGAATCTACGGTACGTCTTCCTCTCTTTATGCTAACATTCGAAAACTCTGAAGATATAAACAAAATATTCAAAATTGAATTTATCCAGCACATGAGGGTTAAAATGGAGGCTATTCGTAAAGCGACTACCATTCCTCAATGTAAGAGGTGCCAAAGATTTGGCCATACACAAAAGTTTTGCCAGCGTCTAGCTAAGTGTGTTAAATGTGCTGGTCCCCACTTAACAATTTCTTGTAAAGAAAGAAAAAATATTAAGCCTAAATGTGCTAACTGCTTTGAGGCACACCCAGCGAGTTATCGTGGTTGCCAGCTGGCTAGAGAGTTGCAAAAAAGAAAGAAGCTACAAAAAAATGCTCTAAAACAAACGCAACATATACAAGAAAAACAAAAGACAAAACCTAGGCAACCTCCAACACAGAGACAGATTTGCATTGAAACTCCAGAGATACCTCAAACTTTTACGTCGAAAAAAGTCGTAGAAGGTTTATCATATTCACAGGTAATACAAAACAACTTAGTCAAAAAAGAAACCCGAAAGAACAAAATAACGTTTCTATACAAAAGTTGACTGAAAATACCATTATGCAGATGATGTAAAATATGACAAAAACAATGAATGAAATCTCAACAAGACTATGCACATTAGAAAACAAACATAATGAAACATATATGTATACACCAAAAAATAAATCAGCAAGTCATGGTTAAGAATGCACTTCGCATAGTCACGTGTAATGCCAATGGCATTCTGAACAAGAAAAATAATTTGGAAATTCTATTGAGAATACAAAATATTGATGTGTCTCTTGACAGAAACACATATGACAGATAAGTCATCGCTTAAAATAAATGACTATACATGCTACAGCGCAAACCATCCAAATAATACACCCAGAGGTACATTTACATAATACACCCAGAGGTGGTAGCTCAATTTTAATAAAGAAAAATATTAAGCACCACGAGGAACTTAGTCTAGAAATAGATTAATTCCAACTAATCGTGCTACGAATTATGTCTGCTAAACAAAGCCTTTGTGTCGGTGCATTATATGTCCATCCAGATACAACATAAAGAATAACATGTTTGAAGACATTTTTAAACTACTTGGCGAAAGATTTATCCTGGAAGGTGACTACAACGCCAAGCACATAGATTGGGGGTCTAGATTAACCTCTACGACAGGAAGAGAGCTAAGAAAACCTATAAAAGAAAAAGGCTGCATTTACCAATCTACCTATTGGCCATCTGATAGAAATAAAGCTCCTGATCTGCTTGATTTTTATATAACAAAAAAAAAATTCACCCAGTTATATCAAGCTAGAAGATAACCATGATTTGGACTCAGATCACTCTGCAGTCATACTAAATCTATATGAAAAGGTTATTAAGAAACAGTCGAAACCTCTGCTAACGAACGAGACAACTGACTGGGCTAGCTTTAAACAAGAAATAGAAAACAAAATAAACATAAAAACAAAATTAAGATCCAAATGTGATATAGATTCTGAAGTAGAAAATTTTAGTAAAATTATTCAAAATGCTGGATGGAATAATACAAAAAATTGTGAATATAAATCTGTAGGATTCAACTACCCTAGAGAAATATTAAATATGATAAAAATAAAAAGAAGAACTAGACGCAGATGGCAACAAACACGTGATCCGGCAGACAAAACTCTGCTAAATAGGTTAACTCAGAATCTTAAAAGAAAAATTAAAGATCTTAAAAATGAAAAATTTGAAAAATATATAAAAAATTTATCAGCTAAAAGAGAAAATAACTACTCGTTGTGGAAAGCAACAAAGAGTACAAAAAACTCGATCTCTCAAATCCCGCCAATCAGAATGAAAAATGGTCAATGGGCGAGAGATAATAAAAATAAAGCTGAAACATTCGCAGATCATCTTGAAGAAATTTTTTGTCCAGACGAGATAGATTCGGATTATCTCACTGAAGAAAATAATAATTGGCAAGAAAATGTCATATCGCCATGCTCACAGAGAGAAATAGTCGAACAAATTAAAAAACAGAGAGATAAAAAAGCTCCAGGTTTTGATTTAATTACATCGGAAGTTCTGGAAGAACTTCCAAAAAAGCGATAACAATGCTAACACGCATTATAAACGCTGCTATAAGAATAAGGTATGTGCCGAATATCTGGAAAGTAGCAGAGGTAATTATGATACCAAAGCCAGGTAAGCCCTTAAATGAGGTCAAATCCTACAGACCAATATTACTACTACCAATAATTTCAAAATTATTTGAAAAACTACTATTGATTCGAATGAGTCCGATCATAGAAAATAGTAATCTGATTCAAAATTATCAATTTGGCTTTAGATCTAAGCACTCGACAATCGATCAAATACATAGAATAACAGACATAATAGCTTTAGAAGAAAAGCAAGTATGTTCTACCATATTTCTAGATGTAGCCCAAGCTTTTGATAAAGTATGGCATCGAGGCTTAATCAATAAACTAAATAATATGTTACCTAAACAATACGTAGATATACTCGTAGATATACATCATATCTAGAAAACGACTATTCAGAATAAAACAAGACGAAGAGTATTCTACTATTAGATATATTAAAACGGATGTGCCTCAAGGTAGTATTCTGGATCCCATATTGTATTTGCTCTACACCAATGATTTACCGCAAATGGAAAATATAACTGAAGCTACATTCGCTGACGATACTGCGTTGATGGCAGTAGGATCAAATATTGACGAGGCTACAAATAAATTGCAAAGAGCAAGCGACAAGCTATACCTTTGGACAAAAAAATGGAAAATTAAACTCAATGAGTTAAAATCAGTACATGTAAATTTTACAAATAAAGAAAATCAACCATCGGTAAATCTGAATGGGGTAAATATACCCCAAGAAAACAATGCCAAATACCTAGGAATGACATTAGATGGAAAGAGCACGTCAAAAAGAAAAAATTTGAGCTTGAAATATAGAGAAATGTACTGGCTCTTAGGTCAAAATGCTAAATTACCTATACATAACAAGATTTTTTTATATAATCACATAATCAAACCGATATGATTGTACGGCATACAAATATGGGGATGTGCCAAACAATGTACTTGGTATATAAAAATTCCAAAATAAAGTATTGCGCAACATGGTAAATGCCATTTGGTATGTTCGCAACAGTGACTTGCACAGAAATCTAAAAATTCCTTGCATAGAAAATGACATAAAAAGATATGCAACAAACCATATAGCTCGTCTGAAGGGTCATGTTAACGTTGAGGCAACTCAACTGCTAGATAACCAAAATGATATCAGAAGGCTTAAAAGAACTAAGCCACTAGATTTAATACGATATAATTTCGTAAACTTTTTCTTTACGAAAATAACAATAGAAATAAATTAATGGTTATTCCGTCGGACTAGTTTTAATGGGAGGGATGTGGTTTAGTCAGTAAAAATGTGGCACACAATGGAAGCTACGGGGTTCATTGTGTCTATGAAGATTCCCACCAATCCACGCAAAAAAAAAAAAATTTCGTTTAAATTATATTTAATTATATTTATATTACGTTTGTTTTTTAAATGTAAACAATTTTAAAATATCTTACTTACATACATTGTATATGGATATTATTATAACTTTATGATAAAACTGACAATTTATTTAAAATAAACTAGGAACTAGGAATAATTATATATTTATTAAAATCTACATAAAAAACCATTTGACGGCCAATAATCAAACTAAAATTTAAAGTACATACATAAATAGTAAAATTTTAGGTTTTTTCAGTAACCTGTTCCAGATAGCTCTATATGAATATGAATAGTTATCCGTTGAATAATTTCTTTAATGACATAGTCATTTGAAAATACATCATTTATGCTTAATTTATGATCGAAAAAGTACGGTTCAAACCTGAACCATCTAACAACCGATGTTCATTATTATTTTTTAAGCCAAATTATATATTTTTTTTTATTTTTTTAATTTTTAATTAGAAATTCCAATTTAAAATTTCCCCCCATGTAAGACTTTTTAACATACAAAAAAAATTTTTTTTTAAATAAATTATTATTTACGTATACGGTTGTTTTCTAAGTAAAATCAATTCAAAAATAAAATATGTATGGTATTTACCTACCAAGGATAATTTAAAATTATTTCGAAGTAATTTAAAGTACTTCGAAAATGGAATGATTCCATTTTTTTAAAATAATTATTTTGTGACAATTATTTTTTTTATAAGAACAAAAATATAATATTTATTAAAATCTACATAAAAATCCATCTGTCGGCAAATAGAAAACTAAAATTTAAAGTACCACAATAAAAAAATAAAATATATTCATTCGCTAAATTGTTAATATTTCAGTAAAATATTAGGTTTATTCAGTAATCTGTTCAATAACAATCTAGAACGATCTGGAGTAAAAAAATTTGTTGTGTTCAGTAGTTTGCGTTAATTTAACTTTTTTGACCTAAAGATGCATCGTTGTTGAGCAGATTGTTTAAAATAGTTCTAAATTGATCTGTTTTGTTCCGAATTTTTTTGTGCAAAAATTTTGTAGGTATATTTTTTTAATTTCATCACCTGAATAGTCAAGTCAAGATAATTTTGATGCATTTGACATGTTTAAAGTATCTGACAACAATGTATAGAATAATAATATTAATAGCAATCCACAAAAAAATAAAAATTGCTCAAAGTTTTAAGTTAGTGTTTATAAAATTAAAAACTCTTTTATTTATAAAATAAAAACAATATCAGATATAGAATGAAAATTATTTTGTAAGAATTTATTAGACATCAATTTCCAGTAAGTCTTGCATATGCAATATCAATCAATAAATCACAAGGTCAAACATTTCAAAGAGTCGCAATTTATCTCTCTCAACCTAACTTCAACCATGGTCAACTCTACACAATCCTCTGCTCTAAAAATTAAAATTCTACCAGGACCAACACAGTGAAAACTTCCACGACAATGTAACTGACAATGTTGCACACCAGGAGGTTGACCGTATGACAATGTTGCATACCAGGTTTAGAATACTTCATTTTATCCAATTGTTTCCTATATGATGAATTTTAAAACACTCATAATAATTGGGAAACGGTAGTAACCCATACGTATGATTAATAGTTTAATAAAATTATCAGAAACTATTTTTTAATAACGTTCCAACACACGTTTTCCCAATTAACGCGAACAATGAATTAATCGGTTAATAATATCAGCTATGATAAAGGGTTTCGGTGGTTTTAGTGGGTTAGAATTCCACATACCTAAGTACGTACGTGCGCGGTCTGGTCTGCTTAGTATTTTTCGAGGCTTTCTCCTTCCATCGAGAAATAAAAAAATAAAAACAAATTAAATCTTACAAAAACAGTTTAATGCTTTCTGATATTTTTTTTATTTTATTTTAAAAATTTTAATATTTTTGTGGTGTAAATAATTTACTACTCAATTATTCTTGCTTTTTTACTCACCACGCCGTTGAATTTGTGGATTACAATATAAGATATTCCCCACATTGCCTTCCTTGTGTAATATATATAAGATATGTATTCAAAATAAATTCATCTGTTAGAAACATGAATATGTTTATGCTTTCAATATGTTTAAAATTTAGAAATGTATTTTTGGAATAAAAAAAATCAAAGAAAAATTAAATAATACCACAAAACATTTAAATTATGTAGTCACTTTTTTTGTAGTGAGTAATTTTGTGATTTTAATAAGACTAAGAAAACATTATGTACTTATATATGATTCCGTGACTTCCATATTGTAAAAAAAAAAATGCATCATATTCCATATTGTACAAAAATCTTACAATTTAGTCTATTCCATATTTGAACTTATTTAATATAAGTTTCAAATGCGCAAAAAAAAGCAGAGCACGAATAGAAAAAATTTTCGATGATTTTTATAAACTTTTGGTATACAGTTTTTCATTTGGCTGGATATGATCCTTGCAAAAAAAATGTTTTTTTCTTTTTTAACTGGTCTTTAGTACAATGGCTTTTAACCACGATGGAAACAAGAGGTCCAGTGTCCGAAGACTTTGAATTTTTTTTTGTCATCAGTACAATGGCCCTTAAATGTGATGAACACAATAGGTCTGAGGTCCAAGGAATTGGGGCCGAAACTCTATATCACGTTTTTAAATTGTACTTGTCTGAAAAAGGTTATTGATAATTATTATAAATAGTTTTTTAAAAATTTTCGGATTAGTCTGACGGTCCGAAAGTTGGGACCAAAGACCTTGAACAAAAAAATTGTTTTTTTATACTTATCTTGATACGTAATGATCATTATTGTTCAAGGTTGTCGGTCCCGACTTCTGAATCGCGTATCTATATATATTTTTTTGAGGATTTCAAAATGTCATATTATAGCTTCAAAGCTTTCAATATTACTCATAACATTTTATTCATACAAAACATATAATATATAGGTAATATAATACAGCAAGAAATCCCAAAAATAGATAAAATTAAATGTGACTGTCACGAAACACATTACAAAACACCATCTCCAAAGTAGAAAATTATTAAAATCTTATTATTTGTTCGAGATTCTACTGATCAATTCATTTTTATTGAATGTATTTTTAAAAATGTTTTTTTCGATATTATTTTTTAAAGCTTAAAGAGATTGAACTATAAAATGTCATCAAAATTCCAATTGATTTTACAGGTTTTGTCCAGTTCAATTTTTTATTACCTATTTTGAACTCAAATTGATAATTTTAACTAAGAAGCTGATATTTTAAAAACATATACAAAATTTTTATTTTAATATAAGAAAAACATCTAAATTAGTTATTTTGCAATTCGGGACAAGATTTTTATTTCAGAATAATGATTACAGTATTATGTATATTTTTAGCATACATCCAAAACAAATCTTTGAAACCAAAGCAGAAAACGAATAAAAATTATAGCGAAATTTTTGTTATTAAAAAAGAACTACAAGACAACATAAAAAAATACAAAATGAAAGAAACCTTGAACTTTGCATTGAACTACTTTATAAAAAGAAATGTGATTTTTTTCATAAAAAAGAATTGTTATTTCTCCAATAAAATAGTACATGTATAATTGATATACACAATATAATGTTCTAGTCACTAGTGCTAGTCTATTTTACATATAAAGAACAATAAAACGTTAAAAGACTAATTTATTTCTTTTACTCCCATATTAACAAAAACTATAAGTATATCAGAAATTTTATTAAATTCAGAAATTTAGAAATTTCAATTTGACCTGTCAAATCGCACTAATTTTATTCCGAAGTGTTTTTAGTGTGTTCGAAAATACTCACAATAAACTTGTCATATCGCACTTTATTACCTGTCAAAATTTAGTTTTTTTCACACGGAGTATCGCACTACAAGAATAAAGGTGTATTTCCTCTTTATTTTACACTATAATTGAATGTAAATGAAACACAATCAAAGAAAATTTTATGATTTCCTCTCAATGCGCGGACTAACATTTGTTATGTCTTGACGTTTAAAAAATCGCAGATTTTATTTTTATTAAAAAAATTTAAAATTTTGTTAAGAGTAATAATGGATAATAATAACATTGTAATATTCGAAGAAATAAAAAATAGCACTTCCTCTTCAAATATAAATAATTTGTTAGAAACAAAAAATAAACTACTTAACTCATTTTAGGCCACTGTACCAAATTTGGCACAGTCAAATTTAGCCTTATTTCTCTGGTTATACTTATCCCTGGCAATGCTTTAATAATAATTTGTTTTTTGCTACCTATTTAACAAAAAAAATTTGGGGAAGAACCAAATTTAGAGTTTTACTTATATAATTAGAAGGTTTCTTGTTTCATAGTTTTTTAATTTTTTTTTAGTGATCGACTTATAGTAAGAGTGAGAAGTACAAAACCAAATTAAAATTAAGGTATTGTAGTGTAAGTGTCAAAAATAAATTTGAAAATAAATCTTTAAAAACAACAATAAACATTTTGAAATTTTTTTTGGAATTGGTAAGTTTTAGAAAGCGATAAAGTTTAGTGTGCCAATTTTGGTACACTGGCCACATATGAAAAAAAAAAATTAAAAATTATTGTTTGTGTGTAGGCAATTTATAGCAATGGCGAAGAAGTTGTTTTACGGAAAAAATGATTTTCAAGGACTGGAGGAGTTAGTGGATAATTTAATAGGAAACGAACTGACTGAAGTAGATTGTGTCATTGTTCCTCCACCTGTTGATGTTGTAACGGATGAAGAAGATATTGAGGAAAATAATTTGTTTACCAGAGAGCTTCCAAATGATATTCCAGGCACAATAGAAATATTTGTTACAAACGATATAAATGATAGTGACAGTGACAACAGTGATAATGAAGATTTAGCTTCAAAAAGACAAAAACTGCGGAAGAAGAAATTAGACAAATCAGCACCTTTCCAATGGGTAAAAACATTTCCAGAGTATTCAAATTTTACTGACGATATTGGAGATCTCACAGAAAAATTGGAAAAAATTCAATCAGAAATAAGAAAGTTAGCTCCACAAAAAATTTTTGAAAAATTTTTTGATAAAGAAGTTATAGAATCAATTGTGAAACAAACCATTATATATGCTTCGCAAAATAATAACCATAATTTCAAAATCACAAGTGACGAATTAAAAACTTTTCTAGCAATATTATTGTTTACAGGTTACCACCAACTTCCACGCCAAGAAAATTATTGGTCACTTGATGAAGACTTTCGTTCAGAGTTGGTAGCTGGTTGTATGTCTAGAAATCGGTTTAAGGAAATAAAACATTTCTTACATCTAGCAGACAATTCTAAAATCGAGGAATCAAATGATCGAATGTATAAAGTGAGGCCGCTAATGAACATGCTTTGTAAAAAATTTTGCTGTGTTTGAAATTTGCTAATGTTTTCAAAAAACGATCAAATTTTTGTGGTAAGATGGAATGATAATAAACCATGTACGATTATTACCAATTGCGGCTATATTGAACCAGTAGCAAAAGTTAAAAGATGGTCTTCTTCAGTTAAAGCCAAAGTTGATGTTGATCAACCAGCTGTATATAAAAATTACAATAGTGGGATGGGTGGTGTAGACGCCCATGATCAGGCTCTGTCAAATTATCGAATATCAATTCGGGGCAAAAAGTGGTGGTGGGTACTATTCACAACCATGTTGGATACAGCTGTTGTAAATGCCTGGAAGATTCATATATTATTTTCCGAGGGTGAAAAGTTGGATCTGCTGAATTTTAAAAGAAACATAACTAGGTATTATTTGCTAAAATTTAAGAAAAATGTTTATCAAGTGCCAAAGTCAGCGCCTGGTCCTATAGGTTTAGCAAAGGATGGGTTGAATCATTTTCCAAAAAAATTAGAAAAAAGGCTTCGATGTGTTATTTGTCACAAACGCGGATTTTGGCAATGTGAAAAATGTACAAAAACATTATGCATTGAAAAAACTTGTTTTAAAAATTTTCATATGTAACTGGCCAGTGTACCAAATTTGGCACACCTCTCTAAAAGACAAATAAATTAATTTTTTTTTATTTTAATTTTTTTTTTTGATTTGGTGCCATCAAATTTGTTTTATTTTTATAAAATTACTACTTTTCTAACAACAGAACTCGTGTGGCCTTTAATGGGTTAAGTAGCTATATATAAAGTACTATAAAGAACTTAAATACTAAAAAATAAAAAAATTATACTTCATGTGTTTTTATAAAACATTTGAAGTTCTATATGTGTATGCGTTAACACAAAAATCGAAATAGCAATAAATATTTATCAAATAATTATATATCTATCCTTTTCTTTTACATGAGCCTTCAGCCAAAAGTTAAGAATAATTTAACTAAGAAATTTGATGAAGTAAATTGTCTGGAGAGTAAATTGTCGAAGTATCTACATAGTCGAAATAAAAATTTTCGATTGGTTAAAAACGTTGTCCGGTTCGTCCATTAAAAAGAGATCCACCAACATATAAAAAATAAGAAAGATAAAAATTTTAAAAACACAAATATTGGTAAACATCAAATAAACACAAAGAATAAAAACTTTAAAATTTACAAAACAAAAAAAAAATTTGAAATAAAAATAAATCAAGCAGATACATAATACATTTTGTTTGAATCCAGTCATTCTACTTCCTTTATTTGTTATTATCTATGTATTAGTGTGTCATGCCGGTTCAACTTCTAACATATCACCTCTACAAAATTCGTTTCTTGGCAAAGAGGTATGTTAACTATCTGCGTAAAATATATACCATTATCATGAGAAAGCAAGTACCTTATTATGCCGGCATGTTAAAGAGTTTTTCTCGGTAAAATTTTATTTTGATATATATTTTAAGTAAAAATTGGGTTTTATTACAGATTGGACATTTAAGAGATATTTTTTAATATTTATTAAATTTTAACAAATCGGTCCAATTGTCCGGTAATAGGACAGCGCATGAAATTTTACAAAATCCTTTTACCGGCGATTTCATTTCTGTTACCGTCGTATATAACTTATTGAAAATAAAAGACATTATTTGTAATAATAGTTCTTTATTTAGAATTTAATACTAAATTCATTAATTAGGTTTCTAACCTAAAAAACAATAAATAAATAAATAATTTTGTTCAATATCAAAACTAATCTAATAACACATGGACGGAATCAGGCACTTCATTAATTGAACAGTTGTTCCCTTTTATATTACCAATATAATCTAAGTTTTTAAAAGTGGAAAAGTGCATTTTCGTAATAAGGTAAAAAAAATACTATTAAAGTTGTCTGAACCTGCTAATTCCTTAAAAATCGAAACCACTATTTTTTTTAACTTTTGAGCTATTTTCGCATTGAAAATGTAGAAGAAAAAAAACCCTGCTGACATAAACTATCGCACTACAAATAAACTACTAGTCGTTAAACTCTAATTTTTTAACAAGAGATGAGCAATAATATTATTTATTGAAACAAAAATTATAAATTCCATTTGAGCGATAAAAACCAACAATACAACGAATTTATTAAACGGACGATATCAGGAGGGTGGACGGAGAACGGTGCCATTGCGTTATATTAATAGAAAGTTTCTGAAATCATCCATCCAGTCTGCGATCGACCGAAACCACAACCTTTTGGTATTTTTGTTAATATTTTTGCTGGTAATGCCTTGTATGTAAATGGGTATAAAATAGTTGGAGGGAGTACTATTATCATTATAAGTTCTGTGATACACACCTTTTCATAATTGGCTATTCTATTGAATACTTGGTTAGAACATTGCTTGAATAAAACACATTTTTTCTTTGGACACATAAAAAAAGCTGCTTCATCGCAATTAAAAATTCGTGCCGGATTCTTATGTGAGTTTAGCATGTTTTGCTCTGTTAAATATTTTTCAATATTTCCAAACCAATTTCTAATTGTGCGCTCAGTGAAAGGAGAACGTCTTTTTGATAAATTTTGTGGAACTCTTTGAGTTAGCTCTGAGTAACGCCTTTTAAAATGGGAAAACCATTTTTCTCCTGGAATTCCATTTTTCCAAATTCTTAACTAAAGTAGCAACACTGTGAATAAATTGGTACTTTGTAAGTGAAGATTCATGTACCCAATCTCTATTGCCCATTCGACCAATAACTTTTCTTCGTTATCATTCAATATTTTTGAAAGGCCCGGTTTTTTATACGGTTCATACTTTAACAAAATGTTGTCATTTACTGTTGTTCTTGGTATGCCCAATTTTATATTAGCTGCATTTATATGTAATTTAATAATTAAAAAAGGAGAATAAAATGTTTCCTGCCAAATTTAACTGTCCGGTTGCTTATTTTTAATATTTAAAAATAATTTGTCGTCATAGGCTATACAACGGTAACAGGCGGTTTTACCTTAGCTAGTTTTACAGTGTTTTTATGATTTTTTTCCCCCGATTTAGAATTCGAACATCTTATTTGCGTTAGCTAGAAATTTTTACATAAAGTAAGATTTTATATTATAATTAACAATAAATCGTACTAGATCACACAATGATGAATAGAATTTATTAAGCTTGCTAATATATTTTTTTAGCATGTTTATATCGTATTGAAGCCTCATATTTTAAAATAGATAGATATTAGTAAAGAATGGTCAAAATTTTCTTTGTAAACCTCATAAGGAAGTTATTCGGAGATGTAATGTACCTTGACTTTCGAAATGTCTAAAAAAAAGTTGAAACACAAAGTCTTATGTTTGCATTCGTCAAATCAAAATTGTAAAACAATGTGTCGTGTTTCTAAACGCTTACATTTTGTATTCACGACGCCTCAAATGTGAAAAGAAGGTATCGCAAAATATTTGAAACACAACTGTTTGACGTTAACAGTAATTTCGAAAAATTTAAGTATGGCTAGCAAAAATAATCAATTGTAAGTTTTTTTTTTTGTTTTAAACAAAAGAATATTTTTGCTTTCGTAACTAACTAAAATTTTTTAATAGAGAAAACAACACACGAAAGCAATTTTTTTTTTCCTTTGATAAAATCAATGTTCGCTGCTTTTTCTTTCCCTTCAAAATATTTTTAAATAAATTCATGCTTAAATTTTATTTTTTATAGATGCAAAACAATAATCAAATGACATTGATTTTGACATTGTGGTAATAAAAGTTTAACAGCCCTTCTCGCAATCGTATTTTTTTGACGTTTCGAAAGTCACGGGTAGGTAGTTATGTAAATATGTTTCAAAAATTTGTGAAGAGTAAAACTGAAGTCTAAATATACAAAGTAAAATTTAAATACAATAAAATGAACGAAAATTACTAACATCTGAAATAACCCATCATTTTCTTACAAACTAAGACTACATTACGCCGACTGATAAACTTTTTTAATAAGGGAGAATTCTGTTATTTCTGCACCACTAAGAAATTATTTCAATTTAAATAATGCAATAAAAAATAATGCAAAGATAGAAAACGAAAAAACTACATACCTATTTCAGATGAAATTTTTTAAATTCAACTGTGTGTAAATATTGCATTGCATTACTACTTGATATTCAAAATAACAAGAAAAGTATATATATTTGTATATAAGGGAGGAAAGTAAAGATATTGTCGTATCAAAAAAATATTACAGAGAAAGAGAGGATGCAAAAAAATTTTTGGTTTGCCTGTTTTCTTTATTTGTCTAGTAATTCTTTTTTGTTTTTTGTAGTGAGATAAATACTTTGAATTTTATTTTATTTTTTTTTTAATAAAATTGAAACATTATTTAAAATAACCGCTAATTAGAATATTGTCTGAAATTTTTAATGGCCTCAAAAAAGTTTAACCAAATCTAAACTATATCCATATAGAAAAATCAATTACAGTAATTTTATTAAAGTGTACAAACTTGTTAAAATTAAATTGTTTTCAGTTTAATTAAATATTAAGTAGTTCATCCTGTATTTATATTTCTTAACTTTAAAACTAACTGTATATGCTCTCACTTTAATATTAGTTCTTGCTTGCTTACTTTGTTAATACTTTAATATCATTATATATTTTTAATATCAGTTCTTGTAATTCTCAAATGGAATAAAGACGCGTTGAATAAAAATTGCTGTGTATTTTTTGCTCAACGGTTATTGGCACAGTCACATTTTTTTGTAAAATTTTATTTTCAATAGAATATTAGTTCGGTAACGTGGGAATAATTATTAAAATTGTAGCGTGAATTTTTTTTTGAAAAATAAAAAGAATAAATCTTTATTAGTTTAAATAGTATCTAATCTTTATAAATTTTTTAAAAAACTAATAAAAGGAAAGTATATGTATATTTTAGTTGAACTGTATTAATATAATTCTAATATATACATACATATACATTTACAAAAAAAAAGACTTTAACCACGCGTCTTAACGGCTTTTTTGTAAAGTTATACATAAAAATAGTAAAAGAACACTAAATTAAAAAAAAAATTATAATGGATAGTGATCTAATAAAATTTGAGAAATTACAAAACATTTCACAGTGGTTAATGTGGAAGTTTCAAATCAAAATTTATTTAAAAGTAAGTGAATTGTATGATGTAGTGTGAGGTAACTTCCGAAGCCAGAGGCTAACGATCCTAAATATAGAGAAAAACACGCAGTGTGGTATAAAAAGGATGTTAAAGCTTAAAAAATAATTGTTTCAACAATGAACCAACAGTCATTGTTACACATTATAAATTGTAAAAGTTCATGTGAAATGTGGAACAGACTTCATGCAGTATTTGAACAAAAGTCGAATACAAGTGTTTATTTATTGCAACAGCGATTCTACAGTTTTTGTAGTGATCCAGAAGACTATAGCTTGCCACATATCAAAGTTAGAAGAAATTGTTCAGCAATTAAATGATTTAGGTGAAAGTATTTCAGATTCCATGGTAATAACGAAAATTTTAACGACACTACCGCCGACTTTTAATCATTTTCATAGTGAATGGGAGTTGACTGCAGAGTAAAGCCGCACTTTAGATAATTTAAGATCACGATTTAGGATTGAAGAAAGTCGACTGCTATCTCAAGATCAATTGGAATTTAGTGAGGCTTTAATGCTAAAAAAGGAAATAAAAAGAAATATACAATAAATGTAAGTAAAAATAAAATTAAAATTAAGCCAGGTAAATGTTTTCATTGTAATGAGAAAGAACATTGGAAAAAGAATTGTTCAGCATACAAATATAAAATTAACAAAAATAAAAGTGAGGGTGATGCAACACATGATGCACACTTTTGTTTGCAACACATGGTCATCAAGTTGTGAGAAAAATTCATGGTTTTTAGATTCTGATGAAATTCATGGTTTTTAGACTGGAAATTTTGAGTAGTTGAATAATTATAAGGAATTTAAAAATCGAAAAATGGTCAGAATAGGTAACGGTTAATCAATAATGGCACATCGAAAAGGTACAGTTAATATTTTATCATACAATAATAATGATTGGATCAAAAAGCACTTGGTTGATGTACTTTATGTACCAGATATTGATTTAAATTTATTTTCTATGGGTAAAGCACTAGATAAAGGCTATACATTATTTTCTAATGAAAATAAATGTGAGTTATTAAAAGATGGAAATATTGTTGCAGTGGGAGCTCGTGAAACAAAATTGTTCAAAATGTTTTTCAAGGTGGTTATTCCAGATAAAAACAATATAGTTTTGGCGAATTTGGCCATAAAAGGCATAAAAATTATGGCATGACATTTGCTAAAATTATGGCATTGTCAAACATTTTTTGTCGCAACAGAATATAAATTTTTTAGACGACATCGAAGATACACGATGTGAGGCATGCATTTTTGGTAAACATCATAAAACCAGTTTTAAAAAAGATGAAAGAAAATCTGATAGCTGTGGTCAAATAATTCATGCAGACGTTTGTGATCCCATGCAGAAAATGTCTATTGGTGAATCTAGGTATTTTCTATTATTAAAAGATGATTTTTCTAAATTTCGTTGTATATTTCATGAAAAAGAAGTCTGAGGTAGAAAAACATATTAAAATTTTTTTAAAGGGTGTTGAAACTCAAACTGATTTTAAGATTAAAACCTTTAGGACAGATAATGCAACGGAGTTCGTCAACAATGGGGTTTAAGAATTATTAAATGATAAAGGAATTTGCCATCAGAAAACTGTTCCATACACACCAGAGCAAAATGGTTCTGCTGAGCGTGAAATGAGAACTATAGTTGAAGCAGCACGAACTATGATCCATTCTTGAAATTTAGATTTGAAATTTTGGGCAGAAGCTGTAAATTCAGCAACTCATATTCTCAATCTAACTGGTCCGAATTCTGTTCGGGAAAAACTCCACATGAATTATGGTCGAACAAAAAATTAGTTTCATTAGATAATCTAAAAGTTTTTGGATCAGACTTTTTCATTCATATTCCAAAAGAAAAGAGACGAAAGTGGGATCGAAAAGCTGATAAATGTATTTTTGTTAGATATTCTGAAAATATAAAAGGATATAGAGTGTGGAATCAAGATAAGAATATAGTACAAGTTACTAGAGCTATTGTTTTTGATGAAAATAATAGATGCAAATGAAGTTATAATTAAAATCAATGATTTTGAGGAAAGTTTAAACAATTTTAATGAGCCAAAAACTGAAATTCTGGGTCAAGAATCATCTAAAAATGTTAAAATTGGTCACATAACATCAAAAGTTATTTCAAAATTAACTGATCTTACAAATGAGAATATAATTTCTAGTCGTTTACATCCTAGAAATCAATCAGAAAGTAATATTTGTTTAAAGCATAAACAAGCTCTTATAGTCAGGTGTGAGGAACCTTTAACATTTGAGGATGCAGTTCACTCTGTTGAAAGGAGTGAATGGATACAAGCAATGAAAGAAGAATATGATTCATTAATTAAAAATGGAACATGGGAATTAGTCAGTTTACCAAAGGATAAAAAGGATATAGATAACAGATGGATTTATAAAATAAAACAAAAATCTGATGGGCCTATGGACCGCTACAAAGCTCGATTGGTGATTAAAGGATTCACACAAGAGTATGGTATTGATTACCACGAAACTTTCAGTCCAGTAGTCAAGTTTACATCGATTAGGACAATCTTATCGGTCGCTGCGACTGAAAATTTAAAACTTATGCAGTTTGATATCAAAACGGTCTTTTTAAATAGAGAACTAAATGGAAAATTTAAAGAAGGAATGTTCCGTTTGGAATACATCTCACAAATGATCTGAACAAATGATTAGGTGGGAGATATCTTCACAAAAGCTCTTTCTAAAGATAAATTTCATAGTTTTGGGAAATTAATGGGTTTGAAATTTTTTGTATAATATAAATTTTTTTATAATATAAAGTTATTATAATTACTTAATATGATTATTTTATAATATTTGATTAAAAGTGGGAGTGTTGAAATTAAATTGTTTTCAGTTTAATTAAATATTAAGTAGTTCATCCTGTATTTAAATTTCTTAACTTTAAAACTAACTGTATATGATCTCACTTTAATATTAGTTCTTGTTTGCTTACTTTGTTAATACTTTAATATCATTATATATTTTTGATATCAGTTCTTGTAATTCTCTAATGAAATAAAGACGCGTTGAATAAAACTTGCTGTGTATTTTTTGCTGAACAAAACTAATATTTTTATGTTGCGCTGAATTCCAATTTTATTTAAATAAATAATAAGCTAATAAGCTAATAAGCTTAAAAGATATGTTTATGAAAAAAATTTAAAAAAAAACTTATACCGGAATATTTGCATTACAATTTGAAAATTTCAATGGCGGTTGAAACAACAAAGTTTAATTTGGTGGTAAAAAACAAAATTCGTCATTTTCGAATGGGAAAGATCTGGTTCGTGGTCTATGATTAATATAACCCACAATAATAGGTCATTATAGCTCAGATAGCGCTAAACTTACGATACAAAACTTTTATGAAACCATTCCAAAATTTATCTATTTTATAATATCCCGTGCGGATAATGATGTAAGAGCACTTATATTTGTACCGACAAAGCAATTACATATTTTTTATTATCATGTTGTTTATATTATCATGTTTTTAGTGGAATTTTTTTGAATCGAGTTAAATCAAATCGCGAAAAAAATGTAATAATTTTTTTCCATCATGTAAAAACAAAATTAAATTAGGTGTAGGTACATTTTAAATGTTCAAACCTTTCAAAAATGATAAATGATCAGAAAAAATAAAAAAGAGATTGAAAAATATATCGTGGTGAAATTAAATATTTTCAATAAATTCGAAATTTTTTATTTTTTTATTTATTATTACCCAGTACCTAAACGACACATTTTGTTATTTACTTAATGTACTATGTTTATTTTATGATCCATATTTTGAGCTAATAGTCGTTTCAAAAACTTAATAGTTCAGTAGAAATTTACATTTAATTGTTTATATCGAAATTTATTAAGAATTGTAAAATATTTTTTCCATCTTAGTCCAATAAACCACGTCCTTATTTTTTAAGCACCTTGTATAATTTAGTCTATTAATATTCTATTTTATAATTATAAGAACGTGTCAAAGTTACATTTCAAAAATTTTAATAACTCAATAGAAAATATCTAATTTTTTAATATAATATTTATGTTCGAAACAAATCAAGAAAATAATAATAATAATAACAATAATATAAGTAATTTGTACACGACAACGTGTTTCTTTGACAATACAAAAATAATAACAATAATAAGATAAAACTAAATCTCTAAGTAAACAAATCAAATTCTCACTTTCAATGATGATCATAATGACGACAAATTATTTTGTAATCATACATAGATCTAACTATATAATATTCTATTTTATAATTATAAGAACGTGTCAAAGTTACATTTCAAAAATTTTAATAACTCAATAGAATATATATATATATATATATATATATATATATTTAAATGTATACATATTTTACTTAAAATGCAATATTACTTTTTATTCAGATATTTTTTAAATTAAAGATATATATGATAGATACCTTTATATATAGTATCACATCACTATATATTATATAGTATTACTAGTATTCAACATTAATCAAATTTTTATATATAGATATAAAAATAATTAAATATACACACTTACATAATATTGTAATACACGTCATATAAAACATATTTTAAATGCTGTTGCTAAAATTAAAGTCGCTAAAATATTTTAAATAGAGTTCATTAATCTTTAAAGAATTTATGATGAGTCTTTACTTAATGTTCATTTTATATACTTTTTTGAGTGAGTACATTTATAATATATTATGTATTTTTAATATTGGTTGCAAATAAGTATGCATTCTTTTTTTTCTTAAGTAAAAGTAACTAAGAATAAAAAAAAATAATTTTGTGCTTAAATGTAAGGAAATATATACATATATATAGATATATATATATATATACTTAGTTACTTTATTGATATACTAATGAGAACTGTAACTTTATGAATTAACGGAAATTACCAAGAATCACTAAAGAAACTATTTACGATAATTTATAGGTTGGTAATAGTGGCTACCGACAGTACGCTGACACACTTAGACCGGTGAGGTTCATTGTGATAGACCATAATTTATAAAGAATGATACTTATGGGCATAAAATATTACATAAAAATTTTACGAACTTTTGGCGTCTCACATATCTGCGACATTAATTATGCATAAGAGTAAGCAAAATCATGTTGTATAAATGTCACTTTAAGTTAAGGTGAGTAAGTCTGCGAAAAATTTTCGTTTACAATAATCTTCAAAGCCTAACCTACATAAATTTATGTCGTGTTCTTGAAGATTAACCAACAAACGCTAAGAAAATATGTACACGACTTTTTTTTTATTTATTTATTCATTTATTTTAACCAAAATATGCCTTGCGAGATTATCCTATAATATATATTAATATTTTACAATTAATATTTTTTTTTTCATATTAGTAAGTGCATAAGAATAATAAAATAATTCAAAGAGTTATTATTACTATAAATTCAAAAAGCAAATAAAATAAAATAAAAGTAGAAAGGAAATAAGATAAAACTTTTTTTAGTTAAATATACGAGTTTTCGTTAATTTACTTTAATGCTGCATTTTATCATAAGTTGTCGATACATCTTCTTATTTTTAGTAAGCGACTATTTAAATATTTAATATATTTATTATAGAGATTATTGGAGAGTTTTATGGCCCTATACATAGTTAAGTATTTCTAATCCAAATATGATTCTTTTTTTCTAAGTCCTGAAATTTCCTTGTCGTGCATTTTTAGAATTAATTTCATGTTTATGAAGTTTTTCGTAAGAATGTTATTTTTTTTGTTGATTTTTAAGGTATTCGCAAATCAATTGATTACAATATTATGTGCAAATTTTTGATGGCTTTGTTCTGAATAATCTGAAGGTCATTTATAGGGTTTTTGGATGCTGTTTTCCATAATTTTATTCCATAACTGAGATGACTGTGGAAGAATGTATAGTATAATGAATTTTTGGCTGGTTGTGACAATATTGGTAATAACAGAAAAAGAACAAAATAAGCGTCAAAAGTTTTAAATTGTGTTCCATAATGTAAAAATATTACAGCAAATTTTTTACTATGTAGAAATTGAGTTTCAAAAATTTAATTTAAAAACAGTTTAAAGGCGTTTTAAGGACTGGTTTTGTAAAATATGGAAGTCACGGTATGTGTATGGTAATATGAGTTTATTTTAGCAATTTATGTTATTTACATTAAGGAAATTAGAAAATTTTGTAGCATAAAGTTAAAATTTGAAATCATAATAGGTATAAATTTGCAAAAAAAAAAAACTTCAATAATTTTAGTGAGCTACCTACCATAATATCATTGTAATATTTAAAAATTATAGGTTGAAACAAGATTAAGCTTGTATACATACCTATAAGTTAAAACAAAAAATAAAAGTTTCGAATAAATACCAACTGCTTTATATTAATAATATAATTTATAATAATATATAGTGAAACTTCCATTTCAAATTTACCAGTTTAGAAAAAATTGTAATGAAATCGTTTGATAATATAAAACTAAAAGAGAAATTAAGAAATTACTTCTATAAATTTGAATTAATAATAATTAAATTACATATTAATTATAAATAAATTTTGAATTATAATAATACAAAAATAATTTTATTTAAATTTGATAACCATTCTTCGAAAATTTTTATTCTTTTGACTATTCTAAAAGCGCAAAGTCCAATGACACACCTTAATTCGCTTTCAATTATTTTTGCAATTCTTACCGACGATACATCAAAAACCGCAGTTACATACAAAACAAAAAAAAAATTTTTTTGAATGCTCCAAAAACAATACAAAATGAAATTCCATCAACAATACATAAAGTAAAAAACTAAAAAGCGAAAAATAATCAAATTTAAAAAAAAAAAATAAAAAAAAAAAAGCTTAAAAAGTAGCACAAAAGAAAATAAAAATTGCAACAACAGGAAAGCAGTACAAAACAAAAAAAATGTTATTATGTAAAACAAATTTTAAATGCATATAACTGCATGTATAAATATAAATATATACAATAAAGAAACTGTTTGGCTGGAAAAAGAGCTAAAAGGCGAAAGAAACAAAACATGATGAAGATAATTTTTTTTTTTTTTATTTTTCCTTTTTTTAGAATTTCATTTTTAAACTATGAATTCAAGATTCACAGATATCCTAAAACTCTATGAATTCAAACCCATTAACCATTTACGTGCTGTCAAGTATCAAAATTTTTCCTTTCCTTTTCTTTTTTTATAGTTTACAAACACAGACTTTTTCTAAAGAACTGAAATGTTATCATCAGAAAAGAATTTTATTTTTTGTTTTTCTTATTACGTACTTATTTTGTTTCTTTGTAACATACGTCGTATATAGTTATAATATGTTTTTAATGTGTATGTTGATAGAAATTTATTCTTATTATGTTATTATTTTATATTTCCAAAATTGAAATTCTTTACTCTACCTGTGTTTATCTTAATATTTCATAATTTAAATAAAACTGATTTTATTGTATGTTTCTACTTTTATTATATTTTTTTTTACATTCGATTTTTGAGAATTTTAATTTTTTGAGAATAAAAAACTTTCTTACAAATCTTCAAGCAAATTATAATGTTTTTTAAATTAATTAAATTTCTTTGAAATCTACTAAAATAATCAAAGATATATTGATAACTTAAAGCTTATGACGATAAACTCAATATACAAATATGCGGTGTTTCTGTAAAGTATTGTTTTCAATAATTAATGGAGGACAAGAAAATAATCCACAATTTCATGCTATATTATAAAAGAATTAAAAAGAGAAGCTTTTTAATAAAATATATACACGTCACAACATTATGCCTACCGAAAGAATTGACAAGTTCATCATTTCAATTTTAATCACCAAATTCATCTAACTTAGATTCATCGGAAATTAATACAGCCCCAAAAAGAAGATGCAATACATTCAAAATCGACGAATGACGATATCCTGAACTTATTGAAAGAGGAAACTGAAAGAGATGTATGTTTTTGATTGCGAATGCTACATATTTTTATTTCCTAAAAATACTTAATTATAAATAACTACATATAAGTTTTTTTTTTGTTTTTGTAATTTACTTTTTATAATTTACGTTGATAAAAGTTAATCTTTACACTCTGAAATGGCTCTTGTTGTCATCATTTAGAAATACTGATATTGTTTTTCAAAGTTTTTGACTGGTGGTCTTTTGCAAAAAAGTTCTCAGTCCAAAAACAAAAAAAAATTCTTTAACAAAGTTTCTTATTTTTTGACGTAAAATCCGAATTTTCATAAAAAAGTACCTCTTCCCATTTGAAAATTTCGATTTCAACGAATTTCAGCGAATTTCGGGTTTAAAAATCATTTTCCGGTCCGTTTCAGAAGTTTAAAATATCACCAATCAATAAAGCACCCTTGATTTAGTTAATAATTTAAATTTTTTTTTAAATTTTAAATAACGGCTCCTTCCCCTCTTAAAAAACTGATACGCATACATTCGAACATCCGGTATATACTTAGATGATTGAAATGATGTAGTTATTATGATATTTATTTGTAGCTTAGTAATTTTATCAATCACCTAGCTATATGATGTTAAAAATAAATATTTATATAAACATAACTATATTTATCTATTCTATATACGCATTCCTTTTTCTCTGAGAAATATTCAATTTTTTCCAAAAAAAAAAAGTTCCCCTTAAGTATTTAGGGCGTATCCGAACCTCTCGTTGCACTTGATACTCGCACTAAACCTATCAAATCGCACTAAATTTAATAAATTTAATTTTGCGATATCTAGTGTACTTGAGACTACACTAAAATTTTGACAACAAATCAAGTGCGATTTGACAGATTTAGTGCAAGTATCAATTGCAAGTGCGAGAGGTTTGGAAACGCCCTTAATAAGAATTTATTTTTAATTATGATTCACATAATTCATTTAAATATGTAGGTACTACATATAGGTCTGAACAATCTTCCTAACTATAGCCACAGTGTTACTGAACACATATACACAATTACTACGTATACATGATAGCTTGAGTACTTGATTTGAATTCTTCTTGAAATGTCAAGCTGTGTATTCGATTAACCAGCTTGAGTGACTGCCAGCTTTAAAATAACTTGAGTTTGACATATGTATTTTTGGTGAAATAAATTTTGAATAACATTCGCAAAATTTGTTAAACTTTATATATAAACAAAAAAATAATGTAAAAATAAAAATTTAAAAAATATACTTTTATCGAAACCAAACTAGCCCCCTAAAAAGTCGGAAATAAAACTAGTGACGGATGTTGAGCATCTAGAACTACTATAAGATAAAACACAAAAGTATATAATGATAATCTTGCACTGACCCAATGTACCTAACTGTAAACGCAGATTTGTCAAAATACAGTAGATATTATAATTTTCTATGTAAGAAAATGTCAACGTCATAACAATATTTTACAATTAAACAAAATAAACAAACTATATCATCTCTGTAATTAGTTATAACATAAGAAAAAAAATTAATGTTTTGATAATTTTTGAGTGGACACACATTTTTACCATTCAGTATATTATATGTACATAACATATATAAATAAAGCGAAAATATAAAAAAAAAGTATGTATTAATAAATAAAAAAGAAGGCAATACTGCTAAACACGTGACATGTAGGAGGCATTTTTAACCTTAAGCAAAATTGTATGTCATTTAGTTTGAATGCATTTACAAATAATTTTTGTATACTAATATGTATTTTACTATGTAATGTACATAGAATTTAATCCAAATTTTTTGGCATATCAGATTTTTCAGATACATCAGGCATTTAAAAAACCAGTAAATTGAGAAAAAAAATGTTAAGCAAATATAATGTACATAATGTACGAAAAATACTTATGACAGAAGTTTTTTATTTATTAAAAAAAAAAAACAATAATCTGCAACTCAGACCCATCAAAAGTTTCCATCAGTTATTAAAAGACATGCTTTACATTCGTTGTTAACTGCAATGCACTTAAAATATTTTTAGCGAAATAAGTAAAAGAAGATGTTCGAAGAAAATCAAGTGTGAAATGTATGACAAAATAGAAAAAGCAATGTAAAGTAACTGCAAAACACCAAAAAAAATAAAAAAAAAAAAAAAAATAAGAAAAACTGATTTTTAGTAGTCGCATTTATTTTAAGGCAAATAAAAAAACATTTATAATGAATGTGTTGTATACAACTTATTTAAGTGTACATTTAATCAGAATTGCGGAAGTCCGTTGTATTTTTAAATTCCCTTTTGAAAACATTTTTCTTTTTATTTTCTTTTCTTCATACCTACTTTACACTTTTATAGTGTCTATGATTCACATAAATAACTTATTTCATCGTAATTATTTTTTTTCTACATTTGTTTACTCTGAAGAGGGTTATGATGAAGATATAATAATAAGATCTGTAGGGAGTTTATTTTCATTCAATTCCTTTTTAAATTTTTCATTAATATTTTTTGTTAGTGATGTGTATGGTATACAAATTAATTTTAATAGAAAAATTCTGTGCAAGGATATTTTTAGTAAATTAGAAAAAAATTTAAGTATGTATATAAAATGAAAATATGTAGGCAATAAGGAAGTTTTTTTAATATAACTATGGATGTATATAAAAACGAAAAAGATATGTAATTGCTTCGAGGTGAATGCTTTTTTCAGTAAATTTCATTTAATTAAGTACTGATAACTACCAATAAATGTTAATTAAATTACATTTTCACGTAATTAATTAGTTAGTTATTTTCAAGTTCATAACTACTAGGATAATTATTTAACGCATTTACAAAATTAATTTACTAAAATTGAAAAATTAAATAATATCTGGTGATAATTGATAAAAATACCGGTTTTTAAATTAAATTTATGACAGTTATTACAAATAAAGTCATCTTTATAATACCTAAATACCAATCAGAACGTTGCTAACTTGAATTTTAAGACATTTTTAGTTTCAATAGTAAAGTTTTATTTTATTTTGTTCTTCTTCTTTGATTCGAAATATTAAAATCAACCACTAGTGTAAAAATGATCACCAACGAAAACGAAAATCAACAAAAAACCAAATCCATAACGACTTTTTACAAAAACAAAATTCACAAAAAAAAAATCCACGAAAAACCAACCATATTTGTTATTACTTTTATTTATTTCACTTTATTATCTACGGTTCTGCAAGTTTTTACTCCAATGTTTATTTTCGAGTAATTTATTTTATCAAATTTCTGAATTATGAACGAGAGCGTATCAAAATCTCGCCACTCAAAACCTAAGCGCGGTTTCATCATTTTAAATGCTTTAGGTAAAATATAAACATTTAGATATTCATTTCATTTTTCCGAGAATATTTATCTGAATACACCCCCTTTCAGTCTACTCTATTGAGAGTTAGCAGGAAGTTGGTTATTTTGGTGTTTGTTCTTGGTACATATATTTTGGAGACTCAATACGCTCTCGAAGAATGTTTGTTTTCCTCTTCAGGGTGTTTTCTATCGATTTAATAGTACCAATAGATATACCAACTGCCGGTTCTGGGCCATAAACTTTTGCCGCCGATGATCTGGCTAGTTCGTCAGCCTTCTCATTTCGAGTCAAGCCACTAAAACCCGGTATCCAGATCAGTTGTATCTTGTTTCGGAGCCCTATGAGATTTAGGGCTTCCGAACATTCTCCCACCAATCTAGATTTGATGAGGTTACTGTCAAGAGCTTTTAAGGCAGTCTGACTGTCACTAAAGATTCTAATGACTTTGTTATACCATCTTTGCTCTTTTATTATATTAACTGCTGCGTTTATGGCGAAGACTTCCGCCTGGAAGACTGTGAACACAAAAGAAACACTCCGGCTCCCGCGCCTAGAGCCGTAAGGGACCCGTCAGTGAAAATGTTCGAGATGTTCGAAGACCTAGCCTGCTCTTCTGTACCGCGCCAGGTCTCTCTTGTCGGAATTTCTACTTCGTATCTCTTCTTTAGGGATACGTATGTAGTGATGTCATCTGTTGGAATGAAGAACTCTTTCTGTCCTAACTTCTGAAGAACTCTTTCTGTCTTCTAAGTCCTTCCATGGCCTCTGATGTTTGTTCCTGCATCCTCTAGTATTCCCTAGAGTTTGCAGCCTTCTTGCAACTATGAGGGTCTCCATTCTTACATAAAGATGCAAGATGGAAACCCAAGAAGTATTTGCATAGCCGTTGTAGATGTGGTTCTAAAAGCACTTGTTACACAGATACACGCAAGTCTTTATATTGCTTCTAGTTTTTTTTATGACATTTGCTGTGAATGTTCTCGGAACCCATGCAATGGACCCATAGCTAACAATAGACCTGATGCACACTTTGTATAGTCTTAAGACTCTTTCCTCTCAGAAGAATACTAACATCATCGGCAAAGCCATGTGTGTTGAATCCTTCCTCGTTCAGTATATTTAGGAGTTCGTCTACCAACATGTTCCATAGTAAAGGCGATAGAACACCTCCTTGTGGGCATCCTCTAACCGCATTCACCTGAACTTCCGTAATTTCATTTATCTGGATGAACAAATGACGTTGTTCCAACATCTTTTCTATCCATCTCAGTAGTGTGTTGTTTACTCCGTGCTTTCTTGTTCCATCTAGAAGTGACTTAAAATTTGCCTTGTCAAAGGCCCCTTCAATGTCCAAGAATGCACTGAGTGTTATCTCTTTCTTCACGATAGCCTCCTGTAAATGCGAGACCACCCCTAAAGAACTGAATCAGTACACTTACCTGCCTGATAGGCATGTTGCTTACGGTTCAGGGGTACACTGATCAAACACACATCTCTAATATACCTGTCCACAAGTTTCTCCAGACATTTTAGCAAAGACGAAGAGAGAATGATAGGTCTGAAGCTAGTAGGGAGTGCATAGTTTGTTTTCTTTGGTTTAGGTATTAAAGCGACCCTCACTAATCTCCATACCTTTTGAATATATCCAAAGGCTATGCAGGCTGTGAAGATCCTTGTTCTTGCACTTTTGAAGCATAATAGGCCAGATTCCATCCGGCCCAGGAGCTTTATATGGTTCGAAAGAGTTAATAGCTCATTCTAAGGGCCTTATTGCGAATGTCTATCGCGATCGAATTTTTTCGATTGACGTTTTAAATCGATTAGGTGGGTATTGCGAATATCGATTGCAATCGAATTTTTCAATCGAAGCCATTTTTGTACACGACTTTTATTTGTTATTTAACGTAGTGGTAAAAACTTTTAAAATTAAAAAATGTAAAAAGGAAAATATTTTAAAAAGGTATGAAATTAAATGTATTAAAACTATTGTTTTTTTATAATAATATTTTTGAAGAAAATATTTTAGCAATTAGCGGCAATTGGAGAAATTGGTTTCTATTATGGAAAATAACCGCACAACTGCAAAAGGGATTGTTAAAGAAAATTAATCACCGCAAAACATATATTCTACTTTCTCTTTCATATTATTCTTCTTCAAAAATATCCAGCCACACAAAACTCATGTTTATATCTACGTATTCACAAAAGTTAGGTATATGATTTCAAATGTCTATAATTTGCAAGTACCAAATTATTAAATTACAAAAATGTAATAAAAACACAAGAATTAAAAGTTTTAATATTTTTTATTAACAAAATATTTAAAAATAAGTCACCCTAATCAATAATTTCGAATTTAAAACACCAAACTTTTTCAGAATTAAAATAAAACAGTTTCAGAATATTAAAAATTCGTTTCAATTCCAATCATTTGACAGCTAAATTTTTCATTTTTTTTAAAAACATCGGTAGTTTTTTTTTTGCTATTCGATTGACTTACGCAATATCGCGACTTTTTACGATTTTAGAAAAATCGATTAATCGTAAAAAGTCGCTGTTTACGCAATAACGCCCTAAGACATTATGCCAAATTATCTTTCTTGCCATAGACCAATCTGAACGGTTTGGTATGGGGACTTTCTGGGTTGTATCCTCTAAGGTGAATCTTCGAATCTACTTCCCGGAAGGTGCGTTCGAAAGAGGACTCTATATGTTTCTTCTTTCGATGCCGTGTAACATCCTTCTGATATTTGCAGATTGTGTAACTTTGCTACCGGATCCCTTTTTAGGGACTTAAGCAAAGCCGCTCCATCAGCAATATCTTCGATTGTTTCACAGAACTTTTCAAAGAACTGTTTCTTTGATTTCCGAATCAATCCTTTGTATTCTCTTCTAGATTCGCTATAGGATTTCCAATCATCTTCTTCATGAATTTTTAAGACTCTATTCAGAAGTTTTTTGACCTTCCTTTTTAGCTTCTCCAGATCTTTGTTCCACCAAGCAGTTTTTGCTTCTTTCGGTTTTCTGGTGACTAAGGAAGAGGCCTCAAAACCGTCCGTTAACAGATTTGTCAGTTTTTCAACCGATTTCTCTATTGCAGAGACCTTAGAGACCCTTATTGAATCTACATCCTTAGCCACCAGGTCTTGAAACTTTTGCCAGTTGGTTTTTTTAATATCTCTAAAGACCGAGATCTTATAAGGTACTTTGGGAGCGCCTCGCCTCTGTTATTTGAAATATGTACTTCCCCAGTTCTCATGATGAGCATTTGCATCATAGCCAATTACTATGTCAAAATTATTGTTTTTGACATAGTTGACCACTTGCGCGAGCTCATTTGTTGGAGGGGGTTCTGTAGAGTCGTAAGGGAGGTAGCAAGAAACAATAACAAGTTTTGCGAACCTCTCCCTGACTCTTGTATTTTATGACAACCGCCGTCAGATCTCCTGATGACAGTTGTATTAAGAGCTGCGCGTCAACGCCCGCATTGTACAAAGTGTGCCAGCCTTCCAATGAAAGACGGCTACTCTGTTTTTGATAATGTAAGGTTCTTGAATCAGTATTAATTTTGTTTCCAACTTCTTAGTTAGTAAAGCCATTAGAGTGTATGACCCACTTATACTATGTTGCAAATTGATTTGCTTAACTACTAGCTGGCTATAGCTCAGGTTATGAATCTATTATCCAGCATAGTTTTCTCCTTTAGCCGTGATAAACTTTACGTTTATCTGACCAAATTCGAAACTTAGTTTGGCATTTCGATCTTCTATAGCTTTAGCGGTATCGAGATCGATGTAAACGTATACAAGAGAACCAGTACGCCCAATGTTAGTAGCCCCAATACGACTAGCTTTTATACGACTGGATTTTCCACTTCGTAGTATCCATACCATTTTGAATACTAAGCGCCTTCATCACGTCCGTCTCAGATTCGGTACGGCCGGGATTAAGATTTTTATTAACTTTGTCTTTGGAAACTCGTTGACCCTCATTGCTGAGAGCCTGCCTCCCTCCCACGGACTGCAGTTAGACGCCGTAGATTTCAACCAGTTTGATGAAGCCAGTTTCAAGAAGATCTTGATAGGAAAAATTTTATTTTCCCGCCTTCAAAGAGATCCCTGCAAAGCTGAGAGATATCTCATTACTGGTTAGCATGAGTTGGAACAACTTTTGTTGAATCAATTCACCTTGTTCGTTAGAAATGCTTCCATCGACTACCTGAACGATAGTATCAAACTCTCTTCTAGCCGCCTGCGCGTAGCTGACAGCCTGTCGAGAGGACGTTTTCGTCTCTCTAGCCCTTGATGGTCTCTTTGGCTTTTAGGCACCCTTTTTTAGGTCCCTTCTAACTCCAGGATTCGACGACGATTTGAGGCCTTTCGGTTTCTGGGTACCATTTTTTGGAACCCTTCTACCTCCAGGATTCGAAGTTGATGGCTTTCTCCTGCAAAGTTAGCCCGTTTGAAGGACCAGCTTCTTTAGAGCTTCGCTGTTGGTTACAAAAAAAAATCCATGGATTCAAAATTCATAAAATTGTAGAAAGATTTGAGAATAACTCTTTTTTCGGGATGAATCCTGCCACAATTTTATGAATTTTGAATCCATCGGTATGTGGATTTGCCTATCAACCCAATTTCTCACTATAGTATATTTTTACTTATCAAGTCCACTTTAATACTATTAAACCCATATTTCCGAGGCAACAGTTTTACAATATTTATTTAATTAATTACATGTTCCTTATATAATTTACAATTTATTAATAATCAATTTAAGTACTTGACAGTTTTATTGAAAAACAAAAAAAAAAACTTAAAACGCAAGACACGCGTAAAAATGTCTTTAAAAAAATTACAAAAAAAAACACCAAAAATATTCTTTAAAAAATTCTAAAGTCTAAATAAAATTAATAAAACATAAATAATAAAAGAATTAATTCCTTATTAATATTCTATAAGTATAAATACTTTATATATATATATCTATTACATACACACATTCATAACAAAACTTTCATGATAATTATAAACATATTGGCGAGGCTTACAATTCAATACAACAAATCCAAAACATTACATACCCTATAAAACAAACAAAAAAAAAATAATACTTAATAAAAACAAAATGGACAGAAAACAACACCAAAAGAAAAACATGTGTCTCTGATTTATTTTAACAATGCAATTATCATTTTTTATTATAAATTCTCATCAATTTTCAAGATGTTTGCTTTTCTTTTAGGCAAAATTTATATTTTCACCTCATAAAATTTATTTAAAAACAAAAATAAAACCGCAATAAAAAATTCTGGCGTACAATTACCACCAATATTTTGTAGTACATACATAACTATATATTTACTCCCTGGATCGTGGATATATTAATGCATACACTAGATTCGTACATAAAATAAAAGAAAAATAAAAAAAAATCCATCATTGATATTATATTTTTAAATGTATTGTGGTGGTGACGTTGAATCACAAACACAAATGTAAAATGTGGGTGAATGAAATAAGTTTACAAAAAAAGAAAAGAAAACAAAAATAATGATTGTAAAGTTAGATATCAAAATAATAAAAAAATACAAAAGTTAAACAAAATGTTAAAGAATTTCATATTAAAATTCCAATGTTTAGAAATTGGATGAAACTGGTCTGAAAAATATGAAAATTCAATTAATAATAAAATAAAAAAATACAGAGTGTAAAATGAGATTTGTACATATACTCGTGTATTACAATTATATTATAATATACAGGGTGGTCCGGTTTAGAGCAAAAAGTTTTTAAGGGGTGATTCCTTGGAGTATTTTAGGAAAATTGTTCTAGAAGAGGGGTATATCTTTAAATTTACCTGGGCTACAGAGGGTTAAAGAAAATCGGATTAGAAAAATTATGTCTAAAGAATATCAACTGCAGCTCAGAAGAAATTGAAACTAGTGCAACATCTTCTTCATAGCTTTTTATAGAATTCATACACCTAATAAACGCATTCAGTACAATATTTACATCGTGAAAATTTTTAACAAAATTATAGAGTTAACTTAATATGAACGTATTCAATATTTGTCGTGACTAAATAAGTTAACCACCAGGAGTTTGTCGTGTAATTTAATATTCGTTTATGAAATATAAATATTAATAACATATTTATTCCTGTATAATTAATACTGAAAACACAAATATCGCGTCTATTAAAAAGAAAAAGGTCTATCGACGTTTACGAACAAGTAGACTTAAGTCAATTTAGAAAAAAGTCTATTGTAATATAATAAATAAACTAATAACAAAACGTTAAACTAAATTTTAGAACAATTATTTGAAATTATAGTTTCAAAGTTAATTTTGATGTACTTAATGCAAATAACTTTATGTTAATTAATAAATTTGAAAATTGTCAAAAAGATAAAACTGTAAACTTTGGGAAGTAAGGATTATAATAGAGTGAAAAATTAAAACATATTACTTAAAAATTAGTTTGGGTTCTTCCGTTAATATAATAAAAACTCCAACATGGCGAAGGGCAATATGTCCACATAACATTAACTCCACTTGGGCATTTAGTCCAATTCAGTGAGAAATTAGTCCACAAAATTCAGGTGGGCTTTCTCCCACTTCAGCCATAGCCGGACGCGACGCGGTGGCCTCAGCACGATCGATGAGAGAATTTCGAAGACACTCTTGTAAAATAATTACTGAATATGAATTTATTAAGTAGACTTATTTCTCATTTCTTCATTTTGGGTGTGGAATTATTGCTTACTAAAAAGTAGACTTATTCCTCACTTGAATAGAGTAAATTCTCATGTGGAATTATTGTTATGTGGACTTATTGCCCCTCATCCCACATCTCAGTTAAGCACAACAAAGTTAATTTTGTAGCTAAGTATAACAAATTCGATAAAAAAAATTATAACTAATATAAAATTTTATTTTACAATAGTTATTTTCTATATTAAGCGAAAATTCATTTACTTAAGTTAAATAAATATTTTTGTACATTTTAATCAATCATAAAGCTATAAAAAATATTATTGTCTGGTTTCTAAAAAATAAAATCTAGACTATCAAATCCCAAAACACAAATTAATTAAATTAAAAAACCAAAAGTCTCTTTTTCTTTTATTATTACGTGTACGAATATGTATATATATATATATATATATCGGTAAACTTAAACGGGCATTCACAGTAAGATACTGAATTTCGTATACCACACCTAAAAAACCGATCAATTTTTTTTTGTCTTTATTTATACTTCAAATTACATACATATTAAGTTGTATACATATATAGAAATTAAGAATGCATGTTATAAAAATCTTTGCTCTGTAAATAAATAGTTAGTAGAGAACCCAAAAATACCTTAAAAATGTTTAGGCTATTGCTGCTAAATCTTCTTTTCATTTAAAAAGCTTAAGTGATTATTTTTTATAATTTCATTTTGAAATACTTACGTTTAACTAGAATATATATTTTAGGATTTTGACGACAAAAGAGTAAATAAATATATACACACACACACTTTTATAATATAAAAATGAATTTCTTCTAATTATTTTAATTCTTCATACTTATAAGCATTAAAAAAAAATTTTTAAATAAAAATTAAGTTCAGAGATAAGAATGTTTCAACTTAAAAAAATTACAAAGGTAAATGTCTCGAAAGCGGAACAGAGTACCAACATATTCGGAACAATATTTTTATTTATTTAAAAATAAGAAAGGTATACTGCACAGTTTCAAAATTTAAAAGTTTAAATATTTCTTTTTAATATTTTAAACTGATTTTACAAATTAATCTTTTCTGAGAACTGTGAAAATCACGTGATTATATTTAAAGTACAAATAGTTGTCAAACAAAATGTCAAACAGCGAACATCGTTGTTTTTATTGATAAGATAATTGATGCTTTTACTTTAGCTGTTTCTTGAGCAATATTTTCTCAGTTAATTAAAAAATATAATAATTAAAAATATATTATTTAATTTAAAATAAAACTTAGAAGTGTTTGAAAAAAAAAAATAAAAAAAAAATGTATTATTATTTAAAATGAAAGTGTTCCAATTTTGGGGACAGTAATTTGTTTATAACCTTGGTATGACGGAACAGTTGTTCCAGTTTAGAGACGATGTAAAGTTTTCAAAAATTAGTTTAGTTTTGATTATAATATTAATATTTAAGTAAATTAATTTACGAAATTTCTTTATTACATTACTAAGGCCACTGGAGCAAGTACTTAACGAAGCAATGAGTGAAATAATAGGTGTAGCACAAATAAGACGAAATGAAGAATGGTACGACAATGATTGTAAAATAGCGATCCAAAAGAAAAATGAAGCAAGAAATAAGTTATTAAACAGAAACACAAGAAATAACAGACAAGTATACAATAGCTTAAGAAAATATGCCAAAGAGATAATTAATAAAAAGAAAAAAGACGCCCTAAGAAAGAAAGTAGAACAAATATGTACGGACTTTGAAGAAAATAAAATAAGCGATTTTACAAAAAGATAAAACAATTAAAAATGGATTCCAACCCAGACTAAGTAATTGTTACAAAAATAAAGTAATACTGAGTGAAGAAAGATGGAGAGAATATTTTGACGAATTATTAAATATTGAACAATCAGTGGAATTGGAAACTGTGATACCTATAAATACCTGTAAATAGCAACGTTACGATTTCAGAATATACAGACGAAGGAATACCAACCATACATGAAGTAGAAGATGCAATTCTACAAATGAAAAATAACAAAGCCCCAGGAGAAGATGGCATGGTAGCAGAAATATGCCAAGCAAATGGGAAAAGGGCATTATTGTCCCCATCCACAAAAAGGGAAATAAACTTAACTGCGCCAACTATAGAGGTATCACATTATTATACACAGCGTACAAGACTCTCTCCAATATTATAAATAACAGATTAAGACGTATAGCCAAAAACCTTCTAGTGGAAAATATCAAAGTGGATTTAGAACAAATCTACAGACCAGAACAGATCTACTACCGATCAAATATTTCTACTGACGCATAGCATGGAAAAATGCTATGAGTACAACAAAAATCTCCACCTATTAATGATTGACTTCCGCCAGGCTTTTGACTCAATAAAAAGACATATGATAGAAGCTGTATTTAATAACATGGGAATCCCAAGAAAATTGACAAATTTAAATATGCTAACACTGAGACACACCAAATGCAAGGTAGCAGTGCAAAATAAAATAACGGACGAATTTGAAATAAAAACAGGAGTCAGACAAGGTGATGTCCTGTCAACAACAATCTTCAATGTTTTCTAATGCTCCACCACGCAATAAAAAATTTTCATAATTCATAAAATCATCTATAATAAGTGCGTATGCTGACGATATTGCTATTGTAGCAACATCCTTTGACGAATTAAAAGAAATATTTCTGACTCTAGAAGCTGCTACTGTAGGGATGATCCGCCCAAAATATAAAAATAAATGATTATAACTTTGAAGGAGTAAATAGTTTTATATATCTAGGTGCCTTAATAAATAATAAAAATGACATGCATCTGACAATTAACGATAGAATTCAAGCAGCACAAAAATGTTTCTACGCACACAAAGGCCTTTTCAGGTCAAAAATTTTAGCCAGGACAATTAAATTAAGGATGTATAAGACCATAATACAACCGGTCGTAACATACGGATGCGAAGCATAGACCATGACAATTAGTGACGAAAATAAATTGAAAGTATTCGAAAGAAGAATACTGAGAAAAATATTTGGTCCCAAAATAAATGACGACGGTGAATACCAAATCAGATCAAACGAGGAGCTAGAAGCACTAATTGAAGGACACAATATTGTTAAATTTATTAGGGCACAAACAGTAAGATAGGCAGGTCATGTGGTGAGGATGAATCATCTCAAAGGATGCCAAAAATAATATTAGACGCAGTACCGTACAATACAAGAGCAAGAGGTAGACCAAGATCACGATGGCTGGATGAAGTCGAGGGCAACTGTCGAAAGATTGGAGTTAACGGATGGAGGACAGTTGCACAAGATAAAGCAGAATGGAGGAAAGTTTTGGACGAGGTTAAGGCTCACCCCGAGCTGTAGAACCAACAGATGAAGATGATGGTAATGTAAAACTGTAAAACTGTTAGTGAATCAAATGAATATTCCTAATACCTGGAAGCTTAAAAATTCTTATAATTGAGAAATTATAAATAAAATATTTTTTTTTTTTGAAAACTTACGCCATTGGTATGAAACATTATGCAGGCGAAATATGTAGAATATTCTATCCCAACACCATCAACAATAAGTACTTATGGCAGCTAACAGGTAAAGAACGGATAATGCATCAAATTATTAATGCGTAAAAAATGGAGATCGATAAAGCACACTCTAAGAAAACCATCAAATACTATAACCAGAATGGGCCTAGAATGGAAGCCCCAAGGAAGCAGAAGGCGAGGAAGACCCAAAAACACCTGGCGTCGAAATGCGACTCAACTAACGAGATATGGACGAACTTGGAATGAAATAAAAATTATTGGGTACAACAGAGAACAATGAAGGAGCAAGTTGAAGCCTACGAGGAGTAACAGAAAAAAAAATCCTTTTCAAGGACTTTCTAAAAATCGACAATATGAAATTTTATCCTTTGACCGTCGAGTATTACTCTAACCATTAATTTAAAAAAAAAAAAGGAGAGTAATGTCTATAGATAAAATACTTACGTATATAAGTATTCTTCAAAATTTCTGTCAGGTGATCAATACCCAAAAAAAACTTAATAGAATTTACTTCAATGAAGTTTGATTTGTGAATCGAATTGAAAAAAATTGGTTTATCAAAAATATTCTAATAATTTTTTTCACTACGATAACAAAATTAACAATACTACAACTTAAACTATACTTAACTATATTAAGCTTATTTCTTTGTAAACAATATTTCGGTTTTCTTTTATGGAGTATAAACAAACACGTTCCTTGCTTTTGCGGAATTCTTGAAAAAAAGATATGTTCGCCTTTTCCACAATAAACTTGAATTTATGCTTAAATGAAATGAGGATGCGAGGTTCTTATTATTAATCTAGTACCATAGTTTTGGATGCTTCAGATTTCGTAGATGCAATATTGGAGCTGATACTTTTAATTTCAATTGGTAATGAGGAAAATGTGTCAAATCTAACAATAAAGAAACTCTGTTCTGTAGTTAAGAGCTTTTTCATTGATAACTGTATCTATCGATTTTTATACATGGACAACCTGAAATACTCTGCAGTATTTTCTGATTAATAAAACAAGTTGTCACAATTTTTGTAGCTAATTCACATAACCATGTAAAATTTTTATACTGACTCCTAAAATTCGGAAATAATTTTTCAGTGAATTCTTCAATACTTTGTATAGTTGTATTGATCGTTCCTATTTCAATTTTGATATTTAATATTTCTGAAATTTGGCCTTCACCAAACTGTGTTAAATTCATTAGTTAAATGTTATTTATACAACATTGGCAACAGTCGTATTTTTTTAAAAATATAAGTTGTATTTCTTTTTCGGTTTTTGAAGTGTAAATTTTCAGACCTGTAACACCTTTGATTTTGGAAATTTCATTATATTTGCTAGGAGTTGTATGGCTACCCAAACCTGTCATTTGATGTAAAATACCGCGTCCGGTTCCTTTTTTGACCATGAATAACTGTGTAAAATTTCAGAATTTCTTTCCTTAAAACTGTGGGCGTACACAGCGGACAAACAAGCAAACAAACAAGCTTTCCCTTTAATAAGTACTTATAGAAGATTAAACTCATTTTTGCAAAAAAAAAAAGAGAACTTTCCTATAATTAATTAATGCAGTATACTTATTCATAAAAATCACAAAAAAATTTTAAACTTAATTATACGAGCATTAAAATACATATAGTAAATGACAAGGGAAAAATTGAGAATTAAAATGTAACACATAATATTAGCTAAAGAATTACAACAAATCGGAGCTCAAAATGACAGGAAATCAAGTGATAATTTTTTTTTTTTTTCATATTAATTTCAAACATTTTTATTTTAAATTAAAAAGGGGACGTTCACAGTTTGAGTTTTTTTTATTTATTTTGTAAAATTTATAAATTTTTAATAGATAATGTATATGACTTAATGTATATATACAATATGCATACATAAATTAAAAGTAAAAGTTATAACTTTCCTAATTCCATATGTAGTATGTATATATATACAAACTAGCGGGGTTACCCGGCGTTGCCCGAGAAAATTTAAAGTTCCTAGAATTTTTTCTTCGTTTTTAGTTTGAAAAGGGAAGTATTATGTGATGTTTGTCTGTTAGTAAACTATCTGTTAAATGTTTTTATATGTAATTGTTTTTTTTTTTTGTGGAAAGTTTGAAAACCAATACAAAGAATAATACGCCCTTGCTTTGTATTAGTGTGGGTTCCACCTTCTTTAAAACCACTGCAAGTTTTTAAAAAATTAATAAAAAGTTAATTCATGAAAATTTTAAAAATTATAATAGGTATTTACTTAAATGAAATACAAAAAAAAATCAAAAATTAACGAAAATTAAAACGAGTTTCAGTTTTGTACAAAAATAGTACTTGCAACTTAAAATAAAATGCAAACATAAGTCTTGGGCGTTGTTTACAAATTTCAATTGGAGTTTTAGGATTTTAATGAAAGTATTTTTTGAAAACTAAATTATGGTCCATTTTTTATGTTAGCATAAATCTTTTTTTAGGTATTAATAATAAACATTTTCATTTTTATAATATTCAAACACTAAGTACTTATTTCTATATGTTAGTATAAAACTAATGCTGCATAAACTTATGCTAGATGTTAGTAGTTTACATTTTAATTTTTGTTACTCTTAATTTAATTAATCAATTCTTATCCATATAGCAGTTTTTTTTCATTGTTCAAAAAAGAAAAGTACAAAATGTTATAAAGAAAACAAAACCAAATTTAGAAAAAAAGATAGAAATCTAAAAAAGACAAAGACAATTAGGAAAAACCAAAAGAACAGAAAAAGGAAAAACGAAAATATACAAAATAATAAACTAATTAAATTGACGGGTAATTAAATAATTTTCTCAAGATAAAACTTGATTATAAACAACGTTTTTAGTTTCGCCTTCACACTTAAATCCACACCGCAGTACTTAATAGACTGTCCCTGTGCCTTGTTTATCATAATCGAGAACGCAAGTCTAACTGGAAATTACAACCTCTTAAAGTTAAAAGGGAGATCATTTGGAATAAGTGGTATCCTTGGGATGAAAACGACTTCACCCTGTCCCTTCCCTGTTAAAATAGTCGCTTCAATTACATTTGCCAACAATTTTTTAACACAAAGTCTTGTACCGTTGCAAAGTGTTGGTGGGTCGAGGTTCCGTAATAAAATAATTGGTGATCCCAGTTTCAGTAAAAGACGATGTAGCGGTAATCCAGCCGGATCAAGAGAATTTAGGAACTCTGTTGGAAAATTGACTACCTCATCAGCATTTACTACGTTATCAATGGACTTGTATTCATTTACTACGCCCGGTAATATGGAAAGTATTTGATTATTTATTTCGCTGACATCAGCATTTTTAGCAGCAAGAATTGCCCTCTCTCGAAACCAGTTCAAATTTTGATAGTTTTGTGAATATCCGGATAGACTGCATCTATTAGTTCTGCGACGGACGATTACAAAAATCGGATGTCAATTTTATTTTTCCAGATGGCTCAACTGCAAATCTACCTTCTCCGATCTCAAGTAGCTTGTTGGCGAAGATGTGAGCACTGTCATCCCCCAGATGTACTCAGAACTCCTCCCATAAGGTTGTTATTTCCTCTCAGATCTCTCACAGTCACGTCAAGGGCTTCGAGAGCTTTCTTGTGAGCCATGGTACATTCATCCCAAACGATAATTTTGCATGTCCTGAGCACTTGCGCCCGACCACTTGTTTTACTAATTTTGCAGGTAGAATTTTCCTATCTGTTAGTGGCAACTTAAGTGCAGAATGGGCTGTTATTCCTCCTTCCATTAATGCTGAAGTGATTCCTGAAGATGCAATGGCAAGAGCTCCTCGAGCTCTGATTTCGGCTAGAATTAGACTGGTTAAAAATGTTTTATCTGATCCATGATAATTTTGTATGCTTTTTTCTGATCTTGATTTAAAAGTGGTATTTTTTCCGCGATATTACGCTTTCAGCTCTTCGACGTTGCAGTTCTTTTCTCGTATGTAATCTGTATAAAGTTCATTTTGTTGGTTTCATACTGGTGAAGATAGACCGAGTTGCAGTAATGTTTTACCGATCATAGCCACACATTTATCTTCAAGAATAATTAATGCGTTGTTGAATATGTCCGGGCCAAACGTGGATCGGATTTTCGCGCCGAACTTTGGCAGAACAGTATATACTCGACTCAAGGCGTCACTCTTGACCACATTATATCCGAGGACGGACTGTCCGACTTTTCTTCTGTATTGCTTTGAAAACCTTATATCAAGCTGCGATTCTAAAGGTTTCTTTTGTAGTTTTAGTATGCTTAAATTCAAGGCAAATATTTCTAAAAAAAAAAATTGTTTTCTTTATTTTATTTCATTGAAAGATGGAAATAAATAAAAATGAGAATTTTTAGAGAGAAGAAAATAAAAAAAAACATTTAAAAACTTGCTGAATGAAACTTTTTGAATAACTATCACCAATATTTCGTACCAATATTAACTGCACTAAAAAGGGTCAAATAAATAAGCTAGGCCTGCATAACATATGAAATTCAGGCATTTTAGACCCACTTCCTGTTAAGTTAGGGACTTGACATTTTACCTTGGATCCCGATTACGGCAGTTTCTGCCAAATTTGTTGAACCTGCTTTCCGCCAGAGCTCTTTTGAACGAAAATTTATATCTCAGAAACTGGACCGATTTGGTTCCAATTTAATACACAAAGTCAAAATTTCGAAAAAATGTAAAAGTCAAATTTGTTTATTTTTGGAAGAGTACCTGTCTGCAAATTTTCCGCTCTCTAGCACCTTTGGTTTTTGAAATCTTTTTGTGGGGTACTGGGAGTTGTATGACAGCTACCCGAACCAGTCAAAATTTCGAAAAAATGTGAAATTCAAATTTGTTTATTTTTGGAAGAGTATCTGTGTGCAAATTTTCAACTCTGTAGAACCTTTGGTTTTTGAAATAGTTTTGTCAGGTGCTCGGAGTTGTATGACAGTTACCCGAACCAGTCAGAATTTTGGAAAACAACATATCACGGGGTCGATTCCAAGTAGTAAAAAACCACCTGTAAAATTTGGAGTTCTGACAAAAACATACATACATACATACATGCATACATACATACATACATACACCCATACAAACATCCTTCTTTATATATAAGATTAAAATTATAGTAATTTTTTGTTACATCAGAGAAAATTTAAAATTCTCTAAAGAATGTAAAATATATATGTATTGTTTGTAATATTATGTTATAATATTAAAAACAATAAAATATATTATTCTTTTGAAGTGCTTTTTTATTCCTAAATAAAAAAAAATATTTTTCATAAATGAAAAAAAAATTTATGTATTAATATTCTAAATACAAAAATTGTATGCTCTATAATTTACTTCCGAATGAGAAATTCTGTCGTACTGACGAACTACAGCATACATAAATTTTAAAATGTCGAATAAATAATGACATTTGCAGACTGCGGAATTTTTACGGACTTCAGCATACGAAATGCGGAATGTAATCGGAATTTGACATTCCGACGAACTTCAGCATAACCACCTATTTAGAAACAAAATACACATTTTTTTCTATTTAAAATTTATAAGTAAATTAAGTAAAGATTAGTAATTCTTACTTAAATTTTAAGCAAATGTACAAACATATATATTTATCAAGGTATGTAATACGTGATTTCTTCGTTATTTTTTATTTTTTGTTTGTATGTACATAATCTTAAATATTTTAAAGTGACTAGGTATGATAAGAAATTGAAATATGCATACATTCTTATAACTATATGAGTTTAAATTTATATCCCATAAACACTTTTTTCTTAATTTTTTTTAAGGAAATTAAATGTTCTTCAAGTTAAAAAATAAAAATTTGACTTAACCCGATAAAATTACAGTTTTTTCTACCTTAATTTTAAAACATTTTTTTAAATTTAAAACCAAATAATTTTCAGTTTTTTTTTTTTTTTATTTGTTGTTTTTGAAGTTTAAAGGAAAATAAAAATCTATCGAATAAATGAAGGTGATACTTTCAAGTATTTCAAGTTAAAATAATAATTTTATACATAATAACAATAATAATTTTATACATGCTGCAGATCCTAATAAAATATGTCCTCAATTTTGATTCATAAGAAAAATATTTTTAAATCTAAGCTTATAAAATTTTACCGTATATGCTTATATGAATAGGTATTATGCGTATGTATAGCTATTTATGAAAGTATGCGTTTAAAAATTTAATTTTTTTCAATTTCTTTAAAAAAAAGCATGTATGTAGGTACCTACTTATGTATTTAGTTATTTAAATTTGAATCATAATAATAATAATAAAACACTCTTAAACAGAAATAATATTATTTTGAAGCATATATATATATTATATACATGCGTTCGTTTGTTGTTTTTGTAGATTGATATTTTTTTTATTTTCTTTTAATTTTTTAGATTTTCAAAATGTGAATGACTCATTAATAGATATTGAATTAACAGTAAACAGAAAAGAAAATAAAAATATGAATGTTCTTTAAAAAGTTACTTTAATAGAAAAATTTGGCTTTATATACCAAAACCAGAATATTATAGACTTTATTATATATTTTTTTTTCTTTGAAATCATTATGGTAAGCTATACATACTTAAATATAAAAGCTTGAATAAAAATGTTTTTTCTAACGAATGCTAACGAATAATAAGAGATGCGCGTATAGTTAGTTACTTATACTCGTAAATATAAATTAAGTTAGATGAAATATATCCAATTGCTGGAAGGTTTAACTTCCAAAAGAAGTAGGTAGGTAACTGAATTTTAAAATATTTTTTTAAAATAAAAGAATTTGTTTTAATTTTTATAATTAATTGAACACTATTATCAATGCATTTTACTATGCAATACATAAAAACACTAAAATAAATTTAGTATTTTTTTAAGTACGAAAACAATTAAAAAATAAACAACTCAATTATTTATATATTTTTTATAGTAATTTACAATTAGGTACCTAATCAGATAAATAAAATAATTTATCCATCAACGTGTACGAGTCATCCTCATTAATAGTCATTCAAATAAAATAGAAAAACAGAAGTTTTCGAATCTTGTTAAATCTTGTAAAGATCTAATTTTCCGTATCGAAAAACGTTATTTAGTGTATTTCCAAAAAACGTATTTGGAAATACACTAAAAATTCTTTTAAATAGACCAAAATCGAAATTTATAAATATGTAACTATCTTTAATTAAGTACATATACATATGCATATGCTTATATATATAAAAGTTTAATACCTATATTCCGTTTTTAAACAAAATTATTATAAGTATATATAACTTTATAATTAATACAAAACAATTTTTTTTTTTTCTGGCACAATCATTTTAAATTCATTATTTTAGTCGAAATAAAACCATCTCTACAAATTATATTTATGTATTTTAATTAATAATTTTATCAATAAGTAACTAGTTATATAATATAGTATAAGTAAGTAGTTAAATAAATATTTCATTACCAATTGTTTTACCTGATTCTCATGAGGCACCCAAACAAGACGTTTTTGTGTCCATTCTGCTTGTGTTGTTGGATCATTAAAGGGATTCCTTTCAACAGATAAATATTTTAAATCTGGATCATTTGGATCATTAAAACCGTCTGCCATCTTATCTTTTTAATTATTTAAATTTTTAATAAATTTCGAAAATTGTTACTTTCAAAACACTATGTTAACTTATTTTAATCTTTTTTTATTATTATTTTCCTTTTTTTGGCATGAATTATATTGGTTTTTTTTTAAATTTTGTATTGATTTTGTTGTTTTGTATAATTTTCTTAACTAAATTATAAAATAAAACAAATGGGTAAATACCTATATTACTTAATTACATATTATACTAAATTTATTTTAAATAGGTACAACTGAACAATAAAAAAATAAAATGTTGTAATTATCGATTTATGTTGTGCAAAATAAATAAAATAACATGACAAAAATAATACATTAATAAAAAAACAAAAATCAACATAGATATTTTAAAAAAATGAAGGTAAGTTGTGATTGATTTTCTTTGTCGTTTAAATTTCTATCAGTTTTCGAATTCTTTGGATAAAAATGATCACATTCAAAAATTTCTATTCAACATTAAGTTAAGTTAATAATAAAAATATATTATTTTGATACAAATTTATGTCTTTAATATAAAATTATCAACATAAAAATAGTTTAAATAAATAATAAATTAATACAAAATGATGATATTTTGGCAAACACAATTAAATATAAAATAAATCTCAAAATTATTATTTTTAAATCAAATACGTATATGTTTTTAGATTTCCACGAATTAGTGACGAAAGTATGTAAGTAGATACGTATGCATATGTAATTGCATTGAATGAATTGAACCAAAACAAAATAATATTTTTTAAAATATTAATTACATACATACTTATGCAGATATTAAAAAATAAATTATAATTAATTTTAAAATAAAAACCCAATGTAGATATCTAATACATAAGAATATCCAGCCATAAATATTTTTTATTAAAACTATTTTATGTAAAAAAAATAATAGGTGCAAATTGACAAAAGAAATTTTTTTGATGATATTAGCATTACCTTTTATTTAGTTCATACTTTTTAATCTATTATATAAAATGTTTTTAGGTAATTACAAAATTTTGTTAATGGAATTAAATGTGAAGTAATTTAATTAATATATTTAAGTATTAGAAACACAAAATTAATAAAGAAAATATTTTCTCTTTTTTTTTGTTATTTTTATTAATGCAATGTTGTATGTGATCTTTGTAATTCAGATTGATTCGAAATATTTTTTGTCATGCTTTCAACTTTGTTACTAGTTTCACGAACAACACCAGATAAATCAGATAAATCTGGTAAATCTAATGCAATATGAGCTGAAAAACGTTTATAAACAGAATTGTGTGATACTTTCTTTCTTGGCTTTTGACGCGAATCTTCGTATTTTAATTGTTGTTTTAAAAAAATTGCTGTTTTTAAAAGTTCTTCAGTTTTTGCAAGTGATTTATTCGCCTTTTCAATATTTTTTACGGCACTAACACCATATTCAACATCAAAACAGTTTCCACGTAACTCATTTTGTAATCTTAAAACTTCAGTTCTTTTTTCTGTAATTGGTGGTTGAACTTTTCTAACATGTTCTTGTATACGATAAAATGCCATAGATGGCTCATTTGCAACAATATGTATATTTTCCACAATTTTTTCAGATGTTTTACCAACTTTAGCTGTTAAATATTTATCATTCATTGTAATCATTTGAAATATGCTATAATATAAAATTTTCCAGAAATAAAAAATTAAAATCTGCAAATGTTTGTGCTTAATTTATAAATTGTATTATTAGCTTTTATTTTCAAAGATTATTACACAATTTAGTATATTTAATTAATAAGATATATTTATATTTAATAAATTATCATAATATAGTTATGAATTAATTTATATTTAAAATATTAGAATTAAATATTTTAAACATTTAATCCTCATTTATCCTATTGAAAAAAAAATTCTTGTATAGAACTTTGGTTCACTAATAAAAAATTTGGATATAAAATTTAAGCGCTAAGCTAATTTCGAAAATAATTTTAAGACAAGCTTCTTATTAAAGGATGACTCATTTTACAAATTATAAATTATTCAAGTATTTTAATATCTTTTAGAATCTGTTATTTTCTTTTCTTGAATATTGTTAAGTAGATATTTTTTTTCCTTTTACTAGTGGGTATTAAATTAACTACTTGACTTTAACAATGAATTTGTTTTATGAGTCAAAATATATAAAAATTATTTGTCCGGCTTTTTAATACAAATTTTCATTTGTTAGAAAGAGTTAACATTATGTAGTCGTTCTCTTCGTATTTTCGAAATTATTACGCAGTGACAGATAAATCCATTTTCTAAATTGAATTAAAATTGTAATTTCAAAAAATATTTTGTTACCGGTAACTTTCAAATTAAATAATTTTAACAATTAAACACATTTAAAATATGAGATAATAGTTGAATATTTTTAATGTATCATATATTTATAAAAAAAGACCAAATATAAATTTTATAATTTGTAGACGTTGAAAAACCTCCTCCCTTGAACTTGCATGCATTCGAGAAACAAGGACAAATAGTTGGAAACATAAAAAAAATCACAAATTTCTTCAAAATTCAAAAATCACTTCAAATTTTATATCTAAAATAGTAACGTTAAAGCAAGATATCACATTAAAATTCTAAACAACTAAAAAAATTATGTTTTTCTTAAAAATAATAAAATAAAATTGTATTTTAAATTGAAATATCAAGCAAAATTTGTAAATTTTATTTTTATTTTATACTAAAATAATATTGCGAATCTTTATAATAATTCGAACTTATTTTTTACAACTTAATTCAGGTAATGTCTGATGTCACTAAGGAGGAATCTTCAAGCCTTTGTTTCAAATTATGTTTTATCCAAAGAATTCTTCAATTTAAATTTATAAGTTGAATGAAAATTTAAGTATATATTTCACTAATTTTAAAAGCTAATTTTAAATATGGAGATTTTTTATGTATTCCACTGGATTTTTTTTTATATTTTAATTCCATTTTTCTGACACATTACACAACTTAATCTTAAGTTAATTAAAATATAGAATATTTATATTAATAAATATTGTTTAATACTTGTTAAAAAAAAACAGTTAAACTTAGGAATTTCTTTAATTAAAAATAATGTAAAGTTCTTGTAAAAATTTATAAAAGCGATTTTTAAAAGTTAAATCCGCTAAACACAATTAAAATGACTTTACTGCCACTCAACAATTTTTGGACTAATTTCGAATCGAAATAAAAAAAACAAGAATAAAATCAACCAAGCATTAAGCAAAGCAAGCAGTTACATATACTTATATTTCAATATTTCATACATGCAAATATACAATACATACTCCTTCTCCCACACATACTCAGCTCAGAGTGCAGCCTCACTGCTCAGGCTCACACATTATGAATATGAATATGATGACTTGACTGTTCACTACTACACTCACATCATACATTTTATTTCCCATTTTGTCAAACATATTTTGTACTCTTGTACTCCCTTGATTGCAGAATATCTGTAAAATAAGTACTATTTCTATATCGTTCCCTTTTTAACTTATGATATGGTGTGTGTCAAAAAAACAAAATTACGTTTCTTACTCTTTTCATTTTAATTTTATGAAAAGTCAAAGTCGGTGGTAGCGGTCTACTAGCCGATCCGGATCGTCATGCAAGAAAGTCAAATAGGGGAAATAGGTAATAAGATGGATTTTGACTTTTTGTATCTGCAGTCTTAAATCCACAGCTGTCAAAGTTTCAACCACTCACAATTTGACAGCTGTAGCAAAATTTAGAAAAAGTTTCTTATTCAATTTTCATTCCATAGCCCATGTTTATACGAGGCAGAAATCTACCTTCATGTCCATAGTATCCATAGATATATAAAATTTATATAAAATAGTAAATTTTATATATCTATGATAGTATATATCTATGTCGGACCTGTAGTGGATATTGGAAATAATTTAGACATAATTTTTCTAATCCGATTTTTTTAATCATCAGTAGCCCAGGTTAAATTTAATGATAGACTCCTCGTTTAGAACAATTTTTTTTAAAAATACTCCAACGAATCACCCCTTAAAATATTTTTGGTCTAAACCAGGGTGGTCTGTATATTGATATTAAAAATAATTAACCCTTTCTAAATTATTATCTTCAGTTTTGTTTAAAATGTTGCTTACAAATATTTACTACTGTAGTAGATCGTAATTTGCAAAAAGAAAAACACAAATCTCAAAAAGTCAAATATTTGACAGCCCATTCAATTTAAACTTCAAATCAAAGTGAAAGTATACTGTATAGAGAATACTAGAATAGAAATTTTGAAGAGCTAACAATTCTTAGAATAAATTGTTATTCAGTAACAATATAAAAATTTTATATATTTGGCATATAAAATAGAATAATATTTAAACAAAATTAAAATGATTAAAGCAATTTTAGTTTTTAATAATCATGGAAAACCAAGGTTATCAAAATTTTATCAATATTTTGTAAGTTTGTTGATGTCATCAAATTCAAGATATTATTTGAATCTGTTTCATTTTTCATTATTCAAATTATCAAATTATAGAATGAAGACATGCAACAGCAGATTATAAAAGAAACATTCCAACTAGTATCAAAGCGTGATGATAATGTGTGTAATTTTTTAGAAGGTGGAAGGTATGTGAATAGAAGAGGAAATTTTAATTACTTATATTAATTAAAAATTTGCATACATTTGTTATCATTTTAGTTTAATCGGTGGTTCCGACTATAAATTGATTTATCGACACTATGCAACACTCTATTTTGTATTTTGTGTTGATTCGTCAGAAAGCGAATTGGGAATTTTAGATTTAATTCAAGTTTTTGTTGAAACCTTAGATAAATGCTTTGAAAATGTTTGTGAATTAGATTTAATATTTCACGCCGATTCAGTTCATCATATATTAGCGGAATTAGTAATGGGTGGAATGGTTTTACAAACTAATATGTCTGATATTTTATCAAGAATAGAGGATCAAAATAAATTAATGAAACAAGAGGTAACCATACATTTGAGTTTTATATCTCCTTAAGACTAAATACATAAATTTTCATTTTAAAATTTTGAAGGCTGGCTTATCAATGGCACCAGCAAGAGCTGTAAGCGCTGTTAAATCAATGAATATTCCACAACAAATAAAAGATATGAAATTAGACTTACCCCAAGCTATAAAGGATTTGAAATTCTGACCGGCAAATTATAATAACACTCATCAAAGCGGATTTGAAAATACGGTTTTAAATCGTATTACTTCTCAGTCACCAGTAGTACATAACTCTTCTTATATACCAATCGAATCAGAAGCATTTAATTATGATTATTATCAATCACATACATTAATTGATTCTACAGTATGTGACGAAAAATCAAAACTTGATGAAAATAAAGATATTAATGAATGTACTTTTTTAAGTGCTAAAAGTGCAAGAAAGAAAATTGAAAGTAATCCTGAAAAAAATAATTCTAAAAATCGTAAAAAATCAAAAAAAAAATCGAATCAATGTAAAAAAAATTCAAATGATTTGATTGATGTATTATCATATAACGAATTATCTTAATAATTATTCAAATATTTAGGTCAATTCTTTAAAAAATAAATAATGATAAAAATAATCTTATATATATATATGTATATTATATTTAAACACAAAGTGTAATTACATTATTTTATGCTCTGATGTATAAAAAAAGTAATATAATAAAATAGTTTATAAGCGCTTCCTCATAATTAGTTGTAAGATTAAGAATCAAATGTATATTTTTAAAATAATAAAGATAACTATTTAAAATCATAATATTGTTTTATTGAATCATTAAAAAATATTTCGGAAATTAAAGTGAAATTATTATCAAAACTTATTACTATTAGCTATTAGTAAAAAGTTAATATATTCCAATTCCAAATATTTTAAAACTACTATTAAAGGATAAATAATAATACAAAGTATTTTTTTGTTTATTTTTTTTTTTTTCGAAAATTCATAATTTATTTAAAAATATATTTAAATATGTGTTTATAACATTTATTTAAAAAAATTAAACATTTATGGATATGCTACTTATATTATTAAGCTATAATTATAAAAAATTTATTTTAGTTGGGTTGCATTTAAATTTTATTTCATGTTTCTATATTTTTTAGTTATATTATATGAAAACTTTTGAATACACATAAAAAATTGATAATTGGACGTTACATATTCTATTTCTATAATATTATTGTAATTTAATTTCTTTTATTGTACATTTAAAGCTTTTGCAGGGGTTAAAGACATTTAGCAATTTTATTGAAAACCTTTAAGGATATGAATACGATCGACAATTTCTGAGATATAACAGATTAAAATGTAAAAGTAAAAATATTTTCAAAAAGATTTTTTTAACTAATACTAGACTAACAGTGAACCACAAAAAATTTTTTAAAAATTTTTTGGATAACTAATATTAAACCAATAGTGAATCTCAGAATTTAGAAAGATAGAGTAGATACATTTTTAACTTATTAACAATTTATTAATAGGAAACTATTTCACATAAAAATCTAAAATTTTATCTTTAATTTTCTTATACATATCTTTATTCAAAACTAATTGACTTACTTTTATTCTACTATTAAAACAAGAAATTTGGGATTCTAATTAAAAATAATTTTTTTTTAAATACATTTTGATCATATATTATTTTTTAACTATTTTAATTACATATATGATAGAAGTAAAATATTTTTTAATTAATTTAACAAATCCATATTTAAATAAACTTACACTAAATACATATACACCAAATACTTATACTTTTTAATTTTATTGTAAATTTTATAAAAAAATAATAGTTATATTTTACTCTATCTCATTTCATTTTAGTTTATTTTAGGTATATAATGATTTTAATTTACCATTTTGTAAAAAATTTTCCAAAAATTTTTGCAAAATATTTATAAAATATTTTCTGCAAGCTATTTAAAAAAGCTATTTGTTTCATTTCATATTTTAAAGACGGAATTATATATATTAAAATCAATATAATAATTTAAATTTAGTTTGTTTAATCAAGATTAAGCAGAGCTTTGCTTGTAATTCTTAGTATTTAATAATTTTTTACCACACATAGCACATATTCCCTTTTTGTACGCACATTGTTGACAGTAATGTGAACCAGCTTGATGACACTTTTGACGACAAATCCTAAAATACATAAATATTTGATTTATACTTAAGTTGGATGAACAACTAAAATTGTTTTGTTAAACTTTTAAAAATAATAAAATTTCATATTTTTATACTTTTAAGAGGAAATTTGCAACTTATCTACATACCTACATGGTAATAAAGCCGTACTAATCGGATTAAATTTAGCTTTTGCACTACTTAATGCCTTATTTTCGTTTATTTTTCTTTTAGAATCACTTTTCCAAACTTCTGGAGTTGCGATTCTCGAAAGTTTTGCTGGAAAAAGAATACATTTTCTATATTTACATTAATTCATATTTAAATAATCACCTTCACATTTTTCACAAACCATTTTAAAGTCTAAAAATAAATCCAAAACTCTATTTCTAATAAATAAAAATGTAAAAACTACTCTAACCACTAAAAATTTCGTTCTTATATTTTAAAAGAAAAATAAATATTAGTTTGACATTTGTATATAATTCAAAAAAATGTCAAAATTTACGTCATAATTGGAAAATCCAAGGCCTCCTATTGACCATCGGTAAAGTGTCCTCCGCGCCGCTCTACGGAAATTTTTAACCCTAAATGTAGGGTGTAGAATGTCGAACAGCTGATCGTATAAAAAAAAATTACATTGGTTTTAAATGGAAGTTAACAATAACAAAAAAAAAATAGGTTAACTTTCATTTAAATTTCTAAAAAAACCAAAAGAGATTTTGGCAATATTTTGCGAGAAATGAAAGGATGAAATACATATGTATCTTTAAAATGCATATTAAGGTTTTGTAACGTTTATTATATTTTTTCCCTAAAATCGGGATTCAAAAATCTAATTGCAATTTTAAAAATCTAATTGATTAAATTGAAAATAGAGTGTTTAATTTAAAAATCTAATTGGATGTTTAAAGAGCCAATTAATTTACTTTGAAAAACTACTTGCAAAAAAGTGTTCAAAAAATATATTAATTCAAAGGTAGAATAAATTTAAACAAATTGTTTCATGTAATCTTTTTTTTTAATTTATTGTCAATTAATATTTTACATAATTCTTAAATAAAACTAAATAGAATTTTATATGTCTCGTATTAATTTTTTTGTTTGTATTGTATTTGCTATTTCTAAACAATTTATTTATTCTATTATCAAATGCTTACTTGTGGTTTGATAATTATTGTTAAATTATTGTTACTTATTTTATATTTTAATGTTATGTAAAATGTTTGAAAAAATAAACCCATTATATATTATTTTTTTGAAATATAGGCTTCATCTAATCTAATGGTTGATTACCTCTTCATGGACGAACGTCCGGACAATTTTATTTTACACTATAAATGAAACACAAATACCATTAAAGAAAATTTTATGATTTCCTCTCAATGCGCGAAGTACTGACATTTGTTATGTAGTCACAAGGCATCCTAAATTTAGGAGGCCTTGGTAAAAGCACCAACAACAATTTTTATGTTGATTGTTGTGACATCTACTGTAAGAAAAATTTAATGTTTATATTTTTTATGAAAGTTGTTAAATTTAAATCGCCATTATTTTTTGAATTAGTGTGAAAATTTAAATTCTTAAGGAAGATTTATGTACATAAAACTTAAATTAAGAGTTATAAAAAATAAATTATATGTATGATAATAAATATTATTCCATTCAAATTTAATTTATTTTTAAAAGTACTCATTAAATTTTTCGATGATGGCACTCGTATTGGGGTAAATTTTTGTGGTGAATTGCGTTCAGTGGCCAGATATATGGTACATGGATCCAAAATGAAGCAGTGACATAGATTTACATAGCTCTTGTATAGATCAAGGCATTTCAGATCATTCAATGTGCCACCTATTTCTTCGGAATTTAAATTTTTCACCTAGGCATACAAGAAATCTGAACTGTGATATATTTTCTTACTCAAAAATAAATTTTGTGGAACTTAATTCTCAGCTCAGATTTGAGACCTGGGATGATATTTTTGTTGAATTAAACCCCTCCATAGGCTTCGATTTATTTATAAGTAAGTTGAAATATTATCTGAACTCTTCTTCTGAAATTACTTAAATCTTGCAACAAGTTTCCAAATAATTCTAGCCTAAAAAGAAAATATTTAAAATTTTCAAAACTTCTCAGGAAATTAAAGAAGAATTTTACATAAAACAATTGTCAAATGCCAAAGGTAACGCAAAAAATGAATGGAAAGTTGTAAACAATTTACTTAATCGAAATAAAAATTGTAGTAATTCTATTATTTCTCTATCTATTGGTGATTCTCTTGTATATGATAAAAAAGTTATTGCAAACCAGTTTAATGAAAAATTCACAGATATGAGTAGTCTTACTGCAGAATTTAATTCTGAGATTTGTGACAGTAACCAGCTGTATATAGTTGAAGATGTTTGGCAGCAGCAAAGTTGTTACATTGAAGAAATAAATTCACTTCAACTTCATAAACTGATAATGAAATTAAATAGTTCTAATTTCGATACGCTAGGTATTTCTAATTTTGTTTTAAAAAAAATTTGTCTTAATATAGTGGATGTTCTAGCTCATATTTTTAATTGCTGTGTTGAAATTGGAATTTTTCGTAATGCTCTAAAAATTGCTGAGGTAATACCTTTATTCAAGAAAGGAGATAAAAATTGCTCAGATAACTATCGTCCCATTTCCATGTTAAGTTCTTTCTCCAAAATATTTGAAAGAGTGATAAAAAAAAGAATGATGCAATTTTTAGATCTTACTAACTTTTTAAGTTGTAAGCAATTTGGTTTTCGTAGTGGCAGATCTACTGAAGATGCACTTCTGACTTTTTGTTCGCGTATTTATGAAGCTGATAATACAACAAATTTATTAGTCTGATAATACAACAAAAGTGTGTTATCAGACTAATTTTAAAAAAGCATCGTAGGGAAAGCAGCTTCCCTTTATTTCAATGTTTGAATATTTTACCTCTGAAGCATACTTTTTACTTCCGAGTCCTCAAAGTATTATTTAATAGAAGTGGTTACTTACGAAGTAGGTATTCTGAAATATATAATCTGAGAATCAACAACAGAAGATTAGCTATATCATACCCCTCATGATGTACATCATTTTTTACGCTCATTTTTAGCAATTGTACCTCGGGTTTATAATTTATTACCTCCAACTTTAACTAACAATCGTTATGGTTCTAAATTATTCAGTTTGGTTAAGCTCTGGCTTTTTAATTTCAATCATGATCAAGTAAATGACTTAGTACGCATAGTTACGTAAATTTTTTGTATTTAATTCAACTTAATTGTTTTTTTTTATAAGGTATTGGTTTTTATTTTTAGTTATTTTTAATAGGGCTATAAGCTCTTATTTTCGGTTTTTATTCGTTATTATTGTTCTATTTTTATTTTGCGTTTTTAACTTTTATTTTAATTATTTGTTTAATTTAGTATATAATATTTTGCTTTTGTAGAACATTTTCTTTTCGTTATTTTATAATTCTTAATACATAATTATAAGTTTAATTGATATTTTACTCTCTAACTTTATTTTTGAATACAATTTTATAAGTTTCTTTTTTTCTTCTGTTCTTAAAATTATATTAAAATAATTACTTACTTAAATTTGTTAATTTTGTTAATTTATAAAATATGTTAATTTGCATTTTTTTTATTTATTCTCTTAAATTTTTTTAAAAATCACATTAATTATTTTATGTATATTTTTTTTTTTACATATATTAAAAACCGCTTGTCTATAGAACAGTTATTATATATTAATTAAACAATGAAATAAAAATAAAAAATAAATAAAAAAAAAAAAAGGGACGGAGAATCCGAAGGATTCCACGAAACTGGATCCTACTGAGGTCAAAAAGAGAATTAGATCAGATGACAATACGCCACCTGACCCGAAAAAGAAAAAAGTAACGGAGACTGTATCCTTTAGCCAAGCAGCTAAGGAGCACCTCAAAGTTGCTATTATTGATAAAAGCTATCCTGCAGGCAAAATACCAGTGAAGGCCAATAGGCTGAAACTGTTACAAGCCTTTAGAGGATGGCAATTATCCCAAATAAGGAAACGACTGGTGATTCCCAGGTTTGAATGTAGCCTTTTCGATGGTGACGTTTTTAAGGTAACCTCTGAGAATGAATTTGCTCTCAATTTCCTACAGAAGAGTGGGGAAGAAAATAAGATAATGTGGGAAGGTGCCAATCTACAAGTGGTAGATAAAGCATCTGTCCCAAGATTAAGGAGAATATCAATATGGTTCTCAAATGAGTTCATGCCATCCGAAGAGATACTCGAGGCCTTGGGCATCATAAATGGTGATTTGGACATCAAGCTCTTTGAATAAAGTGTACTTAGGAGAGAAGCACATGAAAGAGGTGCCTGGCTGTTACTAGGAGTGCCGGAAAGTGCCCTGCAGGTAATTGAGGATGACTCATGCTCACTTTTTTACCTTGGTAAAAGGGTGAGGATGTTGCTCTCTAAGCCGAGGGTAAATATGGCAACACTAAAGGTGGAGGTACTAGGAGGTGAGGAGAAACCGATAGACTCTGACACGGAAACGGTCTGGAAGAAATTGGCTCCCTCTTCAGCAACAAAACGATAAACAGCTCCCTACTGAAACAAGTAGAGGAGCTGGAAGTTAGCGGGGAAGTAGGATCTGAAGTCGAGAATGAGTCCATAGTTTCTTTCAACTTTGACGAAGAAGCCGTGTCGGACAACGAAGGGTTGTTGGACTATGGACTCATGGACGACTCCCCAGAGGACTCACTAGACTCCACAATTCTGGCGGCCAGTATTAACCTACGCAGGAGGGAGTTGAGTGAGTCCCCGGAGAAAGAACTATCTTCCCAAAGTTAAAAAACAAAAAAAAAAAAACAGAAGCAAATCTGCACAGATGTAGTGCGGCAATGATCACACTTATGGAAAGAATGGGAAACGAAAACATACTCCTAGCCTTAATCCAGTACTAAGGATGACAGGATATTAGGATGGAGTACTAAGAGTTTTAACTGTTTCTATGCCACTGGTGAAGGTAGGCCAAGAGTATGCATAATAGTGAACAAACTACTAAAAGTTGTATCAATCCCGCAGCTTATCAGTAAGGATTCAAGTGCGGTCCAACTTGAAGTAGCCATAGAGAATACAAAAATGAAGATAGGAATGACATCATCATACCTTCCGTATGACGATATAGTCAGCCTTCCGACTGAAGAATTTATTAAAACAATAGAATATTCGGAAAAAAACATGACGGAACTGTTGATAGGATGTGACGCTAACGCACACAATAAAGTCTGGGGTAGTACAACGATAACTATAGGGGTAAGTCTCTTTTAGATTATTTAAGGACTACTAACATGAATATACTTAACAAAGGAAATAAGCCAACTTTTATTAATAAGAATAGAAGAGAGGTATTAGATATAAGTAAAGCAAGTAATAAACTAACACGCATGATAAGAAAATGACAGGTGTCCGAGAAATCTTCTTTCTCGGACCACTGCCGCATAATCATAGGTATAAATCTGGCCAAACCAGAAGAAAGCGATTTTAGGAACGCAAGGAAATGATTGGGATCTATACATAAACAGACTCCGGGGAAGGCTGAGGACACTCAATCAACTCAACTCTACCCCAGAGATAGATAAAGAAGTAAGTAATATAACACAAGCTATTACGAAATCCTTCCAGGAAGCATGTCCAATCACAAAACTTAAGACAAATGTTTTTCCAAAGTGGAAATACGATAAATAGAAAAAGATAATAAAGAAATCGGGAAATACGAAATCTCAGACAAAAATCAAGGCAACTATATAACCGTGCTTATAAAGAAAATAAGGAATCCCAATGGGAAAGCTACAAAGCAGTTCTAAGATGTTACAAATCTGAATGTAGGAAGGCGAAGAAGAAAGCCTGAAAAGAATATACGGAGCAAATAGAGAACACGAGAAAAGTGTCTAGACTTAAACAAGTCTTATCCAAGTTCACACACACACAATCAGAACTGATTTAACGAAATGACGGATCAATGACGACAGATATGAAAGAATCACTGGAAGTGCTGATAAACAGTAGTTTTCCAGATAGCGTTTTTGTGGAAAGCTCAAACAACACAAATGCGCGAAACTCTGAATCATATACAAATATATCGAACACTGAAAACGAAAAGGTAAAACGGATGATTACACATGAAAGAATAAAATGGGCAATAAACTTATTTAAGAAGTACAAATCCCCAGGAATTGCCCAAATATATCCAATAATGCTCTAAGAAGGGTGTAACCTTCTACTGAACAAACTTTCGGAAATCTACAAGGCATGTCTTAGGTATTGTTATACACCTAAGGAATGGAGGAAAGCCAAAGTGGTATTCCTACAAAAACCAAATAAGGTAGTTATAGTAAAGCTAACGCATACAGACCAATAAGTTTAACCTCCTTTCCCCTTAAAATTTTAGAAAGGATCGTTGAACTTGAAATGAGAACCAAGATTGACAAAAACATCAACGTATGTCAACACGCCTATATCAAGGGCAAATCAGTAGACTCTGCACTTCATAGCGGAGTGAGTACAATAGAAAACGTCTTCATGACAAGGCAATGCGCACTAGGATGCTTCATCGATATCGAAGGAGCTTTCAATAATATAAAAACGAAGAGCATAATCAATAGCCTTAACAACAAAGGTATTGAGGGATACTTAGTAAGATAGACTAACTCTCTCTCAAGGAGGCATCCTGTCACCACTACTATGGCTTACAGCAATACACTCACTTTTAGTCTCCCTAACAGAACAGGAAGCTTAGATTACATGTTACACCGATGATCTGGTTATAATCATAACCAACAAAAAAGACTCAGCATTAGAAGAAAAGATGCAGGAGGCCATAAATCTTGTATCGGTTTGGACACAAGAAAATGGCCTCAAGCTAAACCCAGAGAAAACCGAACTATGCCTTTTTAACAGAAGAAGGACAGTAAGTAATATGAACACCCCAAGCATAGGAGGCACACGGCTTAACTTATCCCAGAAAGTTAAATATTTAGGAATAATTTTAGATGCAAAACTAAAATGGAACGAACACTTAGAGAAAAGGAAAAACTAAGCACTAAGAACTTACTGGTTCTGCAGAAGTACAATTAGGAAAACGTGGGGCTTATTTCCAAAAATAGTGCACTGGATTTACACCTGTATAATAAGACCTATGGTCACTTACGGGTCGATAATCTGGTGGACCGCTTTGGAGAGGAAAATCATATAAAAACACTTACACAGATACAACGTCAATGCTGTTTAGGCATCACTGGCGCAACTAAGACAACAGCAACAAGATCCTTAGAGACTATGCTGAACATAACACCTATTGAAATTCATACAAAACGTATGGAAACGGATACAGCACGTAGAACATGTAGAACAATGTAGAACAATGTCCAGATAGAAAGTTTCATATAGAAATACAACGAAACGGTGAAAGTAAAATCGCCGACGCAGTATAAAAAAATCATACAAAGATATATACAGATGGGGCTAAGAAAGGCGAAAATTTTGGAATTGGTACGTACTGTACAGATCCTTTCTTAGAAACAAAAAAAAAATGAACAAGAACGCCACGATCATCCAATGTGAAATCATGGCAATTAAAAGAGGAGCAGAAATACTTCTAAACAGAGGTATAAACGCAGAAAACACACTTTTGATGTGATAGCCAAGGAGTCATCAAAGCAATAAATAACAAAAAACCGAAAGCAACAAACGACTATCTGCTGCAGAGAAGCACTATCTTTAGGAGTGCCGAATGAAGTTTTACTCTACTGGATACCCGGCCACTCCGGTGTAGAGGGAAACGAAAAAGCGGACAAACTTACAAACAAAGGCGCTAGAAAAAATGAGTCTGAGGAGTTAGTGGTTAGACTAACAATGCAGGCCATGAAAATAAGCACGATAAAGTGGGAAAAAACCACACAATTGAATACCTGGAGAAGCTCGGAGGGGGCGATTCAGACAAAGAATTTCTGGGGAATACCGGATGCGGAAAAGACGAAAGTCATTCAAGTAATGAATAGAGCCGACCTAAGGTTAAATGTAGGCGTAAGTACAGGGCATCTCATGCTCAGAGGACACGCGGCCAGAATGAGCCTTACAGAAAACAGCATGTACAGAGGATGTGGAGAAGAGGTGTAAACGATGCTACACGTACTTTTCATGTGCTCAACTCAGAGAACGGGGGAGCAAACATCTTGTAGGGTTATTACTGGGAGGACTTCTCGGAAGTGAAAAAGAAAAAACCGACACAAATTGTTAGATTGATAAGAGCTATTAATTGGCAAAGTGACGGAATCTGCTGAGTGGCGGAGGTAAAATTGCTGGGAGGGGGTACAACGAACCGCGAGGCCTAAGTGCCTAAGGGGATAAGACTCGGTTGAAGAATTCTTGTTTCCACCCTATTAACCATCTATTTCTTACAATATTGGAAATCGACTGGAAAAATGGTAACCAACACATTGATAGATTTAAAATTTTATTCCAGTGAACCTTCTTATTAATGGATATTCTTTGGTTTTATTCGAATATTCGGATCCAATATCGGATACCATAATTATTATCGTTAACTTTTATAATTAGAGAATATTGATTCAGTAATAATAATCGTTTGTTGTTATTTTTTTTATTCGAAACAAAATATCAAATTATGGATCATGAATCATGATTTAATGGATATGCGTTTAATGGATATGGATATATTTTATTTTTATTGGATTTTTTTTTAGATATGAAAATTATATTAAATTATATTAAAATTTTGAGACCATAATTTAAAGTAAATTGATATTTTTAAATTGAGTATTTTAAGTTCTAAAATTAAAAATTAATTAGTTATCAGCAAAAAATTTTTTATAATTTGATAGATTTTTTAAAAAAGAATTAGTTTGATAAAAATATATTTCGGATTGGTAGAATCACATCCATTAAATTTAAAATTAACAATTTACATGGTAGCAAAATCTAGAATATTCATTACTCAATTACTGAAGGTTTTGATGATAGAATAATATAAATTTCTGCTGGGCCCCTACTGCATGTTCCGATTTTCGTAAAAGGAATTTCGTATTCGAAAGATTGGTACCATCTACCATGTAATACTACTTTCGAATATTTTTTAACATATTTTATTCGAATGGTTTTTTGCTATTGAATGGAGGTAAAACTTTGTTTGTGTTTTAAAAGTTAAGTGAGTTATTTAAAAATATAATTATATTAAATATTACAATAACTAATCATATACAAAAAATACATTTATATTTAATTTAGTATTGAAAAAAAATTATATTAAACACACATTTTCAAATAAATTTAAAGTAATAAAGTATACAAAAACATTACTGACAATTAGAAATTCGCAAATTTACGTTACCAACATTAAATTACGTTTATTTCCTTTCGAATTTGATAATTAATTTTACCAATACCGGTAGCAATTAATTTTACATTCGAATCGCAAATCGGATTATCGTTCGAATCCGAATTTCATACACGGTAGGGGGCCTTGTTTTTGTAGGGCGACTTTCAAAATTAAAAGTTTGCAATTGATGAATTTTTAAATTTGTATCGGAATAGATAACAATAACTACTTTGCTTAATGTTTTTTGCTAAAATTTTCTTCAAACCAAAATATATATATAAAAAGAATAATCTCGTAATAAAATAAAACAGTTATATAGAATTAAAAATTTATTTTGATTCAATACATGACTATACTATGATAATATGTATATGTGTAGTGGAAATACTAAATTAATAACTAAAAACTTTTAATTATTATATCCGCGTGATATCTAAGTTGTGTGTAAAAGTTTATTAAATGCAGCATAAGCTGATTCTAAATCAAACAAAAATTGCCTCACTTGCGCGTCAGTTAGCTCATCAGATGCTTGCATAGAATTAAGTGTAGTCAACCAACTTTCTACTTTAGCTTTTGCTTCACAATCCTCTGGTATTAAAGATAAACGATGCATTGTATCAACTAAATCTTTTAATTCAAAGTGCAATTCATCCATCGTTTTAATTTTTAATCTCAATTTATCCATAATAGTTATGAAAAGTGATACTATATCTGCAATACATTTACTTGTATTACCCTTATCATCTTTAATTGTAATTGGTCTATCTTCCTTAATACGTTCCATAGCAGCTGGACAATCTAATCTAAATTTCTTAACAAAAGCATCCACATTTGGAAATTCATCACTTTGAACTTGTTTGAAGGCAACTTTATACTGAACAAGTAGTTTTGAGCAAGCTGCTGTATATTCTTGTGGTGTAATAGAATCCCATATATATGCCTTTTCTAAATTTTGAAGTGTATTTATTAAAGCGTATAAATCTGCCTAAAATTTAAGTTTTTCTTTACAAACATTTTTTATTCACTTTTATAATTTTACCATGTTATCATATTTTTCTCGTTCCCTGGCATTCCGAAAAAGTTTCACTTCTTCATAAAGTTCTGGACGATTATCTTGCATTTTTTTGAATTTAATTACGATAAAAATAAGATTAAAATAAAACTAAACTAAGATTTTAATTAAAATAAAACTAAGATTTACAGAAAGTTTATAGTTTTTTGTCTCAACTCAATACAAATTTATTTAATAAACTTATTACTTATTTGATTAAATTAAATCGTTGAAGAATGACGCATAAATGTCACATTATCCCAATAAGTTGCTCACGATGTTCTAAATATCCCAACTAACAACTACTCGATTAATTAAAATTTAATTTTATATTTTTTTAAAACAATCAAACAAAAACAAAATAAATATATTTATATTAAAACAAACACAAAAATTACTCAGAATTAAAAGTATATTCAGCTGAAACTGTTGAAAGAATATATTAAGGCTTTGATAATTTACTTTAATCATGTAGACAATTTCAGAGGCATTCCATTCCAATCCAACTCCAACTCCAAGTGGTAGGAATTTAAATGGAAATTTTTAATATATGAAGGGGGATTGAAAGATTGAAAGCGTTTCAGTTTCAGTTGTTGCAATACTTTCACATGCGTTCTCAGCGCATTTTTTTTCGTCAGGTACGATAGTATTTTTATAATATTTTCAGTAATTAATTTTGGGTAAAAAAACTGTTAAAAATTATATAAAATAAGAAAATTTAATTGAAGAAATAGTTATTTTATGAAAGTGTATGTAATTTTATTAAAATAATTTGTGAATAATATTAGTTTATGAGTTCTTTAAAAAGCGATCGTCATACCCGTAAAAAATGTCGAATGCATACCTCACTCTTGCCCGCACGGCGTACATAAACCGTTTTGAATGTTAAAACTAAGTATAGTGAAAAGTGTTTAATTTTCCTTATAAATATAGAAATGGCGTCTGGCTGTATGTGAAACAATTGGCACATGGTTTATAAAATTTTAAGAAATTTATTTAAAGAAATATACAATTAAGTTTTTTATTTTTACCCAAAGAATTTCATAAAATTACAAATAAATTTTTTTTTCTTAATCTGTTTAAAATAAAATAAATTTTAAGTTTGAAATTCGAACGGAAAAATTGTGATCGCTTTTGAAGTACACACGATTTCTCTTCGTTTCCTTCAATTTTAATGCAATTTAATTATGTTTTCTTCAGAATCAAGAATAAGTTAATTTGTAAGAACAAAGGAAAATTAACCTGAATTATTTTTTTTATGTAATGCCTGGTTCCAGTGTATATAATGAGGCGATGTAAAAAAACTTTAGAATAAAAATATAAAATTTTTTATTTAAAAAAAGTTATAATGAATCACCGGTTTTTATCAGAAAAATTTTCCGATTGTTTCCAAAGAAATCAAACGAAATTGAGCTTAGATGATCTGACTAATTTTTTACACTAATTTTACATTATAATCCAGGTTATGATTTTTGCGAAAGCCTGTTACATATTTATGTATATCTGTATATAAAATGTAAAATAATTAAAAAAATAATCATTTTATGCATTTTATGTTAATAACTTATCAAAGTGATATACAACCACTATGAAAAAAGTAATATGTAAATACCTTGTTTGCCTGGTTTTCATTGTTAAAAATTTAAAAAATAAAAAGAACTATTAACATATTAAACAGTTTTGATAAGAAATTGTGAAATTATTTTGATAAAAAAAAAAATACTTTTTTCTGATTTTAATTTCTTTTGGAAAATTTACTTTTATGGTTTTTAAAAATAAACCAATCATTTTGACCCTACAAATATATAAAATAATAAAGTAAAATTATTTGTATTTTAGAAATTAATCTTGTAAATATATATAAATCATGAGCACACAAGCACGATCATCGGGCGGTGGCGGTCGAAATCAGAAAAAATCAAACAGTGTCAGCGGTAATACTGGTGGTGGAGGTGACTCTATATCTGTTAACATAAAAAAAACAGATTCAAATAAACCAGAAAAAGAAAAACCACAACCAAAAGTAAATAAAAAATTTTTAAAACTACAAAATTTTATTATTTTTACTTCTTATTTTAGCCGACAGCAGAGCAAATACGTATTGCTCAAATAACTGATATCAGTAGCGGTACTGAAGATCCAAAAATGCGCGAGAAAGTTGCAACGTTAATTGAAATGACTCAACGCTCAGAGGAAGAAGTTTGTTGTGCATTGTATGAGTGCGATAATAATTTAGAGAAGGCAGCAGTATTTTTGCTAGAAACACTTCCAGTGGTAATATTTAAATTTATGTTTTATTATTAGATATGATTTAAATATGATTTAAAATAGAAATAAAACTGGAATGAAATGATTAAATAATTGTAGGGTGCATTTGAAACTTCTTCAAAGAAGAAAAGAAATCGTGTTGCTGCAACAGGAAATGAAGCGGGTGGTGATGGAGATTGGTCTGTAGATAGTAATGCAAATACGGATAAAAAAGAAAAAACAAGAAATCGGAGTAGTAATAGAGGTGGTCGCGGTGGATCTGATAGTCGAGGATGTAAATAACCTTTAAATATTTTAAAAGCTTTACTAAAAGTTATTTTTTTTTATATAGGGCGTGGTAGAGAAGCTCGTGAAAATGATCGTAATTCATCAGGGAATGATATAAATCGTGATGCTAATCGTAATGAAAGTACTGGTGGATGGCGTGGTGGAAGAGGTCGTGGGACAGGAAGAGGTGGATTTGGTGGTCGTGGTGGTCGGGGAGGACGAATGGGTCCGCGGGGGATGGGATCTCGAGATGAACGAGGAAGTGGGAGAGGATATTCCAGACGAGATCAAGAACCTACTCAAGAAGTTGATACATGGGACAACACAATTGCTCAAAATGCTGAAAAACAACAACAAATGCAACACCAAGATGATGCTTGGGGTGATTGGGATAATGAAGAATACGTTGGCTCACTTAAAGATAGTAAAGTATTTACACCAAGTAATATGCAAAACACTACATCAAGTATAGTTGCCGGAAATATTGGTACAAGTATAACTGGAAGTGGTATCACGACTGAACTGTCAGTGCCTCCGGGCTTAGAACAGCATTTAACAAATTCTACGCAGTCGTCGAATTACGTTACTGATGATTTAGTTCAACAGTATAGTACAACAGTTGCCTCAAGTACTGCGACAGCTGGTTCAGTGGCAGCATCAACCGGGCATTTAGGAAGCGTGGTTAATCCAGCCCAGTTTCCTGATATTCATACAGCGAATCCTCCTTCTAATCAGCATTTACGCAATTTAACTGGATTAGACGCGGCTGCAGCTGCAGCTGCGCAACAATTAAAATCTGCTACATTATCAGCAGAGCAATCACAGTATTTCAATTCGTTGTCAGCTCAAAATGCTCAGCAACAACAACAAGCGCAAGCGCAGCAACAACAATCTGTTGTTAATTCGTATGCGAATACGGCTAATGTGCAATATGCCAATGCTTATGGAAATGTATTTAACGATCAAAATGTTGCCGCTACTCAACAACAACAACAAAGTCAACAACAAACATCAGTTAGAAGAACTCGTGCTAAAGTTCCTCCTCCATCAAAAATTCCATCATCTGCGGTTGAAATGCCTGGTGATACATTAAACAATATCGGTTATTTAGATGTGCAATTTGGCGGGCTTGCTTTCGGTACGGAAGATTCATTCGACACTTTAACTGATAAATTTAATGCAGCCACTACATTAGATAGTCAACAAAATGTAAATCAAGATGTTACAAATGATTATCAAGCAGCTAATGCTAAACAATCAGTACAACAATCTGCATTATCGGCAGCTGGTTTACAATCTTCTCAAATTGTAAGTTGAAGTTTTTGATAAAAATAAATAAGTATATGAGTATGTATATCAGTATAAATTATAGCCTTTATAAAAGGCTTTAACTTTTAACATTTTGAACTTGAAAAATTAAATTTTTTATGTTTCAGAGTGATAATTTAACATCAACTTATTCTCAAAGAACATCTGGCAATGTTCAACAAAATGCAAGTGTTGGATCAATGAACGCGACTGGTAATAGTGCATTAGATCAATTAACCAAAAATGATCCATATGCAAATCCATCAAATGCAACCGGTGTATACCAAAGTTCGTATAATTCCAACCAAACTGGTAATAAGGGTACAGCTGCTTATCAATCTTCTGGTACTGGGCAAGTTTACAATAGTTCCAGTTATGCTAATACTCAAGTATGTTATTACTTTCACAAAACCATTATAAAATTTAAATTAATTTTTATTCAATATTCTCAGGTTTCATCTGGAAATAGTTATCAACCTTCAGCAAATTCATATAATTCTTATAATCAAAATTCTGTGAATTATCAACAACAATCGTCTGGAACTGGAAATAATTCTTCTAGTTCTGTTGTTAGTGGTGCTGTAAATAGTGGAAATTCATCACAAAACATTCCTGTAGGAGGAAATAGTAATTCTGTTAATAATCCAAGGTTTGTTTATTATTAAAATTACCGTTACTTCTGTATTATTAACAAGTGGATTGATTGTTTTTTTCTTTTCTTATTTAAAATATTTAAATTTTTATCCTATATCATAAAAAATCCCTACCTATCATAACAAATATTTTGTTTTTTATTTTTTTTTTTTTTTTTACTAATCGTAAAAAAAAACAGTTCTAATACAAACAGTGGATATTTATCTAGCCAGTACCAAAGTAACCAAACAACATCATCATTTCCATCTCAACAAAATGCATACCAAAATAGCCAAAGTGTGTATGGAGGTACTGGAGGTCTCTCTAATAATTCAGGGTTAGTATTTGATTTTTTGTTTGTGTGTTATCCTAAATCAATAAATGTGTAAATACATAGTTTTTATATTGGTGATGCTTGATTTTGCTATTCATAAACACATTAACTTATTTTAAATTTATTTACTGTCAAATTTCTTGTTTATTTATTTGGAATGTTCAATAATAATTTCTGAATTATTTCTATTACAATTTCAATGAAGTTTCTTATGTGTTCCAATATATAAATAATTAAATTTATCATTGGTTTAGTTCTAATAGTATTATTATAATTTTTTTTTAATTTTCAATTTATTTTACAATAATCTTCTTTCTACACTTCTTGTAAAATAAATTTGCAGTTTGTCAAGAAATAAATATAGAAGTGTTAGTGTAAATATTCCTATCTTAATTTTAAAATATAGTTTTAAATGTTGTAAAATTTTTGTAATATACTTTGGTAGATATGTATTTCATTCAAACAAATTAGAATAAAAATTAAAAAAAAAAAAACTAAAAATTGTAAATCGAAATGAATAATGATTTACGTTAAAGTTTTAAATAGAAATCAATCGTGGGTTTTTAATTGAGTAAGCAACTAATGAGAGATTTGATTATACCAATTTTTGTCCGTTTAGAATAAATGTAAATAATTTTAAAATTTCCGAATAAATTTTTTTTTTTGCTTTTTATTTCTGAAAACTTTACTACTAATCAAAAGCCAAAATAAAAAAATTGATCTAAATATCTTAGGTATAATTCTGGTAGCACAAATACATCGTCGTCACAATACGGTAATTTCACTAGCTCTAAATTAAAGGAAACTTCAACTTCATCAACTTCTCATTACGACAGGTGAGTAGGCATTTTGAATGTATTTTGCTATGTTCCTATAACCAACCATCATTGTAATATCTGTTTTATGCATGTGCCTTTGCTATGTTTTTTATGTTGAATATTTTGTGAGTTATAAAACTAAATTTAAGATAACATAAGTTAAAGCTAAAGATATTCATTTTGTAACAATGAGTTAAGGATAACGAGCAAAATTTGAAACTACTAGTGTTAATTTTTTTGCTTTTTTAATGCTGAACACTCAAGAAGCTGCTAATTATTTAACGAAATCTTTGGATCGGGTTTCTGTTGTAGTGAGCAATAATTTATTTATCATATTTAATTATAAATTCAAGGATAAGATCCATAACGTATTTTAAATAATATGAAAAAGTAGTTTTAACTTTTGTTTGTTTTACAAAAATTTAAGTAAATATTTTTATTTTTTAATTTTTTTTTATTTTAGTGTATCCAATGTTACTTCAAGTAGTGGTAGTAGTACTGTTAGCTCTGCATCATCAGCAGTTGTTACGTCAAATTCAACTGCATTAAGCGCATTAGCAAATGCAGCAAATAATGCTGGCAATAAGGTTCAAACAAACTCATCATCAACTGGTGTTTCTGGTGGCAATAGTGTAACTGGTAGTGGTGTTAGTGGTGGTACTGGTGTAACTGGTGTTAGTGGAAGCAATTCCACAAACAGTAGTGCAAATAAAAATAGTAGTAATGCTAGTGGAATGGTACCAAATATACAAATGGTTAGTCAATATATTCAGACTGGAATGCCATATTATCAGCAGCCTGCAGTTTATTCATACGAGGAAGTTCAAATGATGCAACAGAGAATGCCACATGTGGTGAGTTCGTGCTCTACCTCCACTTGTACTTGTAAATAAAAAGAAATTTAAAAAAATTACTTTAGTTTTCTGCAAATTAAACATTTTCTCATCATTTTTCTCTTTTATATATATATTTTTTATCATATAACTTTCATATTAATTTATTTATTTGTCATTTTAAACGATATTTGCATTCATACTTTCTTTATTTATTAAATTAAAATAAAAAAAAAGTTTTTATAAATTTTGACTACATACTAATTATTAATCAAGAAAATCATTTAACAAAAAAAAATTAATTTTTTATTTTCATTTTGCATCATTAATTATTACTTACAAGTGCACAGAAGAAAAATTTATATGAAAACAAAATAAAAAATAAAAAATCTTCAAAATCATCATTTATTCATTCCAAATTTACTAATAAACTGCATTTCTGCATTTTTTTGGTTTTAATTGGTTTTAAAAACAAAAAAAATTAAGCATTGTGTACATAATTCCATTGAATTGAATGTGAATTAATTTTGATTTTACTAATATTGTGGATATATGTAATTTTATATTTTAGGCACAATATTATGATATTAATTATCCACCAACAAGCTTAAGTGCAGCTGGAGTAAGAGATGCTAGTTTAGGTTCAGTAACATATTCAGCTATGACTGATGGTAGATTTGCACGAACTGACAATAATTCAAGTCCTGTTAGTAATGTAAGTATTTCTGTTTGCAGACATTTTATATTTTATTAATTTAAATTAAACGTTATAAATTTAACGTTTATATTAAATTTATTTAAAGTTAAATCTTAATTCATTATTTATTCAAGCTATAATAATAATATTATTTAAAAAAATTTATTTATTGTGTTTTCAAGGTGTCTAGCACAATGTCACAACCTTCTGGACCAAGTGGTCAAATGTTAAATGTAAACGTTCCTTTTTATTATCATTATGGTGGAAATGTAATGCCAACCGGGTTTCAAGCATATGGAAATATGACTCCTGCTATTTACCCTGTAAATAAAATTATATCAAAAATATAATTTTTTATAATTAATTTTACTTAATTTTTCTTCAAATAGCAACAAATTCCAACTGCAAATGCGACATCAGGTGGTCAATTCCCAAAACCGTCCTACAATAGTGGTTATGGTTCAGCAAATTATGATGCATTAACACAAGCTGCATCACAAGATTATACAAAAGGTGCTTACCCAGGTTCCGGTGTTAGCCAACAAACAAAATCACAAAATGTATCTAATCCAGCACCAACTGGAACTGGAACAGATATAACCTCATCTATTTATGGAAAAAGTCATGTAGCTTTAAATAAAGTCAATGTAAGTAAATAAATATTATTTTATTTACATAAATATTTATACAAATCTATTTTACATATTTTATGAAATTTTTTTAGTCATACGAAAAACAAAACTTTCACTCAGCTACACCACCACCATTTAGCCTGACAGGTACACAGACTGCTGGAGCAACATCTGCTCAACCATATGGAATGTACATTCAACCATTGGCTCCACATAACATGAATATGCATCAGCCTATTCATCAGGTAATTTCATAGACTATAATCTTTTTTTAAAAGTATTTTTAAATAGATGTCATAAATATTTTGAAAATTTTCAGCATATCATAAATAGTCTGTATCCTAAATAAACTGAAATGATTAGTAACTTATAGTTAAAGCATGTAGATTTTTTTAAAAAATTGATTCATTTAAAATTAAATGTAACTTTTAATTTTAAAATTCCGTTTTCATTTCTTTGAAAAGCTTATCTATTTTTTTATTGTTTTTTTTCTTTCTTTTTCTTAGTCATTTGGTGTTGGTGCAAGGAAGTAGAAGTATATTTTTTATCAGTTTAAAAAAAGAAAAAAATTTATTTTAAAAAATTAAAAATAAGACTTATAATACTTTATGATATCTATGTACATATTTGCAATATATTTGTTTAATAGAAATTAAACTACTTCCGACGTGATTATTACTACTTAATTCAAAATAGAAATGTTTTTTGTAATATTGTTTTTCTTTTTTTTTTTGTTATATAATATATTTAACTATGTCGGAATTTTTGAGTTTTTAAGTACATAATGTATTACAACTCCGAAATTTTTATATTATTTGATATTTGAATTTTCAACCTTATAACAATATTTAAATCAGTAATTTTTATAGATATTCTTTTGATCTTAATTTTAATTAACTTTGAAACGAAAACGATCCAATCACCCATTCACAATAAGCGTTCAAAAGATCAAAAACAATATAATTATTTATAATTAAATACATTTAAATAAGAAAGTTTTTTTTTTTTAGAACTTCTTTTTAGAACTTTGTTTAGGTTACTGTTTTGTAACAAACACTTAATTTAAAACAATTTTTTTTATATCTAAAGATTATTTATGATATTATTAAAAAAAAATCTAGACATTACCAATCACTAAATTTTTCACTTTCATGTTGTTTAACTCTCATTAACTTAAAATTCAAAGAATTTTGAACTACATTTTAGCGTTTTATTTATTTTTGTTGCATATAGAGAGAAAATAATGTAAAAATAAGTTTTTTTCAATGCAATTAACTTAATTTAGCTTAATTAAAGAGAATTAATATTTATTTCTTTATATGTATCTACTTTAATTCGGAATATTGGCGATTTTTTTTATTGTAAAGGACGGGAAAAAGTTCAATTAAATAAAAGAGAAGCACTAACTTTTTTCAATTAATTGTTTTGCAAGATTCCATTTGATGGAGTTGAAGACCCATTTTAATAAAAAATAAACAATTCTAATGCTGCACTTCATTAATTCTATTTAATTTTTTTTTTTTTAAATCAAATATATTTATACATATATTTTTTTAAGAAAGCTTTGTTGTAATATTTAGAAAAAAAAATTATGAATTTGCATATTTAACACCATACCAGTTTTGTCAAAAATAATTCAGTTTTTTCATTATTTTTCTTTACATCATTCTGCTCTATGATTAAATCAACTCTATCTGCTAAAACTATATAATAATTTAAAACCATTAAAAATATCACGTTGGAAATTATTTATATTATGTTGTATTACTTACATTATTATCTTATTTATTGCAAATTCAAAGTTAAAAAGTCTAGAGTTTTTTAGCTTTAATATAAATGTGTAAATACATCAAAAACAAATATCCACATTAAATTTAAGGATTTTTTTTTTAAATATCTCATAATTTAAAAAATTTATATTAGCTTTTTTATTTTTTCTTTTAAGTTATTTTCTTCATATTTAGAAAATTAACAATTAAAGTTAAAAAGAAAAAAAAAACTTTTATAAGTAATACAAAACAAAAACTAAACAAAATTACAAAATTTATTATTATTGCATGAATTTTTTTCTGTTTTTGGTTTTATATTCGTTCGTCTTAGATGGACGGCAGAATTCATAATACATCACGTCGGGTAAGTGTTGAGTGTTATAAAAGAAACAATCAAAACAAAATGAAGATTATTTTTTTAAAATTAGGTTTATGTTATTTTCATTTTTACTGATTTTGTTATTTTTCAATCTAATTCGCTTGTTTAATTAATTACATTATATTCTTTTTGATTTTAAATAATTTTATTTAATTTGTTTAATTAATTACATTATATTCTTTTTGATTTTAAATAATTTTATGGAAGTTAAATAATTTCTAATTATTACTTTTGTTTTTGGATTTTAGAATAAAATGATTAATGATAAATGCAAATATGTATGTATGCATTTTGAAACTAGTTTAAAACTGAAATATTTATAATAGTACTACATAGTCGAATATCAGTTTCTTAAATTTATACAATTGAATTGTGAATAACGAATATTTTTATTTGTGCAGTACGTGTGATTCATTGTCAATATACTGCTCTTTCCATATATATAGTATATCTATTTAATTTTTTCATTCAATAAACCTATTATCTAGAATTTATTTTGAAATCAGTGTTTCTTAAATATTGAATTGTTTGTCTTATTTGTAACAAAAATAATAAGGGTATTTACATGCTATTAGCATATAATTAGTATAATTTTTTTATAAAATAAAAGTAGATTTTTCTTTCACTAATAAATTTTGATATCAATTATTCGGAAGAAATATTTTACTCCCTAAAAATTAATACTCTCAATTTTTTCTGATATTTTGTAAATTGTATACAATTATATATTTTATATTTTTATTTTATTTCTTATCATAACTAAATCAAATGATTTTGATAATTTGAATTTTTGATATACAAAATTAATTTTTTAATATTTTAAAATATATAGTTTTCTAATTTTTTAATCTAAATTTACTGAAAAATTATATTGAAACCAAATGATATTCGTATTTAAATAAAGAATGGGTTGATTTTTGAGGTAGTAACAGAAAATCCATTAATTTGAAATTTGTTAATTCAAAATCTATACAATATTTTGAAATCACTATTTAGTTAATTGAAAAATATTTCAACAGTTTAAAAAAATTTTTATTCATTTTTCAATTCATTTAAAATACTTCGAGAAAAATTCGAATTTTGTATTATTTTTTTTAAATTACCTCAATATATTTTATTATATTTTTTTAGAAGTATATTAATTAAATTAAGTATATGAAGACAACGAATAAATTGTTGTAATTGATTAATTGTCGAATTTATTATTAATTTATAAATTAAAAACTAAAAATACTCTACTTCCTTTTTATTAAATTATTGTTTTTTATAAATTAGTTTTTATTGTTTAAGTTTGTATTATATATTTTAATATAATTCTTTTTTTTTAGTAGAAATAGAATATTAGTAGAAATAGAATTGAAATATGTAAATTAAATCAAATGTAGAACTCGCATTTAAAACGTATTTGTTAACTTTTAGTTCATATTTAATTGTTAATTGTTATAGTATTCTAAATAATAAATCAACGTCGTTCAGTGAAAAATAAACAAGTTCTAATTTTTAAATTTGCAGTAAAATATTTGATATATAATGTTCTGTCAATACATTTGATTAAATTTGTGGATTTATGAACCAATCATTTTCAGTTTTTTTTTTAGACTACAATAAGTTTTTTTTAAAAAAGTTAATAAATTTTTTACTGAACAACGACGAAATTTTAATTAATCGTTTTCTTTTGTCACCAATTTGATTATTAATATATTTAAAGTGTTTTTTATTTTCAAAATATACACAAATTAATTTAGATAAATTTAAAATTTAATCTAGAGTATTTTAATAATAATTTTAAAAACAATACATTTTTTTACAAAATAATTTTTAATCAAAATGTTATATAATTATCAAATTAAATCACATTTCATTTAAATTTACTATTTAAATAAAAAATAATATGTTAACATATTTCCATGTATATTGAAAAATTTTACTGCGTATTATACATTTTTATTTTTGGTATAAACTGAATAACTGAAGTTATCATGTTCTTCAGCAATAACTTTTATGTAACAAAAATGAATAACTTATTTAAAAATTAAAAAAAAAGGTAAAAATTTTACGAAAATTAAAAAATTATTGAAATGATTTCAAAGATCATATCTTTTTAAAGATTTTCAAAAGATTTTCATTAAAAATATTTTTTAAAAATCAAAAATAACTAGAAAAGTATAGCAAATTCTATACAAAGTTTTATTCAATTTCGATTTAAAAGAAATGCCAAAAATGCAGTTGTAAAACCACAGAATTTAACAAATTGATATGTAACAAAAATCATCTAGGAGTATATCGATATACTTAGTTTTTAGTTAAATAAAAGATTCAAATTTAAAATTCTTAAATATTTTTTAAATTCGACAGTATTTTTCTTACAAAAATAAAATCTCAAAAATTAAAATATTTGTAATCTCTATTTGGGTTTGTATGTGATATGTAATGTAAATGTGATATGCAACATTATTAATGTAAATATCATTTGATTCAATCTAATAAACATTTAACTAAAAGTAAAAGTACCTATTTGCTTTTAAGTTTATATTTAAAATATAAAAGTTTCACGAAATACTTTCAGTTAAAATTTAAAAGGTTTATGTGACTTATTAGAAATATTATATAGAATATAATCTATTTAGAAGTATTTTGCTGGCTAAATACTATGCAGTGTGCAACTAAATATTTAATAAATATATTCCTAGAAATACAAAATCAATCATATCATTAATGACTTAGAAAAAAATTAATTTTATTGAACTATTAACAAATTTATTACCATGTATTGATTGGTAATTTTAGTCGACCGATATTATTATTATGTCATCAGACTAGTAATCAGAAGTTCTGGTGGTCGAATGCTGCCAAGATATTATAGTTTAGCTTATTGTTTTTCTTTCATTATTCCTAAAAAAATAAAGTTTTGTGCAAGAAGTTGTTTGAGGGTATAATTTGGTATTAATTTAAAAAACACTACGACTATATATTATATGTAAGAATGTAAAGTTTTTGATAGTATTTTTTCACATTTAATTAATCGATATACGAAAAAATTTATTAATGAATATTCGTAAAAAACGCACCTTGTTCAATTTTTTGTAGCAAAAATTGCAGTACTGTATTTTAATCTACATTAAGGCTTAATTACCTACTTAACTCTACAAAGTTACTGATAAAAACATAAAAAACAAGCACAACGCTGTTTAGTGTTTCGACTAATTTTTAATAACTTAATAGCTTAAAAATGTTCTCAAACATTATCGAAATAAAATAACAAGTATGCTCATATGTATATTTAAAATTATTTTGAATGAAAATGAATCAGTTCAGTAATATAAAAGTTTGATAATTATTTAACATTTAAATTCGTTTATTTATTAACATATAAAAATAAAAGTTAATATTTTAAAATTTATTTCAATTCATTATTAATTATAGGATTCAAATAGCACTGGCCAACGTCAGCAAACAACAACACAAAATAAATCAGCCACAAAACAAGGCTATTCCCCTTCATATTGGACAGCACAGAATTAAAAACAGAATCATTATTATTGATGTAAACCAAAATCAACAACATTAACAACAGAAAAAAAAATCTATAACATACATATACATTTTAAGTTTTTGGAAAATTTAACAAATAGAAACATTTAGAAATCTCTGTGCTTTAAGCAAATAGAGAGAATTGCAAAAGAAAGAAAAATTTAAATAAAATAAATCTTAAACAAAAATAAAATCTTTAAATAAAAATAAGATGAATATATTAAAAAATATAAAAATAAATAAAATAAAACAAATATTTACTATATTTAAAATTATATTATCTAAAAAAAAAAAAACAAATTATTTAAAATAAATATATAATATATATACATATATGTATACATATTAAAATATAATAATAAATAATTTTTTTTTGTACATCAATTTATGGATGTATAGTATTTTATAACAAAAGAAAAACTTAATAATAATAACAATAAAAATTAAAGTAAAAAGAAAACAAAATATTTAGAATTATTATTAAATATGTTTTGAAAAATAAAAAAAAAAAAACAAACATTAAACATAGATCAGAGATAGTTAAAATATCATTTTATTATTATTTTTGTTTTTGCTTAAATAATAATTGTTTTTATTTGATGAGAAAAATGTGCATGTGAAAAAATAATTACAATTATAATAATGAAAAAAGATCAAAAGAAATATTTTTAAATACAAATTTTTCTTTTTGTATTTAAATGCATAATTTCATGTTTCGAAATAATTAATTATTATTACATGTATATATATATATATATATTTATGTATATTTGTATATTAATAAATTCTTTATATAAAATATGTATATTCATAAGATAAATTAATAAAAAATAGTACTAATATATATATATATATATATATATATATATATATATAATAAAAAATTATAATCTTGATTTTTACACAAAAAAAACATAAAATTTGTAATTTTTAAGAAATAAATAATTAAAGTAATAAGATCATGTTAATTTTCCTATACCACATAACCTATATTTTTTTTTAATTTTTAATAAATTTTTATGTAATTTAAAAAAAAATATATATATATATATATGTGAAATTATATATATGTATGTATGTATATATATGTAATCAAGATTTTATATGAAAAGATTTAATTATATAAATAAAAAAAATTACATTTCTCTAAATAGAAAACAATTTTAATTTTTGATTTATACTTGACTAATTACCATTCAAATATCTTTGCTCCCTAAGACAATTTATTAAATGATCAATCACGTCCCCATTAACTTTTCAAATAAAATTTTTTAATTAATTTAATGTTTTGACATTGTCTATCTCTTGTTACATCAACAGTATCAACTGATATAACATATAGACTAGTTTTTCTTGATTTCTGTTTAGGAAATTTTTTTATACTAAATTTTAATCAAATGCAACGCAATTTGTGTTTTGTTTGAATTCAAATATTTCAAATAAATTATCTTATTTATTGTAAATTAAAAAAAATATGTAGGTATTTAAAAATTCCGAACTTCTTTTAAAATCGGTGGTCATCTCGTAGTAATTTTTCGTGAAATATCACTTTTTTCTACTGATTCAGTCATGAAAATGGTATTAAGTTACTTAATCTAATTTTTATGAGCATACTATCGAGATATCGAGGGTCTCATATTAATATTTCTTTAAATTTTATTTTGTTTTCTTGCCAAATTATTTCTGATTTATTTAGAATAAGTAAAACTAAATTATTATTATGTTCAATTATTATAAAACAACATTTTAAAGAAATACATAACAATAAATAAAAATATCTTATTTTTTTATTATCTAGTTTCTAGAAGATATAATATATATCTATATATATATATATATATATACTTTTTTGTAATTACAAAAACATACAAGTCGAGTACAAAATACTAAAGAAGTCTGCAAGTAGTAGATGAAATACGCGTACTGTATGATAAGTATATTTAGTAAAATTAAAAAGAAAATATTCGACTATTTTCAACAATTATACATACATACATACAATATTTTCTATTAAAATTATTAAAATTAATAAATTATACAAAATTAAGTAATTCAAGTTTATTTAAATTTCTAAACAAAAAAAAAACAATTCTATTTGATAAATTAAAGAAAAATTATATCAAATAGAAAGCAAAAAACAAAAAAAAAATTTATATAAAGAAAACATATTAAATAAAAAAATTTGTTTTTTGTAATAGCAGAGTTAAAAAAAAATATTTAAATATGACAAAATAATAATATTAAAAAAATTATCACAGCAACCTTATGTTCTATTAGTTTTGTTTTTTTTTAATATTCTTATTTTTTTTTTAATATTAATTTTAAGGTATACTATATAAATATTATTAAAATATTAAATATAATCAAAACAAAAAAAAAAAAATAAAAAAAATTTAAATTAAAAAAATTACATATGATTTTCATTTTTGAATATTTTGAATTTATATAATATAAACACACCTATAAAATAGCAACTGGCGTAAAAAAAATTACTACATAATAATAAATGTTTTATGCATATCTATGTACATATGTATTTAGAATTTTATATATATATATACGTATATATGCATAACTAAGTAATATAGGTTATTTAATTAATTAATATTATTTTTAATTTAATAAATTGATTATTATATATATACACAAACAAACACCCTCAAACAAACACCCATTTATAGTTAAATCTCTCATTTTATTATAAAATAACTAATTATTTAACAACAATAACAAAAAATTCGAATTAAAAAAAAAGAAATTCAAATTTGTAAAAAATAAGAAATACATAATAAAAAATTAAATATTTTCTGTTGTTTTTAGTAATAAAGTTATATAAAAAGATAAAAAGAAATATAAAGGAAAAATAATTAAGATTTCAAAATAATTGATTAATCATTTTAATAAAATCATTTAAATATAAATAAATTAAATATTTTTGTGCGAAAAATGTAAAAAATAGTTAAAAAACTAAAAATCGGATAAAAATTTTTTTGTAAGCGATAGGAAAACAAGAAAACTTAAAAAAATTAAAAAATACAAATAAAAAAAATATATATAAATAAAAAAAAAATCTAGGTATTTTGCAAAATTTTTCTAAAAAAACTTGCAATTTAAATTTTGCTATCTTTTCCTCCTTAAGTTTATATTTTAATGAATATTTTCATTTATAATATTATTGTTTTTTTGTTTTTAGAATAAATGCTGTCTAATGTCTTATTCTTAACAAAATATGTTTTTTTTCTTTTTAAAAAAAACGTAAACGTTTTATAATTTTTTTTATATTTTTGTTTTTTTTTGGTCTATATTGTACATCAAAATTAAAAAAAAAGAAATAAATTAAATAGAAAATAATAAAAATAATTATAAAAGAATCGTACTAAAAATCATGAATTGTTTTCTTCCTTAATGTTTTTATATTAAAAAAACTAACTCCCAGTAGATGCCTTCCAAGATGTTTGCTCTTCTTGTTCTCTGCGTTGGTACGGATAGTACGTGAAGTACAGTTGACACATTCTCGTATGCCCGACCGACAACTATTTAGGTATGTAGGAAAAGCGGATTCGGGAGTTTGGATACTAGTTTATCTATACTCAACTAAAGTACAACCAGGGGTGGCAGCACGTAACTTGTTACAAACGCTTTTTTTTGTAACAAAACACCAGCGTCACAAAATTTTTTTGGCAGCATGTATTTTGAAACGCTACTTTGGGATTGAAACAAAAAAAAAAAAATTACGAAACATTTCAAATGTTAGGCTGCAGTTATAGCGATCAGTAAAATGAATACATAAAAATGAAACAGTGAAAAAATATTTTATTTTTACATTTAATTTTGTTTCGCTACTTTTGGCAACACGTAACATTTGAAACGGCCCATTTTTACTGATCGTCAGAAATGAAAATTTGAATTTGAAAAGAATGTTTGGTAAATTTTTTTTTGTTTCAATCCCAAAGTAGCGTTTCAAAGTACATTCTGCCAAAAAAATTTTGTGACGCTGATGTTTTGTTACAAAAAGAAGCGTTTGTAACAAGTTACGGTCTTCCACCCCAGGTACAACAATAAATAATTAAAACCACAAAAATAACATCTACATTTTTTATTCAACAAACAAAAAGTAAAAATATGTGATTATATAATTTTTGTTTAGGAAGTGGTATTGGTATTGGAATACTAAAGTTATTTTACATTATGAAGCATGTTTCAGTGGATTGCGTTATATGAGGTTAATTTGTGAATAGTGATCCGGGTTGAAGCGATTTCGAAATAAAATTGAAACATACATATTTAAAAATTGTTTCTAATTTAACTTCTCGTGGAAGATCATTCTTTTTTTAAATTCTTTGTGTTCTCCCTTATTGTTGTTAGATATTGTTCCGATTGTTCCGTATGATAACATCCGCATTCCTTAACACGTGTACTTAATTATGTACATAAAAATTGTTTTTTAAGTGAAACATATAGGTATTATAATTTCAGAAAGAGTATATAAGTGTAAACTCTTCTGTCTATAATACAATTGGTTTTTGAAATATGCCTCAGAAGTGCTACGAGTTGTTCGGCAGCAACCCGAAGCAGTTCAAATTTTTGAAATCGGAAACAGTCGTATTTCTTTATTTGTGAAGGAGTATCTAAGTGTAATTTTCCATGCCTGTAACACAATTAGTTTTTGAAATATGCCTGAGACGTGTTAGGAGTTGTTCGACAGCCACCCAAACCAGTCCATATTTTCGTATTGGTAAAAGTAGTATTTCTTTATTTGTGAAAGAATATCTAAGTGTAAATTTTCATGCCTGTAATACAACTGGTTTTTGAAATATGCCTGAGACGTGCTGGGAGCTGTGTGGCAGCAACCCGAACCAGGCTACATTTTCCAAATCGGTAACAGGCGTATTTTTTATTTGTAAAAGAGTATCTAAATGTAAATTTTCACGCATGTAACACAATTGGTTTTCAAATATGCCTGAGAAGGGCTACGAGTTGTTCGGCAGCAACCTGAACCAGTTCAAATTTTTGAAATCGCAAACAGTCGTATTTCTTTATTTGTAAAGGAGTATTTAATTTTCCATGCCTGTAACACAATTAGTTTTTTAAATATGCCTGAGACGTGTTAGGAGTTGTGCGGCAGCATCCCGAACCAGTCCACATTTTCGAAATTGGTAACAGTCGTATTTCTTTATTTTGTGAAAGAGTGTCTAAGTGTAAGTTCTCATGCCGTACCACAGATGGTTTTTGAAATATGCCTGAAACTTACTAGGAGTTGTCCCCTCACCTATAAATTTTGGTAGATTTCTACCACTTTTCTACCCGTAGAAACATGCATTAAGTAAAGCGTTTGACAAAATTCCTCATAGTATCATGTTACTGAAGCACAAAATTATAGGTTTAGAACCACATAGCCTTAGTTGGGTTCCTCTCTTCTCGGGAATACTCAGTTCTATTTAAAACTGCGATTTCTGACCAACACTCCGCGTCTTCTGGTGTTCCTCAAGGTAGTTCCCCTTATATAGGACCCCTTAGTTTTATAGTTTCTACAACATTACATTTTCAGCTAATTATGATAAAATAGTAAGTAAAGAAAATTCTTTAGGTTTCATTAAAAGTTGGTCAAAAGAATTTTTTCTTAAAGTGGTCTCCACATTACTTGACTGACATTAACCGAATTGAATCGGTTCAACGTAAGTTTTTACGTTTCGCTTTAAGTAACTTTTCGTGAAATGACCCATTCCAACTTCCATTTTATTCCAAACGTCTTAAACTCATTGACTTACAATCGTTGCCTGATCATCGAATAATTGCAGATATCTCTTTTATTCACCAGATCCTTTCGGGTATGATGCTAGCCCCTGAAATTTCAAATTATTTGGTTGAAAGATCCAATCGGAATAATCTCAGAACCATTGAGTTGTTCCACATTCCCTTCCACCCTACTGAATATGGTAGGTTCGAGCCAATCACTAGAATGCTCCGTGAAGTAAGTTCTAATTCTAGTTCTTTTGATCGTCAACTAAGTGTTTTAACTATTAAAAAAGATTACGTTTTAATGTACGTTCAACTGTATAAATGTATAGCTGTTAACATATCTATTAACTTATGACTTTTACCATTGAGTTAATATGTACCCTTCTACTAAAATCATGTATCTGGTTTAGTTTATTTTTAGATTTTTCTAACCAAAGGTGGCGGTGATTTACTAACTCTACTGGATGATGAGTTATTGCACAATTAAATGAAGCAAGCTTCCGTCTAGTAATAGACGTCTGAAGTGCTTGCTCTAAGCATAAATCTGACAGTATTAAAATATTATAAAAATTGTTCTTTTCTTTTAATGCTATATATTCGTCAAATATTTCAATGTATGTGTGATGAAATCCGTCGTATGTGGAAATTGTCTAAAAAAACCGTCACAGAAAAGACTAAATAGATATGGAAATCCTCCTATAGGTGCTAAACATTTTAAGTGAAATATTTCGTTGGCTTTAAAAAGAGATAGTTTATTAGTTTTTATTTTTACATAAGAAAAAAATAGATCGCTGCAAAAATTTCTATTTGGCAAATTTATTTTATGCACAAAGAAATATTGTTAAGCCAGTTAAACCGTTAAAATTGAAAAAAATATTTTATTTTTATATGACAGTACGCCGACACACTTAGACCAGTAGGGTTCATTGTGATACCACGGGATTTTTTCTCGCATAAGACTCTACTCGTTGAACCATTTCGAGCTTTCTACAAAGCGTTGGAGGTCTTTGATTTTAATACTTTGTGATGTCAAATTGTGAGCCCAGAAAGAAGACTCCTAGATGGGTTTCCTTTTTATGATAAAAACCAGGGAAGATACAGAGTAGGTGTTGGATAGTTCCATTTTCTTTCTTCTCTCTACAGGTTCTGCAAAAGTCGTTTGGGGTGGGTTGAAGTCTTCTTTATTACCCACTAATCTAGATTTGATGATGTTACTTTCAAGAGCTTTTAAGGCAGCCTGACTGTCACTAAAGATTCTAATGACTTTGTTCGACCATCTTTGCTTTTTTATTATATTCACTGCTGCGTTTATGGCAAAGACTTCAGCCTGGAAGATTGTGCAGTGTTTGCCAAGAGGGAACTGGAGTTCAAGTTGCTCTTTTTCAAAGAACACTCCAGTTCCGCGCCTAGAGCCGTAAGGGATCCGTCAGTGAAAATGTCCGAGGTATTTGAGGACCTGGCCTGCTCTTCTGAACCACGCCAGGTCTCTCTTGTAATTTCCTCCAATGGAGGGAAGAATATAGCTGTTCAGTCGCCTTCTATTGGTAAAGGCCATTAAATGTGTCTTGCTGGGATTTATGGTTAATCCATTCGCCTGACACCATTCGGTGGTTAAGTCAATGGCATTTTGCATTTGTGTGCATAGACGCCTCATATAACCTCCTCTTAGAAGAATACTAACATCATCGGCAAAGCCGTGTGTGTTGAATCCTTCCTCGTTCAGTATACTTAGGAGTTCGTAAGTACATTAAATTTTAGTTTGATTATTGGCCGTCAGATGGTTTTTTATGTAGATTTTAATAAATATATAATTATATGATATAAAATATATGTAAATATATAAAATATACTCCTAGTTTTTTTTTTAAATAAATTGTCAGTTTTATCATAAAGTTATAATAATGTACATATACAATGTATGTATGTAAGAAATTTTATTAACTTTTTCAAAACTTTTTAAATTTAAAAAATAAAAATTTTAGTCATAAATTAAGATATGTTTCTTTTTTATTAAAACTAAATATTATAAAATCTGTAAAATAAATTTGAACAATAAAATTTTAACATAGGTTCGATATACATAACATTTCACCAATAAACTAATAAGACTTACTAACCAAATTACAGTACAAATTATATTATATTTATAGTACCTACATTTTAGCTATTTGAGTATACGTAGATAGGCGCAGGGTAAATGCTAATTGGTATAATAATATATTATTATATGCAAACATCTACATGATACATTATAGCGTCACAACTGTCAACTGTGAATATATTCCATGTATGGATAAGTAATAAGTTTACATAATTTGTATGCTTAGATTTTTTTCAAACTAAACGGTTTCGTATTTTGGTGAAATAATAATTAAAAATTACTTTTTTTTATTAAAAAAATCTTGTTTTTTGTTATTAATTATATTATATTATAAAAATTATTATTATAATACATAATAATAAAACAAATATTTGTTTAATAAAACCAAAAAAATTTGAATTAATATAGAATCGAACTCACGAAAGTTTGTGATATTAAAACCTATATTAATAACATTATCCTACCAACTAATTTTTTTTCCTACTAAAAGTACCAAAAAATCAAAAGCGATAAATAAAAAATAAAATAAAAAAAATTTGACTCAAAAAATCGACAAAAAAAATTTATTGAATGAAAAAAAAAAACGAAGCACACGACAAACCACGAAAAGTTTGCCTTCAAAATCGTGCTCTTGTGTATTATAATATAGATAAAATAAAAATTGATTTTGATCGCCACAGCCTGCATCATCGCCGATTGATTGAATGAAAAAAAACGAAGCACACGAAAAACCACGAAAAGTATATTATAATTAGTATAATATGTATATTATACTAATTATAATATACTTTTATATTATAATATAGATATTCATCATCAATATCATATTGATATGCATATCAGTTTTTTAGGAATATCACTTTAAATTTTAATTTAGGTAAATAAAATAATACAGCGTTGCAATTAATCGCATTGTATGATAACGTTTTGTTTGAAAATATTTTATTTTATAGAAAATTGTTTACTTGATATTGAGAGAAAATTTAAAATTTTTTGAAAAAAATAATAATGTAAAAATAAAAATTTTTAAAATATACTTTTATCGAAAGAAAACTAGCCTCCTAAATAGTAGAAAAAAAACTAGTGGACAATTTGCACTACAAGTACCATCAAAATTATTATTGAGGTTTGTAATATATTTTCAAGTTTGTTATATTCTTCGTCATAAATGTTTAAACCAAAAATCTTTTTTATTGGTTTATTCGTATCATGTTAAAATTTTTGACATGTTTTTCAAATCAAACTCTTGTATGTACCTCGTAAATTAAAAACGAAATAGTTGATATTTGCATACAAGAAACAACAAATTGTGAAAAATTTAAAAGCTAGTTTTCTGACGGGGGATGCCTAAATCATCGGAAACATATTATGCTGGAATTTTTAATTTTAGTTTTATTAAGAAAAAATTTACATAGCTTACCGAGATATTAAATAAAGAAGAGTTCGATCAGAAAAAAAGGGCAAGAAAAAAAGAAAATCTGTAGCAATAGAAACAAGAAGTAATAAAAAGTTAAAAATTAAAACTTAAGCAAAAAATTTGTATAAGACACATTACAAATTAAAAGAAAAAAATCAAAATTCATTCGTTTCAAAAAACCATAAAATTTTACAATAGGAATATTATAATCAGACTTCATAAAACAAACTGCCCTTTTAATTCTACAGAGTAATATAATAATATTAGTAGTTAATATTAATAAATACATTATTAGTTTTACTGAATATAAATATTTATTTTACAGATATAAAAATTTAAATAGTTAATTCAACATTGATAAATAAAATACTTATTACTGTTGAATTACCCATTTAAAATTATATACATATCTGTAAAATAAACATTTCTGTGTTTGCAGTTTTATTACTTTATTAAAATATATTTATTTTACTGCACACTATTGGTACGACTCTTGGAAAAATTTAATTTTTGTGCTTAACAGATTATTAAACAAAAAACCACTGCTGCGCAATTGGACAGGGGTAACTATAGTCAATATTTTTTCTATGATATATTCCATTTCAGTCCAATTATTTCTGAGTTCTTCTGATCTGTATTTTTATTTTGGCAACATCACAAAATTTAATACATAATAGAACCACGCATCATAACAAAATATTGTTTTGTTCTTGTTTTTTTATATTCATATAATCACAAGTCCCTATATTTGAAAAGCCTCGAAACTAATTTTTGCTTCGTTTAAAAAAGATTTTATTTGTAAGGAAAATCTTCGTAAATCTTCCTTTTTCCATACAAATTAAATCCCTTTCTAACGAAGCAAAAATTAGTTTCGAGGCTTTTGAAATATAGAGGCATTGATAATCATATAATCAAAATCATAATAACATTAATAAAAAAATTTTTTTTGTTGGTTTGCTTTTTGTCCTTATTCGTCAATTAATAATAATAAATAATTTAATAAACAAAAGAACAACAAAAACATTGTTTTTGCTTTATCCGACATACATCCTACCCTTATAAAATATCAGTAACAACCATAGATATATAAAATATAGATTGGCAGCTTGGTATTGCTTTCTCTTTCTGTCTAATACATTATCATATTAATTATTAAATGTCAGATTCAGCCAAAAATGAACATATGTTTTTCAATATTTCAACTCAGCTGATTTGATTTTATAAATTTAACAGCCATTTCTTAATATTTTGATGGTTTTGTAGAATAGATTCTTTTAAATTTTTTCTTATTGAATTTAAAATTAGTTTTGTTTTTTAACCTTTTTATCTACACATATATTTTCTAACTATTTATTTTTTATAGTTTTTCTGTTTTAAATATATTATTTACGCTAATACGATACTCATTTTATTTCATTTTATTAATTGCAATTTTAGAGCATTGGAAAACGTTTATGGGAAATGAAAAATAGGGGAGAAAACTTTAAATTTGATGGGAATGATAAATATCATATATATGCATATAATACAAGTGTTTAGATATAAATTGATTATTAAATAATAATAATAATATAATAATATTTATAAATAATATAAATTTGTATACATCATCTAATATGTTTTAATATTATCAATATATATGTAGACATAAAATTTCTCGGAAATGTATAAATAATAGAATCTATGTGAATTTAGTTATATAAAATAATATATAATGTATACGATAAAGTAAAAGAATTTTTTCCAACTCTTGGTCATTTTATTTAGTTTAACATCAAACTGTATCAATCCATGTATCAATTTAATATTGTTTATATAATTCTGATCAAGAACATAAATATATACGTATCAAAGCATCTTTTTAACTTTACTTTTTGATTTGTTAATTAGGTATGTATTATTGTGAATTTTGTATAAATATACACATATACATGTTTTTAAAAGAAAATTTAAAAAAAAAAATAATTTTAAATTAATTGAGATTTTGAAAATGAGACGTTAAAAATAATCCAATTATTAAAATTATTGTAATTTTATATTTGTTTTTACTCTAAACTTGTCATATTACATTGGTGCGAAGTTTTTATTTTCTAGGGAATTATTTGCAATAGAAACTAAATTATTTGAACTCAGATTTTTCAAAAACAGCTAACCAAAAGTGGCTGAAAATTTTTATTCTAACTGACAATCTATATTTTATATATCTATGGTAACAACTCATAATGAAAATAAAGGTATTTTTTTCTTCTCTCAAATTTTGTCTATTTTCTATCTTTTCGTTTCATATTCAAATGCGCACATGGTTTTTTGGTTTTGTAAATAAACGAGAAATGGAGCTACTGATTTTCTTATAAAATCGTTAATTTTATCTTCATACAAAAATTTTATATCGGATTGTGCTTCTGTATATTATTTTTTTCTGTGGGTAAGGTTGGCGTAAGACCGAATCCCTTACCCGTAAAAACTACATAGTTTTGAGAGATGCAATTGATATACGATGGAATTTATAGGAAACAGACCCGGTAAAACTTTAAAAGATTCCAATTTAATAATTTTCAGTTGGAATGTAAGAATACATCAACCAGCTACATCTAATAAGATTGAAAATATTCTCTCGCAGTATAAAAGAGACATTACTGCGATACAGGAAATTCTATGTAAAGGATCTGGCATATTAAAGAAACGAAAATGCGATATATACAGCTGCCACGAACAACATCACATCTTTGGATGCGGATTCGTAGTGCGAAAATGGCTTACAGGAAACTTCATTGATTTTACCACCTGTGTCACCACTTCATTGATTTTACACCTTTTACACCTCCGGATGGACGTACAGCGAATCAAATTGACCACATTATGATTGACGCCGAAACCAGTGTGTCGGATGTTAACATCGACTTTGACCACTTCCTTGTTGTGACTTCCTTGTTCAGAGCATGAATATTTAATGTTAAAAAAGGGCGCACAAGCCAAAATAGGAAATTTAACATTGGAAACTCCCTTGAGATACCCATACCGTACAAGAAGCGAATTAGCGATATACTAAATACCACACCTCTACAACATAATCTCAAAGAAAAATCCGTCAAAGAAAAATGAAAACATCATTATGAAAATAAAAAAAACTATAAGATGTCGCACCAGAACAAAAAAAAATAACAATGTTGCGAAGATCTTCGATTTATAGTAAAATGTTCCTATGCTTATAAAATGATTATAATAAAATAGCAACATTTTATTTATTTTCATTTCAATATAATTTTTGTTGTTTTGTTTCACTAGAAATAATTCAGCAACGAAACATATACGATTTTTCATTTTTTTAAAATGTTTCTTAACTTTGACAGCTAAAAACAAATACAGCTGTTTTAACGATCGCAAAGTAAAAGGATACTTAAATTATGTTTGGTATAGAATAGATCATATAATGATGCGGTATAACAGTATAAATAAAAACAACACAATACAATAATGCAAAATGGAATTTTATTATTAATTTGTTTTATATTGAAATATATATATTCTTTTGCGAAAGAAAGAGAAATAAAATGTGTACTATGTGTGGAAGGGAAATGAACGAACTTATTTATATTTTTTTTATAATTTCAAATATGAAGGGTACTACACCATTAGACATTGAAAAAATTAGTATAATAGTATGTATGCGTAGTTAATTCAGAAAAATATTTGTTGTTTTTTTATGTACTTTCTTATCTTAAATAAGAAATAGATTCTGCACTGAAAAATATGCTGAAAATCGCACATGAGTTCATTTGAATTTATACATGCTCATATTACTGAAAAATACGCAGCAGTTTGTGCTAAAAATTTTCAGCACCGACTAAAGCACCGAAAAAGGCGTTGAAAATTTTCAGCACTTACTTTTTTCAGCGCTGCTTACATTACTGAAAAATGAAGTTATTTCACAAATTCTAAATTTACTAATTTAATCGCAAAATTTTACTGTGTAAAACAATTTTTTTCTTTGATAATGTTTGTAAAAGTAAGAGAAGTCCTGAAAATTTTTTATTAGGGACATATCTATTTAAAACTATTTAAATGTGTTGGTTTGTTTGTTATAATATCGTGATTGGGGGTGTGTTGTGTATATTAAATTAAATTATACAAATTTGAACAAATTTGACTTTAATTTTGGTTTATTTTTCTATACAGTTGAACCTATACAACTTGAACGGGTTTAACCAAAACTTCTCGATAAATCAAACTGTTTTAATGATTGTTATCATCATTTTTATTTTTTGCATTTTAATTTTTTATTTATTATGTATTAGTAAATGTTATTAACAAATAAATACATATACCTAATAATTGACTAATAATATAAATAAATACTAAATAATATGTTAGTTTTCGGTTTAGCTGGATATTTATTGTACATATTTAATGGCAGTATTGTACCTACATATTTTATTTATTGGACAATTTTCTTTAGCTGTTCAAAACTTATAACCTGGGAAAATCATGCAGTTTAGCTCTTGCAGCTTTTGATACAGCCCAACTGCAGTGTTTCTGAGTAAAATTAAAAATAGAAAATCAAGAATTTTAATTCTATGATCGAAACAGGGTTCATGTTTTTTAAACCCCGTTTTCTTCTTTTCTTCTGGGTCGTCGTGAATGATCGAAAATTAATATATGTAATTTGCAAATTTTCAAAATTATAACAGATGGAGTATAAATTTCCAAAATCTGTATTCTTACAGTAATTTTTAGCAAAAATTAAAAGCTCTGTAGGACAAGTAAGGACTTCATTTTTCTTTCTCATTAGTTCAGAACATTTAACACAATTTATTTTATCCAAATTATTAATGACTTCTTCTTCAAAAATTTGGCAATGGTTTGAATTTATTTCTCTTAACATGTCTTAAATATCGACATCGGACTCTTGGTGTACTGAATTTGTTAATATTTCCTGGTTGTGATTATTTATTTCCTCTGATACATTTATTTCAAGCATGCGGTCTCATTATCTTCTTTCCAATTACTTGATTTACTAAATTTCCATAGACTTGTAGAAATTATTTTAGCTAATAAAAAATTAAGCTCATGTAGAGATGGTTTTCTATTATTGCCACCTTTTGCTTGGACTTGTGAAAACAAATTTTTAATTAAATCTTGGTTTAAACGTTTTGTAATTATAAAATTTACATCAGGATTACTACCAAATAGTTCTTCACTGAGTTAAATAACTCACATTTGAATGTTAAAACAAAAGAGTAATAAACAAAAAAAATTTCCCATTGAAGTCGTATCAGATAGCTTGTAAAAATATATTTTGCCCTAAATAAAAACTTCCAAATAAGTTATAAAACTAATAATTAATTCTGAATATCATTTTAATTCATACTTATCTTATAGTAAACATTAAAGTAAAAAATCATTGTAATTTTAATTCATACCACCTATAAGCAATAAATTAAAAAAGTATTGTCATTCGAACTTCTTTCACATAACTTTATATTATTATATTATATTATATTATATGTTCTATTCCACTATTTCTAATATCCAGATTTTTTTTTTACTTATTCAGTCTATCTCAAAATGAGTTTAGTAGCTTGTGTAGAGTGTATACAATAATTAATTTCTTATTCTGATAAATCAATGTATATATGAAAAAAAAATTTAAAGTACAGTTCAACTTGAAACAGATACAAATGCAAGATAAAAATAGTACCTACAAAGAATGTGAAATTTTAAATTATAATTTACAATTTTACAAAAGGCTCTTCCTTCCGGTGCTGCTATATGGTTTTGAATAGTAGACGTTACCAAAAGCAAGCGGGCATGCACTTTGTATCATTGAGAGAAAAATTCTTCGTCGCATTTATGGTCGTGTGTCTGGCGAAGGGGTTTGGAGAAGAAGATACAAGCCAAACTAAACCAGCTGTTCATTAACATGGACTTAAACAAAAATCAGAATAAGACGTCTCCATTGACTAGGCCATGTAGAGCGTATAGATGAAAATGTTCAAGCTGGAAAACTCTTCGAATCCAAATTCCAGGGAACGCGTCGTCGGGTGAGGCCCTACCTTCGTTGGAGAGATGAAGTATCGGCAGATATGAAAAAATTCAAATCACCAACTGGAGCGATTCTGCTCTAAAATAAAAATAAAAAACAAGAACATATTTGAGAACAACAGTATTAGCCGTAACTAATATATAGAGTACTTAGCCGAACTGAAGAGAATTACCGCAGATTGGAAAATATGGAAAAAGTTTATTTTCGCCCTATGGTCTACTGATAGTAACTCCTGTGATGATTATTAAAATGTCAATTGCGTTTACCAACCACAAACCCGTCACAAATTCATTCAATATCATTTATTGTTTAAGATTTGAAGAAAATGGATAACGGGATCTTTTCGGAACTATTACACTTTTGTTTTAATTTCAAAAAAAAAAAGAAAGTCTTAGAAAAGATTGTAGCTATGCTCATATATATTAAAAAAAATATATTCTTATAAAGGAATTGAAAATGCAGGTGCTGTTGCTGGATTTTTATATTGTTCTTATTTTCATTTAATCGAAAGTTATGTAATTACTACGCATAAAATAAATGTTTGTATAAAAATATGTTTATATTTAACGAATTTTTGGTATTTGGGTCAAAAATTTCATAATTTTTTTTTTAAACAGAAAGAAAAACAAAAATAAAAATTTTCCGTTTTTCTTTTTTAGAATTTATGGGGTATTCTAGAAAAACGGTAATAAAAAAATGGCATTTTTCGCAAAGCAAGGTTTAATGTGCAATCATTTTAGTTTTTGTTTATAAAATTATTCACGGTTAAGAAAATAAAATAAAGTTCAAACAAAAAAATTTGCAAAAGTCGGTTTAGTGTCCTAAAAATTTCCAATGAAATAATATTAAAGCAAATAATAATTTAAAAAAAATTACGATTCATCGAAAATGGAAGTTTCTTCTTCTTTTTCATATGCCTTATTCATTGTGAATGTTAGCTATTATGCTATTAAAACACTGGGTGGCGCAGTTCAACTGACAGATAGGTTCAATTCCAGACGAAGGCAAAAGATATGCTTCATGGGTTTTCAACCTGGTCCAGTACCTTTTGTCATTGGGATAAAATAAATGATAAAAAATTGTTGATAGTTTTTGGTTATCACTAAAAATAAAATAAAACTATGATATTATGAAGGTAAGGTATTATCTACAATAGATGTAGTTCACATTTAAATTAGTAAATATATCATAATAATTCTAAAGAAAAAAAATATGATGTGTTGGGTATGCCAAATCTCTGTGTGTAACAGTATTTGGGGTGTTCATCCCCTGGACATGGAATTAAAAAAAAAAGGATCGTGAGTTTTACTTAGTCAGTCAGCTGGCATTTTAAATCAACAAATAATCTTATGCTTCTAGTAAAGAACAGACACAAACCTCCAACTTGAGTATCCTTTTTCTTCCTTCTCTTCTATTTTGTTTCTTTTTTTTATAGCTCACAATGGTTTTGTAACAAGTTATAGAATCAATTAAAGCTGGAGTTGTATAGGTAGTCTAACAGTACAATACCGACTGATGAGTACAATAAATTTTAATATAATATGCCAATATGGGTATTTATTTCGATCGAACATCATATACTTAATTTCTTTAAAACTACATAGGAAAGAATATAAAGTCATGTTTTTTGTTTCAAGATTAAACAATAGACTGTGCTCTTGATAATTTAGTAGTGGTTTGTGTTCGAATTGATGGGTTACTATAATATAAACATGAATTATTTTCTATTTTTTGTTTTCCGTTTGTTGCTAAATTATAGAATATTTATTATAACTATATTTTACTTTGTTAAAATATATTCTAAGTAATAAAAGCTATTGTTTTTGATAATCAGATTTGTTTTTAGTGATATGTTTAGATTTATGGAATAAAAGTCGAGTTTCCTTTCACTAATCATTTGTATTTATTTTGCAAATATCGATATTTCGGAAGCAACTTACTTCCTTCATCAGTACTTCAGAAGGAAGTAAGTTGCTTCATCAGTACTTCAGAAGGAAGTAAGTTGCTTCCGAAATATCGATATTTGCAAAATAAATACAAATGATTAGTGAAAGGAAACTCGACTTTTATTCCATAAATCTAATAAAAGCTAACTTAATTTGAAAATTTACTTATTTTTTTAGCTTTGTACCTAAAATTTAGTTTATATAGATGCCAGACAGATCAAAATTTAATTAAGATTTAAAACAGTTTCAAAAAAAGCAAATGAGGAAAATATCAATTTTTTGTAAAAATGCCACTCATTTTCAGCCCATTTTTATTTTTGTGATTTTTCTAAATGTACCTAATTTTTTTTGAATTTTAATTTATTATAGTAGTATCTATCAATCAATAGATCTCTCTAGAGATATACTTATATAATTAATTTAATTTTGTTCAATAGTCCAGAACGATATGATCTCTTTATTTAATCAAGAAGAACAGAACCAAATTTGCTATTAATTTTGCAAATTTTAGATTTATTTTAATTTTAGATACTGAAAACTATTCGATGAATTCCAAAATTTGTTTACTCTTAATTTGAACGTGAGATTATTTTTTTTATTTTAATTTGATTAAAAAATATATTAAAAGCTAACCTAGCCACTAACCTAGAAAATACACATGAAAATAATAAGAAAAATATTGTCAAATAAACTGTATTATTATTTTAATCTAAATTATTGATTATGAAATTTATCTAAATTATTGATTATGATTTTATAGTATGCTCCAATTAAGAAATAAATACGTAATTTTCTGATAATGAATGTAAGCAAATTAATAAGAAGATATGAATTTATGATTAAATCTACTAACACTATAATAATGATTAGACCAATTGGAATACTATAAAAATTTTTAAAATTTAATCTAAAGATTAGTTTAAAGTATGTTTAATCAGAAATTATGTATACATTTGTATATGTTATGTATATGTATGTACATAACATGGCGTCGGGGCAAAATTATATAAGATAAATTTACATAGGAAAAAATTTCATATGACAAAATTACATATGGACAAAATTACATAGAGCAAAATTCCATATGAACAAAGTTTTATATTTAAAAAAATTATATATACACATTTTTATAAAATTTAAAATTATTTGGTTTTGTAATGAAGGTACTTTATTAAAGTCAAATGAGCTATAATTTATATATTGTTTATATATTGCTAATTTGTATATTGTAGTTTTATACTAAAACCTTGTTGTCGGCAAAAACAGGGTTTCAATTAATGAGTAACGAGGGCTTGGGGGCAGCAGCCTCCGATTATAAAAACAAGAGGTCCGGCGTCACAAGTGTCTGGACTGAAGACCTTGAAATGTTTTTTTTCATCAGTATACAATAGTTCTTAAATATGATGAAGACAATAGGTCCGAGGCCCAAGGAATTGGTGACCTCCCAATTGTCCAAAGAATTGGGGACCATCCACTATCCATCAGTCAAAGGAAAAACAGAAAAATGGACACGCATATGTAATTTTTTTAAATATGAAATCTTGTCCATATGTAATTTTGTCATGTAACCATTTTTAATACCATTTTTAATGTCGTCAAATCATTTTCCTATACCCAGAGTGTTGCAGGACCATCGAATCATATAAATATAAATAAACTTTTTGTTTTCTGCGACTAATATCAAAATGAATAATTTTATAAATATTTTTATTTTAATTACGGAATATTTTTCCTTATTTATTTTCCATCTGTTTTTCTTTTTGAAATTTTTAAATTAAAAATTTTACATGTTTGGACAACGTTGAAGTTTTCATCTTCAGTAAACAGTGAATAAGTTATTATTTATATAATATAAAATTATATTTCTAAACTAATTTGGGTAATTTTCATCATCTATTTTGTTGTTCTTTATTGCAGTGTCATATTCTTGAATGTCTGTTTGTCAAGATTTTGGTGTTATTATTTTTTTTTTTTTTTGCACTCTACAGTAACTTAGGTAGAATCACCTTTTCGTGCTTAATTAAGTACGGCACTGCAATTTTACACTACAATCTACAATATTTCGGGTATTTATTTAACAAATTACTGGCTTATCAACTCATTAAATGTGGAAAACTACTGCTATTGTCAGGAACTAAGCCTTCTTAAATAGAATAGTTTCACTTTTATTTAATTTGTTCTTGTATATTTCACACTTTTCGAGAGTGTCCATTATTCTTTCTTTCGGACATTTATGTAACGGTATGAAATTACTTTCAAAATCTCCAGATTCGTGACCTTCCTGTATTGTGTGTGCTGCATAATTTGATGTGCAGTTTATTATGTTCTTAATAATGAATTCGAATAATTTTAGTTTTATTAATAATTTTTATCTTTTTTATAGAGACTGATTGAAGGTCAAAAGGGAAAAAATTATGCGAGAAGTGAATCTTTGCTCAACTTTTTAGAAATTATGGGACTGACTTTAGAGATTTGTTAGCAAAATGAAATCATAACCAAATTACATAAGACAATATTACGGTCATAAACGAATTCATTCTTACTCTCGTAAATTTATATAATAGAATTATGTTACAGTAAAAAATTTTATTAAAAATATTTAAATATTAGTTTTTACGGAACAAAATTTATTAATAATTGTTAGAGTAATATTTAATTTTATGAAATAGGGCTACAAGTCTATTCATAGAAAGATTGATGTTGTCTCTATATCTCTTAAATAAGATAACTATCCGGTTAATAGGTTCGAACTACATAATTTGTACGACGAAGAAAAAAGAATTAATAATCGCTGTAAGGTGGTAAACGTATAGGATCAGACCAAGGAAGGTTTCGTTAAGCAAATCTAAGCAACTTCTTCTGAATAGCTTCAATCCTATTGATATATGCTCGTCGAAATGAGTTAGGTTGTCAAACATGATCCCGAAATCATTAAAACAACAAACTCTTTTGTTAACCTGGTTCTCTAAGCTTTGACAAAGAGTGTTGTCATCAGGAATCAACATGTGTACAAAATTTTAACCAGTTGGCCCAGTAATGTCTGAGATAGTGAATTTGGCCCAAAAAAGAGCTCCGACGGGATACACGTCCTAAAATTAGATTTCTAATAAGAAAAAGAGTTTTCATCGAAACCCAACATGTGTCATAAATCTGAACCGAAATTGCCCAGTAATTCCAGTAACTTCGGCGGGAAGCAAGTCCACCAACTTTCGCAGAAAGTGCTAAGATCGGAATATTCTACACATTGTGACATATACCACGTTAAACTTATAAAAAGCTGTAATAAAAATATTAACTTTATTAACTATATATAGTTACATTGTAAATCATTTTATTTATTTATTTATTTTAAAAGTTGATCCTACAGATAAATCTGAAGGCCAACTACATATTCCCTTTTCCCTTTCGAAATGTGGGTCTTTTATTAAATTATAATAATTATTTGGGATATATTTTTGTTTATTATATATTTATATTATCTTTATTAGTTATATTATATCTTTATTGAATATTAAATTATATTTGAACCGATGTGGTTGTATTGAAAATTATATTATATTAAAACATTTTTGTCCCACAGGGAAGTGTTCTTGGTCCAATACTTTACCTGCTATATACAAGAGATATCCCACAAATTGACAACATTTTTATGGCTACCTTTGCAGACGACACTGCGATTCTTGCAGTTGACGTATCTGTCGAAAACTCCACAGCAAAACTTCAAAATGCAATGAATAAAATAAGATTATGGACCCAACGTTGGCGCATTAAACTTAATGAAAGCAAATCAACTCATATAAATTTTACATACAAAAAGATTGCAACCATTCCTATCTCAATCAATAACAAAATAGTACCATATGCCAATACAGCAAAGTATCTGGGAATGACACTCGATGCTAAGCTAAGATGGAAGGAACATATAAGAAAGAAAAAAGAAGAGCTAAACATTAGACTCAAAAAATTTTACTGGTTACTTGGGCGTGGTTCTGAGTTATCAGTACAGAACAAAATATTGATATATAAGCAGATATTAAAACCTGTGTGGACGTACGGTATCCAATTATGGGGCTGTGCAAAGAAAACCAACATTGAAATGTTGCAAAAATTTCAAAATAAAGTGCTCCGTGGTATAGTAAATGCACCATGGTACATACGTAACAAAGATCTCCACCGTGACTTGCGCATTGAAACAGTCACGGAAGAGATCAAGAAACATGCAGTCAAACACGAGCAGAGACTGCAAACTCATGTGAACTCGGAAATGGCAGCAGTTCTTCATATCGACAGCAGTATCCGTCGACTCAAGAGAACGAAACCCCACGAGCTGGTCACGACCTAAAATGGAAAATTCTACGATAATAGTTTCCTTTACGGAAATTTTTATTTCAATAATTTTCCTTTGCGAAAAAATCTAAAAAATCTTCCCACGCGGAGCTATTGCTGTGACTATCTCCTTCACGGGAAATATCATAGTGATAAAGTTCCTACACGGTAATTATTATGATGTTAGCGATCCTCCACGGAAACTATCACTATAATAATTTCCTAAAGACGCGACCGAAAATTTACGAAAAAAAAAGTCATTAGTCGATCTTACGTAGATTGGTTATAACGGAAAAAGATAGGTGGGCTTTAGTGGGTTCGATTCCTACACTATCAAGATGCACACGCGGCTGGAGCTCTTGATGTCCTTCGGGGATTACCTCCTATCTTTCGCAAAAAAAAAAAAAAAAAAAAAAAAAAAAAAAAATATTAAAACAAATTTCGGTTCTACGGGGCTTAAACCCGTGCTCTTCTGTATTTACATTACTACACTCAAGTGTATTTTGTAGGTTAAAAATATCTGTATGTATGTACATATTACAAAAATAAAAAATAAATAAAACAGCACTAAAAAGGGGAAAATAAATAATCTAAATTCAAGCTCCCTTAGAAAATTCTATATGGTCATAACATTTGACCTTAAACCCCAATAAAGAAAGAAATTTTTATGAAAAAGTAAATAAATGAAATTGTTAAGACTAAAAGCCAGGTGCGAAAATTAACATGCTTTTTAAACATTAATCAGCACTGGCACTGATCAAATAAATGATATGATATATACTTGCCATGCTACCAGCAACACTACATCAATACAAGTCAATCGATATAGTCGGTATGATATAGTAGATGTCGATGAAGTCACCATTTTTCCACCAAAGTTCTTCAACTCACTTGATCCGGTTGGAAATTTTTATTCCACGAATACCACTCACCCCGACAGATTTGCTTTTTCATTTTAAATGATTGCAATTTCCAGTAAGAATTGCGTTCCCAATTACGTTCAAGAAGGCATATGGACAGTCTATTAAGTACTGCGGAGTAAATTTGACATCGGCATGTTTTTTCCATGGACAACTTTATGTCTCTTACTCAAGCGTCGCTTATCATATAATTTATTAATTCTTGCTCCTAAAGGGTAAACTAAAAATTTTGTTTATAATCTTTTATTTTAAGATACAGTTTAAAAAAAATATTATTTTATATAAAATATTATCCGTTAATTTAACTGATTTATCATTTTGTCGTTTTGTCCTTTTAGTCTTTCTGCTTTCTGTCCTTTTAAGTTTTCTTTTGCACTTTTATTTTCTTACTTAAATTGGTTTTTGCTTTTAATAATTTTGTACTGTTCTTTTTTGAACATTCAAAAACTTATTGAATAAGAATTGGTTTATTAAATAATTTAAAGTACCAAAAATTAAAATGTTACTACTTACATTCAGCATAAGTTTTACACTAAGATTAATTAAATTCAAAAAGTTTCAAGTTGTTAACAAGTTTCATACTAACATAAAAATAAACAATTGTGTATTTGCCAAAAATATTTCTTATTACAATTCCAATCCAAAAAGCAATTTTTATCTTCAGCGATATCAATTCGTATTCGCTTAGTATGTGTCTTTATCGCAAAAAAAATACACATACTAAGCGAAGTATGTGTATTCAAAGAAATGCTCAAATATAAGGAAATTTTTTCTTATTTCATCAGCTCAATTCACGCAACTACCTACCATCAGCACACCAATAGTTAGCTTACTAAAAAAGAAAAATCAAATAATATTTTCCGTTCCAAATGAAAACCAAAGAAAGCTCCTAAGAACTTACAAATGTCTCGGGCAACGCCGGGTAACTCCGCTGGTTTATATTATAATTTATGGCAAAACTAAAAAATGTAAATGAAGTACATATATTTACTTCGAACTGTTTTTTTTAAGAAAATTAAATTTCTTGGCCATATCTGTAGATATTCATGTTTATGTAAATTAATATTATTATTAATATGTATGTAAAAAATAAATTTGAAATTATTTTCTAAAAAATTACGAAATATTTAATGGAGTTCACATACATTTTCTTTAACGTATTTTTAAAAGTGATGTGAAAGAAGTTCGAATGACAATTCTTTTTTACTTTACTGCTTGCAGTTGGTATCTATAACTATAAGTATGAATTAAAATGATATTCAGAACTAATTATTAGTTTTATAACTTATAAGGAAGTTTTCGTTTAGGGCAGAATAAAATTATAATATATCTTTAGAAGCGATCTGATACGACTTTAATGGGAAAATGTTTTTGGTTTATAGCTCGTTGTTTTAACATTCATGAACTATGGGTTTTTTATGATTTAAATATAAAATGTACCTGGAAAATGTATGTTTTTAAAATATTTGTTTTTTATAACATATTTTTAGAATCGACCTGAAACAAATTAGAATGACAATAGATTTTTACTTTATTGTTCTGAGTTGACAGCCCAAATATAAATATAAGTTAAAATCTGAATTATAACATTGTATTGCAACAGAAGAAAAACAAAATGTAGTTTAAAAAATATTTTGTACTTTTAATTTTACTCAGAAATCACTGCAGTTAGGCTGTACCAAACGCTGCAAAAGCTAATTATCCCAAGTTAGAAATTTTGAACAGCTACATATATCTGTCAAATAAATATGGATATTCATCTACTTCCATTAAATATGTATTTATTTACTAATAATATCTACTAATGCAATCTAGTAAATATAATATGTTTAGAGAGTCAAAGCTACAACAAATGCATAAACTGAATCCAATTTCCAATCGCGTTGTACCTATAAAAACAAGAAAAACAAAACATAAAAATAATAAAAAAATTTCACCATTTTGAATTCTGTAGAAGTAGAAACATTAATAAAAAAAAAATAACACAGACATACCATTCCAAAATATAGTATCCATATTCCATACATAAATTTATCATATGTATGGTATGAATACATATTATCAATAATACATAATCATCGTCTGAATATTCGTTTGCTCCATACGCCAAATCGTCAATTTAGAGTTAGGAGTTGTTTCTGAGGTTTTAAAGGGTGCTGCGTCCATTGCACTTATCCGATTTCTCCTAGCTGTAGTACTTTCAGAGCTATCCAGATAAATTTTTGCTCCATATCCAATTTTTATCAAAATGTAAGTATTGTTTTGCCCTATACGACAATTTTAGGGCGTATAGGGCAAAATATTCATACAAATCATTGGTTACAATTTTATTCGTATTGTTTTGTCTAACGTAGTCATAAAATTTTGTGTCTTAAATATTGTTTTGCTCTACACAACAAAATTTTGGTGTATAGGGCTTAGGGCATATATAACGTGTACCTATACAACGAAAATATGAACCCACATAAATAGAGAATGCTCTATGGATATACAATTTTATTTGTGTGTTTGTTTAGAGAAATTTGTGATTAAAGTATCAGTTGCTTGTGAACAATATTCAGACGACGATATATACCCTGATAAAAAAGATGCGCATTTTCGCTGTCGATTCTGCACTGAAAAATATGCTGAAAATCACACATGAGGTCATTTGAATTTATACAGAGCGTCGGGAAAATTTTCAGCCCAATTCTCCTCCATTATAATATAAATACTAATCCATTCTCACATAGATTTTTAGCAGTAGGCGCATCTTTAAGCGCATTTTTCAGCACACAAATCAGCACGTATTTTTGTGCTCATTCAAAAATATGTTCAGCCCACATTTCTGCTTCTTTGGGAGCACGTTTTTCAGCTAATGTAAGAATATAAAAATCTTTTATTTCATATATGGAATTTTGAAATTTGAAATTCATACGGTAAATTGTAAACTAAAATTTGGCAAGTTAACCTTTATAGAATAATTATTAATATCAACTAAAAAGATCGAATTTTAGTTTAAAATTTGTCATAATATGAATTTTAAATTTAAAAGCCCCATATTTGAAATAACAAATTTTTATATTTTGATAGATTTAAAAATATATGTCAGGTAAAGAAAAAACAAACAAACTTGCTATTTAAATTTAATTTAATACCAATATTAAGACCCGCTTGTCTTGGGCATTTGTGCAGTTTTTTACAAAATTTTTACAAACTTTTTAAACTTAGCATGTTGGACTTGATGAAAAAAGTTTTTCCAGCCAATTTTCGGGATTTGGTCGAATTCTTCATCGTAGAGTTTTCTGTCAGTCGTACGAATATGCATAGTTATAGCTTTTTTTTTACGCCAAACCTTTTCTCGGAACTGGTTCACCAATGATTTTGGTTTTGGTCTTTTCGAAACAAACTTTTCAAAATAACTGATGAATGATGATATTCTACAGAAAAAATGCTCATTTTACTGAAAAATACGCAGCAGTTTGTGTTGAAAATTTTCAGCACCAACTAAAGCACTGAAAAGAACAGTGATTTCACAGATTCGAGATTCGAGACATTATAGTTATACCAAACTGATTATACAAATGGAATTTTGTTAAGAAAAAAATGTTTTTTCAATGTGTTTTCTATGCGTTTTGTGGTTTATTAAATTTCTTTTAAATAATTTCGAATTTTGATTTTATTTTTATATAATATCTAATACCAATCTCCTACAAGTATTCATTAATAAAAATTAAACATTTGATTAAAAATTAAGGTAATTTTTATAGTATTTCGAAATAGTTTATTTTGTTTTATTTAGTTCTATTATACATTATAATTTGTGAAATTATAAATTTATATTAAATGTTTTAGGAATACTAAAAACAATTATTTCAATTGTAATAAAAATTTATTTAAAAACAAAAACATTATTTAAATTTCACCGAAGATGTTGCTGGTTTTGGTGAAATGAATTATAAAAAAAATTATCTATCCTATACTATATCTATACTATATATAAAATTGAATGTATGTTGGTTTATACGAAAAAAGTATTTCCCACTTCCAATGTAAGGTTTAGGGCCGTCATATAGGGAAAGATGAAAAGTTCCAAAAAGTTATCAGCGGTGGGAGTTATTTTAGATTTTATTTAGATTCAATTGTTTCCTATATGATGAATTTTAAAACTCACTCATAATAATTGGGAAACGGTACTAATCCATAGGTATGATTAATGGTTTAATAAAATTATCAGAAACTATTTTTTAATAACATTCTGGCACACGTTTTCTCAATTAACGCGACAATCAATTTATCGGTTAATAATATCAGTTATGGTAAAGGGTTTCGGTGCTTTAGTGGGTTAGTGTTCCACATAGCTAAGTACCTACGTGCGCGTAAATTTTGTAAATTTTACAAAAAAAGTTTAATGCTATGTGATTTTTTTTTATTTTATTTTAAAATTAATATTAACTTAAAATTTTAGAACATTTTTTACTTCTTTGTGGTTTGCTATTAGTATTACTATTCTATATACTGTTTTCAGATACTTTCAACAAGTCAAATGTATAATTGTATTAAAAATCATTCTATTGTGCCGTTTCACAGAAAAATTCCTTTCTTTTGCTCGGCCGGGTATGTACCAGGTGGTTACTACTAGTTTACATAAATTTCAATCAAAAATTTTTGTTTCCTACTTCAGTTACCATAAGCCTATTGTATCTTTTTTAGAATATAATGAAAATTGTCTAATCTAATCGACCCTCAGGCCTCAATCTCAATCTCAATCATCTGCATTTAAATGTTGTTTGACTTACTACCACCAGTCCCATGACTGGACTTTATTTTTTTATTTTTATTTTTTTTAATACACGAATTTTTATTTTACTCATAAAAAAAGAAATCTATTTTTGTTTTCTTCTAATATACATGCATAATCGAACCTGCTTTTTTCTGCGTGTTAGTGAAGCAACACACATTTTGAAACTATTCCAATTTCGTCACAACTTTTATTAAAATTTCGATTTTAGAGTGATAAGTTCAAATTCTTTTTGTTTTGCTTTCTTTCCAAACAGAACCAATTTTTTAAAAACAATTTTTTTATTATTCAAATAGTACGTTCCTAAATACATGTAAGGATGCTGGAAGTAATGTTTTTATTTTTATAATTAAATCTTTTCTAATTTAAACGGCTCCAATTTCCAATTAAAACCCAAGAGCAAACTTTAAGTGTTTTAGCAATTGACTTAAGAGAACCATGTTTCTTCCATGGCCAATTTTATGTAGCTTGTTCGACAGTATGTAACAAAATAATATATTTATTTTAACTTCAGCAAATAAAACAAAAAATACTGTGTATAAAGAAGCTTTAGTTTGAGGGAATCATTGAAATTTTTATTGCAACATATACGTAGGGTGATATACTTTTTTTCAGTCAAATTTAACATTTTTCCAAACAAATTCAACATTTCGTCAAACAAATTAGACAATTTTTTTAAATCAAATTCAATATTTTTTCAAAAACTTTCAACATTTTTTCAAATTAAACAATTTTTTATGTTCTTTTATTTTTGTAAAATGATACATTTTACATTTAATAAATTAAGATATTAATTTAACAGAGATTTGTTTTAGCAAAAAATAAATAATTTTTTTGAATTGGAAAATTTAGTTCTGTTAAGAAAAATCTTTTCCAAATTATAATGCTTTCAGACTTTTGTTACATACTGATACTAGTATTAGTGAGTTATGTATAATACTTATTATTTTCAAATTATTAATTTTTCATTTTTTGATCATAAGAATTGATGAGACAGACGAAACCAGTTATTGAATCAAAATAAATGAAGCTTTAAAACTTAAGTCTAAATCAAAATTTTTTGTTTAAAATTTATTGTTGGATTTGACACGATTTCCTCATCACCAATTGAAATTAAAAGTATCAGCTGCTTCTACAAAAAGTATATTGCTTCTACGAAATTTGAAGCATCGAAAACTATGGTACTAGATTAATAATAAGATTCTCATTTCATTGAAGCATAAATTCAAATTCATTGTTCGAACATGTCTTAAACAACGATGAATGAAACGTGTTAGTTTATACTCCATCAGAAAAAACCTGAAATATTGTTCACAAAGAAATAATTTTAATATAAGTATAGTTTAAGTTGTAGTATTGTTAATTTTGTTATCGTAGTGAAAAAAATATTAGAATATATTTGTTAAACCAATGTTTTTCAATTCGATTCATAAATCAAACTTCATTGAAGTAAATTCTATACATTTTTTGGTCGACCCGGACAACGTCGGGTAACTTTGCTTAGTATCATAATAAAACAAAATATCAGAAATTCAGAATATCAATTTCTATAGGTACTATTATATATACATATTACATATATAAGTATATGCATAATGCATAGTGTGTATTTATACTGCTCGTAAATGGAATGTAGAATTAATAATAATAATTATTGAAGTTTTTTTTTACTTGGATGGAAAAAAAAATTTATTATTAAAAGGAATTTCGAATATTTGCAAATTGTATATCGATGTACCAGGAGACCCTGTTGTAATTGCAAAGAAATAGTTTTAGATAATTATTATAAAATTTTTGTTTTCATTTTTAATTAGGCAATATTACCCAAATTGAGGAAAAAAGTTCATGCCACAAAAATTAAGTTCTTAGGGAAGAAAATTTTTTATTATATTGCCAGTTAGTTCTATTCACCTTTTTTTTTATTCTAGAATGAATTATAAACGAAACGAAGTTACATAACATAAATATTTTGTTGTTTTTGATAATCATATTTCTTTCTAGTAATATATTTAAGTTATGGAATAAAAAACGAGTTTCCTTTCACAAAACATTTATATTTATTTTGCAAATATCGATATTTCGGAAGCAACTTACTTCCTTCATCAGTGTTTGCGACTAATTTTTAAAGAGTTTAGTTTGGTATTTATGTGAAATAAAAATATAACTATACATATACTTATTGATATACATGTGCTCACAGTTTATAATTCATATTAAACATTAGCTATATTTTGGCTTAAAACTTAACAGGAAGAAATTATATAACATACATTATTTACAATAGCAACTTTTTTATATAAAGTAAAAATAAAATAAAACTAAATTGTTTGTTGTGTACAGTTTGCATGTAATACATACACAATAAAAAATTCATAAACTTCTTAAACACACCGAAAGCGAACAGTGAGTAAGAAAGTGAAGCAACAGAGAACTTTGTTTTTCTTTTGATTTTACGTTTTTCTTTTTTCTTATATCAATCCAAAATTTTAATTTAGTTTCTTCTACTTGAATTTGAATATTATTTATATTATATGTATTAATTTATAATAATGATAAAATAATATAATGGCCTTTATTAATAAAGTTTTTAGCTTTTTCTACTCACAGTAGAACTCAAAGAAGAAATTATTTTTTTATAAATTTAGCTATTTTATTTAAGTTACATAAAATAAAATTAGGAACCAATTCATTAAATAAATAGTCGCTAAAGTCAATTTTTCCCAAAGCAATTTTTTTTTCAGTATTTTGTAATTTTAGCGAATGTAAAACTACAATGTTTTGACTAATCAACTTCAGGACTAAAGCTGAAAGGCTTAAGATTTTTTAATTTTTATTTAATAATTATTGTCTTATTATTATACTATCTTAAATTTGAAAAATTACAGCTATTATCAGGAACTAAGCTTTCTTAAATAGCGTAGTTCCATTTTATTTAAGATGTTGTTATCAGATTATACTCAATTATTTTTTGTCCTTTATTTTATTTTATGACAAAGGGCACCAGGTCGTAAAACCTATTTTTTTTCTTTTTTTTTTTACAGTAACTTAGGTCGAATCACCTTTTCGTTAAGTACGGTACTGCAAGTTTACACTACAATATCTACAAATATTTCGAGTATTTATTTTTAATAAATTACTGGCTTATTACTCATTAAATGTGGAAAACTACTACTATTGTCAGCAACTAAGTCTTCTTAAATAGAATAGCTTTATTTTATTTAACTTGTTACCAGATTATACTTTCAATTATTTTTTGTCATTTATTTTATCTCAATGACAAAGGGTGCTGGACCAGGCTTTTGCAGTCATCCTGAGCCACATACTTGGTTATGCAACCCTGCTTTAAAAATGTACTTTAGTCGAATTGTAAAAATTTACGCATCAATTGAATATTGTATCTGCATTAAATAATTTTAAAATAAAAACTTTTTTTGTAATGTAAAAATTTATATCGCAAATTAAATAAAAAATGAGTGTTAATAAATAATTTTTTTGTTTTTTTTTTAAATAAATCTGAATTTTCGAAGTGGAAAAAAAAACCTGTAGTTTTTTATTTTTTTCTGAGAATTTGCATTTAAGTTATGTTGCTATAATGTATAAACAATTACTCAGAAATGTATTGAATAACTTTTTCGTCAATCCAACATTCAAGAGAAAGATAATTTTAAGATACTGGTTGATATTTACACTTTAAAAATTAAACAAAAGAAATAGACAAAATACAAAAAAAAAAAAAACGCTCTACCGATCGTTGTATATATATATATGTATATATATGTTGTACGTGAAATATTTACGGTGAATTGCGAATTATTTATTTTACACTTTCTTGTTTTGGGGTTTTTTTTTTAGTTACACTGATTCATCCTAATTAATTTTTAATTTGTTAAAGTTTAACGAATTTTTGTTGAATAAACTTTCTGATTTTAATTTCTTAATTAAGAGAGAAAAAAAATGCTTTAACATTATTGTTTTTTGAAAAATTTTAAATTTTGATTTAATTTAATAATTTTACTAAACTGTTTAATTTTTTTTCTTTTAGTTATTTTTAATAATAAAAAAATATTTCATTTCTAATAATAAAAAATAACCACTACCACTACGCTATTTACCACATTTAATATTTTAAATTCTTATCGAATTTATTTAATACTTAATATATTTAGTATGTTATAAATTTTATTTATTATATAATATAAAGTATCTGTATATGTATATAAAAAAAAACCTTTTGAAATTTAATTCACACTTTCTGTTTTTGTTTTATTCAATAATTTTGACATGTACAAACTATTTATATATATATATATATATATATAAAATTTTTGTTTAATATGAATAAACTTTTGGATCAAGTCCTAATCCTATAATTTGTGTATCAATCCATTGTCTAGCTAAGGCAACATTAGCATAAACAGCTGGTCTTTCTTCATTACAACCAATACCCCAAGCAACAATACCATTTTGAGCATAACGATTTTCTGATGACTTACCAACAGGGCATACTAATGGTGCACCACCATCACCTTGACAGGTATCAACACCTTTTTGGCCCCCAGCACATATAAATGTTGGATTTAATTGAAATAAATTACCAAGACGGGTTTGTCTTAAATCATTTTGACATTTATCAAATGATACAATTGGTAATGGAATTCTTTTCATAATAACACTATATTTTCCTTCCTTACCAAAAACATCTTTACCCCATCCGCTGGCTAGACAATCACGACTGTTTGGTACATGACTTGCTGGTGGTAGACATATAACATTGATATGATCATCTAACGAAAATGGAGTTTGCATTACTAATAGAGCAACATCATTTCCTAATGTTCTAATATCGTATTGTGGATGACTAATTACTCTTTCAACAACCCTTTCTTGATATTGTAAACGTTCTTTTTTTGTTTGTGTATCCCATTCACCGGCACGAACTTTAAGTGCACCCGGATTATTATTAAATTTTCGTACACAATGATTTGCTGTTAATACAACACGTGGATGAATCAATGATGCCCCACATAAACAACTTTCATTTGCATTTAATAAAACAGCTAAAGTCCATGGAAATTCACCAAAACCAGCTTCATTCATTGTATTCCCAACTATTTGAAAATCAAGTCCACCAATATTTCTAATACCACATCCAGTTGCACGATTTGGTTGTATTTCTTCTATTGGTTTAACTGGTAATGGTTGTTCAGAGATTTTTTCAGATCCACAACAAACATCAAGAACATCTTGACATGATTGAGCATCAAAACGAATATCAATTAGACCGAAACCATCAATTTGATCATCTACGTTGTTGTTATTGCCATTATTATTATTTGTAGTGCTATCTATAATACTGTTGTTACGAGGATCACACATAAAATAAGGTACACAACGACATGTTACATCATTTTTGATAAAAAATTGTGGTTCTTCAGTTGGACCTAATGGTTCTGGTTGAACAATTGTTTCTATACCAACACGATTACGTCTCGTTGTATTGAATATACTGTCAACAACTTTATTGAAATCGATTTCTTGTTGCTGTTGAGCTATTGAAGTTACGCACAACAATGCTATTAATGTTATTTTAACTTTTTTTATCATTTGATATTATTTTTTTATATATATATATATAATTAATAATTGAAACGTCTGATTTTATTGAAGAACTAAAACGTTCTAATTTGTCTACTGTTTCTTCAAAAATAAATTCAAACAATCCAAATAAATCAAAGTATTAATTATATTTTATTTTTGACTTGTTTTTTTTTTATTTCTAAAGATAACCTGCTTGGAACTGGTTATCTGCTTTTTGTTTTTATATTAATATTTATTTTAAAAAAAACTTATAAACGGCTTTTAACACTTGAATGCGCTCAAAACTTAAGCGTCAATCCAATTTGAAAATGTTAACTAGTCTAACTAAATAAAAAAAATAAAATAATATTAACATTGAAAGACAATGTCAATACAACAACAAAAATTAAGTAGTGTAGGATGAATGTAGTTAAAGTTATTAAGATTAAGCCCATTTAATTAACTGAATTTATTCTAAATTTAAATATTGTCGCTTAAATAACGTCGCGTTCTTACTTAGCGCATCAATGTTGTTGTTAATGATTAGCGGTAATCAGAAATAACTTAGCTGGTGTGGTAGTTGTATTTACAATTTTTTTTTAAATATGCGAGAGATATTTGTTTATTAAAAAAATTAAAATAATATACAGGGTGCTCACTATCTAGAGGTAAAGTAGTGCAGAAGGTTTTTCGGAGAAGTTGAAACAAATAAATTTTGTCTTTTTAAGTAAGACAATCAGTCTACTTTTAAACTTCACCAAATTTCACCAGTTGCAAGCATTGATGAAGATAATATTGATGGTTTCGAAATATCGATATTTACATAATAAAAACTATTGTTGAAAGAAAATTTGCCCTTTAATTAATACCACGGAACAGATAGTGTTGTGCCATAGGTATTATTAAAAATTTTGGAATACATAAGTGTGGAGATAACATATTTAACTTAGTCAAAAATTTGAATGTATATTTATTTTGTATAAATGAATTATTTATATAAATGAATACGAATCATGTACACAAGAAAATATATTTTAATATTTTTCATCTATTAACCAAGCTAACATTTTATCAATATTTTTACAGTACAAAACCTTGTAACTAACGGATAAATTTAAATAATAGAGGGAAAAATTTTCGAAAAAGAAATATTTGTTTCTATTGCGAATACAAAAAATTATAGAATCAAAAGAGAATAAACAGTTGTAGTTAATTTAAAAGAGGTGACACCGTAGAAGCTACTGTTACAGCATTAAGTCATAAATTACAAAATACCAGACCGTACCACTTTTTAATCCGTATCTATAATACATCTCCAGATAGGTGTACTACAAATATCTTCTATGTTATCATAGGCATACCACTTCGCCTTCCTAGAATCTTGTTCTGCTCCGGGTTATTGCAGAAAATATTTTTAATATTTTCCTATTTATGGAAGCCCTCAAAGATCCGAAAATTACTTTTAATGACAAGTCCAAGACGTATTGGATGCTTGTTGAGCAAATTGGGAATTAGTCAATCGAGTAGTAAAAAAGGAAATTATACAATTAATTTTCAAATTACAGAAGTTCGGATGCAATACATAAGTAAGTTTTGATATCACAGAACGCCGAATGCATCATCACTTCATCAGCCATACTATTTAATATAGACACCCTGTACACATATTACAATCTTAAAGAGGAAAAAGATTTATAGATAGAAGGAGGGAGAAAGACGGCTATTTAGACAATTTAGTAAATATGTGAGATTGTGAAAATCATAATTTTATTTAAAAACGATAAATTTTCTCGATCGAGAGAATCATTTTATAATAAAAATAGAGGATACCTTGGATTTGTTGCTTCATATTTTACATGTCTATAAATTTTTTGTTTATTATTGAACGGCTTTTAAAATATAAAAATTAAAGTGTTTTAATGAATCATGCGAAATTAAATATTCTGTTCGTGTGTCTTTTTTATATTTTTTTTGTTTTTGTGAATCGATTTATAACAATTTTCTCATTTAAATGTATGTCAATATTTTAGAATTTTTCAGAAGGGAAATTATTAATTACTATAAACAGAAAATAAAAACAAATTACAACAGGTAGGACTGTATTATTGTCATGTAATTTTATAATATCTAAACAAAGATTTAAAAACATGTAATTTTAAAACGAAGACCTGTAAGAGAAATTAGAAATAATGACGCCAAGTAATTTTTTAAGCCATTTAATAAACATTACAGATTTGCGTGGTTGTTTTCGGATTACACTTTATACCATAACTAATGATTTTATTATTAAAGTCAATATTACAATTTTGACTTCATACATTTTGTAAAATCTTGTTGATTTCTTTTAAATGTTCAAGGAAGGTAGATCAGATATCTTTCCAAAAGTATTAAAATTTAAATATTGAGTAGTCTTTTAAAATAGTGTCATTAAAATAAATTCGTTTACAGTTTTAATTTAATTTTAAATATACTGATCATCGATTAATAATAATAACACTGATTTTTATTCTCATTCATTAATATTATTAATTCAGTTACTTAGACTCTCAGTTATTTATGATGACAGATATATGACTATATGAGACGCTTAACTATGTACTTAAAATATATAATTTATACCATAAAAGAAGTATACTTTAACCAAATAAAATATTTTTAAAAGAAAAATTAAACGAGAAAAAAATGATCAAATAATATTTTTTGGTGATCAAATGATCAAAACGAACTGATTAGTTCTGAAAATTTTAAGGCTCTTGGTAATATTTTAAATGTTCTAATTAATATTTCATAATCCCTTCACAGATATTACATTTATGGACCGGAACCGGCAGTTGGTTATCTATTGGCAATATTAAGCTATTGACAGACCCTGAAGAGGGAAACAAACATTCTTTGGGATCGTATTGAAGGCCACAGTGGCTCCAAAATATATGCACCAAGAATAAACACGCAAATAACCAACTTCCTGCTAACTCTCAATAGAGCAGGCTGTAGGAAGATGGTGGGCATACTTACTGGTCATTTCCACATGAATAAACACATGCACTAAGTGACGACCCAACCTGTAGATACTGCCTGGAAGAGGAAGACACCTCCACACATGTTGTAGGAGAGTGCCTAGCTCTTTCAAGGCTCTATGAGACTGTTCAAAAACTTCTGCGGTATTAAACACTTAAACCTATTGGCATTTATTAAAAGAGTCGACTAAGTTGAGGGATAAAGGTCGGCATAAAGGGCTAAAAGCGTACATGGTGGCTCTGACATATTAGGGCCACCTACATAAGAAAAAAAAACCCTAGCCTCTTTTTACTCATTGTCAGTCACATAAATATTATTTTGCTTTTAGTACGCCAAAACTGTTTTCTTCTTCTGTTACGCTACTGGCATGCTAGAAATATACTAAGTGAAGAAGAAACCAATGAAGCATTTTTTTTTTATTTTGCTTCATCGGGAATCGAACCCGGGACCATTCGGTTGAAAGGCAGGTGCTCTACCTACTGCGCCACCCAGCGTGTTAATATGTTATTCATTTCATGCTCAATCGTAAAGCCTTTTTCAAATCACAAAATACTCTTTAATTGAATTCTGTTGTTGTTAATTAGGAAATAAGGATTAAATTATCGTTACTTTAAATCAAAAATTAATTTTCAAATATCATATTGCGAAAACTGTTGACAGATCGAACAAAGCTGTGTCAACTCTTTACCCTTTTATTTACTTTAGCCGCAACTTTAGTTTGAATAATTAGTCAATCGAAAATAAGTTCATGCTAATGAAACAATTTTTTAGTCTATTCTTTTATATGTTTTACCTGTTTGGAAGACTCTCTGCAAAAAAAGTTGCTTTCTGGAAAACGGTATAATAAAATGATTTTTAATAAAATTAAACATTTGGCATGTGGAAATATCTGATAACAATGTAGCGAATAACAAAATAAAAGATGTTCAATGTTTTAAGTTAATACTTTCAGATACTTTCAACATGTCAAATGTTCAAATTTATTAAAAATCGTTTTATTGTACCGTTTCAGAAGAAAAAATCTTTTTTTTTTTGCCTGGCCGGGTATTTACCCGTGGGTTTTCTAGTATGTATATGCACATATGATCATTAAATCAAATATCCGTTATTAATTTATATTTTTAAAATGTTTTATTAATTAACTAGAAGAAACCCACGGGTACATATCACATCTGACAACAATATATAGAATAGTAATATTAATAGCAAACCACCAAAAAATAAAAGATGTTCAAAATTTTAAGTTAATATTAATTTTAAAATAAAATAAAAAAAATATCAGAGAGCATTCAACTTTTTTTGTAAGATTTAATTTGTTTTTATTATTTTTTTATTTCTCGAGGGAAGGAGAAAGCCTCGAAAAATACTAAGCAGACTGCGCACGTAGGTACTTAGGTATGTGAAATTCTAACCCATTAAAACCACCGAAACCCTTACCATAACTAATATTATTAACCGATTAATTGATTGTCGCGTTAATTGGGAAAACGTGTGTCGTTAATAGTTAAAAAATAGACGCGTTAATTTTATTAAATCATTAATCATACCTAAGGGTTAGTACCGTTTCCCAATTATTATGAGTGCATTTTAAAATTCATCATATAGAAAATAATTGGATAAAATGAAGTATTCTAGACCTGGCATGCAACATTGTTATATTGTGAATCTCCTGGTATGCAACATTGCCAGTTACAGTGTCATTGTCAGTAGTTTTTCCCTGTTTTGGTCCTGCTAAAATTTTAATTTTTAGAGCAGTGGATTGTGTAGAGCTGACCATGGGTGAAGTTAAGTTGAGAGAGATAAATTCCGACTCATTGAAATGTTTGACCTTGTGATTTATTGATTGATATGCAAGACTTACTGGAAATTGATATCTAATAAATTCTTATAAAATAATTTTCATTCTATATCTGATATTTTTTTTTTATTTTATAAATAAAAGAGTTAATTTTATAAAGATTAACTTAAAACTTTGAGCAGTTTTTATTTTTTTTTGGTTTGCTATTAATATTATTATTCTATACATTATTTTCAGATACTTTAAGCATGTCAAATGTTCAAAATTTTCTTGACTTGACTATTCAGGTGCTCAAATTAAAAAAAATATACCTACAAAATTTTTGCACAAAAAGATTTGTAACAAAACAGATCAATTTAGAACTATTTTAAACAATCTACTCAACAACGATCAGAGCACTTTTGGGCAAAAAAGTTAAATTAACGGAAACTACTGAACACAAGAAATTTTTTAACTCTAGATCGTTCTAGATCGTTCTTCAAAAGTTTATTGAATAAACCTAACATTTTACTGAAATATTAACAATTTAGCGAATGAATATATTTTATTTTTTTATTGAGGTACCTTAAATTTTAGTTTGCTATTTGGCGGCAGATGAATTTTTATGTAGATTTCAATAAATATATAATTTTGCTCCTATTTTTTTTTTAAATAAATTGTCAGTTTTATCATAAAGTTATAATAATATACATATACAATGTATGCATGTAAGATATTTTAATAACTTTTTCAAAACTTTTTAAGTTTAAAAAATAAATTTTTTAGATATTAATTAAGATATGTTTCTTTTTTATTCAAATTAAATATTATAAAATCTGTAAAATAAATTTGAACAATAAAATTTTAACATAGGTTCGATATTCATAACATTTCACTAATAAAACTAATAAGACTGCCTAACCAAAATACAGTACAAGTTATATTATATTTATTGTACCTAAATTTAGGCTGTTGAGTTTGCATATATAGGTAGGATAAATGCTAATTGTATTATATTGTATGCAAACATCTACATAATACATCATAGGGTCGAAACTGTCAACTGTGAATACATTCCATGTATGGATAAATAATAAGTTTACATAATTTGTATGCGTGGATTTATTGTAAACTAAAAGGTTTTGTATTTTGTTGAAATAATAATTAAAAATTACTTTTTTTATTAAAAAAATCTTGTTTTTTGGTATTAATTATATTATATTAAAAAAAATATTATTATAATACAAAATAATAAAAAAAATTTTTGTTTAATAAAAAAAAAAATTTTTAGAATTAATAGAGATTCGAACTCACAAAAATTTGTGATATCAAAACCAATATTAAGAACATTATTCTACTAATTAATTTGTTTTCCTACTAAAAGTGCAAAAAACCAAATCCGATAAATAAAAATAAAATAAAAAGAATTTGACTCCAAAGAGAATCGACAAAAAAAATTTATTGAATGAACATAAAAACGAAGCACACGAAAAACCACGAAAAGTGTGCCTTCACTAATCGTGCTCTTGTGTATTATAATATAGATTTTAAAATGTGGTCAAATGGTAACTCCTTATGAAATAAGAATGACTCATAAGTACTCTGGTATACCAATTTGGACTGTTTGGAGTGCATTTCCTTGATTTGACTATTAAAGTGCTCAAATTAACAGTTGTTGTCAAAAACCGTTCTAACAAAAATTCAGAACAAAAACGATTAATTTAGAACTGTTTTAAACGATCTACTCAACAACGATTCGAACACTTTTGTGCAAAAAAGTTCAATTAAGACGTCGGTTCATTGAAATGAATACTTAAGCGACCATTGAAATGAATACGTAGAATTTTTGTTTTCGATTTTAAAACAAGTAAAAAGTTATATCAATGCTAAACAATGTTTTAACAAGCAAATTCTGTTAAATTTTGAGTTAAAATTAAAAGAAAAAGCTATTTAAAACTTTTTTCGTTTTGTTTACGTAGTTGTGAGCAAGTTTTTTTTGCGTTTTGTTTACAAACTACTCATAAGTACTTGTGAGCAAGTCTGCAAGCTAAATAAAACACTATTATTATATCATATTAATGTAGGAAAACACGTCTTGTAATTTAATAATAATTAATATTTTTTAGAAAACTTAAAAAATACAATTCAATTCATTTTGTTTCATTTTAATTCAATTCATTTCATATCTATTTCAATTCTTCTGACACAACAGCTAACTTTATTAATCAGTACTACATTACTACAGCTAACGTCAATAAGTAGTACTACATTTCTACATTAATGAATTATTATTTTGATGAGTAAGTTTTCCACATTTCAGAAAAAAATCAGAAATTTCAACTGGATATCACAATAATTTTTTGATGATAAATATCTCAAATCAAAGAATATTATAATATTATATGTTCTTTGCTCAAGCTCTTCTTGTAATCAACTCTTCTGTAAATCAAGTAAAAATTAAAAATTTGTAAGTTGTTTAAAAAAGCAGACTTTTCATGGAATAACCCATATGTATAAACAACCGACTGTATGAATTTTGTATTTTATTAACGTACCTATGCATGTGTATAAATGACTGAACACAGTTTTTTTTATACATACATATATGTACATATAACAACTAAAAGTTCCTTGATTGAACTTGTTTTAGGCTTTTAAAATTGCGCATTTTAAAAATTCGTTTTATTAGCTTGTAATTTTGTTTTCTCCATATCCATGACAATATTTAGTCTCTACAGTAGACTGCACTAAATTGGGCAGTTTTAGGTGCAGTGATCACATATTACGTTAATTTTTCTTTTCTGATTTCATTTATGTTTGTTCTGTCTTTGATTGTGCTTTTTTTTTTCTTTTTTTCAGATTGAATTGCATTGCAGTCAAGAATTATATGGAAATCAGCTTGATGATTGTTAATTTTATTTACGTTTGCACAAAAATTGGAGGTGCAGTCAAGGGCGGAGCAAGTATTTTTGACAGTATAATTAAAAAAGATAAAACAACAATAACATTTGAGGAAAATACAAAGTAGTTAAATAAGTTTATCTGCTTGAAAATTAAAAGGTCAGAATTTCGAAATTTCTGAAAAAAATTATACAAATAAGAAATTTAATCTTATACAGGGTAGTCCGGTTTAGACCAAAAATATTTTAAGAGCTGATTCCTTGGAGTATTTTAGGAAAAAAAATTGTTGTAGACGACAGCTCTATCTTTAAATTTAACCTGAAACGTTATATAAATTTAACGTAAAAAACGTTGATTATCTCGAAAAAAACTCGCTACACTACGCACACACTTGCCGTTTTTAAGAGTAGATAGAGAAGAATATTTGTATGTATGTATGTATGTTTGTGTCAGAACCCCTCCGAGATGCATTGACCGATTTCAACCAAATTTTACAGGTTGGTATATTGTTACTTGGGATCAAACCCGTGATATGTTGTTTTCCAAAACTCTGATTGGTTCCGGTAGCTGCCATACAACTCCTAGCACCCGCAAAATAGTTAAAAAAAACGTCTCTTTCAAAAATTAACATATATCTCTCTTACTAGTTTTAAAAAATATAACTGGTTCTGGTAGCTGCCAACTTCATATATATTTTAGCTTTTTGATTAGGCAAATAACCTTATACAGAGTATATAGTATTATACCATTGTTTTTTGGTAAATTCCGTTAACCCGTTTCGGCACATCGGTCTACGGATTTTTCGTTTCGTTGTACCGATTAAGCACTATGACCGATTAAATTGAAACTTTGCAAAAACATTTTTTATTGGCATAGAAGATCCCTTGTTTGTTTGGGTTCCGATCCATTAACCTCTTCCGACGCGTCGATCTGTAAAAAAAATTGTTGCAAAATAATTTTAAGAGGAGCTTCTATGGTCTTAAAATCGCGAAAAACAATTTTTTATGTATTCCGTTAACCAGTCGTCATGTCGGTCTAATTTTTTTTTAGTTTCTTATGGCGCTGTCTCAATGTCTTGATCGATGGAAACATGGTAGAAATCATTTTTCTACCAGAGGAGCTCAGTGGAAAACCATTCGGGCATATCGATTAGTCAAAAATTTTGTCGTAAGTGATTTGTTTTCACTTTCAAAGGAGGGTGCTATAATTTAAAAAAGCTTAAAGACAAATTTTGTTCAATTCTGTTAATTCCTTTTCGGTTTGACAATAAGAAAATAATGGTGAAAATAAGAACTTTGGCGGGATAAGGCCACTCAAGTTTTCTGACGCAAAAATTTTTTTTCTATCCCAGCCCAAGTCAATTAAGCGTTTATTCAATTTGAACCAAATTCGTCAGTTTATGAGATACAGGTTTTGATTCCAATTAGGGTTAGCAGTGGATTGTGTAGAGCTGACCATGGGTGAAGACGGGTTGAGGGAGATAAACTCCGACTCCGACTCCGACTCTTTGAAATGTTTGACCTTGTGATTTATTGATTGATATTGCATATGCAAGACTTGGGGGTCTAATGGGGTGGTGATGCGTTTTGTGGTCGTTGTATCCAGCTTACGCTACTTAGCCTCTCTTACCTTATTTTCCTACTCTCACCTTCGCGTGTTGACCCCTGTTAACCCTAGCAATCCATACGAGCGATCGGATTCTAACCCCGGTGTAGTAGGATGGGTAGGCGACAGAAGAGAGGGGAAGCATGGCGTGTATCGGACAACGGGGGAGTAACAACCAAAGGCGGAAAATCCATGCTCGGAATTGAGCCACTTTCACATTTTTAATTTAAGGGTCTTTTACGTAACCATGTATCTCCTAGTTGGAGCGGTAGCAAAAGGCGTCTGTACTCACAATGAGCGGCCTATAAGGAGATGTATCTGACCATCCAATGGACGGGCGTGCCTGTCAGGTTTGAGCTTATGGTTTTATCACCCATATCTCAGAAAATGCCAAAGGGTCAACCAACTGATAACATTTCATGAAACATTCAATTCAATTCAATTCTTAATGTTAGTATACATAAGACGATTAGTCTTTATAAGAGTATACAAATAAAAATTATTAAAAGAAAATACTAATTTAAATACATACTTAACTTACAACTAAACCAGCCAAATAATTTACAGATAATAAAGCAATTAATTCAATTAATTCAATTAGACCAAATTAGACAAGCTTAAAAAGAACAAAAAAATAAAATAAAATAAAAAGAAAAACAATAAAAATATTTAATTCAATTAAAGTAAATTCAATTCAAAGCTATAATATTCTTTCCTCCTTCAACTATAAAAAATAAAATAATATATTGTTTCAAAATGAACTATTATCTAAGGTTTTAGCTTAAAATATTTCCAAGACAGCTCACTAAACTTGTTAAGAGATAATTCACAGCTAATAGTACTTGGCAGTGCATTCCATAATATTGCAACTCTTACAAAGAACGATATGCGTCTAAGTCTGCCATTTTGACGCGGAACAATTAAATTCACACCCCTGGGTGATCTTCCAAATATCAACTTATGGTGTAAGTATATAGGTGTCGCTTTAGAAATTATTTCCTTCATGTAGTATATATATCTGTAATTCAAGAAATTTGCGAATGAGCAGTCAAGTATCAATTTAGGTACATCACTAATTCTATCAAATCTACGGCGATTGGTAACAAAACGGGTACATGCATTAAAGATAACATTTAATCTAGACAACTCACATACACTCATACCCGCATAGACCACATCGCAGTAAGTAAAAAATGGCATAATTAATGACAGGAGTAGTTTCTTCTTTGCCCATTCACTCAAATAATATGAAAATATCCAAAGCTTACGAAGGCGTGAGAAAATACACCCAGAGATGTGATTTATGTGATCACTCCACGTAAACGTTTTATTAAATACAACACCCAGACACTTAGCTTTACTTACATATTCAATAACACAATAATTCAATTTAATTTGAGGCAAAAATGTAGTATCAATATTACGGACATACAGAATGATGGCTTGTGATTTAGTCGCGTTCAGTCTTAACACATTATCTTTAGCCCAAAAGGCAACATCATCAAGCTCATCATTAATTTTAGCAACATACTTGTGGATTGCACTTACTGGTCCACTGATATAGATTTGAGCGTGGGTTATAACCCACAATGAGCCTCAGATAAACACCGAGGAAGATCATTGATGAACATACTGAAAAGCAGTGGACCCAAAATGGATCCTTGAGGTACCCCACATTGAATTGATAAGCAGCTAGATTTGACTTCATTCAGGTAAACAAACTGAGATCTATTAAGCAAGTAACTATGCAGCAATTTAATGGCAGATAAATCAAAATTATAAAAAAGTTTAAGTTTTTTGCATAACATTTCATGATTAACACAATCAAAAGCTTTAGTAAAATCTAAGAATAATAAAATTACTGCATGCCTTTTATCAATTTCATGATAAATTTATCAGTGATTTCTAATAGGGCAGAAGCCGTACTGTGTTGCCTACGAAATCCAGATTGAAACTTATACAGCAGATTATTAGTATTAATGTATTCATTCATTTGTTCATAAAGCATACGTTCTAAGGATTTAGAAAGACAAGAGAGAATACTAATAGGTCTATAGTCATCAATAGTGGGGTTGCTTTTATTTGCAACAGGAATTACCTTAGCACATTTCCAAGCAACGGGGTAGATTCCCGTAGTCAGTATCGAATTGGAAATGTGTGTGATATATGGCAGAACAACAGAAAGAAACTTAATAAACCTGAGAGGAATCAAATCTGGTCCAACTGCATTGGACTTAACCTGTAGAATAGCAAGATTGACTTCATTTAAAGTTACATTACGAAACGCAAAATTATTTAAATGTGAGTTATCTTCCGTATCAGTAACGTGTAATGAGAAATCTGCAGAACCAGTTGGTGTTACTAAGAATTTACTGTTTAACTCATTTACATCAATGTCACCCCCACAGTCAATACTATTTTTTAGTGTAATCCCAAGTCGGGAAGCATTGAACCAAAAAGCCTTTGAGGATGAGCCAGGACTGAGTATTTTTGAGAAATATAACTTCTTCTCTTGCTTAATGCGAAGATTCACACGATTCCTGAGACGTTTAAAGATGATTCTGTCATCGGAATTGCCGGTACGTTTCCATAACTCATAAGCCACATCTCTTTCATTGTACATTTCCTGGATCTGAGAACTAAAATATGGAATAGAATCACTGTGTGGAGTAAATGACTTTAAAAGAACATGCTCCTCAAAGAGTTTCAATACTAAACTGTTAAAGTACTCAACTTTACTACTGGGATTATTAATACTGTAAATTAAAGACCATGGTGATCTAGTTGCACAGTGAAGAAGTCTACTAGTATTACAATTCTTGTAGTCTCTGTAATTAACAACTTGCATGGGGGTCACAAAAGGCATTCTATAAGCCATGTATAAAAAGTCATGGTCAGAAGAAACCTGACCAAATTTTTCCACAAGTTGTTTCTTTTCGGAGGATATTAGGAATAAATCAAGTAGAGATGATCGGGATTCACCAAAACGAGTAGGAGTAGTTTCATTGACAACTTTTAAGGAAAAATTATTAATTACGTGATAGAAGACATTTCTCAGTGCATGACTATCATCAAGCAGATTAATATTGAAATCCCCACCCACGACTATTAATTCGTAGTTACTTCCTAATCTTTCTAAGGCTTTTTTGAAAGGATCTAGTTTATATGCCGCAGGATGTGGAAAGTATACGGTACCCAAGAGAATTACATTGCGTTGGCATTTTACTTCAGCGAAGATAAATTCAATATCATCTGAATCAATGGAATGGGTTAAAATTTTAACAGACAGACAACACTTAACATATAAAGCTACACCACCTCGACGAGTGGTTGCCCCACCACTGAGCCTTGATCGATCACACCTATAGAGTTTGAAACCAGGGATTCTTACCATTTCTGAAGAAATATCCATGTGTAACCATGATTCCGATACCATAATAACATGTAGATTTGATTTCAAAACGCATCATTTTAGCACATCAACCTTATTTAACAGGCTTCTGATATTAATGTGTATAACATTTAGCAGATGTATATCACTTCAGTACAATATTCGGAATAAGACCAGAGATGCTTATAGGAGGAGTACCTCCATTCTCAGATGACATAGTCATGTAAATAGCGTTTAAGTAAAATTAAATAGCGTCACTTATAGCAAAAATAATTCAAGCTAAAACCCAACAGTATAGAAGAAAAAAAAAAAATAAAAAAAACAAGACAAAAAAAAGATGAAAAATAACCAATTTAAATAAAATAATTTTAAAATCAAAAATCTAAGCTTATAAATTTGTAGTTGAACAAGGAAGTGAAATAATAGGTTAGGAATATTAAAAATAAACATAAAAACTAAAATAAAATAAAACAAAAAATTAAAAATTAAAAAAATTAAAAAAAAGTTAAATATGAAAAATGCAAATAAATGACAATTTTGACGATTCCCTAATCAGTAAAAATTAAACATTAACAACTTTAGATTTATTATTATCATCGTTTCTTAGTAATTGGTCCTTAGATGTTATTTTAACAGGTTCCCCACCTTCGGTCTTAACTATATACAAAAAGCCTCTCATCGTAAAGACATGACAAAGAATGGTAGTTTCCCAATGGGTAAGCGCGATGAAATTACGGTGAATCCTCCTACAGTCTCGGCTGTAGTAAGCCGCAAATCGGATTTGGAGGTCAGGCATATTTCATGTGGTGGTGTCGAGCGGAACACCAAGATAACGGAATCGAAAGTAAATTATGGAAATCGTCTCATACGCGCGGAAAATACCTTCGGTTATAGGACACGAACAATTTTCGGAGCTTGGAACGTTAGATCCCTGTATGATGCAGGTCAATCCAAGTAAGTTGAACGCGAAATGATTCGACTCAAGCTGAAAATATTATGTACAAGCGAAACCAAATGGAGAGGACAAGGAGATTATATATCTCCCAGCAATTTAACATCTATGCTGTACTCTGGATTTGATGAAGCAATTGGTGACATAAGGAGAGGAGCTGTCGGCATTATGTTAAGTCGCAATGCTAGATGTAGTTTGATCTCCTGGGTCCCAGTATCCAGAAGACTTATCACTGCCAGATTGAAATCTAGAGTAAGAAATATTACCATCATCCAGTGCTATGCTCCAACTGAAGACGCAGATGAAGAAGAAAATTCCATTTTCTACACGCAGCTAAGTACGATTTATGACAATGCTCCAAAGGCTGCCATTAAGATCATTCTGAGCGATCTTAAAGCCAAAGTTGGATGTGAAAATACAGGTCTAGAGAGAGTCATGGGGAAACACGGTATAGGTGTAAGAAATGGAAATTGAGAACTGCTCGTTGATATTTGTAACTCACGACAACTTACTATTGGTGGAACTCTATTTCCTAACAAAACTTGCCACAAGAAAACATGGATATCGACGGATGGTCGTACAGAAAACCAGATTGACCATATAATCGTACAACCGAAATGGAGAAAATCGCTCTGTGATGCAAGAAACAAAATGAGCGCGGATGTCGGTAGTGACCACCATTTGGTCTTCGCGTGTATGCAGGTGAGGACGTCAGCTGTCAATCGACGTATAATCGGACCGGAAAGGAGAGCTCATTTCAATGTAGAAGCATTAAAAAATCCCATCATATGTCGTAATCCAGTATCCAGTATCAACGACAAAGTAACTATATGGATGGTTGAAAATGAGCAAGATGTATCTATAGATGTTATGTGGGATACCAGCAAAAAACATTTATATAATGCGGTTCCGAAACAGTACCTTCGCTATCTACCCAAAGAGATCCTTGGATATCCCAAACATGGGATAAAATTGTTGAACGTAGTTCATTAAAGAGGAAAATCAACGCTGAATCCAATCAGCAAAAAAAAGAAGGGCTACGTTTGCAGTATAGATTAGCACATAAGGCTGCACAGAGGAGTGTAAGACGTGACAAACGGAAAAATATAGAAGATCTTGCAAAGGAAACTGAGAACACTGCTAACAGAGGAGATGTCAAAATTCTTTACAAGATTACGAACCCAATTGCTAAACGAAACAGCAAAGAGCATCAAACAATCTTGGACGAGGGTGGTAGGCTGTTGGTATCTATGGATGACCAACTGCAAAGATTGCAGGAGCATTTCTGTAGATTGTTAAACGAGCAATTCGTAGAACAAAATGTATCCACAAGCTCTCCTATGCCAACAACGAGCAGATCATTTAGTGGTATCGATGTGGGAGCCCTAAGCTTAAGCGAGATAAAATCAGCAATTCTTCTTTTAAAAAACAACAAACCAGCACGAGTAGATACGATACCCGCCGAATTCCTAAAAGCTGATCCAGATGTATCAGCCGATATTTTGTTACCTTTGTTCCAGGCTATATGGAAACAAGAAAAATATCCAAGCGAATGGAAGGAAGCAGTTATTGTCAAAATACCAAAGAAAGGTAATCTAAATCATTGCAATAACTGGCGAGGTATCACTTTACTCTCAGTTTTCTCGAAATTAATGGCTAGAATAATACTCGAAAGGATTAAAGGCAGAATAGAAGCTACACTAAAAAGACACCAAGCAGGTTTTCGCAGTGACCATTCGTGTGTGGATCACATCAACACATAACGAGTAATAGAGAATGTTATTTCTAATTACAAAAATTCTTTAATTATCGGTGATTCTAATATAAACCTATTAGACAAAAAGAATAATGATGTTATAACGTATTCCAACACAATTATGAGTAATGGATTTATAATTGGAAATAAATTAACTGAGGAGTATGCAACAAGAATAGGAAAAACATCTAAAACCATTATAGACCACTTTCTTACTGTTATATTAAAATACGAATATGACTTTTCAATAACACTTCTTTGTCAGATCACCAAATGTTACTAATCAGTGCAAACATGCAACCTGTAAAAGAAATCCGAAATAACAATAAAACTGTCCTGAACTATGACGGCCTCTGTAATGATCCATTTTGGAATACAAGTTTAACAATTTTAATTAATAAATATACCATCTTAATTTCATCGAATAATAAAAGCAAAAAACATATTTGGATGACCAATGAAATTCTCGAAACTATCAAAATCCGGGACTCTCTCCTTAAATTTAAACGTAAGTACCCAAATGATACACACACTCTCGAATTATATAATATTTATAGCAAAAAAGTTAAGTCCTAAATTCTTGAAGCAAAAGTGAAATTTTTTACCACAGAAATTGCAAAATATCTTAATGATGGTAAAAAATTATGGGAATTATACAAGAAAATAATGTTTAATACTGGAGGAGCTCAATCCAACGGAAAATGAAATATCTGAGTGCATGAATGAGTTCTTTACTAATGTAACGGATAATTTAAACATTTGCGAACTATATACAAGTCTTTTGAGCTAACACCGACTACAACACTGAAGAAGTAGAAACAACCATTATGTCCTTAAAATCAAACTCAGCAATAGGGCATGATAATATCTCAGCAAAATTTGTCAAAAGGTTTGCTGATAGACTTGTACCCTTATTGACCAAATTTATTAATACTTCCTTCGAAAAGCACATCTTCTTGGAACCACTAAAAACTGCTATTGTAACCCCAATTCATAAAAAAGATAATACGACTGATCCGACAAACTATAGACCAATCTCTGTTTTGAGTACCATTTCAAAAATTTATGAAAGAATAATTGAAAAGCGACTGTCTGTTTTTTTGGATGGAAATGGAATATTACATCCGGAACAATTTGGGTTCGAAAGGAATTCAAACACAACTGCAGCTTGCGTCTCTCATACAGATTCTATTTCTAAGAGCATGGACCAAGGAAAGTTTACTGCCTGTGTATTTATTGATCTTCAAAAGGCATTTGATTGTGTGGACCATGATGTCCTATTATTAAAATTCAAGAAACTTCATCTTACCCACCTTCAAATTCAATTTTTTAAAAGCTATTTAGTTGGTCGGGTGCAAAAAATAAAAATAGGAAAAACTTACAGTAGTTGTAAATTAAGCAAAAAAGGAGTGTCTCAAGGCTCAATTCTCGGTCCCTATCTTTTTAAAATTTATATCGATGATATAGCACGGCTAAATCTGAAAGGCAAAGTGCAATTATTTGCCGACGACTTGGCTATAAAATATTCAACTAATAGATTTATTTTTAATCGATGAGTGGTTAATAAAAAATAATTTAGTTATAAACCTAAAAAAAACTAAAATCCTCTTATTTGAAAACAAAACTTTTGCTCATCCCACCTTCTTATTTAAAAATGATCAAATTGATGTTGTTAAGAGATACAATTACTTAGGAATGGTGATTGATTCTAATCTCAAATGGGTAGAGCATATAGACTTTGTCATATATGTTATTCATATTAAAAAGACTGAAACAATTCTTAGATAAAAAAAGCCTCTTTGTTGTTTTCTCATCCTATATTATTTCCAACATTACATATCTAAATCCAATCTGGAGTAGAGCATCAAAGACCCACATAAGTAAATTAAATGTTCTTCATAAAAAAGGTATCAAAATTATTAATAATTACCCAATACTACATCCAACAAACTTACTATACTCCCCTGAATTTCCAAGCCTCGATTTTATATGCAACAGAGAATTATATATATTAGCTTTCAAAATTATAAATAACTATATCAAACACAACTTCATTCTTAACAGAAATATTGATCTATATACTCACAATACATTAAATAAATCAAACTATTATCTTTCATTATTCCGAACAGAAAAAACAAAAAACAAACTGCCTTTAGAACTGCCTAAAATCCTATAATGACTTACCTACAAAGTTAAAAGAAATAGAAAATTTACCACACTTCAAAAAAAATATTACTTGTTTCTTGTTAAGCACACATAACATTACCTAAACAAAACAAAGTAACACATTACTAGAAAATTGGGTAATTTATATTGATTGACCTAACTGCATTTTAAAATTCATGCATTTTATCATTCAAAAGTATATATTTTTAATTTTTGAGTTTTTTTCTTTTTTCTTTTCACATTTTCAACTCTATGATTGATCTATTGGCAGAATTGTATTATTTTTATTTGTTGTTGTTTTTTTTTGTTTTTTTTGTTTGTTTTTCTTCTTCTGGCTCTTATATCTTGTCTTTATACTTCTTTCAATCCATCATAAAAAATATAAAATGTAATTAAAACAATAGAAATAGCAATGCAAAAACAAAAAAAAATAATTGGTAATAAAGTAATAAAATTAAATGCAAGTAAAATTATATTAAAAAGTATGAAACTAATTTATTTAAAAATTTAATATTTTGATTTGGGAAAAAAAGTTATTTTATTTTCAATTGTCGGGGGTTGTCGCCCCCAAATCCCCCGCCAATTTATTGAAATGCTGTTTTTCCCGACAGAACGTAAACGTAGGGGGCAAGATTTTAATAAAAAAAATTCGGGGGTGACCCTATAAATATTTAAAAAATTAAGCATTTACTTTTTTAAGAATTTTAAAAATCGATGTTTTTGTCGAAATTCTAAGAGTCTACATATTGTCAGTCGACGTTTTGGAAGGTCAACTTTTACAATTGACATTTTGGCAGAAAAAAAGTCGAAATTTTCTCAATCGACTTAATGAAGTCTATCTAAATTCAGGGTCCCGCTTAACGTAAATCGCTTGAATTCTTTTTAAAAATAATTCTGTTTTGAATCACTGATTTTGAAATACTTTCCTACTTTCCTCAATTTGTTCTATAAATGTTACATTATCTGTTAAACGTTCAATTATAAGTAGTCTATGCTTATAAGAAAATAGAAGAAAGAATCAAACCATGAATAAGCAGTACGTATTGGGAAAAGCAAACCTTTACATTGAACCTTCTAAATGCACGAATTACTGAAAACAACCTCGTTCTGAAAATTCTTGCTAATTCTTTCAATAACTTTCTTCTTTTTTCCTATCCGGTCCTATCCCAACGCTTGGTTGAAAATTTAATTATTATTGTATTATTAAAGTTACATAAAAAATTGTAACCAAATATTAAAAAATTGTAACATATTTATAAAATAAAATAAACTTTGTGCTTTTTTTTTACGTTCTTGACAGTAACTTAGGTAGAATAGCCTTTTCGTGCTTAATTAAGTACGGTACTGCAATTTTACACTACAATATCTACTCAATTTGTTCATTTAATATTTTACTTTATTTTTTCAAATTTCCTTTGAATCACAGGCGAAATCGAGATATTAGAGATTTTGATAAGTCAAGATCAATAGCACTAATACGGAACAGAAATTGGAGGCATAATATCATTGTGATTGGTGATATTATCTTATAAGGTGTTTTGTTTACACAACTTTTTATCTACATAATTTAAAATTTTATTCATTATGCCTCAAATTTATATTGTTAGAAAATCGAAAAAAAAATCGTCAAAGACACATAATTCTTAAAGAACTGAATTTTCTTACCTAACAATATTTTGTTCTCTGTTATACAGTGCATGAAGTTTTACTGATATGGGGACAATCTATATATTCAAAAACTATATTTTTCGAAAGTAAAATATCACAACATTTTAATGATTCTATGACGTATACATATCATAGAATCATTTGTTTAATATTTTTATTTAATATTATTATTTTTACTGAAAAATACCAAATTTTTTGGTTTTTTTGGCCCAACTAAACTACTAAAATCAAATTAAAACTAATTTTTACTAAATAAAAAATTTATATGGAAAAAATTATGTCAAAAAATTCGTTCAATTTTAAAAGAATATTTCAAATATAATTAAATAATGACAAAAACTTTATTTGTCAATCAACAGTTAACTTTCAAATTATTTTAAAATTCTTTATTTGAGAATTTTGTAATCTTTATTTTTCAGTATGTTTGATTTAAAAGTCGATAGTCTTGGCAGCTAGTGTTTATTAAATAATTAGGTATCTATCCTTTTCCTTTATTTCAGCCTTCAGCCAAGAGTTGAAAGTATTTATAAATAACTGAGAAATTGGATGAAGTAAATTGTCAGGAGAGGTTTTTCGTGTATCTGTTGTTAAATAAAATTTTCTGATTTGTTAGAAAAGTTGTCCGGACGTTCGTCCATTAAGAGGGAATCCACCTTTACCTGAAATGAACCTATATACATAATGTCAAATAAAACAAAATAACAAATTCATTTGAAATAAAATAAAGAAAAAATTTTTTTTTTAGAAATATTTACCTTCAATTTAAGTGTACTAAAACTACAAAAATAAACTTTAGAATCGTAGTTTGATATAAGGTTTTCAAAGAAAGTTATGATTGTCATTACGAAAAAAGCAAATTAGCCGAAATTCTAAGAAGTCTTGAGATGAGATTAAGAGATTTGGTAACAAGTTCGGCTAATTTGCTTTTTCCGTAATTACAATCATAACTTTCTTTGAAAACCTTATATCAAACTACGATTCTAAAGTTTATTTTTGTAGTTTTAGTACACTTAAATTGAAGGTAAATATTTTTTAAAAAAAATTGTTTTTTTCTTTATTTCAGCCAACTTTTTTTGTTACTCTCTTTTGTTTACTATTTTTGCTTTTACTTGCACGTTAAATTGTTATTATCATCTATTTCTTACAATTTTTAGCAAATTTGCATATGGATTTGTGTGAAAACAATAAATGAATGCATATTCTCTTTATGGATATTCTTTGGTTGAATGGTTATTGAAATGGTTATTTTGTTGAATGGTATAAATTGAAACTAACATATAAAGAAAGTCCTGCACAGTATAGACACCTTTTCATTTTATCTCGCGCAATTCAAAAAGAATTCGAGCAATTTACGTTAAGCGGAACCCTGAATTTATAGACTTTATTAAGTCGATTGAGAAAATTTCGACACTTTTTCTAACAAAATGTCAATTGTAAAAGTTGACCTTCCAAAATGTGGACTGAGTTTATAAGTTTTTCTGTCATCGAATTATATTATTGGAAAAGTAGGGAGTAAAAACCAATAGTTATTTATTAAAAACCTAGCCTAACTTAATCTATATTAATCTAACTAAAACTGCTTAACCTAATTAAAAAAATAATGTATATTATACTATGTGATAATTATAATTAGAGTATTCCAACCACCAATAGTTTGCTTTAATTAATTAGTCCTTATCTGGTATGGACATTTCAAATTTTAAATTTTCTCCGTTAATATTGCCCGGGTTATAATCAATAGCTTTACATGTAGCCCGTCTATTATAATGGTATGATTACGGTTTTGAATATAACCGTTTTTATCTAAATATTTTATCTATATAGGAGCTATGAAGCCCGTGAGCACGGTCTTTTTGATGTACTCCTCATGTGGTAGAATATATGCGATATTAAACCATTTTCTGGAGTGTTTTGTGCTTTATCGAAATGTCTTCGAATTAATTTTATAACAAAATTATCAATTCTAATTATGTTTGCTTCCTTGTACAAGTATTTATTAGAGTAGTAATGCTTGTATTCGAAACTGGGCTTTCTATATATATTAGTACAAACTCTTATTCTTTCAATTTTTCGGTCTTATTAGTGTTAGGTAACATATAATTGTAACTCTTTTACTAATAATTTTGTTGTAAAAAAGTTTTTTTGAAGCCATAAAAGCTTTGTTACCTTTTAATATACTATATTTGATTTGCTCAATATAATTTAAGTTACGATGCAATTGTACGCCTAGGTATTTAACTACTTTTTTATTAGTTAAGATAACATTTTCTGCGGACTTTATTTCAAATTCTTTCCAGTGTTTTTTGATATCTACACTTGTTTTATCAACCGTGGACGGTTATAAAAGTTGACACAAATTTTAGCTTTTGTTTTATGCGGTCGAGACTGTTAAAAATTGCATAATTAAAAATTGCCAAACATTAAAAATTGTAGAATCTAGCAAATACTAATACTGTTTTCGAACAGTTTTTATAAAACTGTCTCAATTAATTTGGTCAGATAGTAAACTTCTTGTTACTGTTGCTGTTAGTCTAAGTAAGTTAAAGTTACAGGTAGAAAAAAGAACTTTATTATAAGCTCATAATATTGTAAAGTGTTAGACAAATTGTATAACGAAAATAAGGAAATTAAAGAAATAACAATAATAACTTAGATGGGGCTTTCAAAAATTTTCTATCTGCATACAGCGTCTATGTACATACTATTTTAAATTAATTATTCATTCTTAAACAAATAAATAAAATAAATTATCTCATATGTACCTACATTTTCAAATAACTAAAATTTAGTTCAAAAATATATTATATACAAAAATAATAATAATTGATTAATATGATATATTTTTTTCCATATATCATATTAATTGAATTAAATAAAGTCATTAGTATCCTTATTAATTTAAATTTAAAACAGATATTTAATACATATAAACTTTATTTAAAATAATCTTGATGAAAGCATAAGAACAAAAAACTGGCATCATTAATAAAATTAAAAATAAAAAATAATTTAACCTTATCAATCAAGGCTGGCTTTTAAAATTATTACAAGAACAAGTCTTTTAAAAGGCTAAATATATGTACATATTTATTGATCTTTTTTTGTGCAAGGATCAGATTATTAAAAGGGTGTTTTATTAAATTTGTTTTTTTTTTTTTTTGTAATATAATTTGAACAGGGAATTAAATTCATTATTTAATTGAATTTTTATTTTTTGAGCTTGATATCCTTGACCAATTTAATAAATACATATTTATATACATACAATGTTATGTCTGCATACATATTTCTTAATTCAACAGGTATCAATTTATTTAAAGGCTATAATATAATATTAAGTAAATTAATACAATAACAATATACATATACATCATAATTTATGTTTAATGGGTACATAAGTACTCACTAACCCTGGGTTAAATTCAGTGCTTTGTACTTAATACATGAAAAGTACATTCAACTAAATTTTGTCGTTAAAAAAGGAAAAAAAGGCGTCATCTGGTTATTACATAATATGAGTAACCAGAAATAAAAGACTAGTTTTCGAAAAATATGTTGTGATCACAGCATAAATTTGTAAGACATTATAGTTCAAAGTCAAAAAAAAAAACAAAAAAAAAAAGGAAAAGAAAAAAGGTATGACTTGTCTGGTGGCTAAAAGCATAAGGAAACTTCTTTTATATATTATTTTTATTATTATTAACTTTCTATATGGTTGTTTAAAAGAAAATTTAATTATCTACCAAAATGCAATTTTTCAGAGATGACTTACATGATGTAGTGGTTAAGTCACCTGACTATCAATCAAAAGAATTACGCTCAGGCCATAGGTGTTTAATAGAATATAGAAATTTTATACGAGTGTTAATGTGGTATTAACTTAATAAAGGTAGAACTCTACTTATTGAAAATGGGAAGTTAGTTTTTTTTTTTTTTTTGATGAGGAGTTCTATGTAGACGATGTATGCGATGTCTTCAAATATATTATTACTTGGTACCTTAGAATTGCAGGTCTATGTCCTTGATGAACGCTATTTTGCTTGTCGCTTTGATGTCAATTTCAGAATTAGGCCATGTGTGTTCCTGGAAAATATTTATTCTTAGTTAGTTCCTGATAATAATAACAGTTTTAGTTTAGCTTAATGCCAAATTCAATTAGTTGATATAAAAGCAAGTTAATAAATAAATACTGAAAAAGCTTTACTTGTATGCATATTCCTTTTTGTGGTGAATTGTACGAAAAGGTATTGAACCGAAGTTACTAACAATAGAATATACAATTTACTATATTTTGTAAGTAGCTAGTTGGCCATTCCAGCTACTTCTGGAAAAGCAATTAGCACTTAATTGTGCCTTTTTGATACCACGACTCGAGTGACCTATTTCGTGTTGTCGGTTGTTATAAGTGGTCGTTCTCTTATCTTCACTCTCCCCAGGGACTCAGTACTAGAGCCACCCTGTAAGATTAAGAAGGTTGATCAGATCTCCTATTTTGCTTTCCGCGATAAAACCTATATTGCTGGGGAAAGCTTCAACTAAAGCCCGGAGTCTGACTCTAGCTAATGCTGGACAGCTGCAAAGGAAGTGTTGAAGAGTTTCTGCCTCATTCTCATCTTTGCAACTGCGACAGTGGGGATTGAAAGGAATACCTAGTTTGGCAGCGTGGCTTCCTATTGGCCAATGACCCGTACTGATTGCTACTACTTGCTATATCAGTACGGGCCCTGGTTAAGAGTTGTTTGGTTTTATTAATATAATACACAGGCCATGTTTTCCTCGAGGTCGCACAGGTATTTAGTCTATGCCATCTTTCATTCGGTCTGGCCCGAAAGTATGAATGAATGCGCTCCTCGACGACTCTCATTGGACAGTCAATGTCATCCTCAAGGGGCCTGTCGAGATTGGAACCTTGCCTTGCCAGTTCATCGGCTTTCTCATTTCCATCTATGTTACTGTGGAGGAGCCCATAGTAGAGAGATCGAGAACCAGTTATCTAAGTTTCCAATTTCGTTTCGGCATTGTTCCATCAGCTTAGAACAGATAGTGTCCGCCACCAAAGCTTTGATAGCGGCTTGACTATCCGTAAAAATGGTGACTTTTGTTTTGGTCGTATGAATGTGATTAAGGGTTTTAAGCGCTTCCCTAATTGCAAGCAGCTCTGCTTGAAAGACACTAGCGTATTTAGGGAGACCATAAGATTTTGATATTTCTAGATAGTATAAATTATGATTCCGAAATATTTGGCACTACTGAGGAATGTGAGTGTTGGACCGTTTAACTTTGGGAGATTAAAGGTTGGTATCTTAGTTTTTGTGGTAAAGAGCATCATCTCCGTTTTGGCAGAATTAACACATAGACCGCAGCTTGTAGCCCATGTACTAATCCTTCCAAGTGCACGTTCCATGATTTCACTGGTCACGGAGAAATAGATCCCCGATACCAGAACAACTACATCATCTGCATACGAAACCACTTTGATCCCGTATTTTTCAAGGTTTAGTAATACTTTATCTATGACTAATAACAAGAGTAACGGAGAGATGACACCTCCCTGGGGTGTTCCTCTATTTACAGTTTTGGTTAAACTTGATTGTCCCATAATTGTTTGGATGACTCTCGATTCAAGCATGGATACAATCCACTGACTAAGGCATGTTTCCACATCTAAGTCGATCATAGAATTTTTAAAGGTTTCAGTTCGAACATTATTGAAAGCTTCTTCAATATCTATGAACGTGGCTAAGGTATATTGTTTGTAGGGAATGGTTTTTCTAAACAGTCTTTGTATGGCTGCCAGAATTTGTGTTTGTGGCAGATATTAAAGATTACTCGAGTCATTTTCCTAAGATTAGACAAGTTTTCATTCCACCAAGGAGGGAATGTTTTCTTGCTGTATCTGATTGGACACGAGACTTTGAAGGCAACATTCATTGTTTTCTGGAAAGTTTTAACCTTATGATCAATTTGTAAGGTTGACTGTACTTCCAAGTCAGGTATTTGGCGTAGTTTTGATTGGAATACTTGAATAAATTTATCCCAGTCAATTCTTTTAGGATTTCTGAATGGTTGTTTCAGATTACAGCTTTATATTATAGGTAATCCACCTATGATCAGAAAAAGAAATCAGATCGGATGCTAACCAGTTATCTATCCTGAGGGTGTTATTGTTTGTTACCAAGGTAATGTCGAGACATCCATTAAAGTTTTCCGAGCTTGGGAAAATAAAGGTTGGTTTGTTACCGACATTACCTACATAAAGATTAGTATTTAGAATAAAATGAAAAAGACACTCACCTCGTTCGTTATTTTACGAACTTCCCCAAAGCGAATGTCTTGCATTTGCATCGCAGCCTAACACCAGGTCGGCCTTATTCTTGTTGATCATCGATGTAAGCTGTACCACCTCATTGGATGGTGCAGGTTCCTCGTGAGGCATATATGCCGATGACACAAATACCGATTTTCCATTTGCAAACTCTAACTTAACTACTGTCAAATCGGAGGAACTGAGGCTAGAACAGATAAAACATATATGTTTTTCTTACTTAGAATACATGATCTTGGCTTACCACTGTCTTTTTTATAGAAGAGATTATATTGGCTGGTTCTTGAACCAAGGTTCTTGAATCAAGCTGATGTCAATATCTTCCTCACGGAGGAAAATCATCAAATTATCCGAGACGCACCTAGATTGACTCAGCTTAATTTGATTTACCTTTAACATCAGCTTGAATTTGTGCTATTTCTTCTGTGTCTTTGTTTGTTGTTGCTGGTTCATTTGGTGAGGTGGTTCATTTGGCGAACCACAGTCGCCCGATCACCACTATATTTTGTAGTTAGTATGTTTTCTTTATAAGGCAACATTATGTGGATGCCTAACGTGAGTTTTATGTAAATTTTGTTGGTTATCTTTTCATGATGATCGATTGAATCTCTTTTCTCCACTTTTTTTTTAATTTTTTTTTTATGAACAGTTGAAAAAGTACGAGGACGAGGTCGTTTAGACTTTTTATTTTTTTAAATCTTATTCTGATACTTTTATTTACAATCAGGAAAAGATTTAATTTATTTTTAAATTAATGTTTTTATTTTGTTTTTTTGAATTTGTGCCAAAAAATCATTGCAGATCTAAATGAAGATAACTTTGTTTTGTTGTAAATTCATTTAAAAAATAAAATACTAAAATTTAAATAGAACTAATAATGATGATGATCTGAAGATCTAAAGATAGACTCACTGTAGAAAATAATGCTAATTTGAATGTCATATGGATGTCTAAATCTAATCTAATAATATGATATTGTTTGGTTCATGTCAAATACATTTTAAATATATTAATTTCAGTGCATTAATTTTTGTATTATAATGTGATAGAAATTTAGGTAATTAATTTAAGAATGATATGTTAGTAATTTGAATATTTAATTGTTGATTTGATCGTTGTAAATTAGATAATGTTAATTTAGAAATAATTTATCATAATAATATTAACCTTTTGTAGACAACTTAAGTACTTTTAAATAAGTAAAATTTATAAAATTTATTTATTACAATGAATCTTTTTGGTCTAAGTGAGCCGGAGCAGGAGCTACTGCTATATATTTGAAATTTAATTTGATAAATTAAATTTATTGTTTTATTCAAATATTTGATATATAAAACCGAAAATATTTACATATAGGCCGTTTGAGAACTCAAAAGCTAAAAAATAAAAAATATTTCAAAGAAGTTAAGATCTTATAATAAATTTTAAAACGGAAAGATAATTAAATTAGATTTTCTTGAATTGTCTTGAATTGTACTATTATTCGTTTTATTTTTCTGTTATACATTTCTGTATTAGCCTTATCTTTCTTAATCGTATGCACCGTTTTCTTGGTTTTCTTCTAGGTCGTCTTTCATTTGGCCTCATGCTAAATATTTTCTTTTGTTTTCTATTATCATTTATTCTGCAACCATGTCTGGGTCATCTCAATTTTTGACTTTGGCAAAGTGTACTATATCGTCGGTTTGGATTAGTTCAATAATTTGGCAAATATTCCTTCTTATATATTTTTATTTTTTATTTGTCTAGTCTATAACACAGTATCTATTTGTATATTTGAATCTTAGCTAAGATTTTTTGGACTTTATATAAAAGTTATAAGAAAGGAGAAAACTTCTTTCAACTTCTGTATTTGTAACTTTTAAACAAGTTCTTACTGTCAGCTTTAAGTCTCATCTTTTTTATTTTCATATTACCAACATGTGTCATTCAGTAGTAAAGAAAGCTAGTTTGTGATGTAATTAATATTAGGAGACGGAAAGACCAAAAAAAAGAAATATTTCCAGGCACAAAATTCCCATTAAAAAAAAGTATCCAAAGACGGAATCTTCAAAAACAAAATTCCCAAAAACAAAATCCTCTAATGTATTTCGTAGCCGCTGTTAAATACAAACGAAAGGCAATATCTTGATTGGGGATTTTGTCTTGGGACTTTTGCGATACCCAACCTTATTGATAATTAATCAATATATTTAACATAAAATGAAACCATGTGAATTGTGAACTATACCATTATTTACATCAATAGAGTCAGATATGATACCATATTTGTTACCTGCTATAGTGTTATTCTATTTTTTTCTATAGTCGACTGCTAATTTGTTATTGAGTTTATATGTGTACATTTATATCAGTTTTTGTTATTGTTTAGTTATAAATTTTTATGGGTCATATTTTTAATAAATAAAAAATTATTATTAAATAAATCTAATTAGTATTCTAAACTTATACATATATATGTATTTACAATTTTTTTTAAAATTATTAATCCCCGTATTTTCAATATTAATGTAAAATTATTATTCCTTATAGGATTGTTTTGAAATATCATTCAGTTGTGATTATCAAATCATTGTTTTTATATTAAGTGAATTTAATGATTATTTAATTATATACTTGTTAGAAATAATTTTTCAATTCATTAATACTTTAATGAGATATTATTAAACAAAATGTTAACATTAAAAATTCTAAAACAAAAGCAAATTCATGTAGTATAGTTTAACTAACATTCTAGGTGGTCAACTTTGCTACCCGTATTTGTTAAATGTACAAGTATTGTTTTGTTTGCATTGTATTGTATTGTTTACAAAAAATAAAAAGTAACAATAAAAATGTTCTTGAGATAGGTGTTCAAATAAGGTGATGATTCATTGTTCCTATGTTTGTTAAGTGAGAATTTCGTAATTTGACCTATAAATTTGTTGTTGTTTACTATAACTTTATATGTAGATAATTTGTCGAATTATTAAGAAAAGATTTCTATATAAGTATGCCTTTTGTTAGGTTGTTTTCTATATTTTTTGATTTGGTTTTTATATTATAATATACTTTAAATTAAATAATAAAATAACTTAAGAAACAAATTGAAATATATTGCAATGTAATTGGATCCTTTGTGATCAATAAAACTAAGTTATCTTATGCTGTGTAGACTATTTTTGTTTTATATACTATCATAATATTATAGTAGAGTTAGTTGTCAACATTTCACCTCAAAATTATTCAATCTATTCACCAAAAATTAGAGAAAATAAAAAAGATTAAAAAAAAAACTTCCAAAAAGTAAATTGGAATTCAATTCACCAAGCCACATTTGCAAAACAAAAAACATTTTTCTTTCCTTTTTGAATTTATTTTCTTTGTATTTTCTATTCTTACTCTCTCAATTTTATTTTATTTTTTTTTTACAGTTTATGTATAATATATTTTTTTTTTTTTGTTTTTGATCCATATTATATTAAAGAATATCTAGGTAATATCATAGAGTAATCATATAAGTAGAGTATTCACGTAGAACAATATTTTTTAATCATTTTCTTCTAACAATCCCATCCCATTTTTACTCAAAACACTCAAATATAATTTTCGAAACTCAATTATTTTTACTCAAAATTTTTTATTTCTTGAGGAGAATATTTCATACAATGCCTCTATACTTCTAGCCTATTCACAGAATGACTTTTCCGGCATTTTATAGAATTACGATTTTGTTTTAAGTTTTGTTTTAGTTTTGTGTATAAAGTTTTGCTTTCCCAGTGACTAGGCTAGGAGTATAGAGGCATTGTTTGATAATTTGAAGAGTATACACATACGTATGTACTTTTGATTTATATGAAGAGTATATCGTGTATGTGTTCACTATATATTTACATATCTAATTCAATATAAAAAAATATATATAGAAAAATTTAAACAAAAAAACACAACTAATCACAAAGTTAATGAATGAAATTGTATATATACAATAATAGGTCAATGATAGAATCACATAATCCAGAATTTTTTTTAAAAATAATGGTAATAAAAGCAAAGAATATCCATATAATTATGGATATTCTTTGATAAAAGAATAAAATTTATTACTTATGCATTACAAATCGTGAACTTTACGGAATACCGTTTTGTTTTCTTTTTTTAGAACTTGGTTAAAAATCGTATTTCTTTTTCAGATGAAATAATTTTTGAAGAAATAAAAACAGACAACAATCCATATAAAGAATAAAATGTCCAGTTTTATTTTTTTTACTTACTTTTTTAAATTTTGATAGATTGTTTGTATTCATAATTATATTATATATTCATATATATACTATTCATATTATTATCTACGGTAAAAAAACAGACAAAATTAACAAAATCAAAATTGCTGAAAATTTAAAAATATCAATTTGAATTATTTTTAATTTTACAAAACCAACATTCATTTTTTTGTCCCTTTCTTCTATAAAGTTTGAAATCACAAATTTCATAAATCACATTGACCAAGTCCAAATAAAAATAATAATTTTTCAAATTTTAAAAATTAAAGGCAAATAACAACAACTACAGCAAAAATCTTGAATTATTTCAATTTCTAAAAAAAAATTCAATACTTTGATTTGTAATATTATTTTGTGGTCTATTGAAAGAACTTTAAAATGCATGCATAGTTTTTTATACACACATTGTGTAATTTTTAATTTTATTACATAAGTAAAGTAGAAATGCGAGCAGCAGAAATAAAGAAGTATGTATGTACTGTAACATGCACATTCGCATATATACATTTTTGAATACCTATACATACAACTTTTATATCGTTGACACTGTTGGCAGCATAATAAAAAATAAATATTTTCATAGGTAGTATAGGTTTAGGTACACAAAATTTTTTTATTTATGAGTACAAAATACATTGCGCTCAACTTATAAGCAGTTAAAAATTGAGTAATATTATTTTGGGTTAACACAGAATTTTGATATTTGAAAAAGTGACTAGCAAATTTTGCTCTACGTGAATACTCTACTTATATGATTACTCCATGGCAATATAATAATAATTAATAGATATTCTTCAGTTATATTATCAATTGACCGATTTGGTAAATGCACCGGTAAATGTAAATAAAAAAAAAAAATTTTCTATTAAATATTTCTTTTTATAAAATTTTTTAATCCTTCTGTCTATACCTACATACCCGGGGATATTTTCCTATTTTCGTCTTGAATAATTCCATTTTTATCCATTCAAATGAAGCCAAGTTTCATGATTCCTCAAATGGAGCTATTATTTATTAATTAGTTTTTTGAAAAATAAGTCAAAAAACGTATACATAGGTCCCACTTTAGGAGCCTTAAAAAAATTTTCATGATTAAAGATTGAGAAATGTCAAATAAAGACTTATTTCAATGATGAAAGATTTATTTTCGCTGATTGTTTTTGGTATCTTATTTATTTCATGATAGTGATTTAGATTTTACAATAAAATTTTAAGTGGAAAAAAATATTTTTTTTAGAATATGAGTTACTAAGTAAATATTTATAGTATTGTCAAAGATAATATGCAAGTAGATTTCCGAAGCAATGGGAATTTTTCATTCAAAAATTGGTGTCTAATCGCAGCTGATGGGTGTCTAATTACAGCTGATTGAATTGCAGTGACAAAGGTTTGAAATTTTCTCTTCTTATTAAATTAATAAAAAGCTTTACCCATTAATTTGGTACAGAAATATATACACACAATTATACATATTTCTAAAATTTTGAAAGTGAGTAAAATAATAAAGCAAAAAAAAAATATATTCATGTTATTTTACGATTGGTAAAAAACTTTCGAATCCTTGCAGACTTTGGTTTTTACTTTTAAGTTGTATCTCTTCACTCCTATTGTTTATTTTAGTTTTTGTTTTTCTTTTAGCATTGCATAAGAATTAGCTTCTCTACCACACGCAATTATTTCATTTTTATGATGAAATGAGAGAAATTTTGGTAAATAATAATAGGAATAAGAGGAAAAAGAATTTGTTTTTTTTTCGTTTTATGAAAATAAAAAAAAATCATATATCAAGTAGGGTGAGCTTACCAATCAAATCACGTTGTTTTTTAAATCATTTTGAAAATAAAATAATTAAATTATTTAAAAATAATTTGATAAAGTTTATTGTTGTGTTATAAATAGAAGGAAATCCGAAATTAGAAAATAATGTATGTGCTCAATGTAAATAAAGGCTCAATAATTTCTTATATATGCCAGTATTTCGATACGATAAATAAATTGATACTTAGAAAAAAATAATAATTGTATAATAGAATCATTTTGATTATGATTTTGCCTGCTTGTTAAAAATATATTTATTCAATATGTTTTTTAAACCAATGTATTACAAGTATGTACATTGGCATCATATATTTCTATTGCTATTTCTTCTAAAATTTTCTCTTCAAAATTTACTATTTATATATTTATCAATAGTTTTCTTCCACAAATAGTCACTACTCGAAACTAATTCTATCCATTTTTCATCACATAGTTGAAAATAACAATAAAAAGTAATAAACTCAAAACTATTTCAAAAATACTGTATAGTACGGAATATTCAAAATATTTTGACAGGAAATGGACTCAGAAAATAAACTCTTTTATTTAATTTGAGTACTACATTTCCAAACTATTTTCGTTTTTTATTCATTTAAATTAAAATAATGTAACAAAATTTGTTTTTTGAGAACATCTTTTACCATTCCCATTATTAATTGCGTAAATTTCGAGTCTATAGCTGAAATAAAATTGTAAACTAAAATTTGTACATACGTATCGCTACTGCAGTATAAATAAAAATCTTATACAATTTTTATACAAAAACAAAAACGTTCTGAACTATTTCAAGCTAAAAAAACGAAAAAAGAGTGATTTACATATGCGAAAACAAAACCAAAAGTAAATTGAAAGGGCCGTATACTTAAATTTAATTTAACTCAAGTGAAAAAAAAAACAAATCTTATATAATAAAAGACAGTGTCCTGCTGCTGCTGCTGTGTTAGCGTGGCATTTTATTAGTATTACAATAATAACAGACAGAAATTATTTAGCAGAATTCATAACACAAAAATAATCACTCCCATCACATGCATTTGGAAAAAATTGTATACATAAAATTAATCTCCCTCTTTGGAAATTTCATGTTTTTTTTTGTTCTTGCTTTTTTTTTTATTTTAAAATTGTTTTCAAGAGAACGGCGAGTAATGTCGAAAGGAAGTAACAAAAAAATATTGTTTTGAATCAAATTTTTTTTGTTCTCTTTGATTTAAGAAATAGGTATTCAATTCATGGATATGTGTATATGATGATAATATGTTGAAAAGAAAAAAAAGAAAAACACAAGCGGAAATAGTTTGAATGTAGATAGTTTTGCTGCCTATTCATAAAAGTAGATACTTTGCTTTAATAATTGTGATATTAAATACAATTAACGAACAAGTATTAAACATTTTAGAAAAACTATAATAACATTCAACAATTAACCCTTGGGATTTTTAATGGGGATGGTTGCTGTCCAAGTGGAATGCTTCCACATAAACTTAATTTGAAAGTTGAAGTTATAATATTATTACTTAGTAACCTAAATACCAAACGTGGTCTCTGAAATGAAAGCCGGTTAGCAGTCAAAAATTTAAAATCAAACTTAATAATCGCAGAAGTCCTAATCGGTACAACTATAAGGGAAACAATTTATTCCAAGAATATATTTATCTCCAACTACCACATAATTGTCATTTATTCTCAGACTTTGACTATTCCCCGTTAAATTAGCCTTTTTTATTATCATATAGGACACAATAGGACACAAGGTTAGACATTGGAAAAAGTAGGAGTTGAGAAGGAAAACAACTGGATAGTTTTTGTAACTATACCTTAAAAATTTTTATTTTTTTAGTTAAATAAATTTGTTGAATGTGTTGAAAAAATACGTGTATACCAACCAAATTTATAAGTATAAGATTTAGAATCATTGGATATAAAGAAATGGCAATATCCAATTACTAATCTAAATGGATAAAACATTATAGTTTAACAAAAATTGTTCTTTTTGGAGTTAAGTTGCGCATTCTAAATAATAAAAATATTCAAAGAATTTTTTATTTTTTTATTTATCTTGACTTTATATAAAATTTATACGATAAATAATCAAAAATCAATTTTTTGTTACAATTTTCAGTACGCGGTTTTTGGGAGATGTATGGTTTTTTTTTTAATTTGTTGTAAAGTTTTGCACTACACAAAAATACTTATATAATAGTTGAGTACGTTTATTAATACCAATTTTTTTTTGCAGTGTCTTAAAGCATTTTTTTTTTATTTACCACCGTCATATGAAGGGCCTTTTTGCTAATAAAGAAATAAAACCAAAACTGAAAATTTTTCATAAATCTACAATTGCCATTTCAAATATGATGCCCATTTGTATTAAACGATCTTTGGCAGTCTACCCTATTATATTTTTAATAAAAAATATGCATAGAAATAACAGCGACAAAACACACATCTTCATCGTTGTCGTAACTCAATTACATAACTCAATGAGATTGACATTGAGGATGAATATGTGTATGACTATTGACTACTATTGAAATTTAACTCATCCAAATGTTTTTTGTCAACTAAAAAAGTAAGAAATAGAGAAATGAAAACGAAAACAAAAAACACAAAAAAATAAAAATTTGAAAAGGAACAATGTAGGTATGGTTGAACTTATTCTAAAAAGTAGTTTACAGTAAAATAAAAATTTGGTAGAAATGTTGTGGTTTTTTCTGCTTTTTGCTTTTTGTTAATAAATAAATTTAGTTTCTTTAATTTCCAGTGGGCATAATCTTGTAATTAATTCTTTATTTATTTATTTACTTATTTCTTCAACAACTATCTAATAATTTATACATTATCTATTGGATATGGATATTGGATATGGAAAGGTATTTTTTGTATTTTTTTTTATTATTTTGTTTTACGAAGGAATGGTGGAAGTCTCGAAGATGCCTAAAACTTTAATTCTTTCTAATTTTTCTTTTAGCTAAATTTTTATAAGATGCCAATATTTTATCTCTTATGAGGCACTGTGTGCAACTTTCAGTTTGATCTTCATTTTTAAAATCAATGGCATTATTAGAGTAAATAATGTTTTTGTGCTTATTAGGATCTTCTAAAACAATGAAGGAACAGCATGGGCATACAATTTTTTGGAACCTAAATATCAGTCTTTAAAATGACGTTGACATATAAAGGGATAAATTAAAGTTTTAATATGGTCAGAAGATTGCCAACAAATATTGAGAGATTTTTCATATTTGGTTGTGTTACGATGAGGAAAATTGAAAAATTTAATAGATTCAGAATGGGAAGTGCAACCGACTATGCAACAACACCGTTTTTTAAAGGCATTTTTAATAATGTAGTATATATTTTATTTGATAAAATTTAATATAATTTATTTAAGAAAAAATAAAACAACTTTTTACTCTCACCAAAGACAAAGCAAATTGCCTTAGCTCCCACTAAAAATGTATATTTTAAAATTATTTCACTTCACTTTGAGTTTTATTGAATAAAAATGACTGCAGATTTAATGCAAGTACAAAGTACGAATGAGGCGTTCTTTAGTAAAATAAATTCATATATGTTTATATATGTTTTCAAAATAACGTGTAACGTTTGCTAATTTTCTCTTGTACCCATATATCACATCACACACAATTAAAAAAAAACTATGAACCTAAATATTGAAAATGAAAAAAAACACAATTTTTACTAGATTCTTTTCATATAATATTTATTTATTTTTATCATGCAAAAAAAAGTATATGTTGGTTGGAAACTGCTTATCGGCATCTAAAAGATTTTTTTTATTCTCTCATTTATTTTAACCAATACCAACTAATCCATACAAATTTTTTTTTCTTTTTAAAAAAAAATATTTTTGTATTGATTGATATTGAGTTGGCATTGATAGTAAATCTGTAATAGTGCGACCCATGAGAAAATTTTATTAATAGAAAAATAAATAAGGTTAATAATAAAAATCCCGATAATAATATGGATGAATAATATGCCACATATGTTTATTTGTATAAAAAATTTGGAAAATTCCTTATTAAAATATTTGGATCTACTTGGAACCGACTCGAAGGGAATATGATTTTTGCATGTTGGACATTAAGGACAACAACTTACAATCTTGATATCAAACAATTATTATATCATAAGTAGCAAGAAATTTCATACAAATACTGTATGATAATAATATATAGACTTTGGGTTATTTTTGCTTTATGTATTTATGACGCCTGCGTTAAATGACGAGAGTATTCTAACATTACCTAAGCAGTTAAATATTAAAATTTGTAAAAAAATATTCAAATAACTCAGATCCAATAACCCGCCATTTTAACTTCAAACTATTTTAATTATGACCTACCACGAAAAAAAAGGTTTGCACTCGCTGGAGTAGAGTATGCAAAAATAAATAAAAAAGATAGCAAAAAAATAATGCAAATATACATTTATCAATTAAAAATTTCAAGAGAAAATGAAAGCTATTCAAAAATAGCTTTAAAATAGCTTTTAAATTTCTGGCTTTTATTTTATTAGGCGATCGGACATCTACTTGTAAATTATCTTTGGTATTGTATTTAAGAGTAAAATGTAGCGGTATTTTAACAAAATATTTACATTAGTTAAAACAAGTAAAAACTACTATATCTTCTTTAAGATTACCGTATATGAAAATTAAAATGAAAAAAAATTAAAACAGAGTATATGCTTACCTAAATCAACACGACGCACCTACCATCCTATTTACAAATTTCAAGAGAGTGCATAGCCAGCATAGCATATTATGAGTTTTATTATCTACCATACTTAAATTAAGCACGAAACGGCAATTCTAGCTAAGTTATACATTAAAAAAAAACAAAAGAATATATAAAAATATTATTTATCTAAATGTAACAGGGTGCTTTTATAAGTTAACTAGCGGAGTTACCCGGCGTTATTGGGAAATTCTTAGTAGCTTTCTTTGTTTTTAATTTGGAACGATTAATATTATTTGATGCTTCTTTTTTAGGAAGCATTGGTAATTGGTTGGCTATTGTAAGTTGTTGCGTGAATAAAATTGATTTGATGAAAAGAAAATATTGCTTATATTCAAACATTTCTTTTAAATGTTAATATTATGTAATTTTTTTGCGATATAGACACAAACCGAGCGAATACGAATTGATACAGCTGAAGATAAAATTGCTTTTTGTATTCAAATATTAAATTCTTAATTTTGTCTTAGTATAGAACTTAGGCTAGATGTAAATAGTTACGTTTCAATTTTTGGTACTGTATTATTTAATTATTTAATAATAGTTATTCATACGTTTCTCATTGTTCAAAAAACAGCAGTATAAAATTTTATTGAAAGCAACAACAAATTTAGTAAGAAGTTAAAAGTGGAAAAGAAAACTTAAAAGGACAAAATCCAGAAAGACGAAAAAACAAAACGATAAACCAATTAAATTAACGGACGATAAAATAATATTTTGTTTTAATTGTATCTTAGATTATAAGCAACATTTTTGGAGTCACATTTAGGAGCAAGAATATTATTGGGTACAGGAAAAGAAAATTATTAGGTAAACCCACCCTTGAGCAGGAAACATAAGATCAAAATCTACTTCTTCTTTAACTAATATTCTTTCTTGATGCTTTAGGTTAGATGCTGTGACCATATATAATTTTCTAAGGTAGCTTGAATTTAGCTTTATTAAAAAGGTGAAAATCTTTTTAGTGCAGTTAATATTGCTACGGAAAATTTGTGGCACCCGTTCAAAAGCAAGTTTTTAAAAATCTTTTTTTATTTTCGTTTAAAATTTCAAATATGTGCAAACAGTAATATTTTTAATCCACAAAATACTGATATTTACAATGTTAATAAAGTTAGTGTTTTTATATTATTTTTATAAGTTTATCGTGGCATATGTCAGAGTTATTCAGGCATCTTAGACCCTCCTGTTGAGCTGAAATTTTGAACACACTTTGGATCCCGATGTCAGCACTTTCGAAATTTGTTGTACATTCTTCCCCGACGGAGCCATTATTTTAACGGAAATTTATATGTCAGAAATTACTGAGCAGTTTCAAACTTAAGACACATGTTGGATTCCCTTTTGGGGACGTGCTTTGTTTTGGACCAAATTTTTTGTCTGGGAAATTACTGAGTCAACTGGTTCAAATTTTGTACACATGTTGATTCTAATAACAATATTCTTTAGCAAAGTTTAGAGGACCTGATTTTTGCTAAAGCCCTCATTTGAATTAAAACCTGTATCTCAGGAACTACATGACCAATTTGGTTCAAATTGAATACACGCATTTGTGCTCCGATTAAAAAAATTTTTGGGTGTCACAAAATCTGAGAGAACACACCCCGAAACTCTTACTTTCTCTTTTAATTTCATATTATCATTATTTTCTATTTGTACCGAAAATGAATTAACAGAATTGAACGAAATTTGTTTTTTAGTTTTTTTAAATTATAGCACCCTAGAATTCAATAAAAATTCGCCTTTTTTCGTTTTTCGCCTCTTTTAAGACCATAGAAACTCCACTTAAAATTGGACAAAATTATTTTTCATCAAATTTTGTTTTCAAGATTGACGTGTCTGAAAGGGTCAAAAACCAGTCAATCAGTCACATATCTTAGACGACACAACGAAACGAAAAGTCTGTAGACCGACGTGCCGAAACGGATTAACGGAATTTACCAAAAATAGTGGTAGTCTGTATATAGTTATATGCCTACATTGTAAAAACGAGGTAGAGCAGTGAGCAATTTTACCAATATCAAAGTGGTGTTTAAAAATTTTTAGTAAAGTAATTTACCTCGAAAATAGAGTAATACTCTTCCTTATTTATTTTAAGGTATATTTACTCTATTCGTAAAAATTTTGATTCCTTTATCATTAGAGTAAACAGTATTTAAAATTACTTTAAAGAGTATTTTTAGTTCATCCTACTTTGAAATAAAAATATTTTCAATTCAAAAAATGATAAATTCTATTTCGTTCCGTTTCAATTATCATTATACCTATGTAGTGGTGATGTCGTCGTGTTTAAATTTTCAATCTCAAAAGGAAGTTTGCTGAGTGAAGATTATATTTAGTTGATATATCTATTGTTAATTATAATTTTAAAAATATAAATGAAAATTAAAAGAATTATTTTAGTGCTAAAATATAAAATAATATAAAAAATAACAATAATATAAAAGTTAATCAAATAACTTGTATCTAATAGTGAATTTTTTTGTATAAACTATAAAAATTTCTTCCCCGGCGGGTTGGGGTACGAAATATCCGCAGTAAGGCATGCTTGTGGTAAAAGTCCACTAAAATCCTAGAAAAATCCAGAAGCGACTGACCCAGAATGGGCGGCTTTCTGGTCTGCGACTGATCCCAGAGGGACGGCAGAAATAAAAGGCACCGCCTTGTACAAGGGAAATATTATCCTTAGGCTAGGAGATGGAACTCCAACTTAAAACAAAAAAAAAAAATATGCAATGAATAAAACTCAAAGATTGTATACCCCAGGTGGTAATCCAGATCTTCTGGAAAATCCACCCTCTTTCGAGGCAGGTCTCACGGATTCTGGGGGAGACCACTTATTGCAAAACCACGAAAGCAAAGCTGCTTTAATTAACCCATTCAGAAGAAAATCTGCAGTCCAGAGAACACCTCCAGCAGGGTCTCAAAAGATCTACGAAAACATGTCCCAAAAAGACAGCTATAGAAACCCCAACGAGGGTAATAATAACGAAAAGGCACTTGAGGCAAAAAATAATCAACTTAATGCCAGAGTTACAGAATTAGAAATATTATGCAGGGAATTGAAAAATGAACTCTGCATAATTAAAGAAGAAAATGTGAAACTAAAAAATTCACAAAACATGTCTACTAAAAGAGTAGTACTAAAAACTGCTGAAGAATTTCATACAGATGATGAAGAACTAGCTCGAGAAACCGACTGGATCTTTAAAAAACAAAAAGAATCTGTAAAAAAACGAAAAGCAGAAAAATCACCTACCTTAAGCCCAGAAAATGTTGCGGACAAAGTAGAGAAAAATGTGCAAATAAATGAAGTTGCCAAAAGTAAAAGAAAAGGTAAACCTTCTCCAGTTATACTTAGTAATGTAGTGGAATACCCTCAAATAAACAAAAAATTAAAAGAAACCAATATTAAATATAAAGTTAATATGCTTAACAATAAACAACTAAAAATCAATGTTGAAGAAGAAAAAGAATATAGAGAGTTGACTAAGGCAATAAATGAAGCCAATATTGAATGGCACACTTATGAAAATAAGAGCACCAGGCCTATTAAAGTAATGGTTAGGTATTTACATCCGTCATGCAAACCTGAAGATATAAAAAATTAATTGAAAGATAGAGGCTTCAAAATTCTAGAAGTCACAAATAAAATAATAAAGAAAAAGGAAAATAACAAAGAACCTACGGTACGTCTTCCTCTTTTTTAGCTAACATTCGAAAACTCTGAAGATATAAACAAAATATTCAAAATTGAATTTATCCAGCACATGAGGGTTAAAATGGAGGCTATTCGTAAAGCGACTACCATTCCTCAATGTAAGAGATGCCAAAGATTTGGCCATACACAAAAGTTTTGCCAGCGTCTAGCTCAGTGTGTTAAATGTGCTGGTTCCCACTTAACAATTTATTGTAAAGAAAAAAAAAATATTAAGCCTAAATGTGCTAATTGCCTTGAGGCACATCCAGCGAGTTATCGTGGTTGCCAGGTGGCTCGAGAGTTGCAAAAAAGAAAGAAGCTACAAAAAAATGCCCAAAAACAAATGCAACATAGACAAGAAAAACAAAAGACAAAACCTAGGCAACCTAGTGCACAGAAACAGAATTGCATTGAAACTTCAGAGATACCTAAAACTTTTACGTCGAAAAAAGTCGTAGAAGGCTTATCATATTCACAGGTAACACAAAATAACCTAAGTCAAAAAAGAAACCCGAAAGAACAAAATAAAGTTTCTACACAAAAGTTGACTGAAAATACCATTATGCAGATGATGCAAAATATGATAAAAACAATGAGTGAAATCTCAACAAGACTATGCACATTAGAAAACAAACATAATGAAACATATATGTATACACCAAAAAATAATCCGTAAGGCATGGTTAAGAACGCACTTCGTATAGTCACGTGGAATGCCAATGGTATTCTGAACAAGAAAAATAATTTGGAAATTCTATTGAGAACACAAAATATTGATGTATGTCTCTTGACAGAAATACATATGACAGATAAGTCATCGCTTAAAATAAATGACTATACATACTACAGCGCAAACCATCCAAGTAATACACCCAGAGGTGTTAGCTCAATTTTAATAAAGAAAGATATTAAGCACCACGAGGAACTTAGTCTAGAAATAGATGAATTCCAACTAATCGTGCTAGGAATTATGTCTGTTAAACAAAGTCTTTGTGTCGGTGCATTATATTGTCCACCCATATACAACATAAAAAATAACATGTTTGAAGACATTTTTAAACTACTTGGCGAAAGATTTATACTGGGAGGTGACTACAACGCCAAGTACATAGATTGGGGGTCTAAAGTAACCTCTACGAGAGGAAGAGAGCTAAGAAAAGCTATAAAAGAAAAAGGCTGCATTTACCAATCTACCGGTAAGCCAACCTATTGGCCAACTGATAGAAATAAAACTCCTGATCTGCTTGATTTTTATATAACAAAAAAAATTTCACCCAATTATATTAAGCTAGAAGATAAGCATGATTTGGCCTCAGATCACTCTGAAGTCATACTAAATCTATATGAAAAGGTTATTAAGAACAGTCGAAACCTCTGCTAACGAACGAGACAACTGACTGGGCTAGCTTTAAACAAGAAATAGAAAACAAAATAAACATAAAAACAAAACTAAGATCCAAATGTGATATAGATTCTTAAGTAGAAAATTTTATTAAAATTATTCAAAATGCTGGATGGAATAATACAAAAAATTGTGAATATAAATCGGTAGGATTCAACTACCCTAGAGAAATATTTTTTTTTTTTTTTCCCAGTTTTTATTTACATCTGTCTTAATATAAGACACCTAGTAATTTTCCTTACATTTTGGGTAGAGTATAACTATACAATCATTTTATATAGTAATTTTTTTCTAAAATTCATTTACATTATATTTTTGCTAATTTTTTTTTTTTTTTTTTTTTTTTTTTTAACTTAAAATCTATTTATTAAACCATGTGGTCTGTATTTTTTCAGGCGTCTATTTCTTATTCTGTCTTGTTCTGGTAGAGTGCTAATTTCATTGTTAGAATGGGTTGATATTTTTTGTTGATATTTTAAACTTGTCTTTTTAATTTCTTCATTTATTGTTAGTATTTTTAAATCACGGTGTAGATCTAGATTTAGATTTACTTCCCAAAAGCCATTGTAGTTGTCCGGATTTTAGCCTTATTTGATTACGTTCGTGGATTATGTGGTTCTTCCATGTCAATTTATTGTCAATGTGCATCCCTAGGTTGATTTTCGATTTTTATTTCTTTATTATTTATCATTATTGGTTCAGGATCGTATCGAGTTCTTGTTGCATATATAACTTGAGTAGTTTTGTCTTCATTAATTTTGATATTCCAAGTTTTGAACCAAGTCATTGTTTTCATTCATAATTTTTTGTACCTGTTTAGTAGCTGTTTTTAAGCAGTCATGTGAAGCAAGCAGAACAGTATCATCTGCAAATGTTGCTAATAGTGTATTCTGTTTTCTTGGTATTGGAATATCAGCTGTATACAGGAGATATAAAACTGGACCCAAAACACTGCCTTGTGGTACTTCTGCTTCTATTTTACTTATATTTGAACATTCAGACTTGTATTTAACAAAGAAATAACGATCACTTAAATAGCTTTTTATAATTAGGTTATATTGCTTTGGCAAGAAGTTTCTCAGTTTATGTAGTAGGCCTTCGTGCCAGACTTTGTCGAACGCTTTTGCCACATCTAAGAAGATACCAACACAGAACTTTTTATCATCCAGGTCCATAGCTATTTTATTTATCATTCTATGGACTTGTTGTATTGTTGAATGTTGTCGTCGGAATCCAAATTGGTGATTCGGTATTAGATTTTTTTGTACTAATATTGGTTCTAGTCGATCAAAAAATAGTTTTTCGAATATTTTTGAAAGAATAGGCAAGAGACTAATTGGTCGGTACGATGTTGCTAATGTAGCATCTTTTCCAGGTTTAAGTATTGGTATGACTTGGGCTACCTTCCAGACTTTAGGAAATTCTTTCAACCTAAATATAGCATTGAATATATTTCTTAGAAATTCAATTGCTTTTTCAGGCAGCTCCTTCATTATTTTACCTGTCAGTAAATCATAACCGGGAGATTTTTTATGTTTTATTCTCTTTTTGATGCATAATTTTATTTCTTCTGTAGTGACCCATTTAATGTTGACTTCATTATTTTCATAGTCAGTTATCGGTAGACTGCAGGTATTGTTGTTTTCATTTGTGAATGTTTGTTTGAAGAACTCGGAGAGTAATATTGCTTTTTCATTGTTTGTTCTAGCCCACGTTCCATTGCTTTTCATAATAGGAGGGTTATGTGAAGTCGTTTGTTTCAAATTTTTTGTAGCCTTCCATAAGGAGTAGTTAGTTTCAGATGTTGCTGTTAATTCGCTTAGATAATTATTAATTCCTTTGTTTTGTTGTTCTTTCAGTATTTCTTTTAATTCTTTAATAGCTTTGTTTAAGATTCTCTTATCTTCTGGTGATCTTGTAATTTGCCATTTTTTCCTTAATTTCCTTTTTTTCTTTTATATTCTTCTTTATCCTATCATTAACTGGGTAGAATGATTTTCTATGTGTTATGCTAGGTGTTGATCTGATAGAGGCTTCGCTGATCACGTCACCAAAATATACAATAGCACTTTCGAGCTCCCTTGCTGATTTCAAACTGATATTAGTGCTTAACTCTAATTTTATTATTTCGCGAAAAGTCTCCCAATCTGTTTTTTTGTTATGTAGAGTGCATTCTTGTTGCTCTAATAAGGCAATCGTGTTTTATTCTAGTATTATAGGTGAATGGTCAGATGATAGCTCTAAGCATGATTTGATTGTCATTTTATCCATAGTCAAGTTTTTTAGTATACAAAAATCAATTAGGTCGGGCTTTTTGTTTATGTCACTTGGCCAATAAGTAGGCTCTCCAGTGCTTAGGTGCTTACAATTGTTAATTTTTATAGCATTTGTGCCTTTTTATAACCTTTGCTATTTGTGATTCTGGATCCCCATTCTGTGTTTTTTGCATTGAAATCCACTCCTACAATGAATCGGTTTCCTAAACTCTTGATATAATGATCATATTGTGCCACATTTATGTTATGTTTAGGAGGACAGTAGAGAGACGATATAACCATAGGCCCATCTATGTCTTCAATTTGTATTAAAGTTGCTTGTATGTGTACCTTTTTATATTCTCGAAGTACATTGTATTTAATTTTGTTGTTAATTATAATAGCTGTCCCACCATGTGCATTCTCATCTGGGTGGTTTGTATAGTGTATATTATAGTCATGTATTTTTAGGTAAGTTTTATTGGTAAAATGGGTTTCAGAAATTAATACTACGTCAATGTTATAATAGAATAGAAATATTAAATATGATAAAAATAAAAAGAAGAGCTAGACGCAGATGGCAACAATCGCGTGATCCGGCAGACAAAATTCTGCTAAATAGGTTAACTCAGAATCTTAAAAGAAAAATTAAAGATCTTAAAAATGAAAATTTTGAAAAATATATAAAAAATTTATCAGCTAAAAGAGAAAATAACTACTCGTTGTGGAAAGCAACAAAGAGTACAAAAAACTCGATCTCTCAAATCCCGCCAATCAGAATGAAAAGCGTTGAATGGGCGAGAGATAATAAAAATAAAGCTGAAACATTCGCAGATCATCTTGAAGAAATTTTTTCGAAACAGATTCGGATGATCTCACTGAAGAAAATAATAATTGGCAAGAAAATCATATCACCATTTTCAGAGAGAGAAATAGTTGGACAAATTAAAAAACTCAGAGATAAAAAAGCTCCAGGCTTTGATCTAATTACATCGGAAGTCCTGAAAGAACTTCCGAAAAAAGCTATAACAATGCTAACATGCATTATAAACGCTGCTATAAGAATAAGGTATGTGCCGAATATGTGGAAAATAGCAGAGATAATTATGATACCAAAGCCAGGTAAGCCCATAAATGAGGTCAAATCCTACAGACCAATATCATTACTACCAATAGTATCAAAATTATTTGAAAAACTATTATTGATTCGAATGAGACCGATCATAGAAAATAGTAATCTGATTCCAAATTATCAATTTGGCTTTAGATCTAAGCACTCGACAATCGATCAAATTCATAGAATAACAGACATAATAGAAAAAGCTTTAGAGGAAAAGAAAGTATGTTCTACCATATTTCTAGATGTAGCCCAAGCTTTTGATAAAGTATGGCATCGAGGCTTAATAAATAAACTAAACAATATGTTACCTAAACAATACGTAGATATACTCTCATCATATCTAGAAAACAGACTATTCAGAATAAAACAAGACGAAGAGTATTCTACTATTAGAGATAGTAAAACGGGTGTGCCTCAAGGTAGTATTCTGGGTCCCATACTGTATTTGCTCTACACCAATGATTTACCAGAAATGTAAAATATAACTACATTCGCTGACGATACTGCGTTGATGGCAGTAGGATCAAATACTGACGAGGCTACAATTAAATTGCGAAGAGCAAGCGACAAGCTATACCTCTGGACAAAGAAATGGAAAATTAAACTCAATGAGTTAAAATCAGTACATGTAAATTTTACAAATAAAAAATTAGCAAATCAACCATTGGTAAATCTGAATGGGGTCAATATACCCCAAGAAAACAATGCTAAATACCTAGGAATGACATTAGATGTCAAACTTAGATGGAAAGAGCACGTCAAAAAGAAAAAAATTGAGCTTGAAAATAAATATAGAGAAATGTACAGGCTCTTAGGTCGTAATTCTAAAGTACCTATACATAACAAGATTTTGTTATATAATCAGATAATCAAACCGATATGGTTGTACGGCATACAAATATGGGGATGTGCCAAACAAACACATGTACTTTGTATACAAAAATTCCAAAATAAAGTCTTGCGCAATGTAAATGCCCCCTGGTATGTTCGCAACAGTGATTTGCACAGAGATCTAAAAATTCCTTGCATAGAAAATGAAATAAAAAGATATGCAACAAAGCATATAGCTCGTCTGGAGGGTCATGTTAACGTTGAGGCCACTCAACTGCTAGATAATCAAAATGATGTCAGAAGGCTTAAAAGAACTAAGGCACTAGATTTAATACGATAGAATTTCGTAAACTTTTTCTTTAAGAAAATCAAAAAAGAAATAAATTAATGGTTAGTCCGTTGGACTAGTATTAGTGGGAGGGGTGTGGTTTAGTCAGTAAAAATCTGGCACACATTGGAAGCTACGGGGCTCATTGTGTCTATGAAGATTCCCACCAATCCACGCAAAAAACAAAAAAAAAAAACCAAAAAAAAAAAAAAAAAGATACATGATATTTATAATTTATCATTATATTTTGTATTTTTCTATTTAATTAAAATTATTTGTTATTAAAAAGAAAATGTTGAATAACTTATGTGAAATGTGAAATTTAATTTTAATTAGCAATATTGTTGAGTAAATTTTTATTTAAGAAAGTTATTGATAAATTTTATTAATTTTAATTTACAGATTAATATACAATTTCTCGTTAACTTGTATATTTACCAATTTCACAAAGTAATTTTACTCTATTAAAAGTAAAAAAAAATTAATTTCTTGAAGAAAGTTAGTAAATTTTTAAAGGGAAATTATTACTATTTTCAATTAAAATTACTTTAGTTTTATATTAAATTTTGCAAGTTTTTCGGAGTAAATTTGTCACTCGTATAATGTAAATTTACCACACATTCAGGGAGATTCAGTTGTAACATTATTTCAAATTGGAGTAGTGTTACTTGAAATTTTCTATGGTGTAATTTTACTACTTTTTAAGTAGGAAACAGAATAACCTATTTTATCGTAGTAAAAATATTTACAATGTAATTAAAAAGTTATTCACACCAACAAATTAGTTCAAACTCTCATTTCAAATATATATGAAGTGGGCTAAGAGTTGTATCACAGCTACCCGAACCAGTAAAATTTTTTAAAATGGTAAAAGGCATATTTGTTTTTTTTGTAAGTGAAACTTACTCATAAGAAGTTTATCGATTTGGTAGAAAAAAAGTTTTAAACTCGCGTCACGCTAAATAACGCGTGAAAGAAAAAGGAAAAATTTTGTAAGCAAAAGAGAGTAACAAAAAAAGTTGGCTGAAATTATATAAAAAAAAGTTAATAATTTTTAAAAAAAATTGTTGATTAATATATTGATTTGGAAAAAAAGTTTTCGACAAAAATTTCTTTGAAATATTTAACAGTATTATTTTCTAAACTATATCAGCTATGCATAAGATTTTGAGGAGACCTAACTAAAACTACGTTATCATATTCTTTAAATTCTGTGATTTATAAATAGATTGTCCTCAGTATTATTTTATAATCGAATACCATTATAATAAATACTAGAAGAAACCCCCGGGTAAATACCTGGCCTAGCAAAAGAAAGGAATTTTTATGTGAAACGGCACAATAAAATGATTTTTAATACAATTTTTAATTGTAAAATTTAATTTGTTTTTATTATTTTTTTAGTTCTCGAGGGAAGGTGAAAGCCTCGAAAAATACTAAGCAGACCGCGTAAGTACTAAGCTATGTGGAACTCTAACTCACTAAAATCACCGAAACCCTTACCATAACTGATATTATTAACCGAATAATTGATTTTCGCATTAATTGGGAAACCGTGTGTCGGAACGTTATTAAAAAGTAGTTTCCGATAATTTTATTAAACCATTAATCATACCTATGGGTTAGTACCGTTCCCCAATTATTATGTGTGAGTTTTAAAATTCATCATATAGAAAACAATTGGATAAAATGAAGTATTCTAGACCTGATAGGCAACATTGTCATATGGTCAACCTCCTGGTATACAACATTGTCAGTTACAGTGTCGTTGTCAGTAGTTTTCCCCTGTCTTGGTCCTGCTAGAATTTTAATTTTTAGAGCACTGGATTGTGTAGAGCTGACCATGGGTGAAGGTAGGTTGAGGGAGATAAATTCCGACTCTTTGAAATGTTTTACCTTGTGATTTATTGATTGATATTGCATATGCAAGACTCACTGGAAATTGATTTCTAATAAATTCTTATAAAATAGTTTTCATTCTATATCTAATATTTTTTTTTTATTTTATAAAAAAAAGAGTTAACTTTATAAAGATTAACTTAAAACTTTGAACAATTTTTATTCTTTTGTGGTTGGCTATTAATATTTAGTATTTGATAAATTTTATACATTGTTTTCAGATACTTTAAACATGTCAAATGTTCAAAATTTTCTTGACTTGACTATTCAGGTGCTCAAATTAAAAAAGATATGCCTACAAAATTTTTGCACAAAAAGATTCGGAACAAAACAGATCATTTTAGAACTATTTTAAACAATCTACTCAACAACGATCCGAGCATCTTTGGGGCAAAAACGTTAAATTAACGGAAAACTATTGAACACAACAAATTTTCTTACTCAATATAGATCGTTCTAGATCGTTCTTGAAAAGTTTATTGAATAAGCCTAACATTTTGCTGAAATATTAACAATTTAGCGAATGAATATATAATTATAATTGACAAGCATTTAGGGACCTGCGCATTAATGAACTTCTGATATAATATGTAAGATGTACATATAAAACAAAAATGCGCACACAGTTGAAAATTTTGTACTCATATGATTTTATTATTCAGCAAATACATTATGCATAAGTGAGATCTTATTAAAACAATAAACAAAAGCAAACAAATCAGTTATTATAATTTACATATGTACTTGCAAATGAATCTATGTACATATGCCAAAAAAAAAAACAAAAAAACAAATTCATCTAAAATAAAAATATAAAAACAACAAAAAAACAAATCACTTAGAATTCTTCATTTTTATCTTTTTAAGTAACTGTTTCTAAATTTTGGTTATTGTAGTAATAATATAGTTTTTATTAAAATTATGTATTATGTAGGTATATATATACGTACCTCTTTAATGACAAAATTTGTATTTTTAGTAATTTTATTACTAAATGCCACTTACTATAGGGCATATATCGGAAACGAAGCAGTATATGAGGGACGTGTATATAAGTGTCCTAAATAAAACTTACTAACCACAAAACTTTTTATTAAACACGAGTGGTTTCTGCTATATCGTGCGAAATCTATGTCAGTACGTAAATTACTGTTTTTTTTAAAAACTTTAAATTTGATTCAACTTGAAATATAATTACTCAACAGGGGCCCCTAGTATATTTTAATTTTTTTTATGGAGGTACCTTAAATTTTAGTTTCTATAATTCTATTCCAACAGATGGAGTTTTATGTAGATTTTAATAAATATTATATTTTTGTTCTTATAAACAAAATAATTGTCACAAAATATTTGTTTTCAAAAAATGCAATCATTCCATTTTCGAAATACTTCAAATTACTTCGAAATAATTTTAAATTGAAAAAGAAATACAAAAAATAAAACCATATAGATATACCTCAGATTTGCTATACGGTTTAATGGAAAATCAGCTTCATTATGAATTGCATCCATCATTTCAATTTATCCTTGGTAGGTAAATACTATATTTTATTTTTGTATTGATTTTACTTAGAAAACAACCGTATACGTAAATAATAGTTTATTTAACAAGAACATTTTTTTGTAGGTATGTTAAAATGTCATACATGCGGTGAAATTCTAAATTGAAATTTCTAATTAAAAATTAAAACAATTAAAAAAAATATATAATTTTGCTTAGTCTCCTTTTAAATATCTATCATTTTAAAAAATAATAATGAACATCGATTGTTGGATGGTTCAGATTTGAAACGTACTTTTTCAATCTATAAATTAAACATACTTAAATTGTATTTTCAAATGACTATGACCAATGACATTAAGGAAATTATCAAACGTATGATTCATATAGAACTATCTGGTACAGGTTAATGAATAAACCTAATATTTTACTATTTTTCTTGTATGTACTTTAAATTTTAGTTTGATTATTGGCCATCAAATGGTTTTTTATGTAGATTTTAATAAATATATAATTTTTCTCCTATTTTTTATTTTAAATAAATTGTCAGTCTTATCATAAACTTATAATAATATACATATACAATGTATGTATACAAATAAAGATATTTTAATAACTTTTTTAAAACTTTTCAAATTTAAAAAATAAAAATTTTAGTCATAAATTAAAATATGTTTCTTTTTTATTCAAATTAAATATTATAAAATCTGTAACATAAATTTGAACAATAAAATTTTAACATATGTTCGATATATATGTATAACATTTCACCAATTACTAATAAGACTTCCTAACCAAAATACAGTACAAATTGTATATTTGATTTATTGTATCATTGTACCTACATTTTAGCTGTTTGAGTATACATGTATAGGTAGGATAAATTATATGCAAACATCTACGTGATACACATAGTGTCAAAACTGTCAACTGTGAATACATTCCATGTATGGATAAGTAATAAGTATACATAATTTGCATGCCTAGATTTATTTTAAACTAAACGGTTTCGTATTTTGTTGAAATAATATTTAAAAATTACTATTTTTTTATTAAAAAAATCTTGTTTTTTGTTATTAATTATATTACATTATACAAATTATTATTATAATACATAATAATAAAAAAATATTTGTTTAATAAAAAAAAAAAATTGAATTAATAGAGAATCGAACTTACAAAAATTTGTGATATTAAAACCTATATTAATAATATTATCCTACTAATTAATGTTTTTTCCTACTAAAAAAAACAAATGCGATAAATAAAAAAAAAAATAGATAGAATTTGGTTCAAAAGAGAATCGACAAAAAAAATTGATTGAATGAAAAAAAAACGAAGCACACGAAAAACCACGAAAAATGTGCCTTCAATATCATGCTCTAGTGTATTATAATATAGATAAAGTAAAAATTGATTTAGATCGCCACAGCCTGCATCATCGCCGATTGATTGAATGAAAAAAAAACGAAGCAAACGAAAAATCACGAAAGTGTGCCTTCAAAATCGTGCTGTTGTGTAATAATATAGATTTAGGTTTACTATAATTTGATATAATTAATGAAAAATAATAATGTTTGTAACTCCAAATTAATACTGACAAAAATGTTAATAATATTTTATATTATTGTAATGTAATTATAATTTGATATTTTTAATAGGTATATAAGAAAATAATAATGTTTAAAACGAAAATATTGAAATAATAAAAGATCAGAATTAATCATCGTATAAGAGAACAAACTAAATTTGTACAAACATTTTTTGCTACCTTGCCCAATATAAATAATGTAAACAAATACAAAGAAGAATAATGAGAAACCTAAATTTTTTTACAGTATAAAGCCAAAGGCAAACATCTACAGCTGTGTAGAACCTTTGGTTTTTGAAATATTTTTGTCAGGTGCTCGGAGTTGTATGACAGCTACCCGAACCCGTCAAAATTTTGAAAAAATGTGAAAGGCATATTTGTTTATTTTTGAGAGAGTACCTGTGTGCAAATTTTCAGCTCTGTAGCACTTTTGGTTTTTGAAATATTTTTGGCTGGTACTCGGAGTTGTACGACAGCTACCCGAGCCAGTTACAATTTCGAAAAATGTAGAAAGTCATATCTGTTTGTTTTTGAGAGAGTACCTGTTTGCAAATTTTCAGATCTGTAGCGCTTTTGGTTTTTGAAATATTTTTGTCAGTGGCTCGGGGTTGTATGACATCTACCCGAAGTAGTCAAAATTTCGAAAAAATGTGAAAGGCATATTTGTTTATTTTTGAGATAGTACCTGTGTGCAAATTTCCAGCTCTGTAACACCTTTGGTTTTTAAAATATTTTTTTCAGGACTCGGAGTTGTATGACAGCTACCCGAACAAGTCAGAATTTTGGAAAATAACATATCACGGCTTCGATTCCGAGTAGTAAAAAAACATTTTAATACCTATAATATACAACGCGTTTAACATTTAGGACTTCAACAGCTGCTTTCTTGCTGCTTGCATAAAACATGACTATATACTGGTTGATAGTAAAAAATATCAGTCTATTTAAACCCCTGTTCTGTTAAAAACGCTAAATTTGGCTTTAACCATAGAATAATCATATAAATAGAGTATTCACGTAGAACAATATTTTTTAATCATTTTCTTCTAAAAATCCCATCCCATTTTTACTCAAAACACGAAAATGCCGTCCCATTTTCACTAAATACCCCAAAACACTCAAATATAATTATCGAAACTCAATTATTTTTACTCAAAATTTTTTATTTATTGAGGAGAATATATCATACAATGTCTCTATACTTCTAGCCTATTCACAGAATGATTTTTCCGGAATTTTATCGAATTACGAATTCGTTTGAAGTTTTGTTTTAGTTTTGTATATAAAGTTTTGCTCTACCAGTGACTAGGCTAGCAGTATAGAGGTATTGTTTCATAATTTGAAGAGTATAGTATACGTATGTACTTTTATATTTATTTTAACAGTTGATCGTTTTTTTATTAGTTATATTATATCTTTATTAATTATTATATTATATTTGAACCAATGTGGTTGTATAGAAAATTAATTTTCACCGAAAATTTTTTATCGTTACATTACTACACTCGAGTGCTTTACCACTCGGCTACCGAGGCCACATGTACTTTTGATTTATATGAAGAGTATATCGTGTATGTGTTCGCTATATATTTACATATCTAATTCAATATAAAAAATATATATAGAAAAATGTAAACAAAAGAACACAATTAATCGCAAAGATAATGTCATTCATTAGTATACATACAATAATTGGCAATGATAGAATCACATAATCTAGAAAAATTTTTTAAAAATAATAGTAATAAAAGAATAAAATTTATTAGTTATGCATTACAAATCGTGAACTGTGTACGGAATACCGTTTTTTTTTCTTTTCTCAGAACTTGGTTAAAAATCGTATTTTTATTTCAGATGAAATAATTTTTGAAGAAATAAAAACAGCCAACATTCAATATAAAGAATAAAATGTCCAATTTTACTTTTTTTACTTACTTTTTTAAATTTTGATAGATTGTTTTTTGTTTGTATTCATAATTATATTATGTAAGCATAAATATACTATTCATATTATTATCTACGGTAAGAAACAGACAAAATTAACAAAATCAGTATACTTTTCAATAGAAATCAATTTGAATTATTTTTAATTTTACAAAACCAACATTATTTTCTTTAACCCTTTCCTTTGATGCCTATTATGTATTTCGATCGACTTTCATCGAATCGTTCATCGTTATCGTTAGAGTTATTCGATTTTTGATCGAAAGCTTTTTAAAATGCTGCCATTGTAAAATTCAAATCTACGATGAAAATGACATATATTTGATTCTTGAACTGTCAAATTCAAATTATCATACGAAAAAAAACAAGACAATAGTGTTATAACTTTTTGAAATTTTTCAGTTGAAGTTAAAAGTGTTTAAATAAAATAAAAATTATTAAATTAAAAGTTTTTATAAATAAAATGATTTTAGCAGAGTTAAATTTTTCAGTTTCTGATAGTGCTGAAAAACGTTATCAAATTGCAGAGTTAAAAAAAAGCCAACATATAGTCGGTATTATTCCAATCCACTGGATTTGGAAGATTATACGTATAGGGTAAGAATTAAAGTACCCACTAAGTAACTGTGTATTAAGATTATGTGCGGCTTGTACCAAGGAAACGATTCGCAGCGTAGGAAATGATATTCATGTCGGACTAGCAGATATAATTTTTTCTGTTATGCTTAAGGAAGAAATATGAAATTAGAAATTGAAATAATTTGTACAAAATCTCTCTTTCGATGTCTCTTTCGTGATAAAATTTTACATCGATAAACTTTATGGATTTCGTCGACAATTTCTGAACGATATCGAAATACATAACGGCAATTTTGCATTTTGACATTTCGTTCGATCAAATTGTAATCGTTATCGAAATACATAATAGGCACCTAATTTTTTTTGTCTATACCTATTGTATATTAATACTATACCTATTTAAAGGACTTTAAATGCCGAGCAAAAGAAAGGAATTTTTCTGTGAAACGGCATATCTGACAACAATATTTAGAATAGTAATATTAATAGCGAACCACAAAAAAATAAAAAATGTTCAAAATTTTAAGTTAATATTAATTTTAAAATAAAATAAAAAATATATCAGATAGCATTAAGCTTTTTTTGTAAGATTTAATTTGTTTTTATTATTTTTTTATTTTTCGAGGGAAGGTGAAAGCCTGGAAAAATACTAAGCAGACCGCGCACGTAGGTACTTTGCTATGTGGAACACTAACCTACTAAAACCACCGAAACCCTTTACCACAATTGATATTATTAACCGATTAATTGATTGTCGCGTTAATTCAGAACACGTGTGTCGGAATGTTATTAAAAAATAGTTTCCGATAATTTTATTAAACAATTAATCATACCTATGGGTTAGTACCGTTTCCTAATTATTATGAGTGAGTTTTAAAATTCATCATATAGGAAACAATTGGATAAAATGAAGTATAATAGACCTGGTATGCAACATTGTCATATTGTCAACGTTCTGCTATGTAACATTGTCAGTTACATTGTCGTTGTCAATTTTATAAAGATTAACTTAAAACTTTGAGCAATTTTTATTTTTTTGTGGTTTGCCATTAATATTATTATTCTATACATTGTTTTCAAATACTTTAAACATGTCAAATGTTCAAAAAATTTTGGACTTGACTATTCAGGTGCTTAAATTAAAAAAGATATACCTACAAAATGTTTGTACAAAAAGATTTGGAACAAAACAGATCAATTTAGAACTATTTTAAACAATCTACTCAACAACGATCAGAGCACTTTTGGGCAAAAAAGTTAAATTAACGGAAACTACTGAACACAAGAAATTTTTTAACTCTAGATCGTTCTTGAAAAGTTTATTGAATAAACTTAACATTTTACTGAAATATTAACAATTTAGCGAATGAATATATTTTAATTTTTTTTATGGAGATACCTTAAATTTTAGTTTCTATTTGCCGAGAGATGGATTTTTATGTAGATTTTAATAAATATTATATTTTTTTTCTTATAAAAAAAATAATTGTCACAAAATAATTGTTTTCAAAAAATTCAATCATTCCATTTTCGAAATACTTCAAATTACTTCGAAATAATTTTAAATTGAAAAAGAAATACAAAAAATAAAACCATATAGATATACCTCAGATTTGCTATACGGTTTAATGGAAAATCAGCTTCATTATGAATTGCATCCATCATTTCAATTTATCCTTGGTAGGTAAATACTATATTTTATTTTTGTATTGATTTTACTTAGAAAACAACCGTATACGTAAATAATAATTTATTTAAAAAAAAAAAATTTTGTAGGTATGTTAAAATGTCTTACATGGAGTGGAATTTTAAATTGAAATTTCTAATTAAAAATTCAAAAAATTCAAAAAAATATATAATATTGCTTAGTCTCCTTTTAAATATCTATCATTTTAAAAAATAATAAAGCGGTAAACACAATTGTGACCATTGACCACCGACTACCAACGAAATTCGCTTAACTCAACTATTTTTGGTCAAATGAAACACAATTGCAGCGAAACGAAAAATAAAAATAAACATACAAAACAGAAAAGCAAATGGCGGAATTTCAAGATAAAAAAATATTTTATTAAAATATTCTTAAAATAATTTTGAATAATTTTTTAATTTATTTGTAGCATCATCAGATCCAAATACATCGCTAATAAATCTAAATTTATATATGTATCTAAATAAAAAAATAAATAATTATAATTTGTAGAATATATAAAACTTTTAAAAAAACAGACCAATTATATTATAATATCAAATTTCAGAATAATTGTTTTGTTTTTATGTTTTGATGTTTAAAAAGATTGTCAGAAATAACAAATCCAACTACCAGCGAAAAAAATAGAAAATAGCCTTATTTCGAAGACAACGAAAATGTGGTTGAGCGATCGTAGTTGGAATTGTGAGCATATACATAAGAGCATATGTATTTTAATTTTTTCGTCCCAAATTTTTCGTCGGTAGTTGCAATTGTGTTTACCGCTTAATGAACATCGATTGTTAGATGGATTGTTAGATTTGAACCGTACTTTTTCAATCTATAAATTAAACATACTTAAATTATGTATTTTCAAATGACTATGACCAATGACATTAAAGAAATTATCAAACGTATGACTATTCGTATTCATATAGAACTATCTGGAACACGTTACTGAATACACCTAATATTTTACTATTTTTCTTGTATATACTTTAAATTTTAGTTTGATTATTTGCCGTCAGATGGTTTTTTATGTAGATTTCAATAAATATATAATTTTGCTCCTAGCTTTTTTTAAAAAATAAATTGTCAGTTTTATCATAAACTTATAATATACATATTCAATGTATGCATGTAAGATATTTTAATAACTTTTTCAAAACTTTTTAAGTTTAAAAACTAAAATTTTTAGTCATGAATTAAGATGTTTCTTTTTTATTCAAATTAAATATTATAAAATCTGTAAAATAAATTTGAACAATAAAATTTTAACATAGGTTCGATATACATAACATTTCACCAATATACTAACAAGATTTTCCTGATAATTGGTATAATATAATATTATATTATATGCAAACATCTACATGATACATCATAGTGTCAAAACTGACAACTGTGAACACATTCCATGTATGGATAAGTAATAAGTTTATATAATTTGTATGCATTGATGTAATTTAAACTAAACGGTTTCGTATTTTGTTGAAATAATAATTAAAAACTACTTTTTTTTACTAAAAAAATCTTGTTTTGTATTATTAATTATATTATATTATAAAAATTATTATTATAATACATAATAATAAAAACAATATTTGTTTAATAAAAAAAAAAAAAAATTGAATTAATAGAGAATCGAACTCACAAAAATCTGTGATATTAAAACCTATATAATATTATCCGACTAATTAATTTTTTCCCGATTAAAAGTGCAAAAAACCAAATGCGATAAATAAAGAAAAAATAAAAAAAATTTGACTCAAAGGAGAATCGACAAAAAAAACTGATTGAATGAAAAAAAAAACGAAGCACACAAAAAACCACGAAAAGTTTTCCTTCAAAATCGTGATCTTGTATATTATAATATAGATAAAATAAAAATTAATTTTGATCGCCACAGCCTGCATCATCACCGATTGATTGAATGAAAAAAAACGAAGCACACGAAAAACCACGAAAAGTGTGCCTTCACTAATCGTGCTCTTGTGTATTATAATATATATTTTGAACGCCAAAGCCTGCATCATCGCCGATTGATGAATGAAAAAAAAAAAACGAAGCATACGAAAAACCACGAAAAGTGTTTTTTTATTTATGAGTACAAAATACATTGTGCTCAACTTATAAGAAGTTAAAATTTTTTTTTTTTTTTAGATTATTTATTTAACTTTATCTTATTTATATCTAATAATAGTGTGCAACGACGATATTGAGTAATTTTTTGTAGTGAGTTCATTGGCACATCACCGAAGTCTTATATTTCTGGTCAAGCTTATATTTATGGTTTGACTATTCAAAAATTGAGTAATATTTCTTTTGAGTGAACACAGAATCTTGATATTTGAAAAAGTGACTAGCAAATTTTATTCTACGTGAATACTATATTTATATGATTACTCTATGCTTTAACTTAAATTATAATTAATAAATAGGGGTCTCTAGTTACCATATAATGTACTAACAAACCTTATTTATCAAACCACTCAATCAATAAAATGTGCGAATTTATGAATGAATTTATTACTAAATACAATAATACGCTAAGTTCGTAAATATTTCAATCAGTACCAATATTAAAATTATTGTTGTTAGTTATACGTTAAATTTTTTCCTTATTGTTTTTCTTTGTTTTCAACTGTATTTCGGAATTTTATATTTCTGTATTTTTTCTGTATCATCTCCGTCCCGTAACCTGATCCGTGAAGCATAGGGAGGAAAATTTTTTAATTTTGTGCATACTTAATCGTATTTTTTTTTAAATTTTATTGTAGCTAAGAAACTTTCGGGTTGTCATACAATCCATAGTTGTATTTTATTCGTCACCCTGAAACACAATTTATAATTTTGATTCAAAAATAACCGATTTGTGCCTGTAGACAGAGTCGATGAAAGCTTCACTTGTATAACGAAATAAGTGCACAACGTGGAACGCATTATTCAGGGTAAGTTACAGAACGAAGACCGATTCGGGTAAATGAATATTTTGTGGAAACACTGTAAGTGAAATTTCAGGTACAATTAAGTAATTTTCCAGATATTATTTCGGTTAACTATCGGGGTAATCTAGATACTTTTAATTAAAAATTTAATATATTTTTCAGATTCAGATATATATTGCAAGTTTACCTTAAAATATCTACAATGTTTTTTTCGAGCATTTATTTATCAAATTACTGGCTTATCAACTCATTAAATGTGGAAAACTACTACTATTGTCAGAAACTAAGCCATCTTAAATAGAATATAACATACGTTTTTAACTACAAATCTAACGGTATCAATATTATGTCAAATAAAATTTTTTGGGTGGAACAGTATGTTTTACTTAATAGACACATTATATTAACATTTTTTGTTGGCCATTATTTCTAATGGTGGCTCTTTTAATAAATTGGTATTCCTTTTTATATGGTATGTATATACTACTTTTCAATAAAATAGTACTTTCTAATTTCTAGATAAATTAACAAAATTGCAAAACTTAGTACTTTAAAAATATTTTACCAAGTAAAATTCGGACATATTTTTACCAAATTTCACCGAAGGAAAAGAAAAAATGATTTTTTTTATTATTAAAAACTACTTTTAATAGATATGTTCCGATATAAAGCTTAAAAATGTTTAATTGTATACCTGGATAAAGCTCCGGCAGACTACATCTTTTGTATTATATAATTATTTATTTTTAAAATTTTTTATACATTATATAATAACTAGTGGGCACTTGTACAATTGCAAAGTAATAATTTTATTTAAAAAATCCTTGATAACAACATCATCATTGATTCATATCAATTTATATGAATCTTTTTAATTTTTTTTTCTGTAGGTAGGTGGGAATTTTCAAAGAACACCAAGTGGTTTCAGTCACGCCGCGCGCAAACCAACAATGGTAGTGAGGGCCTCAAACCCACTGAAACCACCTCTGTTTTGTTTGTCATATATAACAAATCCATGATAAATCAACTAATGAATTCTTACTCTCAGAAAAAAAAATTATGTTTTTTCACATAATTTAAATTATGGTTATGTTTCTGTATTATTAATTAAATTTTTAAAAAAAAAGTGATTTAAAAATGAAATAAAATATTTAAAGGTTAAAAAATTAAGGTATTTTTCTATTTTAATAAACTTCATAAGCTCATACAATCGATGTCGTTTATAGTCACATTAAAATGTAACGCCAATTTTTTCAATAAAACAAAAAAATAAGTCAAAAGTGAATTATTTTACTAAAAAACTGATTTATATATTATTGTATTTTTCTGTTCTTTATTACAAATAACAGAACTTACTTTTTGTACTTTTTTTTTACAATTTTGGGTGTTTATTTAAAATGAAAGAATTTTTATAAAGCCTTTTTAAAAAATGTATAACAGAACTTACTTTTTTTTTATAAGTTTGGGTGTTTATTTAAAATGAAAGAATTTTTATGAAGTCTTTTTAAAAATTATCTGGGATTTATTTTAGAGTATAGCTGTTGCTGAACTCGAAAAATTCATAATTTTTTTGGTATAACTATTTTCAATATTTTAAGTATTCACCACCCAAGAACTTATCTAAAATTTTAATATTTTTGTGGTGTAATTTACTACTTTCAACTTGTATATTATATAAGATTATAATATATATATATATATATTTTTTTTTTTAGTTTTCTTGACAGTAACCTAGATATAATCACCTTTTCGTGCTTAATTAAGTACGGTACTGCAAGCTTATACGCTTATACTATACAATATCTACAATATTTCGAGCATATATTTATCAAATTACTGGCTTAGCTACTCATTAAATGTGGAAAACTACTGCTGGACTATTGTCAGGAACTAAGCCTTCTTAAATAGAATAGTTTTATTTATTTAATTTGTTATCAGGTTATATGTACTCTCAATTATTTTTTAGTCATTTATTTTATCTCAATGACAAAGAGTACTGGACCAGGTCGAAAAACCAAAGAATTTGTTTTGCTTCATCGAAAATCGAACATGGGACCTTTCGGTTGAAAGGCAGGCGGAATATTAAAAATAAATTATATACAAATTAATTTTAATTAAAAGTAATTAAATTAAACTTCTTTACTCTTTTTTACTAAATTTAGACCAAAATTAATACATTTATATTCTTATTTGAAGAAATTCCGTACGTCTGAAAAACGTTATGTGCCCGCGAACACCGTTATCTCATCATGCTGTACACTATGGTCCAACAGACGAGGTTAAGGTATCAAAAGTAAAATCTAGTAAATATATTTATTAAATTTTTTATAAGAATCTAACTTTAAAAATTTCTACATCTGACACATTATTAATTTTATGTAGTTTTCAAAGTTAATGTTAAATAATATTTTTATGTATTTATATAAAAATAGGTTACCTCATATTGGAAGAAAGAGTTTAGTGAAAGTTAATACTAAAATAAAATAATTATGTAAAAATAAAAATTTTTAAAATATACTTTTATTGAAACAAAACTAGTCCCCTAAAAAGTAGAAAATAAAACTAGTGGTGGATGTTGAGCATCTAAAATTACTATAAGATAAAACACAAAAGTATGTAATGAATCTTGCTGGAATATTGTTAATGGACATTTTTAAAATATATGCCGCTTGAAAAAAATCACGAATATTAAAAGAACATCTCAAAGCGTTTCCAAATTTCCATTAACAATATTCCAACAAGATATATTATACTTTTTAGTTTTAAGTGAAACCTATAGGTATTATAATTTCAGAAAGAGTATATAAGTGTAAACTCTTCTGTCTATGACACAATTGGTTTTTGAAATATGCCTGAAACGTACCAGGAGTTGTACGGCAGCAGCCTGAACCTGTCATTTGATAGCTTTGTAAAGTACCGTGTCCGGTTGCTTTTTTCTTGCATTATGAGTAACTGTGTAAAATTTCAGAACTCTATCTTTAAATTTTTTAAACAAAATATTTTTTTTTCTTTTTGCGTTTGGTTTTAATATTAACAAAAAAATTCCAACCTAACACGAAAACATACAAATATATAGGCAGGCACTGGCAAGTTAATATAAAAGTATATAAAATAAGGTTGTTGGTATGTATGTTTGGTTAGATTTCCTTCTTTTATTATTTCTTTTCTTTAATAAGATTATTTGTTGTGGATAAAGAATATTTTCAGCAAACAGAAAAAACACGTTTTGTTAACGTTTTTCAGTTATCAAATTTTCATGTTCTAATTTTAAATTAAAATAAAAAGAAAAGAAAAGAAAATTCAAAGTATTCTTTAATAAAATTTCAATTTTCATTTGGTGAACTTGAAGTGATTCAGTTTATTATGGTCATTATATTATATATTTACATAACTTTATGTATATAAATAACTTTATATATGTACTTATTATAATATATGAACTGAACTTTAAAGACAAAGATTTTATAATTAAATGTGTATAAAAAATATTATTATTATTATTATTGATTCTTTATTTAGTATAATTTTACTATTCTTAACAACTAATTTATAAAATTTTATATTGTTTTTTTAAAAATAGTTATCAAGTTAGTTCTGAGTTCTATCGTTCTATCATAAGTTTTAAGTTATCCATAGTAGAATTGATATAATTATTGTAAATCTAAATATAATTTTGTATAGTAGTATGTAGTATCATATAAAATGTCATATGTACATCTGTATGTATCTATATATTTTAAAATTTTAATAGGAATACTAATTTTATTACATACAAAAACCTCGACCTACTATTTTAATTTATAATACACATACTAGACGGAAGCATATCATTAGAACTGAAATTTATTATTTAAGGCACTAAAACAAAATCAAAAAATTAAAAACAGAAATATAAAACTATAAAAAAACAAATTTAACGAAAAATTAATAATTAGTTTTAAAAAACCTTTAAATACTATATAGTTGAAATTGTTTCGATATTTGAGCTATACAGATTTGAAATCATTTTGTAATTAATCTATTTTGAGATGAAATTCAGTTTTTTTTTAATTGCAAATATATATGTGAAATATTTTGTTAACTTTATAGAATTTTCTCTTTTTATTACTAATCATTACTTTTGTATATTTGAAAATATATAGTATTTAAAATGTATATATTATTATTATTATTATAGAAGTCAATTTTGTGAAGCCACTTCTGTTTCATATTTTGTAAATTTCTAAATGATGTAGCTACATGTATGAGAATTTAAATGAGAGTTATTTGTGGATTTGAATGACACGTAAAATTGCGACGACTTTATAAAACGACGATTGCAAAAGAAGCTGCCAAATGTCTTTATTATTTAAGTCGATGTAAAGATCTCTTCTCACCTTATTTTCTCTTGAATATCCTCGTATAGAATGAGCATTTTCCCCTTTTTTACCCTCTTAAACAGTTCCCTTGCGAAAAATGAGGAGCGGAGCGATAAATGTATGCTCTTGCCCCGTACCGTGTATGAAATTCGGATTCGAACGATTACCCGAATTTGCGATTCGAATGTAAAATTAATTGGTACCGCGTATCAAATTCGGAAGGAAATAAACGTCATTTAAGTTGGTAGCGTAAGTTTCCGAATTTCAAATTGTCATTAATGCTTTTGGATACTTTAAATTTATTTGAAAATGTGTGTTTATTATTTTGAAAAGTATCATTTAAAATTATATCAATTTTATTGCATTTGTATTTCGATTTGATTATCATTATTTTAAATTCAGATGGTTCTCCATCATTATTTTAAATTGAGATTGTTTTTGATGGTTGAGATGGTTTTGTGTCTAATCTATAAAACATACAAATATGAAATAATATACATTTTTTCAAATACTTAATTAAATATAAATATAGTTTTTTTTTATATTATTAGTTATTATAGTTTTTATATATTAAGTATAATTATATTTTTAAATAACTCACTTAATTTTAAAACAAACAAAGTTTTACCTCCATTCGATAACAAAAAATCATTCGAATAAAATATGTTAAAAAATATTCGAAAGTAGTATTACATGGTACGAAAATTTACATTCGGATTCGTATATACGATTTTCGAGTTGTCAAACTTATTTTGTATAAACTACTATGTAGCAAACTTTCGAATACGAAATTCGTTTTACGAAAATCGGAATACACGGTAGGAGCCCTTACATGATGAAAACTCCAAGATGGCAAAAAATCGATTTAGAAATTTGCAAATGCGGAATCACATCCCTCCCGATGTGTTTAATTTAAAATTATATCAATTTTATTGCATTTGTAACAGTCAAACAATAATAACACAACCAGTTATAATCTGCAGAAATTAAAGCCGCTTTATACTTAAACTATCTTTTAATTCGTATCATACTTTTATTTTTCCTTCCCTATCCCAAATAAGCGGTGCGTGGCTTCCCTACCCCATTCTCGTGTGTTGCTGTTAATAAAAAAAATTTATAAATGAGAGAGTATTCATGTTTGTAGGTAAATCAAAGGTATAAATTGGATATAAGTGTTGTCCTAGTGCAACGCCAGCATCAACTTAATACTTTTCTGTTAAATAACCTGTGTCTAACTGTTAAAGCGTTTGAATTAAATATGTACTAATATAATTAAATGGCTAACGACCAAAAATACAGTTAAATAAAATTTCAAATTGATCTGGTAGGCTATTCTGTAAACAAAAATTTTTTTTATGAAAATATTTAGACGATTTTCAAGTTAGATAGATTTAAAACAAAAAATTAACAAAATGTGTGTTTTTTAAAAAAAAAAATTCCTATTTAATATTTACAATCTGAATAATTCACAATTCAATAACTTAAATAATTTTGTATATAATACTGGCTTGAAGAAGAGCGAGAAGAATCCTATGATGCACTTCACTACCTATTATACGATTTTACAGGTCGCATTGAATTTTATGTTTCAATCTCCTTGGCTGTGGGTCCCTCATGAGATTATTTTTCAGAATGTTTGGATTTATTTTGTTTTTATAAAAACTTGTTTTCCAGCGTTAGAGTAAAATTTTCATATAACAGTGAAAATAGTCGAATATTTTCCTTTTAATTTCACTGATATGCTTATCATACAGATACGCGTATTTCGTCTACTACTTGCAGACTTCTTCAGTGTTTTGTACTCGACTAATGTTTTCATTAAATTAAGCCACAATTGGAAATTACCGTTGGCTAAAAAGTTCCGAAAAGAGAGTTTAATAGAAAAAGAGAAAGTTTGGGTAAGAAGTTGCGAACGTGTTGTTGATCTGGTAATTTTTGAAAATCTAATATTTTTTTAAAAATATTCCTCATTTTGAATATGTAATGAAATGTTTACCTTTATTTAAGTTTTCGATGTTCAATCTGGCATTCCACAAAGAAACGTTTTTGGACCATCGATCAATTAAGGGCCTCAAATCTCCTTCAATGAGACCTTCAATGAAACAAATTCAAAGTTGGCTTCACAGTTGGGAAAAAAAGTCAAGAAAACAAGTCAATTGATGTGATATTTACACTGAAGAAAGGTAACTTGTCCTCCAGTAATTTAGCACAGTACAATACCACAGGAGTATTTTGTCAAATAACAAAAGTGCAAAAGTAAATCGGAAATACATAAATCCAAGCAGTATAGTATAAAACACTGAAGAAGTCTGCAAGTAGTAGACGAAATACGCGTATCTGTATGATAAGCATATCAGTAAAATAAAAAGGAAAATATTCGACTATTTTCACTGTTATATGAAAATTTTATTTTAACGCTGGAAAACAAGTTTTTATAAAAATTAAATTTGTATTTTGGAGTGGCACAGTCAAATGGTTTTAATAAATATGAAGTGACATGTAGAAAATCACATATAAATATTTTTATACATTACAGTATTTTGATTTGATGAATCGTTCTATTATACAAATAATGCTTTTAAACTTAAATTTAAAAACCATGATGTCTAGGCATGTCTAGCTCTCTTATATAACATGTCGTATGCATTCGAAAACAGTCAAACCAACATAACTTTAAGAAAAATATAAATTTCTGTATTATTTAAAAATTTTAAATTTTTGTTATAATTTTATGGTTTTTGATTAAATCAAGGTCAAATGAAGTTGTAGCTCCACATAGAAGAAGAGAATATATGTTTGTAGAAGACATAAATATGTTGCTTTATGCAATGCATTTACTCACTACTAATAAAAAATTATGAAAAAATTATTTATCATTAATCATTAAAATAAAATACCCGTAAAAACTAAAAAAAAAATATATGTTTATACTATAGCCTTAAAAAACTTCCTTATTCTATTCAATCATAACCTTAAGAAAGAAAAAAACAAAAACAAAACAAAAATAAAAATTAAACGTGTTGAATAAAAATCAGTTAAAACTCGAATTAATTCAAGGATGTCATCTAAATTTTATTTATTTTTATTTTTGTTTTTTATATTTTCCTTGTAAATAAAGTTGTTTGTATTTATATCATGTTATTTTAAATATGTTCATACATATATATTATATATGTATATTACATGTACATAATCATGATTAAATTCAGCGTTATGTAAACATTTTTACATTCTAAAATTTATTCCTTTATTATATTTTTATTTTATTTATTTTTATATTAATTTTATTAAAAATGAAAAATTACAGCACTAATATTATGATTTTATTATTTCCGGAAATTAATTTTAATTTTGCAAAAAACTAAGTAATTTACCTGTATTATTCATATTATACCGGGTGTGCCAGATATCTGCTTTTCGGGGATGCTTAAAAATGAATATAAATAAAATATAAATCTTCCATATTTTCGTTTGATAAACTAAAATGAATAATTTCTATAAATAAATTTGTTTTTCATATTTCATATTTTTTATCTCAATTTTGGGTACCTAAAAAGTTTAAACTAAAAAAAAAAAAGAAAAACAAATAGAAAAAAAATTTTTTACTTCACAAAAGTTTTTTTATTTTTTGACGTATAACCCGAATTTGCATAAAAAAGTATCTCTTTCTAAAACCCATTTCCTGTCCTTCCCGGAAGTATAAAATATCACCAATCGACAACGCATCCTCGACTTAGTTCATATATATTTTTTTTAATTTTAAAATAACGGCCTTCTCCTCTTAAAAAACTGATAAGCATGCTCTGGAGCACCCGGTATATTTGTTTTTTGTATACATAAATTAAGAAAACCTAAACTGTCAACTGTCTATGTGAATAATATAAAAAAGGTCATATAATTATTGTAAATAATATGAAAACAATTATCTTCTGTCATTGCCATTTGTATGTATAATATGATGACTGTCAAGTAGTTATAAGCGTATACTTTATTTTTTCTTTTTCGATGACATTGAAAATTGTAACATATATAACATGTCCATTTATTATTTTATTTAATACAAAAATGAAAATTTAAAATCAAAATAATTAGATGACATATGTGTTATAGTTGACAATGTCAATGACTTATAAAGTTGCTAAAATTGTTGTCAAATTTTATATATGTAAAATAATTGATCCTAAGGAATATTATTTGTAATACTTGATGAATCAAATGATTTAATTAAAAAAAAATATTTATTTAATTTTTTGAACTAATGATTATATTTCGTTTCTTATTTAAAAAAAAAATACTCGAGGGCATCCTTAAGATTAAAATAAAAATACGCACAAAAATAATGCTAAATTTCGGTTTTATAAATAAATTTGACTTTGAAAATCTTTAAAAAAATTTGGTAGGTACGTGCATCAGCAAAATTTCTCATTATTTAGAATTAATTGAAAGTGAAAATAAAAAACCATAAAATATAATATGTATGTAATTGTACGCATATGTACTCATATATGAGATTTTATTTCTATATATGCCATACGTCAACTTAATACCTTTAGAGCACTATATGTATTTTATATCATTTTTCTTGCCATTTAATCACAAGGTCTGACACAATTCTATTTGTTGTATTCTTGCTAAAATTTTGTTTTTATTTTTAATTTTTTATTATTTTGTTGATCGAATTTTCTTATTACAGTTCATTATTTACTATCTGTATAATTATATATATGTATTATATACATCTAAAATATATCTTATATATAATATACCTACATATAAAATATATCTTATATATAATATACCTACATATAAAATATATCTTATATATTTTATAATGATTAAATTAAATATTTTAGGCGCATAAAACCGCTGCACTTATATTGCATGTTGTAATATGGGCACGGTATATTGTAACAGGTTTCCAAAAAAAATTAATTTTAGTGAACTTGCTGTAAGAAATTGCAATTAAAAATGCTTTTATTTAATTTTGGTGGGAAATAAAAAAATCATTATATTGATTCTATAATTTGAAAAACGTTAAGAATTGGATTTCAACAAAAAATCTTATTAATTTGATGTCAAATGATGTCAAGGATATTTAAAAATGTTACTACTAGTTTCATGCAATATCAAGAGCTTAAGAGCTGAAGAGAACAGCTGTCGCATATTCGAAAGAAAACTTTCCCGAAAAATTTTTTCTAGGCCCAAAAAGATTAGAGAGTGGAGAGAATGTAATTAGAAGAAGTAATAGCAAGCTTAATAATCTGAATAAGAATGAAGAAAGAATCGTCAGGTTTTCAAACGCGCAGACTACGATGATAAGTTGTAACTCGGATGCATGACAGTGGAAAACACAAAGTGGTGTTAAATAGAAAGTTAGTGGTGAAAATAGAAATGATATACCACAAAAATTAAATTGAAAACAAACAATGTAGAAATTTTAATATTGTGAACAAATATAGATAAATTTGAAAAAATTAGTTATAATATTAAAGTTATAATGACATTTTAACAGGTTTTATAAAAAATTTTAATATTTCATAAAAAAACTCTGAATTTAACCGTTAAATAAAATTATTTTTTAGTTCCGTTTAAACATGTGTTGTGCTCAAAAGTATTATTTTCGGTACCTTATAAAATTAACAGCGTATTTGTAATGTACGAAAAGCAAAAATGGAATTAACATTGGTTTGTTCAGTAAACTGTTCTAGAAGGATTTAGAACGATCTAGAGTAGAAAAAAAAAACACTTTTTTCACAAAAATGTTAGAAATTGATCTCTTTTGTTCTGATTTTTTTTTAGAACAATTTCCGTACAACTTTTGTTGTTGTTGTTTTTCATTAAATTTTGACAGTTAAAAAAAGAAATTTAATACGTAAAAAGCGTTCAGTAGAATTTTCTGTTCACAATTAGTTCTGTGCAAACTTCATATCTAGAAGGCAGAAATTATTACACTAAGCGAATGTGTTTAAAGAACAAAAGACAAGACAAAAATATTTTATTTTTTTCGTAGATCAACCGGTGTAGAAAAACTTTGTAGAAGAACTTTGTGTAAGAACTTCAGGTTTAGCATGGCGTAACTTCATTCTGGCGGCAACCAATTTCGACTAAATGAAGATTTCAAGTATGTAGGCACTATTGTTCTAACTCAAAATAAGAAGAAAACACATTATCAAATATTGGGAAATGGGAGCGCAATAAATCACAAAATTTTTACTTTACAAATTTGGATTTTTTTGTTTTGTAAAATTTTATGTTATAAATGTTTTCTGTTATAAGACTTCTTTCCATCTTTAGATTAGGATGTAGTATTATTAATAAGATAAGATTTTTGACAATTTTAATCATCTATAAGCTAAATGGGTAAATTTTTCTGTTGAAAGATATCAAACGATCAAATGTGATCTTATGGCTTGTTATTTTTTTGGTTTTTTCTTCAACTACAAACTTATCCATCTTATCTCATCATATGGCTATGTGCTGTAAATAACTAAAATAGAAATAACTTTTTATTTAATAATAGTTTTTATTTTAGAATGAAGCCTACATTTCCTGTTATTTGCAGAAATATTTTCAGTAAAAAAAATTGTACGTGAAAATTGAGTGCAAAAGTAAATTTTATTTTCATGATGTTTTAATAAAGATTTGCAAAGTTTTTTGATCCAAGTTTATAATTTCATCCAACCCTGTCTTTACTATTAACTTAAAATATTACATGCGTAATATAAATAATGTAAATAATTCTTTTCATTTTTAAGTGCATTCTTACATATTTAGGTGTAATTTGAAATATTTCAATTTCATTGAAAATAATAATTATAAAAAATCTTTCATTTGGTTTTTAGTAAATTTACGCAAATATTTGAACAATTTTCGTAAAATATCGGAAATAAAATTTTTTTTTTGTTTGAGTTACATTAGCTGACAACCTTACATACATTTTTTTTGCACATCCAAACGTAAATTATTTTAACCTTAACCCAATTTCAGTGTTCATCACTTTAATAGTTTGTGAGTTGTTCATCATTAAGACAATTTAAAATATAATTTTTTGTTTTATATTTAATATTCTCATAAGAAAATTAAAATCCTTCAAATAATGTAATTATAATATAAACATTTATTAAGTATTTTAAATGAGAGAAAAATTTTCATGTCCGTATATAAAATATTTGAAAAAAATAAAAAAATAAATAAAAATATTTTAATTTATAGTTATTTAATGTGCCTTTCTTTATTTAATTTCAATTAAAGTTTTCAGACGTAATATAGAGTATATAGGTTGGTGTGATGGTGGGATTGAATATGCCAAAATAAAATGTATATATTTATTTGTGTTGACATTTGTAAGGAATGTGCCAATCAAATGCCAAATTACGATTGGTGGTAGTGCGTAAACGTAAATTTTTTTATTGTAAAAACCATATGTTTCTTTTTATGTTTTTTATAATTTAGAAAAATTAATTAAAAGATTTTTAAAAAAAACAACAATTCGTTTCTTTCTTTCTTGAGAATTACTTTAAGAAAAGTTCAAGAAAAATATCCTTTAAAGTAAGAAACTAAAAACAGCTGATGAATGAATTCAAATTAACAAGCTAATACATCATAATCATTAGTAACACCAACCAATCTAGTAAAGTAAAGATAACAACTTCGCTAGCTATCTAAAACATGTTTTAAGATTGGATGAAAATCATTCCACAAGAATAATTCTTTAGTCTAACCCAGTAATGCATATAGCAGAGATAGGGCCAAAATCAGATGGCTATAACACTATTAGGACTATTATGCCTTAAGTCAATGAACATTTTTTTCAATATCCCAGAGACTCAAGAGTAATTTTATTTAATTTGTTATCAGGTTATATGTACTCTCAATTATTTTTTTGTCATTTATTTTATCCCAATGACAAAGAGTACTAGACCAGGTTGAAAAACCAATAAAGCATTTTTTGCTGCATTGAGAATCGAACTTGGGACCTTTCGGTTGAAAGGAATATTTTTCGGTTTTTGTATTATCGCGATTTTTAAATTTTTAAGAGCTCTGTTACCACCTTTTTTGAAATATTCTATTTTATTATGTATTATTAGACTACCTTCTTTCTCTATTTGTAATTCTTTTTTATTTAATTTGCATGTTTCTTTTTCTAATTCATTGAAGAATATCTCTAATGATATTTTAAATTGTTTTGTATATTTATTTATAAATTTACTCAAATGTAATTTAATTACACATGATTTTTTATGAAATATTTTCATAATTATTTCATTATTTACTTTTATAAGTTTAATAAATTTAATAAAAAAGATGTATGTTATTTTCATTGTTATTTTGATCTTGTTTGGATTTTCATGGTCTGAACAATATTTTTGTTAGATGTTTCTTTTTCATGGGCTAATTTTAAATCATTAATATTTATCTATATATAATTCTTCGCCGGTGTCAGCATGTACCGTATAATTTTTTGTTTGAAAGAGAAATATTGTTTTTGTTTCATGTATACATTTTGTTTTTAACATAAATGAAGAAGAGAATTTATTTGCAATCAAATTGGAAGATATTTTTTTCTTTCTTTCTTACACCTCATCAAGAATGCCTTTAATATGCCTTTAATAATTGATTTAAATGAAACGGAATATACTGTTTTTGTTATTTTCTTTTGTTGTTTTTCTTCTTAATACATCATCAGAAAAGTAGAAAAGAATATTCTTTAATAAGAAGATATGCACTGAGGAAGTCAAGATTCCATTTACAAAAAAACTCCATTAGTTAAAGAAGCAAAAAACTATTGTTTTTCTTATGTAATAAGTTGTGAGAAAAAAAGAATGCGATATAAATAATTTAAAAAACCATTTAATTTTTGAAATTTAATTTTAAATAGCCCACGGGCCACGGAAGAAGAGATTTCTAATGTACATGGTCGTCTGAAATCAACGTATTGTATTTATTCGGGTATGAGAGTAAAGAAATTTTGAATGATTGATTTTTTACAGGTACCTACATAACATAATATTGGTTTCAAAAACATATCTTATTTCTTAAACATCATATTATTTTCTTTTATTGTGTTATAAGGGAAGTAAAATTTTTTTTTATTTCAAAAAGATTATAATTGATGTATTTTCAATATATAAATTTTTTCAGGTATTGAGCCAGGTAGTTAAAAAGAATACCAAGAACCAATCGTTTTTTTTATGAATGACTTGATGCATTTTTATTTCCTTCAAAATTAAATTTTGCCGTGTAATAATCAATGATAATTTATTAATTATTAATAATATTAGAATTTATAAATAGGAAGGAAATTTGAATATTAATAATGTGAATAAATAATGTTTCTTATTACTATGCATTTTTAAATGTAACACATCTCGATATTTGTTCGATAATTTTTTTCCCACTTTGTGTTTTGAATTTTTATCTCTCTCTCACAAATTAACTTTCTATTTCTTACAATTTTGGAAATCGACTAGAAAAATGATAACCAATCATTAACAAATTATAAAATTTTATTCCAGTGCATTTTCTTATTAATGGATCCTTTACCTACTATCCTTTGATAGTAGATGCGTGTGCGGCTGTACATTATATAATAATTTATGTACATAATCTTTCCCCTTTTTATTTCAATCTACTGAGAATTGGTAGCGTTCAGTGATTAATGAAAAGTGATTAATGGTTAGTGGTTAATGAAAATGGATCTGAAAAAATTCTAGATACATTTCATGGATCTGACTTTTTGTATGTAAAAACAACAAAAACAATTTTTATGTTGAGTGTTGTGACATCTACCGTAAGAAAAATTAAATGTTTATATTTTTTATGAAAGTTTTTAAATTTAAATCGCCATTATTTTTTGAATTAGTGTGAAAATTTAAATTCTTAAGGAAGATTTATGTACATAAAACTTAAAACTTAAATCAAGATTGATAATAAATATAATTCCATTCAAATTTAATTTGTTTTTAAAAGCACTCACTATATTTTCCAGTGATGGCGCTAGTATTGCGGTAAATTTTTGTGTTGAATTGTGTTCAGTGGCCAGATATATGGTACATGGATCCAAAATGGATTCCAGATCTACCGGTTAATGCTACTGAACGAACCCATTGTTTTTGTTTTATGGATACATATCTGTAACCCAAACGAAAGAGAAAAGAAAAGATAACAACAAAAAAATCAAATAAATGTTGAATTAGCACGTAATTCTTTCTGTTTCTCCCCTGCTAAAAAAAAATGGATTAAAAATATTTAGAATAATAATTTCAAAGCTATTGAATACATTCTTAATTACTTGAAAAATATATTTTAAAATAATTTTTTGACTACATTGATTAGCGTAAGTTATTACGTATTTTTTTATGAAAAATAATCAAAAAAACTTTAATCAATTTATATAATCAACTACATAAGTGTTGGCATAAGTGTTAGCATTTAGAGCAACGTTTACACATAAGATTTTATTTGATAAAAGTTAGTTATTTATTTATTTAAGGTTTGTTTGGCTCAAATAAAAAACAATGATTTTAAATATATAGAAATTAAAAATTATAAACAAATAAAATAAAAAATACAACAAAATGAAAAAAAAAATTTACCTATTAAATTTTTAAATAAATAAAAAATACAATTAAGAAAAGTTGAAAAAATCTTATAAATGTAGGTAGTTTAGTATCTACTAATTGTTATTATCAATACTATTATTTATAACAATCAATATAACAACAAAAATAATCAAACACAACAAACATTAAACAAAAAGTTTAACAAATGACAAGAGTCGATTTCGATTTAAAGGAAAAAATTAGTTTCCAACATTTTTTGTTTCAAAAATGTTTGATGATAATAGGATAATATTCTATTTTTTCATTAAACAAAGTCGGATGTCAAAATTTGTGGAACAACGGTTACAGGACAGTCAAACTTTCAATAGTATAAACAAAATCTTGATGTCTAAACGGTACCTAATAGTGAGTACCTAATTTTTTAAATAAAAAACAATAGCTATATTATTTTACTTTAGTTTTAATATTTTAGTGTTTTTTATTTAAAAAAAAAAATAAACAGTAGATATAGATAAATAATAAATGTACCTATGTAATATATGAATATATCCTATATCTATCTATTGATATTTTGATATTGTAGTCTTTTGTATTTTAAAATAAAAAAACAGTAGTTTTTAATTTTTTGGTTTTCCTAATTTCTAAAAAAAATAAACAGTAAGAAGCCAGTTTCCCGTCCGAGCTGACTTTGCAATGACCATCAACAAAGCGAAAGGTCATTCTCTCAATAAGGTTGGTATTTTAATTGATACACCAGGTTTTTCACATGGACAACTATATGTCGGGATGTCGCGCACTACTGGGAATATAAATCCTTTGAAAATTGTCACCGAAGAGAACTGTTAGAAATATAGTTTTTAATGAAATATTAGTTGATTAAATATTTCAATCTATATCAATCCAATAGTCTGCTATAATCTACTAATTTAACTAAAGTATTATATAGTACTAAAATATTGTTGATTTGATAATTTATAATGCAGTACAACCTAGAATGCTCTAATTTTGATTTTTCACTATATATAATGGTAGCAAAAAGTTACGTAGTAACGGGTACTTAACTAGTCAGAGATAAAGCGTCTGCTCTACGTTTAATTTACCTTTTATATACTCAACTGTAAAGTTATATTCTTCCAGGTCTAATCTCATACGTGTTAATTTAGAATATGGGATTTTCAAAGAAAATAAGTAAGTTAATGATTTTTAACTAAAAAGTGTGTTCCATAAATATTTGGTCTATAATGAGCTATTATTGCAAAGTGTATCGCTGCCAGTTCTTTTTCAATTGTTGATTTATTAAGTTGGCCTTTAGTGAATGATCTAGAGACAAATGAAATTGGAAAATCCATTCCGTTATAACTTTGTGTTAATGCTGCTCCAACAGCATCTTTTGATGCTTCTACCACCAAAGTAGATTGTTTCAAAAAATAAGGATAGTGTAAAATAGGAGGTTTCAGTAGTAATGATTTAAATTTTTTAAACATTTTTTTTTCTGGTCAAATCATTCAAAGGTTTAGCTATTTCAGCGAAATTAGGAATCAATTTATCACTCGGCTAACGAGGCCACTGCAGAAGTATGTATTTTATTATTTTTGTAAATATAGCCTTTATTACCTACATGTCCTTTCTTGGTTTGAAAAATTAATAATTAAACTCCTCATTAAATAATTTAGTGTAAATTTTAAAGGTTCGGTAGCCTGTTCAAAATAAAAATTATACATTTTTGTCAAAGCTAAATCTGACACCAATCTTTCTGTTGAAGATCGACAATAATGTGATTCCACCACAGGGAAGCTTTTTATATGATTTCGAATTTCCTCAAATTTTTCTGGAGGAGTAAATCGTTGAATATGTTTTTCTTTAGACGAGGTTGAGGTGTTCCAGTACTTGACTTACATAAATTTTTGATACAGTAGTATATCCTTTTTTGATATATATTCGTATTAGAGATATTCGTAAGGTATTAACGATAAATGTTCTATAAACTCTATGAATTTCTTTATTTTGCTGGAAGTAATATTGAAAATTTAATTTTTTTTTTGTAAATTCTAGTTTTTGAGAGCGTTGACATTATCTTATCCTTAAGAAATCTCATAAAGAAAATACGCTATTACCTAAATTAGAAATTTCTGAAGGCAAGCTTATATTATATTTTCTAAAAATGCAATATTTTCTAAAAAAAGGTTTCCTTGTGCTGATGCTGATGTTCGCTGTCATTTAGTGGTTTATAACTTGGAACAGTAATTGAATTATCAGCTAGGAAGTTGAATTATCAATTACGAAATAAAATAATCATTTAATATAACATGAACTTACGATAAAAATCTAAAACATTCTCATTATCATCATCGGGTAATATATTATTAGTTAATCTAAAAATAATTTTAAAATATAAGTAATATTTCGTACATAATCTAATGATCAATAATAATTTTTTTTCCCTCAAAATTTCCGACGAAATGTATGGTGTGGGAGAAGGCATATTTATTTTGTTTTAATTTTTAGAAGCGCACGTAACACATTAGAACCCTCTAAGAAATTTCAAATAATACCGACAAGTGACAATTTTTCTCTTTTCGCTTATTTATGAATTATATGAAAAGTACGTAAGTTTTGTACTCAAATAAAGAAAATAAAAAAAATTTCAGTTAATTTAATATTCCTTCTTATATTGACATACTCATATAAATAAATCAAGTAAAAAATGTCATATGTACTTTCATATATGTATATATAGAACCAACTAAAATTTTAAAAATTTAAATGTAATTGGTCTATTTAAATTTATGAATGAAGTACATCTTTACAGTGCATTTTGTGTAATATATGTGAAGAAAAATAAAAAATGGTAAGTTTGAGGATTCGTTAATGTTCTATGAAACAAGAATATAAAAGTGGAGCACAATAAAAATTTCTAAAAAATTTCGAATTTTTCTATATAAAATGACACTGACAAAAAAATGTCTTTTGAGGCACACGAGAACTAGAAATTCTCAAAAATGTGGTTTATGGAGCAGATGTAACATTGTATATTCAGAAACAAAAAGAGATAGAGAAAAACAGATTAAACAGGCAGAAAGAGCACTATCCAAAACCTATAAATCCACTGGTAGGTCAAAAAGTCAAAAATTGACGTGTAGTGCTCCATATATCGTATGTTAGAACTCAACCGACGAATTGTATCGAAAAAAAAACAGTTAACAATAATAATTATGAAATTTTTTTATTAATTCTGGAACACACGCTGGCATATATTTATGTATTTTTATTCAAAGACTGTTCTGAAAGAATTACAATTGTTGTGCTTGCGCCGTTGTACCTTCGGCGAGAATAATTGGGTTAGAAATTACCTAATTCGTCATCAAGGTGAGACCCAATTCGGAAACAAATAATAAGAGGAAAATTTAAATGGAAGGAGAGATACTTGAGAAAACTATGTAACTGCATAGCCAGATAGTCGTGGGAGTTCCAAAGAAAAGCGAGAAGTTGATAGATCAAAAAATGAATGACATAAAATATTAGCAAAATAAAATTGTGAAATGGGAAACCACAGGATACTGAAGAAAATTGAAATATTTTGTGACAACTATAAGTGGAAGAAGAAAGGAAGAAAAAATATTTAAATCTGTAGGTATTCATTTCAGGAAGCCCATTTATTACATATTTCATACACATTTACATATTTCAGTTCAATTAAGAAAAAATATACTTTCAAATATTATATAAGCCTTTTTCATAATTTTTTTTTTTTAAGTTTAACAGTATATATTTCACATATTATTATGTTATTACTTTTATTAAATTTAAGAAATATAGCATCAGGAATTTGGTAATTATTTAAAATTATTTTTTAATAAGAAAAAAAAGAAAAACAAAAATATTGAAACAAAAAATGAAATATAACAAATTAAATAAGTTTGTAATAATAATACATAAATTGTCTAAATTTCATATCAATTATACTAGTATGTACATAAAACGGAAGGTCAAATGAATTTTTAATGAACCTTTATAGGTAGCTACTTTAATTTTAAATTGAGATCATAATTTATTTCTTTTATTAAATCAATTAAATCGATTTATTTTATACGAAATATAATTAAATTAATACACAATTAAAATTACATAAAAAGGTGTAATACAGAAGTTACGTATATACAATATGAACTGAGAGCACATAAGGTGTAATTTAATTAGTGATAGTATGTAATAAAATGACGTTTATTACAATTATTAAATTTTAATAATTTTTTATTCTTTTAAATCTATTTATGGTGTAATTTGTTATAATTGTATCGAATTGTATATAATAAATTATTTTGGAAATAAAATTACGAGTTTTATTGTTGAATTTCAATCAAAAAAAAAACAAAAATTATAAATTATTAATAAATTTGGGACATAATATAAATAAATATATATATTAAAAGTATTGTAATTAACCTCTTAGATTAATTAAATTTAGAAATTATAGTTTTATAATTCATTATTTCAAAGATGGGCTTATTAGATCACTTTAGGTGACTTTGGGAGCTACTTGGAACCATTTAGACAATTTTGATTAATTACTACTGATTGCTGGTGCTAAATATAAATTATTCGTGCTTTACGATCCATGTTCTCCAAACACGTCAGTTTTTATTTTTCCCTTAACTTAAAAAATATAGGTCTACCGTTGGGTTTAACTTGAATTTGGGCCAATGTATTCCAATTTGAGAAGGTTGAACTGTGGGAAATTTCGGATTTCTTCATTTTTATAAATTATTTCTTTGCATGAACTCTGTATCTTGCAATCTTCAATTAACATAATGTTATACTCTATTTATTATTTGTCTGCTAAGATACTTTATTCGCCAGATATTATTAAGATGCTCTATTCATTTGTGTGAAATTATCATGCTTTATTTATTGTCTTGTGAAATTATGATCCAATGACTAAAATTTTTACCTACAATAAAAATTATTAATTGTGTATATTTCTGGATCACTTTTCTAGTCTTGTGTACACTATGTTATTTGTAGTGTACACTATACTATTGCGCGTCCTTAGCTAATGAGCACCCAATTTTTTCCGAATTTCTCTATGAATTTTCTCTTGAGTCGTTAATATTTGAAAATAATGGTCTGCAAATCAATATTAGTTAACTAGAGTTTGCAGAATTTTGTTTTAAAATAGTTTCAGCAAAAATATTTAACTTTGGGCTGTTGTCCAGATAATTCAATAAAAAAAAAAAAATCCAAATTGATTGTCGAATTAGCATTTTATTTTCTATAGTGTCATTTAATATTTTCTACCAATCAGCCAATATGTTTTCCTGAAGTTCGATAAGTTCAAACCCAGGTCAAACGGCGATCTAAATGCTTCCCAGTATACTTGAGACCTCTTTTTTATGGAACAGCGTTGCTATTTAAAAATACTACAGGTGTAGAGTACATGTTGAATATGCCGTAAAATGGGTTTTTCGGTTTTTGAATTCGATTTTCTAATTTGGAAAATTTTTCATATTTACTTTTTTTTTGGAAATGGAAATGGACTATTATTAATGGGAATGAGAATGGATTAAATTAAATGGCTTAAATTCTGCGAAGACAGCTAGGATGGTTATCCCATTATTTTGGTCTCAATTAAAAAAAGATAATAATTTATTACAAATAACGAAATTCCGGAGTAAAAAGTTTTTGATTACAAAATTTCATATATTGTATGTCTTGTGTAATTTTAACTTATACGTTAAATAGGAATATGAGTGCAATTTTGATGTAATACTTGTGGTGGAATTGGAAAACGCAATCGAAAAGAAAGTAGAAAATAAAACTTATTTGGAATGTACATTTTAAAACCACATATTATGATAAATGCAAAAAATTAGTCGTTGTCGCAGAATAATGAAAATGATATTTTTTTAGAATTTGTAATAATTTGATTTGAAATATAAGTTTATGTCATAAAATATTGCGAAAGTATATTTAAAATTTTGTTTACGTTTTGTTTTATTTTAAAGCAACTATCTTTCTTAGAATTATGAGAATTACAATATTAAGCAATATGCTTGCAATTGTGGAGGATTCAACTTCTTTTACAGAAATAAATTATCTAGATGGTTTAGTGCTTATCTCATCTGACTACTAATCATCGATTAGTGGTCATCGATTTCGGGTTTGAATCTTCGTCAGCTCATGTATATTAAATAATTGGATGGAAGCTTTCTTTCATTATTCACAAAATTGTAATAATTCTTAATAAATTTTATAAAATTTATTAAGAGTTTAATTTGGTTAACGAAAACCAATTTAGCGAATCCGCAATTCCTGATACTCTGGGTTCCACACCCTTTAATGAGTTGTCATCCATTATCATAGATAAAGTAGCTCGATGGTTGGTGACAATCTCCAAAAACTGTATTGCACGTAATCATGTACCCAAAGCATGGAGACATGTTCGTGTAGTATTTATTCCCAAGGCGGTCAAGAGAGGTCACGAATTTTCCAAGGACTATAGACCGATCAGTCTATCGTCCTTTGTACTTAAGACCCTCGAACGCATTTTGGATTACCATATTAGATCGAAAATGGACATGACGCGTCTATCCAAATCTCAGCATGCCTACCTCAAAGGAAGATCAACCGATACGGCTCTTCACGAGATAGTGCGTACGATAGAAAAAACCATTAACTACAAACAATATACTTTATAAAAACTTGTTTTCCAGCGTTAGAGTAAAATTTTGGTATAACAGTGAAAATAGTCGAATATTTTCCTTTTAATTTTACTGATATGCCTATCATACAGATACGCGTATTTCGTCTACTACTTGCAGACTTCTTCAGTGTTTTGTACTCGACTTATACTTTAGCCACGTTCATAGATATTGAAGAAGCTTTCAATAATGTTCGAACTGAAACCATTAAAAATGATCTATGAACGACTTAGGTGTGGAAACATGCCTTAGTCAGTGGATTGTATACATGCTTGAATTGAGAGTCATCCAAGCAAATTTAACTAAAACTGTAAATAGAGGAATACCCCAGAGAGGTGTCATCTCTCCGTTACTCTGGTTATTAGTCATAGATAAAATATTATTAAACCTTGAAAAAGACGGGATCAAAATGGTTGCGTATTCAGATGACGTAGTTGTTCTGGTATCGGGGATCTATCTCTCCGTGATCAGTGAAATCATGGAACGTGCTCTTGGTAGGATTAGTACATGGGCTACAAGCTGCGGTCTAAGTGTTAATTCTGCCAAAACGGAGATGATACTCTTTACCACAAAAACTGAGATACCAACCTTTGATCTCCAGTGGCTAAACGGTCAAACACTCACACTCATCAATGGTGCCAAATACTTAGGAATCATACTTGATAATAAGCTCAGCTGGAAACTAAACATAGAAAATAGAATCAAGAAAGCGAGTATAGCTTTCTACACATGCAGTAAAACCTTTGGTAAGAGGCGGGGACTCAAACCGAAGATGTTACTATGGATGTACACAACTGTGTATACGTCCTATTCTTACATACGAATCGTTAGCCTGGTGGCCAGCGGTAAAAAAGACATACAATATTACCAAACTTGGGAGAATAAAAAGAGCGGTGGGAATTGGAATCACAGATGCTTTGCGCTCTTGCCCTACTGACGCTCTAAATGTGATCCTGAATCTCCTTCCTCCCGATTTGTGCAGCATAAAATACGTTGCATCTGCAGTGCAGTCAGACTAAGAGAAACTGGCTTCTGGTATTCCAGACCACATGGCTACGGTAATATCATAGGTCAGTTTACAAATGAACTTGGCAGCAGTTCAACCGATTATATCACCCCTAAACTGAACTTCAACAAAAAGTCCAAAGTAGGTTTTCCTGCCAGGGCCGATTGGAAGCATGGTTTAAAGAAAAGGGAAAATGATATAGGAATTTTCACTGATGGGTCGAAAATGAACTGCGGAGTAGATGCAGGAATTTTCTCAGAAGATCTAGAAATATTAAAATCTTATGGTCTCCCTAAATACGCTAGTGTCTTTCAAGCAGAGTTGTTTGCAATTAGGAAAGCGCTTAAAACCCTTAATCACATTCATACGACCAACAAAAGTTACCATCTCCACGGATAGTTAAGCCGTTATCAAAGCTTTGGTAATACTTTTGATTTTGCAGTTACTAAGAACATATCTTTTTTTCAATATTCATTGCTCTGCTCGTCATTATTAATGTTACTGACAGCAGTGGTCTTGACATCACCTCTGATTTTATAATGTAATAAAGTAATGTATTGCACTGAGTTTTAATGAATGGAAAATAAATATACTTAAATATGAGTTTAATGTTTAAATGTTTAAATGGTTTAAAAAATTGTAAGTTATATTAACGATTTTAAAGAGATTTATAATGTTTTATTTAATATGCTTAGTAAATTAATGTTATAATATGTACACTGCAATATATATTATTTTAAAAATGAATTAAATCTTAAAATGGATTGCCTTTAGCGGAATTTTAGAGATTTAAAGTACTCAACACTATGTGTAGGTTTTGTTTTTCTTACAATTAACTTTAAATAGTCTCAGTTTTGTTTTTTGTTTTTTTTTTTGACAAGAAACTGATAATTTATCTTTATTATGTATTTATTATCTAATACGTATACCTTATTTATGTAATTTATGAATATTATGTACGTGCAGCATTTGTACACATACAGTATTTCTCAATCGTATTCGATTTTGAACTTGAAAAAGGTGTTAAAAATTTATCAAAATATTTAAAAATATACGGAAGTAGAGAATTATTCTATCATAAATTATGTAAATAAGATATTAAACTAAGGTAATACAATAACAGGCATAACCTTAATTTGTAATAGAATTATCAAAATTTTTAATTTTAGTAAATTTTATTATCTTTTTGTAAAAGTAAAATATGGATTAAACTTTCTATTAAAACCAATAGTTATTTTAGGTAAAAGAAATATTTCTGTTTACTACTTCAGCTTACCGTTCCACTATTGAAATGGCAGAGTAACGTTTACCCAGCAAATCAATGTTTATTTATATTATTTATTTATAGAATGTTTCTAATGTAATATGGTTTCACAAATAAGTATAATTGTTACAGTAAACTGTTTACTTGTATACAACATCTAGTCTCAATTTTAGCCAACATTTTTTCAATCTATATAGATCCAATTGATTACACTTATTTCGGTAGTTAACATCCGAAAAGGAGGCCGTAACTGGTTTTATCGGAATATCAAACTTTAGTTTTATCTTGCAAGCTGAAGTACTGGTGAAAGTCTATCATTAGACAAAACCACAGCTACGGACATTAGTATTTAGTGAAGGTTTTCAAGCGAAAATAAATGCACTAAAATCCTTTTATAGATCAAGTCGGTAGTCAATTGTAGTATTTTACTTGATGATTCTACAGATTAATGCTCTTTTGGGTCCTGGGCATTCTAATAGACATTCTTACTATATAACCTGATGAACTTACTAGAGCAGGGGCTAATTTCGATCTCAGCTCTGCGGATGAAAGTATATACTCATAAGAGAGGTTTATTGTAATGATTAGCTTCCAAAAGACAGATGCACTATGCACTGCCACAAGATTAGATTCTGTAAAACTCACAGGGAACTATGGGCGGATATGGATAAAAAAAGAAAACTATAGACGAAATGCTTCAGCTTAATATAAGCAAGATTATGATAATAGTTATTATTATTTGCTTAAAAGCACGAAATGCGGCTGGGGCTTATTGATGAATTCTGTCGAATCCGTGAGGATCTTGACACTCAGGAGTAAAGATCTTAAAAATTCATTTTCAAGATATCCACAGAGTTGTCAAAGCGACGAATGTGTTCAGAATGTGTTAATTTATTATTAAATTCGAAATTTAATTTAATTAAAAAATACCAGCTAATTAAGCAAAAAGAAGTCTGAAATATTGAGTAATAAAGAAAAAATATTTATGGGATCAGACCGATAAATATAGAGATTTCGACATAATTATATTATGTATAATATGATATAATTTTTTAGTTATAATAATATTGAATAAATATCTAAATACTGCAAGCAATTCCGTATTCTAATAATATATAAGTTATTATATGTAAAGTTAATATATTCAATACTAGAAGAAACCCACAGGTACATACCCGGCCGAACAAAAGAAAAGAATTTTTCTGTGAAACGGCACAATAAAATGGTTTTTTATACAATTATACATTGACACGTTGAAATTATCTGACAACAATATATAGAATAGTAATATTAATAGAAAACCACAAAAAAAAAAAAAAAAATTCAAAATTTTAAGTTAATATTAATTTTTAAATAAAAAAAAAAATATCAGATAGCATTAAACTTTTTTTGTAAGATTTAATTTGTTTTCAATATTTTTTTAATTCTCGAAGAAAGGTGAAGGTCTCGACAAATACTAAGCAGACCTCGCACGTAGGCACTTAGCTGTGGAAACTCTAACCCACTAAAACCACCGAAACCCTTTACCATAACTGATATTACTAATCCATTAATTGATTGTTCGCTTCAATCGGGAAAACGTGTGTTGGAATGTTATTAAATTTATTTTGATCTTGACATGTTGGAAGATAATTTTTTAATTGATTGAAGATTTTAAATTGCTTCAACTTTTGACTTGTTTTATGAATTGCTTATTGATTTTTGTTCTGTCAAGGCAAATCAAAGTGACTAGACTTTTAACCGTTTTTTCCGTTTATGGATTTTATTTTTGTTTCTGTTTTTAGTATTCTATCAGTTTATTACTAATTACTGATTTCCTTAATCGTGTTTACTAATTCCCCCTTTTTTTTTGCATGCTTGTTTTAAGCATTTCCTGACCCAATTCTCTCCTTACTTGTATTGTTTTTTGAATAAGATTAAAATATAATAATAAATATTAAAGTTTAATTAATGAAAGTTCATTGAGTGTATGGTCGTCACAGTATTACACATTGAATACTTTAATATATTAAAATTTTTCTATACTTTTAATAAGAAGAGATTTATTCTTCCAAGTACTATGATGACCTTGTATACGACACTCCTAGTCATATGCTAAATAATAATAATATGTAATGAAAATGGAGACTCCCCGCGTGAGCGGCACGGGAGGGGTAATTGGTTGTTGGGACATTATTATTATTTAAAAAGTAGTTTCCGATAATTTTATTAAACCATTAATCATACCAACGGGTCAGTACCGTTTGCCAATTATTATGAGTTAGTTTTAAAATTCATCATATAGGAAACAATTGGGTAAAATGAAGTATTCTAGACCTGGTATGCACAATTGTCATATTTTCCCCTGTCTTGGTCCTGCTAGAATTTTAATTTTTAGAGCAGTGGATTATGTAGAGCTGACCGTGAGTGAAGGTAGGTTGAGGGAGATAAATTCTAACTCTTTGAAATGTTTGACCTTGTGATTTATTGATTGATATTGCGTATGCAAGACCTACTGGAAACTGATGTCTAATAAATTCTTATAAAATAGTTTTCATTCTGAAATTTTTTTTTTATTTTATAAATAAAAGAATTAATTTTATAAAGATTAACTTAAAACTTTGAGCAATGTTTATTTTTTTGTGGTTTGGTATTAATATTATTACTCCATACATTGTTTTCAGATACTTTAAACATGTCAAGTGTTCAAAATTTTCTTGACTTGACTATTCAGGAGCTCAAATTAAAAAAGATATACCTACAAAATTTTTGTACAAAATAATTCGGAACAAAATATATCAATTTAGAACTATTTCAAACAATCTACTCAACAACGACCAGAGCACTTTTGGGGGAAAAAGTTAAATTAACGGAAACTACTGAACACAACAAATTTTTTACTCTAGATCGTTCTTGAACAGTTTATAGAATAAACCTAATAATTTACTGAAATATTAACAATTTACCGAATGAATATATTTTATTTTTTTATTTACGTGCTTTAAATTTTAGTTTTCTATTTGCCGACAGATGGATTTTTATGTAGATTTATATTATATCTATATTATACACAAGAGTACCATTTTTAAGGGACACTTTTCGTGGTTTTTCGTGTGCTTCTTTTTTTTTTTGATTCAATCAATCAGTGATGATGCAGGTCGTGGCGAACAAAATCAATTTGTGTATATTTTGGGTAAACAATTTTTATAATATATTATCTGAGTTGGTTAAAGCAATATTTAATATCAGAAATTTTTGAGTCAAATTTTTTTTTATCGCATTTGGTTTTTTGCACTTTTAGTAGGAAAAAAAATTAATTAGTAGGATAATATTATTAATGTAGGTTTTAATATCACAAATTTTAGTGAGTTAGATTCTCTACTAATTCAATTTCTTTTTTTATATATAAAAAAAAAAGTTTTCTTATTATTATGTATTATAATATTAATTTATATAATATAATATAATTAAAAACAAAAAATATTTTTTAAAAATAATTTTTAATAATTATTCTCTTCTCAATGATTTCAACCAAATGGTTTCGTATTTTGGTTTAATTTAAAAAAATCTAAGCATACAAATTAATACTTATTACTATCCATACATGGAATGTATTCACAGTTGACAGTTTTGACTTGGTTTTGACACTATGATGTATCATGTAGATGTATGTATATCTATATATATTACACAAGGAAGGCCATGTAGGGAATATCTTATATTATAATACACAAAATGAACGACGTGGTGAGTAAAAAAGCAAGATTAATTGAATAGTAAATTATTTACACCACAAAAATATTAAAACTTTAACAAGTTCTGGGGTCTGAATACTTAAAACATTTCAAATAGTTACGGTTATTTCGAAGTTGAGCGCCATCTATACTCTAGAAATTTCAATTACGGGAAATTTTTAAAAACGCTTCATAAAAATTCTGTCATTTTAAATAAACACACAAACTTATAGACAAAAGTACAAAAACAAAAACACAAATAAAAATTGAAAACAAAACAAGATCATAAAAAAAAAAAACAGAAAAACAAAAATCAGATCAGATCATACTCTTCAAAAATTATATAATAAATGTTAGTTCATTTGTTTGTGCTATCATTAAAAAAATATATATGCAGTAAAACACGGTTATAATCATTCGCTAAATTTCAGTAGTATTTCTGACTATAACCGTTTTGTGACTATAAGCGTAGTAAAAAAAAAATTGCATCTTTATAAACAAAATCAAATTCAATAAAATATCTTCAAATAAATATCAATATAATAATTTTAAACTTTATTTTATTCACAAATAGCAATTCTATTATATAACCACAAAATATATATATTTGCAATAAAGAACAGAAAAAAGCTATATATAAATCAGTGTTTTAATAAAATAATTCACTGTTGACCTATTGCTATAACAGAATTATGACTAGAAACGTTTTTGACTATAAACGAATTAAAATATATCGATCTACTACTTTGAGAGTAATGAGATTTTATTGTGTTAAGTTATATTGAAATTAGTGTTAATTTCGTCATAAAGTATTAGGTATTATACTTTAATTTCATTATATATATATTCAATAATCAAGGATTCAGAAAACAACTACAGTTATACCAAAACAAATATTTCTTTTTACATAAAATTGTGTTTGAAAGAACAACTTGTGTGCAATTGCACAGGGGATTCTTTAGTTTATTATATTTTTGTTCTTATAAAAAAAATAATTGTCACAAAATAATTGTTTTAAAAAAATTCAATCATTCCATTTTCGAAGCACTTCAAATCCTGTGGTGTTCTATACACGTCAACTATCTTGGACACCAAAAAAAAAACGATCCGCGTCAAATAATAATGTTTTTTTGTCTTAAGGTTGGTAGCACTAACCTTTTGAAGTTTCTAATTTGTTTTTGAATTGTAAATAAACATTTGCTTTTGAAATTGTTTTCCATCGTTTCTTATTTTGAGTCTTCAGAAAAGTTTTAATTTATTTATTTAAAACTCAACTAAACTATTATGAGTGATTTACAGGTATGTGTTAAATTTTAATACATGTAGGGTAAAGCCTATTAAAGCCTAGTCCCACCTTTTAAAGATATTGGATCTCTTGATGAAGCAAAAAAACAATTTAATTATATTCATTCTTCTAATAGAATGGTAGAAGAAGATAATTTTGGCTTGCTAAAAACAAGATTTAGAAGTTTTTTGAATTTAAGCGAATAAACCAACTTATGTACAATTACCAACATTGTAATCAGTGTCATTTTTCACAACATATGTATTATAATGGATAGCTCTTTTAATTCTGAGGACATCAGCGATAGTGAAATCGAGGAGGAAATTGATACTGGATATTCAACTGAAAGTAGTGGCAACCGCCGTAATTATTTAATTATCTCATAGAAAAAAATATAATTTAAAAATAATTGAAATAAAATTAGTTGTAGAAATTCAAAATGTATTTAGAGAAGAAAAATAACTTATACTTAAAAATAAAAACGTAGTAAATAAATCAAATTAATTGTAAAACTTAAAAATGTATTTTCATATTTACAGAAGATCATTTTTATGAAGTTGAATTTTTAACGGACATGAATGTATCTGTAATTTCTTGGGAATCACCATCAAGTGCCTGTATTGGTCCACCACTTTAACTTAAAGTGTGCGGATTTGAGATAACTGGCCTATCTCCAAATATCTCCTCCATTTCGTTCATAAATACAGACCAATACAGGCCTCTGCGCCAGTTTGCTTGGCATTGTCTTTGGCGGACTTGTACGCTTTTAGCAAGCTGCGCATTTTATTGATAATAATTTCCACCGTTGTTTCGCTTGCCTGAAAGAAATAAATAAAAACTATACATAAGTAAATATATAATTTTAATTATCAAAACTAACCAGCACTCCACTTGAAATTAAGTCTTCCAAAACGTTTTCATATGCATGTTTTTTTTTTCTTGAATGTAAAAATTCGTTTTTACGACGGTCATAGCTTTCTAAAAGCGCCAGAGTCTTAGCTCGAGTCCAATTTCTCCTACAACTGATAAATGAAGAGAAATTATAAAATTGTTTTGTACTTTAATAAAAAAAATTAAGCATTTTTGAATTTGAATTTTAATAAATTCAAATTAATTTTATGTTATTTAAAATTCAAATTCAAATTATTTTGGACATTTATCACAAAATTACATGAGTAACCAAAAATAACAATGAAAATAAACTTACTTGTAGGAAGTTGGCCTGCAAATTTATCTGTAGGACCCACTGTTAAAATAAATAATAAATAAATAATAAAAGAAAGATAAAGAAAATTAGGAATAAACTAATTTTAATATATTGTGACGAATTTAGAATAATATTGCTGATCTAGTTTAAAGTTGAATGATTTATATATATTTAGTAAAATATAGTAATAAGAAATTATATGGAAACATTATAATTTCCTATAATTGGTTATATGTAATTTGAATAGGTTCAATATTATTATTACTGTTATTATTTAATCATATTTGGTTGCATATAATCTTGCAAGCATATAGGAATTACTCCGGATGCCTGTTCCAATATAAAATACTTCGTGGTTAGAGATTGGCACCTGCTGCCATCAAGACTGGCAATCAACTTTGCACTTCCATCATTGAATAAGCTCTAAATAAAAATTACAATACGCATAGGCATCAGCATATATAAACCCGCACGAGATAAATATCACAAAGTAAAAAGAATACTTGGTATTTTTTTTTAACAAGCATTTGATTAAGTCTGGCATGAAGAATTGCTGTACAAACTTAAAAAATGTTCACCACAGAATTATTATTTATTGCTGCGGTCATATCGTATCGAAAGACACTTTTTGGTGAAGCATCAAGGTTCCTATACACCAACTAATGAATTTATGTCAGGTGTACTACAGGACAGCGTCTTAGGTCCTGTCTTATATCTCATTTACACTGCAGACTTACCAACAATAAATGAAACAACCACCGCCACTTTCGCTGATGATACGGCCATACTGCCCTCACATAGTAACCCAGTGCATACCTCAGAGATTCTGCAACACAGAATAAACAAAGTTCAGCAATGGCTAAAAAACTGGAGAATTAGAGTGAATGGAACTCATATCACATTTTACAATAAAGAGAGAAACTTGTCCGGTGGTTGTACTTAATAACGAAGTAGTACCTCAAAAAGAGGCTGTAAGCTATCTGCGTAAAAGAATGTCATACAAACTACTGAAAACTTTAAATTTGGCTTTAACTTGAATCACAGTTAGCCAACAGGGCTTCCTAGTATAAATAATATCAGATAAATTAAATCACAATATTTAACAGTCGAAAAAAACTGAAAATTAAACAAAAAATTCATATTCTTGTAAAGTTCTAAGTTTTTTCAGAAATTATAATATACTTAAATAAAAAAAGTGAATATATATATAATTTCCGGCTTTGCTTTAAAATTTAATTTACTAATACAAGACTAATTCATACTAAATACGTATAAATACGTGTTAACACTATTAAACAAAATTTGTAAACATTCATCATCATGTTGATCGAAATAAAATTTTTAGTAGCACGTTGTGGACCCAGTAGTAGGTTCATTTCAAAAAAATGTATGGTACTTTGCTTTGTTCTACATGCCATATCTTATAGCTTATATTATTTTTGCTAAAACCTAAAACAAGTGTCACACAACCATATAAAAGTTATTTAATTAAGAAAGCTCCCAAGAACTTCCGATTTTGCCGGGCAACGCCGGGTAACACTGCTAGTATGAAAATAAATTCGAATTTAATATTAAATTATTCAAAAATCGAACTCATCAGTTCAATTTTGATAACATATAACCTGTCCTCTGTACATTTTTAAAAAATTCTTGTCCTTGATGTTGTTCCAACTTGTGCAAATTTTAATCTGTCAAGAGAATCAAAAAACTACAAATTATTTTTGTTGTGTTGTTGTTTATTGCTTAAATAACAATATCTATACTAGTTAGGCCTATTTTATATTCAAAATGAATATGACAGTTGATTAATGAATAATGAATTTTCATGCAATTGTGTACATTTCAATGTCATAATATCGTTGTATTGAATTTTTGCGATAATTTTCCTGTTGTTTTCGTTTTGCTCACAAATAAAAAATATGTTTACTTTTGTTTTAAAGGTATTCTCAATAATATGAAGTTGAAAAGTTACGTAATGCTCTTAAGTGTTGTTGTTTTTATGTAACTTGAATTAATTTGTATGTATGTATATGTAGGTAACTAGGAACAAAATAAAAAGAATAAAAAACCAAACTAGTTATTTATATTCATACTTTGCTTGAAGCCTTTCATAATCAATTTGAGGGAGAAAAAAAACAAAGAACAAAAAAACTGAGGTAATTGACATTTTAATAGTTTGACCTTTTCGTATTCGTTTATGACTTTTGTAGTGCTTTGTTAATCACAATACATAAATTTGAATTGTTATTGTGTGTTATAAGACACGATCTGATTAATAATGAAGATTTTAATTTTGTTGACATTTAATTGCGGTTTCTGTAATTTAGTTTTTTTTTATTGTTAAAATTTTGTTAAAAAAAAGTTTTAAAACAAAACAGAAATTAATTTGGAATAAGGAAGAGAATTCAAAATTACAAATTTGAATGGGATATTTAATATAATTCTATTTATAGCTCATAATATCAAACGAGTTTATTTCAGGCCATGATTTTCAGACAGGAAGAGCTATGCAAAGTTCTTATCACACACGGTATTTATTCCTTTGAAATCTAAACATGCATTTCTATGGCTATATGTACATAAGCTCTCATAAAAATTAATTTTAAAGGATTAGGGTTTCCAGGTCATGTAATATTATGTTTTTTTCTTGTTTTTAAAAAACATGTACAAAAGTGAATATTAAAAAAAATTACATATAAATAAAAGAAAAAAAAACATGAATATTAAAAAAAACAAGGAAAATAAATCTAATAAGTAATTATTAAGACGGTAGAGAAAAAGGAGGCCTACAGGAAAGCGCTGCAACGTAAAACAAGAGCAGCGTAAGAAGAGTATAGAGCGAAAAGAAGAGACGAGAAGAAAATTTTAAGGCGCAAAAAACGTTTATTCGAAAAATCTCAACTTTTGGATATAGAATCAAACCGAGACAGAGGCGAAGTACGGAGCTTTTATAAAAAAGCCAAGCAGCTTGCAGCTGGTTTCAAGCCCCGTACACATGCGCTGAGGGATGATTCGGGAAATTTGGTAACCGATACGCAAGGGATATTAGAGACATGGAAATAGCATTTTAAGAACATAATGAATGGCGCAAACATAGAAAACATAGATACGCCTCGCCCTAACCCAGTCAACTCCGAAGATTCAGATACACCCAGTCCTGCAGAAGTGGAAGCAGCCATCCGAAAATTAAAGTTCAACAAAGCTGCTGGACAAGACAACCTGCCAACTGAACTTTTTAAGGCAGGCAGTGAAGTGATGATTGAATTCATGCACCAAATCATCAAACAAATCTGGATCGAGGAGAGCATGCCTGATGACTGGAGTTTAAGTTCAATATCTCCAATATTCAAAAAGGGCGATTCCATGTCCTGCGCCAACTATAGAGGAATATCCCTATTAAACGTTACGTATAAGATCCTTTCCAATATTCTGTGCGAACGATTGAAGCCCCATTGTAACGCTGTGATAGGAAACTATCAGTGTGGCTTCCGTCCTGGCAAATCAACCACCGACCAGGTGTTCGCATTACGGCAGATCCTGGAGAAGGCCCTCGAATTTCAAATCGATACGCACCACCTTTTTATCGATTTTAAATCTGCCTATGACAGCATACATCGATCAGTGCTTTACGAATCAATGTCGGAATTTGGTTTCCCAGCCAAGCTTATCCGTTTGTCAAAAATGACCCTGGAAAATACCCGGTGTGCTGTGGTGATTGGGAGGCACATTTCTGATTCATTTCGAACGTGCTCCGGATTTCGACAAGGCGATGCGCTGTCATGTAATTTCTTTAATCTGGTGTTGGAGCATATAGTGCGACGTTCCGGTGTGAACACACAGGGCACTATATTTTACAAATCAGTGCAGCTCCTGGGTTTCGCTGATAATGTCGATATTATCGGAACATCACGACAAGCAGTCATCGAAGTCTTTTCACAGATTGAAGAGGAAGCAGGTAAAGCGGATTTTCTCATAAATGAGAATTAAACTAAATATATGCTGTCGACAAATAAAATGTCCTCACAACATCATATATGACACAATATCACTGTCGGCTCATATCATCTTCAGGTAGTTCAGGAGTTTATCTACCTTGGAACCAACAATAACTCCACCAATAACATCGATGTTGAAGTAAGGTGAAGAATTACCCTTGGAAACCGTTGCTACTTCGGTTTGTCCTAACAACTAGGTTCAAAGCTCCTATCCCAAAATACCAAGGCACAATTATACAAAACGCTCATTCTTCCGGTGCTGCTATATGGTTCTGAATCGTGAACATTACCAAAAGCAAGCGAGCATGCACTTGGTATCTTTGAGAGAAAAATTCTTCGTCGCATTTATGGTCCTGTGTCTGACGAAGGAGAAAAAGATACAATGCCGAACTATACCAGTTGTTCAACGACATGGACCTAGCTAAAAAAGCCAGAATAAGACGGCTTCATTGGCTAGGCCATGTAGAGCGTATGGATCAAAATGCTCCGGCTAGGAAAGCTCCGAAACCCCAGGGAACGCGTCGTCGAGGGAGGCCACACCTTCGTTGGAGAGATGAAGTATCGGCAGATATGAAAACACTTGAAATCAACAACTGGAGAGATTCCGCTCGTGACCGAAATCAGTGGAGGACAATTTTGCGCCTGGCCTAGGACCTTCAAGGTCTGTAGCGCCCAGCAAGTAAGTAAGTAAGTAATTATTAAAGATTAAGCTAGTTCAATAAAATAAAAATAATGAAAGAAAAATATTAAAAGTAGCAAATCATTTAAATTTAACCGAAAATGTTGATTCTTTTGATGAATTAAGTAATACGGTCGAGTGACTGCTCGGGGTTTCAGTGTGCATATTACATACCCCGATAACATGTGTACTTCTGCATAATTTAAACCATGTATTTCTCGACAAAAATGTTATATTCAATTTAGCATTTAAGATGTATTATTTAAGATTTTAAAATTAAGTTTAAATCAATTCTTTCGATTCTACTGGTAGGTCTAAAAAATATGGTGAAATCGTCAAATAAGTACTTATACGCCAGTCGCGCTTATAAAAACAATGGTTATTCTACCTGACCCTTAAACTTTTTTTTCAATTATTATTTGTTGGTTCGGTTTCCATCTAGATTCATATGCGCCTCAAAAATTTCTATTAATCAACTCTCAATATAGTCGTCGATTACCATTAAATGATAAGATGGATTACCATTAGATGGGAATCAGGAGCAATGTCTGTAAGATGTTTGGTAAGTTTATCGGCTTGATTGGAGTACTTAGAACTCGAATCCATTGCATTATATTTTGATTCGTTCTCCTTTTTTTTTTAAGCAATGACGCTTTCAGGACTGATCCGCACATACTATATCTGGCACAGTAGGTAGAGTGTCTGTCTTTCAACCGAATGGTCCCAGGCTCGATTCCCGATGAAGCAAAAATTATGCTTTATGGTTTTTTGAACTTGGTCCAATACCTTTTGTTATTGGGATCAAATAAATAACAAAACAAATTGAGAGTATAATTAGGTAACAACTTAAAATAAAGTGGAACTATGCTATTTGAGAAGATTCGGTTCCTGATAATAGTAGTAATTTTCCACATTTCATAAGTTCATCAAACCCAAAAATTTGATAAATAAATACTAGAAAAACATTGTAGTATAAACTTACAGTACCGTTACGAAATTAAGCACAAACATCTGATTCTACCTAAGTTAATGTTAAGAACATAAAAAAAAGATAATAATAATAATATCAATCGTTTAGAATTTTTTCTAAGATATATTTAATTATTGAATTCAATATACGCATATCAATTTGAAGCTAATCTAATAGTTGTTAGAGAATCAGCTTTCAACGTCAGGATTATTACTTTAATTGTTTACATATGTGGAAGTATATGTACATGTTAATTGCATAAATAATTAAATTACAATTAGCTGCTGATAAATTATTATCTGTCGTAAAAATAATTTATTTAAATATTTAATTAAAAATAATAAATAACATATTAAATTTGACATTATTTATATTAAATAAATCTAAATTATAATTTATATTACCTCAATAAATTTAATTTATCATAAATGAAATTAAACACCATATTCTTTGCCCACCACAATCTATCACACTAAATTAATGCAATAATGTTGAAAAATAATATTTCATGCATGTAAATTAAATAAGTGACAAAATTAAATAATATTAATAATATATACATACAACATACTAAATACAAATTAGAAATTATACATTGTGTCTAATTTTAGGTAGCTAGATAGGTATGTACCTACATATGTATATGCTATTATTTTGGACATTTAAAATGTCTTAATTTAATTTTAATTTATAACTTTAATATTGCTAGTGTAAGTGTAATGTATTTTATTTATAAATTTTATATTTAAGATTTTCAATTTTATATTGAAAATTGCATTAACATGCATCGATTGTATTTTTTTGGCTGTAATGTTTGTAAAATTTCAGTAATGAATTTTTTTATGATATTAAATCGATTCATAACAATTTAACTATAAGTATGTCTGTATGTGCCCATAATATATATATATATATATTTTATCGTGTATTTTATATTATTATATATTTTGTATTATGTCTAACCTCCATTGAATGTCATTATGAATTAGATCGAAATTGAGAAAACTTTCAAGAACTAAACTATGTACATATTCTAATATTAAGAACGATTAAAATTTAATTGGAAATAAGTTTTTGCGTTACGCGGTATTTTTTTTTTAAACAGAATAATAAATTAAAATTTATAAAGTATACAGAATTGTAGTTAAAAATCAATTGAATCAATGTGAGTTAGGGAAGAAAATTATAAAGCTGAACTTTATTAGTTGAATTCTGATGTAAAAATGCTAAATTGTTCCAGAGTATTAATTTGGTTTGCTGAAATGAACATGCTCCAATCGAGTATATACAAAGAGACAGAGCTACGGTGTGATCAAGCTTACTCTCAAGGAAAAATAAATACCGTAGTATTTATGGATACCAGCTAATATTTTTATAGGGTGTGGGATAAAGGACTGCTGGACCACATTATTATTGTTTATATAGTTTGATGACCTTACCTTAAAGAAGCTTTTTGCTTAAAGTGCTTATATATTTCTGATTCTAATTATGTCAGTAATACCTCAGATTAGTGTTGGTTCCATTTTATAAGTTAACTTTGGTGCAGACTTACGCACAACAAATCAGAATCATTTACTCATATATTGATGCTCAAGCAACATTGACATGGCGTTCACATGTGAACCGGAAAGTACCTATATGCTACAAAATATTATAAATACTAGCAAAAAGGCCTATCATTATGTCGGTGGTAAATAAAAAAAAAATATTTTTTGTGACACTGCACTGAAGCACTATACAAACAAGAGGTCCGGCGCACCAAGTGCCGGGACCGAAGACCTTGAAATTTTTTTTTGGCATCAGCACCAGCATCAGTCCTTAAATGTGTATTTTTCTGGAAAAAGCTTATTAATAATAAAATATTTTCGGTCCGAAAGTCGGGATCAAAGATCTTGAAAAAAAACCAAAAAAAATCGAGTAAAAAAGTCGAGTAAAAGACACTGAAGAAGTCTGCAAATAGTAGACGAAATACGCGTATTTGTGTGATAAGCATATCAGTAAAATTGAAAGGAAAATATTCGACTATTTTCGACAATTACTTATACAAAAAAAATTTTTTTTTATAGTTATCTTGATACGTAATGAATATTATTGGCATTTTGGTTTTCGGACCGGAAAATCCGTTATCCAAAAATTTTTAAAAAATTATTTCTAATAAATTTTAATAACCTTTTTCCAGAAAAATATAATTTAAACACGTGATATAGAGTTTCGGCCCCAATTCCTTGAACCCGGACATATTGTCTTCATCACATTTAACCGTTTTTGTACTGATAGAAAAAAAGAAAAATTGTAAATTCCTTGGTCCCGACACTTGGCCAGACCTCTTGTTTGCAAGAAAATACAAATATTGTTTTTAAAGCTGCCCCAAACCCTAGCTATTTACTTTTAAAACCTGCTTTTGCCGACGACAGGTAAACGCAGACGGCAAGGTTTTAGTACAAAATATATAGCAAAACCAATACTATACAAATATATAAAACAAAAATGTACAAATTATAGCTCATACGACTTTAATAAATTTAAAATTATAAGTATGTACCTTCATTACAAAACCAAATATTTTTAAATTTTTATTAAAATTTAAATATGTAATTTTTTTAAATATAAAACTTTGTCCATTATGAAATTTTGTCCATAAATGTAATTTTGTCTTGTGTAATTTTGTCTTGTGTAATTTTGTCTTGTGTAATTTTGTCTTGTGTAACCGTTTTAACGGCGTTTAAGCAAAGACAATGTTCACGTACATTATTTATATGAATAAAGCAGGCTAAAGCCTGTATCAATATTGTATCAATAATGAATGGCAGTTTTTGCGTGTAAAACCTTTTATTCAATATTGAACCAATATTGCATGGTTGTATGGTTTTGATCATAAATTTCACAATTTTGTATCAATATTGCTTCATGTAGACACATAGGCTCTTTGCATGTTCACCAAATATTCACACAGACAGTGGGCGGCGTGGTTACTATAAGATAAAGTAAATATACTGCTATAGTAAAGCTAATCAAACCTATTTGATTTAATCACCTATTTGGTCAAATAACAATATTTATATAAATAAGTTAGATACATAAAAATTTTGTTGCTGAAGTCTATTAAAAGTGACTAAGCTCGTAATGTATATATCACCCTATGTATTTGCAGCTTGTAATTATTGAATAATTATTGGTGCTTCAATGATTCCGTCAAATTAAAATTTCTTTATACACAATATTTTTTGTTTTATTATTTGCTGGAGCTCAAATAAAAATATTTTTTTTGCTAATTACTGTCGAGCAAGCTACATAAAATTGGCAATGAGAGAAGCATGGTTCTTTTAAGTCAATTTCTAAAACACTTAAAGTTTGCCCTTGTGTTATAATTATAAAAATAGCAAACAATATTTTTAAGGAAATTGAAGCCGTTTAAATTGGAAAGGGTAGTCAAATCAACAAAAGTTGAATAATATTCCGTTTTTAAAATATACAATCTAAAAAAAAAGTAGTTCGGTTGATATAGACCAAAAGCAAAATATCGTTATAAATTTAAAAAAACTTAGGTAAACTATACCTCTGTAAATTGAAAATTTAAAAATGATTATTGAAGCTTGTGGATAAAAAAAGTTTCATTATAGAACGTAGAAGCCAAGAATTTTTTTTATTTCATAAGCATATGAACCTACAAAATGTACTTGTTAACTAATAAATAATTAACCCTTTGGCTACCGTTTTCACCAGTTTAACACACATTTTCAATTTTTGGAAACAATATTATCACCCAGTTATCATTTTCATTTTAGTACCCAAGTGCCAGGATTATTAGTGAGTTTTCATTAATGAATTTGTACTTGGGAGAAGAAAAATTTCGGTGTCACTGGTAATCATCGTACGTGAGAACTGAAATGGGGATGTTTAATGGTGATACATTGGTAGCAACCGTATAAAAATAAATTTCATTTTTAGTAGATTAAATGAACAGACAATTAATGTTTAATTATTTTAAACTAAATTTTTTTATCGAAAATCCTTCGAGTTGATCCAATAATCATTAAGAGGAAAAAATTTAATCCAAAATTACTATCAATGTTTTGTCAGTATCTTTATAAGTAGTATATACTTTATATAATATACAGTATATAATATACTATATAGTAGAAATACCCACAATTTATGACCACATGCAGTAGTGGCTTTAACTAGGTGCTAAATTAATTTTTGTTTTATTTCATTAACATTGAAATATTTAATTTAATTTGAATTGAAATTTCTAAAATATAACAAAATATGAATTTTAATTAATCATTTTTAATATACATATATAAATTTATATAAATTTTCTATTTGTTTTGTATTTGTTATTAATTCTATACTATTAATATTGACCTTATTTTATCGAATAATTTATTACTTAATTTAAGATAGAGAAGGATGTAATGATGTTTTGGGCTCATAAAATATAGTTTCTGTTGTTTTGAACTTGACGGATATAGAAAACTATATTTAAGTAAAAATATATCCTGTTAGAAAATCAATATAAACTTTTAATAAGAAATTGCTATAAATATCATTATAAACTATAATTATTTAGGTAGGTATAAAATTATTCGTTCTATTTTTAGTTGGAATGTATTTATTGTTAATATACACTTTGGGTATTGGTAAATAATTAGTGGCGGTTTCTCAACCAGTTTTCGCAAAGTTCCAAATCTCGGAACCCAAAAAAGTTTTTTATTTTTTTTTCCAAAAAAATTCTTAGTTAGACCTAATTTGAAAACCCTCTAAATATTTCAACTGCCTCACTGCTTGGACAATAACGGGTTAAGATTCAAGTTGTAAAAAATTGGTTCTTTTAGCATAATATTTTTAAAAAAATTAAATTTTTAAAAATCATAAGACTTTATGAGATTTATCTGACAAGTCGCATTTATAAACTAGCAAATTATAATTTATTGAAAACAATAAAAGAGAATTAATATTTTTCAAACTAAATACATAGTCAAATGCCATAGACATTATAGATTCAATAAATAATTTAATTGTGTATTGTCTTGTTCTTTGCTTTTGGGTGTAACATGTAAGAGAAAAATCATCATATCAGTATTAATTAAACTGGTAAAAATTTAGAAGGAAAAATTAGAAACATCAGGTGGTGTTATCCAATATCAGTTTCTAAGGAAAAATTTGTTAAGTGAAGATAATAAGATCATATGAGAAAAAAATTTGTTAATATTCGTCTTTAATTTGTGTAGGTCATAAATATAGAATTGTTCATGTTTGGAGAACACATAAGATGGAATTTGGTTCCACATTCGGAATGTTCTAATTAATAAACAAATTTCCACAACTTGTCTTCTGTTATTTAGGTATTTCAACGACGTCCATTTAAATTCTACACCCCCTTTTTCACGAGAGAAGTGCTTTAGTAGAGGTATGGAGTAAATAAAGAAAGATATTTTCTTATAACTTTTTTTGTTTGTTTTGTAAAATTCTTACATTTATGGGATGAGTTCAGTTATAACCAAGTTGTATTTTTAATTAATTTCCAAGAAAAATTAAAAAAAATATTCTAAAACTTTCATGTTCAGAATCAGATTCGAATTCGAGACTTTCTGATTATTGTCCAGTTAACATAATTATTACAGCATGATCAATCGGTATAAAATCTTCGATTAAATATAAATATACAATAAAATAATATACAATAAAAGTGTAATGAAACTTATATGGACTATTCAAATATGGAACATTAAAAGGTCGTCAAATACGTGGACCCAATTTTTAATTATCTGCAATGGATGAACAATACTGTATAATTCGAAATTCTTTACTGAGTTTCGCTCTTAATTTTTGCAATGCACTACGCTGCTTCCCAATAATTCTATACTGAGTAATTTGGATTATTATGGATTAAAATATAAAAAAATACTTTACAAATTGAACAATAAAAATATATATTTCCCCTCTCCAATAGAACCCCTTGTTATATGTGTACATTGCATCTAATTATGGGCAAATGTTGGTAACAGGTCGTATACAGTACACATCCCCTAACGTGTGTCACTGACAAAATCTAGAAATGCCCATTGTTCATCATCTCAGCTCTGCTAATAAATCCGACTCTCATCTCCTCGAAGGTAACAAAAATATCTGCAGGCGCTCCCTGGTAATTTGCTTACGCAAGGCTAATGATACATGAGAGAACTTTGCGCATTATCAAAGTAATCGAACAGTTTAGGAATTATCTAGTCAAAATTCTAATAAAGAAGAATATTTTACACATGAAGAGCGCACAAAATAGCGATGTAAACTGGGATTTTGAAAAAAATGTAAAAGTAAGTCGGTAGGCAGACTGGATAATCAAACAAAGCAAAAAAGGGTAAGACAATAAATGAAAAGCTGAATCATCACCAGAAATCATACACTATGATGATACTTGTTAAGGTTCCAATCGTATAAACATTTTCGTCAACTCTGCAATACATCTGTTAATTGATGAAACACAGAAACAATTAATATATTTTAGAAAATCTAGGTGAGCCAATTCTACATTGGGACACATTAATCATTCACATGATATGTTCCCGGCATAACAAAAATAGTTTGCGTGAATGGGAAATACAATTATCAACAAAAGACATGCCTAAATTAACTGAACTAATTCAATTCTTAAAAAAAAGATGTCAAATACTTGAGTCATTGTTATCATCACCATCACAACAATATAATGTTATTAGTTCAAGTAAAAACTATTCAAAACCGATACGTGGAAGTTCAGCATTTGTTACAGCACCAGCACAATCAATTAAATGTCCAATATGTGAAGAAAATCATTATAACCATTGAAATAAATTTTTAGAGAGAGAAGAGATCCCTAGAGAGAAGTGACCGAGTAAAGTCTTTAAAACTTTGTTTTAACTGCCTTAAAAAAGGTCATCTAATTCATCAGTGCAGTTTATTACATTATAGTTTTAAGAAATCATCAATAAATGATTTGTCAAAAAGAAACAATGAGAGTGGTCATGCAACACAACATGTAATGACAAATGGTGTTTCCAAACATACTTCAAGCAGTGTATTTCCATCTACAGCAGTAGTCAACATTTGTGATTCCGATGGAATAGTTCATGCAATAAGAGTACTTTTGTATAGTGCATCACAAGTGAATATTATAACAGAATCAATGTGTAATTTATTAAAAATCAAGAGACAACTAATGTCCATGAATATCAATGGAATTAATCAATCAATTACAAAAGTATCACAGTCAGCTAATATTACAATTGCATCACAAGCATCAGGTGAATTTAATATAAACATAGAGTATATTATAATGAAAAAAATCTCAGGGGTATTGCCCACACAATTAACAGATACAAAGAAACGGAAGATACAACACAGAATTCAATTAGCTTAGCAAATCCATTTTTAATATACCAAACAAAATAAATATGTTATTGGTGCAGAATTGTTTTTCAAATTGTTGTGTATTGATCAAATTAAATTAAGTGAAAATTTACCAATTTTACAAAAGACGGTATTAGGATGGATTGTGGCAGGCAAATGTGGTTTATGACAACAGCAACAACCACATAGTTCATATTTTGCATCTTGCCTATTTTCATCATCAGAAGAAGCTGAATTAAGTAATCAATTATAACTATCTTAGACTATTGAAGATACAGAGTCAAAAGTGAAACAGTTTACAAACGAAGAACAAAGATGTGAATTCAACTGGTCGACTTATAGTAAAACTACCCTTTCGTGAGAGAAAAGAAAAAATAGGAGATACACGTGACATAGCATATAACAGATTCTTAGCAGTAGAAAACAAATTGGAGAACAATCAACAGATACGTCAAGATTATAATCAGTTTATGACGGAATTCAAAAGTCTAAATCGCATGACACAAATGATTGACAATGTAAATACATCAAACTCAGCATATTTACCACAACACTGTGCAACAAAAGAGTCAAGTACCACAACTAAATTGCGTGTGGTGTTTGATGCTTCAGCAAAATCGTCAAGCGGTCTATCTTTAAATGAAACATTAATGGTCCAAACATTCAACAAGACTTATTCCAGAGTGCACTGCGATTTCGTATAAATACTGTAGCTAGGGTTGTCGATATTGCCAAAATGTACCGGTAAATATTGATAGATGAAGATGATCAACATTCTCAACGCATCTTCCGGCGTGATTCTAAAAGTGATATGCTTCAAGAATATAAATTAAATACATATGGAACTGCAAGTGCACCATATTTAGCAACAAAATGCATTCAACAGTTGGCTATTCTTGATGGACATAATTTTCCAAAAGCAGAAGAAGTTACGTGATTTTTATTTGGATGATATTTTAACAGCTGCTGAAAGTATTGAAAGCAACTATATTAATAAAAGAATTAAAACAGTTATTATCTCAAGGTGGTTTTGCCCTCAGGAAGTGGTTATCAAATAGCAATAAATTATTATCAGTAATTCCAGAATCAGATAGAGAACTATAAGTTCCACTTAACTTCGACAACGACCAATCATTTAAAACATTAGGAGTAAAGGGGTTTCCAACATCAGACACATTTCAATTTTCTGTAAATAAGCTTAGTGCAATTAAAATAAAAAGATCTATATTATCAGATATTTCTACAAATTTTTATCCCTTGGGACTATTGGAACCAATCATTACTGTGGCAAAATTGATTATGCAAAAATTATGACAACTTCAAATAAATTGGGATGAAAGTTTGTCTGTTAGTATGTTTTCTGAATGGAACTCATACAAAAATCAAATTCTAAATGTGGAATAAATCAAAGGTTAACAGATTAATCATAAATATTGAGCAACCAACTCACTATGAAATAAAGGGATTTTGTGACGCACCACAAAATGCATACGGAGTGTGAATATATTTATAGTACACACAAATGGAAATACACTTCATCTGATTTTTTGTGCTCCAAATTTTGAGTTGCCCCATTAAAAACGTTAACAATTCCTAGATTGGATGCATTACTATTACCACGATCGATAAATAGCATTATCAAATCACTACACATTCAAATACACAAAATATCAGCATATACAGATTCAACTATTGTATTGTCATGGATTGCAGGTGATGCAAATAAATGGAAAACATTTGGGCCCAATAGAATAGTTGAAATTCAGCCAAATATTTCATCAGAAAATTGGCATCATATTTCAACTCACCAAAATCTAGCTGACATGTTATCCCGTGGAGTTGATGCATCATGCATAATAAATAACAATCTATGGTGGCACAAAAATTCAGTAAAACAAGTGAGATTTTAAACGAACATCTTATTTCAAACGAGCAAAAATCAGTGAAAACTTTTACAATACATACTAGCAACAGCAAATGAGATGAGAATCAATATATTGTTTTCAATGAAATTTTAAATAATCATTCAAATGTTTTCAAAATTCAAAGTCATGGCATACTGTTTGCGATTTATTTTAAACAGTGAAAGTAAATTAAAAAAAGAAGAATTACAATGTGCATTAAATATTTAAATATATTCAAAAAATATGTTTAAGAAAAGGAATTAAAATTCGATATAAATTAGTTAAAAAAGAAACAGACATTGTCAACTAATTCTAGAAACAAATAATATTCTCAGAGTGGGCGGTCGCTTGTATAAATTAAATGCAACATTTGATGCCAAACATCAAATATGCATCGTAAAAAGATAGCAAAGCATCGTTTAACAAGATTAATTTTCGAATATTATTACAAACAACAAATACATATTGGTGCTCAGTCATTATTAGCAGTTATTCATCAACTTGTATTGGCCAATCAATGGCAAAAACATTGCAAAGGATATTGTTCGAAAGTGTATAACATGTAAGGTAAAACCAATGAATTTAGAGCAATCAATGGAATCGTTGCCTGAAACTAGAATACATCCAACCAAGGCATTTTTAAATTGTGGTATTGATTATATGGTGGTCCAATCACAATTTTGTTAAATACAAGGAAGGGACGTAAAACTACCAAAGCTTATATAGCATTATTTGTATGCTTTGTTTCAACATCGAATTGGTTAGCAACTTAACAACGGAGGCGTTTTTAGCAGATTTAGGAGACGTTTCATTGCCAAAAGAGGTAAATGCCTAAATATTTGGAGTGACAATGCAACAAATTTCATTGGTACGAAAAACGAAATATTAGAAATATCAAAATTAATCAACTGCATGCAACATAATCAGGTAATTTGCTAATGAGATGCTAGTTAGATGAGATGCTAATTGAAAACGGTATTCAATCGCATTTCATTCCAGGGGGACCACCACATATGGAAGGCATCTGGGAAGCTGCAATTAAATCTGGCAAACATCACTTACCTCGTGTCATGGGCACTTACTTGTACACATTTGAAGAGTTTTACACCTTATTGACACAAATTGAAGCATGTCTTAACTCACGACCTATATCAGCCATGTCATGATTCAAATGACTTGAATCCATTAACGCCAGGTAATTTTTTAACTGGTGATTCATTAACTTCTGTTCCAGAACCAAGTTTATTAACAGAGAAGATAAATAGAATGTCGCAATGTCAGTTAATTCAAAAAATGAATCAAAATTTTTGGAAGCGTTGGTCCAATGAATATATTACATCACTACAAACAAAAAATAAATGGAAAGTCGTCGAGATAATATTGAAATCAATGATCTTGTACTGATTAAAGACGAAAACAAACCTCCTCTTAAATGGTGCTTTATTAAAAATAAATATAATTGGTGAACGGAATCGGTTAAGGTCCCAATCGTATAAAAATATTCGGCAATTGGATACCACCATACTGTACATTGTATACCAGTCAGCAATAATCTCAATTTTTTCAACAAAATAAAATAGACTTTGACAGAAAAAACTTTAGTGAAAATAAAACTATAAAATTATTAACATTAACAGAAGTAGCCTTTTAAAAAGAGTATTATATTTATAAACATTAATACAAAATCAAAAATAAATGAATTAAGCTTCTAACACTGAATTTATTCCTTGTTTTATTACATTATTGCTAAAATAATTTGTTTGTGACAATGCTTAACAGATGACAGAACGATAAGAACTGAGATGATAAGAACTTAAGCGCAGGGATTTTAATATAATCGCGGCGAGTAATCTGAAACAAAAAATCAAGGAAAACGAAGAGAAGATATTAGTTTCATTCCCGCTATTTATGCTCTCCTTCGATAGCGATTAAGGTAAGAAAAAAAAATTTTGACATCAGATATATACAAAACGTAGTTAACATGGAGGCTCACCAATGCAGAAAGTGTCTAAGATACGGGCATACTAGGAAGTTCTGTTATAGGACAGCATTTATGTGTTAAATGTGCTGGAAATTATTTATCAACCGATTGCAATAAGCCCAAAACAATGGCACCAAAATGTTTAAACAAAATGTTTCCACAATTAGATATTAAAGCAAGTCTGTGCATAAGGTATTCAAATATGGGGTTGTGCTAAACAATTACATATTCAAACTATCCAAACGTTCCAAAACAAAGTATTGCGAAAAATTGTTACTGCCACATGGTTTGTTCGCAATGCTGATATTCATAGGGATCTCAGGGTTACTCTCATAAAAGACGAATAAAAAAAATTGGCTGTACGCCATAAAAGTCGTCTCCCTCGTGTTAATGTTGAAGTTTCACATTTAGCTGACAATCACAACTTTGTTGGAACACTTAAGCGGACGAAACCGCTCGAACTGTGTTAGGATAAAATCTTTTATCTTACAATAATTCCTAATGGAATTTTGTTTGATCAAAGATATCTGAGGTAATAGAGTTTGAAAATTGTATTAATGGTTCTTAAAGACTATATAGTTTTAATTTTAAAAAGGAATGAAGTTTTTTGTGCGTTGAAGTCGGCACAGTCCTTCACTTCGTTCTTCCCCGGCACATAGAACCGAAGTAGAAGGCTCTTTTAATGATTTTCATCTATCTGAAATTACATCTAATTAAAATATTAGTGTTTGTGTATGTTCTATTTAGAAAATTAATTTATTGGGTAGATTATTTTATGTTGGTGTGTGCTGCTTAAACATATATAATCAATCAATAATAATGTCCATCTATCATCCTCGGGTACTAATATTTTCTTGTTTTTTTTTTTTTTTTACTTTTTATTTTTAATGTCGGCAAACCTGCATCTTTGTAATATGAAAATTACATATATGCAAAATATAAATTTATTTTTACTTTAATTATTCTTGAATCAAACAAAAAAAAAAAATTTTTTTTGTAATAGTGATCTTTTTAAGTTATCATAATTTAAGAATCTCAATCAATTCAGTTAGCAAATTGTAATCACATACATAATCTTCTAACTGTGTTGCTGTATAATATACTACATATGTACATTTTGCTTTTTTTGCTTTTTCCAAAATACATATTATTTTTTATATTTATCTCTTTAAGCAATTAAAATTACCATAAAAGTCTACAATAAATAAATAAAAATTTCTATTATAATGAAACAGTCATCATTACTGTAGTTACGTCTCAAACTAATCTATTCAATTTTAGTGTTGTTTGTTAAGTTTTCTATTACATACAATGAAAATCCACAATTTTTTTTTATATGTATTATTTACATATACATACGTATAATATGCCACCTTACTAGCAATGTTTGTTATTGAAATGAAAAAATAGTAATAATAAAAAATAAAAAATAAATAAAATATAATTTAAATAAGAATCAAAAGAAACCCCAAAATATACCGTGATTCGTCGCGCGATCACGTCTGGTTAATGTTTACGATCACCTTCGGTAATCTTGGGGTTCAATGATGTCTGCTTCATTTTTTATAGTAATTTTTTTTAATTCTACAACACTATTGTATCAAAAAGAATTTCTGGTTGAGTATTATAAAATGGATGTCAATTTTAGAATGATTTTGTTCTTAATTTTGAAGTATTAGAGAATAATTAGTGATAGATGATGAAATCTGAAATCAATTGGCATTAGCAGAGAAATTCATTTACATTTTCTTTTAATTTTAAATTTAAATTTAGCTTCAAAACATTTGTACATACTTGACATTATTTAAATTTATTTTGATTTTCCAAATATATTGGTGGTTGTGTTTACAACTGAAGTTTTTTCTATACTTATTTCTTTACTTTAATCTTAAAATTAAACTTTATACTATATTATTTCCAACCTAGTGACTCGATATGAGAGTTACTTGCTGCAGGCAGAGAACATAATATAGGCTGTCACAACGTAGGCCAGCGTCTTAACTTTTACGTAGGCCAGTATTTTATATTTAATTAAAAATAGGGTAAACGAATAGAGGACGGTACATTTTACGATTTTTAGTACAAATTGGTGGAAAATATCAAAGTTGCTTTCTCTATGCTATTGGTTGTTTACAATAACCAGCAGTGCATGAAGTAAAAATAAAATACAGACTTTTTTTCTTTTGATTTTATGGTTTTCTTAATTTCTTCTACTTGAATATTCTTTATTATTATATGTATTCATTGATAATATATATGTAATCCTACATAATTTCAAAATCAATTCTGGAATATACATATCTATCTACATATTTATCACAATAAGAAGTATTTTCATTATGCATACACATACACTAAGTACACAATGCGATAGCTAAGTAGAAAATTTTTTTGTTTACGTTTTCTTATTTTATTATTTTGTTTTTTTTTTATATATCTCTTTTCTTTCTTATAACATAAAAAGAGAATTGCAAATTTTATTTTGTTTATTCTCTTTCTCCTAAAATTTTAAGTATTGATTTTTATTTAGCGTGAGTGTATGTTGATATTAGCCCCGCATTAGGGAGTTTTATGATAAAAGTTTTAGCACAAAACTTTCCATATGTTGACACATATATTTGTATATTATCTGGGATCGAAATCTATTTTACAAACTCAACTTTCACAAAATACTTTTTATCAAACTTTAAATTTTCGCAAGCTTTCTTTTTGCAAAAATCCATTTGGCTAAGTAACCCATTTCTTCTAATGAGACACTTCGCAAAATATATTTTTTGTAAACCTTTGTCAACACAGCAATTGAAAAATTTCAGCTCGGAAATCCAAGTATATTAAAAAAAATAAAAATTTGTAAAAGACATGCAAATTCAAAAAAATTTAGAAAAAAAGATGATTACAAAGAAGCTAAATTTTTGTTTTTAATAGCCGATTATTTAAATTTGAAATAAAATTTATGAATATCAAAACTAAAGGTTTTTTTTAATTTTTATAATATTATTGAAAACAAAAAATTAACAGATAGACTTTTTTCAAATCACATTTTGACATATAAAATAAGTTTTTACGCGTGCATGTGTAGTTTGCAAAACGTGAATTTATACCAATATAGTTTTGGCAAAAAAGCCATTTGCAATATGTCTTTCAATAAACTGTCCTATACCCATATTATCTTTGATAAAGGCATACTAACCATCTTTCAGCAAATATAAATTTTTATAATTTTTTTTGGAAATATTCTTGATTAGTTGTATGTGTTTGTTTTGTTTTTTATTTTTGAGAGAGTAAGTTCCAATTTTCAGGTCTATAACGCGTTAGGTTTTCGAATATTTTTGACATGTGCTAGAAGTTTACGCTAACCGAACCAGTCTGAATTTTGAAAAACGGTAAAAGACATTTTTTTTTATTGTTGAGGAAGTAGCTATTTTTAGGTTTAGCTATATTAAGAACCTGTCCGGTATTAAAAACAATAATTTATGCCAGAAACCTTCGAGGAAGTGTACAACTTCTCAAAGTTTCATAGCGGACCGATGAATGTTGTAATAATGCATAAAAGACAAAAACACATACAGTTATTTTTATATAAACACTAGCTGTACCCGGTCCGTGTTGCTGGCCCAAAATCCGGATAATAGAAATATCTAATTTAAAATATTTTTTTAAAGACATAAATTTAATCTTATTCATTCATTTTATTGAACTCTTAATGAAATCACATCAAGACTTGGACACATCGTACCATCAATCATTACTTGCTTTGAAAACCTTATATCAAGCTGCGATTCTAAGGTTTATTTTTCTAGTTTTAGTACACTTTTACAAATTGAAAGCAAATATTTCTAAAACAAAAATTTTTTTGCCTCATTTTATTTTAAATGTTAATTGATTTTAGTTATTTCTTATTATATAAACTTTAAAACAATTATAAGAATTTAAATAATAATTAGAAAAAAATATTATTTATGTGGCAGATGTTTAATTAGGGTGTTATATTCATTTATATTTTGTTACATTAATATTATAATTTAGATACAAATATGTAACTCACATGCCGATTGTCTTTAAGTTTACGTAAATAATTTAACGTCTACCTTTTCGAATTTTGCAAACGGATTCTACAAAACAATATTTGAATAATAAAAATAATCGACTTCCGTTTCACCAAACATATTTTAGGTACTTATATATAATAATTTCTTGAAAAAACAACAAATTTTTTTAAACGAAGTTAGAGTTATAAAAATTTATTAATTAATAAAAATTAAAACCTAAAAATAAAATCTGCTTATTTCTTTTAAAATTACTAACAGTTTTAGAAAACGGATGTTATTGTTGTATTTTTGAAGGAGTACCTGATCGGCTTCAGTTTTTCCAAATAATTTCTTGAAAAAAACAAATATTTAAAAAAAAAAACAATTATTTTAAAAAAAAAACAAATATTTTTTATTTAAGTTTAAATAATAATAAAGTTGTAAAACATAATAAATTGGCTAATATATAATCTGTCAAAACAAAAAAACGAAAAATCTCTCAGAACTTATATATGAATATCTATTTTATTTATGATGGAATACCTGAAATACAATTTTCAGTTACATAAAAACTTTAATTTTTTAAATATTCCTGATAGGCGATGGATGTTGTATGACAGCTGCCCGAACCACTAAAAAGTTTGAAAAACGGTAAGAGACGTATTTTTTATTTTTGAGGCAGTACCTGAGCACAAATTTTCAGCTTTGTAACACTTTAGATTCTTGAAATATTTGTGATAGATGTTGGGCAGGTATGGCAGCTGCTCCGAATTTTAAAAAGCGGGCCTATAACTTTCCCCTTTATTCCAGTAATGTACTCTGAAAATATCATCCAAATCGATTCAGTAGTTTTCGAGTCTAACATAAAGACAGACATAAAGCCAGACATAAAAAATTTCATTTATATATACATACGTATATATGTATATAGATATATAGATTGAATTTTTTTTGAACGAATTTTAAAAATAATTTCAATAAAAAAATATTTATTTTAAAATTAAATTTTATATTTCAAAAGAAACCAAAAATAACAACAAGAGAAAAAACAAATCAATTTAAGATCTACTTTTGTTGTTTTTTACTTGCTTTTCTTTAGCTTGCATTGTTATTTATTTTATTGGGCGATGTAGGGTCAAAATAAATTTTTATTTTATATTTGTATTTTGGAGAAATAATTTTAAGCGGGTGTTAGCTCAGTTGGTTGAGGTGTCACGTAAATATCACATGGTTTGTGAGTTCTATTCTCCTTTGAGACAATTAATAATTAAAAAAAAGTTTTTTTAACAAAAAAAACTAATTTTTAATTATTATTCTCAATTATTTCAACACACACGAAAACTTTAGTTTAGAATAAATCTAAGAAACTCTTCTAAGCATACAAATTATGTATATTGTATACATATTACTTATACATGAATATTGACAGTTGACCTTGACAGTGCAGTTGACACTATTTATTGATGTATCATGTAAATGTATGTATATTATCATCGTGCTTTATAAAATGTTTGATTAAATTAATATAAGAGATTATGTGTTAGTTTTAGTTCGATTCGATTCTCTTTTGATGTTGGGTCAATTTTTTTTCGTATTATTTATGGATTATTGCATTTGATTTTTTGGACTTTTAGTTTAGTACGAAAAAAAATGAATTAGTAGGATAACATTAATATAGGTTTTAAAGGAAAATTTATTAAACATAAGTATTTCCTTTTCAGATATGTACACGGAATTTAAGGAATTTAATTTATATGATTTTACAGATTAACACATTTTAAAGAAACATCAACCCCAATGCAACAAAGAGATAACTGAAATAATGTGATATTTTATTGTATGTATCAATTAAAATTTTATTGTTAAAATTTATTTTACAGATTTTATATTAGTTAGCGTCAATCCTAATAACTGTTTAAAATATCAGCACATAGTTTAAACTTACGCTCCTTGCTTTTATTCATGGTAAGTTCATATATTTGCTTTTTTCGTACAAAAATTTTATCTAACATTATTTTTTCCTGTCTGAAGTCAAATGTTAGAATTACACACATATCATTTTTTAACATACCTTGAACTACCCAATTTATTTTCTCCTTTTTAGTGCATTTAAAGTTGATACCAAAACTGCGTAACCCTTGTAAAAAGCAAGTTTTTAAAAAGTTTTTTTTTTTAATCTTTATTTTTTTCATTGAAATTTGTATGACATAATGTGCATTGTGTAAGCAAAAACAAGTAGAAGTTAATTTATCATTTATAAAAGAAGTGTAAAATATTGCCAGAAAAATGAATTAAGTTTTATTTATTTAACAAATTGTATTAAGGGGAAAGAATAGTCTTTTGAAATATTTACAAGATTAATATAGGTTTACAAATAGGTTTGAGGAAAATATCAATATCATCATCATGTTTTTGTACTACAAATTTGTGTGAGTTTTGTTTTTTTAAAATTTCTATTACCTTCGTTACTCTTAAATTTTAATTTGTCATTTTGTTCTAAATTAGTACTCTATTGGATTCTAAGTATAGTTCCACGGCCTTTCCTTTTCTAAATAACAAAAATTATGTTAATGAAAACAATAGGTAGATAGAAGCATTTCGGTACGACCATTCTTAGAATTCGATGTGAGTTGGAAATATTATGGAACATTTCTTTAATTGATTGTATATTTGCAAAGTCACACTGGTGCTATTATCAGTTCTATTATCCAGTTCTAATCACAGTTCTATTATACTTCGAAAATAATATAAATTGGAATTCAGTTCATTTTTTGATGTTGGAAGTATCTCATCGAAGAATACTCTTTATATACGCAACGGAACTTATTGGCACTGTAAATAAGATTAAATCAGAGTTTAAAAGATATTAGGAGGTATAATTTTAATAGTTTAAACACTAGTAATTAATCTAATGAATCTACCCTAACTTTTTTCGATAAGAATAATGGCTTTGACCGCAACAATCTAGATCTAATTATTTTTATTTTACTCACATCTATATTTTCTCGGCGTTTGTAATTTACAGTAATAACTTAAAATAAATTCAAAAATTAGAAGAGTTAATTATTTTAATAGGTTCAATAAATATTAATGTTTACAAATTTATTTATTAACACAATTAATGTCTGTGTGTCTACAACCCTACAACTATTAGTTACTTAATATGTATATGCTTTTCTCATTTAGTCATTACATTAGATTAGTTACGTAATAAATGGTTATGAGCATGTTCTATGTTTACTTATAAAGTAGTTAACCATCGTTCAATGCTTTTTTTATAATAATATAATAGCAGTTAGAGTATGACTGCTAAATTAAATCAAATATTCACGTCTTCTAATAGATACCTCTGTATCTTGAAAAATAAATATCATTAGTATTGCTAATAAGTTTTTATTAAAATAATTATACACCATGTTGATTCTGTAGCATGATTCTCTGCAGCTGATGAAAGCTTTTTGTATTTTTTCAATTTATTATTTTGAACAAATAAAATTGAAGAATAAATAATAAAATATAAAAAGTTAATAATAATAATATATGTAATTGTAATAAATACTACTGTGATTGTATTTAACATAATATTCACATATACAAACCACTTTCAATAGAATAAAAGAAAAATGAGAAAAAATTGAATGCGTTTTTATTGACATTGACCTTGATGAATTTAGTAGAATAGTAGAATAATTATATTAGACTCATATGTCTACTTGTAGTATTAAATGTAATGTGGGTTTAAATTAGTGATGCGATGACTGTATTTTAACAGAGGATATTAGCATTAGATAACTTCCTAGTTTATTTTTAATTTTAATACAATTTGTTTTTTACAATTTTTCCAATATATGAATTGAAGATTTCTTACACTAGTATTCTACAAGTTATATTTAAGTTTATATATTATTTTCTTACCTTGAAAATGGCCTCGCTATATAATTCAGAGTTATTTGAAGACTAGTTTTATTATTTGTTTAATTTTATAAAAATTTATAATTACCGATGAAAGCACTCCGTCCATTTTTACATTAGACTTTTTATATCGATTTTGGTTTTATTGGCAAAATGTGTATTCACTGTTTATACGTTGATTTTAAATAAATCTTTTTAGTGGTTTAATATAGCTAGATAAATATAAAATGTAGTTGTCTACTCTATATGTAAAAACAGATGGTAGGAAAATAAAATCTAAAAATTCTACGTTACCTGAACGCTCAACGACACATAGGAAAATATAAATATGAAAAAGTAAAAAACAATCGGTAAAAAATAATAATAACTAAAAAATAAATAAAAAGTAATTAAAAAAAAAATTTACAAAAACAAAAAAGTGTAAAAACGAAATAAAAACAAACTTCAAAAATAAGCAATTGTGAATATTCAAAAATGCGCAATACGGTTGAGCTCTAGAATATTTTGATGTAACAAACTTTAGCCTAGGAAAGCTATAATTAAATGTATGCTGTTTTATCGGCAGAAAGTATTTTCGACTTCCAGTTGACCTGAAGATTTGAAATTTTCCACGATGGTAGGGTTTAGGAGCGTCATATAAGGAAATATCGAAAAGTTCCAAAAAGTTATAAGGGGAGAGGGTTATTTTAGATTTTCTTTTTTTTCATGACGTCACTATGTGTTCGTGTGTTTATGATAGGCAAATTTAAAACAAAATTCGCAATTTTTAATCATAGACGTTAGACTCATATTATAGCCTCATATCATAATGAAATTTAAATAACAACATATTAAAAATAATTATTAGTATGCATTTAAATATTAAATTTTTTTTTTTTAAATAAAAAAATTTTACGCATTGTATTCAAATATTAGTTTAAAATAAAATGAATGAATAAGATTAAATTTATGTCCTTAAAAAATTATTTTAAATTAGGTATTTCTATTATAGGGACTTTGGGCCACCAACGCGGACCGATTACAGCTAGTTTGTAATATACAAGAGCATGATTAGTAAAGTCACACTTTTCGTGTGATTTTGTGAGCCTTTGATTTTGATTTTCATTCAATCAAACAATAAATTTTTATTTTCTGTCTGTATTTTGGTGAAAGAATTTCAATCCGATATTAGCTCAGTTGGTTATAGCGTCATTTTAATATCAGAAATTTTTGTGAGTTCCATTTGATAAAAAAAATATTTTTTTTGTTAGAATCATTGAAGCAACAATAATTACAATAAGACATTAAGACAACAAAAAACAATATTTTTTAATAAAAAAAAGTAATTTTTATTTATTATTCTCTTCTCAATTATTTCAACAAAACATGAAAACGTTTAGAATAAATCTAAGCATAAGCAAATCATACAAATTATACCAACTATATTTAGAACCGTTGAGTTGTTCCAAATTCCCTTCCTCCCTACTGAATATGGTAAATTCGATCCAATCACTAGAATGATCCGTGAAGTAAATTCTAAATCTAGTTCTTTTGTTACTTAGTTTTTAATTGTTAAAAAACGATTATGTTTTAATGTACGTACAAGTGAGACTAACTAACAACTTTTGTCCTTTTAACTTTGATACTTTCGTCCTAACTTTTGCAAATATTTTTAATAAATGTGTAGCTATTAACATAGGTATTAACTTATGACTTTTACCCTTCTACTAACAGCATGTAGGTATCTGGTTTAGTTTATTTTTAGATTTTTCTAATCAAAGGTGGCGGTGTTTTACTAACCTTACACCTACTGGATGATGACTAATTGCACAATTAAATGAAGCAAGCCTTCTTCTAGAAATTGACGTCTGATGTTCTTGCTTTAAGCATAAATCTGACAAAAATATACTACATAGTTACGTCGGTAACCGTGTGGTCAAGCACTCAAGTCAGGACTATAGTAATGTAACGACCGAAGACCAGGGATTGAAAGTGAGAATCGAAAGTTTTTTCATATGGTGAAAATTACTACGAAATACGTAAACAAAATTTTTTTTCTCTGCTTGTGTATGTAATTGCACAGAATCCTAAGTCTACATATATTAGAAGTCATGACACTGCGGAGAGAATACTCATTTTGTACGTTTTTTATACAGGTAGCATAGGAAAAATAGCGTACCCATTTTTTAAGTCTAAATACTGAAAAAATATAATTTATAGTTAATATAATAATTCGAGTTTGGTTCTAAGAAGGAATTAAAATTTTGTATTTTTTAGATCGAATAGTGAAAAAAAAATATTATATACTTTAATGTTTTATTATAAAAAAATTAATTTAAAAATGACCTTGCCATTTGAAAAAAAAAAAATATTTACGCTTTTCAAAAGAGAGCACAAATTTACTACACTACTGGAAATAAATATTGTGTCTGTCTTTAATATCATTTTTTTAAAAATTATATCCTAAAAATATTGTCATACTATAAGCACATAACAAATTATTTCTAATCACAACTTTCACTATTTTTCTTTTAGAGATTTTAGTATAATAGAGGAACAAAAAAAATGAAAAAAAGTGAACTGAGCTAAATATTTTTTTAAATTTTAAAATATATTTTATGAAATATTTTTTATACAGAAAAACCCGGTTAATTTTCCAAAAATGCGCGATTTTTAGGTTACTTAACCGAAAAAGGTAATTAATTGCTTTAATGGGTACTTATAAAAATTCGGATAAGTTCCCCATTAGGAAGCTAAACGAAAACGTTTGATATAGGCAAAATAATATAGAATTTCACACAATATTATAGCATGTTTAATAAAATTAAATTTTAATTAAAATTATCTGTTCCTAATCAATATTTTTTTTTTGTTTATATTCTTGACAGTAACTTAAGTAGGATAACCTTTTCGTGCTTAATTAATTACGGTACTGCAATTTTACACTACAATATCTACAATATTTCGAGTATTTTGATTTAACAAATTACTGGCTTATCTACTCATTAAATGTGGAAAACTACTGCTATTGTCAGGAACTAAGCCTTCTTAAATAGAATAGATCCATTTTATTTTTTTATTTAAGTTGTTACCGGATTATACTCTCAATTATTTTTTATCATTTATTTAATCCCAATGACAAAGCGTACTGGACCAGGTCGAAAAACCGATAAATAATTTTGCTTCATCGGGAATCGAACATGGGACCTTTCGGTTGAAAGACAGGCGCTCTACCTACTGCCATCCAGTTGTTTTAATAATCTGGGATCTAGCACATCAATTAATTAAATGAATGAAAACTACTGCTTTTGTTAGCAATTATTATTAAATATCAGCTATTAGCAAATGATAACCTCAACAATTTTAATATTATTACTTTTTTCTTTTATTATGTTTGTATACACAGTGATTTACAAATTACATCTACTGTTTGGTTTTATTTATTTTTCTTATATAGAAGGCTTAAAACTCCATTCAAACCGGTCAAAATTTTTTTTTTTTTTTTTTTTTTTTTGTTTGCGAAAGATAGGAGGTAATCCCCGAAGGACATCAAGAGCTCCAGCCGCGTGTGCATCTTGATAGTGTAGGAATCGAACCCACTAAAGCCCACCTATCTTTTTCCGTTATAACCAATCTACGTAAGATCGACTAATGACTTTTTTTTTTCGTAAATTTTCGGTCGCGTCTTTAGGAAATTATTATAGTGATAGTTTCCGTGGAGGATCGCTAACATCATAATAATTACCGTGTAGGAACTTTATCACTATGATATTTCTCGTGAAGGAGATAATCACAGCAATAGCTCCGCGTGGGAAGATTTTTTAGATTTTTTCGTAAAGGAAAATTATTGAAATAAAAATTTCCGTAAAGGAAACTATTATCGTAGAATTTTCCATTTTAGGTCGTGACCAGCTCGTGGGGTTTCGTTCTCTTGAGTCGACGGATACTGCTGTCGATATGAAGAACTGCTGCCATTTCCGAGTTCACATGAGTTTGCAATCTCTGCTCGTGTTTGACTGCATGTTTCTTGATCTCTTCCGTGACTGTTTCAATGCGCAAGTCACGGTGGAGATCTTTGTTACGTATGTACCATGGTGCATTTACTATACCACGGAGCACTTTATTTTGAAATTTTTGCAACATTTCAATGTTGGTTTTCTTTGCACAGCCCCATAATTGGATACCGTACGTCCACACAGGTTTTAATATCTGCTTATATATCAATATTTTGTTCTGTACTGATAACTCAGAACCACGCCCAAGTAACCAGTAAAGTTTTTTGAGTCTAATGTTTAGCTCTTCTTTTTTCTTTCTTATATGTTCCTTCCATCTTAGCTTAGCATCGAGTGTCATTCCCAGATACTTTGCTGTATTGGCATATGGTACTATTTTGTTATTGATTGAGATAGGAATGGTTGCAATCTTTTTATATGTAAAATTTATATGAGTTGATTTGCTTTCATTAAGTTTTATGCGCCATCGTTGGGTCCATAATCTTATTTTATTCACTGCATTTTGAAGTTTTGCTGTGGAGTTTTCGACAGATACGTCAACTGCAAGAATCGCAGTGTCGTCTGCAAAGGTAGCCATAAAAATGTTGTCAATTTGTGGGATATCTCTTGTATATAGCAGGTAAAGTATTGGACCAAGAACACTTCCCTGTGGGACTCCAGCAGATATTTCTTTTACTTCTGAATATTCTTTGGCATAACGTACACGAAAGCATCTATTGTTCATATATGATTTTAATATTTCATAGAATTGTCTTGGTAAATCACGATGTAGTTTAAATTCAAGGCCTTGGTGCCACACTTTGTCGAAAGCCTGAGCAACATCTAAGAAGATTGCTGAGCAGACTTTTTTTTCTTCGAACGCTTTTTCCACTATATTTGTGATCCGATGCACTTGATCAATTGTAGAATGTTTGTTTCTGAATCCAAATTGATGGTTCGGGATCAGATCTCTTTCTTCAATAATCGGGGCAAGTCTTTTGAGGAGCAGTTTCTCAAATATTTTTGATATAATAGGTAACAACGATATTGGTCGATATGATGTTACCTCTGAAGGCGGTTTTCCTTGCTTCGGTATTACTATTACTTCTGCAATTTTCCATTGTCTCGGAACATATGTGAACTTAAAACATGCATTAAATATATGCTGTAGCTTTAACAAAGCTAGATCTGGTAGTTCCCGCATGATTTGGCCATTGATGAGATCGTAACCTGGTGCTTTTTTGACACTCAGGTTGTGTCTGCATATTTGTTTGATTTCTCTTAGAGTGACATGCGAAATTTCCGCTTCATCTATTTTAACTTCGAGAGTTATATTTTCATTTGCAAGATTTTGTGTTGGTGCTGTGAAGACCTCTGCCAAGTGGTCAGCAAAAATCTTAGCTTTTTCTTTTGGCTTACCGACCCAGCTACCAGCCTGTGTTTTCAAAGATGGATCTTGCACCTGTGGTCTATTTATTCGTTTAGCTGCTTTCCAAAGCGAGTAGTCAGTATAAGCATCGGCTGATTATTAAGAATTTATTAAATTAAGAATTTATTAAATGAGTTATTTTTTATATTTTTGATTTGCTGTTTTAGTTGATTATTTAAGCGATTGAATATAATTTTATTACCTGGGTACCTCGTTGATTGCCATTTTCGTCGTGCCCTTCTCTTCTCCATAACCAGTGCTCTTATTTCTGGAGGATAGCTCACTCTCGAGTGATGTTTCGAGTCAAAACATGGCGTGCTCTCCTTTGCTGCTTGCTGCACGTCTACAATGAATTGCTCGACTTCTGCATCAATTTGGTTCCTTGATTCCACGGATCCTAGAGTAATGAATTGCTCAAGTTTTTCTCTAAACATATCCCAATCAGTTTTCTTGTTTGTAAGTCTTGGGAGGCAATTTTTGTGTTCAACTTTTTCACTTAGAACCATGATCACTGGAGTATGGTCAGACGATAGGTCATCATTGCTCACGGCATATGTGTGGTTTCTATTTATTCCCTTTGTTATAAAGAAATCAATCAAATCAGGTATTTTCGCTGGGTCAGTGGGCCAATAGGTTGGGGCACCGGAAGAAATAAATTCACACTTATGATTTCTTCCAGCTTGATATAGCTCTCTCCCTTTTGTTGTGGTTAATCTTGAACCCCAGTGGGTATGTTTCGCATTGAAATCTCCTCCGATGATAAAATTGTTTCCAAGTATTTTAAAGAGATTTATGAAGTCGACTCTAGTAGGTGAGTGTCTTGGTGGGCAATAGGTAGCCGAGATTTTGAACTCCATATTTTTGACCTTGATGCTAATTGTTGTAATTGCATCTTTGCATTTTCCATTTTCTGCTCCTCATGGTGTTGAATGTTGCCTTTTATCAGTATTGCTGTTCCTCCTCTTGCTTTGTCATCTGGATGGGAAGTATGATAACAAACGTAATTAGGAATTTTAATACTGAATTTCTTTGTGAAGTATGTTTCAGAAATTAGACATATATCTATGTTTTGATCCTTCAGAAAAATTTCGAGTTCTAAAATGTGTTGGAAGAGTCCATTTGCGTTCCATGTAGCAACTCTAAGGGTGTGGCTTATTTTTTATGTGACTGCGGTGGTTTTCTGCTATGGTTTTTTATCGTTGTAATCTCGTCAGATAATGTTTTAATAAATTCGTCTTGGTTTGTTAGTCTCTGTAGGATAAGACTTAATATATCCTTGACTGAGTAATCATCTTCCTTACGGGAGTTTTTCACAATTTGGGCATATGATTTAGCATTTACATTACGTACAGCATTTATTACTGTAGGTTTTCTATTCGTGTCAACAAATTTTTCATTTTTAAAAGTATTAATCTTTTGAATTTGGGGTAGTTTTGCTTGTTTGTTTCTTCTGGCTTGCTGTTCTTTTGCAATTGGGCATCCTCTGTAGTTTGCCGGATGATCACCACGACAATTAATACATTTGGCTTTTTCTCCCAACTTTAAAATGCAGCTTTTTGTGAAATGCTTACCGCCACACTTAACGCAAGCACAGTCTCTATTACAATAACTTTGTGTATGCCCAAAAGCTTGGCATCTCTTGCACTGTGGGATTAACTTTTTGTTTTTTCTTAGTGGTTCAATTTTAACGACTATTTTCATTATTGTTTTAATAGAAAAATTTTTTTCTATATTTTCTCTATTATCGAATGTTAACATAAACAATGGTAATCCTCTTCTTTGAGTGATAAAGCTACCATCGTTCTTTTCGATTTTATCTTTAATAATTATGTTTTTGGCTTCTAGTAGATACCAGATGGAAACCGTTATCTCTCAGGTCTTGAACTATTTCATTTTCATCGCATGAAGGATGTAATCCCCTGGCCATAACTTTTGTTGGTCTGATAGATTTGTCCTCATAGGAGTGCCACTGAACTTTCTTCGATGTTAAATCGTTTGTTATACATCTGTATGTGTCACTATCAGTAACATTGATCTTCCAGACGTTATTATTATAAGATGTGTACTTGCATTCATTTTTAGTGGTTTGCTTTATTAAATTATTTAGCTCACCAAAGGTACCTAACCCATGAACCATAATAGGTGGTGGTTTATGTTCCTCTTTTTTAGCTTTTTTATCCGCAGTATTGTTTCCAAGTGCTGCTTGTTTTGTTTTTGGTGATTCTTTTTTCTGTTGGGCAGTTTCGGGGCTACCCTCTGCTTTCCTTTTTTTGGATGGTCTTTTTGTTTTTTTAAGAATCCAATCCGTTTCTCTCGTGAGTTCTTCTTCATCCGTGAAGTAATTGAAGATGTTGCAATTACTTGGCGCTGGTGAATTACCTCTATCTAATAAGGTAACCTTTTTTTCTAGTTCTTTAATGTGATCCTGTAGTCTGATCACTATCTGTTCCATTTCTTTCCGTGCCTTTACTTCTTTTTTCCATTCGTTGTAGAAATTTACACCTACAGAGTCTAGATGGATCTTGTTATCGCCAACGCTTTCGACTCTTGTTTGCTTTTCTACTGGCACGTTTTTCAAAGGAGTTCTTGTTGTTTTACTCTCTTTGTTTATTGATTTAGGGGGAGTTCTTGATGTTAACGAACTCCTGTTGAAATTTCCTTTTGTATGTAATAGTTGGTCCCCCCCAGAATCCGTGGGACCGACCTCCGAAAAGGGTGGGTTTTCCAGTGCAACTGGTCTGCCACCTGGGGTAATAGTATATTTTGTTTTGTCCATTACATTTTTGATTACTGCATTAATTTTATTGTGGTAGGGCAGATAAAACTACACACAAACCCCCTACCAGGAGGGCCAGGTCATTTGACGACGGAGTTTCCGTCTCCGCCTAACTAACCGATTGTTCGCGCCCGTCGAAAACATACGTCCTCGTTTGCGCGGATTGATCCAGCCTAACCGGTTTACTTAGTTATTGCGCTAAGTTCACGCATTCATCCGCTCTCGTCCGCCTTACAAAGTAAGTTTCCAGGAGGCACCCGACAGATAACTATGTTACCTACCTTCGGGGAGGTGAGAGTCGGATTTGTTGACAGAGCTGTAGTTGTTAAACCAGAAGGCTTTTCCTAGGTTTTATCAGAGCTATACGTTAGGGGTACACTCTGCCTAGGGCCTATATCAACCTTAGCCTCCCAAACCGGTCAAAATAAAATTTATTGCGATTCTTTTCATATTTAATTTTTAAGTTATTTTAATCCAATTTTCACAAATGTTTAAAAATTTATTAATGAAAGTTTTTTAATTAAATAATTCGATGGGTTTCGTCTAGCTTATTGTTTTTCAAATAATGTTAAGTATTGTTTAAGTATTCACAGACTTGGGTACTATCTGTAAACAGTGTAAACTAACCTTATTAAATAGTTTTCTATCTTAAATGTTCATCTTTATAACTTTTTGAGAATAATATTTGAGCAGATAACCATATATTTTCAAAAAAAAACTTTGGGTAAAGGAATAATTCAGCTGAATCTTAAAAAAACTAACTGAATTACATTTTCTATATTTTTAAAGATAGGTACATAAATTGATTAATATAATTTACTATGAAAACAATATTTTTCAAATATTGTAATAAATCCTACATGCCTGTTATAGCTACATCATCTAATATTCATTATTTTTAATTAAGCTTTATCGCTCAGCTATAAATTTTATTTTTTTTTCAAGCTATTTTTTTCTTCTGGCACCAGTCACTACTTCAAAACTTGTTTTTAGCATTTATAAGTACACTTACATACAAACTTTACCACAATCATTATAATTTCAGATTGTAATTTCAAAAATATAAATTAAATTTTTTTTAAATAAATTTATAACAAAATAGCAATATTCAATAGCAGCGTACGCATGAAAATGGAAAAAAACAAAAATTATCATAAAATTAATAACAAGTGAACTGAGCTAATATTCACTGATTACCATATTAATATGCCAATTTTTGTATCAAATAGAAAAATTGTTTTACAAAAACCTGTCAAAATCTTATACATTTTTTTGTTTTTCAGTGGGCGTGAAATTGTGAAAATCGTTGGTGTGAAATAAATAATTTATACATATATACATTTATACATTTAATATCTAATCTATATATAGTTTTACGTACCTAGATTTGTGAAATTTCCTGCAAGGTATTTTTTTGAATTTCTTTATTTTGTTTGTTCTTATTTTCTTTTTTAATTCATGGAAAACAAAGATATACCTAAAACTGGAAAATTTAATATTTTAAATTTGATCTTAGATGCCAGATACTATTTTGTTATAAAAATATTTCATAGCATAAAAAATTAATTTGCTTGAATAATTATTATTGAGTTTCATATACATATAACAAAAATTTTCAATCAATTATCGTTGTGATATTAATTATTTTAAAATATGTACTACGTTATCAGTGTATGTTATCGACTCAAGGTTTTGGATTTTTGGAAGTAAATTTCCTTCAAATCAATGTATATTCGATACATACTTAGAAAAAATTAACTGTGATAGAAAATTGGCATACACAATACACGTAGCTCCTATGTTCATTAGTTCAACATATGAGATGACCTTTGGATGAATTAAAAAAGTAATTAAGATTCAGTATAGAATTACACTAATATTAAATCAAATGTAGCTGTAACATTATTTTTAAAGTCATGCTAAAGTGATATTTCTGATGCATAGTGGCAGTCGATTGATAGAAATTTTTGATTTATTTATTGAAAATAATTTATCTAATCAGTTAAAACTAATATTATTAATTTATTTACATATTTGCTTAAAATGGTGGGCGTAACAAGATAATTGTTTTTATGCTTAATTATTTTTATCTAACAGTGGCTACTGTTGGATGGAAAAAAGGGGGTTTCTGCTTTTCCCAGAATATCTACAACTAGGGAATTTTCCAGAATTTTGGTATAATTTAAAAAAAGTTATATTCTTAAAAAAGGCGAGATTTTGGACAACGATATTTTAAAAAATCACATTTTGAAAAGTGGGATTCCGAATCCGACTAGTTTAATATAATACAGAGAATTGGTCAAAATTACGAACAAGAATATCCTCTTATTCTTAATTTTGATAAACCTTTAATCACAGACATGAAAAAAATTACACTTATCCAGAGCTTACGTAAATTTTACTCCTTTTTTTTTTTACTTTTGTAGTCAAATCAAACTGGGTATTTAATCTAAAAATTACTTTGCAAGATTAGAAATTAATTAAACGTATTAGTTATTAAAAAATAAAATATGTTTTTTTAATCGAAACCTCAAGAGATGCAGTTTTTGTTATAAACCTCTAAATCCTGTATTACATTATTTAAATTCAGTTTTAAAATAGAAAATTGATTAAAATCTTAAAGTTAGACAGATATATAAAAAGTAAAATCTTCAAACTATTACAAAAAAAAACAAAAAGGAAAAAAAATAACACCAGGCAAAACCACGGGAGTCCGAACCGAACCTAAAAAATTGTTCAAAATAATTACATAAACACAGAGGTTACGTACATATTACTCCTACGTAAATTTTTTGTAACCTCTGTTTACGTTATTTATTTTTTTTCCATCTCTATTTGTTGTCTAAAAAAACCTTAAAAAAATAAAGAATAGTGGAAAACAAACTGCATCGCCCACGAAAGCAAACAAACATTTCGTCTATGTAGGCGTGAGTACCAATTGAATAGCATTTTTGCGAATTTTCAATAATTTTCAAAAATATTTATATATTATTAACTAGTAAGTCAGCCCGTTTAAAAACGGGTCCCGAGTAAAAAGATACCGAACTTTTTTTTCGAACATAACCACTCAGTGGCCCCAATAATATTTTTTTCTAGAAACACTTTTTTGTTATAATTTAAAACAAATTAATAATTTATTTTCCATCCATTTTACTTTTTATCCATTTTCCTTTTTTTTTCACAATTTAATTGAAACAAAAAAATTTAAAAATTTAAAAATCAAAAAATCATTTAAAAATTTAAAAATCAAAAAATCATATAAAAATAATTAAAAGGAAAAATATTTTTTTTTTAGTAAAAACAAAAAATGTCAAAAAGCTTCGTTTACAAACATACAACTCTGGTCTTTTATATAAATAATTTTATTTTTCAATAATAAATTAAAATTTGTGATATTGCAATTAATGGATCATTTTTTATGTTTTCTTTTCTGGTTTCAATATTATCAAACCGAAGAGCAATAAGCAAGTTTGCTAATCTATTTTTTGACATTGTTGCTCTGAAAATTTTTTTTCCATAGTCTTGGGTTGAAAACAAAATTTTTAGATCTTCATGATTCGATTTGAATAATGAAGAATATATAAGTAAACCCAGAAATGCTTTCATCTCTACTAAATCAACTTCTGTTATATCCGGGTTTTTTGTTAAAAGTTAAGATCTTCAACAATATCGCCATCTGAAAAATCATCTAAGATATCACAGACTTATTTTTCAAAATCAAAATTTCCAACATTCAAATTTCTGCCGGCCATTTTTTCAAAAATTTATTCTATTCTATTTCAAAAAAATCAACTCAGACTTAACGTAAATTTTTTCCTAAAAATACTTACGCTTTCACAGATGTTAAGTAAAAAATCTTCCGCAGAATCACAGATATTACGTAAAAAATCTTCCAAGCTAAAATAACTCAATCACAGAAGATACGTAATTTTTACTCCACTATTCTAATTTCTCATATATAACCTAACAGAAACAGTTAAATCACATAACGGACATGTAGAGGAAAATAAAATATGCAATGAAAAAAAAAATTGCATGCTTAACTTGATTTTTAAAGTAAGTTTTGTTTTGAACAAAATTTTTTGGGTGTAAATTTTACGTATTGTCTGTGATTAAAGGTTAACTAGCTTTTTTTACAAATTCATTTATCTTTTATTATTTTTTTTCCATGATAAGCTTTTCTTTTCTACTAGCTTTTCTTTTACAGAAATTATTTAAAAGTAATTATTTTTAATACTACATACATTTTCTTAATCTTTTTATTTTTCTTTTTTAGACTTTTCCTCACTACTGATATCTGTATTTTTGTGCATTTTTTATGAAATAAACATCCTAATTTTTTTTTTTTAAGTTAATCCACTACGTTTCAACCGATACATTTATACTCGAATGCACAGCTTGGACTAATTGAGGATTGTAGAAAGAAAAATGTCCCTTTAATCAGTAAGGACATTTTGAATATATTTGTTCATTTGTAGATTGTGCCATTGATTAATAATACCATAGAAAAAGTAGTATAATAGAAGTCCAGCGTAGAACAAATTTTTCTGGCAATTTTTTTTCAATAGCCTGCCTCGCCACTCTCTTGCTTTTTATTTTTTTCTCTCGATACTGTAATTATAATTTATTAAACAAATTTTCTTATTGTAAACTGTTATTTTATTATAAAAGCAAAAACAAAAAATAATATTTTTTATTAAAAATCAAATAATCCTTTTAATTTTTAATTTTTTGTTATTATTGTGTTTGTGTAATTTGAATTTTTTTTCAATTAATATCTACCAAAATTTCAAAAGTAGTTATAATTTTTATCGAGTAGTCTTTTAAAAAAACAAATATTTTATTTTTCTCAATCCATATAATGTTATAAAATAATTTTATAAATGTTGAATTGTTTGAAAAAATGAAAGTTTCATATGCAACTCAGATATTTAGTCAAACAGTTAGTTCAGCCGTAAAATCACTTGCTGATGCAAAACTATACAACCCCGAAACGCATAAAAAATCACATGGAACATGACAATTTATTTTGAAGATGAATAATTTATTTGACTGTTTGAACAGCAAAACTAAATACAGTAAAAATTTATTTAACCAGGGATTGCAAAGAGAAGGACATATCAAAGATTTTTTAATTTCAAGTCTGAATTACATCAGTAATATAAAAGTAATACAGGAGAGAGAAAAAAGAAAAAAATATTGTTTCAATGGACTAATTCAAACAATTAAAGCAATTTTAATGTTATCCGAAGAGTTATTTAATGAGCTTCCAAATATAAGCTTTATTCTAACGAATAAATTGAATCAGATAAGATAAAGCTTACTCTATCCTATTGTATACCTTTTAATAAAAAAATATTTATATATCCTATTTAATAGGATGTCATCGAAAATTTATTTGGGTTATGCAGAGGTCGAAATGCCAATAACTTTCATTTGACTACGTTTGAATTTGGCTACATATTACGACGAGTAGTATCAACACGGATTTTGATTGGTAATGTATCTTTAAATAATCAAAATTGTGAAGAAGATAAAGAAAAGTATATTGAATACTTGAATTCAAATACATTAGAAACCAAGCAAGTAGAAGTAGAAGTTGATACAAACAATATTCTCAGTAATGAAGAAAGTGAAATTGAGAAAGACATGCAAAATAATATACTTTTAAATGAATCAATTGACAGGTTATACTCAGAAGAAATTTTGGATCTTTCTTTAAGTGATACTTTGGGATACGTATTATGCAAAGTTTTTAAAAAAATACCTTGTCTAGATTGTTCTTTAAATTTAACAAAAATGAATACAAGTCACGAAGTTTTAGATCGAGAAAAGTTTGTTCAAAATAAAAATTTTTCCACCAATAAAATGCATCAGATCACTATTACCAAATATCTAAGCTGCATATCAAAATATTTCGTAATATGTTAGAAAAACATCCCGAAACAATGAACATTAAAGAAAAAATTTGTAATATTTGCGTTAACAAAACTAGTGAAATTTACCAATCATCGTTAATGAGAACAATGCTTGTTCTGCTCATCATAAAGCACTCTTAAATTTCTTAGTGCTAGTATTACTGAGAAAGCATTGTATTTGGAAAAGTAAAATTGTACTAGCCAAAAAAGTTGATAAGGTCAAAAGAAAATCAAGTAGCAACAACGAAGAAAATATACCGGCCAAAATGTCAAAACAAAATAGAAAATTAAAAATCCTCACTAATTAAAATTAAAATTTTTAAAAATAAATCTGTATTATATGGATTTTAATCTATCAAAAATTGTCAGCAGAATTTGTGAATCAGGTTTTAATTTTTGTCTTTTCATTAGCTTCAAAAACGGGTTGAATTCTATTTTGTTTTATAATATTCAAACTTTTAAATAAAATATATCTATTTTGTATCATCCAAAATCCTCCGAAGTGGTGGACTTGTATTTCTTCTCCAAATGTGCAGTTGTAGTTCTCACTGAATTCAATATAAAGACCGTCTTCGTTTTATTCCAGATTATAAAGCAATTTATACAGGATTCATATTTATTTCTAATATTAAAGACATGTTTTTTAATAGAAATAAATTCTTTATAGAATTTACATACGAAATTTTCTTTCTAACAAACTAAAGATATAACAAATTTTATTACTAAAGATATAACAAATTCTAAACTACTTTTAACATAATAATTAATATTTTAATTCAAGACAAAATTAAATTCTTAAGCTCTGGGACACCAATGTACAAGATTGTAGATAATGACCCACCTATTCTTTAGTGTTTTTTTTATCATCCAATCCATAGTTTAAAATTAAAATTTTGAAATTTATTTTAATTTTGAAATAAAAATTGAGACGAGTAATATAAGTTTTTTTTAATAACGAATTATGAATTAAGAAAGCATGTATTATGCATACATAGAATGTATGTATGTATCTCATTATAATATTGTTACCTATTTTTAATTTTCTATTTCTAAAAAAAATATTATTTTTTGCTTTTGTGCTTTGCTTTTAATTCTACAATAAAATAACAGTTTACAGTAATTTGTAACTTTGTAAAAAAAAAATTGTATAATTTTGTTATAATTCATTTCAATATACATACATGCATATTGCATACATATAGAAAACAGTGTTCAAAACAGAACTTCTTTTTAAAACAACAAAATTTCAGGAAAACAAAATGTGATTCAATTTGTAAAATTATACATGCATATATATATGTATGTATCTATAATTATAATTGACAAGCATTTAAGGTCCTGCGCAGTAGACACCTTTTCATTTTATTTCGATTCTCCTACTCCTTAATGAACTTCTAATATACATAATATATAAGATTATATATAAAACAAAATGCGCACACAGCTGAACATTTTGTACTCATATAATTTTATTATTCACCAAATACATTATGCATAAGTGAGATATTATGAAAATAATAAACAAAAGTAAACAAGTCAGTTATTATATTTTATATTATGTACTTGCAAATGAATTTATGTACATATGCCAAAAAAAAACAAAAAAACAAATTCATCTCAAATAAAAAATATAAAAAAGCAAAAACAAAACAAATCAGTTGAATTGTTCATATGACGAGCAAATTTATTTTTATATAGTAGAGTTGGAGTGTATATAATTATCCTTATTGAACTTCTAATATAATAGTTGTATATAAAACAATAATGCTCACACAGTTGAAAATTTTTTAATCATATGGTTTTATTATTCACCAAATACATTATTCGTGAGTTCTTATTAAAATAAAAAACAAAAACAAACAAAAACAAAAAAAATTCATATGACGGGCAATTTCATCTTTACATAATAGAGTCAAAGTAGCTATCTATAATTATAATTGTCAAGCATTTAAGGTCCTGCGCAGTAGACACCTTTTCATCTTTAATGACAAAATTTTTTATTTTTAGTAATTTTATCCACTAAATGCCACTTACTATATGGAATATATCGGAAACGAAGCAGTATATGAGGGACGTGTATTTATGTGTCCTAAATAAAACTTACTAACCACAAATCTTTTTATTAAACACGAGTGGTTCCTGCTATATCGTGCGAAGTCTATGTCAGTACGTGAATTATTGTTTTTTTAAAAACTTTAAATTTGACTTCAACTTGAAATATAATTACTCAACTTTACCATTTGTCAAAAACACTGCAAGCATTTCACATTTAAAACTCATTATATATATATATATATTTTTTTTTCTTATTATTGTTACTACTGTTTTCAATTTGTTATTTAGTTGTATATAAAAGAAAAAAAAAAGAGTTTTAATAAATAATTTTTGTGACAGCGTTTAGAATTAAATTTTAATAATAAATTTTAAATTTTAAATATTAAGTTGGCCACACTGGTTAATTAGTAAATCTATAATGTGGCAGTAGGATTGGGAAACAATGTTATTTAATTTAATTATATTTGACATTTACTTGTCATCAAAAATAATGTTTAGTTAATGTAGAAAGAAATTCAGAGACTTATAAACTAAACAATAAATGTTTCTATTATATTTTGTGTTAATTAAAGTGTTAATTTTATTTAATATGCAAATAATAATTCAATTATTTATTGTGATTAATAATCACTTACAGTGTCCAATATATTGAAATAAAATTTTGTGATTTATAAAATTAAACAATAAATTAATGTTTCAATTATATTTTGGTTTAATTATTATTGTTTTTGTTATTTTTTTGTTTCTAGGTTTTCATTCTTCAAATTTTCTTTTTATTTTTTATTATACAAAAATTAAGTGTCACTTTAATAGTACAAAAACTGAATTTTAGTGAAATTTATTTGTGAAGTTATTTTGTTTATTAAAATTTTGATTAAAATTATTGACTGAATTTTTTTTATATTTATTATTTTATTTATATTTTAAAAATGTAGATTTTTTTTACTTTTTAATATGTGGTTCAAAACAGGATATGGGAAGTTTTGAGCCACATTAGGGCTTTTATTTCGTCTCATGATGAATGCCTTAACTTACCAGATATCTAAAAAATAGGAAAAGTGCTACCACAATACGACAATTTTCAAGTGGTGAATGTCACATTAGGGTTGTCGATAAGACGAATTGCACGTTTTTGAACTTTGTGAAAAAACTTAGTGCGGTTCATGATACACCGGTCCATGCATGAGAACTGTATTCCAACTTGGGTCGTATATATAATTTATAGATATTCAGCATGTCCTGCGAAGAAAATTACGTTTGGCAGCAACTCAAAAAACCCAAACATCTCGCGGAATTTGTAGCAACTATGTCAACTATATGATCATTCCATGTCAGGTTCTTGTTGACCTGCATGCCCAGGTAATGTGTTCAAATGTTCGGTTCGGTAAAAACGTTCACTCGCGAAATTATAGGAATCAATATACTTCTATTGATTTACATTATAACCACATTATTTGCGACCATTCGCTTTACATCGGCATACTTATACATGGTCATAAAACTAATTTATTTAATTAGTTAATTGGTAGGGTTAAAATGACATACTAAGCTTTTGGAAGTCGTTTTTTAATTGGAGAGCTTATTAATGCGTATCTTAGTACTAATACGCAACTGGCCCGATCGACCCAGTGGAGTTAACTTACGAGTGTTATATTTTTCTGGATGAGTGATCAGAAATAAATCTAGGAGATGTGAGAACCCTGAGAAGAGAACCCTGGTCCGTATCATTAAAGACTCTGTTTCACCTAGAAATGCATCACCTCTTTATACAAAAAGAAGCAAGGGACCTACAAATGTATTACTGGTCTGATCTACAAATCAAGGAAGAACTAGTTCGCGTACTTGATCTTTATAGATCAGCGTTCCCTGAACAATGGGAACTACCCAGCACACTATTGAAGAACACCTTGAGTGTTATCAAAAAATCAGGTATCCTTAGTGACTCAGACACGAGTTATCGCAATTAGCTTATTTGCGGCTGCAGTTTGTGTTTTCTATGTTTACGTCATTCGGCAGGTTCTTAAAATTCTGTGTAATGTCTCGGTTTGTTTCTATATCCAAAAGTTGAGACTTTTCGAATAAAAGATTTTTGTGCCTTATGTCTGTGCCTCTTCTCGTCTCTTCTTTTCGTTTAATAACCTTCTTGAGCTGCGCTTGTTTTACGTTGCAGCGCTTTCCTGTAGGCCTCATTTTTCTCTACCGTCTTTGCTAAATATTCATCGTCGTACCATGGGTTCCTTACGTAAGGTGTTTCAAAACCCACGATATGTGTAGCAGCCATCGAGATGATTTTGCTCATTGCTTCCATTTTTCGTTGAAGGGGAGATTATGTTGTCGAGGGTTGGTATTGAGTATATCGCTTATTCGCTCCTTGTACGCTATGGCTACAATTGACTGAAGTCTTCCAACGTCAAACTTCTTATTTTGGCTGATGCGTTCTTTTTTAACATTATGCGAAAGATAGTGTGAAAAATGTTACGGTTACGCAAACGAGTGTTAGTTAGTTTTCACCGCAACTACGGTGTTGTTAAGCAACAGTGAACTTTCAATAATCTTATTTTCGTACCAAGCTTACTTCTATTAAGCTCGTCGATATAATGAAAATTTTTACATGATACTGAAATCATAAATATTATTGTGTTGTACCAGTGTCGAAATAGTGTTGATTGTTTTAACTCACACCTTGTGATGTTTCAATTGGAATGTTTTTACAAATTACGATATCATGATTTTTTTTAACTAATATCTTATTTTAAAATTTTCTAACAAAACTTTTATTTCCTTTCTATTGATTTACGTTTGTTTTTTTTTAATTTTAATTTTTATTATTAACAGGTAACTAATTTACTATACTTAGTGTTTATAATAATAAGAATTATTAATTTTTTATGAAAAATTTTCAAGGTTGGAGCAAATTTGCTCCAAATAATTTTCTATTTATTTACAAGTAATTTTATAAGTAAAAAAAATGACAACAAAGTTTGTTTTAAGAAATGATTATCAACATTTTACACAAGGTATTCCCTACTTTATTTTTTTATTTACTTTAACTTTAATTCTATTGTATTTATTTATGTCAATATTAGAATGTTTATTAGTATTCTATATAATATATTTATATCTCATAATTAGGTGTAAAGTGTTGCCATTCTTATCATCTAGGTCAATTGTAGCCTTGTAGTGTTATTTTTAATTTAAATTTAATTGTTTTTTGCAAACATCACAACCATGAATTTTTTATCTTCTTGTTTTCAATTATTTTGTTTTCATTTTTTTATTTTAAAGAAATTGTGTCAAATTTTATCAAAATAAATAAATATCACACAGTGTGTCATACATGTATTTCACGTGCTCTGCTGACATTGCAATAGAGTTGAGTTTAATATTTGTATTTAAAGTTTGATTAATTTTATAATAAGGATGATGACTGACTGTTTTTAGTTTGAGTTGTGGCCTAAAAAATTAAATTAACTCTAGTTTTCAATGCATTTTCCATCTTATTAAATTCAGCTTTGTTCAGTTGAAATTAAAACTAAACGAAAAATAGTTCTATTTTTAATTCTCTCGTAGTACATACAATTTTTATGCTTATGTAGTAACATTTTAATTGTTGGTACTCTTAATTATTAATTTAATCAATTCTTATTCATACGTATATTGTTCAAAAAAGAGCAGCACAAAATTTTATTGAAAGCAACAACAAACTTAGTAGGACGATAAAAATGCAAAACAACACTTCATCATCTTATAGCGCTACAGCTCTTGCTGAGCTTTGACTTTCATCACTATGCTCCTCCAAAAAGGTGAATCTTGTGCAGCTTTTATCCAATTTGGGATTTGTCAGGGTTGGGCATCGTTTTTCACGTTGTCCGCCCATCTGCTTCCTGGTTTTAATCTACCACAACTACCATTGAGCTTTGTATTCAGCATCAATGTTTGTTTTCGACTTTCGTGCATTCGACTTACGAGGTCAGCCGATCTTAGGTTTTGACCCTTTGCCGTACAATGTCCTCACTATCGATCGTTCTATTAAGCTCACTGTTGATTCTGATTATATATTCTCCATTCTGTAATATTTTTAGACCGAGTATTTTTCGGAGAATTTTTTTTTTCAAATATGCGCAGGTTATTTTCCTCTGCCACGTTCACAGTCCATACCTCGCACCCATACGTCACTATGGGTCGTATTAGAGTTATATATATCGTTATTTTGACCTTTCTTGATATTAGTTTTGATTGTTGCCTGAATTCTGTTATGAATACAGACAGCACTGCATACTATTATCACTTCTTATTTTTGGTTTGAGGTATGTAAGTCTCGTGATTCCTTCAAAATTATACTCTCCGATTGTTATATTCTGTATATTTCATATTTGTTCATTTCTACAAATATTTTATTCATTCCTCAAGAATGTGGGTGATTATTGCTGCACTAACTTAAAAGGTTTTACTGAGTCATCTGGCTATATTTCTATTATCCAGGAGCTCGACTACATCCACATTTACATGGTGCTGCAGCTTTTTTTCGTGACTTATCGACAGATTCTATTTGCAAATCTCTTTGTAGGTCATGCTCGTTCCTGTTTTATGTAGAAGTATCTCTGATAAATAGCTTGCTATGATTTCCGAATGTTCTTTTGGAAGGATTGTTTTCATTTTACAATTCAACCCCTTATACCTTATCAAATGCCTGAGCCACATCCAAAAAGATTGCTGAACAGACCTTCTTCTCCTCTAGAGCTTTTTCAATAGTGTTTGTTATTCTGTGTACCTGGTCTATTGTAGCATGTTTTTCTCTAAAACCGAATTGGTGATCCGGGATTATATTCTTTCTTTCAATAATAGGTTTCAGTCTTCTTAGATAAATTTTTTCGAACAGTTTTGACATTATAGGCAGCAGTGAAATTGGTCTATAGGATGATACTTCATTCGGTGGTTTTCCAACTTTCGGTATCATGATGACTTCGGCGAGTTTCCACAATTTCGGCACATATTTTAGTCTAAATGCAGCATTTATAAGATTCGTTATCTTAATTATTGCCTTTTCTGGAAGTTGCTTTAGAATCTGCCCCGTTATCAAATCATATCCCGGAGCTCTTTTAGAATTAGTATTGTTTATTTTTTTTTTCACTTCAGCTGGGGTTGTTAATGCGATTTCTTCTTCTTCCTGAACTGATTCTATATTTAGATTTTCACCTTCTTCACCGTCGTTTGTTTGAAATATGTTTTCTAAGTGTTCCGCAAATAATTTAGACTTTTCTTTATTATCTCTAGCCCAATTTCCGTCCAATGTCTTAATTGGAGGAATTTGTTCAATAGGTCTTTTCAGATTTTTAGCTGCCTTCTAAAGAGAGTAATCAGTGCTTTTATCATTTGTTAATTTTTCTAAATATATATTAATCGATTGGTTTTTCACTTCCCTAATTATTCTTCTTAGTTGTTGTGTGAGATTATTTAGTATAGTTTTATCTTGTGGAGCTCTAGTTTGATGCCATTTTTTCCTTGCTCTGCGTTTTGTTGCAATTAGTTCTAAGATTTCTGGTGAATATTTATTTCCTTTTACTCTTTGTTTTAATACTGGAGTATTTTCCCACACTGTTAGTTGGATATCTTTAATGTGTTTCGCCACCTCAGTCAGTGTGTTTATCGGCCAGAACCGGATTCTTCTTCTTTTGAATAACGTCTTCACTTACAGTTAGTAGTATTGGTGAGTGGTCAGAGTCCATTTCCTGCCTATCTTCTATCTGTATGAAATTATTCGAAAGGTTTTTAATTATAAAAAAATATATTAAATCAGGTATTTTATTTAGATCTGTAGGTCAATATGTAGGTTTTCCTGTTGATATTATCACAGCCAAATTCGTTTGTTGCCTGGAACAATTCCCTGCCTTTAGTTGTTGTTAACCGTGATCCCCAGTTCGTATTTTTGGCATTAAAATCACCCCCTATAATAAATTTTTTTCCTAGTTTCTTAAAAAGATCTAAATAATGATGGTTCTTTAAAGAGTACTTAGGTGGACAATATATACTTGCTACTACAATAAAGTAATTCTTACATTTTACGTTTACGGCAATAGCTTGTATTTCTTCAGTTTCATATTTGGCTTCTTCAAAATGTTGTATATTTTGTTTTATAATCACTGCACTTCCCCCTCTAGCAGAGTTACCCGGATGTATGCTATGGTAAACTTTATAACCACGAAAGTTACTATGTGTTTGTTTGGTAAAGTGTGTTTCTGCTCTAAGACAAATATCTATATTATTTATGTCAAGGACTGCTTGTAGCTAGCTCTTGTTAGTGTTGTTGCAGTCCATTGGCATTCCATGAAAGAATTTTCAGTTTATTTAAAATCTTTTCGGTTTCGAAGCAGATTTTTGGTACTGCCCTCTAGTGTTCCTATTGTACAATCCATATCAACTATAGAACTTTCTATTTTGGTAACTTTAAATAATATAAACAAGATGCTTTGTTTGAAATCATTTTCCTGCTCGTTATTATGAGTATTTTTTTTCCCTGTAAGAACATGTGCATAAGTTTTACTGTTTGTATTTGTTTGGAAATCTGGTTTAACTTGTGAGGCTTGCAGATAATTTGTAGTTTGTTTTTTAGAGTATTGTGTAATATTTATATTCCGTTTTTGTGGATTTATGTGCATATTTTTAAATTTTTATTTTTGGCATTTCTTTTGCGATTATGCAACCTCTATAATTAGCTGAATGTTGATCTCCGCAATGTACACATTTTGATGGTTCATTTTTATGTTTTAAAGATTCTCTGGTATGGTGTCTACCTGCACATTTCTCACATCTTGGAATTTTTCCATAGCGTTTTTGTGTATGACCATACGCCTGGCATGATTTACATTGTACTACAAGTTTATTTTTTCTTAATGGCTCAATATCCACCACACATTTTAAAATATTTTTAATCTTGTAAGTTCTGTTAATGTCTTCCTCAGCTTTGAAAGTTAACATAAACATGTTTAATGGTTCTTTATTTTTCCAGGTTCGTTTGTTCGTAGCTTCTCTTATTTTGTATTCTCTGTTTTCAAGATCTTTAATTATTTCTTCTGTTTACACGAGTGCGGCAGGTTTTTCACCATTACTCTTATTGGTCTTTGCTGCTTACTTTCGTATGAGTGCAATTATATTTATACTCTGATAGCGCTTTTATTACAGTTCTGTAATCATCTACATCTAACAAATTGATTTTTATACAATTCTTGCCAAGAAGTTTCATCTCAAACTGCTTTTCTGTTAATTACTTTTTTTTAATTCTCGCAGAATTCGTTATAGTTATTAAATTCATCCACAATTATTGGCGGTGGAAATTTTTTTCTTAACTTTTCCCGGGTCGGTTACTTTTTTTGGGGAAATAACCTTTTTTGGAGAGGTTTCTTTCATTGGTGTTGTTTTAGAATCCATCTTTTTTTCCTTTGGAGGGGTAAGTAAAACATTTAACTTCCTTTTTTGTTTTTTGTTTCTGTTTTACTCTTATCCACTCAGTCTCTTTGCCTAACTCTTCTTCGTCTGTAGAGTATACTATTTTCTTACTATTTTCGGAAATTGATAATTGTGGAACTTGTGTAGCTTGTGGTTTCTGCATCTTTATTTTGGTGATTTCACTTTTAAGTTCCTGTATTGGTTGTTTCATTGACATCTTTCTACCATTTGTTACACAAAGCACTTTCCTTCATCTGTTCTCCAAGTGGTGCTGATCTATTAATTTTTCCGCTCCTCTTAAACGGATCCGCTATATTATTTTTTGCATTTTTTGTGTTTTGAACCACTCGCGACTTCTCTGACCTCCTTTTGAGGTCAGCAAAGCCCTCGACGACAGCCGTGGCTTCTGCCGACACTTCGGTAGATATCCCTACCAGATTTATTTCTTTATTAAAGTTATTCATATTTTATATTTTATATATTTGTTGCATTTTACCTACTGCCAGGACATTAACTGCCATCCCTGAGGGATCAGATGCAGACCAAAGAGCCGCTTATTCCAAGTCAGTCACTTCGGGATTTTTATTTGAACTTTTAGTCGCCTTTTACGACAAGCAATCCATGCTGCGGAAGTATTATAATCCCTTACCCCAGGGATAAATACTAAAATAGTTGTAAAAATACAATTGCCATATATTGTAATTTTTTGCCATGATTACTATGTCATCCGTATATGCTACCTTTAGGTTTGTCATATTGAATATACTGCCTTTCTTTTCTAATTTTCCTATGACGTAATGTAAGAAAAATTAAGTTGAACAATAATGCGGATAAGGCATATCCTTGTCGTAGACCCGCGGTTGATTTGGTTGTTTTAAATTCACGGGTGATTTGGTTTTGTATTACAATTTTAGTTTTTGATTATCATGCATTGTGATTATGACTAGGTTTGACAATTTCTGAGGTATTCCCAAATTTCTATGAGCTGTTAAAATTATGTCTCTGTTTATGTTGTCAAATGCTTGCTTGAAATCTATGAAAAGCATATTAAGGTCTATGTCATGTTCATAACATTTCTCCGTGCTTTGTTTCATGAGGAATATCTGGTCAATTGTTGATGTTTGGCTTTGTATTGGCTTCCTCTCCCAGTATCCAACCTTTTACTTCTCCGGAATATTTTTTTGCACCCATATTGTACATGATAAGCTATGTAGCTTTCTATGCAAAAACTCATCACCTTTTTTTAGAAGCGCAGCTATTACCTTATCTTCTTTAGGAGCTCTTCTATTCCTTAATTTATATATATCTTGTATTACTTCTTCGTATGAAGGTGTCATAATTAATGGCTCTACTTTATGTGTTGTAATCTGCTATTGTCTGTTGGAATCCTATTGTCTGTTTTTAATACCATTGTAAATTTTTTTCATGTCGCCTTGACATAACGTTCGTTTTGTATTTGTTCTCTTTTTCGAGAAATTTGAGTAGTGCGATACAGGAAGCAGAAAGATCTAGAATAGGGATCTGCCTTGGATGTGATGCTAATGCTCATCACGAAATCTGGCGAAGCCCGGACACTAATTATAGGGGTGAGCTATTTTTTGATTGCTTATTAAATACTAGGAATTTCTGGATATCACCCTAGCGTCAGACCTTATCATCCATAAAGTCAATGACTGGAGGGTGTCCAACGAACACTCCTTCTCTGATCATCGCTACATTGAATTCCACTTACGGGAACCACTTACGGGAATGTTTATCCAGACCGCCGATCTTCCGTAATCCGAGAAAAACCGACTGGTCTAAGTACAATTTGTCTATCTCTGATACACTTTCCTCAAAGACTCTTTCCGTCTCCTGCCCCACAGAGAAGTCTAAAGGTAAAACTAGACCACCGTGGTGGAGCGAGGAAATAAAAATCCTTCGGAAAAATAGCAGAAGGAAGTTTAATATAGCAAAAAGTACTGAAGACGCTCAAGACTGGAAACTATATAAAGATTCCCGTAAACCGTACAAAGCTGTACTAAAAAACGCCAAAAAGAATTCATGGAGAATCTTCTGTGGCAGCATAGAAGAAACCTCCGAAGCTTCAAGGCTGCGTAAAATACTATCCACTAATTCAGCGATCCTCAGCTACCTTTTAAAGGCAGATGGCGCATGGACCACTTCTAGTGGAGAATCATTGAAGCTGCTGTGAGAAACTCAATTCCCCGGCGGCTCTAATATACAGTCTACGATAAATAAACGAAGCGGTAATCAACACTCTGATTTATCGGAGAGAGTGGTGTAACAAACTCCAAACTGCAATGGGCTATAAATAGTTTCAAACAATTCAAGTCACCAGGGCCGGATGTTATCTATCCAGCTGAATTGCACCACTCCTTTAGTACTACTTTAGTACTACCCTGGCTCAAAACAATTTTTAAGAGTTGTCACACATGCACTGTCGAACCTTGAAGTAGAATCCGCACTAGTAACACTTGTTAACAAAATGCTTACAAGCAGAGTTATCAATGTTAAACTCGATGCTGCTTACGAAAGAAAGTTTGTCAGAAGAAGCACCTCTCAGGGGGGTGTTTTGTCTCCTCTTCTATGGAGTTTAGTGGTAAATGAATTATTACTAATACTAGAAGGGGCAGGCTGCAGAGTGATTGCTTATGCGGATGACATTGCTATCGCTGTCTCTGGAAAGTATCTAAGCACTGACCAACTTTTCTTCTGCAGAAAACTTTCCTATATGAATTCAATTTGTCATATCGAGATATATCAGGATACAACAAGGCCTTAACAAAATTATCCTGCTGGATAATTATCCACAGTTGAAAGAATTCTGTTAATGTCGTTTGTGGTGGCTGATGAACTACTCTGATACACTCTCCACTATTCTCATTCCTAATTTTCTGAAGAAACTGCTCGTCAAAATATTTTCATTAGTTTGTGAAAATGCCAGCAATACAAAAGTATAAACATTTGATTCTAACCAAATTTTCTAGTCTGACTCTGAACCAGTATGACTCTGACAGCAAATTTTATATGACGAATTAGTTAAAAGTAAGCTATAAAATATAAGAAGATATTAGAATAGAATCTGTATGCTATTTGCTATTATTACCGAATGAGAAAAGTTATTCACATCAATAAATTAGTTCAGAATAAATATCTGTATATTACTACCGTTTCAAACATCTGAAGCGGGCTAGGAGTTGTATCACAGCCACTCGAACCAGTCAAAATCTTTAAAAACGGTAGAATGCGTAAATTTTCAGCTCTGTAGCACCTTTGGTTTTTAAAGTATTATAGGAGTCTTATGACAGCTACCCGAACCAGTCAAAATTTAGAAAAACTGTAAATGGCACATTTGTTTATTTATGATGGAGTACCTGTGTAAAAAATACCTTTTGTTTTTGAAATAAATAAATATATTATTTTGAAGAACTTTAAGGCCTCAAACTAGATGTAGTTTGTACAAATTTTATATGTCAGTACAGTATATCAATACGTTGACATATACCGAAATTGATATACAAGCGTACTATTTTGAATTTGTCAAAAATGCTCTATTTTGAATTGTTTTTTTTATTAGAAGAGTATTTTTAATATGAATTTAATTTTTTTTAAATTGGTAAAAAAATGGATATTAATTATGTTGAAGAATTAGAAGATTTAATGATTTTAAGAGTGATACAAAAAAGCGAATACCGCGCTTGTGATAGAAGACTATTCAAATCTAATCAAACTTTGGATTCTATAATACTAGATTCAATATCATAACAATAAGAAATGCTGAACTCTTTTACAAATCTGTTTGTATGACATATGATTAATTTAAATCACTATTGGAATCAGTCCGATTTGTATTGACAAAACATTCTCAGAAGAATCATGATTATTGCTGAACAAAGATTATTCATGAACGTTAAAGTATGTACATAGTTGTAAATATTTTTATACATACAGATAAGATAACCCTATACTAAATAAACATAAATAAAAAAAATATGCTTTTTCGAATTATAATAATAAGATATGTTTTTATTAAAACTTCCACCCTGTTTTTGATATTTATCGATTATCTTCTCCAATCAACTTTCAATCATATCCATGTTTTTTCAGATTTTCTTCGAGAATCACATGCTACAATATCAGCTACACGCACGCAGTTTAACATCAGTAGCTGATATTGTAGGTTAGCACACTCATTTATGACATAACCATTATTTTCGATTGAAACACTTAAACGAGATCATAGAAACCGCTCAAATTCTTAGGTGACGCAAAACTGACTTTAATGTGGAATTACATTCCAACAAACGTATTTGCTCAATGCAAAAATATGCCTATATACAATCTACAAAAGTTCAAGAGTAATGTTACCAGATTTAGTTGTTAAATTTGGCTACTCATCCCTACTTTTCCTAATCTTTAATTAGTCCAACTGTGCATTCGCGTATAAAGATAAAAACAAATATTGAAAATAAAAAATGTTTCAGTTTGAATGTTAAGGGATGGTTTTTTAGGGGAATAAATGAGATTCATATCTTGAATGGTTCTTTTTTAATTATTGATCAAAGTTGGTTTATTAACTTTTCTAGAATTATTTTTCATTTTTGTTTTTTTTTTTTTTTGTTGCTGACATACTTATTTGTTTAGCTTTTTATCAAATTTGCAAAAATATAAAAATCAATCAACCTTCAATATATTTTCGAATATTTTATTTATTTTTAAATTTGGAATTGCTTTATGTATGTTGAAAATAGTTTTTATTGTATACTGATTCCGGAATCATTTTTTGTTTTATACCGGAAAACTCTTTAAGAAAAAACAACAAGATAAGAACTTGCAAAATTTTTTTTTATTTTTAAACTAAAATTTTCAATTTTAAACATTTTTTTTCTAATTTTTTATTTTTGCAAATTCATTTTAAACTTTACCCACATAGGTAAATATAAATCCCTCTTCAATTAATGAATTATTTCAATAGAATAAATTTCCTAAATTTAATTATTAAATTATTTATTGCTATAAATAATTCTTAACTTCACTTAATTATATTATTATATAGGTGGCATTATTTAATAGACTTCGCATATATTAAATCAGAAATATTTGTCAAGGTTGAATCTCTTTAAAGTATAAATTAATTATGACTAAATAACTTTAGATTAATCTATTACAGTATAACATGGTATAACGTATACGTAATAGAATAAGTAAATAATCACATATCTATGTATATTGTAATAAGATTCTGTTTGATGGGGAGCGAGCGGGTGTAGAAACGAAGTTCGTGATTTTATTATTTAGCTAAAAGAATTAAATAAGTTGTATTTTTCTATTCTTTTTATGATGATGGGAAGATCTACTTTTGTCTAGTTTTTCCTCATTTGTTGAATTGTTGAAAATTTTACTTGTTTTAATTTCTTATTCAACAAGTTTCAGTTATCTTTAAGTACTCATGAATTTACACTTAAAAAGTAGAAGTGTAATTTTAGGGTAAAATTAGTATTAGAGAATTGTCTTAATTAAAGTTGAATAAAATCGAATTATTTTAACTGATGATATAATTTTTTGTAAAATTTTATTTTTTTAAAATATAGTCATAGAGTAATGTTATAAATAGAGTATTCACGTAGAACAATATTTGTTAATCATTTTCTTCTAAAAATCATTTTTACTCAAAACACAAAAATGCCGTCCCATTTTCACTCAATACCCTAAAACACTCAAATATACTTATCGAAACTCAATTATTTTTATTAAAATTTTTTTATTTATTGAGGAGAATATTTCATACAATGCCTTTATACTTCTAGCCTATTCACAGAATGATTTTTCAGGAATTTTATCGAATTACGATTTCGTTTTAAGTTTTATTTTAGTTTTGTGTATAAAGTTTTGCTATTTAGCCAGTGACTAGGCTAGGAGTATACAGGCATTGTTTCATAATTTGAAGAGTATACACGTGGTGACCCCTGGGTACTGTTTTACATAGCATCCGCTGGTAAGCAGGCCAAAATTGTAAGTGCGCCAAAATCCTCAAATTTTGAGGTTGGCGTAAGGCTCACTCCTTTATCCGTAAAAATTACATAGTTTTGAGAGACGCAATTGAAGCCTCGGACACGATCGAAATTATTGGAAACAGACCCGGCAAACGTTTAAAGGACTCCGATTTAAGAACTTGCAGTTGGAATGTAAGAACACTCTATCATCCAGCTGCATCTAACAAAATTGAAAATATACTCTCGCAGTATGAATCAAACATTACTGCGATACAGGAAATCCGATGGAAAGGATCTGGCATGTTAAAAAAACGAACATGCGATATATATTACAGCTGCCACAAAAAACATCACATATTTGGATTCGTAGTGGGAAAACGGCTTAGAGGAAACGTCATTGATTTTACACCTGTTAATGAACGTCTAGCCGTCATCCGCATCAAAGGTAAATTCTTGAACATCAGCCTAATATGTGTACACGCACCAACCGACGAAGCGGAGGACTCAACGAAGGATGAATTCTACGACATCCTAGATAAAACATATGGGTCCTGTCCTGAGTACGATGCGAAAATCGTGCTTGGAGACTTCAATGCTAAAATCGGTAAGGAAGGAATTTTCGGCAAAACGGTTGGTAGCCATAGTCTTCACCCCACCACCACAGATAATGGATACCGAACAATCGATTTTGCAGCACTCGTAATATGGTTATAAGTAGAACAAATTTCCCCCATAAATATATCCACAAAGCTACCTGGCTATCTCCGGATGGACGTACAGCGAATCAAATTGACCACATTATGATTGACGCCCGACATGCTACCAGTGTGTCGGATGTACGTATCTATCGAGGAGCTAACATCGACTCTGACCACATCCTAGTTGCGGCCGAGTTCAGAGCACGAATATCCAATGTCAAAAAAGGACTCAAAAAACGTTTATTCGAAAAGTCTCAACTTTTGGATATAGAATCAAACCGAGACAGAGGCGAAGTACGGAGCTTTTATAAAAATCCAAGCAGCTTGCAGCTGGTTTCAAGCCCCGTACAATGCGCTGAGGGATGATTCGGGAAATTTGGTAACCGATACGCAAGGGATATTAGAGACATGAAAACAGCATTTTAAGAACATAATGAATGGCGCACGCATAGAAAACACAGATACGCCTCGTCCTAACCCAGTCAACTCCGAAGATTCAGATACACCCAGTCCTGCAGAAGTGGAAGCTGCCATCCGAAAATTAAAGAACAACAAAGCTGCTGGACAAGATAACCTGGCAGCTGAAGTTTTTAAGGCAGGAGGTGAAATGATGATTGAATTCATGCACCAAATCATCAAACAAATCTGGATCGAGGAGAGCATGCCTGATGACTGTAGTTTAAGTTCAATTTCTCCAATATTCGAGAAGGGCGATTCCATGTCCTGCGCCAGCTATAGAGTAATGTCCATATTAAACGTTTCGTATAAGATCCTTTCCAATATTCTGTGCGAACGATTGAAGCCCCATTGTAACGCTGTGATAGGAAACTATCAGTGCGGCTTCCGTCCTGGCAAATCAACCACCGATCAGATGTTCGCATTAAGGCAGATCCTGGAGAAGGCCCTCGAATTTCAAATCGATACGCACCACCTTTTTATCGATTTTAAATCTGCCTATGACAGCATAGATCGATCAGTGCTTTACGAATCAATGTCGGAATTTGGTTTCCCAGCCAAGCTTATCCGTTTGCCAAAAATGACCTTGGAAAACACCCGGTGTGCTGTGGTGATTGGGAGGCACATTTCTGATTCATTTCGAACGTGCTCCGGATTTCGACAAGGCGATGCGCATAGTGCGACGTTCCGGTGTGAACACACAGGGCACTATATTTTACAAATCAGTGCAGCTCCTGGGTTTCGCTGATGATGTCGATATTATCGGAACATCACGATGAACAGTCATCGAAACCTTTACACAGACAGAAGAGGAAGCAGGTAAAGCGGGTCTTCTCATAAGTAAGAATAAAACAAAATATATGCTGTCGACAAATAAAATATCCTCACAACATCATATAGGACACAACATCACTGTCGGCTCATATAATTTTGAGGTAGTTCTGGAGTTTATCTACCTTGGAACCAACATCAACTCCACCAATAACATCGATGTTGAAGTAAGGTGAAGAATTACCCTTGGAAACCGTTGCTACTTCGGTTTTTCCAAACAACTGGGTTCAAAACTCCTATCCCAAAATACCAAGGCACAATTATACAAAACGCTCATTCTTCCGGTGCTGCTATATGGTTCTGAATCGTGGACATTAGCAAAAGCATGCACTTGGTATCTTTGAGAGAAAAATTCTTCGTCGCATTTATGGTCTTATGTCTGACGAAGGGGTTTGGAGAAGAAGATACAATGCCGAACTATACCAGCTGTTCAACGACATGGACCTATCTAAAAAAGTCAGGATAAGACGGCTTCATTGGCTAAGCCATGTAGGGCGTATGGATCAAAATGCTCCGACTAGAAAGCTCTTCGAATCCAAGCCCCAGGGAACGCGTCATCGAGGGAGGCCACACCTTCGTTGGAGAGATGAAGTATCGACAGATATGAAAAAACTTCAAATCACCAACTGGAGAGATTCCGCTCGTGACCGAAATCAGTGGAGGACTATTTTGCGCTAGGCCCAGGACCTTCAAGGTCTGTAGCGCTCAGCAAGTAATTAAGTATATCGTATATGTGTTCACGTATATGTGTTCGTTATATATTATTATATTGAAAAAATATATATAGAAAAATGTAAACAAAAAAACACAATTAATCGCAAAGATAATGAATGGCATAGTATACATACAATAATAGGTCAATGATAAAATCACATAATGTAGAAAAAATTTTTAAAAATAATGGTAATAAAAGAATAAAATTTATTACTTATGCATTACAAATCGTGAACTATGTACGGAATACCGTTTTGTTTTCTTTTCTCAGAACTTGGTTAAAAATCGTATGATGAAATCGTTCAGATGAAATAATTTTTGAAGAAATAAAAACAGCCAACATTCAATATAAAGAATAAAATGTCCAGTTTTACTTTTTTTACTTACTTTTTTAAATTTTGATAGATTGTTTGTTTGTTTGTATTCATAATTATATTATGTATTCATATATATACTATTCATATTATTATCTACGGTAAGAAATAGACAAATTTAACAAAATCAAAGTTGCTGTAAAAATACATGTAGGCGCCAACTTTTCAGTATACTTTTCAATAGAAATTAATTTGTATTATTTTTAATTTTACAAAATCAACATTAATTTGTTATCCCTTTTCTCTATAAAGTTTGAAATCATAAATTTCATAAATCACATTGATCAGGTCCAAATAAAAATATTAATTTTTCAAATTTCAAAAATTAAAGCAAAATAACAACAAATACATCAATAATCTTGAATTCCTTCAATTTCCAAATAAAAAAAAAATCCGTACTTTGATTTGTAATATTATTTGTGAATACTATACCTACCTATTGAAAGGACTTTAAATGCGTATATGGTTTTTTATACATATATTAAGTAATTTTTAATTTTTATCAAATAAGTAAAGTAGAAATTCGAGCAGCGATATAAGGAAGTATGTATATACAATTAAATATATACTGTATATTTAATTGTATATACAGGATGGTCCGGTTTAGAGCAAAAAGTCCTTGGAGTATTTTAGGAAAAAAATTGTTCTAGAAGAGGGGTCTATCTTTAAATTTACCTGGCCTACAGAGGGTTAAAGAAAATCGGATTAGAAAACTTATGTCTAAAGAATATCAACTACAGCATAGCTTTTTTTTAGAATTAATACACCCAATCAACGGTATATGTTGAATGAGTATCAGACTTACCGTTTTTGAATAATAACTGCATAAACTTAAAATTTTGCTTTTATAAACTGAAAATTTTGTAAAAAACGTTGATTATCTCGAAAAAATTCACTATTTTTTTTTGCGCTACATCATCCCTAAAATTTTTTCATGTACAACTTTCATATCAGACTTGCTTTTTTCACGTAAACCCATATTTAATATTTGCGTAACCGGTGTTTTAGAAAGAAAAATAATAACTGAGAGTTGAATATTGTAATAATTTTATTTTTTAGTCAAAATTACTGAAATCAGTTTAGGTTACTGAAATTTTATATGACTTTACATGAAAAACGGCATTATATAAATGATATTGAACTTATTATTATTCAGTAATAGACTTTCATATAGTAAACAATATGAGTTATGGGCCCAAACATCAATACAAATTATAACTGAAACACCTGCCGGTTGAAAAGCAAAAATCCTTTTAGAGCTTAGTGATCAGCGGATATTGGAAAAATAAATGGAGGAAATATGTCTCACCAAAACGTTTAGGTTTGACCAACTCAGTAACGAGAACTATGACACGTGGAAATTACAGATGCAGTCTCTCTTGGTGGAATATGACTAGAACATTATCGGCACCAAAGCCAGATACGATCAAAGATAAAGCAGTCTTTTGAGATAAAAACAACGCTAAGGCGAAAGCAAAACTTTTGTCCAGTTGCAAAATTTATTTAGTAGGTGTTTTATATAAACCGAATGTAGTTTCTAAAAGCACCTTAACATGTTTTTGTGGTATGTGATCTTTAGGGAAAAAATGTATTTTTGCCACCAAATAGATGTGCATTCTCAAAATAATAAATCAGATAATTTTTTTTACTGTCTTCCTTTATTAAATTTTGTTTTAATCATAGTTTAATTCATATCTGATTCTAAAATTATTCTTGAACTTTCATTAGCTTCTTCATCCTCATCCTCAGGCATTGTTTTACTTTCCAAATTTTTCCTTTTAGCTATTTTTGTTGGAGGGTTTTTGTATGCTATGGTTTTATAAAAATTCTGACATATTAAGAGTTATATATACAAGAAGATCCATTAAATTTATGTATTTCGTATAAATTATATTAACTGATTAAGAAGAATGAAGAGCTTCAGAAAATAGGTTACTCAAACTGAAGTGAGGTTTTCCAGGTGTTAATTTTGAACAACCTTCACTCTTTTGAAATGAAAAATATTCATTTTTGAACAGAAAGTGGAACAAAAGATCTTTCTGGTATCTTAACCACACAATACCTCGCCATTTAAGTACCATTTTCTCACTATCTGTTTTTGGATCAGACATCGTTAGTCCAAGAAAGGAATGAAACGAAATCTCTGTTTTTTATTTCATAAACTACAAAGCTTTTGAACCTTTTTGAATCACAGATATCCAGTGAGCAGGAACAAAATCTCGAGGTATTATTTTTTTTTTTTCAATAATACCAAGAGATCTGCCCCACTCCATATAAGAGTGACCAGGCTCAAGAAATTGGTATTCGATTGTATGAATATTGGTCCGTAAAATATAAATGAATAATTTCGCTATGTTTTTATTTCTATTTTGACCACCGCAGGAATCACTGTAACAAATTAGATTTTCTATTTTATTAGGCAAATCTTTTATGAACTGTCAAGTTATGATAACTTCAAATAATTAACAAAAATAATAACTAGGTATGTTATTCCCGGAAGTTGAAAATATCACCAATCGATAGAGCACCCTCGATTTGGTTAATAATTTTAATTTTTTTAAATTTTGAAATAATCGCTCCTTCCCCTTTTAAAAAGCTGATACGCATGCTCTGCAACACCCGGTATAATTGTATACAATATATTTATAAAAAATTGCCGATTGAATTGGAACTTTGGAATTAAAGTACTACCTTCGATTAAATATAATAAAATTACATTAGTGCCTAGAAGAATAAGAAAAAATACTCTAAAATGTGCCATTTTTTTCATTTTTTGTTATTTTATTCTTCTAGATACAATATTTTAGTTTATGCATTAATGTTCTAGTTTCGAATATTTATATTATATAAGCTGTGTTCTTTTCCGTAGCGGATCGTGGTGTAAAATTGGTTGGGCATACAAAAAAAATATTGAGCAAGTTTTCACATTACAGTGAGGTCCTGTACTCAAAGTGTAAATCAATAACTTTATTATTATTAAAATTTTGAGTTTTTAAAATTAATTTTCTTTTTATTGATAGAAGTGCTAATGAATTTAAACGATCTTGGCCCTTTATACTTAAGTTATAAGTCTTAATATTTTTAAAACTGCACTTGTTACAGGAGTGGTCAGACCTATTTCAACCAATTTATTAGTCTTTTGAAATTCTAAATTATTATCTAAAATAAATTTATATATTTCTGAAACTGAATTTAATTTTTAGAACAATTCGTTATCTATCTGTCTATATATATCACTTTTATCACTATATATATATCTATATTAATTATATCCCTTTTGTTATTTAATTATATCTCCATTTACTAATACGTTGTGTGTTGTTCGACGGTTAAAATGCAAAAGAGAGAGAAGTTATTTTAGAACCGTTTAAATAATCGTACTTCCCAATCAATGGCGGAAACAAGCCACCGGATATGGTTACCGGATGTAGTACTACGTGGATTGATTAAGTTCCACGTAGTATCACATGCGCCACATGGTGACTGTTCCTACCATTTACTGTTTCTACCATCTATTATTTCAAGTAGGCAATTCATAGGTATTGAGATTGCCTGTAAAGCATGCATGCGTGAACTTACAATATATATATAAAAATGAAATTACCCCTAATTATATTTAAACAACGAAATTAATTTGAAATAATAATAATAAAAGTATTTTAACAAACATACATGTATACATATTTTTATACTTTGATGACAAGTAACTGTAAATAAAATTATAAACAAAGTTTTTGGTTCTTATTGGTGTTGTAAACTTGCATTTTGCATGTTTTAATTCAAATGTATATATATTATATATACCCTATATATATTAATTAATGTTTTGCGAAATTTTGCTCAAACCCTCAGCTTATTAAGAATAATACAAAATATATAATTAAACTATGTAGAAGTGTATAATATACTATTATTAAATTTACCGTTGAAACTAGTAAACATTAATATTGACCTTAAAATCTAATAAATACAAATAATAAACAATTGTATTAAATATTAAGATAATATTAATCTCGGAAATAATAACAAATAAAAAACCAAAACAATTTATAGAAAAATAAGAAAAAAATAAAATAATTTTCAGGAAGTCGTTTTAATTCTTTTATTTTTTATTATTAAACTAATTTTTATTTGCATTAACTTGAGAGTGAAAGCGAATACATATATGTTATGACTGCATACTAATTAATTAAAAACCATTGCTGAAATTATATGTATTTTAAAGGACACTGCAGAGATTTGTTAACAGAACTCATTTTAATATTATTGTATACAAAATTTTAATTTGAAATTACGACATTTCCAGACTTGTGGTTTTTATATTCTAAAATTTTTTGAAATAATTTATTTTTCATAGGATTTTAGTGCTATTTTCATTACTCAACATCGCTTATTATGATCAGATTTACTTCCATATCACTAAAAGGAAAAAAAAAATATATCCTAAGATGAAGAAAAAATCAGTATCAGTATATTATGTTGTCTGATATTATTGCAGGCTATTTCTGATTTTATTGTGTGTAATTGTTTTTTAAAGAAAAATTAGTGGATCCCCTGTGAAATTGCACAGAAGTAGTTCTTTCAAACCCAATTTTATGTAAAAAGAAATATTTGTTTTGATATAATTGTAGTTGTTTTCTGAATCGCTTGATTATTGGATATATATATAATGAAATTAAAGTTTACACAACAAAATCTCATTACTGTCAACGTAGTAGTAGTAGATCGATATATTTTAATTCGTTTATAGTTAAAAACGTTTGTAGTCACAATTCTATTATAGCAATAGGGCAACAGTGAATTATTTTATTAAAAAACAGATTTATATATTATCTTTTTCTGTTCTTTATTACAAATATGTATATTTTGTGATTACATAACAGAATTGCTATTTATGAATAAAATAAAGTTTAAAACTGTTATACGAAAGATATTTTATTGAATTTGATTTTGTTTATAAAGTGCAATTTTTTTTTTGACTACGCCTATAGTCACAAAACGGTTATAGTCAGAAATATTACTAAAATTTAGCGAATGACTATAACCGTGTTTTACTGCATATATTTTTTTAATGATAGCACAAGCAAATGAACTAACATTTATTATATAATTTTTGAAGAGTATGATCTGATCTGATTTTTGTTTTTCTGTTTTGTTTTCAATTTTTATTTGTGTTTTTGTACTTTTTTCTATAAGTTTGTGTGTTTATTTAAAATGACAGAATTTTTATGAAGCCTTTTTAAAAAATTCCCGTAATTGAAATTTCTTTTAGAGTATAGATGGCGCTCAACTTGGAAATAACCATCAATATTTGGTGTAAATATTTAAAATTTTTAAGTATTCAGCACCAAGAACTTGCTAAAATTTTAATATTTTTGTGGTGTAAATAATTTACTATTAAATTATTTTTGCTTTTTTACTCACCACGTCGTTCATCTTGTGTATTATAATATAAGATATTCCCTACATGGTCTTCCTTGTGTAATATATATAAGATATTCTGTATCTGAAAATATGCTGAATGTCAATGTTTCATGTTGCTGTTTATTTAATTAATGTCTTGCGGTTAATTGTCCTACATTTTCATTAAATATTTGTGTATCATGTCAATTACGAACCAAACTTATTTTTTGAAGTCTTATCAATGTTTTTGATTCACTACATAAAAAATTTATAAAATGTTCAGCTTATTACAATTCTATTTAGATAGAATAAATCAAACTGGTAAAAACTGTATATATAATATATCCAACAATCGGTACAAGTAACTATCAGAAGAGAGATCTGTGTTAATACAAATTTAAACAGTACAACAAAAATGATAAGTCGCCAAATTTTGAAAGAAGAAGAAACCCACAAGAAATCCACATTGGTAAATAATCTATCAAACGCATGTGTAACGATATCACAATAAAAAACAAATCGCCAATTAAAATGTCGTCATATAAAAAGCCCGTTAATTTAAATTTTTTTACTAGTGGAGTTGCCCGAGAAATTAGGAAATTCTTAGGAGCTTTCTTTGTTTCTTTATTATTTAGCTAGCCATTGGTTGGCTGTAGTAGGTAGTTGTGTGAATTGAATTGATTAAATAAGAAAATACTGCCTTATATTCAAGCATTTCTTTCAAATGTTTTAATATTATATAAATATTTTGATAAGGATACATACATAGCTAGGGAACACAAATTCGTATCGCTGAAGATAAAAATTGCTTCTTGGGTTGGAATTGTTATAAAAATTATTTTTGACAACTACTACTACATAATTGTTTATTTCTATGTTAGTATGAAACTTGTTAACAACTTGGAATTTTTTAATTTTATCTTAGTACAAAACTTATTCTCAAATTTTATTTTTATGAAAATGTAATAAAATATATAAGAAAATTTTAATTATTTCTTATTCAGTGAAACAATAACAAGTGTTTTATTTAATTTAATTAAATATTAATAAATAAATAAATTTTGTATTAGTTTCTAAAAATTATGTTTCACCAAATGCCAACCAAAAAAATCTTTAGATTTTTTAATGAACAAAACTTATGCTGAATGTAAGTAGTAACATTTTAATTTTTTGTACTCTACTCGTTGTTTCGTTACTTCATCAATTATAATTTGGTATGCTTTTTTTCGATCTTGACTTAGAAGTTGCTTTTTATTCCCGATGTTTGTACGCAGGTCTTCGACGTTGTAGTTCTTTTCTCTTATGTAATTTGTGTAAAGAACATTTTGTTGGTTTCCTACTGGTACAGGTAAACCAAGTCGCAGTAATGTTTTACTGATCATGGTCACACATTTATCTTCAAGAATAATTAAATTAAATGCTTGTTGAAAATGTTGAGACCAAACGCAATTTCCAATGTGGGATTTTCCTTTCGAACTATAGCTCCTATATCCTCACTTAAAGAATCCTTATATTTTTCACATAAAGCTGTTGGATTCCTTGGACTACATGTAGTTAATAGTATAACAAAACAGTTTGTGATTTGCTCTAGAAAGGAGATTATTAGCAAATGTGTAACCTATCAGAGGTCTTTTTTGGATCAAGTACTTTATCTCAGAAATTATACTAGGCCAACGGTTCAAATTTTGTAAACATAGAAAAAAATATTTCTACCATATTTGGAAACCATAGATCAAGCCGCATAGACAGAATAATAAGTAACGAAAAAACATTATTAGACCGGCATGCCGAAACGGGGCTGGGATTTCAACAAAAATTTCTTCTTTGCATATAGAAACTCCTCTTCAAATTGGACACAATTCTTCTGCAACGAAGTTTTTTACCAACCAATTCATTGATCTGCTATGCCAAGAAACAATATTTGTACAAAGTTTCAAGACAATCAGTCACAGCGCTTAGACGGGACAATGAAAAAATTCATAAGCTGAAATGACGAAAAGGGTAAACTTAAATTACCAAAAAACAATTGTATAACATATAATCTGTATATTGCTATTTGCCGAATGGAAAAGTTATTCACATCAATAAATTAGTTCAGAATAAATTTCTGTATTTACTACCGTTTCAAAAATATGAAGTGGGCTAGGAGTTTTATCACAGCGTTTTTGTTTATTTTTGAGAAGCAGACCGGAAGCAGTTCGAATTTTGAAAAACAACATATCACTGGGTTCGATTCTGTAAAATTTGGTTGAAATTTTTCTATGCGTTTCGGAGAAGTTCTGACACAGTATACATACATTATTACATACATACATACAAACATTCATTTTTATAAATATAGATATTATAATTCAACATTCTTTTTTTTAACACGCTGAGTAGCGCACTAGGTAGAGCACCGGCCTTACGAAAGGTCCCAGGTTCGATTCCCGATGAAGTGGAAAAAATGTTTTCTGAATTTTGCAACCTGGTCCAGTGCTCTTTGTCATTGGGATAAAATAACATAATGGGACAGTTAGGGTCATAGACTTGGAATTATATAAAAAAAATGAAGATTTGCTTGAAGAAAGCATGGATTTTGAGATTCCAGCAAAGACAAATTTTGATATACGTAGATTTCGACTCGATTTCGGGACATTTCCATATCCAACATAATCAAACGAGTCCTTTCATTGTTTAATTGTAAAATTCTTCCTTCCTGATTTTGCTTCTGATTTGTAGAATGATTCGATTTTTTTTTTTTTATTAATAAATTTCGTTACCACCTTTAAGCCCAATAACAGATTTGATGAGAAATGTATACTTAATAAATTATTTTATGGTATTTTCGTGTTTATGGAATTAATTGAATTCTATTTAAAATATTTCACTTAAATTAATAATTTAATATTTATATTTTAATGATTTTACATATTTATTATATCAACTGAATAATAATTTTAAATTTGTTTTTCCATATTTGCTGTAAATAACTTAAATAAAAATATATATTTTTTTTAATTAGATTTGAAAAAAAAAAATAATTAAAAAAAATGTCAATCTTAAAACAAAGAAAATTAAAAAAATTTATTAAGTAAACATCCAATAACAAAGCTTTGATTTGCACTTGAGATATTTTTACAGAATGCAATATTTTTTGCATATATTATGCATAATATATATTTATATAATATATGTATATTTATTTCCTTTTGATATTTTCAAGATGCAAACAATTTCTATTTTTATATAATTTTCATGGTAAATTAAATAACTAAGAAACGAGACACAATAATCTTAATAGAATTATAAATTAATATATTGTACATATACAATTATACTACATAGTTATACATATTGTATGGAAACATTTCCTGACTTCCGTATTAACTATTATAAATCAATGTTAAGAAAATTTTTTTTTTTTTGTTTTTTTTATTTATTAGAAATGATAATAAACACAACAAAAGCTTTTCTATTCAATAATAATTATTACGCTATCAATAACACTTTGAGCTATTAATATACCGTTATTTTTGTTCGAACAGTCATGGTTACCAAGATTTAATTATAAAATTGAAAATAATACTATATTGTATGTACGTACACTATACAGTATATAATATATACACTATATAAATATTTGTATTTTGAAAGAAAATATAAGGAACAGAACAAACAAGAAAAAAAGAACTAAAACAAAAACAATTTGAAGGAGAAAACTATAAATGAAATGAAGTAAGTAAAAGTAACACAATATAGTGAAAATTTTTCAAATAAATATCTATATATTAACTAGCAGAGGTATCCGGTGTTTCCCGAGAAAATGGAAATTCTTAGGAGCTTTCTCTGTTTTTAATTTGGAAAAGAAAATATTATTTCATGTTTCGTTTTTATTACTCTATTGCCAAAACATTATTTAAAAAAAGTGTATATTAAAAATTTATTATTATAAAAAATGTCCAAGAAAACAGAGAGATGAAAATGTTCAATGTATTAACTGTAACGGAAATCACCCAGCAAATCAAAGGGGCTGCCAAGTTTACACTTATTGCAGTAGAAACACTCAACGCCACTGGGTGTTTGCAATGCAATGTAAGCTTCCTCCTTTAAAGCATCTATAATTTCTGCAGTGCTAATAGAATGATGCAAATGTTTCAATACCACCTTATACCATTTTTTATCTCTAAATTGGAATGAGTGAAATTCCGTATTTTTCTCCTTCAAAATATCAATGACTTTTTTGTAGTCATCTTTGTTGTCCAAGGAAATTTTGGGCTGTCTTTTTTTTTTATAATTTTTAAAATTTTTATTGAATACTGACAGGAAATGTTATCCGTCAATGCTTATTTGTTCTTATTTAAATCAAAATTCATATCTATGAAACTACTATGGGTTCATGATCATGTTGGGTTCCAATGAAAACTCTTTTTGTTATTAGAAAATTTGTTGGACCTACTCCCGCCGGAGCTCTTATTTAAAGGAAAATGCATATCTAAGAATCTACTGGACCAATTTGGTTCAGATTTAGAACACATGTTTGGTTCCGATGAATTTATTTTTCTTATCTTTTTGAAAGATTACCGGAATATAAAATTTTTAGTTCAGTAACACCGTTTGATTTTGAAATATTTTAGATTTTTATAAATTTTAAATGTAATGTATTATTATCGATAGAGATGTATCTATGTAATATGTATTATGTATATTGCGTATTTAATAAATAATAAAATGAGAATGTATAAATATTTTTTAATGTTTTATTTTAATATATAAAATATTCTGTTTAAGTATTATAGTGTTTTATATTTGACATGCAACAACGATTCAAATGTTAAAAATGTTTATTATTACATTAGTAAAGTACTAGTACTAGCTGAAAAATTATACGTAAATACTTAGATAATAGATAGTAATTATGATGGTAATTTTGCATTATTTTTAGTAATTATTAATTAGATACAACATAGCATTAATTTTTTAACAATTCATTAAAATAATTAATTATACGCAAAAATAATGCATTACGTATAATTTAACTTATTTGAATTACTTTTGAATTATGTAAATTATCATTGGAAAATAATTCAAAAATAATTCAAGTTAGTAAAACAAGTAAATTTTTTTAATTCGTAAATCAAAAGTAATTCAAATAATTTGAATTAATTTTAACAATGCATTATTTTTAAATATAAGGATTTAATTTGATACATTACTTTTAATTAATAATTCAAAAAATTAATTTAATGCATTATATGAAAAATAATGCATTATTTTAATTCATTATAAAATAATGTTAATGCAAATGTTAACACAACTAGTGTTATATATGATATGTTTCACAGCTCTACGTCCAAGATAACCTAATTTGTCTGTTATTAAAACCCCTGTCTGTTATAAAAAAACAATTGTTAAAAAAAAATAAACGGCAATTAAAGGTGTCCACGCTTCAAAAACCAATCGGAAAATTCAAATAAAATTTTAATTCAGTAGCTAAGTATTTTTAGTTTTGATTTTTTATTACACAGCATTGGCTGTATTAAAGTCACCTTTATTCTCTGATCTGTATACAGTTTAAATGAACTCGTATTTAATATACATTTGATAAACTTCAAATTAGAACTTTATTATTAATCATAAAACTGACTATTACACTTTACTATCTCAATCATAACAATTAAAAAAAATGAAAGGCTCAAAATTTATTTTAACTGTGCATGAGTGTGCGTAAGCTTGCGTGCAAAAATATAACTACACAATCTAGGTATATAATATTTTGGAATTTTTTTTTATTATATAATAAAGTGTATACTCGTAGATATTTTATTTGTGTATTATAATAGTAGATGTGATATTGTTAATATTAATAAAGAGAGTAGAATTATTACGTATAGATTTACCCCTAATTTTTTTTAATTTATATAGTATAGATATTAATAATTTATCTTTTTACTTTCATAAAAAATTCAAAAAGGTTTACAACGTTTTTGTTATTGTTGTTGTTTCTTTTGTTTTTATAAAATTTTCGGATTAAAAATTTTATTGGACTAAATTGATGTTAAAAATTAAAGAAATTTAAATTTTGAATATAAAATTTTAGAATTATTGTATTAAAGTATACAATTTGAATATCTATATTATAATGTACAAGATAGCGATTAGTGCAGGTTCGTTTTTCGTGGTATTTCGTGTGTCTTAATTTTTTTCTTCATTCAATCAATCAATGATGTGGGGATCAAAAGAAATTTTTAGTTTATGGTTGTTTTTTGGTGAAAGAGTTTTAATCGGATGTTAGCTAAGTTGGTTGCAGCGTCATGTTAATATAAGAATTTTTTGTGAGTTCGGTTCGGTTTCGGCTCTTTTGAGTCAAATATTTTTTTTTATTATTTTTGGATTATCGCATTTGCACTTTTAGTACGAAAAAAAAATAATCTTTAATAAAAAATTTATAAAAGATGAGTATTTCCTTTCAGATACACGAAATTTATACGAATCTACTTTTTACAGATTAACACATTTTAAAGAAACGTATTCACCAATAAAAAAAAAGATAACTGAAATGAGATTTGATATATTATTATTTTTATCGAACCTATATTAAAATTTTATTGTTAAAATATATTTTACAGATTGTATAATTGTTAATTTTAATAAAAACGAAAAAAAAAAAAAAATATATTACAGGTTTATTCAGTAAACTGTTCAAGGACGATCTAGAACGATCTAGAGTTCAAATTTTTTTGTGTTCCGTAGTTTCTGTTAATTTAACTTTTTGCCCAAAAGTGCTCTTGAGTAGATTGTTTAAAAGAGTTCTAAGTTCATCTTTTTTATTCGAGTAAAAATTTTGTAGGCATATATTTTTTAATTTGAGCATTTGAGCAGTCAAATAAAGCAAATTTTGAACATTTGAGATGTTGAAAGTATCTGAAAACAATGTACTTATTTAATAGCAAACCACAAAAAAATAAAAATTGCTCAAAGTTTTAAGTTAATCTTTTTTAAAATTAACTCTTTTATTTTTGTTTTTTTCTTTTTTTTATTATTTCAAACGAGTAAAATACAAATTTAATTCTTTATTTATAAAATGAAGAATTAAAATTCTAGTAGGAAGGACCAAGACAGGGGAAAACAACACATATTGGGCCTTATTCTGAGAAGCGAATGACTTTTTCGCTATGTAGAGCATCACATTACATTACATTTGGTATTCTTAGAAGCGAATGATACGATATTTTGCAAAATTGGCAGCATCGCTCGTTAAAATTGTCAAATTTATTGTTTTTTTATGTTTTGACATTTTTTGTTTTAATTTTTTGTTTGAAAAGTGACATCAAGTGAGGATGTGATGTGAGTGAGTGAAATTAAAATTTTATAGCTATTAAAAAATGTTTTTTCATTTATTTTACGAAAATAAAAAAAATTTGTTCAATTATATTTTTTAAAATTCATTAAGTATTTCAGGCTCTCGAAAGAAGCATTTGCAATAATTATAGATAAATTAGACAACAATTTAAATCCTGCAATTGGTCCACCTTCAGTAAAACTCATTATAAAATTGGTTGGAATATTGCGCTTCCTTGCTGAAGAAGTTTTCTAAAAGGCGTGTGGAACGAGTTTTTGGTAGGTTCAGCTAAATCAACTATTTCTAAAATATTGCCCGAAACATTGTCAATATTAGAGACAGAATTGTGTCGAGAGTATATAAAATTTCCTGAAAGCGAAGAGGAAAAATCATCTATCAAATTGGGTATTTATAATAAATTTGGATTCCCAGGAGTTATGGTATGTTGATGGAGTACATGTAAAAATCATTGCACCAACAAACATTCAAACTGCCTCCTATTTGTAACTTTTCTATAATTAAAAATGTAAAATAATATTTAATAATTATTTTTAAATATAAATATATATATAAATAAAATTAATTTACTTGGATTTTACGTTAATTATATATTTACTTTTTCTCATTCGTATTATCATATTTATCGTTTTTTCTAACAGCGAACAAAAAAAATCGATTCTCGTAATACAATGAAATGTTGCGTTGCGATAAAAACCGATCAGTATCGCTATTTCGCTTCGCAAATACCAAAAATTAAATTTATCATATTTTTCAGTACGTACCGAAAAATTCGCTTCTCAAAATAAGGCCCAATGTAACTGACAATATTGCATACCAGGAGGTTTTTTAGAATATTATATTTTATCCAACTTTTTTCTATATAATAAATTTTAAAACTAGCTAATAATAATTGGGAAACGGTACTTCGCCATAGTTATGATTAATGGTTTAATAAAATATATTACTTTTTAATAATATTCCAACACACGTCTCGCCTATTAACGCGAAAAATCAATTAATTTGTCAATAATATCGGTTATGATTTCTGTGGTTTTAGTGTGTTAGAGTCCTCTATTCTATCTGATATTTTTTTATTTTATTTCATAAATATTAACTTAAAATTTGCCAAATTTTATACATTGTTTTCAGATACTTTCAACATGCCAGATGTTTAATTTTATTAAAAATAATTTTATTGTGCCGTTTCAAAGAAAATTTCCTTTCTTTCGGGTATGTACCCGGGTGTTTCTTCTAGTTACAAATAATCAGGTAAAGATCAAATTTAATGTAATTTGAACCGTTAATAATATAACCTCTAAATAGAAAACAATAAGTATAATGTTCAGATAATTTAAAATAAGAAAAAAGTTTTACAAAATATTAAAAAAATTTCAAAGTATGAAAAATGTGAACTTTTTTTAATTTTTTAATCATTAATAATTAAGAATAATTCACAAAATGATACATACATACTTAATTTTAATTTTAATTTGTCTCGTAATTTTAAAAATAAAGTTAAATGAAAATTTGCAAAAGCAAAACTCTTCAAATAATAAATGACGCATTCAACAATAAATTTCGCAACTTCGGTCACTCATTTTAGTAACGTCAATAATTAATTGAAAGTTTTTTAATTATCAGGTTTACTCAATTAAAGGAGTTATTATTAAATTTGAACACAGCAGAATATTTTAGAAAAAGTCAGTTGGAAAATAAAATATAGACCCTTATTCTCTTAGACGCGTCGTGTGTGATCGTATAAAAATATCACTGAATACGATATTATTCTATTCTGTTAGACTTTTGATACGACGTGACAGCCTTTCTTCATAATTTAAAATCTTGTAATCGTTGTAGTATCGCATCAAATTATTTTCAATTCAGGATAAAACAGTTAAGTAAGGATTAATAAACAGTTTTTCATTAATTTTTTAGTATTTTTATTAAAAATTGTGTTTTTGTTTTGAAAAATAAAGAGAAAAAAACTCACTTTTACTACTACTGCTTTATTTATAACACTTATATATTATAATTTTTATACTATTATATACTATACTATATAATAATTCTAAAATATTTAAAAACTTTAAATTATTATATTAGTAAAAATATTAACAATTAAATAATTCCTTCTTAATATATTTTATTTATATACAAATAATGTTTTTTGACAGTAAAAAATTGTCAGTACTATCAACATAAAAAACCACGGCCCACTTACATCGTCTAACAGAAATGCCATTCAATTTTTCCATCGCATCAGTGATGCATCTAAAAGAATATAGAAGATAAATTGATTTTTTTTTCAAATTTAATAAATTTAAATAATCTTTAATAACTAGGTATAATTATTTGTTCTAAATTTTTAATTAAAAAAATTTAAAATAATAAAAGAAAATCTTTTCGATACAATGCGTTATTAATTTGTTCTTAATATCATTTCAAGTTTAAAAACTTATTTTAATTTTGTTAATATATTTATTTACATATATTTATATAGTATAGATGTAAATATGTGTATGCATTCATATTATATAAAGTCTTATTTACAAATAACAAAAAAAAATAAACACACCTGTTTATTTTAGGATTTTAATTTTTGATATTATACAAAGTGAATTAATATCTAATTCACTGTGTATACATGCATTTACAATGATAAAAACATAAAAAACAAAAAAAAAGTGATTTAACAGTTTGGATGTGATCTAAAGCCTCCAAAGTGTTTTTTTTTCTAATGGTGGGAGTTATCTTATTTTTGAGTACCTGCAAAATTTAATCTAAAATAAAAAATTAATAAGACAAAAGTTTCTTATTTTTTCGAGTTTCTTATTTGTAGAATCCGAAATAGAATCAAGAAGTATTCTCATTTGAAAATCTCGATTTCGGCGAATTTCCAGTCTTTCTCGGAAGTTGAAAATGTCACCAATCGATAGAGAGCCCTCACCTCGATTCAGTTAATAATTTTTGTTTTTTTGTTTTTAATTTTAAAATAACGGCTCCTTCCCCTCTTAAAAAGCTGATACGCATGCTGTGGAACAACCGGTATATAAAACCGATATGTTTCGCTTATAAAATTCGTCATTGTTGGCCTCATAATTGTTTGTTGGTCTCGACATCTTTGATAAGTTTGTTCCGAATGGAATTCCAGGTGTAATTTTTAAATTATCAATATTTTCTTTCATATTATTTATGGTATGTTGTAGATTGTATTGAGACCTACATATATTATATATGCTACTGTACTCTAAATCATAACAAAATAATTTTTTAACCTATTTCTAATCCTTACTTTTCCAAACATATAATTAAACATGTCATATACTTTATTCAGTCATCTCGTCTTACTTCAAAATCCAATTTCAATTTTATTCAATTTAAACGAGTGTAATTATTACCGGACTACCAAATCACTATATTTACTTCAGAAAATTTTAATTCTAGAATAGCTTGTTATAATTCTTTTTTTATTTAAATTTTTCTATTTGCATGAGATAATAAAATAACATTGACTATGCGTAACCGTTGTACATATACTAAAAAACAAGGTTTTCGAAGAGATTTTTTTTTTTTCGATGGTAGCTATTTATAATTTTTTTTTTCTTTAAAATTTTATTGAATTTTCTTTTTTCTATTATTATTTTTTTTGTTTTTAACTTTTACATTCACAATTTTAATGAATATAAATTTTGCGAATGTATAGTGTAATCAAATAAAGTGAAACATATACCACGTGGTGGAACTAAAAAAAGATTTTTTCTATAGTCTTTTACTCGAAATATACACACTTATGCATTTTTCAACATTGCAATAGTATTTTATACTCTCAAAAATAAAAAACGAAAAGAAAGAAAATCGAATTCGAACACATTTTGTTAAAAAGAAAATAAAATTCGTAAAAGCTTAACGCATTTGTATTCATTCAAAATGCATTACAATAAAGTCAAGTTGATGCATTCTAAAATTATACGATAATTCGTTGCCAATTCTACGTAAATTCATTCACATTACGTATACATTTAGGTATATATGTATAATTTAGACAATATAGGTATATTGTTTTATTTCAGGCATAGATTTATAAAAAATTTATTAAAAATTTAGATTTAGAATAGGTGGAAATTTAAAATAGGTATTTAAAAATTAAAACAATGAATGTTTATAAGGTTGAATTATTCCACAATTCGATACTTTTAAATGTCAATTTTAAATTACAAAAGCAAATATAAACTCAAAAAATATATATAATAGCAGAAAAAACCAAAATGTAAAGATTACTGATTCTGCTTAATAATATCCATAATTCTAAATGCAAAATGCTAAATCCTATTCTAGATATCAAATTAATTCAAAAGAAGAGAAAGTAAAATAAATGTTGATATCTATAGGAAGAAACATGATAACCAAAAGAACTATCAGTTCCAATGCAAACCAAGGCCATGGACAAAAGATGGCAAGATATCATATAATGATTAATAGACTGCTGACTATACATCTTTGTCAGAAGGAAACTTCAAAAAGGAAAAGTATATATTGCGAACACAGCAGAAATAAATGGTTTTTCGAAGGAGAATGAAAGCAAAAGACAACTCAAAAGACAAATTGTCTTTATAATTGATTAAATTTATAGTCTCTCTAATAATATTAGGTCAATTAATAACTTCTGCCTATACAAAAAAAAATCGTCCAATTTCTAAATGTTTGTAATTGAATAAATGTAATATATATATTTGTAAATGGTGTTCACTAACTATCTTTAATCAAAAAAATGGCTAACTATTAAATTCCTATATTCCTAATAATAATTTATTGTATTATAAGACTAGACAGCTAGGCTACGGCGTAAAAATGTTTATGTACAATGCTTATCAAAATACAACACTAAAATTATTATTGAATCTATTGAATTAATTTGTATATTAATTTTGAAATAATAAAATTATAAAGCAGCAGCAGCCCACATCATAAAATTTTGTACATATGTAATTTTCTCTTATGTAATTTTGTCCCGACACCATCATAGTTCTATCAACATAATATATTAATATGTAGCAAAGTGTAAATAGGGTGTTCGAAAATTAATAGTAAAATTTGAAAGAAGGTAGATGACGCATATTTTTATCCATTTATTTAATAAATTTTTACAATTAATATACAATTCAATTAATTTAACAGAAAAAGAGATTAATATTTAATTTTTTACTCAATTTATTTTCGTTCTTATTCAATTTTTAGGCAATTACACATTATCATATTCTGAATTTTGCTTTTCTTAAGTAAGTTTAATCTAAAATTTAAAATACTTCTTAAATTTTGCACATAAACTAATATGTTAGTTAAATAATTTGGCATTATTTATTTTTTATTTTAATTTTTAGAAGACAGATTTAACTTGATATTTTTATATTTTTTAATTTTCGTTCTATGAATGTTTTGTCAAATAAAGTTTTCTTCTTAAATTTGAAATTTGGCTGTAGTAGTATATTAAGGTTTTTCTATTTCATTTTGTTTTTTTATTTACAATTTTATTTACATATAGAATATTTTTACCGCTTAGTTCTAAGTCTTTGGCAAACTCACCTATATACAATAAGTTTTATTTTGCATTTTTATTTATTAACATATGTAATATGTATTAAAAATTTAAAATGTGGAAAATTAAATTTATTTTAAATTAATTTCGCTTTTATAATAGCATAGGACTGTTGTCCTTAGGAATTACTAGGTTATGGTCTTAACTAATTGATTTTTTATATAATTCCAAGTCTATGCGATGAAAATCCTAACTGCTTTTACACAGAGATTCGGCTTACACAATTACGTGCAATAGGTTTTTCTTTAGTTCTGCTAATTTAAATGTGGGAAACTGTACGTATTCCAGAGAATAAAATGATCTTACTATTAACTCTTTCGTTATCAGATCAAAATAAATCTTTTGAATAATTACATATCCCATTAATCTAACCTGCATTAACAATTTTCTCTATATCCCAGATCCCTACAAAATAAAATACAATCATTTTGTTGTATATAAATTTTACTATGGAAAAATTATAAGCAAAAAACAAAAGCAATAAAAAAAGAAAAAAAAATCAAGGCAATATAAATGTTGTATGTATAAACAACATTTAATTTTTAGATTTTAAAATTCAAGTTTATTGACAAAAATATTATAATAAATAAAAACTAAAATAAAAAACAAAAACAAACTTTTCACATAAAACTTAAAAGAAAAATTTTTAAGCTCTTAAAACACATGAAAGAGAATAAAAAACTCTAATATTACTACAACAATTTTACTACTATACTGATTATAAGCTTTAAATTGTTGGTAAATGTGTAAATTATAATAAGAAACTAAAAAAAAATTCGTAAATGTAAAACCAAAGAAAAAGAAAATAATAAAATAATATATAATGAACTAAAAGTATTTAACCGGCTTCAAAATATTTAATAATTTCAGTCATTTTACTACTGCAGTCGAATTAACTTGGAAAAACTTTATAAAAACAAAATAAAAAATTTTTTTTATTTGCTTTTTTTATTGGTTTCAAATTTTAAAATTTAACTTACCTTATTATAAAAACTAAAAAAAAAAAAATACTTTTTCTTAATAATTATTAATAACGGTTGTTAATTTTTTTTAATTTAAAACTTTTCAGAAAATTACGGTTACAGACTATTAACTCGAAAACAGTTTAAAATAATTTCTAAAACAAAATTATTGATCAAGGAAAAAGAAAAACGAAACAGTTGAAACAAGGATTATAATTTTAATTGTTTTTCCATAAGAAAAAAAAAAAAAATCATTAAAAATAAAAATATAAAATTATTGTGATATTTTGGTGCTATTTACAAAATTTATTTTAATAATAATTAAAACAACAAAACGAAAATTGAAAAATAATTTTATTCAAAATATGTTTTGAACTCTATTAAATAATTACTATAAAAAGTTTTTTCGTATTTGAAACAAGGATTAAAGACTTGAAAGGATACTTCAATTATTAATCTATATATACCAGTGTGTTATTGTGCTATAATTTAATTTATAAAAACCAAAAACAAAAAAAAAACAAAAAGTGAAATAAATTACATAAGTTTTCTTTTAATTTTTTTTTTTTGTTAAATAGTTGCAATATAATTATTGTACCTACCTAATTGGACAATAATAAAAATTACATAAACTTGAAATTATTTTATAAAAAAGAAATATTTCAAGAGAGGAAAAATGTATTTCCTACAGTAATGAACTTTATTTAATGTACACTGAAAATAAAAATTCTTTTTTTTTTTGTTTTTTTTTTTTTTTATTAATTAAATAGAGTTACTAACCCCAAATATTTTTATACAGATACAAAAGAAATAACCAAAAAAATACGATATAGTAGTTATTATATTATGTATGATTTATTTTGCAACAGACCATAAAACCATTAAATGTGAAAGTTAAAAATTTCATACAACAATAAAAAAAAATTTAAAGTCAAAAAAGAAAAAGACAAAAAAAAAACGAACGAAAAAATTTCAAACGTGAAATAATTTTTTTTTGTCTGTTATTGGAGCGAGTGAACTTCTTATAACGAAATTTTTTCGATAAAATTTAAGTGATTTTTGGTTGTTGCTTTTTTTTTGTAAATTTCAAATTAAAGCCTTTACATATTACATACAAAAAAATTAATAAAAACTAAACGAAAATAAGAAAAACAAAAATAATTGAAAAACAAATTAAAAACTAACATTAAAAAGCAAATTTCAAAATGGAGAATCAAATTGCTGTCGTAGATTTATCAAAATGCTCGAATTCAAATACAGATGAAATTAAAAACTCTGAGACTGACATTATTTCTATTGAAAACAAACTTCAATATCAACCTCATGAATCTCAAAATCAAAATCAGTATCAACAACAACAACAATTACAATTAATGGATAAAAATTTGTGTGTTTGTGTTGTAGACGTAGATGATGATAATAAAAAGAAGCAACATGACTATATTAACTACTTAGAATCATCCAATATACAATTATTACAAAAAACTAATATTATAAAAGATTTGTCATCCGCTGAACTTGTTTTAAGACAGCAAAAAATTAATACTGAAATAAATTTAATACCAATAACATCATCGTCATCAAATGATTTAAAACAATCACTAAAAGCCCCATTAGCTTTACCAAACACAGAAAAGGAATGTATACAGCAACAACAACAACAAGTAGTACGAAATTTCAGTGATATCCAAACAATGCCAGTAGTAACACCATCATCATCAATATCCTCATCAACAATAACAACAACAGTATCAAAACCAATATCATTATTAACATCAAAATTATTAACATCAGCATCAGCACCAGCATCATCAAAAGTAATTGTAACAGAAAAAACATCAATTAAAGAAACAACTAGAAAAGAAAGTGAAAGTTTACAACAACAAAATTGTAACGATAATATTATTTTAATGAAGAATGAAAACAACAACGAAAGTAACACGAAATATGAAATGAAAGAAAATGAAAAAAGTAATAAAAATATAAAATTTTTTGAACATCAACAACAACTAGAAATTGCATTACCAATAAAATTAACAGCCACTAGAAGAACTATAAAAGAAATAACTGAAGTATTACCATTATCAGCTGTTTGCACTAATAATGAAAATAATGAAAGTAAGAGTGAATATAATAATAATAGTAATAATAATAAATATTTTAATCTTATAAGTAATGATGATGATAAAAAAATTGATATTGATGTAACAACAATATCTTCAACGGATGAGAATATGATTGATAATTTGATGAATGTTGAATATAAAAAAAATGCAAATGAAAATGAACAGCAATTAACTGAAAAATCATTAAAAAAGTCAATGAATTTACAAAGAACACATTCAAAAACTGAAAGTGTTTTAGAATATTTAAATTCAGTTGAACCAACTGTTACAGAAATTCAAGAGAAATTAATTGATTTTGAAAATAATCAATTATCGGGTGATGGCTCATCAATCGGCTCAACAAATTTATTAAATGAATCTGAATCAGAAGAAGATGATCAATTAAAACCATTAATGCAAGATAATCATACAATAGTTGTTAATCATGAATTTTTTGTTTATAATAATAATAATAATAGTAGTAATAATAATAATAATAATAATACAAATAATAGTTATAGTTCAACTGATAGTGATTTATCAACACAATTTGATCAACGTGATTTAACAACATTGTCGCAAAATTCATTAGATGATTATAATGATTCCGGTTTAGATACATTATCAATTCAATTAAAACAATCATCACCTACAACACCAGTATTAACAACTAAAAATTTAAAACAATTTAAACCAATACCACCAGCTCCAGCATCAACACCAGTTCCAATTGAATCAAATACAAATTTGGACACAATTCAAATATCAACACAACAATTATTATCAACATCATTAGAAAATAGAGAAATTGGTGAATTAACACCAATGGAAATACCAGATGATAAATTATGTGAAGAAATTGTTGAAAATGTTGAATATTATTTTTCAAATGAAAATATTCTTAAAGATGCATTCTTATTAAAACATGTACGTCGTAATAAAGAAGGTTTTGTTAGTTTAAAATTAATATCAAGTTTTAAACGTGTACGACAATTTACAAAAGATTGGCGTGTTGTTGGTAATGCTATACAACGTAAAAGTAAAAAAATTGAATTAAATGATTTGGGTACAAAAATTCGTCGTTTAGAATCATTACCAAATTTTGATGAAACAATGCCATCAAGAACAATTGTTGTATGTGATTTACCATATGAGAAACTATCTATTGAAAAAATTACTGACATATTTTCAAAATGTGGTGAAATTGCATTGGTAAGAATTTTAAAACCTGGTATGCAAATACCAGTTGATGTACGTCAATTTATGAATAAATATCCGGAAATGCAACAAAAAGAATGTTCTTTAGTTGAATTTATTGATTCAGCATCAGCACGTTTTGCAAAATCCATGCAAGGTAATTATAAAGTTTTTGATATGGTTGCTCCAAAAAAGAAAACTGGTAAAAAATCTGTAACAACAATAACTAAATTTATTGAAAATTATAAATACCCTGATACAAATTATGAACGTACACGTGGTGGTATTGAAAATGGACATCATTATCATAGTTATAATCATGGTCATAATAATGTTAATTATAATAATAACAATAATAATAATCAACAAGTTGTTCATCATAATCATTATAATCATAATCATAATCAAGTATTACAAAATAATAATAGTAATAATTGTGATCATGAATTTAGATCAAAATTACGATCAAATTATGACATAAGAAATTCAGCACAACATTTGCAACTACAAAATCAAGAATCTCAAACACAAAATTTAATTTATTTACCACCACAACAAAGAAGATATTCAACAAGTGATCAAGAAAATAATAATAGAGATCATATTCAAAATATGAATAATTTAAATAATCAAATTGGTAATAACAACAACAATATACATTTTAGTCATTATCCACCACGTCGTATGAGTAATTCTTCAGTAAATGATTTTCAATCACGTAAATATTCCTCATGTTCTGAAGGCTATTCTAGTTGTTCAGAATATTCTCGACGTCCATCATTAACATCATCCGGTGATTCATCATCAAGAAAAACTTCATCTAGTTGCACTGAATATTGTCCATGTTCAAGACGAACATCACAATGCTCAGATATTTATCGTAAAATATCTCAAACATCTGATATTGTTAATTCATTACCAAATCGTCGTTTTTCAAACGGTTCATTTCATGGTTATGAACAACGACAATGCAATAACTCAAATGATCAAGTTATTTTAAATAGTCATAATAATACATTGAGACGTGTATCATTCGATTCGAATTATGATCGTAAAATGTCAGCGTCATCAATTAATGGAAATAAAAATAATAATTATAACAATAATAATAACAATAATAATAATAACGTAGTTAATAATAGCAATAATCTACAACAACAACACCAACCGCAACAACAACAACAAAGTGGTCAGCATATAGTATGTGAAAATCATTTTAGAAAATTTTCAAATGGTTTTGATCCAAATCGTAAATTATCCTTTACCGATCAGTATTTCAATGGACGTCGTATATCAACTGATTCTGGTTATGATCGTAAATTATCACTTAGCTCTGATATTAGTTCAACAAGTACATCACCAAGATCAAGAGCAAATAGTTTTATCTTACCAAGTCAAATTAAACCAGCTGATATTCATGTTAGATCACCAATTGGTCCAGATGGTAGTAAAGGATTTGGATCAAGAGCTAGGAAAGTTGGACAAACTGTACAGTCTGTTAATTAGTTTTCGTTTAAAAAAAATATATATATATTTATATAATTGTAATTTAATTTTTTTTTTAATTAGTTTTAGGTTATGTAATAGAATTTATAAAATTTAAATTCGTAGATTTTGGTAATTTTTTATTTTATTTTTCTTTTTCGTTTTGCAATTTTATATTTATTCTAATATTATTGTTTTACATTATGAATTATTGGATTTAATTAATGAAGATTATAATAATAAATATGATTGTATATATTGTTAAAAAAATATAAAATGAATAAAATAAATGTATATTTTTTATAAGAATTTATCAAATTTTTCTTGTTTTATTGTTTTATTTTGTAATTTCAATCTGGTATTCAAAAATATATATTTTTTTAAATCATCATGACTTAACAAATATAGAAATTATTTGCTGAAACTTTCAATACAAAATTGATAATCTTAGAACATGTTGCTTTGTTCTAAAGGAACAAAATTTATTTAAATCTTACAAAACTAAGTTTTGGATACAGTGATTAAAGATCTATCTACCCACATCTATACTGCTAAAGAGATTTTCTAAAAAACTATCAACTCCAACTGATGTATGAAATTTGTGTTTAAAATTCATCTGAACAATTGCAGTGCTGGACGCCAATACATCATGACGAATTTATTTTGAAATCTTTAAGATTTTTCATTTATTTGAGGTTAGTGGTTTTGTTTTTGTTTGATTTTAAGATCTTAAGATTTTAATAGTATTTTCATATATAAAATAAAATGTTAAGATAGATTATTCCAATCAATTTTTAATTGAATACTTTTCGTTCTATTTAGTCATGAAAATCGCTTTAACTTTTTTAATTTAAAATTACTAATTTTCTATATCATTCTCTCAAATTCATATCTCCTATTAAATGTGCTTACTATAATAATTCTTGTAAAATTATAAAAAAATGTTTAAAAAATTTATTTAAAAATAAAAAAAATAATAAACAAATAAAGACTCAATTAAAGACTTAAAAATTGACATAAGTTTTCTAAAATTAATTTTTCGTACCACTTTTCCAATAAAATATTTAAATTTTCGAAAACATTTATTGCTTGAAGGGTCGAAGGATATAGTAGGTATAGTGCATATAATGGGTTTTCAAAGGGAAAACCATAAATTATTTCAAATTAAATATTGTGGAAAAATTGCTTCTAATTAGTATATTCACTTGTATTCCCAAATAAAAATGACTTAAAAGTGATCTCTTTTAGTGCGTTAGACTTCGATTTTCATTCAATACCTAAAAAAAAATTGTATTACAAGTTCTCGAAATATTTCTTAAAATTATTTTTGTATTATCAGAGATTTAGGTGCCTATTATGTATTTCGATCGAAATTAATCGAATCGTTCATCGATATCGTTAGAGTTATTCGATTGTAATCGTTAGTGTAATTATGTATTTCGATGAAAATTTGATCGAAAGAGTTTAAAAATGCTGCCATTGTAAAATTCAAATCTACGATGAAAATGACATATGTTTGATTCTTTAACTGTCAAATTCAAATTATTATACGAAAAAAAAACAAAATAATAGTGTTATATTTGAAATTTTTAAGTTGAAAATAAGTTGAAAGTGTTTACATAAAATATAATTACAAAATTATAAGTTTTTATAAATAAAATTATTTCAGCAAAGTTAAATTTTTCAATTTCTGATAATTTCTGAGCCAATAAGTAATACGTCGATTCCAAATATAATTAAATTGGTTAGTGTATTAAGATCCTGTGTGGTTTGTACCAAGCAAATGATTTTCAACGTAGGAAATGATTTTCATGTCGGACTACCACAGCTAAAGTTTTTTTTGTTCTTAAAGAAGTTTTATATGTATTTGCAGTTTATAATTATGTGCAAAATGGATCAAATTCCATTACGCACTAGAAGAAAAAAGTCAGGCAAACATTATTTTTATGATTAAAGCAGAAATAATGAAATAATTGGCGCAGTAGATGGAAAGCTTATTCAAATTAAATCACCGAAGCAAAACGTACAACATTTATGTTATATAGTAGAAAGGGATTTTTAGCATTAATGCAATTCTGATAAGTTTATACTTTATTGTAATTAGTTTACATTATTATAACAGTTTTTGTTTTTAGATATGTGATCATAATCAGGTAATTGGTTTTGTGAGTACAAGATATCCTGGTACCTCTTTGGAAAATTTATAATGGTGTCTCATTATTTACACTATAACTTTTCATATGCAGTTTATTTGTAACAGGCCTTTCATTCCTATTAAAATTTATTCAATAAAAAATTATTATGAAGAATAAAGTAAAATACCTACTTTCATTTCAACTTTTAAATTTATTTTTATTGAAAAAAATATCATAAATATAAAACAAAACACCAAGTGTCTAAGCGCACTCTTTTATTTTATCCATTCAATTCAAAATTGAAATAATTTGTACAAAATCTCTCTTTCGATGTCTCTTTCGTGGTAAAATTTTACATCGATAAACTTTATCGATTTCGTCGACAATTTCTGAACGATATCGAAATACATAATTGCAATTTTGCATTTTGACATTTCATTCGATCAAATCGTAATCGTTATCGAAATACTAGGCATCTTATAGTACGTTTTCAAGCTCATGTTTATGGATAAACAACTAGCTCATAAACCAGTCAAATGTCAAGTGTTCACAAGGTTTTTTGGAAAACAATCAGCTGTTTATTGTTTATATAAAACTATACTACTGTTTATATAAAAAATTTTTTTGTATTATCTTTGAGTAGAACTTAAGCTATTATAATTGGTCATACGATAAATGAACAAAATAAAAAAAAATATGGAGGATTTAAAAAAAATGATAATATCAGAGAAACAAATAAAATAATTCACATTTTAGTTTATTACCATACCCACTTTACTCACTTCAACATTTAGTTCTGAGAATCTTTCAAAAACGAAATACAAAAATATTCAATTTACAATTATATAAAAAAAATAATCATTTTAATTTATTATCTCTTTTTCCATTTGAATTTTTTACTTATATATAAAGCCTTATTATTTATACATTTTTAATATATAAAACTGATTAAATTAAGTGAATTAAAAATAAAAATGCATCTTTTACAATATCCTTTGTTTTAATTCTTCTGTTAACTTTCCATGTAAGTCTTTTAATTTCTCAATCACTTCTATAACTCCATATAATTTTTCTTCACTTTTTTCTATTAAAGTTATACAAGATTTTCCAATTAATCGTGCTGATGATAATTGAGAATTTATACTTGATTTTTCGTTTTTTTGATGATCATTAATTGAAGCTAAACTAATTTCACACAAATTCACATAATTTCATCTATTCTTGGTATTTTGATTTCTTTTTTTTTTTTGTTTTTTTTTTTTTTACAAATGACAAAATGAATTTATGACAAAAAAATCAAGGGTCATGCAAAAAAAAATTTAAAATCGACAAAAAATCAAAATTTCATGGATGGGCTACATGTTTTTGAAGTGGTTTATAGTACGTTTTCAAGCTCATGTTTATGGATAAACAACTAGCTCATAAACCAGTCAAATGTCAAGTGTTCACAAGGTTTTTTGGAAAACAATCAGCTGTTTCACATATTTATTATTATATAAAAAAAATTTCTTTGTATATATAAAATACTATACTAATACTATTACTAATTTACTAAATAATATTACAAAAACTATTACTAATTCTTAATAATAAATACTTCTAATTAATTGCAGTGATAATTTAATTTTTGGTAAAAAAGAACAGGAAATCCAAATATATTTTTTATCTATTTACTTTTTGATTTGTTTTTCTTTTCTTTTTTTGTAATTAAATAAAATAATTCACATTTTAGTTTATTACCATACCCACTTCACTCGCTTCAACATTTAGTTCTGAGAATCTTTCAAAAACGAAATACAAAAATAAATCAATTTACAATTTTATAAAAAAAATAATCATCATTTTAATTTATTATCTCTTTTTCCATTTGAATTTTTTACTTATATATAAAGCCTTATTATATATGTATACATTTTTAATATATAAAACTGATTAAATTAATTGAATTAAAAATAAAAATGCATCTTTTACAATATCCTTTGTTTTAATTCTTCTGTTAACTTTCCATGTAAGTCTTGTAATTTCTCAATCATTTCTATAACTCTATAGAATTTTTCTTCACTTTTTTCTATTAAAGTTATACAAGATTGTCCAATTAATCGTGCTGATGATAATTGAGAATTTATACTTGATTTTTCGTTTTTTTGATGATCATTAATTGAAGCTAAGCTAATTTCGCACAAATTCACATAATTTCATCTTTTCTTGGTATTTTGATTTCTTTTTGTTTTTGTTTTTGTTTTTTTTTGACAAATGACAAAATGAATTTATGACAAAAAAATCAAGGGTCATGCAAAAAAAAATTTAAAATCGACAAAAAATCGAAATGTCATGGATGGGTTACATGTTTTTGAAGTGGTTTATGATATAAACACCTCGCTACTTGTTTATGATTTTCAGCAAATTTGTATGGGAAAACCACTACGTAAACAACCAGTTTATCATAAACAACATGTTTATCCATAAACTTGAAAACGTACTATTATAGTACGTTTTCAAGCTCATGTTTATGGATAAACAACTAGCTCATAAACCAGTCAAATGTCAAGTGTTCACAAGGTTTTTTGGAAAACCACCAGCTGTTTATTGTTTATATAAAACTATACTACTGTTTATATAAAATTTTTTTTTGTATTATCTTTGAGTAGAACTTAAGCTATTATAATTGGTCATACGATAAATGAATAAAATAAAAAAAAATATGGAGGATTTAAAAAAAATGATAATATCAGAGAAACAAATAAAATAATTCACATTTTAGTTTATTACCATACCCACTTTACTCACTTCAACATTTAGTTCTGAGAATCTTTCAAAAACGAAATACAAAAATATTCAATTTACAATTATATAAAAAAAATAATCATCATTTTAATTTATTATCTCTTTTTCCATTTCAATTTTTTAACTTATAATATAAAGCCTTATTATTTATACATTTTTAATATATAAAGCTGATTAAATTAAGTTAATTAAAAATAAAAATGCATCTTTTACAATATCCTTTGTTTTACATCTTCTGTTAACTTTCCATGTAAGTCTTGTAATTTCTCAATCATTTCTATAACTCTATAGAATTTTTCTTCACTTTTTTCTATTAAAGTTATACAAGATTGTCCAATTAATCGTGCTGATGATAATTGAGAATTTATACTTGATTTTGCGTTTTTTTGATGATCATTAATTGAAGCTAAACTAATTTCACACAAATTCACATAATTTCATCTATTCTTGGTGTTTTGATTTCTTTTTGTTTTTTTTGACAAATGACAAAATGAATTTATGACAACAAAATCAAGGGTCATGCAAAAAAAAATTTAAAATCGACAAAAAATCGAAATTTCATGGTTGGGTTACTTGTTTTTGAAGTGGTTTATGAGATAAACACCTCGCTACTTGTTTATGATTTTCAGCAAATTTGTATGGGAAAACCACTATGTAAACAACCAGTTTATCATAAACAACATGTTTACCCATAAACATGAGCTTGAAAACGTACTATTAGTTACAAGTTTTCTTATTGAACTGTGTTCTTGTTTTGATCAAAACATCATATTAATAATATGAAGAGGCTGGTATGTCAGATGGCACCAGAAGCTTTAAAATTAATTTTAAACACAAAAACTTTAACTTTTTAATAATTATTATTTGTTTATAAATTAATATAGCTTCATATAAAGTATTAGGCACAATAGCGCTAAAAGATACGTATACAAAATTAGATTAGCTATACAGTATTACAAAACACAGTCGTCTAAACGCTTAACGAACACAATTATTGCGCTATACGACGTGTTTATTTTGTGTTTAACACTTAACGAATCACTTAGTTGCTCCAAATGCTCGAGTTTTATTAATTTTAACTCACTTTTTGTACTACGACGACCGATTTCAGATGTTAATTTCTACATGTTTCAAAATTAATGGAGTGAAAGAATTATGAACTTAAGTAGTAGATTTAACCATCAGTTCATCTCTTATATACTTATAGTAGTTCAATACCCAATTCATATAATTTTAGCTCATTCCATTTATATGTTACTGCGCAAAATTAAGATAACAAAAAAAGCGCACTAGTTTTAACTGGTTTCAGCATATAGCAACAAGGTTACCGTATACTCAGCCAGCTCATTTTTCGACTGCGATTTCATATTTTGAATATTAATAATAGTTAAAAATATAATATTGTATAACCATAAAAATGTTTTTTGATATTAGTACAATATACGTAATAATATGTAGTTTAGCATTTGGATATAATATTATATATATATATATGTACGTAAATGTATTTTCTAGAAATTTTATTTAAAAATAATTTATCTTTATTTTAATTTGTTTTGTAAAATCTCGTTTAAGCAAAAAATGTGTTCGTGCAAAAGAAGAATTACATATTTTATTTTTAAAAAAAATTATTTTGTACCTAACTATATTAAAAAGTATTAAATTAAAAATAGAATGAAGACTTAAGAATAGTCTGAAAGAAATATCATAAAATCAAAAATTGTTATTGTTAATAGTTTTAATTCAACCAAAAATAAACTTTCATACTTTAAGATTAATTTGATTTAAAATAGAACTCAAATACTTATAAATTCATATTAATAAATAGTAATTGAAAGCGACCAATAATAATTGTGAGTCTTAGATTCCTTATAATTCTGGTTACCATTTATACTGTCAGATTTATGCTTAGAGCCTGCACATCAGACGTCTATTACTAGACGAAGGCTTGCTTTATTTAATTGTGCAATAACTCATCATCCAGTAGGGTTAGTAAATCACCGCCACCTTTGATTAAAATATTTAAAAATAAACTAAACCAGGTACATGCTGTTAGTAGAAGGGTAAAAAGTCATAATTTAATACCTATGTTAATAGCTATACATTTAATAAAAACACTTCAAAAAGTTAGGCCGAAACTATCAAAGCTAAAAAGAACAACAGTTGTTAGTTAGTCTCAGTTGAACGTACATTAAGACGTAATCGTTTTTTAATAGTTAAAACACTTAGTTGACGATCAAAAGAACTAGAGTTAGAATTTACTTCACGGAGCTTTCTAGTGATTGGCTCGAATCTACCATATTCAGTAGGGTGGAAGGAAATGTGGAACAACTCAACGGTTCTGAAATTATTCCGATTGAATCTTGCAATTAAATAATTTGAAATTTCAGGGGCTAGCGTTACACCCGAAAGGATCTAGTGAATATCTGCAATTATTCAAAATTCGAAGAGATATCTGCAATTATTCGACGATCAGACAACGACTGTAAGTCAATGAGTTTAAGACGTTGGTAGTAAGGTGGAAGCCGCAATGGATCATGCCACGAAAAGTTACTCAAAGCGAAACGTAAAAACTTTCGTTGAACCGATTCAATTCGGTTAATGTCAGTCAAGTAATGTGGAGACCACACTTGACTGACATATTCAAGGGTAGGCTTTACATATGTAACATAAAGATGTCAGAAAATTCTTTAGACCAACGTTCAATGAAACCTAAAGAAGAATTTGCTTTGCTCACTATTTTATCATAATGTAGCTTAAAGCTCAGTTTAGGGTCAAGGGTTAACCCGAGGTCTATAATAGAATTCGCTCTTGAGAGCTGACAGCCATTTAGTTGGTAGTTAAACCAAATTGTCCGAATGGAATTTTTCCTAGAAAACGTAATGACTTGGCATTTAGAAGTGTTCAATTCAAGTCCTTTTTTTGAACACCAAGAAGCGAAATTGTTAAAATCGTTTTGTAGCTTTAAGCAATCCGATGAGGAAGATATAGGAGTAAAAAGCTTTGAGTCATCAGCAAAACTAAGAAGTTTAGAAAAAGTTATCACTTTAGGAGCATCAATTGTTGAAACTATGAAACTAAGGGGTCCTATATGACTACCTTGAGGAACACCAGAAAACGCTGAGTATTGGTCAGAAATCGCAGTTTTAAATAAAACTGAGTATTCCCGAGAAGAGAGGTAAACTCAAGCCAGTTAAGACTATGTGGTGAAAAACTTATAATTTTGTGCTTGAGAAATATGATACTATGAGGAATTTTGTCAAATGCTTTACTTATGTCAGTAAAGATGGTGTCAATTTGAAAACCATTCTCCATTGAGGTCATTGCCTTGGAGACAAAGTCAACCATATTGGTAGTTGTTGACCTACCTCTTTGAAAACCGTATTGCTCAACACAAATAAAACGTTTACAATAATCATATAAGAAATCATATATCATACGCTCAAAAAGTTTAGGAATACACGAGAGCTTGGCGATGGGCCTATAATTGGTGCATTCATTTCTGGAGTCTTTTTTATGAACTGGAATAATGTAAGACTTTTTCCATAAACAGGGGAAAATGCCCGATTGAAGGGATAAATTAAACAGAAAAGAAATGGGATGCAATAAGTTAATCATGCATTCCTTAAGAAGAATCGGAGGAATACCGTCAGGGCCGGAAGAAAAATCGTCTTTTAATAATGAAATATGTTTCAACAATAGTTCCGCAGTTATAAGAATGTTTTTGATTTCAAAGGTAATAACTTGATTACCCTGAGAGAAGTCATTCAGATTGCTAAAATAGGTTTCATCAGGAGTGAAGTCATTTCTTGAAAAAGTAGAGGAAAAAAAGGATGCAAAAAGATTCGCAATAGTAGTCGGATCATTAGAAGATCTTCCCAAATAATTTAAAGTTGCAGGATATCCATCAGTTTTACGTTTAGTATTGATAAATTCATGAAACTTTTTCGGGTCAGAGAAAATACATGACTTCATTTTGATAAGATAAGACTTATAATTTCTGTCAAGTAGGGCTTTAAACTTTTCAAACAATTGGGAATAAATGAGATAGTCAGAACGGAGTTTGGATTTGAGAAATTAAGCTGTTAAACAAAACCAAGGTGAATGGCGATGACGAATAACGTAAGAATTTCACCTAATCAACTGAAGCTGTCAACGAAAATAAACAAAAATTTAATGAAGAACACTGAAGAGTGAAGAGAAAAATAATACTCCTGTAAAAACCCCCATTAAACACAACACAAGTTAACAAGTTATAAATCACAACTCTCATATCTCTCAACTCTCATGAGAAGAGCAATGTGTGTAAATGCTCTTCTCATAATTTACTAATATATCATATATTCTCATATATCTCTCTAAAATTTCCAAATGAACAAAATATGAGTAACTGCAGGTAAATAAGAGTAACTGGAGGTGAATAAGAATATCCGTTGATTTAAGAAAATGAAACTTCACGAGATGGTAATAGGTAGTAGTTATACATAAACTAAAAGAAGAATTAATATAATAATACAATAAAGCTGCCTTTAAAATAAAAATGAAAAGAAATTAAATTCCAAATTTTGATTTGTTCATAAATTCGTTAATTTATGGTATTAGGTACATACAGTTATGATATTCGAAATATTTAACAACCGGTACGCTTAAAGAATTATGTAGATATACACATTTACGCATACATATTTAATTATTGGCTCTTCTGAGGAACATAATGACTACATCTCAAGAATACCTTGTGTTCTTAGCTTTCCAAAAATATATATCTTTAATGGCGCATATATCTTTAATGGCCAAGGACGTAAAGGATATTTTAAAGTATCTTTGTTGTTTTGATGTTTTTATATATAAACCATTATATTTGTTGATCTAATAGATATATATATTCAGTTTTTGGAATATATTTTACCATTTATTTGATGATGATAGGTGCTACCGTTATAGAGATATTGTAATTCAAAGTACGTGAAAAATCTTTGTTCTCATTTTTTAAAAAGCAAATACCTCAAGATTTTCTCATAAAGCCTCCCCAATATGTATATAGTGTTGGAAAAATCTAATTTTTTCCATAACTTATACATACATACTTTATGTCTATAACCTATATCGAATAGTTTAGAGGATAAGCATTTATTAAAAAAAATTGTTTTTTTTTTACCCTTTTTCTATATAGCAGTAGGAATGTGCCTTTTACGAAGTAACAATCTTCTGAAAAACAATTTGAATGTACAAAGTATTTGTCTTACAATTTTTGCAGAAATTCCAGCCATTTTCTTAACATTACCCTAGCACCGTCTCAGCAAAATCCAGTAAGATTTTCATGTAAATATTTTTCATTAAAACCATGTTTTTCTAGAACTGATATTAAGGTAAATTTTTTTCTGATGTTGTTCCTTCTAATTCGACCAGATCAATAAAAACTTTTACACTATCTTCGCAATCTTGAATTTCTGATTTTAAATAAACTATAGTAAAACGTTTTTGTGTGAAATAGTTGAAACTTCATCAAGTTTAATTGAAATTTTACAACCTGTATTTATCAGTTTTTCAAATATAACGCTCCTTATTTCTGTATAGATTAGCTTTGCGAGAAGCGGAACTATAAATCTTGAATGTAATGAAAATGCCAAATCTACATTATTTTTTTTCTGTAAATCAATTAATTTTTTAAAATCACTGAATGGTTTATTGTTTCTAATTATGAAATAGATAGTATTAAAAATGCTCACTGTGCTGTTTAAAATTTTAGATACTTTTCAATAGCCACATCGAAAGTTTTGGAAATTATATTTTTTTCACCAATTTTTATTATTTCACCAACTTTCTCATGTGAAACTGATTCATTGTTTTCTTTCAATTTTTATACCGTTGATAATTGTAAATCTTTTTTGTTCGAACCATGAGCTTTGGCAGAAAATGATTTCCACTCTACTGAAATGTGTAAATGTTTAGCACTTTCCAAATTCAATGACTCTACTTCTGAACACCACTCACATCCCACATTTTTATCGCTAACAATTTTAACTTTTTTCTCGTTCCAAAAATTTAATAACTTGTCAGCACATTGAATTGATTTTTCTGCAGCATCATTTGGATTTTAGATATAAACTGTTGAATCTTAGGAGTCATTTGTATTTTATATGACTACTAATCATAAGGTCATAGGTTCTAATAATGTTTGATTTTGTAACTGCTTAGCACGTTTTTATTTATAATTTTTTTTCTCATTGACATTCAAATTTTTCTTGTTCATTTTCATTGTTAAAAACTATTTTATAAATTATAAGCTCTGTACGATCTGCCTAGCTCTTTTTGAGATATGTTTGAAATAAATAAATAAATAATCAAGCTCAGGTCATCAATATTTAATTGAAAATTGCTTTATAAAACTCATGAGATAATTTGTACTAGCTTACATGCGTGACATAAATTCATATACAAATTAAATTAACTAATTTGAAATTTTCCTGGCTTGTGAATTTTAATACAGTGCCAACTCAAAATATTTCTAATCGGTGGCACTGTGACAGAAGGTAAAAACATAAAAGTCAAAAATAAAATTAATTTATATATATCATTAATTGGTAATTTAAAGTTTCTTTTTCAATTGACATCTAACATAAAAAATATAAAAATTTACAAAATAAAATAAAAAAATAATATACGAAAAGAAGAACGCACTGCCTTTTTCCGGTTTAAAAATAAAACAAAAAAAAAACCAAATAAATAAAGAAAGTAAAGTAAAAAAAAGGAAAAAATTTAAATAAAAATTAGTTATAAGTATATAATTAGATTTAGATTAGGGCGTTGCGAAATAAGTTCGATTGAAATAACTTCGATAAAAAATCACAACATTTAATTTTAATAAATCATTGTGAAATAAGTTCGATAATTTAAAAATGAAATAACTTCGATAAATCTAAATTTTCGAACTTACTTCAATTTTCGACAAATTTATTAAAATTAAAAATGAAAGAAGTACGGCAAAATTAAAGTAATTTATTAAGTGAAGATAGAACGGGTTTCAAAATGTGAGTCACTCTAAATCCGCAAAGATTTGAAGATTTTGTTTTTGAAGATTTAGACCCTAACCCTTTTTAAATATATAGTTTTAAATATTTTATAGTATTTTACGATAAAATTTTTTTATTGTCGTCACGTGAAACCACATATATATATATATATGAGAATATTTTTAAAATGAAACCAAACATAATCATTATCGAACCTTTTTCCCTATGACAAAATGAAATAAGTTTGAAAATTTAGATTTATCGAATTCATTTAATTTTTATTTCGAATTTATTTAATCATGAAATAAGTTCGAGAAATTTAAAAAAACCGAATTTAATTCATTTCGTATTTGATTTTTAATCTATCAAATTTGTTTCATAATTAAGTAAGTTCGATAAATTAAAAATGACATGAAGTGGAAAATCAAATTTTATCGAAGCTTTTTCATTTTAAAATTATCGAAGTTAATTGAATCGAATTTATTTCGCAGTGCTTTAGACTAGATTTAGATTAGATTTAGATTGAAATTGTGTAATTATAGATTAAGTAAATAAGATTTCTAACAGAGAGATGGCCCACATCCTACCCGGGTACTAAATTTTGGCTGTACATTTTATGTGCAGTCGAAATAATAAAATTAAAAAATAAAATTAAAGTTTTTGACAATACAAAACGTTTTTATCAGTGAATGATTTCTAATGGATAAAAAATATGAAAAGAATCAGTTATTTTGAATCTTCACAATACCAATTTATGGTTGACGTTTATAAAATTCCTATTTTGATAATTATAATAGGGGATATTAGAATTTCTGAAACTTGTTGAAAAATTTGATAACTGATATCCACGAGTGACCTGAATAACTTGAAATTAAATAGATTGATTACATATTTTGCACAACGGATATAGTAGCAGACAAAGAAAAATAAAAAGAAAATATATTTTAATTCATTTTATTTAATTTGTTTTTTTGTAATAAATGAATTTTTAATTTTGTTTGTTTTTATTAAATTTTGTTACTAGCCTAGAATTTTAAAGAAATACCAAGATAGATCGGCATACGTATAGTTTGTATAGTATTGTTTTGAATAAATTTTAATATATTTTTGTTTTTTTGTTTTTTTTGTTTGGTTTTCTGATTATTTATATGAAGATGTTGAATGTTGATGACACAAATTCTCTCTCAGTTTATCGATAACATATACAGTGATAGGAGATATTATTAAAATTAATATTAATAATTGTCCATAATAATGAATCAATAATGAGTCTTTGAGATTTGATCTTTTGGAATCTTAATTTTTTATAATTTTAAGATATATTCATTCTTCACCATGTGTAAATGGCGCTACATATGAATATTCGAATTATAGTCTCCTCGTGGAATTTTGATTTAATTTTTTAATTAGTTATCAATTTATAATTTTATTATTTCAAACACAACAGTATTAAGATGAATATTAATTGTAACCCTTCAACCGTTTGGGGCACAATTATGACATTTCTTTAAGAAAAATTAACGAAAAGTATAGACAAAAGGTTGAAACATGCTCAATATAAATATCGAACTTCTTCTAACACTTCAATTTCAAATTTAATTTATTATATTGTGTTAAACTGTTAAACAGCAATAATGCTATAAATAATGTGTAGAATTATCAAACACCATTTAAATATCCTGGTTTTATGGATTATAAATAGTAGCATCTTAAATACCTGGGAAAAAATATAATTTTATTTATTGTAATATGATTCAATGGATTCTCGCATTAATGCGTTTTATATGTAAAAAGACTACATCATATTAAATACTGTTCTATATATCACATTTCAGACTTTAAACTTAGACTTAAAGGAATTTGAATGAATAAAAATCAAACTATGTATTTGTAAAGTGGAATTAAAAAGATTGTTCGTTAAAAAGATTTACATGCTTTTTACTGTAAGAAAAACATCGTCATTACAAAATTGATTAGAAGATACATTAAAAAATTAAGTGCCTATTTCCAATTCAAAAATAAGAATAAAAACGAAAAATAATAACTAAGGGGGTCTAATGGGGTGGTGATGCGTTTTATGGTCGTTGTATCCAGCTTACGCCACATAGCCTCTCCCACCTTATTTTCCTACTCTCACCTTCACGTGGTGGCCCCTGTTAACCCTAGCAACCCATATGAACGATCGGGTTCTAACCCCGGTGTAGTAGAATGGGTAGGGGACAGAAGAGAGGGGAAGCATGGCGTGCATCGGACAACGGCGGAGGTAACAACCAAAGGCGGAAGATTCATGCTCGGAATTGAGCCACTTTCACATTTTGAATTTAAGGGTCTTTTCCGTAACCATGTATGCAGCGTCTGCATCTCCTAGTTGGAGCGGCTGCAAAAGGCGTCTGTACTCATAATGAGCGGCCTATAAGAAGATGTATCTGACCATCCAACGGGCGGGCGTGCCTGTCAGATTTGAGCTTATGGTTTTATCACCCATATCTCAGAAAATGCCAAAGGGTCAACCAACTGATAACATTTCATGAAACATGACAACGAATGGTAGGTCCCCAAGAGGTAATCGCGATGAAATCACGGTGAATCCTCCTACAGCCTCGATTGTAGTAAACCGCACATCGGATTTGGGGGTGCGGCATATTTCATGTGGTGGTGTCGAGCGGAACACCGAGATAACTGAATCGGAAGTAAATTATCGAAAGCGTCTCGTACGCGCGGAAAATACCTTCGGTTATAGGACACGAACAATTTTCGGAGCTTGGAACGTTAGATCCCTGTACGATGCAGGTCGATACGAGCAAGTTGAACGCGAAATGATTCGACTCAAGCTGGAAATATTATGTATAAGCGAAACCAAATGGAGAGGGCAAGGAGATTATATATCTCCCAGCAATTTAACAACTATGCTGTACTCTGGAGATGATGAAGCAGTTGGTGGCATAAGGAGACGAGGTGTCGGCATTATGTTAAGTCGCAATGCTAGACGTAGTTTGATCTCCTGGGCCCCAGTATCCAGAAGACTTATCACTGCCAGATTGAAATCTAGAGTACGAAATATTACCATCATCCAGTGTTATGCTCCAACTGAAGACGCAGATGAGGACGAAAAATCCATTTTCTACACACAGCTAAGTACGATTTATGACAATGCTCCAAAGGCTGACATTAAGATCATTCTGGGCGATCTTAACGCCAAAGTTGGATGTGAAAATTCAGGTCTAGAGAGAGTCATGGGGAAACACCGAATAGGTGTAAGAAATGGCAATGGAGAGCTGCTCGTAGATTTTTGTAACTCACGACAACTTACTATTGGTGGAACCCTATTCCCCCACAAAACTTGCCACAAGAAAACATGGATATCCCCGGATGGTCGTACAGAAAACCAGATTGACCATATAATCGTACAACAGAAATGGAGGAAATCGCTCTGCGACGTAAGAAACAAAAGGAGCGCGGATGTCGGTAGTGACCACCATTTGGTCTTCGCGTGTATGCAGTTGAGGACGTCAGCCGTCAATCGACGTAGAATCGGACCGGAAAGGAGAGCTCATTTCAATGTAGAAGCATTAAAAAACCCCACCATATGTCGTAATCTGGTAGCCAGCATCAACGATAAAGTAACAACATGGATGGTTGAAAATGAGCAAGATGCATCTATAGATGTTATGTGGGAAAATACGAAAAAAGCATTTATAGAATCCGGTTCCGAAACAGTACCTTCGCTATCTACCCAAAGAGATCCATGGATATCACAAACCTCATGGTAGTATAGATTAGCACATTTGCAGTATAGATTAGCACATAAGGCTGCACAGAGGAGTGTAAGACGTGACAAACGGAAAAATATAGAAGATCTTGCAAAGGAAGCTGAGAGCGCTGCTAACAGAGGAGATGTCAAAACTCTTTACAAGATTACGAACCAAATTGCCAAACGTAACAGTAAAGAGCATCAAACAATCTTGGACGAGAGTGGAAGGCTGTTGGTATCTATGGATGATCAACTGCAAAGATGGCAGGAGCATTTCTGCAGATTGTTAAACGAGCAATTCGTAGAACAAAATGTATCCACAAGCTCTCCTATGCCAACCATGCGCAGATCATTTAGGGGTATCGATGTGGGAGCCCCAAGTAAAAGCGAGATAAAATCAGCAATTCTCCTTTTAAAAAATAATAAAGCAGCAGGAGTAGATGAGATACCCGCCGAATTCCTAAAAGCTGATCCAGATGTATCAGCCGATATTTTGTTACCTTTGTTCCAGGCTATATGGGAACAAGAAAAATATCCAAGTGAATGGAAGGAAGGAGTTATTGTCAAAATACCAAAGAAAGGTAACCTAAATCATTGCAATAACTGGCGAGGTATCACTCTACTCTCAGTTTTCTCGAAATTAATGGCTAGAATAATACTCGAAAGAATTAAAGGCAGAATAGAAGCTACACTCAAAAGACACCAAGCAGGTTTTCGCAGTGGCCATTCGTGTGTGGATCACATCAACACATTACGAATAATTCTTGAACAATCCACTGAATTTAAAGCACCGCTGAATCTCATGTTTGTAGACTTTGAGAAAGCCTTTGATAGAGTAAACCGAGAGTATATTTGGGAATCGCTTAGTAGGAGAGGCATTCCAGAAAAAATTATAGCTATAGTTAAGGAATCCTACAAAGATGCAAGATGTCGCTGTTTACATCGAGGACAGCTTACAAATTGCTTCGAGGTGTGTCAGGGAGTAAGGCAGGGCTGTATTTTATCACCCATATTGTTTTTAGTAGTAATGGATGACATAATGACTACTACTGTGGGTGTAAACGAGAGCAACGGTATTCAGTGGCGTCCTTTCGAACGTATCAGCCACTTAGATTACGCCGACGATGTGTGTTTATTGTCACATACGAATGGAGGTTTGAACGATATGTGCCAAAAGCTGTATGACACTGGAAAAAGTGCGAGCCTAAAAGTCAATTCAGCTAAAACTAAAATCATGCGCACAACTCACACATCACAACATCCGATCCTCCATCAAGAAATTCGAATCGAAGAGGTGACTACGTTCAATTACTTGGGCAGCATCGTGTCATCAGATGGAGGCGCCGATTTGGATATTGAAGCCCGCATCAGTAAAGCCCGTACTGCTTTCGGGATGCTTTCAAAAATATGGCAGGCAAGCAACCTATCTCTGCGCACAAAAATAAGAATTTTCAACGCCAGTGTAAAATCTGTTCTCCTGTACGCTTGCGAAACATGGAAAGTTTCTGTAAACATCACCAGGAAACTCCAAGCGTACATCAACAGATGTCTCCGGCGCATCCTAAACATTCGTTGGCCACAAACCATTTCCAACAGAACGCTGTGGCAAAAAACGAAACAAACACAAATAGACGTGGAAATCCGACAGAGGAAATGGCGTTGGATCGGGCATACTTTGAGGAAACCTGACAACAACATCGCGAAACAATGTTTCGAATGGAATCCTCAGGGTACACGTGGCGTCGGAAGGCCGAGAAAAACGTGGAGAACAACTGTCTTAGCCGAAGCAAGTACCCAGCAAAGAACGTGGCCACAATTGAAGAGGTTAGCCGCAGAGAGGAGCCGTTGGAAAGAATTTACTTCCGCCCTATGCCCCACGGATGGGGTTGCAGGACAATGATGATATATATAGTAATTCATTTTACTACATATACTTATATAGTAATTTTTTTTACAGAACTTAATTGTGTTAAATAACAAATAGATCGTAAACATATTATTACTAGTTGATCCCCTGTGCAATTGTACAAAAGTGATATCATTTAAAAATTTCTATTGCTAACACATTACCATTTAAATATATATGGATAAAATTGATTAACAGTTGATTAACTTTTTCAAAAATAAATTTTTTTTAATTTCCACATAATTTTTTCTTTTCAGATAGAAGAAAATCATCAAAAGAGTCTTTATTTATCGTTGTATTTTCCGAGGGGGAACGAAGTGAAGGACTGTGTCGACTTTAACGCACTAAAAACTACTATCCTTTTGTTTATATTAAAACTAGTCTTTTAGACTAACCATTAATACAGTTTTGGCTCTATTACTTCAGATATCTTTGATCAATCAAAATCCCATTAGGAATTATTGAGAGATAAAAGGTTTTTTCCTAACACGGTTCGAACGGTTTCGTCCGTTTAAGACGTCTAACAAAGTTTTGACTGTCAGCTAAGCGTAAAACTTCAGTATTAACATTTTCAGAAAGACGAATTTTGTGGCGTATTGCCAGTTTTTTGATTCCGTCTTTTATGATAGGGATCTTAAGATCTCTATGAATATCAGCATTGCGAACATACCAGGGAGCATTGACAATGTTTCGCAACACTTTGTTTTGGAACGTTTGGATATTTTGAATATGAAGTTGTTTAGCACAACCCCATATTTGAATACCGTATGCCCAAACTGGCTTTAATATTTGATTGTAAACCAAAACTTTGTTATATGTTGAAAGCGAAGATGTCCGCCCAATTAGCCAATACAGCTGGTTGCGTTTCAGTTCTAACTCTTAACTCTTGTCTTTTTTTCTTGCCATGTTCTTTCCATCTGAGCTTTGCATCAAGTGTCATACCAAAATATTTTGCTGAATTTTCATGTGATATGACGACATTGTTTATTGTGACCGCTATGGGCGACTCTATTATTTTGTTTGTAAAATTAACATGTGTGGATTTTGATCCTTTTAATTTAATTCTCCCCCTTTTGCACCATAAGGAGATTTTGTTGTTTGCTTGTTGCAATTTATTTGTTGCTTCGTTTATATTATTACCAACCGTTAATACTGCAGTATCATCTGCAAAAGTTGCCATCGTTGCATCTTCTAGTTCTGATATATCCCTGGTGTAGAGTAAATATAGAATGGGACTCAGAATGCTCCCTTGTGGTACTCCTGCATGTATATTGCTTAGCGTAGAGTAATCTTCCACTTGCTTAATATGAAATACTCTATTTCTTACAATATTTCTTATACTCTACTCTACAAAATAATCTACAATTGTGGATGTAAATATTTAAATGAAAAAACCAATCATGTTCTTGATATTAAAGTTAATTGCCAACAAATTTCAATTTAAAAGGGCCTGCATTGAAATATTTTTTTTAGCTTTTTATTACTAGTAAAGTTACGCGGCGTTGTTCGGCTAGTGAACTATTGGAGGGGCTACCTTTAAATCCAATTGATGAGGAGTCAAATCTAATAAAAAAAGAAACTTCGTTGGGTAGTTCATTTTCATTGATAATAATTGTATCTAACGATTTGTAAATACATAATGTAAATACAGTAGTTTCTGATTAATAAAGCGAATTGTCACATTTTTTGGAGCTAATTCATATAGATATTTCACACAACCATGTAAAACTTTTATACTGATTTCTAAAATTCGGAAATACTCTTCAGTCCGCTCTTTAATAATTTGAATGTTTGTACTGATCGTTTCTTTTCAATTTTGATATTTAAGTCTTCTGAAATTTTTCTTTCACCAAAATCAAACTGTATGAAATACATTAGCTTATTGCAAATGTTATTTTCGAGTAACAGTCGTATTTTTCTATTTCTGAAAGAGTACCTGAGCGTAACATCTTTCAGATCTTAACACCTTTGGTTTTTGAAATATTCTTGATAGTCGCTAGAAGTTGTATGGCAGCTACCTGAAGCAGCCCAAATTTTGACAAACTCTAAAATATGTGTTTGCTTATTTTTGATACAGTATACATTTTCTTGGCCGTAACACAATTATTTTTTCAAAACATTCCCGAAAACTGCCATACGCAGTTACCTTAATCTGATATTTGATAGCTATGTAAAGTCCTTTTTTGATCATGAATAACTGTGCAGAATTTCAGAACTCTATCTTTAAAACTGTGGGCGTGTATAGCAAAAAAAAAAACAAACAAACAAACTTTCCCTTTTATATGTATAGATGTTCTATTTTATTTACAAAATCAAGGAAAAAACTTTACAAAACTAGACTAAATTATTTTATATTGGTTTAACATGTAAAAAAACATATTTTCTTTTTTCTTTGTTAACTTTGCTGTCATTTATGGTTGTAATGAAAATTTATGATTTTAACAGTTAAGTTTCCATTTCTACTTTATTTAATTTTAAAAAAAACAATTCATTTTCATTAGATACAACTTAGATTACCACTTAAAAGCTAACTTAACCTACGACTACGACTAACACTAACTTGTAATTAGGTTACTATATTTAACTTAATTTTTCAACCACGAATAATCTCTATAATCAAATATGTCCTTAGAAGCGATATATGTATGTGTCATATTATTTTAATCTTCCAAAATCAATAAAAATAGGATTCCTTACAGACTGGGTGGCACAGTAGGTATAGCGCTTGCCCTTCAACCGAAAGGTCCTAGTGGTCCTACATTCGATTCCCGGTGAATAAAAAAAACATGCTTTAAATACATAAAATAGAGCTATTCAATTTAAGAAAGCTTAGTTTTTGACAACAGTAGTAGTTTTTCACATTTAATGAGTTGATAAACTAGAAATTTTATAAATAAATAATCGAAAAAAATATCTAGTTAAAACTAATCTAGTCTAAGTTAAAATATCTAGTAAAAACTTGTGGTACCGTACTCAATTGAGCTCGAAAAGGTAAAGGAATATAGTACCAACCTACCGGAAGAACGTAAAGAAAATCATACTCTAATTTGACGCATATGCCCGTTTTTGGAATAATGAAATAGTAGTGGGATGTTGCTTTTATTTTGAATAAAACTTTTTTTGTCTAGGTATAAATAAAATTTTCGGGTGCTATACAACCCGATTTTAAGCTTTTTTTATATACTTCTCGTTATGGTAGAATATGGGATATTAAATAATTTTCGGGAATGTTAATAACTCTATCGAAATGCGTATGAATCAACTCGATTATATTTTTTTTTTTTGTTTTTTTTAAAAATGATGTACGAAATTCGTTTCAGGTTTCTTACTTTCATTAATACACACTCTCATACACTTTCTATTGAATTTTCTAATTTAATCCATCAGGCTAGCACTTACATTGTACCAGATAGGTATTGACTCTAAAATGGGAGATGGCTTATTGTATTTGTATGTAAGAAAAAAATAGACCGTTGCAAAGAATTCTCTAAATATCTATTTGCGAAATTTATTTTATACCCAAAAAAATTCAATTAAACCGTCAAAACCATCTGTTGAAAAAAATTGTTTTTTTTTTATATGCATTTACTCAAAAAATTGTTAAAAAAGTGTTGTCGGCATAAAGAAACTATTCCCGATATTTTAAAAATATACTTTATCAAAGTATAGTATCCCAAATTTTTTGAAAATATCCCCAATTTTTGTGAAAATACCCCCGGTAAATGATATTTTCTGTTCTTGTCGTACACATTGATCTCTCATATCAAATAATGTCATTTCATGTTATCTCCCTTTTTAGAGGCGATAAAATTTTTAAGATTTTAAATATTGGTTAATGAAAATCCAGATTAAGTGTGAGTAGGTCTAATGAAAGCTGTTTTGTGAGTAGGTGTAATAAAAACTGAGTGTTTTCAACGTAAAGATATCATACATCACAACGAATGTTATTTGTAAAGTAATATTGATTTGTAGGAATCTTGATTTCTTATATGTATTTTATTTTATTGAATTTGTTTTTAATTATAACAATTACTATATTCCAATTAACAAGTAAAAACTCAATTTCTAGAAATAACTGATTATTTTTGTAATCGATCTAGTACTGCCTCTGACCCTGTTTTTCGTTGGATATAGCCACACAAATTTGGAAAATGCATCTACCACAATGCAGATATAACCTTCCTTCTTCTTTTGACTCAGAAATTATACAGTCTGCACAATTTTTATCCGCTTTTACGACCTTGTTTTTTAGATCTAAAAAAAAAATTATTTATTGATATAGTCTTGAGTTTTCTGGGATGCGAAGTGTGACATTTTCTCCACTTAATCTTCAAACCATTTGCTACGGCTACTTCCAATGTTAGCTATAAGTTATCGACAGCTGTTCGCTCCTCCTTTGCCATGATTATGATGTCATCCATATAAACTGGGATAATACCTTGTCGGATTAAGTCTCTCAATGCTGCAAATATGTAACTCGAAAAAACTGCTGGTGAGTTATTAATTCCGAAAGGCACATATAAGAATTCGTATTGACCGTTATTAGTAACGAAAGGTGTATATTTCCTAGATTCTGTGGCTACTGGGACGTGGAAAACCCCATTCGTTAAATCTAAGGTGGAGAAGATCTTTGCACCTTGTAACCATTCGATAACATCGTCTATTAGGACCATTGGGAAATTATATTGAACTATGTTCTCGTTCAGTTTACGGTAGTCACAGCACAATATTTTGTCCTTTTTTCTTATTTATAGTAGGGCTCCTAGTACAGTATAATGTACATGCTATGAGTAGGAAATTTTTTGTAAATAACAATGGACATTTTTTATTTTTTGTTTTGTCCATATTTTTCGACAAAATCTATAGAGTTAGAAAAGTTTAGCTTAAAAATTTATATTTTGATATTGAAGTTTTGCGGTAATGCGTCGTCAATATTTTTGTTTTTGCTTGTAATAAAACATTTCATTATTTTTTATGATATTAAAACAAAAAAAAGTTGTTAATTATTAGAATTTATCAAATTTAAGTCAGTTTTAAAGCACATAGTTATAATATTTAATTTTGCTATTAACTCTATTAACAAAAAGAAAAAAATAATTCTTTAATTCTTTCATCTTAACATTTTTAATATTAATTATAAAATCAGTGACGAATTTTAAATAAATAAAAACAGGAATTCGAAATAGTAGGTACATATACATATGTTTGATTATATGTTTATATAATATATACTTATTTATATATTTAATATAAAAAGAAGAATTTTAAAATTTGAAATTAAATCAAATCCGTGTTTGAATGAACCTATATCTATTTTGAATATCAGCTATATCCATATTTATTCAATTAATCAGCTATTCATTATACTTTTAATGTTCTATTGATTAAAAGAACTGGTTTCTTCCTCATTGGAATTTAGGTGAAAGGATTTTTTTTTATTTTTTTATTTTTTTTTTTTTTGTGTTTCAAGTCAATCTATGTCTTCTTGAGTCAATCTTTTACGCTCTATTATATATTATGTTAAATAAATTTAAAAAAAAAGAATTTACAAGAAAGATAAGACAGCAAAAATAAATTTAGTTTTTGCCTCTTAACAGTGATAAATTTTTAGATTTTTCATTTTGATTTAAATATTAACAAAAAAAAAGCCAAAAATTTAGTAAGTGTGCGAAAATATTCATACATATATATACACACATTCATATATATACTAATTAAATTAAATTAGATTTACTACATAATGTAGCATTTGTTACGTTTATATTTTTTTTAGCTCTAAACTTGATTATATTTTTTCAAAATTATTAGCTGAAGAGGTGATTGAATTATTTTTGTAAGTATTGAAAACAAACAAAACAACAAAAACAAAACGAAAAGGAAACCTTTAAAAGTAGAAAGATTTTTCAACTAGGTATTGTATATTATCTAATAATTATGCAGTTATTTTATTTTGTGGTTTAATGGCGTAGTAGTAAATTAAGAATGAGTTTTCGTAATTTCTTCTTTCGTTTTGATTTGAATTAAAAAAAAAAATTATTTAAAAAATCAAAAGAAATAAAAATAAAAACCGAACGCTTTAAATTTTAATCATCACTTTAAAATTTATAATGATTGCTTCAACGAATTTTATTTATATAATAGAATAATTATTACTATTTGAATTGATGTAGGTTTCAAATTGTTAACAAAATATACTTTAAAAGAACTGAGATTAAATTGAATTTATATATTGAAAATTTATACAATAATGTTTCAACAACAAGGTTTGATTTATGAATCGAGTTGAAAAAAAATTATTTATCAAAAATATTCCAATATTTTTTTTCACTACAGTAACAAAAAAATGATATGCCTTGAACGTATTCGGGAGAAAACATTTTAAAAAAGGACAAATATTTAACTGAAAACCATACAGGATAAAAACCATTGTTTTTTTTTAAATTTTTACAGTTAAACAAGGAAATTTGAGATTAAACAAAAATTAGAACAAAAAAATTCAAAAAAGATAAAAAATATGTTCAGTAGATATTTCTGTTCTAAAAAGTTATAAAATTTTTCACATTTAATTGTCACTGTCCAAAACAGTTCTGTTCTTATCGATTCTGTTGTAATTCTACTAAAAAAACTTACTATTATAACAATAATTGCCACTTCAAAGTGCTAACAAGGTGTCCTTCACGTCAAGTTTATCTCCAGCATAAGTCAATTACCATGGAGATGGATTTCCATATTCGAACATTTTTCTGTCGCAGTGGATTTCAAACCATCAACTGTGTCAATTCAATTTCAATTTGAAACCATCACTGTCTAAAAAACCATCAACTGTGCTAAATTAAATTTTTTTCCTCCGTAGCAAAGTTAACATTTGTTCAACTTGTCTCTAACAAATTTACATATATGTATGTAGTATATAGATACTAAGAAATTTGTTTTAAGAGGTGTTAAGTTATTTTTACCTCTGCAATATTAGTTTCTAATTTATTTGTGTTAATAAGACTGAATAAAATAAACCTGTATTGTAAATTGTTTTCATAAAAAGTCCAAAAAAGTTCCAAACATGGAAATCAAGTTTGAAGAAGTTTAGGCTTAGTGGCATTCTGGGGTGGCAGCTTTCGTAATAAAATTTTGTTATAAAAAAATACGTTCTGTCACCCCTGCATTGTATATAAGCGAATATCACACAAAAAATGTTTGCCATTCCGTAACACGAACATTTGAATAATTAAGAAAACGGCAGCATTTTAAAAAATACAATTCGGAAATTTAATGTAATTATTTATTAAAAGAACTTAAACATAAAAAACATAACATAAATCTTAAAAAATCTTAAAACTGCTAAAAACAACTTAATCTTTTCTTTAGTTTTATCATAAGTGACACAAATTAGCTGTCAACTTAAAATCACAAAAAAAAGTTGCTGTCACTGCGAAAATGACCATATAGAATACCAATTATAGATACGCGACTATAGATGATATTTGGTTTACTACAGAAAATCAAAGTTCAGATATTGAAAATTCGGATAAAAATAAAAAAAAATTCAATTTATTTTGAATTTTTGTTTGATTTTTTGTAATGTTGCTAAAAATTTAATTTTTTTTTACATATTGCGTACAATGATGATACAGTTTAGTTTTAGCATTTTAGGGGAAGTTTAGTCTTATTGTTCTTAAGTTGCACAATTTAAATATTAATCCATTTTTTGTTTTTGTAGTAGGCTGTGCCCCTAAACCCCTGCTCCTTATTATTGAAACCCTAATTTTGCTCACGGTAGGAAAAAAAAATTGTTGTAAAACAATGTTTTAAAAGCCAGACTAACTAATTTTATTTCAAGCATACTTAAAAAGAGGGAGTCATCGTCTTCAGATCCTCGATTATTAGGTAAATAATCAAAACACTGTTTGTATAACCAAACTATTGTTTTATTTTAATAAAATGCCAAAAAAGTAAGAATTCTGAATTACTGAATTCTGATTCTCAGAAGTTTTATTTATCAGAATTTTAAATTGTTTGAATTTTGAACTATCTAAATTATAAAAACCTTACAGTTGTTATGAACCCAGAATTCCGCCCTGGTGAATACAGGAGTTAAAATAATTTCAAACAAAGGTATGAAATTTGACAGAACTATTTAAGTATTGTTAGCATTTGAATGCATTAATGTATTTAATTAGATTATAAATAAATTGTTTTAGGTTGGATTAAAACAATTTAAATCTGTGGTTTTACAACAAAAGATGATAACTGCATTTTTGACATTTGTTGTAAATCGCAATTGAATAAAATTTAGTATAGAATTTGCTATACTTTTCTAGTTATTTTTGATTTTTAAAAAATATTTGTAATGAAAATCTTTTGAAAATCTTTAAAAAGATGATCTTTGAAATAATTTAAATAATTTTTTTTTTGTAAAATTTCTAACTTTTTTTTAAAATTTTAAATAACTTATTCAATTTTGTTACATCAAATGTTTTTCTCAAGAACATGATAACTTCAGTTATTCAGTTTATACAAAAAAAAAAATGTATAATACTAAAAAAAATTCTAGATAGATTGAAATGCAAAACTGTATATCTTAACATATCATTTTTTTTGTTTTGAACTTTTTGGTAAGTATGCATAAATGAAGTTACATATATGCTTATGTTAGAAAAATTTATAACGACCGTTGTTAGTTATTTAGTTTTTAATTCATAAATTACTTAATATTATTATATTTTTTTTTTATTTGAAAGACCTTACAATTTTATATAAAGTAGCATTCATAAGTAAAATTCGACAAAATTGCAGTTATCATCTTTCGTTGTAAAACCACAGAAATACATCTGTGGCATTGGGCTGAAAATTGCACTTCGTTATTAGTTTATAAGTTTGAAAAAATATATCACATTTACCAAAATATTCAATAACAATAATATAAATTGAATAGTTTGCCTTTTTTATTTTTATTTTTTATTAAAACTCTACCACAAAAACTAAACAAAAACATGCCACTTCTTTTTTGCAATGTATTTGCATACACATTATTTCTAATATGTACAAACAAAAGAATACCCTATTTCTATTCGTTATTATTTTTTTTTTTTACTTTGGAATAGGTACTATAAATATTACGCCAAGCTAATGTTTTAATTTACAAAAACTTTTTGATCTTATGGACACATTTTGTCATTTTATGTTTTTCTTTTTGAGAATAGTAGAAATATTTATTATATTAAAAAAATAAATATTGTTCTACGATCGTTGCTAATACATTTTTCTTTAAAACCTAATGTTATCCTACTAATTATTTTTTTCCCTGCTAAAAGCCGAACAAATCTAATGCAATAATCCAAAAATAATAAAAAAAAAAAATTTGACTCAACAGAGAATCGATATAACACAAAATTTCTGATAGCTATATACAATGTATATAATATCAAAAACTCTATAACACGACTGTGACGCTCTGATCAATTTCACCAACGTACCAATAAAATTTTATGACCAAAATGCAGTATTATAATTTATTGTAAATTTTAGTCGTTTGAGTATATTTATTTATTTATTTATTTAGTTTAGCTCAAACTTCATTACAATATTTATTATTTTTTTTTTTGTTTTTTTTTTACAATACAACATAACAGATTCAATTTACAAATTAAAATTATATCTAACTTAGAACTAGTTAAAATACATTGAAATAAATTGCACACATATTTTAATTACTACAGATTACTTGTATAATTTAAGTTTTTGAGTCTGTTTTGAAAGTGTGAAGTCAATATAATTTTTGTGTTTATTACCAATTAGTAACATTCTATGAATTGGCTCATAATTGCCATAATTGGTCCTGTGGAAGCTTAATGTAAATAAGTTTGTATTTCGTAGGCGATTATTTGAATTAATGTGGATGTTATTCAAAATCTGAGGAGAAGCAATGTTTCCTTTAATAATTTCAGTAAGAAAAATAACATCCGCCACTTCTCGTCTTAACTTCAAAGTTTTCAAATGAATTAAGTTCAATCTATGCTCATATGGAAATTATGCAAAGCAAATATTGCTATATGCTTTAGAAATTACGCAAAGCAAATCTTAAAAAATTTTTTTGCACTGCTTCAATTCTGCTAATATGAACATTATAGAACGGTGACCAAACTTGACTAGCATACTCCAAATTTGGTCTAACGAGACTAGAATACAAAGATTTGAGAACATAGGGATCGTTAAATTCCTTTGACCAACGTTTAACAAAACCTAGCATAGAATTAGCTTTATTGATAATATTACAAAAATGTGATTTAAAGTTAAGCTTGTCAACAAAGTAAACACCTAAGTCTTTAGTCTAGCATATATAATTTTAATTTATAAATTGAATGAAAATTTTTCAGAATATTCTTGTTTGTGTTATTCTGTTTTTCTCAAATTTTATTTTTATCAAAAAAATTTTATACACAAAACAAAAGCAATATTTTAAAAATCATAATTTGATATATTCTGGAAAAATCATCGTGTAACTTGGCTAGAATATATAATAGAGGCATTGGACTGATGATACAATATAATATATGATATTGAATGAATTGATTAGTATGGTATATAATATAATATACATTGTATACATAATTTGTATGCTTGGATTTATTCTAAACGATTTCATGTTTTCTGAAATAATTGAGAAAAACAAATGCTGGGTGGCACAGTAGATAGGTAGTCTTTCAATCGAAGTCCCAGGTTCGATTCGCAATGAAGGAAAAAAATGCTTTGTTGGTTCTTCGACCTGGTCCAGTACACTTTGTCTTTGAGAGTATCTAATATAATAAAACGTAACAATCCTGCTGTCAACGTGCCGTATGCAACCGTTGCTAGGTTGCTACGACAAAATAAAATAAAACTAAATCTGTAAGCAAAAATTATAAACGGTACTTCAATATAAACTTGAAGTACCGTCCTTATTTAAGCACGAACATGATATTCTACCTAAGTTACTGTCAAGAGCATAAAAAAAATGCCAAAAAAGAGCAAATCTGTGTCAGGTAAATATTCTGAAAAAAGAGAATACACTGATTTTGAGGCCAAGTCTAATATCTCACCGAATTCACTCCTCTTCCACCGTATCGGCATTGAGCCATAATACTGCAGATTATTAGTTTTATTTTAAAAAGTTAATGGCCACTGGTAGGACCACAAAGCGCGCCGTGCTCCGTGTCCGCAAATAAAGTATGAATATTATGAATATACTGGAAAATGGAATACCCGATTTAAATGCAACCCTAAAATCCCTAATTAAAACTCAAATATATCAGTGTCATTTGTTAACAATATTTTTGCCTTTATTTCATTTTAATTGTTACTTTAACTATTTTAACTTGAAGCTACTTACTAATTGTTACGTGTGTGGTAACTAAGGAAACTTGTCGGTAACTAAAACCTGAGACCAAAAACAAAAATAGTATATATAAGATGAAGTTGTTACCAATAAATTCTTATAATAGTGAAAATAGTCGAATATTTTCCTTTTAATTTTACTGATATGCTTATCATATAAATACGTGTATTTCGTTTACTACATGCAGACTTCTTCAGTGTTTTGTACTCGACTTCTTAAACTCTTAAATTCTAATATTTTATAAGATTTATTATTAGATTGCATGAGATTATATATGTATATGTAATAGGACGGGCTTCTGGCCCTTTATCACTGAAGTCGCAAATGGGCTTGTTATGGTTATCGGTGTTAAACTAAGCATTTGAGTTCGAAGAATGCCTGATTTAACAGTTACAACCAGGACATTTTTGAATGCTAAATTGGGTAATTTCTATTGTTCGTAAAACGCTGTTCCTAACCTCGGATTCACAGAGCAGATATTCAATATTTTCTTTCTTTATTTCACATCTGCACAAGTATTTTCGGTTAAGCTGATTCTATGGTAGTGGCCACTTATTATTTTTGCCATTCTCTTCTACCATGCCAATATTTTTAGATATTTATTATATTAAATAAAGTAAAATACGAAATATTGCAGGAAATTTCATGAGCCTAAATCTGAACACAATTATAATTTTTTTTTTTGTATTTATTCAAGGTTAAAACTCAATGTAAATTAATTATTCATTTTATACTGTAAATTATTTTTCAATAAAACAAACTTTAACCTCATTTTTGAAGAATCGAATCTCTTACACAAAAAAAACAACAAAAACATACATTAAAATGTCATCAGTAGTCATCAACCTCATAATAAAACATAAACAAAACATACGAAGAGACGAAAAATTTAAAAAAAATTTTTATTATATAATAATATTATGTTATTTATTGAACAAGTTTGCACCAAATAATCAACCGGATTAAGTAATTGTCTTATAAAGCTTAAATTCTCATAAAGTTTTTATATAGTAGCTAATCCGCTTATGGTTTATCCATGAAACAAAAACAAGAAAAAAAAATCATTCAAAACGATGCCAATTCTTATAGGTTGGACTTGCTAAACTAAAAGTATTCTTAAAAATTATTCATTAATAAAAAAATTATTGAAATTAAAAAAATAAAAACCAAAATTAAAAAGTGTTAATAAGGAAACTCACGTTATTTCAATTACGTAAACAAAAATTGAGGTATACAAAATTTAAAAAACAAAAATTTGAAAATATTAATTTCGAAATATCTTTAGAATAAAAATAAAATGAATAATTAATTTTTTTTTAATTAAATTTAATTAGAAATTTATAAACTTGTTCTCTTTCAATAAAATTAAATAATTTGGTATTAGAGCCCTTTAACATATTGTTCATTTACTAGAAATATCATGATTTAATATTCAATATTGTTACTTGATTAAAGAGAGATAATTCGATGACATAGAATACCCTTCAATGTTAGTTCAATGTCATCGCAAGGCAAGGTCATATGCATGGTTAGATTTTAGAGGCCTATATTACTTATTCATCTCATTGTTATTTCAATAGTTGCAATAAAAATTTGTTTAATTTTCAGAAACGGGTCGGATACAAAAGCTCACGTCTCAAAATTCAATTTATTAAAATTTGATGATTTTCATAAGATGTTTTTATTAAATCTTCTTAAAAAAGGTTGAATTCAAAAAAAAAATAATTAAATGTTTTTTTTTAGGAAAATAATGTTGTTCTGTATAATCTATTTATTTATTTATATATCAATGTACATGATATTCAGATAAACTTTCAGGATCTTTTCTATTTCAAGATGTGGATTTTTTATTTTTCATTAAATTTCGTGAAATGTGAAATTTTAAATACGAGATTTTGACCTGCAAGCTTTAAAAAAATTAGAATTTCCATAATGTTCCTCATATATAGGTAAATATATTTTTTTTATATAATTCACTTAAAAACAAAAAAATAAACAAAAATTGTTTTCTACTTACTAATGAACTCACCGAACAAGAATTTTATACTACCGAAATTTATTAAAATTTGGAAAGAAATATAAAATAGAAGTTTTTGATACTTACCTATTAACTATATCTAGATGTTCAATTTATTTCAATTATATATGTTAAAAATACATATCTTCTACGTGATGGATGAAAAACGAAACAAATTTAATTTCAACAAGGTATAGAGGCTCAAAGATTGATCCTTATGGTACCACCACATTTCAAAACTGTTTGAAAAATTACTTATGAAAAGGCTAAGCTAAGTTCTGATTTCAGAAAAAACTAGCAAAATACAAAATCATCAGTTTGTAATACATACTATAACAAGTACACAGAGTCCATACAATAACAATGAATTAGTAATTTGAATGCATAAAATATTGTTCAGTGTCATTCTTAGACATTACTCAAACATTCGATTCTAGTACATAGATTTGTAGATACAATTATAAAATGTGAAGCAATTAAGTTTCTATACCCGTTGATAAACAGGAAGGAGTTAAACTAAGATACAATAGGTTACTTACTTCCAAAGCTTTATATTGTTTCGCTCAGTTATGTAGAATTACTGTACTAAATCTAAAAAAAACAAAATAAAATTTAAAATTGTTAAATTAGGCCTTTCTTTTTCAAAATCATGAGATTATACGAAATCGTGCTGGTGAAAGAATTGAATTCAAAACGGAAAGCAAATTACAATCAAGAAATTACAATCAAGTACAATGCTGGAATGAAGCAATTACCAAGTAATTTTTTTCTGACTACACGTGCCTTCTTGACTGCTACTAGTTTGAAAATATTTTAATAATATTTTTGTAACTTCTTTGACATGGCCAAGCTAACTAAATCCCTCTATAAGATAAATCTATAGATTGCTAGATGATTAGTTCGTTGTTACAATAAAATAAAATTACAATTTCTTAAGTAAGCTAAAAATATTGGCAAAAATTATGATACATTTTGTAATCAAGTCATATAATTTTAATTCCTAAAGGAAATAAAAGGAATTTATTTCACTAAGTTGATTAAATCTTGATAATAATGATTGATACCACTCAATATATATCAGTTTTTGCAATAAAAAAAAACTACTGAACTACTGAATAACCAATAATATATCATTCGTGTCAATTTAACTGATTTTGAATTCAAACACATATTCCAGTCCCAGCTTTTTAATAATTTAAAATTACATTGAAACCGATTCTAGTAATTGAAACGTACGATTTTAGCCATAATTTTTTCCATTGCGGATGAGAATAAGTTGGCTTATGATTATTTTATGCCATATCCACATCAAAAGCGAAATATTAGTAGGAACAACTGAAATACTAATTTAATAAAATTATATCACTTATTTATCTATTTATTTATTTATTTATTTATTCTATATTAATGTAAAAATTAATAATATAATATTTAGACATTAGGATGCAATAATATTTTTATCAATTCCACTTTTTGTTCATATTCCGGAAATTTGCGAAATTATCTATAATTATAATTGACAACCATTTAAGAACCTGCGCAGTAGACCTAGACACTTTTTCATTTTATCTCTCTTCGCCATAATGAACTCTTAATATATAATAAGTAAGTTGTATATAAAACAATAATTCGCACACAGTTGAACATTTTTTAGTCATATGGTTTTATTACTCACCAAATACATTATGCGTGAGTTCTTATTAAAATAAAAAACAAAAATAAACAAATCAGTTATTATAATTACTTGCAGCTAACATAATGTACATTGTACATATGTCAAATAAAACAAAAAAAAAATCATCTGAAATTATGTACATATATAAAATAAAAACAAAAAACAAATACATCTAAAATAAAAAATATAAAAACCACAAAAAATTAAATCACTTGAATTCTTCATTTTTTATTTTTTTAAGTAACTGTTTCTAAATTTTGGTTATTTGTAGTAATAATATAGTTTTTATTAAAATTATGTATATGTAGGTATATACCTCTTTAATGAAATTTTTTTTTATTTTTAGTAATTTTATCCACTAAATACCACTTACTTTAGAGGATATATCGGAAACGAAATAGTATATGAGGGACGTGTATTTATATGTCCTAAACTTAACTTACTAACCACAAAGCTTTTTTATTAAACACGAGTAGTTTCTACTATATCGTGAGAAGTCTATGTCAGTACGTAAATTACTATTAAAACTTTAAATTTGGCTTCAACTTCAATTATAATTACTCAACAGGGGCCCCTAGTATTATATAATTATATAATTACCTACTTTTATCTTGCTGTAATGCTTGTATTGCTTATAGGTATTATAGTTTTGAATTTCGAAGCTCTCACATATTATATGTATTATATGTCTGAACTATGCATTTTTTTCTTAAAAATTTTCATGATACCCGTAGAAATATTTCAAGAAAAAAAAAACCAAACAAAAAAATAAAAAACTTAGAAAAAATATTCCACACAACATAATATTTTTTGGTTGTTTTTCTTTTTTTTTAATGTATGTACATTAGATATTTTTGCTTTACATAATGTATATATATATTTTAACATTAAAAACAAAAATGATTTTTTTGAAATGAGATGAAATTTTAAAAAACTATTTGTTTTTCTTTCTTAGTTTATAACTTAATAGCAAAAGTGTTAAAATAACTTTTTTTTCAGATAATTAAAGATTTTTTTTTTTTTTTTTTTTTTTTTTTTTTTGCGTGGAGTGGTGGGAATCTTCATAGACACAATGAGCCCCGTAGCTTCCATTGTGTGCCAGATTTTTACTGACTAAACCACACCCCTCCCATTAATACTAGTCCAACGGACTAACCATTAATTTATTGCTATTTTGATTTTCTTAAAGAAAAATTTTACGAAATTCTATCGTATTAAATCTAGTGGCTTAGTTCTTTTAAGCCTTCTGACATCATTTTGATTATCTAGCAATTGAGTGGCCTCAACGTTAACATGTCCCTCCAGACGAGCTATATGCTTTGTTGCATATCTTTTTATTTCATTTTCTATGCAAGGAATTTCTAGATCTCTGTGCAAATCACTGTTGCGAACATACCAGGGGGCATTTACCATGTTGCGCAAGACTTTATTTTGGAATTTTTGTATACAAAGTACATGTGTTTGTTTGGCACATCCCCATATTTATATGCCGTACAACCATATTGGTTTGAGTATCTGATTATATAACAAAATCTTGTTATGTATAGGTAATTTAGAATTACGACCTAAGAGCCAGTACATTTCTCTATACTTATTTTCAAGCTCAAATTTTTTCTTTTTAACGTGCTCTTTCCATCTAAGTTTGACATCTAATGTCATTCCTAGGTATTTAGCATTGTTTTCTTGGGGTATATTGACCCCATTCAGATTTACCAATGGTGGTTGATTTTCTAATTTTTTATTTGTAAAATTTACATGTACTGATTTTAACTCATTGAGTTTAATTTTCCATTTCTTTGTCCAGAGGTATAGCTTGTCGCTTGCTCTTTGCAATTTAATTGTAGCCTTCAATATTTGATCCTACTGCCATCAACGCAGTATCGTCAGCGAATGTAGCTACAGTTATATTTTCCATTTCTGGTAAATCATTGGTGTAGAGCAAATACAGTATGGGACCCAGAATACTACCTTGAGGCACACCCGTTTTAATATCTCTAATAGTAGAATACTCTTCGTCTTGTTTTATTCTGAATAGTCTGTTTTCTAGATATGATGAGAGTATATCTACGTATTGTTTAGGTAACATATTGTTTAGTTTATTTATTAAGCCTCGATGCCATACTTTATCAAAAGCTTGGGCTACATCTAGAAATATGGTAGAGCATACTTTCTTTTCCTCTAAAGCTTTTTCTATTTTGTCTGTTATTCTATGAATTTGATCGATTGTCGAGTGCTTAGATCTAAAGCCAAATTGATAATTTGGAATCAGATTACTATTTTCTATGATCGGTCTCATTCGAATCAATAATAGTTTTTCAAATAATTTTGATACTATTGGTAGTAATGATATTGGTCTGTAGGATTTGACCTCATTTATGGGCTTACCTGGCTTTGGTATCATAATTATCTCTGCTATTTTCCACATATTCGGCACATACCTTATTCTTATAGCAGCGTTTATAATGCGTGTTAGCATTGTTATAGCTTTTTTCGGAAGTTCTTTCAGGACTTCCGATGTAATTAGATCAAAACCTGGAGCTTTTTTATCTCTGAGTTTTTTAATTTGTTCCACTATTTCACTCTCTGAAAATGGTGATATAACATTTTCTTGCCAATTTTTATTTTCTTCAGTGAGATCATCCGAATCTGTCTCGTCTGGACAAAAAATTTCTTCAAGATGATCTGCGAATGTTTCAGCTTTATTTTTATTATCTCTCGCCCATTCACCGCTTTTCATTCTGATTGGCGGGATTTGAGAGATCGAGGTTTTTGTACTCTTTGTTGCTTTCCACAACGAGTAGTTATTTTCTCTTTTAGCTGATAAATTTTTTATATATTTTTCAAAATTTTCATTTTTAAGATCTTTAATTTTTCTTTTAAGATTCTGAGTTAATCTATTTAGCACAGTTTTGTCTGCCGGATCACGCGATTGTTGCCATCTGCGTCTAGCTCTTCTTTTTATTTTTATCATATTTAATATTTCTCTAGGGTAGTTGAATCCTACCGATTTATATTCACAATTTTTTGTATTATTCCATCCAGCATTTTGAATAATTTTAATAAAATTTTCTACTTCAGAATCTATATCACATTTGGATCTTAGTTTTGTTTTTATGTTTATTTTGTTTTCTATTTCTTGTTTAAAGCTAGCCCAGTCAGTTGTCTTGTTCGTTAGCAGAGGTTTCGACTGTTTCTTAATAACCTTTTCATATAGATTTAGTATGACTGCAGAGTGATCTGAGTCCAAATCATGGTTATCTTCTAGCTTAATATAATTGGGTGAAATTTTTTTTGTTATATAAAAATCAAGCAGATCAGGAGTTTTATTTCTATCAGTTGGCCAATAGGTTGGCTTACCGGTAGATTGGTAAATGCAGCCTTTTTCTTTTATAGCTTTTCTTAGCTCTCTTCCTCTCGTAGAGGTTACTCTAGACCCCCAATCTATGTGCTTGTAGTCACCTCCCAGGATAAATCTATCGCCAAGTAGTTTAAGAATTTCTTCAAACATGTTATTCTTTATGTTGTATTTGAGTGGACAGTATAATGCACCGACACAAAGGCTTTGTTTAACAGACATAATTCGTAGCACGATTAGTTGGAATTCATATATTTCTAGACTAAGTTCCTCGTGGTGCTTAATATCTTTCTTTATTAAAATTGAGCTACCACCTCTGGGTGTATTACTCGGATGGTTTGCGCTGTAGCATGTATAGTCATTTATTTTAAGCGATGACTTATCTGTCATATGTGTTTCTGTCAAGAGACATACATCAATATTTTGTGTTCTCAATAGAATTTCCAAATTATTTTTCTTGTTCAGAATACCATTGGCATTCCACGTGACTATATAATTAAAGATAACTTAATTTCCTATCTAAAAAATCTTCGAAAGGCTATACACTAACTAGTACTTCAGAAGTTATGAACGATTTTGTCAATACACCTCTTCTCAATTACTCAAAACTCTGCTCTTACTTGTTTTATTTTAAATTTTTGTTTCATCGGCAAATGATTTTTGTTTTGCAAAAAATAAAAACAAAAACAAAAAAAAAATTTCTTTTAAAATAAGATTTTAGCGAAATAATTAGGTATATTTGTTTTCTTCAAGTGTGTAAAAATGTATGTTGCAGAAGAGTGGTGCATCGATTAACATTTTTGTTATTTTGTCATTTTAAGTTTCTATTTTTTTTTTTTTAATATAGGCATATATAGGTACAAAGTATCGGTTAAACCAATTGATTGCTGTTCTTCTTTTTAATGTATGTTATAAATATTTTTAATATGTATATCTTTTAACATGAACAACGATAATTAACAAATATATTTCAGTACCCTGAGTTAAGTATTAAAAATAATAAGAATTAAAAAAAAAACAAATAGGTACCTAGGTCTTGAAATAAAATTAACTATTTCAGACGATTGTGAGTATAAACATTACAGAAATATACTGGAGTACCTGTTGTTTTCGTTTAAAGTTGTGTCTCATTATCAAATATTATTTGTTCAATATTCTATTTATACGTGTTAGTCAATAAATATTATAAGATTTAAAAATTGATACAAATAAGACAAAAAAAGAAATAAATTGATAAAAGATAATATGACAATAACGACATTTAATTTCTGGCAATGTCATACATGACAAAAAGGATTTGACCAAAGAAACAATAAGATATTTCAACAGGAACAAAATTTTTTTTTTGATAAATTTCACATTGGGTTTTCAAGCAAAAAGTATTGCATGTACAATACTAACAAGAAGAAGAAAAGAAGATAATGTAAAGAGAATGATAAAATAAAATTTGTGCTTCTGCTGATTGAAATGTTTCTTTTTTTTGTGATTATTTATTTTTATTTTATAGAAATACAAAACAAATATAATATTTAGGTATATGTAAATTATTTGCATATGCACGTATGTACATTTGTTTTAAATCCATATGATACAAATTCAACAAGAAAATAATAAAAATATAAAATAATTAATAAATACCAAATACTTACATATTATATATTATGTTGATGTTACTAAATTTTTCTTCTAATTATTGCAAAATTTTTAGTATTTTAGAAATTTAGAAATTAAGAGTTTGTTTTTAATTGAGGTAAGTAGGTATAGGTACTAGACATTATGTAGGTTATGTACATAATATGTACATTATTTACATATTTTGATTTTAATGATTTTTTTAACTTTTTAAAATAGCAAATTTAGATAGAGCGATAGAGTTTCTTTTTAAATCTCTACTGATCCAGCTACAGTTTTTATATAATAATACAAAGATTATAAAATCTAAAACAGATTTTTTATGATCGATGCATTCATTTTCTGTATTAAACCATTCTGGATATTGTTGAGAGATTGTTTTAATGCAGGACTCGATGATGCGTTTCTTTAACATATTTAAATATAAATATTTTTTAAAATATACTTCAAAAATTTCAAAACTAATTCTATTTATATGACATAAAAAGTCTGTTTTTTTTATTATTATGGGGTAATTTTATATTTGATACATAATTCAGCATATCTACCAAAAATTTGTTTACCTCATTATTTTATTTTAATGCACATTTATAAATATTTTTATCAAACAAACTTCTGCTATTTGAGCAATCGAAAATTTTGTCTATTTTAGAAATAATTTTTGCTGTTGATTTCGCAACATCTAGCAATTTACCTTTAAATAAACCCAAAGAAATGCAAGTGTTGATACCTGCCGATACACTTAAACTAAATATTTGTGCTGCATAATTTACTCTCATCTTTTCGAAGATATTTGGAAATATATGCTTTCTTATTAACTTTGGGCACGCCCTTACAGTTTGTGAAAAATCCCATTCGTAAAGTTTACTAATTATTTCCCAACTTAATATTCCATCAGAAGTTAATATATCTGATTTTAAAAGGGAGTTTCTTATAGATTTTAATAAGTGTGGTACATCATATAACCATGGAATTTCATCAAAAACTCCCAACAATTTGTAACAACATCTATTATTCGAACCTTGATCACTTGTAATTGCCCGAATATTTCATCCCAATTCCAATGCTTTTTCTATATTTTTTAATACTAAAGGTTGTAATTTTTCTCCGAGTATTCCATTTTGGGTTACAACATAACTCAAAATATATTTCCAATTATAGTGTAACCCTCTGATCATGAAAGTACAATTGTAGTTACCAAGTTCTATACTTCTTTCATTATCACCATAATCCACACAACCATCAACTTTATCAGTAAATTTATTATAAGAAGCTTCTTTACGAATTTTGTTTTCGTCAAATAAAAGAACTGCTTCCTTGCCAATTAAATCCATTTTTGATATTTCTAATTTTAAGTTATTCAAAATTGATGGATTAAAACCAGGTTCTAAGTTTTTTACAGGACTCCACCTGAAAACCGAAGCCTTAGAAGGTAATTGAAAATTAAAGACTTCTTTCATATAGTTGTAGCATGAGTTCGATTTATAATTAATATTTTGCGCGAGATTCCTTTGCTTGAGTGACCATTCTGTATTATTATATCTTTGGCTCAGAAGCATTTTGCAAGATTCTTTCGGATACTCATTTACGTAATCTAACTCATCAATTACTGCTTCTGCAGGTTTCTTTTCAAAAAATTTTAATTTGTTTTTTAATTCAGATATTTCTTTGTACGAATTTTTCAATTTTTTTAAAAAAACACCATATTTTTTATATAATAAACTATTTTTTTTATTTTTCTCTCACAAATTTTGCAATTAGAAGAGGTTTTTAAATAACTTAACTTTCTTTCTTAGAGTCTTCAAATATTTTAGATCAGATAGGCTTAGTTCACTTTTTTCAGAAAGCCTGCATAATACTTATCACCTGGTTTTTTAACCACAACTAAAGAGCCAGTATTTGACTCAGAAAGATGCAAACTTTTAAAATTTAAAAGTTCATAATTATCTGGCAAATCTGAAAAATTGTGCACACAAATTGGATCAGGACTTTTCACATATGGAATTGCTCTTTGAAAATTTTTTCAATTTTGTTTTCCTCAAACAATGTTTTTCAAAATGTTTTTTACAAACAAGTTTACACCCATAAATTTTTTTGGTTACTTTACAGTTTTCTTTCCATTTTTTTAAAACATTATATTCTTTTGGAAACCTAAAAAATCGAATGTTTTCACTACATCTCTTTGAGTGAAATCTCTTGCACTTTTCTACACAACATTTTGCTAAAGTTTTAAAACGCGGACCTTTTTTCACATTTAAATTATTATTATTATTATTATTATTATTATTATTTATAACCACCATAATGATAGACACGGAAGAAAATTGGAACGCCGTGTCAGTCTACGTCGAGGCGGTATTACGAAAGAAGAAGAGACTGGGCTACTTAGAAGATTCGGAATAGACCTTCTAAGTTAGGAAATAGATCTCAGTGTAGTCGGGTTTCAGCTTTTGAGTCTGGCGTGGTCTGCTTGGCACCGGTGCCATACAGGCTTATTGGTGCCGCAGTTTTGTTTTTGTTAAATTAACAACAAATTTAACTCTGCGACACTAGTTACTGGAAGCTGCTTCAAGACAGCACCTCTAGGGACTATGGAGCTCTGTATAGAATAGTTTTTAGTTTTCTAGTTATTTGTAGAATAGATGCAAATAACCTAGTCCAGCGTTTTGAGGCAGCTTGACATGTTGGAAGCTACTTCAAGACAGCACCTCTAGGGATTATATAGCTCTGTATAGAATAGTTTTTGTTTGTATTGGAAATAACCTAGCCATAATAGAAAAGGCTTAGAAAATTAATATTGTTTTTAGTAATAATATTAGAAGAGGGACAGTAGAATTTATTTTTCAGTCTGCGCTGTCGATAGATATATGCAGAGAAGAGCGAACGGGATAATTCACACGGAAACACCGAAGCCAGCACTTTTTCGCCAGTTTGAAGAAATGCTAACGCGGTTCCAAACTGGGATATACATCGTGGGTCAAGGGAACAGATGGTGGGGGTTTTTAGCTGGTCGGTTGGTTCCTTTTTTGCAGTGCGTCTTTGTGTAATGCAAAAAGAAACCGACCAACCCGGCACTCGGTAGTCTGTTAAGCAGAATTTCCCCGCGACACCATCTATAACCGTAAAAAAGCAAAAAAAAAAAAAAAAAAAAATTATTATTATTATTATTATTATTATTATTATTATTATTATTATTATTATTATTATTATTATTATTATTATTATTATTATTATTATTATTATTATTATTATTATTATTGTTATTATTATTATTACTATTATTATTATTATTATTAATTATTACTATTATTATTATTATTATTATTATCTTATTATTATTATTATTATTATTATTATTATTATTATTATTATTACTATTATTATTATTGGGAGGTAAAGGCTGGTATATGGTCTCAGACAAACGTTCTACCAACGGACGTCTTGACAAAAACTGGGAAACGCCTACTGTAATTATCAGCTCTGCCAGCAAATCCTAATCTCACCTCCTCGAAGGTAGGTAACATAGTTATCTGCCGGGCACCTCCTGGTAACATACTTAGTATGGCTAACGAGATAGGGTAAAAGCGAATATTTGGCGCTCTAACTAAATAAAACAAGTTGGTGCAGGACGAGCGTGTATTACTCGTACAAGCGCGAAATGCTCAAAATCCAAGCGCGTCTGTATTCGTAGCGAGCGGCGACTTGGTCGGCGTCTGTACTCCATGTTAGGAGCGGCCGGAATTAAAAACGGAGATGAGTAACTCCATAAAGACTCAGTTTATAAATATGCAATGGATAAAACAATATATATAAATACCCCAGGTGGTAATCTAGCTATGCTAGAGAATCCATCCTCCAAGGAGGCCGATCCCACGGATTCTGGGGGGGATCGCTTATTGCTAAAAAATAAATCTGTGCCAAATGACCCGGCTAGCAACCGGCGCTTAGAGGTATGCGGGCCTCTAAGTGTTAAATATGTTACCGAAGAACAGAAGAAACAAAAGCAGCAAGCAAAAATGGGAAGTTACCCATTTCAAAGAAGCAACAAAATAGCTCGTTCTACAATTAAAGGAGCATCAGCCGAACTCACTAAATGCAGTAAGAAACTGATCATCATACCAGAAAAGACGGTAAATGGAGGAATGCCGAAAGAAGGTATACACAAATTATCAGTTTCCCAAATTGAAACATCAAGGAAAATCCCTGAAGATATGGAGGCAACTTCAGAAAATACAACATCTGACAGAAATCATGCTGCAAGCTGCTGCCAAGCAGAAAAACATTAGTATGGACATCAAAAATGGCCTAATAAAGTTACAGGAAGCGATAGAAGTAATTTTCGAAGGCAGAACCCAAAGGAAGGAACAAACGAAGAATACCAGCGAAATCCCCAGCATAGGAGAGCAAAATGCAGCATTAACCTCCTCAAATGGTAAGAAACGAGGCAGAGAGATCTATGCAGATGAGCATGGTCAAACCGACACCCCTCCTGCATACAAGAAAGGAAGAGAAGCAGAAGAAAGTGGTTGGACACTTGTGCAAACTAGAACTTCAGCGCAGCGACAACCCAGATCGAACGAAGGTAAAGTACTGCCAGGAAAAAAAGAAGCAGCGAGTAGCCAAAGAACACGGAAGAGAAGAAGTAAGATGTCACACTCGGAAAAGCAGAAGAGTACAAGGCCCCGATCAGAAGCAATACTGATAAAACCCACCACAGGGAAGACTTACGCTGAAATCCTAAAGGAAATAAAAGGAAGGGTAAACCCTGAAAAAACAGAGATCGAAATCAGAGGAATCCGCAGAACTCAAAATGGGGATGTGCTGCTGGAAATGGGGAAAGGCCCGAAAGAAAAAGGTTAATTCACCAAGGAGTTACAGGAAGCTCTAGGGACTTCGGCTAGTGTAAGGAATCTCACACCAAAGACTGCGATAGAGATTAAAGACTTGGATTGTGTAACAACCATTGAGGAAGTTCAAAAGGCTATAAATAAGGAATTAACGGAAGTTGTCGAATGCAAAATACATTTGACAGCACCAAATGGCAGGGAACAGATAACTGCGGTTGTAGTTATGGAAGAAAGCGATGCCAAAAAATTACTGGTAACATCGAAAATAAAAATTGGATGGATCAGATGCAGAATTAGGGAGAGAACAGAAGTTAAGCGATGCTACAAATGCCTTAACTTCGGCCACTTAAGGAGGCAATGCAAATATGAAGATCGTAGAGACTGCTGCTACAAGTGCGGACAAAAAGGACACACAGTCAAAAACTGTAAACAAAAGGCAAGGTGCTTTTTGTGTGCAGAAATAAAAGCAGAAAGTCTGGAGCACGTGTCAGGATCCGGTTTGTGTAGAGTGTTTCGAACTGCACTTGAGGAGAGTAAAAAGCATAAAAATAATTAAGCTCTTACAAGGTAATTTGCACAGGAGCAAAACGGCCGATGATCTACTTTTACAGCTCGTCCGAGAAAAGAATATCGACGTAGTAATTATCAGCGAGCAGTACAAAAATAAAGATTATCAGAATTGGTTCTCGGATGTCACAAGTACAGCAGCCATCTGGGTAGTAAATCAAGGGAAAATACAAATTAACAGCCATGGAGCCGGAAATGGGTTTGTATGGATCACAAACGGCAAAGAAACAATAATAAGCTGTTACCTAACTCCAAATCAAACGGCACAGGAATATCGACAGAAAATGGAGCAATTAGAAGATAAGATAATAGAACTAGGAGGAAATGTAGTAGTCGCCGGTGACTTCAATGCTAAAGCAGTGGAGTGGGGATTGCCAGTTACAGATAACAGGGGAAGGCAAATTTTGGAAATGGTAGCAAGACAAAATTTAATTGTGTTAAACTCAGGAAATACCAGCACATTCAGGAGGCCCGGGTACACCGAAACTATACCCGATATATCCCTAGCAACAGAAGAACTTGCTAACAACATAGAAAACTGGATGGTTCTAGAGGATTATACTGGCAGCGATCATCAGTATATACAATTCGAAATATGCACGAGAAGGAGAGAAAGAAATCGCAACAACCAGCGAGAAGGTACATGGAACGTCAATAAACTGGATAAAGAAAAAATGGCCGGTGTAATAAGGAGAAATCTAGAAAGAGTAATGCAAGTGCCACAGAACGAAACAGGCAGAGAACGAGCAGAAGCAGTGGTGAAAGTTACTATGGACACCATCGCAAGAGCTTGTGAAGAATCAATGCCCAAGAAGTTTGGAAATAGAAACAGATGCCCTGTATACTGGTGGACAGAAGAAATAGCGGAATTGAGAAGAAAATGTTTGCGTCTCCGCCGCATAGCACAGCGACAGAGAAATGGAGCAGCAGAAACAAGCAAACTAGAGGAATATAGAATAGCGAGAAAAACGCTCCGAATTATAATAAAGAAGAGTAAAATGAAAAACTGGAAAAGTTTGTGTGAAGAAGTAAACAATGATCCCTGGGGACTTGGATACAAAATTGTAATGAAAAGAATCAGAGCACCAGCATCAGAAAATCAGCTAGAAGCGGACGTTATGGAAAATATTGTAAACACACTTTTCCCTACACACCCTAGAAGAAATGTATTGCAGAGGCACGAAGAACCAGGAGAAGCCCCAATTTTTACACAAATAGAACTAGAAGATGCAGTAAAATGTATGAAAAACAAGAAAGCCCCCGGACCTGATAGAATACCAGCAGAGGTCATCAAATTAGTAGCTTCGAATAATCCACAAATGATGCTGAATATGTATAATTGCTGCCTAAAAGAAGGAGTATTCAGCAAAAGGTGGAAAGAAGCAAGACTGGTTTTAATTGACAAAGCTAAAGGAGTAAGAGGAGCAGCATCGTCATACAGGCCACTATGTATGTTAGATACGGCCGGGAAACTCTTCGAAAGGTTAATAAAAACAAGACTGCAAGCAGCAATTCATACATCTGGTGGATTAGCGAACACACAGTTCGGGTTCAGAAAGGGAAGGTCGACCGTTGACGCTATCAAGGTGGTAACAGAAACTGCGGAAGCCACACGAATGGAAACACATCACTCGAGGAAAATAGTTCTACTTGTTACCTTGGATGTCAAAAATGCCTTTAATTCGGCAAGATGGACTGACATCATAGACGCATTACAAAATAAGTTTACTATACCTACGTACCTTCTGAAAGTTCTAATAGATTACTTAAGCGAGCGAAGATTGATATACAACACGGTAGATGGAAAGAGGATAAAGGATCTTACGGCAGGAGTAGCACAAGGATCAATACTAGGACCAGAACTATGGAATGTTCTGTACAACAGTCTATTATGTATGGAAATGCCTGAAAATATACAGCTAGTAGGTTATGCTGATCATATAGCAGCTATTATAACGGCACGGGATATAGCAGAATCACAGATTAGGCTGAATCAAGTTATGAGAAGAGTGTATAGTTGGATGAGGGAACATAGATTAGAATTAGCAACGGCAAAAACAGAAATCGTTATGTTAACTAAGAAAAGAATACCAACTATAATTCCAATGCAAGTAGGTCCAGAAACAATAATGACCAAAGAATCAGCAAATTACTTAGGAGTTACTATTGATACAAGGCTAACATTTTGGCAACAAATCCAAAAAGTAGCAGATAAAGCAGCAGAAGCTACAATCAAGCTAAGCAAACTTATGGCAAACATTGGAGGACCCAAACCAGAAAAAAGACGAATCATTATGAAAACCGCAGAATCAATCCTTCTATACGGAGCTGAAATCTGGGCACATGCGATGGACAAGAGGTATTGTAAAAAACGCATAGCAGCGGTGCAACGAAGAGGGGCTCTCCGAGTCGCGTGCTCCTATCGAACAGTTTCACATTCGGCGGTCATGGTAATCGCGGGCGTGATTCCGATTGATTTGCTAGCGCAAGAACGAAGAAATATATATATAAGGGATCAAGCAACGAGCCGAGATGTCATTGTAGCAGAGGAAAGAAGGTACACGATGACAAGGTGGCAAGAACACTGGAGTAATGATCAGCACGGGCGATGGACGGCTAGATTAATCCCACAAGTAGAAGTCTGGTTTAACCGACACCATGGAGAAGTAAATTTTTACATCACTCAGTTCCTATCAGGCCACGGATATTTTCGATCCTACCTCTACAAGATGGGCAAAGTAAACAATCCAGGATGCAGTCACTGCAGCGCAACACATGACACAGCGCATCACACTTTTTTCGAATGTGATTTAGCAGAAACAGAAAGAGAATCTTTAATAGTAGCAGTAGGAGAATTAACATCAGAAAATATAATTTCTGTAATGCTTGAAAACCAAGAAAAATGGAATGCAATAGCTAAATACATAGAATTAATACTACGCAGGAAGAAAGAGCTCAGATATTTAGAGGACCTAGAAGAAGAATCATAAAAGAAAATTAAAAAAAAGGAACAAGCACGGCCCAACTTGAAGTAATGCGAAAGCGGTTCCGGGTTGGTTTCACCGTGGGAAAAGGAGGTGGTGTATTTGGTGAGTAGACCGAACAAGATCATGGGAGTCTCACATACCCTTGAAGTGCGGACCCTTCAAGATACCTATAAAAGGTTTTCACCACCGACCTACGAACAAAAAAAAAAAAAAAAAAAAAAAAAAAAAAATTATTATTATTATTATAATTATTATTATTATTATTATTATTATTATTATTATTATTATTATTATTATTATTATTATTATTATTATTATTATTTACAACACGGTAGATGGAAAGAGGATAAAGATCTTACAGCAGGAGTAGCACAAGGATCAATACTAGGACCAGAACTATGGAATGTTCTGTACAACAGTCTATTATGTATGGAAATGCCTGAAAATATACAGCTAGTAGGTTACGCTGATGATATAGCAGCTATTATAACGGCACGGGATATAGCAGAATCACAGATTAGGCTGAATCAAGTTATGAGAAGAGTGTATAGTTGGATGAGGGAACATAGATTAGAATTAGCAACGGCAAAAACAGAAATCGTTATGTTAACTAAGAAAAGAATACCAACTATAATTCCAATGCAAGTAGGTCCAGAAATAATAATGACCAAAGAATCAGCAAATTACTTAGGAGTTACTATTGATACAAGGCAAAATGTTAATTTTGGCATCAAAGGAGATACTTCTAGACAGCGACGCCTCCCAAGGGAAAAAGGGGCAACTAACAGCCAAAGTGCTGGGAAAAAAGAAAACGGCGAAGGAAGGAGAAGGAGAAGGAGAAGAAGAAGGAGTAGGCAGTTTAAAAGGCCGCGACCAGAGGCCATTATAATTAAGCCCGCCGAAGGCAAAACATATGCTGAGATTCTGAGGGAAATACGAGAGCGAGTAAACCCAGACGCTTCCAAAGCCGACATAAAGGGAATCCGGAAGACACAAAACGGAGCGGTTCTGCTGGAATTAAACAATAAGGCAGAAGGAAAGGAGGAAATCAAGGAGGAACTCCGAAAGAGTCTAGGGAAAATGGCAGACGTTAAAGAACTAACGGCCAAAACAACATTGGAGATACGGGACTTGGATAGTCTCACTACAAGCGAAGAGGTGCAAGCAGCACTTAATAGAGACTTGGGAAAGGAAGTCCAATGTAGATTCAGCCTAACTAAACCGAACAAGAGAGAGCAAATGCTGGCCATTATAGAAATGGAGGAAAAAGACGCCAGGGAACTCCTGAAAACAGCAAAGATCAGAATATGGCTAATCAGATGTAGAATACCTGAAAGAACACCAGTAGTGCGCTGTTATAGGTGTATGAACTTTGGACTGCAAAGCGCTTAACCGAGAGGATACGTGCTATAAATGTGGACAGAAAGGTCACAAGATTAAAAGCTGCACGCAAGCTGCGAAATGTATCCTGTGTACGGAAATTAAGGCAAAGGCAACGAGCCATGTGTCAGGTACGAAAGACTGCAGTGCATTTCGGAGAGCTCTTGAGGAAGTCAGAAAAAATAGAAAAAATAGAAGATGATAAAAGTTCTTCAAGGAAATATGCATAGAAGTCGAGTAGCAGATGATCTCTTAACACAGATCACGCTTGAAAAAGAAATTGATGCTCTAATAATCAGCGAGCAGTACGTCCACCGGAGCAGACACAACTGGTTCTCAGATGTCACCGACACGGCGGCAATCTGGATCCCAAATCCTGGAAAAATACACGCATTGGAACATGGGGCCGGAAATGGCTTCGTTTGGGTTAAGAGTAGCCAGTTCACCATCATAAGCTGCTATTTAACACCAAACCAAACGGCGCAGGAATACCAGGAGATGATCGAGAATCTAGAGGACGCAGTATCGGAACAAGAGGGGCAGAAAATTATCGGTGGCGATTTTAATGCAAAAGCAGTGGAGTGGGGAATGCCCACCACGAACAGCAGAGGATCGCAGATTTTAGACATGGCAGCCAGACAAGGGCTGATAATCATAAACTCCGGAAGCACAACAACGTTTCGGCGACCAGGGTACGCAGAAACAATACCGGACATCTCCCTGGCTACACAGAATATAGCGGGATTTATTACTGATTGGGTAGTTATGGAGGACTACACAGGGAGCGATCATCAGTACATTACATTCAATATAAATATTAGAGAAAAAATGATATCCGAGAGCACAACGGAAAGTTCTAGATATAACGTGAATAAACTCGATACTAGAAGATTGAGTGAATCACTTAGATATAGCCTAGGTGACACAATGCAGGCAGGTGTAGAGCTAGAAGGTAGGATAAAAGCTGAGGCAGTGGTAGAGCAGACAATGAGTGCACTCATACTAGCCTGCGAGGAATCAATGCCGCGAATGAGGAAATTTACAAAAAGAAAACCGGTATACTGGTGGAATGAAGAAATAGCGGAGCTACGAAGAAGGTGTCAGCATCTTCGAAGAATTGCACAGCGATCACGGAACAGAGCGGATGCAACGGGAAAAATGGCAGCATATAAAATAAGCCGCAAAACACTCAGGAAAACCATAAAATTGAGCAAAAAGGTTGAATGGAAAAAGCTTTGCGAAGATGTAAACAGTGACCCGTGGGGGCTTGGATACAAGATAGTCATGAAGAAGTTGAAAATAGCTACAGCAACAAATTCAATCGAAGAGAGCTCGATGGAAAATATAGTAGATATTTTATTCCCAGCGCACCCGATAAGAAACTGGAGTGATGTGATGGTTTCACCAGAGGAAGTACCAGCTTTCACGCAGGAAGAACTTGTGGAAGCAACAAAAGCTATGAAGAATAAGAAAGCTCCAGGCCCTGACGGGATTCCAGTGGAAGTCATCAAAGCCGTGGTGGAAACTTGCCCGCAAATGATGCTGAATATGTACAACACATGTCTAAAAGAAGGCGTTTTCAGCAAAAGATGGAAGGTAGCTCGACTTGTCTTAATCGACAAAGGGAAAGGCGGCAGAGTCTCACCGTCCTCGTCCAGACCACTGTGTATGCTGGACACGGCTGGAAAGCTCCTCGAAAGGCTATTGAAACCCAGAATAGAAGAGGCGATACGAACGACCGGTGGTCTGTCAGATATGCAATTCGGATTCAGACAAGGAAGATCAACAATAGATGCAATACGAATTGTAATGGAAAAGGTAGAAGCGGCGGAAGCAAGGAACCATTTCTCAAGAAGAATAGTTGTCTTTGTTACCTTGGACGTGAAAAACGCCTTCAACTCGGCAAGATGGGAAGACATGATTGATGCCCTGGAAAAAAATTTCAGCATTCCAGCATATCTGCTCAGGATGGTAAAAGACTACCTGAGAGAACGCAGCCTTCAGTATGAAACCAAGATCGGCAGTGTAACCAAAAGCGTAACATCCGGCGCAGCACAAGGATCGATCCTAGGACAGGACCTGTGGAATATTTTATACAATAGCTTGCTGGAGGCAGAAATGCCAGATGATATAACTCTAGTAGGCTTTGCAGACGACCTAGGTGCAATAATATCAGCTCGGACCATGGAAGATGCGCAAATCAGGTTGAATCAAGTCATGAAAAGAGTGAGTAGCTGGATGAACAGACACGGCTTAGAGCTTGCTGAAGCAAAAACCGAAATTGTGCTACTCACAAGAAAAAGGATGAGAACCATTGTGCCAATGGAAGGGGGGCCTGTGGTCATTCAAACTAAGGAAGCTGCGAGGTATCTTGGTGTCATGTTGGATACCAAACTAAATTTTTGGAGGCATATCAAAAAAGCTACAGACAAGGCGGCCGTGATAACCAAGAATTTGAGCAGATTAATGGCGAACATCGGTGGACTCTCACCTACGGTGCGGTGGACTCTCTGTACGGTGCGGAGATTTGGGCAGATGCCCTAAATAGAGAGTATTGCCGGAAGCCCATGGAAGCGGTACAACGAAGAGGGGCTCTGCGGGTAGCGTGCTCCTACCGGACGGTCTCATACCCAGCTGTAAATGTTATTGCAGGCGTGATACCGATAACATTGTTAGCCCGAGAGAGGAAGCAGATATATAATATGGCTGCGGGAAGAGACAGAAAAGAAGTGTCAGGAGACGCGAGGAGACAAAGCCTAGAAAAATGGCAAGAACAATGGAATGGGGAACACAGAGGACGCTGGACCGCAAGATTGATACCACAACTAGCGGTTTGGGTTAACCGGAGGCACGGCGAAGTGAACTTCTGTACCACGCAAATGCTCTCGGGGCATGGATACTTTCGAGCTTATTTATTCAGAATGAATAAAGTAAACAGTCCGCGATGTCGCCACTGCGACACAGCGGAAGATACGGTCGAGCACACTTTTTTCGAGTGCGACGTCGCAGCGGAGGAAAGAAGCGTTCTAACTCGAATGATAGGGGATGATAATATAACCACCATAATGATAGACACGGAAGAAAATTGGAACGCCGTGTCAGTCTACGTCGAGGCGGTATTACGAAAGAAGAAGAGACTGGGCTACTTAGAAGATTCGGAATAGATCTTCTAAGTTAGGAAATAGACCTCAGTGTAGTCGGGTTTCTGCTTTTGAGTCTGGCGTGGTCTGCTTGGCACCGGTGGCATACAGGCTTACTGGTGCTGCAGTTTTGTTTTTGTTAAATTAACAACAAATTTAACTCTGCGACACTAGTTACTGCTGATGCTGTCGGCGTGTGGTAGATCTCGGTAGACTTATGAGCGAAATTAGATAAAACGTATCGCTGTTTTGTTATGTAGCACAGTAGTACTGTTTTTTTGTTATTTTTGTTACATATGGAAGTAGATAGTAACTCGCCAAATAGTCGGGCCTACGCAAAACGATTTTGGGAGTCAAGTAGCTATTTGTAGAATAGATGTAGAACAGAAATAACCTATTCCAGCATCTTGAGGCAGCTTGACATGCTGAAAGCTGCTTCAAGACAGCACCTCTAGGGACTATGTAGCTCTGTATAGAATAGTTTTTAGTTTTCTAGTTATTTGTAGAATAGATGTAAACAGAAATAACCTAGTCCAGCGTTTTGAGGCAGCTTGACATGTTGGAAGCTACTTCAAGACAGCACCTCTAGGGATTATATAGCTCTGTTTAGAATAGTTTTTGTTTGTAAATGGGAAATAACCTAGTCATAATAGAAAAGGCTTAGAAAATTAATATTGTTTTTAGTAATAATATTTGAAGAGGGACAGTAGAATTTATTTTTCAGTCTGCCGCTGTCGAAGACATATGCAGAGAAGAGCGAACGGGATAATTCACACGGAAACACCGAAGCCAGCACTTTTTCGCCAGTTTGAAGAAATGCTATCGCGGTTCCAAACTGTGATATACATCGTGGGTCAAGGGAACAGATGGTGGGAGTTTTTCGCCGGTCGGTTGGTTCCTTTTTTGCGTCTTAGTGTAATGCAAAAAGAAACCGACCAACCCGGCACTCGGTAGTCTGTTAAGCAGAATTTCCCCGCGACACCATCTATAACCGTAAAAAAGCAAAAAAAAAAAAAAAAAAAAAATTATTAATTATTATTATTATTATTATTATTATTATTATTATTACTATTATTATTATTATTATTATTATTATTATTATTATTATTATTATTATTATTATTATTATTATTATTATTATTATTTTTATTATTAAGATGATTCATTATATCAAATCCACGAAAAAACACAAGATCACAGATAATAATTAATAAAATCACAAAGGGAAACACAGATAATTATTACACGTGCAATTAAGTTCAATAATCACCTTATATTGATATAGGTATAGTTTTATATTAACAATGAATTTGAATTAGCAAAAAACATTATTTAATATCTTTATGTAACAACAATTCATTGGTACTTTTTATCCATATTTATATTAATAAAAAGTAAATAATAGTTAACGTAATATGGGTTGCATAAATTGAACAATTTAATGGATAAATTTAAACTTCTTTTGATTGTATGATTTTAATAATAGTAATGTAATTTTATTAATTATTATTATCCTTAATGCGATAAGTAATGATATATAATAATTAATAATGTAAATAATATAAAATAAAAAATTTGAGCTGTGGTGTATCGATGAATTTTTTACAATAAATTATATATTTACCCAAGTATCGAGGAATCTCAAAGGGCTAGATTCGTTTAAAACGATAAAATGATAACAATTGTAAAAAAAATCATATTCTAATGAAAATATTGTTGATTTATACGGGACAGATTTTTTTGAGAAATTAGCATATTTATTTTATTTTTAGCACATTCATTATTTCTTTTGGTAATTAATTCTCCTCATTTTTATTTTTTTCTTTTCTTCTTAGTATTTCTTTATGTATATACATATTAATATTTTTTTTTTCTTTTTAGTGCCTCTTTCTATGGTGTTGGTTGGTTGTTTATGTTTTTAATTTTTACTATAAAGCAAAGAGAGAGCGTAGAATTTTGTTTGTGTGATACTGAAACATAATAATTTAATCGATGTACAATGTACAAACCCAATGTGTGGTCACCTGATAATTTACTTTTTAGTAGAGATTTTTTCTGTTGAACCATCTTATTGTTCTATAGTTTTTGATTCGACCCATATATATGCTCACCAGAAGAGACTCCAGTGTAACCCGGCCGAGCAAAAGAAAGCAGTTTGTCTGTGAAACGGCACAATAAAATGCTTTTTAATACAATTATACATTTGACACGTTGAAAATATCTGACAATATATAGAATAGTAATATTAATAGCAAACCACAAAAAAATAAAAAATGTTCAAAATTTTAAGTTAATATTAATTTTAAAATAAAATAAAAAAATATCACATAACATTAAACTTTTTTTGTAAGATTTAATTTGTTTTTATTAATTTTTTATTTCTCGAAGGAAGGAGAAAGCCTCGAAAAATACTAAGCAAACCGCGCACGTAGGTACTTAGCTATGTGGAACACTAACCCACTAAAACACCGAAACCCTTTACCATAACTGATATTATTAACCGATTAATTGATTGTCGCGTTAATTGAGAAAACGTGTGCCAGAATGTTATTAAAAAATAGCTTCCGATAATTTTATTAAACAATTAATCATACCTATGGGTTAGTACCGTTTCCTAATTATTATGAGTGAGTTTTAAAATTCATCATATAGGAAAAAATTGGATAAAATGAAGTATAATAGACCTGGTATGCAACATTGTCATATTGTCAACGTCCTGGTATGTAACATTGTCAGTTACATTGTCGTTGTCAGTAGTTTTCCCCTGTCTTAGTCTTGCTAGAATTTTAATTTTTAGAGCAGTGGATTGTGAGACCATGAGTGAAGGTAGGTTGAGGGAGATAAATTCCGTCTCTTTGAAATGTTTGACCTTGTGATTTATTGATTTATATTGCATATGCAAGACTTATTGCAAATTGATGTCTTCTTATAAAATAATTTTCATTCTATATCTGCTACTTTTTTATTTTATAAATAAAAGAGTTATTTTTATAAAGATTAACTTAAAACTTTGAGCAATTTGTATTTTTTTGTTGTTTACTATTGATATTATTATTTTATACATTGTTTTCAAATACTTTATACATGTCAAATGTTCAAAATTTTCTTGACTTAACTATTCAGGTGCTCAAATTAAAAAAAATATACCTACAACATTTTTGTACAAAAAGATTCGGAACAAAACAGATCAATTAGAACTATTTTAAACAATCTATTCAAACGATCAGAGCACTTTTGGGCAAAAAAGTTGAATTAACCGAAACTACTGAACACAACAAATTTTTTTACTCTAGATCGTTCTTGAAAAGTTTATTGAATAAACCTAACATTTTACTGAAATATTAACAATTTAGCGAATGAATATATTTTATTTTTTATTGAGGTACCTTAATAGGGTTATGCTCAAGTCCATCGGAAATTTTGTTCGATATGGAAAAGTCCATTTCGCATTCGAAAAAATTCGTATGCTGGAGCCTATTCGTCTGCAAACACTATTTGCAGATGTCACAATCATATGTTTCGTAAAAGATTTTTTGTGTCTAGTAAAGTTGATATGTATTTAGGTAGGTACATTCGAATTTTTTTTTTTGTTTTTTCTTTTTTAAAGAAAAGCAATTATTATTTTAGAGATTTGTTTTGTGAATTGTGTTTTCTCAGTATAAAGAATTAATTCAAAAGTAAAAGCCGTCAAGAAAACAAATTTTAATTTAAAAAGTATTTTTAAAAATATATTAAAAATATTTTACGCTAAACAAGACACCATTTAAAAAATAAAATAGGTATTTAAAAGTTTTATACAAAAAACTTTACATTTTAAAAACATTTTTTTTTAACTTAAGAACTTATTTTGCACTATAAAACACTTCGTATCAATGTTTACGAATGACTTTTTGTATCGAAAGAAATTTTGTTCATTTCTATTCATTTTTCATTCCGATGGACTACAGCATACACAAAATAAAAAAATTCGAAATTCGAATAAACATTTTTTCATTTACATTCGAAAAAAAATAATTGTCACAAAATAATTGGTTTAAAAAAATTCAATTTTCGAAGTACTTCAAATTTCGAGATTTGGCTCAGATTTGAAACGTACTTTTTCAATCTATAAATTAAACAAACTTAAATTGTATTTTCAAATGACTATGACCAATGACATTAAGGAAATCATCAAACGTATGATGGTATGATTCATATAGAACTATCTGGAACAGGTTAACGAATAAACCTATTATTTTACTATTTTTCTAGTATGCACTTTAAATTTTAGTTTGATTATTAGCCGTCAGATGGTTTTTTATGTAGATTTTAATAAATATATAATTTTTCTCCTATTTTTTATTTTAAATAAATTGTCAGTTTTATCATAAAGTTATAATAATATACATACAATACAATCTATGTATGTAAGATATTTTAATAACTTTTTTAAAACTTTTTAAATTTAAAAAATAAAATTTTAGTCATAAATTAAGATATGTTTCTTTTTTATTAAAACTAAATATTATAAAATCTGGAGAATAAATTTGAACAATCTAATTTTAACATAGGTTCGATATACATTTTAGCTGTTTGAGTATACATTTACACGCTGGGTGGCGCAGTAGGTAGAGCGCCTGCCTTTCAACCGAAAGATCCCGGGTTCGATTCCCGATGAAGCAAAAAAAACAAAAATGCTTCATTGGTTTTTCGAGCTGGTCTAGTACCCTTTGTCATTGGAATATACTAAATGACAAAAAATAATTGAGAGTATATAATATAATCTGGTAACAAATTAAATAAAATGAAACTATTCTATTTAAGAAGGCGTTCCTGACAATAGTAGTAGTTTTCCACATTTAATGAGTGTAGATAAGTCAGTAATTTGTTAAAATAAAATACTCAAATTATTGTAGATATTGTAGTGTAAAATTGCAGTACAGTACTTAATTAAGCACGAAAAGGTGATTCTACCTAATTTACTGTCAAGATCATAAAAAAAAAAAATATATAGGTAGGATAAATGCTAATTGGTATAATATATTATATTATATGCAAACATCTACATGATACATCATAGTGCCAAAACTGTCAACTGTGAATGCATTCCATGTATGGATAAGTAATAAGTATACATAATTTGTATGCTTAGATTTATTTTGTTGAAATAATAATTAAAAATTACTAAATTAGCACATTTATTTTATTATGTACCTATGCCTACATTCAACAATGCACACTTTTTTTTCAATTCAACGAAAATATAATAAAGGAAACTTTTGCAAGAAGAATTGAAAAACAGATAATAAGAGAATAAAAAAGAACAGAAAATAAAATTCTAATTAGATATACATATAACAACACAACTATATGTAAGAAGTTGTGAGAAAGAAAAAGTGCGATATAAACCATTTAAAAAACAGCTTCATTTTTGCAATGTAATTTTAAATAGCCCACGGGAGATTTTTGTTTATTTATTTAGCCCACTAGAGATTTTTCATGTGTACAGTCGTCTGAAATTTTGTGTACGAATTTTTTTTAAAATAAACGTATTAAACTTATAAGGGTATGAGAATAAATAAATTCATTCAAAATTTATTAATTATTTTTAAGATATATAAAATAATATTCGTTTCAAAAACATATGTTATTTCTTAAATATCATATTATTTTATTTTATTGGCTTATAAGGGAAATACATTTTTTATCATTCATGTATTTTCAATATACAAAGTTTTTCAGGTATTGAAATAGGTAGTTAAAAAGAATATCAAGCGATTTGTTTTTTTATGAATAATCCGATGCCTTTTTAGTTTCTGAAAAATTAAATTGTTACCTGTTAATTTTATTAATAGAACAAAGTTGAATATTAATAATATGAACATTTCAAATTTGAATAAATAATATTTTTTATTGATATGGATATTCTTTGATTTTATAAGAAAATTAATAGCTCCATTTCTCGTTCATTTACAAAAACACAAATCCATGTGCAATGCATATGAATATGAAACGAAAAGATAGAAAATAGACAAAATTTGAGAGGAGAAAAAAAATACCTTTATTTTCATTATCAGTTGTTACTGATGTTTTATAAGGGTGGAATGTATGTCGGGTAAAGCAATAATAATGTTTTTGTTGTTCTTTTTTTTTTTATTTAATTATTCATTATTATATTATTAATTGACGAATAAAGACAAAAAGCAAACCAACAAAAAACAATTTTTTTTTGTTATTATGATTTTGATTATATGATTTTCAATGCCTCTATATTTCAAAAGCCCCGAAACTAATTTTTGCTTCGTTAGAAAGGGATTTTATTTGTATGGAAAAAGGAAGATTTACGAAGATTTTACTTACAGATAAAATCTTTTTTGAACGAAGCAAAAATTAGTTTCGAGGCTTTTTAAATATAGGGACTTGTGATTATATGAATATAAAAAAACCAGAACAAAACAAAATGTTGCTCTGATGCGTGGTTCTATTAAGTATTAAATTTTGTAATGTTGCCAAAATAAAAAATAAAGATCACAAGAACTCAGAAATAATTGGACTGAAATGGAATATATCATAGAAAAAATATTGACTATAGTTACCCCTATGCAATTGCGCAGTAGTGGTTTTTTGTTTAATAAATTGTTAAGCACAAAAATTAAATTTTTCCAAGAGTCGTACCAACAGTGTGCAGTAAAATAAATATATTTTAATAAAGTAATAAAACTGCACACAAAGAAATGTTTATTTTACAGATATGTATATAATTTTAAATGGGTAATTCAACAGTAATAAGTATTTTATTTATCAATACTGAATTAACTATTTAAATTTTTATATCTGTAAAATAAATGTTTATATTCAGTAAAAACTAATCTTAATTAACTATCACTGTATATTATTATATTACACTGTAGAATTTTTAAATAATACTCTTTAGGAAATATATGGTAGTCCTTAAAAGGGCAGATTGTTTTATGAAGTCCGATTATAATATTCCTATTGTAAAATTTTATGGTTTTTTGAAAGGAATGAATTTGGATTTTTTTCTTTTGATTTGTAATGTGGCTTGTACAATTTTTTTTGCTTAAGTTTTAATTTTTAACTTTTTATTACTACTTGTTTCTATTGCTACAGATTTTCTTTTTTTCTTGCGCTTTTTTTCTGATCGAACTCTTCTTTATTTAATATCTCGGTAAGCTATGTAAATTTTTTCTTAATAAAACTAAAATTAAAAATTCCAGCATAATATGTTTCCGATGATTTAGGCATACCCTGTCAGAAAACCAGCTATTAAATTTTTCACAATTTGTTGTTTCTTGTATGCAAATATCAACTATTTCGTTTTTAATTTACGAAGTACAAGATTTTGATTTGAAAAACATGTAAAAAATTTTAACATGATACGAATAAACCTATGAAAAAGATTTTTGGTTTATTTTTGGATTATTTATCACGAAGAATATAACAAAGAATTTTTAAAATATATTACAAATTCAGAATTGCCCTTGCTTGCATTGAGAAAACTTCTAAAGTTATTAAAAGAAATTATTTTTGTTCATAAAACATACTATAGAAATGTAATTGTAATTTACAACATTAAAATTAATTATTTGAATTCCAAATCTCACAATTATTCGAAAAAGAAAAAGAATTTCAAATGATATTAATGTGGCTTTTTTGCAAAAAGACACAAATATGGCGAAAAGTCTTAAAATAAATAATAACAGTAATTTTGGCAATTCACAAAAAAAAAAGTTGATGATGACAATGAAAGCACGTGTATGGAGAACGCATACGAAAATAATGTTGAAAACACTGATTCTAAAAAAAATGCTCCACCACCAATAACAATAATAAAACAAAAAATTTCAATAATTCACGAATTTATGAAAAAAATTGGTGTAAATGATTATTATGACAGATCCATTTCAATTGATATAAAACTGTACTGTAACACAAATGAATCTTACACAAAAGCACTTAACGAACTAAAAATAAACAATCTAGAGTTTTTTACATAAGCCTCTAAAATTTGTATTATCTGGATTGCACAACTACAATTGTACTGATTTGAAGAATAACTTATTGGAAAAAGGTTAAAAATGTTTGGATATCAAAGCAATAAATAAAAACACTAATTTATATAATGATTTACAATTATATATTGTATATTTAGAAAAAAAATCAATTAAGTTAAACGAATTACGTAATAAGTTTACTTATATATTCAACACTAAGGTTAGATGGGAACGTAAATCCACCAATAAAAAAATCACACAATGTTACAATTGCCAGATGTTTGGCCACGGATCACGTAACTGCAGCATAAATACAAAATGTGCTTTCTGTGCCGGCAGTCATTCAACTACTGATTGTACAAACAAAGAAATTTAAAAATGTGCCAATTGTCACGGTGAACATCATTCCACTGATAGTATTTGTGATAATAAGAAAACATATATCTCTCTATTGGGTCGCAACAATAAAGTAAAACAAAATATCTCAGTGTCAAACAACAACAACAATGCAACTATGAGTAAAAGTAATTACAATGTACTTTTTCCAAACACTCTTTACTACAAGACAAACAGCAATAGTAACAGCAATAGTAACAACAACAATATTAGAAGCACATATTCACTACCTTACAATGTTGTATGTAGATCAAACTCTATTTGGGAGAACAACAACAGTGACACTGCCGCAAGTATAAGCTGTCATAACAATAAAATTCCAGCAGGTAGTATTAGTAGTAATAGCAAGTAATAGTAATAATAATTTCAATAGTAATAGTAGTAATAATATAAGAAATAATTCAGATCTTTTTTCTGTTGATGAAATATTAAATTTAACTAATGAATTATTAAATAAATTAAGTAATTGCTCAAATAAGGCGGAACAATTTTCGGTTATAACTGAACTTTCGGTTAAATACTTATTTTCAAAATAAAATAAATAAATATTCAGTAATAAAATAAATATTTTGACATGGAATGCTAGATCTATTCAGAACAACAACCATGAATTGTTCAATTTTATGTTACAAAATGGTATTCATGTTGGCTTGATATGTGAAACATGGCTTAACAATAATATTATCCTAAAAAATTCGAACTTTATAGGAAAGATCGTCTTACAACAAGTGGTGGGGGTGTAGCCATAATTATTAGAAAAGATATTAAGCATAAACTAATTGAACCTTTAAAGCTGGATTTAATAGAAAATATTGGTATAGAAGTAACATTAAATGACAACAAAAAAATTAAACTTTTTTCTGTCTATTTTTCCGGCACTAAAAATTACATAAGTAGTCTGAACGTAAGAAATCTAAATAAAAATGACTTCAAAAAAGATCTACTAAAAATCTCAAGAACTACAGGTGACTTCATTAAAGGAGGCGATATAAATTGCAGGCACAGAATGTGGAGATGTGCTCGGGCTAATAGTTGGGGAAATATTTTATATCAGTTATTACTAAGTGATAGGTTCACATTACTATATCCTTTTGACCATACCTATATTCCTGATAATAGTAATTCACTACCTTCTACACTAGATATATTTTTAACTAACATACCAGAATATTGCTCCCAACCTATTACAATTAATGATCTGTCATCTGACCACTTGTCGGTTACGTTAAACGTTAGCAAACAAACTATATCACATGATCGTACTTATTTGGATTTAAACAATGCAAATTGGTATCTGTATCAGAAGTTTCTGAAAAGGGAATTAAATACCAATAATAATGATTCTATTGACTATTGTTACCAAATAGACAATATGATATCTAATTTAAACAACAAAATTAAAAGAGCAACTGAATTGGCTGTACCCATGAAAATAGTCAAGCAATACACCGAAAAATTACCTGACTATATAATAAATATAATCAGGCTTAGAAAAACTGTTATTTTATTACATTACAACACTTCAAAACATTTTTAAAACATAAAATAAGTGAGTATCGGAATATAAAATGGTCGGAATATATAATACCCTTAAACACTTGAAAAAATCGTCAAAACCTTTTTGGAAAATTTCAAAAGTTTTTAAAAATAAAAATAAATTTATAGGTACTCTAAAGGATGACAGTAACATATTTTACACGAATTTTGATAAAACAAATGCATTAGCTAAAAAATTTTATAACAAACACGCAGTGAACAACAACATAAGTGACCATGATACAAATCTTATGGTGGAGGAATCTGTAAGCAAAATTGATCAAGCTGAAATAGAATCATTTGAACAAATTGAACTGAAATCTGTCAATGAAATATTTGCCCAATTAAAACCTAAAAAATCTGCAGGTTCAGATCACATATCTAATCTGTGTATCAAAAAATTACCACTAAACGCAAAAAGATATCTAATTTTGATTTACAACTCTTGCTTAAAACTAGGTTATTTCCCGAATATATGGAAAGAAGCTCATATTATTGCAATTCTTAAGCCTGGAAAACCGATGGAGGAGTTAAGTAGTTTTCGGCCTATCAGCTTACTATGCAGTTTTTCAAAAATATTTGAAAAACTCATAAAAATCAGACTGGAAAAGTTTATTTCAGCTAAAAAAATTCTTCCAAACGAGCTGTTTGGATTTAGGGTAAAGCATTGTACCATTCACCCTCTTCTACGTGTCAAAAATTACATTAAATCCAAGTTAGAAGAACGCAAATCTATTGACCTAGTAGCGCTTGACTTAAATTCCGCCTTTGACACTGTGTGGCACTCTGGCTTGCTTCATAAATTAGATATGTATAAATTTCTTATATATTTAATTAAAATCATACAAAACTTTCTTCATCAAAGAGCATTTCGTGTGATATTGAATAATACATGTTCCAATTTGTATGAAATTAAAGCAGGAGTTCCACAAGGCTCAGTACTTGGCCTAATTTTGTACAACACTTACACTGCAGATATTCCTAGGTTAGAGCTTACAAAAATATCAGTATTTGCTGATGACATTGCAATTTACTCTGCTGGCACTAATCCCAATTACATATTAAAAACCTACAAAATTCACTCAATAAGCTTTCTAGTTATTATGCAAAATGGAGAGTAAAAATTAATGCTTCCAAAACAGTATCAATTTATTTTACGAAAAAAAGGAAAGCCTCTCTTTTACCTTCTATACCATTAAAACTGCAAAATCACGAAATTAACTGGGCCGATCCTATTAAATACCTAGGCATTACCTTAGATAAAAGGCTAACCTTTCAAACGCAAACTTCTATCACTACTGATAAAATTAACAAATGTACTCGCATGTTGTATCCCCTTATTAACAGAAAATCAATCTTATCCACAGAAAACAAATTGATACTTATTAAGGTAATTTTTCAACCAATAATGTTATATGCGGCACCAGTCTGGGGAGATTGTGCAGCTAATCATATTAAAAAATTGCAAATTGCGCAAAATAAACTTTTGAATACTTGTATTCAATCTTCCCAGATGGTATTCAACCAAAAAGCTGCATGATAAAGCCAGCATGAATACAATTTTAGAAATAATAAGTTATTTAACTGTAAAGTTCCACTCGGAAGTGCTCATGTCAGAAAATCCTCTGATCAGAAATTTAAATTAAGTTGAAAAAATTAGGCTAGTTTAGTTCGTAGGTAGGTTTTACTGTTTAAGTTAGTGTTAAGTTTTACAAAACAAAAATTCAAAAATGTTTTTCATCTCCAATTTAACTAGAAAACTCGAATATTTATAAATAAAAATAAAAAAATACAAATCAACTGTAGTAAAGATAATTATATATCTGTATCTAAGTAAATAGTTTTAAATGAATTAATTGTACAATTTATGGAGCATAATAAATAAATAAATAAATTACAAATCTCAAAAAATAATTCTGATGGTACTTGTAGCGCAAATTTTCCACTAGTTTTATTTTCTACTATTTAGGGGACTAGTTTTCTTTCGATAAAAGTATATATTAAAAATTTTTATTTTTACATTATTATTTTTTTCAAAAAATTTTAAATTTTTTCTCGATATCAAGTAAACAACTTTCTATAAAATAAAATATTTCAACGCTGTATTATTTTATTTACCTAAATTAAAATTTAAAGTGATATTCCTAAAAAATGTGCTAATGCCGTGAAAGTCCTATGGCAGTGCAGAAGGGCCTTTGGTAACAATTGGGGCCTAACACCGAAAATAGCCTTAAGACTATACAAAGTGTGTATCAGACCCATTGTTAGCTATGGGTCCATTGCATGGGTTCCGAGAACATTTACAGCAAATGCCATAAAAAAACTAGAAGCAGTACAAGGACTTGCGTGTCTCTGTGTAACAAGTGCTTTTAGTACCACACCTACAGCGGCTATGCAAATACTTCTTGGGCTTCCACCCTCACATCTTTATGTAAGAATGGAGGCCTTCAAAGTTGCAAGAAGGTTGCAAACTCTAGGGAATACTAGAGGATGTCGGCACAAACATCAGAGGCTATGGAAGGACTTAGAAGAGGAGCAAAAAGAGTTCTTCATGGCAACAGATGACATCACTACATACGTATCTTTGAAGAAGAGATATGAAGTAGACATCCCGACAAGAGAGACCTGGCGTGGTTCAGAAGAGCAGGCTAGGTCCTCAAACACCTCGGACATTTTCACTGGTGGATCACCGGCGGTCTCTAGGCGCGGGAGTTGGAGTGTTCTTTGAAAAAGAGCAACTTGAACTCCAGTTTCCTCTTGGCAAATACTGCACATTCTTCCAGGCTGAAGTCTTTGCCATAAACGCAGCAGTGAATATAATAAAAGAGCAAAGATGGTCTAACAAAGTCATTAGAATCTTTAGTGACAGTCAGGCTGCCTTAAAAGCTCTTGAAAGTAACCTCATGAAATCTAGATTGGTGGCTCCGAAACAAGGTACAACTGATCTGGATACCGGGTCACAGTGGCTTGACTGGAAATGAGAAGGCTGACGAACTAGCCAGATCATCGTCGGGAAACATTTATGGCCCGGAACCAGCAGTTGGTATATCTATTGGTAATATTAAACTATCAATAGAAAACACCCTGAAAAGGGAAGCAAATATTCTTTGGGAGCGTATGGAAGGCCACAGGGTCTCAGGCTGCTGGATAACCTCAGAAAACTTCTGCAGGATAAATCCCCCAAACCTATTGGCCTTTATCAAAAGGGTCGACTAAGTTGAGGGGTGGAGGACGGCATAAAGGGCTAAAAAGCCTACATGCCGGCTCTGACATATTAGGGCCACCTTCGTAGGGGAAAAAAAAGATATTTCTAAAAAAAGTGATATGCATATCAATATGCTATTGATGATGAATATGTAATAATAAAGTTAAAACTAAAAAAATATCAATTAACTAATAACTTTACCTCTTTTTACCAAATTTATCTTTTTTTTTGTTTTTGTTTTGTTAAAAATTATATTTACGTAAACTGAGGGAGGAGTGCATTATCTCGTTAATAGAATTTTTTAGTGAAGTTAAGAAAAATATAAAAAAAAAGAATAAAGAAAAGCAGATAAAAGTAAAATGAATAAAACAAAAAAATTTGAGAATCGCAAAAACAAAATTATCTTTTAAATTACCAACTTATATCTGTTGGTCGAGCTATGCTTCTTGAATTTTTTCTGAAATTTTAAAATAAAATTGTACATTTTCTTTGTATGGACTTTACGCCTCTGTATATAAGTTCTCTGTGGTTTTAATATGAAATAGTAAGATCGTAAAAATGTCCCATCTCAACTCTAATCTTTGTACGATCAAACTACTTTTGTGTAGCTTTATATATTAGTTGCGTTTTTTTTAGCTTGCAGACTTGCTCACAACTAGTTATGAGTAGTTAAATCTGCAAACAAGTCCGCAGCTTATACAAATGTGTAGATGAAATTGCGGACTTACGAAAAAATTTCCGGTAGAGATTTCGAAAACTTCTGCGGAATTTTTTTAAACTTATAAGATTATATTAATTTTATGTCAAAAAAAATAGCAAAATAAAAAATCAATAGATGGCCATTGAGCTTTGATAGTTAGGTAGTATTATAATTTCTGTTGAATATTTCGTCCATATTTATAAATAATATTTTTTACGTTAATTATAAGAATTTTTAAATTTCTTTTAATTACTTTAAATTTCTTTTAATTACCCATCAGTTTGTTCTTTATTATTTTAAAATAAAGTTTTGATTTTTCAAAGAAAAACATGAATTTTACACATCAGAAATTAAATAGTGACATCCTGAGATTATATTTTACTCCTAAATTTATTTTTTTTTTTCGTTTTTTTTTTGTTTTGTTTACAAACTACTCATAAGTAGTTGTGAGCAACTTTTTTTGCGTTTTGTTTACAAACTACTCATAAGTAGTTGTGAGCACTTCTGCAAGCTAAAAAAACGCAACTATTTACGGTGTTTGATTAGACCAGAGAAGACATTCAATTCATTCAGAGTAAAAACAAATTGTAATGAAAGCAATATTTTTGTGTTATCTTTAGTACCGCCATGACATCTATTAACAGAAAATATTACCACGAAATTAAAAAGTGTTATAAAAAAACGGTTATATTTAAAATAAAATCGTTATAATTTTCAACTATTATTAACAATTACTTTACCATATGATTTCGTATATTACTGCATATGTAATTTCTAAACACACATTATAGATATATAGTTCTACATCTGTTCTGTATAGTTGTTTTGTTATACTACGAAACCGATTATGATATAGTTATTGCCCTTAGGGAAGAGAAAATTTAGGACCTTAATGCAAATATTCTGTTTACATGGTAATTAAAAACTTTCTAATAAAAAACAAATAAAGGTAAGATAAATTCGAAATTCATTACGCATTTTTCTTAAATTCGAAATGAAAACTCTAAGAAAAAGCTATTGTTAAATTATTTCCAAATAAAAATTTTTAATCTGCTTTAATTTTCGTGTACATATTTTGAAAAAATCGAAAATTTTATTTCATTTCAAAATTTTCAATAAGTCGTTCATCTAATGTCTACCAGAGTGTGTACTTATTTGTAAATTTTTAGAACACTTTTATTTACATTTTAAAGTTGTGTAAGTACTAAATGGTTGTTGTCTTTGATAAAAGAAATTTTACGAAAGAGCAATATTATAAAAGATTAGATACTGTAGAAAATTAAATATAATAAATAACTGTTAGATAGATTTATTTAACAATCAATGTTAAAATTAAGAAAATGCAATAATAAAGTACGTTTATTGTTTTTTTTTTGGTTCACAATCGTATTTCATAAAAAAGATAAATATTAAAATATTTGGCTTAAGTTTAGACATAGTTTGCTTAATCATTTGAGTTTATTTATTTTATTTTACTTATTTTTTGTGTGGGTTGAGTATGTATTAAGTGTATGCTATGCATAGGAAAAAACTAATTAAACACTTCAACAGAAACTTCCCTTTCCTTTTTTCCAAGACTAAACAATAACATTTAAGAAATTAAAATTTGAAATAATTTAACTTTAAGATACAATTAATTGATATAAAAGAAAATTTGGTCATTAAATTAGTTATAAGTTGATGTAAACAATTACAAATTAGAAAAATTAAGTTAGCAAAATAAGTGAATTTTATATTTCAGAAATTGATTTTTTTAATTTATTGAAGCGACCTTATAATGTAATCTTGTCAGTTAACAATTAACAATTTTCTTCAATTTTTTTTATTTTTTTTGTTAAAACCAACAAAACAGATAATAGGTAGGTATATTTTGGTAATTTTAATATTGTTAGTTATTACGATTTAGAAATAATTAGAAATCGATTTGGCGAATGCAAAATTTTACTGCGTGAAAAACCAAAAATCTTTTTTTGTAATTTTAATGGTTCTGTTCCCAACATATTTTTTTAAATATTTTTTATCATTACACTAATAAATTTAAAAATAAAAATTAAATTATAGAAAATTATAAATGCCAACTACAGAAATTTTAGGGTTTATAAATGTAATAAGAAATCAAACAAATAATTATTAATTTAATATAAACACATTAAATTGTGCTATTGATTCTTTCTAAATTGAATGTAGAAAATCATTCAAATAACTGAGTCAAGTGTTAGATTTGGAATGATATATACTGAACTTAGAATATTATAAAAATAAAAATATATTTAAATTCTGTGATCTTACCAAGTGATTGGATTAATTTTATTTTCAAGCCAATATGGAAATCATATTTTGCTTATTACTATATGAAATAATGTATTTTATTTGGATGCACGGATTCTTCACCCTAGGGCCTAGGCAATTCTAAAATTATAATCAAATAAAGGTGAACGGTGAATATTCAATATAGAATATCGCGGTTTAACTACACGTGATGTACTAGTTCATATTCTTTAAAAAAAAAGTAGTAAAATTTTATAACCTGAATACGAATGAGTCTAGGTCTGGTCTAAGCTACTTCAGAAAAAAAAAATTGTTTTCGAAAATATTGAAGAGAAACTTAATAAATGGCTTCAAGATTGTTGAAATAATTAGGAAGCGTGTCATATGCCTGTATTTCATTTGACTTGATTTTATCTGATTGGATATTCTGGATACTGGGTATGAGAAATATTATACATATATATATAGGGAAGTTTATAAATATATGTAATGAAGATTTTTACAAAATATTTATACAAATTATTTTTATGCAAACAAAATTATTGAATCGAAAACTCTAAATGAGTTAAAATCGAATTTTTGGATTTTGAACTTTGCAATTTGGGTATTTGAAATTTTGAATTTTTGTATTTTGTATTTGGGATTTCGTGGCCAATCCATAAATTGTGCATATAAATTAAGCAATTAAGGCATATAAAATGAAGGAGTGTGATAGTAACCTAAAAAATTACCATTCGAATCCTTAACATTATTGTAAAAAAAAAAAACGATAATTGAGATATGAGATATTATATCGAATGCAAACTAAAACTCTAATGATCAGATATAACTATCATAAATACAAATACCTATCAATAATTTTACTTTATTTTCTCAGAACTTATGTTTGATGTCCAACGATATACAAATATTTTTATTGAGTAATTTTTATCATTTAAATTATTGACTTGCGGAAGAAGATTCCAGTTCTTCAGAAAACGACCAGACCAGGAGCGATTTGATTTGGGTGTAGTTCTAAGAATTTCATTATTTAGTTTGTTTGTATCGAATACTGTTTTCTTAACTGAGTACATTTTTTTAAGTCAGCTCTAATCGTATATTATTCCTGACTATTGCGAGCGTGCTTTTAAGTGGAATATTTTAATAATTTCAAACATTATAGAATTGCTTGTTGTATTCCCTTTTGTCCATATTGATATTATAATCGGTTTGTAAAAGTGATATATTATATAGGTTTTTAAAGTAATTTTCCGGAAGGCATTGAACTACCTAAAGTATCAGAGTTTAGGATTGAACGCTGAGGTTTTTTAAAAAAATTTCAATTTCAACTCAGTTATTGGAATTATTGATCAAGTGAAGGATGTTCATGGAGCTAAATTATATGTAAGTGCAAAACACTAGATATGTTAATTTGTTATGCATATATATAAACATGTAGCGAGTTATTCCAAAAACGGAGATGTATAGCATCGAAAGAAAAACAAAACAAAAAAATTCCATAAAATTATATTCTCGCGCTTAATTGATTTAAAAACATCAGAAAAAAGGAAACGTAAACAGTTTTTATTAATTTATTTGTCTCTTATTTATTTATTATTATAATATTATAAATAACATTTTGCTCTAATTAAGAGATCACAAGTCACAACAGAAGAACAAAACAAAAACAAAACATTGTACATAAATACATACATACATACATATATATATATTAATAATTCCTTTTTAATGATCCAAAACAGTGTCAAAATTATTAATATGTCGCCATTATAAATCATCGTATTTCAAGATTTGTTATATTATTTAAAAAGAGGAGAATCCAAAAAACTAAAAACAAAAAAAAAACATCGCATTATTAATTTTTTCTTACTTCAATTTGAATCATTTGAAATTTTACATTACATTTTTAGGTATTTAGCATATTATAAGAACATTCTTCTTTAATTTTTTATTATTTATTTTTCTTGATTTTATAAAGACATCATTGAAAAGAAATTTAACAAAAAAAAAAATTGCCAGATGATAGAAAAATTTTGTAATTTTTTGGAATTGTAGTCTTCTATACACTGGTAGTGAATGGATATATAAATTCTAAATTTAAAACGGACGTTAACGTTCACACCTTCGTATGGTGGTATAAGGCATGTATGCAATATTTAAAATTGGTTTAAGTTTTTTCTGTTTTTTATTTTATTTTTATTTTAGGTTTTATAAAATATGATCAACCAATTAATCAAAAGACGTATAAGACATAAATAGGATAAAAAAAAGAAAAACATGGAAAAAAATGCCAAGATCTTTTGTTGGTGTTTTAAGTGAGCGGATAATATCTTAATAATTTGGTTATGGTGAATTCCAGTGTGTAAAAGGATATAGGTATATATGCTAAGTGAAGTGCAGTGGTTTTTAATTTTTTTTAAATTCTAATTTTTGAGATCACATAACAAATGTGAACATAATAGCTAAAATAGAAAATAAGGTTATCGAACTGTACTAAAATTTTGTATTAGAATTATAATAGTGATAAATGTTTCCTAAAATTCCTTTAATAAAAAAAAAAATATAATACAAAAATGAAAAGGATATTCAACATCAAAAAATTTAAATAAATAATATACAGTTTGTTCCAATCCTGTTCCTCACATCAGTGCAATGCTGTATCAGTCTATTAAATATGTCAGTCGACAGTCGAGTATGGCCCCCTAGTTAGTTCGGTGATGTACTAAGTTAATAAAAAATTAAAAATAAGGTTGATGAGCTGCTTACTAGTCGTGAACCAATTTTCTAGTGTTTAAATTAAAGTTTTACATCAAAAAATACCCCTAAGTCCTGAAAGAGGGTAACTTTTATAAACCGTACCCTTCCGTTACAAATTTAACAAGAAGGGTTATCTTTTTAATAGCTAAAATTGTGGATTTAACAAACATTATTGTAAATATAATAATGAATCTGTTGGTTTAGCAACATGAGCTGTTATTTTAATCGCAATGGCAATATTCTGCTATTAATTTTACAAACCGTATTTTTACAATACAAATTGTTATTTTAAAAATAAGTAGTCCTAACAAAAAAACAATATCCATTCAACTCTGATTCATAAACGGACCTAATCTTCAACATCAACAAAGAAATTGAATAATAATTATTAAATTTACAGTTTTTTATAACAGTTTTTTTTTTGGAATGTCTTAAATGAAACATAATACATTATATTTAATTCAAATAATTTTTTTTTATCTGCTAATAATTTTTATATACATAAAGCACTTCATTTTAAACACATTTCTTTATGGTTATCTACAGTTCCTGTTAGAAGTAGTAACGGTTAAATTGGCAGATTTTCTTTAATTCGTTTCTCTAACAATTCTTTCAGCTGCTGAACTGTGTTTCCAATAATTACAAAAGAATTTTTTGAATCGCAAATCAAAATTTTTTTATGTATAGCTTTTCTTATTTGCCACAATAAGAACAATTCTTGATATGGGTACTAGTATGTAGTACAGTAAGTAAAACGTTGTTAATAATTTCCCATCTGTAAATAAATAAAAAGAAATGGAGATTTTACTTTATATTATACAAAATAAGAAAATTAATTTTAATATACATATGTACCTATTATTATATTTATATCTGTTATTACATTATGTGCTTACCCTATTGAAATCAAGCTTACTTTGTTAAACATTTTGCAAATTTTTAATTTATATTCATAAAACAAACTTACTATTTGTTACTTTATCAGCTGCAATAAATTCAATCATGGATTTAACAGCAGATTCTTTAATTTTGTCAATTAATCTAAAACAAAAAAATTTCGTTAAGTTAATTTCTCAGCGTATAATTAATGTAATGAAAAAAAATACTTTGAACTTATTAAGTTTAACTCGGCTTGCCATTGAAATACAAACTATATTTTTTCTGCACAATATACATGTGATTCCAATAACTATTTCTCAAAAAAAGAACATACAATATAATTTAAATATTAATCATTGCACTATTTCACCAAATTCACTATTTCACCTTAACCCTTTCGACCCGGCTGGTACAACGTATGTACCACTAAAAGTTTAAACATTCTTAAAACTAAGAAATTGCATATAAATTGATTTGAATCTATACCAAATCGTTTTTAAAGTGTTTTTTTATAATTCCTGAAAAAACATGTTCATTTTGGTGTATTTTTGTCAACAAGGTACCGTTACTTTTCGGAGAGAATCAATTACAAAGTGTATGCCGATACAGATTTTGTTTAGTTTATGAGTAATTCTCATTAGGGAAGTACATTAAAAGTGAAAATATTGTGAAAATAAATTAAAATAAAACAAATATTAGTGTTATAATTAGAGAAGGTAAGATTTTTTTTATAAATATTGTTTATTTTTATATATTTCTACAGGTGGTACATAAATGTACCAGCCGTCTAGAGAAGTGGTACATATATGTACCAACAGTACGTTGCACACTACATTATGTTTTGTTGTTTTGCAGATATTTATCATTATTTCTCGAATCATGGAAGATGAAGAAATACTTAATGTTCTATTCAATGATTCTGATAGTGATGGGGAGCTGGATGATTTCTCTTCTGGAACCGGCAGTTTATTTGTTGCAAATGATAGGGAGGAGGTATCTGAAGTTGAGGGAAATGATGATGAAGAAAATTTTGAACGAGAACCAGGTGACATCGATACTGAAGACAAAGAAAATTCTGTATGTTACCACCCTAATGTGCCGCCTGCAGATGTTTTTATCTGGGATTCACCCAACGAAGCGTTCATTCCAAAAAGAACTCTCAGTAATTATCGTAGTTGCAAAATAGGATATCATATACCGCGAACATCAACAGCTCTTGAGGTTTTTAAAAAGTTTATACCGAAATCTGTCTACATGTACATTGCACAGTGCACAAATGAGCGTATTCAGATATATGAGAATGAACAGGCAAAAAAGAAAAAGATAAAAATAACTAAAACAAATGCAGGTGAAATAGAAGTGATTATTGGATGTATGTTCATTATGTGTTACAATTCACTTCCTTCTATAAAAGATTATTGGTCAAAACATAAATCGCTTGGTAACCAATCAATAAAAGAAGCAATTTCACGTGATCGATTTATGTTCATTACTTCTAAGATGTACTTTGCCTCACCAGAAAAACCGACGGATTGTAGCAAAACTTACTACATAGATGATTTAGTAGAATGTTTGAAAAAAACATTTCAGAAGTGTAGACAAGATAGTAGTTACCAAAGCATTGATGAATCAATGACAAAATTCAAAGGAAGAAGCACTATGAAGCAGTATCAGCCTCTGAAGCCGGTTAAGCGGGGCATTAAAATGTGGCTGCGATGTGATGCTCTTACCGGGTACACTTATGATTTTAATATATACTCCGGAAAAGAACTAAAAAACAGCATAGGTACACTTGGAGAGAGAGTCGTTAATAAATTAACAAGTTCAATTGTGGCAGATGATGTTACATTGTGTTTTGATCGTTTCTTCTCATCCATAAATTTATTAAATACAATTTCATATCCAGCTCTTGGCACTATAATGGGTAACAGAAAAGGTATGCCTAAATTTGGTGGCAGAAAAATGCAAAGGGGAGAATGCGAGTTCAGGTGTACGGTGGACGGATTATTATGTGCAAAATGGCAAGATACCAAAGAAGTATTAGTGATAAGTAATTGCCACGAGCCAAAGATTACCACAGTTACTAAAACTCTGAAAACAGGCGAAAAAATTGTGGTGAAATGTCCAGAGCAAATAAAATTTTATCGCGAAATTATGGGAGGTGTCGATTTGGCAGACCAGATGAGTGGTCTTTATGAATACGATCGCAAATCGAATAAGTGGTGGAAGAAGGTGTTTTACCGCTTGATAATGATGGCAGCAGTAAACGCATGGGTCATCCGAAATGACTTTCTCCGAAAGAAGACCCCTTTCAAATCATTTTTGGTAGATTTGGCTGAAACTTTGATCGAGGATGGTTCAAAATCTACAGCCTATCCAAGATCAGCAAAACCAGGTCCCATACCACAAAAGTCAAGAACAAGGATCAATCATTTACCAATTGAAGGGCATACAAGACGCCGTTGCATAAATTGTAGTAGACAAAAAAAACAAACACGTACAAAGACGATTTGCAAAGAATGTTTAATTCCATTGTGCAAGATGTGCTTTGCACCTTACCATTCATAAATATAAAATGCATATAATATATTTTTTTAGTTTTTTATTTATTTTTTGTATCTTATTTCATGTTAATAAAAATGAATTATTTAATTTATAATAAATAAAAAAATTTAAATATTTCATTTCACATGTTTTAAAAGACTGTTGGTACATATTTGTACCACCTAACATCCCGGGTGGTACAATGTTGTACCAGCCCGCCCTGGTTGAGCCCCCCTTTGTGGACACATTTTGCCCAAATAAATGTATTTTAGAATATAATAAGATATTCTCCAAACATATTTGATCCTAACTTTGTAATTCGAAAGCCGGGTCGAAAGGGTTAAGATATTTGGTCTCCAAAATTTAAATTAAAATTTACTTAAGAACCTAATTATAATTTATTTGAAATTTTAATATTTCTTATTGAGAAAAAAAAATTTGTTATTATGTTACAGTAATTAAATCAAGTTTTTATCTTTTTATTTATTAATTTTTTTTTTCTTTCTTTTTTTTTGTGATATCAATTATTTTACTTTGAATTGTCAAGTGGTCAAGTTTATGTATTTGACGTTCAAAATTACATTGTATTTTGTATGATTTGCTTATCTATAATTATAATTGACAAGCATTTAAGGTCCTGCGCAGTAGACACCTTTCTATTTTATTTCGATTCTCCTACTCCTTAATGAATTTCTTATATATATAATATATAAGATTGTATATAAAACAAAAATGCGCACACAGTTGAAAATTTTGTACTCATATGATTTTATTATTCAGCAAATACATTATGCATAAGTGAGATATTATGAAAATAATAAACAAAAGTAAACAAATCAGTTATTATATTTTATACTAGCTTTGTAACCCGTCATAAATGACGGAAGCAAAATAAATCCTAGTTTCTTTTTTTCTTTCATTAGATTCTTTATTCCGAAATTACAGTACTTATGTTTATATCACTTTTTATTTATTTTTATTTATGTTTATATTGGCCTAACACTAATCTTTTTTTTTTTTATATAACAGAAAAAGAAGTACCATACCAACAAATTTGTATAAAATGTTTGTATTTTTGTATGGTATACTCGTACTCACTTTCATTTAGTTATAATTCGTTAGTTGGGTTCCATTTAGTATAAATTATACCGTATTAGCGTTATTGAGTCCTCCGGGAGAGCAAATTTAAAAATGGGATCTTATTTTCATATAAATTTTGTCTTTTGTATTAATGTATAGGGATCTTATTTTGCTATATGAATAAACTGTTATTATGGTATTGTGTTATATTTAAAAAATATTCATAATTTATATATTCAAAATTTTGTATCTAAATTGGTAAAATTTACAAAAATACAAAAACATTTTCATCAATAATTTTCAATTTAAAAAAAAACAATGTTTTATTATCCGGCGTAGAAGTAGAGTTAATTATCCTACTCTACTTCTGTCAAGTTCTATTGATTGAACAGTGAACCTGAACAGTGAAGTGAAAAATGAACACTTAACACTGAAAATAAAATAATATTTTTGGAATGGAGCATATAGAACATACAGAATACAGATACAGCAAATAATAAAAAAAAAACAAAAAAAAACAAAAAAAAAACAAAAATAATTTTTTTTGAGTGAAGTGAGTTACGCACACAATAATGCCAAAAATAAAAGGTAGAAGCAATAAAGTAGTATAATGTATAATATTATACAATACAAATATGCTGATACACATGTGTATTATTATGTATAATTTTAAGTAATAAGAATAACCTTTGAGTGAATTATGTGAATTTTTGTGTTAAATGCTGTTTGCCTTTTGGTTATTATACCATATTAAACTATTGATTAAATTTCTATTAGTCCTTATTATTATAAATCAAAAAAATTGTTTGTTTTATTTATATTATTATTATTATTATTTATTATTTATCCTTATTATTTGTGAAGAAGACTAACATTAAATTAAAAAAATATAGTTCATGCAATCAATTTTTCCTGCAAAGGTTCAGCATGGTAGACAGGGGTTAAAAAAAAGCACCAAAGCAATTTGTATATATATGCATTTGTATACATATGCAATTTGTATATGTGTTGGAGCGTTCCGTCGAACTTACAAACATCCAGATAAATGCAGAATAATATATATATAATTATGTACTTGCGAATGAATCTATGTACCTATGCCAAAAAAACACAAAGAAACAAATTCATCTCAAATAAAAAATATAAAAAAGCAAAAACAAAAAAAATCAGTTGAATTGTTCATATGACTAGCAAATTTATTTTTATATAGTAGAGTTAGAGTACTTCATTTTGATATAGTAGGTCACTTGAATTCTTCATTTTTATCTTTTTAAGTAACTGTTTCTAAATTTTTGTTATTTTTGAGTAATAATATAGTTTTTATTAAAACTATGTATTATGTAGGTATATATATACATACCTCTTTAATAACAAAACTTTTTATGTTTAGTAATTTTATCACTAAATGCTTCTTACTGGAAACGAAGCAGTATATGAGGGACGTGTATTTATGTGTCCTAAATAAAACTTACTAACCACCAAACTTTTTATTAAACACGAGTGGTTTCTGCTATATCGTGCGAAGTCTATGTCAGTACGTAAATTACTGTTTTTTTAAAACCTTTAAATTTGACTTCAACTTGAAATATAATTACTCAACAGGAGCCCCGAGTAATCTAATAAATAATTTTAATTATTATTTATTCATTACTTTTTGTTTGAGATTCAAGTTACTTATTTTAAAATAATATTTACTATTTTCTTTTAACAAAAGATTGTTTTTTTCTTGAGGGTTGTGAATTTTATTTCAACAAACTTTTACAAATTATTGAGTTTAAAATTTAATCATTTTTCAAAATGGCACCATGTATAACTCTAAATTTAAAATAAGACCAATGCAAAAATTAGAAACAAAACTGAAAATAAATCTTTAGCAAAAAGAAAAATATTTTATTGAGATGTTATAAATTTGTATTTTCTTTTACGTTGTTTTTTACAGTATTGTGTGTTTCTTTTGTTGCTTGTGTCAATTGTGTATCTTTTGTTAGTTTGAAAGTTAGTTAGTTTTTTGTATTTGGGCTTAATTTTACCTATTTCTCTATTACATATGATATTTTCATGTAATTTAGTGTTTTTAATTAGTTTTTCTATACGACGAGTTTTTTCTTCCTCGAATTTATGTGCTAGCTTTTCGATTTCATCTCAGCTTGTGAGTTTTTTTTTTTTTTTTATATTATAGCCAAAACTTAGGTTATGAACCTTTAAGTACTTGCGGTGGTACGTTGACTATTTGAAAAAGGAAAGGATAGTTAGAGGAAAGGAAAGAAAAAGGAAGAAGAAAAGTTTTGTGGGAAAGAGCGAACAATGTTTTTAATATTCTTCTTAAACCTCGTAAGTCATAAATAAAAAATCCTTCTCTCATTGGGAATGCTTCGATTGGAACGCGGTTCCACAATTGGGATGTTCTTACTATAAAAGAATTTCCATAACCGGACTTAAACCATCTCGGAATTTCCACTGTGAAAGGGTGGGCACTTGATACCTCTTGTGTTGTGCGATGGAATTGCTTAAGAGGAGGAAGAAGTGATTTTAATTCCTCGGAACAAGTGCCAACACGAAGCAGATATCTATAAAATAGAGTAAGTGCTCCAACAATACGACGATGACCAAGTGGTATAAGGGATGAGGTCACATTTATGTCGCCTATAAGACGAATGGCGCGGTTTTGAAGTTTGTCCAAAAAATTTGAAGCAGTTTTTGGCGCACCTGCTCATAAATATGAGTTATACTCGAGCTTGGGTCATATATATGCTTTATAGATTTTTAAAAGGTTTCGAGATGAAAAATAAATTTTATAGCGACTCAAAAAGCCTAAATATTTTGCGGCGCTTTTCGCAATATCGAAAATATGTTCATTCCAGTGCATATTTTGATTCACTCGCATTCCGAGAATGTTCAGATCTTTTAGTCGCTGGATACCTTCATTTTGAAACCGGAGAGCAGTTTCGAATGCTGTTAGCTTGTTACTAACAACACATATTTGAGTTTTTGAACGGTTAAACTCGACTCTGTTAGCTTTACCCCAGTCGACAATTTTGGCAAGGTCGTGACTGAGCGCGACGGCCATCATTGTTCATTAGGAGGTGACTGCGGAAGCTGTAGCATTAGTTTGTTTTAGAAAATCATATGATGCTACTAGAGTGCTGTCATCAGCAAAACTATGGATTGGATTGAAAGTTAATTTGAGAAGGTCATTAATAAATAGGGTGGGTGAAAGGACAGAGCCTTGTGGAAAACCAGCATTGTTTTGAAGTTGGTCGGAAAAAGAACCATCAACTGAAACTATGATAGATCGATTTAAAAGAAAACTTTCAATCCATTTAGAAAAGGTAGAACCAAGGCCTATAGTGTTGCATTTTGCTATAAGAGCAGAATGCCAAACTCGATCAAAAGCCTTAGATATATCCAGAGTTACACCAGATTGATGCAGGCTGGTGTTGAGCGTCTCGCAGAGGCATGTCATGAGATCACCGGTGGAACGTTGGGCTCGAAAGCCGTATTGGCTATCATGAATTATACCTCTACTGTCATGATATTTCTTCAGCTTATGATTAATTAAGATTTCCATTGTTTTTGAAATAATGGAAGTAATAGCTATGGGCCTATAGTTTGAAGGATTGCTTTTGTCACCTTTTTTAGGAATAGGATAAACTTGGGCAACTTTCCAATAGGACGGGTAAGTTCCTGAAGAAAAGGACAAATGGAATAAGTTCTGCAGAGGCTTAGAAATACCGAAGGCAATGTGTCGCAGCACAATCGCAGGTATACCATCGGGACTGGTAGATTTTTTTATATCAAGATTCTTCAAGACTTTTACTACAGCTCTTGTTCTGAAGTATATCCTTCCAAGCGAAGAATTAACAACAGGGATTGTTGGCGGATTTTGGGCTGTATTAGGGAGTGTGGAATTAGCTGCAAATAGTTTTGCGAAGAGATTAGCTTTTCCAACAGAATCTGATATAATAGTACTATTATTATCAATCATAGGTGGAAACGAAAACTTGCAAAAAATTTGCCCAACATTTTTAGCAAATGTCCAGAAAGACCTGCTGTTGTTGGGGAGATCAAAGATTTCTCGTCTCAGTCTTTGGTTATGCAGAAATTTTTGCTGATTGATAATTTTTTTACATTTATCCCTAAACACTTTATAACTCTCATACGTATTGACTGTTTTATTGTTCTTGTATCTTTTGTAAGCTTCTTCTTTGGATTTCAGAGCATTGATGCAGAGTTCGTTGAACCAACTTGAGGGATTTCGTTTTATACTTCTAAGGCTATTTGGAATGAAAGTTTTCATTCGTAATAGAATCCTCTTGGTAATCACCTCTGCAGCAAAGTCGACATTTTTATATTGGAAACACAACGACCAGTTCGATGCATTTAAAAAGTTGTTGAAGCCTTCCCAGTCAGCTCGGTGATAATGCCAAACTAGTCTTTTGGGAGAATTAGAAGAACTGGTTGTTGTGCCTACTTCGAAGCTTGTGCTTACAAGACAGTGGTCAGAACCACCTAGCGGAGAGTTAACAGAGATTGAATATTTCTCTGGATGTGTAGTTAGGAATGAATCCAGGAGGTGTTCGTTCTGGTCGCGTCGGTCTGGTACCCTCGTAGGGCTCTTGACAAGTTGAGAAAGGTTGAAAAAATTGGAAAAAAATTCAACTTGTTTGCCTTCGGGACTGTTGTGACCAGAAAAATTAAGCTAGTCTCTGTTATGAGTACTGAAGTCTCCCGCCAGAATAATCTCAGACTCGGGATTATTGGTTTCCAGAATTGAGTTTATCTGGTTGGATAGTCTATAAGCATATCAGTTTCTAGCTGATTCGCTTGAGGCGATCTGTAAATAAAACAGAAGTGAATGATGTGTTTATCGACGTGTATTTTCATCCAATTAAAAATATTGATAAATTGGATTGTAGCCGTCAAAATTTTGAAGAGTCTTATAAGCTACATCATTTCGTATATACAGAGCAATCCCTCTATGGGGTATAAAAAGTGGCACAAGCGAATAATTATTGATATTAAAGTTAATATCATTATTCACAACTTGTGTTTCACTTAGTGCTAAAATTGCTGGATTTTGGAGCCGTAGATGGCTTTCGACGGAATGGAAATTTGTTGATAGACCGCGAATGTTACAAAAATCTATCTTAAACATAATAACGAACAATTTACAAAGAGAAAAGGAAAATAAATTAAACTTAACAAAAAGTACCGAAAAAAAAATATATATATATATATTATTAATTTTTTCATTTTTTGGCCCACGTACCACTTACTTATACCACCCCTGCAATGAATGCAACTGAAACCAATATCTACACACAACAGTTTTTAATACCTTATTGGGTGTAGAAATACTCTCAGAAACATTCACTGCAGGTTAGAACAATGAGAAAATTAGGGTAATAACAAAACAAAAAAAAAAAAAATAGTTGCATATTTAGAAAATTTGTCGATTGTGGTAAGATACATTACGTTTCTCATTGGAAACCAAATGTGTATGATTTCGTTAATTTTTTGAGGTGACTCTGTGTTTTCAAAAGTTAACTTTGGCGGTTGCCTATCATGTTTTGCGAGTGTGTAAATCTCACAGTTATTGATCAGTTTCGTAATTAAATATAGCATATCTGCATGCCCGAATTAACCTCTTCGTAGGCCCTAGGCACTTTTTCCTTTAACCCTATCGAATAGTTTTTTGCCAGTATCCCTAATGAAGTCAGCTGTGGTTTATTTTTAAAATGCGTTAATTTAATTCCAAAGTGTTTTTGTTTAACAACACTTTATTTAAATTACAAAGTTTAGTTTCATTCCATATTGGTTTATTTTATGAATGTTATTTTGTGAATATTATATTGGTGCCTTTATTTCGCTTTATAACGTTTTTCTACTACGACCGAAATTACATGAAGAAATGCTTATTTCGTATATGTATGACGATGATGAGTACCAATTATTATACTTTAAGTCTTTTGTTTCTAAGTTTAAATTCCACGCATTTGAAAACAAAAATTTTAAACCTGCTTGATATGATTGGCTGGTTTATTGTCAATTGCAAAGAAAATTCATTTTCTTACATATGTATACGAATGAAATTAAATTTTCTGTGATTATAGCTGTACAACCATAGCAACTGATTTTTTTACAAGTAATTTTCTGAAAAGATGCAGCAACCATAGCAAAGATGCAACCATAGCAACAAATTTTGTATAGAATCTTTTTATATAATAGTAGATAGGCTTATAATTGAAATGCGTAAGCGACTTGGAGCATATCAAATGTTATATGAAAGGTTTAATTTTTTGGTGGACAGAAGTTTAACAAATAAGGAAATAGTTTCGAAAGCAAACCAGTTAGTGCAAATATATTCTTCAGATGTTGAAGATGCATTTGTTGACGAGTTTTTATTATTTTCAGGAAGTATGGGAATAAAAAATCAGTGAAGGAAATGATAATTGCACAAATAAATGATAAACTAGTTACCAGTTTTCCTAATGTAAATATCGTGTTAAGAATTTATTTATCGATATTTGGAACGAATGCAGTAATAAAAAATAAAATAAAAAATTGCCTCCGATCAACTATGGGACAGGAACGATTATCATCTCTTACGCTTTTATCAATTGAAAGTGATTTATTGCGAGAAATTAGTTTCGATGATGTTATTGTCGAATTCGCCAATAAAAAATGTAGGAAGGTTAGTTCAGGTAATAATTAAATAAATTGTTTACTAAATTAATGATTTTTTTTTGGTTTTTTGAAAATAAATTTTGAATTATTTTGGATTAAGTGAAGTTTTTCTTTTCATGCTTTGGTTGAATATTTATTATATAAATTTTTCGTAAATAATAATATGTATACATTTTCGTAGGCCATTTACAGTTCATAGGCCCTAGGCACTGTGCCTATTGTGCCTATGGGATAATGCGGGTGTGCATATTTGGATAGTAATATAAATTTTTTAGTTCGAGAAACACTTCAGATATGCTATGGTTATTTTTCAGGTGCTCAGATTTTATAATTTCGAGCATTTTATTTTCATCCGAAATATCTTGTAGATTTTAATTGGATTTCAATATTTTTAAATTTTTATTATTTGCAAAATACAGGAGATAGAGATTTTGAAATTTTAAATATAACTGGGTATCGTTTGAAAAAATACACATTAGTCCTTTTTCGAGAATACAGTGGGTTATTTTATCGAATAAGTTACTATCTTTAGTAACATAAATAATATGTTGACACTTTTTATTCACGATTTTAGTTACGAATTTTTCTTTACGACTTAGAGGTATATTTGGTTTTTAAATAAGTTAATTGGTTTCTCTGTTAGACTATATGGTTCAAATCATCTTCATCGGCACTGTGAATAGTGGCTCCGGTAGATGTGCCTTCATCGTCAATTATTCCATCGTTTACGAAGACGAATTTGTGATTAGAATTGGATTTGTCTGAAGGTTGTGATAGTGATTTTTGTTTGTTGTTACAGATATTGTTATTATATGTTTTATAGGGAATACGACTCAATGCATCCGCGAATTGGTTGTCTTTTCCTTTGACATGGTTTACTACAAAATTATATTCATTCACTTTTATTTTCCATCGTTGTATTTTCATATTTGGTTCTTTTAGATTAAGTAACCAGGCAAGAGGTTTATGATCGGTTTGTATTATAAATTCCTCCCATATAGATAGGTGTGGAAAGGTTTGGTGGCCTAAATGATGACTAATAACTCCTTTTCTATTGGGGAATACCTTATTTCGTGTTCATTCAAAGTTCGAAATGCGAAGGCCATTGGATGATTATTTTGGCTCAATACTGTACCAATGGAATAATTAGAAGCGTCTGTGGTTAGAGTAAATATTTTTTTAAATTCAGGATTAACTAGGACAGGATCAGAAGTAAGAATAATTTTAAGTTTTTGAAAAGATTCAACGTATTCATTATCAAGTTTATTAATTTGTGCTTTTTTCTTTAAACATTTGATCCTAGGATAGGCTATTCTCGCATAGTCTTGGATAAATTTTCGGTAATATCCTGATAGGCCTAGGAAGGATTTTATTTCTTTTTGAGTAGAAGAAAGTGGAATATTTTGTATAGCAGCCACTTTGTGTGGGTCTGGTTTTATTCCACCTTCAGTGATGATGTGACCTAAATAGTTTGTGGATAACTGTGCAAAATTGCACTTGTCGATTTGGACTTTCAAATTTTTTTCTCGTAGACATTGTAAAATTTTCTTTAAAGAAAGCATGTGTTCTTCGAGGAAAGCTGAAAAGACTAGTATATCGTCCAAATATACAATACATATTTTATTTATGAAGTCTTTAAGAATGTAGTTCACGAGTCTCTGAAATGTTGAGGGAGAATTTTTTAAGCCGAAGGGCATACGAGTGAACTCGTAATGTCCATTAGTTGTTGAAAAGGCAGTTTTGTGTCGATCACCTGGGTGGACTTCGATCTGATGAAATCCTTTCGCCAGGTCAAGTGTAGAGAAGTAGCGACAATTTCCTAATTTTCCAAACAAATCCTCTATGTTTGGTATTGGAAATTTATCGTCTATGGTATTATCGTTCAATTTACGATAGTCAATTACAATACGCCATTTCTGCTTTTGGGAGTTGTCCAGCTTCTTAGGGACGACCCAAATTGAAGCATTGTATGGTGAGTTGCTATTAACGATTATACCTTGCTTCAACATTTCCTCGATCTGACGCTCTACCTCTTCTCTATGAACTTCTGGGTATATGTATGTTTTAGAACAAACAGGAATATAATTTTTTGTGATTATTCTGTGTTTAATTTCATTTGTAAAGGAAAGTTTTTCATTTTTATTATAGAAAACATCCTTAAATGAATTGAAAAGTGTCTTAATTTTAATAACATCTTTGTTACTTAAATGGGACGCGATATTAAGTTTAAATTCATTTGATTTTGCGAATTCATTACTAAATATTTTCGTAGAATTATCATCATACTTGTTCTCGTGATAGATTTCATCGTAGTTGTTGAGGAAAAATGGAATAGAAGCTTTTGACATTATAAGTAAGCGTTCTTGATAACTTATGTTAGCATTTAGAGGGACCAATATATTATTTCCAATAAGTCCATCGAAAGTTTGGTGGAAGAGAAATTCAAGAAATTCAACGAAAAAATTTTCTTCGTTAAAGATTTCGAAGAGAGGAAATTTACATTTGACATTTGGAACAACATTCCTATTTAAAACTTGTAGAGTAACTTTATTAATTAAATATTTCCATTTAGGACTACAAACATCTATAATTATAATTGACAAGCATTTAAGGTCCTGCGCAGTAGACACCTTTTTATTTTATTTCGATTCTCCTACTCCTTAATGAATTTCTTATATATATAATATATAAAATTGTATATAAAACAAAAATGCGCACACAGTTGAAAATTTTGTACTCATATGATTTTATTATTCAGCAAATACATTATGCATAAGTGAGATATTATGAAAATAATAAACAAAAGTAAACAAATCAGTTATTATATTTTATATTATGTACTTGCGAATGAATCTATGTACATATGCCAAAAAAACACAAAGAAACAAATTCATCTCAAATAGAAAATATAAAACAGCAAAAACAATAAAAATCAGTTCATATGACTAGCAAATTTATTTTTATATAGTAGAGTTAGAGTACTTCATTTTGATATAGTAGGTCACTTGAATTCTTCATTTTTATCTTTTTAAGTAACTGTTTCCAAATTTTTGTTATTTGTAGTAATAATATAGTTTTTATTAAAACTATGTATTATGTAGGTATATATATACATACCTCTTTAATAACAAAACTTTTTATTTTTAGTAATTTTATTACTAAATGCTTCTTACTATAGGGAATATATCGGAAACGAAGCAGTATATGAGGGACGTGTATTTATGTGTCCTAAATAAAACTTACTAACCACAAAACTTTTTATTAAACACGAGTGGTTTCTGCTATATCGTGCGAAGTCTATGTCTGTAGAATTGCAGACTATTGGTTGTGGTTCGACCATTCAGGAAAGGGGTAAGAGGAAGAAAAAGAACATCTGCGGTTCTGAAAAGAAAAGGCGGTAAATGGCTAAGCTTAATGCGGCTATGAATCCTGCCCCGCAAAGCTCTCAAGAAGCTGGTCCCTTAAATGGGCTAACTTCGGAAGAGAAAGATGATGTAGAGAAGGCTGTCCTCAAAGACGGTCTTGGGATGGCTAACCTATAGGTTGGTCTTCATGCTACGCCATCATCAACTTCGAATCCTGAAGGCAGAATGGTCCCAAAAACTGTTACCCAGAAACCGAAAGGCCAAAAAACGTTGTCGAATCCTGGAGGTGGAAGGGTCCCGAAAAAAGGTGCTCAGAAGCCAAAGGGACCAGCAAAGACTAGAGAGATGAAAACGTCCTCTCGACAGGCTGTCAGCTACGCGCAGGCGGCTAGAAGAGAGTTCAATACAATCGTTCAGGTATTCGATGGGAGCATTACTAACGAGCAAGGTGAATTGATTCAGCAAAAGTTGTTCCAACTCATGCTCACTTGTAATGAGATATCTCCCAGCTTTGCAGGGGTCTCGTTGAAGGCGGGAAAATTATATTTTTCCTGTCAAGATGAGGCTTCGTCAAATTGGTTGAAATCTGCGGCGTCTAACTGCAGTCCATGGGAGGGAGCAAGGCTCTCAGCAATGAGGGTCAGCGAACTTCCAAAAACGAAGTTAGTTAAAATCTGGATTCCAGGCCGTACCGAATCTGAGAAGGACGTCATGAAGGCGCTCAGTATTCAAAATGGTATGGATACTACGAAGTGGAAAATTCAGTCGTATAGAAGAGCAACTGGGGCTACTAATATTAGTGGCTCAGGCTCTCTTTTATACGTGTATATCGATCTCGATAGCGTTAAAGCTATAAAAGATCGAAAGGCCAAACTAAGTTTCAAATTTGGTCAGATAAACGTAAAGTTTATCAAGACTAAAGGAGAAAACTAAACTGGCCAATAGATTCATATCCCGAGCTATAGCCAGTCTAGTAGTTAAGCAAATTAATTTGCAACATAGTATAAGCGGGTCATACACTCTTATGGCCTCACTAACTAAAAAGTTGCAAACAAAAGTAGTACTTATTCAAGAACCGTACATTATCAAGAACAGAGTGGCCGGTCTTTCACTGAAAGGCTGGAACACTCTGTACAATGCGGGTCCTGGAAAAGTTCGAGCATGCATAGTCGCGCATTCAAGCGTTGACGCGTAGCTCCTAATACAACTGTCATCAGAAGATCTGACGGCGGTTGCCATAAAACACAAGAGTCAGGGAGAAATGCGAAAATTTATTATAGTTTCTTGCTACCTCCCTTACGACTCTACAGAACCCCCTCCAACAAATGAGCTCGCGCAAGTGGTCAACTATGCCAAAAACAACAATTTTGACATAGTAATTGGCTGCGATGCAAATGCTCATCATGAAAACTGGGGAAGTACCAATTCAAATACTAGAGTCGAGGCGCTCCTAGAGTACCTTGTTACTACTGACTTAGAAATCCTAAACACTGGAGGGATACATACATTAGTAAACTCCAGGCGACAAGAAACCATAGACATAACTCTATGCTCTAGATCTCTTCTTTCCGAGATCAAAGACTGGAGAGTGTCTATGGAACCCTCTATGAGCGATCATAGATACATTAATTTCTCCTTAAAGGCTGATCCTGATAAGATCTTGGTCTTTAGAGATATTAAAAGAACCAACTGGCAAGAATTTCAAGATCTGGTGGCTACGGATGCGGATTCGATCAGGATCCCGAAGGTCTCTGCAATAGACAAATCAGTTGAAAAACTGACTAATCTGTTAACGGAGGCTTTCGAAGCATCTTGTCCGGTCACCAGAAAACCGAAAGACACAAAAACTGCTTGACGGATCAAAGATCTGGAGCAGCTAAAAAGGAAGGCCAAAAAACTTTTGAATATAGCCTTAAAAACTCATGAAGAAGATGATTAGAAATCCTATAGTGAATCTAGAAGAGAATAGATGATTCGGAAATCAAAGAAACAGTCCTTTCAAAAGTTCTGTGAAGGAATCGAAGATATTGCAGATGAAGCGGGTTTGCTTAAGGCCCTGAAAAGGGATCCAGTAGCAAAGTTACACAATCTGCAAACATCAGAAGGATCCTACACAGCATCGAAAGAAGAAACATATAGAGTCCTCTTTCGAACACACTTTCCGGGGAGTAGACTCGAAGATTCGCCTCTAGAGGATACTATCCATGAAGTTACCATACCAAACCGTTCGGATTGGTCTATGGCAAGAAAGATAGTATGGCCTGAGGTCTTAGACTGGGCTATCAACTCTTTCGAACCATAAAAAGCTCCTGGGCCGGATGGAGTCTGGCCTATTATTCTTCAAAAGTGCAGGAACAGCATAAGCAAATGGCTCTCAAGAATCTTCACAGCCTGCCTAGCCTTTGGATATATTCCAAAAGTATGGAGATCAGTGAGGGTCGCTTTCATCCCTAAACCAGGGAAAACAAACTATGCACTCCCTACTAGCTTCAGACCTATCAGTCTCTCTTCGTGTTTGTTAAAATGCCTAGAGAAACTGGTGGACAGGTATATTAGGGATGTATGTTTGATCAGGGTACCCCTGAACCGTAAACAACATGCCTATCAGGCAGGTAAGTCTACTGACTCAGTTCTTCAAGAAGTAATCTCCCATATAGAGGAGGCTATCGTGAAGAAAGAGATAACACTCGGTGCATTCTTGGACATTGAAGGGGCCTTTGACAAGGCAACTTTTAAGTCACTTCTAAACGGAGCAAGAAAGCACGGAGTAAACAACACAATACTGAGATGGATAGAAAAGATGTTGGAACAACGTCATCTGTTCATTCAGGTAGATGAAACTACTAAAGTTCAGGTGAAGGCGGTTAGAGGATGCCCACAAGGAGGTGTTCTATCGCCTTTACTATGGAACATGTTGGTAGACGAACTCCTAAGTATACTGAACGAGGAAGGATTCAACACACACGGCTTTGCCGATGATGTTAGTATTCTTCTAAGAGGAGGTTATATGAGGCGTCTATGCACACAAATGCAAAATGCCATTGACTTAGCCACCGAATGGTGTCAGGCGAATGGATTAACCATAAATCCCAGCAAGACACATTTAGTGGCCTTTACCAATAGAAGGCGACTGAACAGCTATGTTCTTCCCTCCATTGGAGGAAATAACCTAGAACTTCGAGATGAAGTAAAATATCTAGGGATCACACTTGATAAGAAGCTCAATTGGGCAAAACATATCGAGACGAAATGTGCTAATGCCGTGAAAGTCCTATGGCAGTGCAGAAGGGCCTTTGGCAACAATTGGGGCCAAACACCGAAAATAGCCTTAAGACTATACAAAGTGTGTATCAGGCCCATTGTTAGCTATGGGTCCATTGCATGGGTTCCGAGAACATTCACAGTAAATGCCATAAAAAAACTAGAAGCAGTACAAAGACTTGCGTGTCTCTGTGCAACAAGTGCTTTTAGAACCACACCTACAGCGGTTATGCAAATACTTCTTGGGCTTCCGCCCTTACATCTTTATGTAAGAATGGAGGCCCTCAAAGTTGGAAGAAGGTTGCAAACTCTAGGGAATACTAGAGGATGTAGGCACAAACATCAGAGGCTATGGAAGGACTTAGAAGAGGAGCAAAAAGAGTTCTTCATGCCAACAGATGACATCACTACATACGTATCTTTGAAGAAGAGATTTGAAGTAGAAATCCCGACAAGAGAGACCTGGCGTGGTTCAGAAGAGCAGGCCAGGTCCTCAAATACCTCGGACATTTTCACTGATGGATCCCTTACGGCTCTAGGCGCGGGAGCTGGAGTGTTCTTTAAAAAAGAGCAACTTGAACTCCAGTTTCCTCTTGGCAAACACTGCACAGTCTTCCAGGCTGAAGTCTTTGCCATAAACAGTGAATATAATAGAGCAGTGAATATAATAAAAGAGCAAAGATGGTCTAACAAAGTCATTAGAATCTTTAGTGACAGTCAGGCTGCCTTAAAAGCTCTTGAAAGTAACATCATCAAATCTAGATTAGTGGGAGAATGTTCGGAAGCCCTAAACCTCATAGGGCTCCGAAACAAGGTACAACTGATCTGGATACCGGGTCATAGTGGCCTGACTGGAAATAAGAAAGCTGACGAACTAGCCAGATAATCGGCGGGAAACATTTATGGCCCGGAACCAGGTATATCTATTGGTATTATTAAACTATCAATAGAAAACACCCTGAAAAGGGAAGCAAATATTCTTTGGGAGCGTATGGAAGGCCACAGGGTCTCCAAAATATATGCACCAAGAATAAACACCGAAATAACCAACTTCCTGCTAACTCTCAATAGAGGAGACTGTAGGAAGATGGTGGGCATACTTACTGGTCATAACCACATGAATAAACACATGTGTAGACTAGCACTAAGTGACGACCCAACCTGTAGACACTGTCTGGAAGAGGAAGAAACCTCCACACACGTCGTAGGAGAGTGCTTAGCCCTTTCAAGGCTGAGACTCAGGCTGCTGGAAACGCACTACATAACCTCAGAAAACTTCTGCAGGATAGATCCCCCAAACCTATTGGCCTTTATCAAAAGGGTCGACTAAGTTGAGGGGTGGAGGACGGCATAAAGGGCTAAAAAGCCTACATGCCGGCTCTGACATATTAGGGCCACCTCCGTAGAAGAAAAAAAAAAACCACAAAACTTTTTATTAAACACGAGTGGTTTCTGCTATATCGTGCGAAGTCTATGTCAGTACGTAAATTACTGTTTTTTTAAAAACTTTAAATTTGACTTCAACTTGAAATATAATTCCTCAACAGGGGCCCCTAGTTTTTATTTATTTTGCTATACTCGGCACCTGTGCCTATTATGAATCGTAACGTTTTAATTTTAGTTTTAACAACTATATAGGGTAATTGTTTGAGGCGTGTTTCTGAAAATGTACTTGTTGGTTATCTAAATTTTGGTTGTCATTTGCGTTTAGAGATATATCCATTGGTTCAAGACTTTTGCTTCTATTATTGAGGAGGGTACGATTTGACTGAGTTCTTCTACTGAAATTATTACGGTTGTTGGTGTAATTGTGTGACTGATTTGAAGAATAATTCTGAAATGAATTATTCTTCTTAAAATTATGATTGTTGGTGTGGGCTGAAAAATTTGAATTATGTGAATGATAATTTTGAAAAAAAAATTTTCTATCAAGATGTCCATTAGTAGTAAAATTGTTATTAAAATTTTGCATATTAGTTACATGAGGTTGACGATATTGGTTGCTTTGATTGTATGTCCTATTTTGTGTTCGTCCCCTACTTTTTATATCTGGTAATCCAGTGAAATTAAGGTATCCGTTGTTTGAAATAATTGAATACGCATCATGTAGAGTTTGAGGTTCTCTATTAATTATAATCCCCCAGGATTATAGGCAAATTTGCAGAGGTTCAGGCAAATTTTCCTTAAGTACATCGAGGGCTATTCTATTGATTGCAGTGATTTGGTAAGAGTGGATTTCTGCATTTAACAGAAAAACATTGATAATTCTGCACGACAAGGTATTTATTCTATCGTAGAATTCTTTGACAGTTGAGGTGCACCTAAGTAATATGAGATTATCTATAAGTTTAGCAGTTGGTATAATTTCGCCGTGATGTCTAACTAAAACGGTTTTCAGTTGCATCCAACTTTCTATTTGACCATTTACGGAAAGTATTGCTTTTACATTTCCAACTATTTTGTCTTTAATGTGGCCTATTAACAGCTTTTTATACATGTCGTCCGTTAATGTTTCAATCATAGGAATAACTGATTCCATACGACTGATAAAGTCTGCTAAGTAGGCCTGGTTACCGTCGAAAGGTTGTACTTGTGAAATGCTTTTGACTAAAATATTAAAACAATTTATTTTTTCTAATTTTTCCATTGTAATATGCTAATAATATTTTCTAGATAATAGTGTTTGTTGAAAAAAAACTTACGCAACAAATTTTATTTTTATTCCTATTCTAATATTATTTCTATTTATAATCGTATTTCAAATCTTATATTTGATTAAAATTAACTTACTTTGGTTTACTCTAGATATCTTAATTTAATTTCTTTTGTATGATGTTGAAAAATTAATATGGATTTCCTCCACTGTTGAATGATGCTATGAATTGTTAAAAATGTTGAGAGTAATATCAATAATTTCGAAAATGTTGCTGGAGTAATGTTGCTGAGAAAAATTATATTGGAAAAAACGTTTTGTTGACAAAAATGTTACTGAAAACAATATTCTAGAGCTGCATTACTGTACCAAAATACTTTTAACTGTGTTTCTTAATTATAATTTTTTTTTGTTAATTGTTTTTTTTTTGTAGGCCCACATGGATTTATTTTTAAACTATAATTATTTTGAATATTATTGGAAATTTTCCATCAAAAAAATCTTGCTTTTAAATGTTATGTATTTTACTGTTTTTGAATTAATTTTTTAAAATATTTAATTGTAATGTAAATATATCAGAGAATTTTACTGTTCCATTGTTCTATAGTACACATGTACCTTTTTCACATTTTGAATTTTATTTTAATTTGTTCGCTGTTATTAACGACTTAATAATTAAGATCAATGATTTAGTTTTTTTATTATAATTTTATTCAAAAATTTAACTTTAAAAAGAATTTTACGGTTATACTGTTCTATAGTTATTACAAACGTACATACTTCACATTTTTTATTTTTTTATTTTAGTAATTGTTCACTTGTTCACTTGTTTTATTAATTTCTTAATAATTTTGAGCAATAGGCTTTATTTTATTATACCTTTAATATTTTTTTTTTTCTGAAAAAAAAATTAAAGTATGCGACTGCGCCAGTTATTAAATAATTAAATAACTTCCTAGTTTTTTTAATTTAATTAATCTTTTTCTTCATGTCTCCTTAACACTTGAATTCATCCTGCCTCTTTTATTTTTTCTTATATAAATCTTTTTATAATAATGTAACTTACACTAATACTTATATGCTAAAAGTTAAATATCACAAATACTTATATTAATTAAAGTTAATATGTACTTATATTATATATGGCTTACATTGCCGGTAAGGTGTAGGAATTTAACGTAACAATATGTATGTAATATATATTAAATAAGTATTTTTCATTCAATATTTATTTATTCTTTTTTACACATTTTTATTCACTCTTAAATTAACTTTAGCAAAACGTTCTTTATATCCTGCGATTAATTTTGAACTGAATAAGAATTTTTAAATTTGAAAACATTTTTCTCATTTTAAGAAATGTTTGTTAGATTAAAGGTAAAAGTTATTAAAAACACAACTTACTATTTTAATAACAAGTCTTGTTTTTTTAATAATTTCGACTGTCAAAATACAATTTGTTATTATTTTAATGATTTTAATTATTGAATTAATAACAAAAGTTTCTTTTTTAATTACAAATTTTAACAATGTCTGTTATTATATTAACAACGATTACGTAACAACAAAAATTGTTAAATTCACAATTATGTTATAATTTTAATAACCAAAACTGTTATTTGAACAATTTTTGTTATTGATATTATTGTAGGTAAAATTTTTGTTGTTTTTTTGCGTTAAAAAATCATTTTTGTTATCATTTTAATAAAAAATACTATTAATTTAACAAATATTGTTATTGGCATTTTTTACAACCGATTTATTGAAAAAACAGTAAAACTTTTTTCAGTGTATCAGCTTAAACTGTATAGTTACTATACTAAGTATAATGAAAGAACACCGGTAAAGCTAATCTGTGCACTCTTTTCAATATTGAGTAAAAGATAGAATTTAAGTATTTTAATAGTATATATCAGAGTAAATATAATTAGTATATACCAATATATATTATATTTACAACTCATACTGTTGATAAGTCAATGTCAAAAAAGGAAAATTTATAAATTTCACATGATCTGCATGTAAATTCAAAAAACTCTGCAATCGAGATCTAAAATATAACTTAAATTATATATAGGAATATAAGATTATTTTCCAATTGATATGATTCAGATTGATTTTTTATACTAGTAAACGGATGTAGAGGATCCTTGTGGTTTTACTAAACTTGTCAATTAACTTTACATAAGGCTTAGTTTCAGTCTTTTTTCTAATTTATATATAGTGTTACCTCAGTGTTTACGCTATCTACCCAAAGAATTCATAAGTTTTATTTAAATTTCTGTTAATGTTTATGAATTCTATTATTTACAACATTTTTATTTCAATATTTTCAAATGATAAAAAAATTTGTTTTCAGAATCAAATTACATTCTAATAAATTAATTGATAACCGCCTATAAGAATTTTCCAAATTAGATACTCGTATTATATATATTTTTTTTTTAAATTATAATTTATGAATCAGACGGTTACATGACAAAATTACATAAGAAAAAATTACATCTGGACATAAATTAATAGGACAAAATTTCATAAGAAAAAATTACATCTGGACATAAATTAATAGGACAAAATTTCATATTTAAAAAAATTACATATTATTTAAATTTTTATAAAAATTTTAAATTATTGTTTGGTAATGAAGGTACTTTTTTCTTTATATAAAAGAACTAAAGAACTAAATAACTAAATAATTTAATAAATTTAAAATGATAAAACCATAATAAAATATAAGTAATAACACCATGTTTAACCAAATAAAAGAATTAAATAATATTCTTACTTTTTTTACCTTATAACTTACCATTTACCAAACAATAATTTTAAATTTTTATAAAAATTTTAATAATATAAGTAAGTTTTTCCAGATGTAATTTTGTCACATGTAATTTGGTCTTATGTAATTTTAGACAATCTTGTGAAAGATATATACCATTATCATATTAAATAACATTGTTTCTTTTAGTTATTCACCTTGAAAATGTGTCGAATTTGTATATCAAATAAATGTGGTAAAATTCTAACATTTCTGTTTTATTTTACCTACGGTAAAATATAGTTTATTAAACATTCTCTTCGATTGCCGTGAACTTGTCGCTGTCAAAAAGAAATACACTATAAAGCTCTTTCACGTAGTATGAATGGGTATATCTGGTATATTGTAATAGAAGGTATAGCAGAAGTCCATTTATTGGATACTAGCGGGGTCACCCGGCGTTGCCCGAAAAAATTTAAAGTTGCTATAATTTTTTCTTCATTTTTAGTTTGAAAAGAGAAGTATTTTGTGAAGTAAACTAACTGTTAAATGTTTTTATATGTAATTGTTTTTTTTTTTTTGTGTAAAGTTCGAAAACCAATACAAAGAATACACGCTCGTGCTTTGTTATAGTGTGGGATCCACCCCCACTAAAACCACTGCAAGTTTTAAAAATTTAATAAAATGATAATTCATGAAAATTTTAATAGGTATAACTACTTAAATTAAATACAAAATAAATCAAAAGTGAACGAAAATTAAAATGAGTTGCAGTTTTGTACAAAAATAGTACTTACAACTTAAAATAAAATGCAAACATAAGTCTTAGGCGTTTATTTCAATTAGAATTTTGGGATTTTAATTGGAAGTATTTTTTGAAAACTAAATTATGGTCCGTTTTTTATGTTAGTATAAATCTTTTTTTAGGTATTAATAATAAACATTTTTATTTTTACAATATTCAAACATTACGTACTTATTTCTATATGTTAGTATAAAACTAAAGCTACATAAACTTATGCTAGATGTTAGTAGTTCACATTTTAATTTTTGTTACTCTTAATTTAATTAATCAATTCTTATCCATATAGCAATTTTTTTCATTGTTCAAAAAAGAAAAGTACAACATGTTATAAAGAAAACAAAAACAAATTTAGAAAAAAAGATAGAAATCCAAGAAATACAAAGACAAATAGGAAAAAGCAAAAGGACAGAAAACAGGAAAGACGAAAAAATACAAAATAATAAACTAATTAAATTGACGGGTGATTAAATAATTTTCTCAAGATAAAACTTGGTTATAAAAAACGTTTTTAGTTTCGCCTTCAGGAGCAAGAATAAATAAATTATTGGGTGAACCCTTGAGCAAGAAACATAAAGTTTGTAATGGGAGAAACATTGCGATCTTAAATCCACACCGCAGTACTTAATAGACTGTCCCTGTGCCTTGGTAATCGTAATGGAGACGCAAGTCTAACTGGAAATTGCAGACTCTTAAGGTTAAAAGGGAGATCATTTGGAATAGGTATCCTTGGGATGAAAACGACTTCACCCTGTCCCTTTCCTGTTAAAATAGTCGCTTCAATTACATTTGCCAGCAATTTTTTAATACAAAGTCTTGTACCATTGCAAAGTTTTGGTGGGTCGAGGTTCCGTAATAAAATAATTGGTGATCCCAGTTTCAGTAAATGACGATGTGAGGATAATCCAGCTGGATCAATAAAATTTAAGAACTCTGTTGGAAAATTGACTACCTCATCAGCCTTTACTACGTTATCAATGTTAATGAATCTCTCGAAACCAGTTCAAATTATGATAGTTTTGCTGAATGTCCGGATAGACTGCATCTATTAGTTCTGCGACGGACGACACCAAATTACAAAAATTGGATGGCAATTTTATTTTTCCAGATGGCTCAACTTAAAATCTACCTTCTCCGATCTCAAGTAGCTTGTTGGCGAAAATGTGAGCACTGTCATTCCCCAGATGTACTCTCATGTTAAGTTTCAAACTTATCTTTCGTACATGTCTCCACAAAGATGAATGTTTTAAACATTCGTAAATTTCATAGGCTGGTGTTGACTTTGGGATGACGGGCAAAGTTTGACGGAAGTCTCCACACAAGAGTACCAGAACTCCTCCCATAAGGTTATTATTTCCTCTCAGATCTCTCACAGTCACGTCAAGAGCTTCGAGAGCTTTCTTGTGAGCCATGGTACATTCATCCCATACGATAATTTTACATGTCTTGAGCACTTGCGCCCAGCCACTTGTTTTATTAATGTTGCAGGTAGGATTTTCCTGTCTGGAGATGTCTAGTGGCAACTTAAGTGCAGAATGGGCTGTTCTTCCTCCTGCCATTAATGTTGCCGCGATTCCTGAAGATGCAATGGCAAGAGCAACTTCTCCTCGAACTCTGATTTCGGCTAGAGTTAGGTTGGTTAAAAATGTTTTACCTGTTCCCCCTGAAGCATCAAGAAAAATGATACCACCTTGTTGTCTCTTTACCTGATCCATGATAATTTTGTATGCTTTTTTCTGATCTTGATTAAGAAGTGGTTTTTTTTCCGCGACATACGCTTTCAGCAATTCGACGTTGTAGTTCTTTTCTCGTATGTAATCTGTATAAAGTTTGTTTTGTTGGTTTCGTACTGGTGAAGATAGGCCGAGTTGCAGTAATGTTTTACCGATGTTTTACCGATCATAGCCACACATTTATCTTCAAGAATAATTACGTTGTTGAATATGTCCAGATCAAACGTGATTTCTAACATCAGATTTTCCCGCCGGACTTTGGCAGAACAGTATATACTTGACTCAAGGCGTCACTCTTGACCACATCATATCCGGGGACAGCCCGACCTTTCTTCTGCAGAAAACTTTCCTTGGTGCATTCCATGTATAATATTGAGGTATCTCAGGATACAACAAAGTCCTTACAAAAGGATCCTGCTCACACAGTTTAAAAAATGCTGTTAAGGCCGTATTTGGTGACTGATCAATCACTCTTAATGCACTATTTGATGTGAAATAAATTCTCTGACCATTTTCTAAATGGGTGCTGAGATGAACAACAGTAGGGTATCTTTCGTGAATTGGAAATCCCAGGATTCACCAAACTGCCCCGTTACTGCTGATGTATCTTCCTAACTGATATCGCATCACTTCATCGTTTGTCCTCTCGATACTGATACCGAAAACAGCCATTCTATGAAGTCTTGATATGATTTCTTTAAGAGATTTGGTTAAAATTTCGGCTAATTTGCTTTTTTCGTAATTACAATCATCACTTGCTTTGGAAACCTTATATCAAGCTGCGATTCTAAAGTTTTTTTTGTAGTTTTAGTACGCTTAAACTAAAGGCAAATATTTCGAAAAAAAAAAAATTTTTTTATTTTATTTCATTGAAGGATAGAAATAAATAAAAATGAGAATTTTGTTTTGCTGTTTTCTTCACCCGTTTTTCTCTTCACCTCTAAAAATAATAAAATAAAAAAAAAATTTAAAAACTTACTTTTTGAATGGCTATCACCAATATTTCGTACCAATATTAACTGCACTATAAAAGGTAAAATAAATAAGCTAAATGCAACCTCAATTAGAAAATTCTATATGGTCTGCACAACATCTGAAATTCAGGCATGTTAGACCTACTTCCTGTTAAGTTAGGGACTTGATATTTTAAACGCACCTTGGATCCCGATTACAAATTTTCAGCTCTTTAGCACCTTTGGTTTGTGAAATATTTTTGTCGGGTGCTGGGAGTTGTATGACAGCTACTCGAACCAGTCGTACAAATGAATACTAATGAAAAAATTTATTAAAATAATTCATAATTACCCAATATAGCACCCAACGAGTATGATTTATTCTGATAAGTACGTTAGCTTAGAGAATATAATTAAGTATTATTCCATTTTGCAAAGATATGTATAGATGTGCATAATTATAACACCCGAAACAAATGCAATTTTTATCTATCACTATTCAAAAACAATCGTCAAAAGACAAATTATCCCTACAATTGTTTAAAAAAAATTAATGATCTGCCTGATAATATTAAGTCAATTGATAATTTCCGTCTATACAAAAAACAAATCGTCGAACCTTAATGTTTAAAATATGCAATTTTTTTTAAATATATTTGAATTAATGTAAATTTTTAATGAATTTCTAACTGATTGTACTTATTTTATATTAAAAGGAAAAAGAAACTATTGTCAAACAATTTAATTTTTATATTATTAACAAATGAGACCAGACAGCTTCTGCTACGGTCGTAAGATTCTTATATACAATGTGTGTCAAAATTACAACTTTAAATATGTTATTCAATTTATTTACTTACTTACTTACTTAGGTGATCAGCATTCTCCATTTTTGCCGGTCACGGGCGGATTCTCTCCAATTGAAGATTCGAAATTGCTTTAAGTCCGTCGATATTTCGTCTCTCCAACGAAGGTTTGGTCTGCCCCGACGTCTTGTGCCTTCGGGTCTGGATTCGAAGATTCTTTTGGCTGCAGCATTTTCGTCCATCCGCTCTAGGTGTCCGAGCCACTGTAGTCTCTTGACTTTAATTTTCGTGACTACGTCCACCTCATTATACAGCTCATAGAGTTCGGCATTATATCTTCTCCTCCAGACCCCATCGTCGTTTTCAGGACCATATATCCGACGAAGAATTTTCTTCTCGAAGACACCAAGTGCTTGCTCACTTGCCTTAGGCAGTGTCCATGATTCTGATCCGTAAAGCTAAACCGGGAGTATGAGCGTTTTGTAGATTTGTACTTTGGTGTTTCGAGAGAGGAGCTTTGACCCGAGATGTTTTGAAAAACCGAAGCAGCAACGATTTCCAAGGGTTATTTTTCGCCGTACCACCACATTGATGTCATTTGTGAGATTAACACTGGTTCCAAGGTAGGTAAACTCCTGAACTACCTCGAAATTATATGTGCCGACAGTGATGTTTTGACCAATATGATGTTGAGAGGTCTTTTTAATTGTCGACAACATATATTTTGTCTTATCCTCATTTACTTTGAGACCCATTCGTTTCGCTTTTTCTTCAATCTGGATAAAGGCCTCGACGACCGCCCGTTGTGATCTGGCGATGATGTCAATGTCATCGGCATGCCCTAGTAGTTGAACAGATCTGAAAAATATAGTACCGGCCGTGTTTACTTCTGTTCGTCGCACTATACGTTCCAGTAATAGATTGAAGAAGTCGCATGATAGTGCATCTCCTTTTCGAAATGCGGTACACGTCTGAAAAAAGTGAGAAGTGTTATTTCCAATCACCACAGCACATCTTGTGTTTTCCAGTGTCATTTTTGACAATCGGATGAACTTGGCTGGTACACCGAATTCCGTACGCAGACTTGAAATCGATAAATAGGTGATGTGTATCGATTTGAAACTCATGGATTTTCCCCAGGATTTGTCTAAGTGCGAACATCTGGTCGCTTCTAGATTTTCCAGGGCGAAAGCGGCATTGGTCAACTGTCAATAACAGCGTCACAATAGGGCTTCAGACATTCGCACAAAATGTTGGATAAGATCTTATATGAGATATTAAAGAGGGATATTCCTCTATAGCTTTTACAGGACATGGCGTGGCCCTTTTTGAAAATGGGGCATATAGAGCTGGTACTCCAGTCATTAGGCATGCGTTCTTCCTTCCAGATGTTGCCAATGATTTGGTGCATGCAGTTAACCAAAACATCGCCTATAGCTTTAAATAGTTCAGCTGGGAGTCCATCAGGTCCAGCAGCTTTGTTGTGTTTCAGCTTGCTGATGACTTAGCCAACAACCTCTACAGTGGATGGCGGGGGGTTGCTGGTAATGACTGGTGCTTGTGTTGCTAGCTCTTGTTGTTGTTGTTGCTCTCCATTTAGCAGCTGGTGAAAGTGCTGCTTCCATGTCTCCAATATCCCTTGCGTTTCGGTAACCAAATTTCCCATATTATCTCTTAGCGCGTGTGTAGCGGGTTTATAGCCAGCTGCCAGTTGCTTGGCTTTTCTGTAGAAGTTCCGCACTTCGCCTCTATTTCTATGAGATTCGATATTTATGAGCAGAGATTTTTCGAAATCTCGTTTTTTCTGCCTGATGAGTTACTTCTCATCTCTTCTTTTAGCCTTATATTCTTCTTTCGCTGCTCTTGTTCTCCGTTGCAGCCCTTTTTTATACTCCTCGTTCTTCTTCAACGTTTTTGATGTACATTCGTCGTCATACCATGGATTTCTGATGTTTCGTAGTTTGAAACCAATTGTGTTTGCGGCAACCTCTTTGATGATACAGGCACAGTTTTTCCATTGATCATCAATCGAAGAATGGTTTGAAGGAGGTGTGGGTGTTAAATTTAGGCTAATTTGCTCTTTAAAGCTTCTGGCTATCTCGGACAACTGCAGGCTACTAATGTTAAATTTGGGATTATGATGTGACTGCACTTTTTTAACATTAGATATTCTGGCTCTGAAAAGTGCTATAACCAAAAAATGATCAGAGCCGATGTTAGCCCCTCTGTATGACTGTACGTTCAGCACGCACGATAAGAGACGTGAGTCAATCATAAGATGATCAATTTGATTGGTTGTACGGCCATGTGGGGATAGCCAGGTGGCTTTAAGAATATCTCTATGGGGAAATTTGGCCCCTCTGTATAACCGTATTATGCGCCGCTGCAAAACAGATCAATCGGAAACCATTATCGGTGGTGTGTTGATGGAGACTATGTTTACCGATTGTTCTGCCGAAAATTTGTCTCTACAGAGTTTAGCGTTGAAATCCTCTAGCATAACTTTTCCATCATGTTGCGGGCAAGCTTCGTATGCTTTTTCTAACGCGTCATAGAAGTCTTCTTTCTCTGTTTCTTCTTTTTCATCACTAGGAGCATGCACACATATTAGGCTGATATTGTAGAAGGTGCCTTTAATGTGGATTACGGCTAGACGGTCGTTAATTGATTTGAAATCAATAACATTTCGTCTTAGCCTGTCTCCTATTGCAAAACCGTGGCAGCTATAGTATATATCGAATTTTTGTTTCTAAATTATTCCGGTTCCTGTCCAACGCAATTCCTGTAACGTAGTGATGTCAGCTTTATACTGCGTGAGGACATTTTCCAATATGTTAGATGTACCTGGGCTGTATAGTGTTCGAACGTTCCAGGTGCAAATTCTAAAATCAAAATTTTTACGTGTTCCGGGTCAATTTCCAATTAATCCATCCATATCCGAGGCTTGTTTTAAGTCTGTCATAACTATGTTTTCTTTTTTCTTTATTCTTCAATCTGAAGGGTTGTTTTTGCGCACTTACAATTTTGGCATATCGTATAAGTGGATGCTGTATAGGATAGTTTCCGGAGGTCACCACGTGGAGGTAATGTAAGCACTTGCTCAGGAACTTGACAGTTGCGCATCTGGGTCAGCAACCGGTCAGATGTTACCCTGACAATCGCAAGCTGGACCATCCTTCAATTTATTTACTCCATTGAATTAATTTGTAACTATTTTTGAACTAATAAAATTGTAAGTGAACACAGATAAATAAAAAAAAAATAAAAGAAGATGAATAGTTCATAGTTGTGAAGTAGATGGTATAAATATTATCAAAACGTGTAAAAATGAATTAATAAAATATATCATATCTCTTACAATAATGCCTCAATACAAGAAATTAAAGTTCCAAATCAACTGAAAATTAACAGAATGTACAGATTGGTAAATCTATAAAGGTAAAAGTATAAAACGATCTAAGTAATTTTCGTTTTCGTGTAATATCAGTTTTCACGATATTCAGTAATATTCTTGAGAAATACATCGACAAACAACTGAACATTTAAAACACAACAAATTATTATTATAATAATTATATGGATATTGGAACATCTAATTCAATACGAGCGTGCGTTCTCAACTGAAGTAACTTCAACTAATTATCTTGGCACAAACTAAAAACAACCAATTTGTAGCTTGAAAACCCTCAACGTTACTCCAATAATATAGAGGTTTAACGATTCTAAAATATATTTTCAAAATTAAATCTATATTCTAAATTGAAGTTTGGAATCTAAAATAGGATTATAGATGGAATAGCTACACGCTTCCTTTTGCCGATGATATAATAGTCTATTCTGCGGATAATAAAGTAAGCACCATTCAAACAAAAATTCAAAAAATGTGCAATATCATTTTGAGCTATATTATAGGTATTGCAAAATATGGAAACTAAAAGTGAACGTTATACGTAAATACTTTTGTTTTTTGTATATTTGAGATATTTGTGAAATATCTCGGAGTTATTCTGCATCATAATTTGAACTACACCGAACTACAAGGAAGCAAACATAGTCAGAATGGACAATTTTCTAATAAAACAATAATACGCAAAAATAAAATTTTTTATATATAGGTACAATAGTATCGAAACAAAATTAGCCTCCTAAAAATGAAAATAATATGGATGGTGATCAATCCTGAGATTCTACAAATTATAAAATAAATTAAATTTGCTGAAATATTGTTGATAGAAATTTGGAATATTTGAGGCTTGATAAATCATGAACGTTAAAAAAAACAATCTAAGTTTTTGAGGTTCTGTATTTTGATCTCATAAAAAATGAAATCCACTTAATTTGTGTTGATCCACTTTTAAAACAGGTAAATGGATTGAACCAAAAATATTGGTATTTCCAAAAATGTTATATATAGATTATTTTAAAGCTCTTGATGACTATACTGTTGTATTTAAATGTTTTTAAAAAGGGTTCTTAACAATTATCAAATGGGTGATGAAATAGCTTCCTTTGAAGAATTCATAGATTTAGCAGAAAATTATTTTATTGATGTAGATTTTGAATTCAAGATTTTGATAGAAGATTTTGATTCAAAAGTTAATATATATAATTTTGTTGAAATAAATTCCGAAGAAATATACAATATTAAATCTGAGGTGATGAAGTTTTTAAAAACGCTGATAAGAGAAATTTTAAAGCGATTGTTTAAAACGAGAAAAAACTTGTCACCAAAAATATGTTTAAACCAGCTGAGACGAAATTTTCATTAATTATCTTTATTACATTTATGAAATAGTATTTTATGATTTGAAATGTCATTTTAAAAATAATGAAATTTCTGAAAATACTGTCCAATTTTGAGTTGGAGTATAAGTAAAACTACAAATCTACAAATGCTGCAAATGAAACCGTTTTTAAAGAATTAAGTACGTATGCTCTATCGGTTTTATCTTTGCCCTCGAGCAATTCTGTAGTAGTTCAACCTTCTATCTATAATTGCAACCTGGCGAGTTCGTATTGATTCAACAGCAGATATGTTAAATAGCTTCACAAAAAATATTTATGAATATAAAATAAAGTGGCGAAGATTGATATTGGATGAATCAACGAATTTGAAATAATTGATTTATTATTGTAACGTTAGTAAATACATAAAATCTATAAAATCTAGTCTGTATAAATACTGTGTCTACGTTTAATAGTTATTTAATAATTTGGAAATTTTATGAATTTGAAATTCGTTTTTGGTTTTTGATTTTGTTTTAAAATAAAATATGGTCCCAAGAATTTTATATAGAGGATAAATTGAATAAATTTGCACATAATGTGTGTTGATATGTAAAAGTAAAGTTGTAATTATATTAGATTCCAAATTTATTCTTAAGTGGGAAAAAAATATCTAAAATCTTAATAAATAACCCAATAGATGCTGGTGAGTTAATATAAAAGTATATAAATTGATTCGAAAACATTATGATAGCGCACTAAACACCTTTAGATAGATGAGATAGTACTAAAATGCTTTAAAATCACATATTAATTTACCACAATATGGAGTAGGTAGGTACATTGAACAAAATATATTATATACATATTCAAGAGTGCTACGTGTAAAACTATTGATTACATAAATAGAGATAACTTAAAATACAGCGCATGTCTTCATGTCTATACCAGATATATGTACATATAATAATATCGTATTACCAGTGAACCAGAATAAATAATGAGCAAATAATACTAACATAAAAATTAAAGCTCAGAAAACGAAACTTAGAATGACGACGATTATATTTTTTAAATCCATTTCTAATTTTAATATAATACAAAGGCATCAGTGCAATAACCAGGTAAGCGCCAAATCGAAAAATGTTGGAAAAACACAAAAAACCTTTTAAAAATTAAAAACAAATATCTTTCTACAAAATTAAATTTTTATTATTTAAACAAACAAAACACTTACTTCAATAACATTAAAAAATAACGGTTTAAATAACGGTAAAATGAAAATGAAAATTTGGACTTAACTTCTTATTGCCCCGAAATGTGAAAAATTATTTTTATATCATTATCTCATAATCTGACTTATAATCTGACGTTCTCCTGAACTTTTTTTGTTAAATTATTGTATATCTATTTCAGGAACATATTTTGTGGCTAATAGCATTACATCGTCATATTTATTAGGATTTATTGTTATATTATTAGAATATAATGGCACTGCTAAAAATGGATCGCCTATTACTTCATCCTTTTTTACTGGATGGAACTCTGTCATTGGTCCATGATGGCTGACAGAAGTAGAAAATTTTACAATGCCTCCTTCATTCAGGTAATGAAATCGCATATATCTTGATATAGTCCATTTTACTTTCGATGTACTAGTCACAGTTTTTTTGTAAGAAGGAGTGAAAGTGCTTTTAAAATACAAAATCATTTCTTGGGTTACGTCGATTACAGAAAATTTATTAGAACATTTAGCAACCATATTTTTGCAATCTCTTGGTAAATACAATCGCTCAACTAAGCGTCTTTTTTTTCGATTACAGCAAAAGAACGATCACACGGTAAAAAGCTATGACCGGGTTCTGGAAAATGGTGAAATATTTGAATGTTTTTGTATTTGGTTAGAGCATGTAAGTATTGCACAAGAACGTTATTTTTATTCTGAGCACTAGCGTTGTCAGAGAACAAATACAATGTGGTAACATTTTTTCTCATAAAGTTATAAATGTAATGCTTAATGAAACTGGTTACTTCATTTGGGCTCTTTTTCCCGATTGTTTCATCATACATGAACATATAACTTTTTTTGGTACTACATTCATAAATACAGAAAGTAAACACCCATAACTGCCTTTTCTAGAATACGTCTCCTGATAGTACTACCGGTACAGGCATATTTTGCTGAAAGTCAAAAGTTATGCACTCCGCAGCTGTATTTTATCGAAAGACCATATTAGTTTTTGCACGTAAATCATCATAAAACGATTGAGCTTTTTTAAGATTTTTCAATAAAAAGTGTTTGTTTTTCTTGCTGAGATTCTGACGCTGAAATTTTTTTTTCAGAACTGTTACATCTTTGACAAGTGTCAGACATGTGACAGTTCTGTTTCAAAATATTTTCACAATAGAAAGCTTAAAGTTTGTTAAAAAATATTCTCTGTAAAAATTATATTTTACTGTTGGTGAAGATCTAGCTTGAGTTATGAGCTTAGGCTCATACTTATCCAAATACAGAGAATGCATTTTTCGTACTCAAATCAGGATTCAAATATCTCGATTCGGTTTGGCTATAATGAGAAACACGTTTTGGAAACCTTCGAATGTGATCGTTTATATCTTTCAAAATGAAATGTGGCAATTTATTTGGGCGCTCTCTATATCGACCTCTTGTATCAGATGGAGCGTAGTAATATTGTTAACCAAAAAATCAGAAAGTCTTTCAACTCTGCTTTTGGTTATGCCATGAATTGAGCAAAATGCAGTTTTGCATACTTCTGTTTCGAATAAACTAGTACTTCGAATAAAAAATTTATTTTGAAATCTTCTTGTTCTTACAGCTTCACTGCGAGGTCTGCGCCGCTCTATAATTTTTTTTCGAATTAAACCACATAGATAAGTATCATGCTTCTCTTTATCAGCAAGCTTATTAAATCACTGAAAACATTTTGAATAATAGTGTTATGCACACTTTGAAAACATTTCTTTTTGCACGTGCATGGTGGACCTACTTTTCTGGCTTCTGTGATTTTTCCTGATGAATTTATATATCTTTCACCCTGAAATACCACATGACCGAACATGTTTTCATATAAACTACACAAAAATATTTTGCATTTAAATACGTAGTTTTGTGCAATAATCGGATAAGTCCGGAACATAACTCCCTTTTGCCCTGAATCATTTAAATAAGCAAGTCCAATTTTGAAATTTATGTGCAATAATCTCGATAATTCCAGTACTTACCTTATTTTTGCTCCGAATCATTTAAATCTATAACTTTAATATTGGAATAACTCATGACTGAGTCACATTTCATACCTGGTTTTTACACCAAACGATGCGCATTTTTTTCAGGAAATTTTTTCACCAAAAAAACGTTTTTTGGAAAAAGTGGACTTATCTTGTTATTGCACTGATGCCTTATCTTGCTATTGCACTGTTATCCACATTCCTCATTCTAATATAAAATCATGTCGTAATAATAATTTTTAGTATACCTACCTGCCTAGTATGAGTAAAACTATACACCAGATATTAAACAAAAATTTTATATTTTTATAATTCCAATTACTTTTTAATATTTTCTTAATTTTATATAATTTTAGAATAAACAAAATTAAAAAATTAATGAGATGAAATTAAATTTATGTGCCTAATTTCTTTTTAACATTTCATTCATTTTTAAAACACAGTCAACCCTCGATAAATTAGTATTAAATAAAAAAATAATAACATAAAAAAATAGATTATAAAAAACAAAAGAATATTTTTTTAACTCTAATTTGATAATTGATTTTAATTTATGACGTTGAATATGTTACGCCTTCTTCACGTTTTTATAAGCGTAAAGGACGCCTCTTTAATTTTTTTATTTTATTTTCGTTTTGGAAATTTTCATTTTTATTATATTTTTTTTAATTTTATGTGAAATTTCTTAGAATATTATTATTATTTTACATGATTAAATGTATGTATGTAATGTATACAAATTCATACAAAAAAGAATTAAAAAAATCCTTTAAAATGACATATGGCTGAAAATGAATGAACCGGATACTTTATAAAAATTTTCATGAACTCTCGTTTGTAGGAAAATTGTAATAACAAGAAAAAAAATGGAAAACAAAAGAATTAAATTTGATTTATTTAAATTTTGTAATTACGACATAATACGCTGAAATATTCTTTAATTAGTTTTACACTTTGAATATACATAGTATACCAGTATGTATATGAAATATATACCTTTATAGATATAGGTACCTAATATAATAACAAGTAATGCATAAATGTATTTAGATAGTTCCCAGATAGTTTTTCCAAACATTTTAGTCGGGTAACTAATCGTTTATAGAGTTAGATTTTCTTTTTGTTTGAGATGACAGGCGACAAATATTTTAAACTTTTTAAAACAATAATGAAGAATTTTCATTTTAAATTAATTGCATTAAAAAGACAAGACATTATAAATATTATGAAATGTTTGATTAAGTAAAAATTTACATAAATAAACAAAAAATTATGTTAAAGTATAATTAATTTAAAATCTAAATATAATCATATATATATATATATATATATATTAGATCAATAATTCCATTTCAACGGATTCAGTTGAATTATATATTAGATTAGATCAATAATTCCAATTGAAAAGGGATTAAATAACCTCAGTATTCAACCAACTCTAATAAGAGTTTAAGAAGAGCTGAATATAATACGCATCGTATCTACATACATGTGGATAACTCAGTTCCTATAATTCACATAACAACCAAAATATTACTTTCAAACTCTATACAATATTAGTTTTACAAATCGATTATAATATCAATATGAACATATGGGAAAACAACAAGCAATTCCATAATGTTGAAATTATTAAAAGATTTCGCTTAAAAGTACGCTCGCAATAGTCAACAATAGTATACGATTAGAGCTGACTTCGAAAAATGTACTCAGTTAAGAAAACAGTATAACAAATATAATGAAATTCTTAGAACCACACCCAAATCAAATCCCGCTCGTAGTGGTAGTCTGAAGAACTGGAATCTTCTTCCACAAATCAATAATTTAAACGATAAAAATTACTCAATAAAAATGTTTGTATAAAGTTTATTAAGTTTTTTTTCATTTTTATAGTTTGACATCAAACACAACTTCTGAGAAAAAAAATAAAAATGATATTCGATATCTGATCATTTGGATTTTAGTTTACATTCGATATGATATGTCAATTATGGGTTTGTTTTTTTTTACCATTTTTTTTCGAATGATAATTATTTCAACTATTTTGTAGCCATTTATTATCGTTTTTCTATATAATTAATATTCTTTGTACAAATGGGCTACTTGGGGAGTACATTTATTTTTAAATCAAGAAATATGCAGTAAAACACGAGCAGTAATTAAAAACTTATGTGAACTCGAAAATGGCAGCAGTTCTTGAAATTGACAACAATGTGCGACGACTCAAAAGAACGAAACCTCTTCAGCTGGTCACTTAAAGAAAATTATTATGATGATAGTAACATTAACCCTATACGGAAACTATTACTATATTACTATAATAAAATTCACCAAAAAGAAGTATTTGTCACAAGCAAATTGTTGCTTCCGAAATGTTGATATATATCCAAAAAATATGTAATAATAATTTAGTGAAAGGAAACAAAAACCTTTATTAAAAAATATTAAATACATCACTAAAACAAGATCAGAGCATCAAAAAAGAAGTTGATGTTTCATAAAATAATTAAATATAAAATAAGTTAAAAGCAATAAATTTGGTAAGTACTTAAATAAAATGAAACTATGATATTTAAGTAGACTTATTATGTCTCTGATAATAGTTATGCTATTCCAAATATAATTAGTTGCAATAGTAAAACATTAAAAAAATAAAAACCTTATCAGTTCCGAAAGTAAGACTCTTCTATACTAAAAGCATGCCTTTATAATTTTTTACTTTTTTTCAACTATATATGTACATACCTATATAGTATTCAGCAAACAATATCAGATATAGGCTGAGATGAAAATAATTTTAATGAAAAAAAGAAAAAACTTTTAAACAATAAATCTTAATAAACAGAAGAAGTAAGCCATATCTGAAATACTGCATATAATTTGCATATCATTGACAAATTAGGTGCTAAATATTTGTATTTTTGGTTTCACGATTCGATATTTTTTCCTTTTTTATTTTATTTTCATTTTTGTTTTAAAACTGTCAATACAACATTTTTTTTAAAAAAAATTTTATAATTGTTTTTCTTATTCTTGAACATTTAAATTCTGTTGAACGATTTGATCACTAAAATTAATTATGTCTAATTTCCTTAAACGGCATCATAAAACAACATTAAAATAAAAATTTCTCCATAGTACTACGTACCCTCTTTCAAAAAAAAAAAAAAATACATTTCCAAAAATTGTAATTTTTTTTTCTTTTTATTTTTTTTCGCTTACTAAATTTAGAAAAAAAATATTTTTTCATTTTCTTCAAAGTAAAACGATGGTGGAAGAATCCTATTGGAATAATATCAATTGAAAAATTCCTCCATAGCAATTAATTAAAGCAATTACTCAAGCTCGTCATTTGACATTTTCAACTTTATTCTGAATTTGGTGCAATTTAAAAAAAAAACAAAAAAATAGAGTACAGAGAAAAAGAGTCTCATTTAGAAAATGAAAAATTAAAGAAAAATTGGAGGAAAATTAAATATAAGAAATTTTATTAAGGGAAACTTGGGTTTCATAATAAAAATAGCGTCATTAACTTTAAGATATGAAGTTGTTTAGTCATTAAATTTATAAGCTCATTTTAGAATAATATTTATAAGCTCATTTTAAGATATTTAACTAATCTAATTTTAAATTTATTTATTTGAGCTAATTTAATTCAAATATTTCAGTTTAGATACAGGTTCAATTCAAACTGCGATTGCGTTATTTAAAGTGCTATATTTCGTCAGCCTGATATAATCTAAAACTATAGTTTTTAATCTACTCTACGTTAATTTTTCTTTAACTGTTTATTAATATTGATACCATAAAAGGCGGTGGTACAATCTTAAGAAAAATCAATTATTGTGTTGTATGCTAATCAATTTTCTGCACTTTTATTATAGGTTTTTAGTATTTTTTTTATTGATCTTATCTACTTCTAATCATACGTTTCAAGAGACGAAAGTTTGTTTACTTTATTTTAATTCAATTTAATTCTTTTAATTATTAATTCTCTTTTTTGTAAATTTTTATTATTATTGTCTTTATTTAATTTTTTAACAGATAAAAATTTGGTTTTTGAATGAAAAAATTACCACATTATTCAGCTGAAAGATTTGAAAATACATTTTTTTTTATAACAGTGAAAATAGTCGAATATTTTCCTTTTAATTTTACTGATATGCTTATCATACAGATACGCGTATTTCGTCTTCTACTTGCAGACTTCTTCAGTGTTTTGTACTAGACTCTTTTTTTTTAGTAATAATTCCAAGTCTATGGGATGAACACCCCAACCGCCGTCATAATAGCATAGTTCCACTTTATTTTTAGTAATAACCAAAACTTTCAATTATTTTTTATCACAATGACAAAGGGTCGAAAAACTAATAAAGCATTTTTTTTGCCTTCGTCAGGAATCGATCCTAAGACCTTTCGGTTGAAAAACAGACTCTATCTATTATTAATTAGCAAAGAATATTAAACTAGAAAATTACACCAGAGAAACGAGGGAAAAAAGGATTTAAACAACTACCAGTAACGAGAAGTAAAAAAATTCATGAATTACACACTTGAGAATGTTGATAGCTTCAATGACATTTGACATAGTAAATGGTATTTACCTCCACATTGGTATTAAGAAAATTGTATATTAATCGAGTTTATTATAAGCAATTTAAATTAACGATTGTGATTTACAATGAAAAAAATATAAACTTCAGGAAACCCCAAAAAAAAAACTTAAACTCATGTGTGAAATTGTCGCAATCAAACAAAAGTTTCATATGTTCTGTAAAGTGGCTAAAAATAATATTCTTACAAAATGTAATAATAACCAAACATGGTGTATTCACTGGTGTATAATGAAGTAAATAATAATATGAAATTGAATTTAATTGAATCAAAGTTTATTGGGGAGACCTATTATATTATATTATGTCAAGTGATTCTAAGCATGCTAAAATTCTGAACAAGTAGCTTATCACATTATTTTAGTAATATAAAAAAATCATTCATAGAAGTCGCACAGAATGGAAGTAATAAATGTAAATCGAGTACTCCTAAAACATTTCCGAGGAACAAAAGAGGATCAAGTCTTCCGAGATCATGTTCCCAGCCCTACACAGTTCAAATTCATAGATGGCTCAAAACTATGGTTGCTATTTATGTCAAGTGTGTTCTTGCTGTTAGAGTAATGATGCAATCTGATGATAATGATGAAATTAAATTTATTTACGACGAATTAAAATGTAAAAGTAATATGATTATTTTAGGCACCGGGTATTTTCCACATCAAACTGCATATAAACTGAAACCTTTTAAAAAAGTTCTGGACAAACTGGGATACAATTACGAAAATACTGTTATTGGAGGTAACTTTAACATCGATTTCCTTGATAATAATCATATCTTACATACTACTATTACTCATCTTATTAAAAGTTTCTCCTTATGCCCCAATGTATCAGTCCCAATTCGATTTGGGGTCTCAAGGTCATCATTGCTAGATTTATTTCTATACCATCTGAAAAAATAGAATCTAGTCAAAAATACGGGCTGATCTTCTGATCATGATTTGATTTATTTGTCATACAGAATTCCCATCACGATGCCTAAACAATTCTTAAATACAGGGATTACAAAAACTGAAATGTAGCTAGACTTTTTCACTGTGCCACAAGGTTACCTTGGTACAGAATCTACAACCAATAAATTAATTCATACCCTCTTTGAAGAGCATGTCCCCTTGCATTAATTTACTCCACGCAGTGATTCAGTTCCCTTTTACAATTCTCAGATTAAGGAAATGTGTAAAGAAAGAGATGCAGTATGTTATTGATGGAAATGAACTGGTAATTGTAATGATAACCTTCGCTATAAACGTTTGAGAAACAGGGTTGATTTAAGCATAAGGCAAGAAAAGAAACGGTATATATCTGGATTACTAGATAGGGGTCTTTAAATTAAGACTTTTTGGTTTGACGTCGCTAAGCTTGGAGTAATGATAAGGTTAATGTTGACAGTGTAGATGGTATTGATGTAAACGAATTGAATTGCAGATTTTTAGAAAAACTAACAGAATTTTCAACTAGTCTAACTGTTTCTGATAGGAGCTCGTTAGTGAATAGCTTTTAATTTTTTTCGCAATGTAGCTCTTAAGTAGGTATATCAGGCTGTTCAAGAGGTAAAATCGAATGCAATAGGGCCTGATTTGATTCCCCTTCGCTTTATTAAAATTATTCTACCCGTTGTTCTTCCCTTGATGAGCCACATTTATAATTCCATTTTTTGGAATTTACCCCATTTCAAAATATACTCATCACTGGAATTTAACCCGAAGTGTGGAAGTGTGCTAAAGTCATTCCGGTACCCAAGAAAACTAATCCAACAAAAGCTGATTATAAACCTATTAGCATTCTTTCGTGTTTATCCAAAATCTTTGAGAAATTGCTTTACGAACAAATGAATGCTTGGCTTAGTGCTAAGAGTCTTTTATTTAAATTTCAATTTGGTTTTAGAAGGCAACATAGTACATCATCTGCGCTTTTGGAAATTAGTGATAACATTTACCGTGAAATAGATAAAAGTCATGCAGTAATTCTTTTCTTGTTAAATTTCACAAAAGCCTTCGATTGCGTTAAGCATGAACTTCTGTGTAATAATTTCAGACTGTCATTCAACTTTGACGCTTCCGCCATAAAATTAATTCATAATTATTTATCTAAAAGAACTCTAGTATGTGTTAAAAATATTAAATCTGATTGTCTACTAGTTATATATAGTGTACCACAATGATCAATCTTGAGTCCATTGCTGTTTAGTTTGTTTATTAATGGTTTTTCCAAATGCTTATCCGAAGCTCACTGTAGATTGTATGCCGATGATGCTCAATTTTACATTTATAGTGGTTCACCTTCTAATATTCACAATTATTATAGCAAAAATTAATGATGAAACAGATGCAGTTGCTTTCTGGGCTAAATATAACGGATTAAGACCTAATTCTTCTAAATCTGAAGCTATGGTAATTTACGTAAGAAACATTGACACTACTTTTCTTCCAAAAGCCAAGCTAAACTATTCTGCAGTCAATATGATAAAAAACTTAGCTATTATTTTCAATCACTTGGCATGACCACATTAGTTTTATGGCTCAGCGTGTTTATTCAATACTTCGTAAACTATATGGCAGTTCTTTCTCTATATTGATGAATATGTAAAAAAAGCTTGTGCTGTCTTTGGTTCTTCAAATCTTCATGTATTGTGACGTAGTTTTTACTGGGATGAGTGCATATTAGCTTAACAGAATCAATATTATATTTAATGCATGCACTCGTTTCGTTACTAATCGTTGTAAATTTGATAGGATTAGTTATGTTGCTAAAACATTTGTAGACCGTACCTTTATTAATTTCCTCGATTTCAGGTACGTTTTATACATGAGGAAAATAATATATAAAACTGGTCCTTCACAGGCCCGGCTCAAGATACAAGCGAGTAAGACCCTTGCCTGGGGTGCCAAAATTACTGCCATTACATAGGACGCTGAAATTTCTTAAATATGCCAACCAACATACCGAAAATTGTCAAAATATTATTGAAAATTTATTTTTACTTCTGTGTTAGTAGTTAAATTTAATACTAGAGAATTTTTTTATAAGAAATCACAATTCACAACTTATCACACTAACTATAGTTAGCAACATAGTTAAATATAATAACAGTCTTTTGAAGTTGGGAATTTAAAATTTCTGATCATAGTATGCAAATATCAATTCAAAAAGAAAGCTTTTGCAAATTTGAATTTTACCATTATTTTACCACTAGATCCTAGATGTCTATGACTTTTATTTAAAAAAAAAAATGTGTATTTTTGAGCAATAGTGTTTATAATAACATAATTTTTAACAAATTTCTTCAAGCAACAGTGAATTAAAATATCAAGGTACATACATACAAAAATTGTTCCATTTTACAACTAAAATTAATTTAACAATCCCTTCTCTATAGTAATGTCCCAACAATTGAGCGGAAGCGAAAATAAAAAGAGAAAGATTCAGCAACAGAAAAAATAACAAAAATTTCATCCTATTTTACTAAAAATTTGAGAACTACTGAAATTAATAATACAGAAAGCGGTGAATCTGAAACGGATGATGTTGCGAAAGAAAATAATACGATGAAATGAAACTCAAGATGAAAATTGTGTGCATGATGCTAATGTAATTGAAAGCGAATATGAAAATAGTTTGGATATTGATGTGCGTAATCCATATGCTAGTAATTTGAATTTTGAGAGTGAAATAGAAAACAATAATCTTTGTAAAGATGTGGGATCATGGATCATATTATTGGACCATCAGATTGTTCTAGTCTCAAAGAATTTCCTAAAAACCACCACAATCGACCATTTTCCAGAAATTTGTATTACAAAACCCTCCGTAATGGAGAAGTGTTATTTAGAATGTGGCTAGTTTATTCCGAAAGTAAAGATGCAGTATTCTGTTTTACATGTAAGATTTTTGACCCTCTTGGAAGATCTAAATTATCAAATACAGGATTCAATGATTGGAACAATGTATATGATTGCAATGTATGAATCAATGTATATGATTTGCAATCCCATGAAGACTCTAAGCAACATAAAGACACATTTGTGAAGTGGATAGAAGTTACAATCCGCCTTCAAGATAATAATACTATTGATAAGGAATTACAAGCCGGTATTCAAAGATAAAAGCACTGGCATAATGTAATGGACAGACTTATTTCTATTACAGTTTTTTTAGCAAACCATTCATTGGCATTCAGAGGTCCAAACGATAAATTCTTTGAGGAAAATAATGGAAATTTTCTTGGACTGGTGGAGTTACTAGGAAAATACGATCTTACATTAAGTGAACATTTACGTTGCGTTAAGAATAAAGAAACTCACACTCATTACTGCGGAAAACATATTCAATTTAATGGCTGATAACATTAGAAATTATATTTCAGATCGTATAGTTTTAGAAAGCTCAAATTGATAAAAACATATCTTCGTTCAACAATGACAGAGGATCGCCTCAATGGACTGGGTATTACTTCTACTGAAAATGAGATATTGAATGAAATAAATATAAAAGAATCAATCGAAACATTTTCAGATTTAAAATCGAGGAGAAAAATTTTCTAATATATTAAATTTTCTATTTTTTTTTTATAATTTATAAATCCGTTTTTATAGTTATCATAATGAACAATATTATAATGAACAATTGAAATAAAATATTATATTTAGTAAGTAAAAAAATGTTTATTAAGTTTAAACTCTATTTAGGAGGGGCCATTAAAAAGTTTTCATAGGGCACCATTTAGTCTTGATCCGGCCCTGGTCCTTCATATTTTCATGATAAAATAACTATTGGAAGATCACCAAGGAGTGTGAACTTAGTAATCGAACGTCATAATGGTAGAGTCAGGCATTTATCTTTCTTTGTAAAGACTTCCGTGCCTCGGAATACATTGTCTGTAGCTTCGCACTGGAAATTTATTGCACTTTGTTTGGAGCATTTCAGGCAAAAATCGTAGTTATTTAATTATTTTACCTTCTTTTATTTTTATTTTATTTTTTGTTTTTTTTATATTGATTTTAATTAATAATTTGTTTTTATTTATTTAAGTTTATAAATTTTTATTTGAACACAAAGAGGAATAATACTTTTGAGAGAGAATATTAACTTATATTTTTGATTTCTAAATTTTTATTTTTAAGTTTTGGTAATTTTGGAAATTCAGTGTTAAATTATTATTTTAATTTTTTTAGAAATATTGGAACAAATTGTGTACATCTGAAACAGATACTTACAGTTGTAGAGACTTAGAGACTAATCGTATTACATACATATATTGAACTTGATTAAGTTGAAATTGAAACTGACTAACATACACTCTATAAAAAATCAACATTCAACAGTAGTAAAGGTTAACAAATTTATTCAAAATATTTTTCAATTTTCTTTCACCAATCTTCCACAAGTCCAAGCTATGCATTCGTGTATAAAAAATTGTTTGAAATGAACTTAAATAATGTTTGGCTGAACTTAAAAAAAGAAGTACCAGAGACATATCTAAAAAAAAAAACTAAATCCTAAAATTCCAAAAATTAAATCGATTTTTTTCGATTTCCATTTCTAGATTTTAGCATATATCTATGTATGATTTAAGTAACGCGATATAGCATTAAAAATCTCAATTGCAGTACTAAAATACTTTCTGCATAAAAATATTCGCATCAAATTAACTACACAATACTTTCTGTGAATCCTTTCTATTTTACAAGAACGATATAAATTAACATTCTGGTATTTCATAGATTTATCGTTACCATTACTATATCCACACTAATTTCAATTTTAATTATACAACATTTGTACATTATACATATAATAGATATAATGTTGTCATGTAGAATTGTAAAGGATACCGTACCGTATATGATTAAGAGGATGACAGCATTGATTTTGTTGTTTGTTTTTTTTATTTCTTTTGAAATTTTATTTGACGGGCGTAATTTTGACTGAGCACTCAAATTAAAAATAACGAGATAACTAGGTTGCACTATTTGACAAAATATTTTTTTTTTTTTTTTTTACTTTTTCTTATTTTTATTGCACCCTTTTTTATTTCCAGAATTTTTAAATTATTTTATTTTTGATTTTTGAAAATGGTTCTCCTAATTGGAGATGTTAAATGAAATTGAAATGCAAAAAAAAAAAGAAAAAAAAAATTATCAAATTAAATTTAAATTAAAAATATTGTGATAATTGCAGATGGCAGATTTATAGCTACAGAAATCATAGCATATGTTTTAATTAATTTGTAGAACAGAGAAAAAGAAAATAAAAATTACAATATTAATAAAATAGGTTTTTGTTCTTTTCTTTTTGTAAATTTAAGCATTAATAATTGTAATTTTGTATTCATATTTTAGATATGTATATATCTAATTTGTGATTATTTCTTCTTATGTTTCTTTCTTCTCAATTTATATTTTACAGAATGAGTGATTTGTAAAACAATTTATTAGAGTTTTGAATATAAAAATAAATTTGATTTATTAATTAATTAATTAAACCAACTTATGTGAAATAATAATCTACATTTTGACAATCATAATTCGTGGTGATTGCAGAAATATTTTCTTTTTTACACAATTCATATAAGAGCTGATGTATAGACGATTTAATTCGTGTAAAGAAAGTACCAAATATATGCTTGCTAAAACAAAGGAACAAAACTCAACAATGACTATAAAATAAGGCAATTGTGTCAAAAGTCAAAGTCTGACCTACAAATATCTTGGAATTATACTGGATTCAGAAATTAGCTGGAAGGAACAAATTTCAAGTCAGATAACCAAAGATCGTAGAATTGCAGGAATGTTTAGAAGAATAAATTGTAGTATACCCTATGAGCTAAAACGACCTACTTATTTTAGTTTATTCTATAGTATATTGTATATTTACGTATTGCATTATGATTTGGGGAAATACTGCTAAGCAAAATCTTACAACAATGCAAAGAGTATATAAAAAAAAGCAATTAAAAATTTATTCAGTTTAAATACTAGAATACCAACAAATGAAGTTCACAAAAATAACAAAATTCTCCCTTTAAACCTTAGCATAGATAAAATGCTAGCGACACAAATACAAAGAACACTCAATCAGTCAATCAATGCAAATACTGTACTAACCTAAATCACGAAATACACCAATATAAATATAATACGAGATCAGCAAATCTAATACACACAAACCGAGTATCAACGGTATTCAGACACAACTCTGTTTACAACAAAGTCGTGAAAGCCTGCAACAGTACTAAATGAAATAAAAAACTATAATGATTATAAATCTTTTAAAATATCTATAAATAACTATTATAATAACCTATTATGAAATTTACAATAATTATTATTATTATATTATTATATGAAGCATTCATGTTGACGTCATTACACATTACGTTATATAAAAAACAAAAAAAAAAAAAAAAATTACTTTAATAGCATTTTTTTAATTTTTAATATTAATTAAACATTGTTTCTATTGGTTACATTCTTAAATACTTTTCTTTTAATTGAATTAATAATATTTCAAAAATGTAAATATGTAAATAAATATACTCTAGGTACATGAGCAGATACTGTGTAATGATGAGAAAAATAAAAAAAAAACGGATGCTTCCCTTGCACAATTTTCAGTTTAAGAACCAAAGAAATATCAATAGAAAAATCAATGAAGGTCGCAATAAAACGTAAAAGGTCATCTTTTTTATAAGAACACAGAAAATATTTGAAATATTATCTAAGTTCATTAACCATTAGCTTAATAAAATGATATGTGAACATTTAACGTAAATATACCTATTACCGCCCCCTTAAGGAGAAATTATGTTTAGGTTAAAAAAATAAGACAAAAATAAGTTTTTCTTAGCTTTATTTTTAAAATTATAGGTACTAATTATTATATTTTTAATTACAAAAAAAAAGACAAAATAACCAAAAAAATCAAATTTTCAAATTAGATTTTTTTTCTCTTTTAATACAGCTGACACGTAACCCTATCTGTTTCTTCCCAACTAACATAAAATGAATTAAAAATGTTTAGAATAATACTTAATTACAAACGATTGAATACATTCCTATGTACTTGGAAAATATATTTTAAAATTACTTTTATTCATTGATAAAGTTAGCGTAAGTGTGTAAGTTTTTATTTTATTAATTTTTTATGAAAAAATATGAATAAACTTTGTTCAATTTATATAATCAACTACATGGGTGTTGACACAATAACATCTATAAGCCAGCGTTTGTATATCAAATTTTATTTGATAAAAGTAACATATCAAACATTACATCAAATATTATTCCAAAAGTGTTAATTATATACATACTAGAGGCCCCTGTTGAGTAATTATAATTCAAGTTGAAACCAAATTTAAAATTTTTAAAAGAACAGTAATTTACGTTTGACATTGACATTGAGTTTTCATAAATATTTGGAGGTTAATAAGTATTATTTACTGCTCCCTCATATAGGTCTATATTTCACGCAGAAAGTGTCACCATGGTTAACATACGTTTCATAACTCTTTACCAACAAACTAATTTTGTAGATGGGACATTTTGTGCTCACGAAGTCAAGATTGTTGAACCGAAATTTAATTGGTTGAACCGGCGTTACACACTAGTACATAGAGAGTAAAAAATAAAAGGAGTGGAATGAAAGATACAAAAAAATTGTATATCTGCTTGATTTTTTCTTATTTAAAAAAAAAATTTTTTTTGTAAAAAAAAGTTTTTATTCTTTTTGTTTTTTTATATTTACCAAAATTTATGCGCTTCATTCAAAACGTATATCATTCACTTCAATTTTTATCCTAAATTGAAATTTCGTAAGCGCACGTATAAGTGACGCTGAATATTTAGTTTAGTGGAAGCACAAAAGCAGATTGATGAGTCGATTGAATACAGCCGCGTGGAATCTAGCCCATATTGATTGCTTTCGACATATTTCCTATATAGTACACATATTTTTAACCAAAACTATATGATTACTACAAACTAGACCAAACCATAGATTATAGACCAAACTATATTACAAAACAATAATTTGAGACTTCAGTAACTTAATAGAATAAAAATTCCTTTAAATAGTATAAAAATAATAAGATGTTGAATGACACAAAATAAAATTGCTGATGGTCGGCGGTCATAATATATGATTATATGAAGAATTGATATTATAATGATATTATATGATATTAAATTGAATTTCTTTTTGTTGTTTTTATATATTTTTAATTTCAGATGTATTTGTTTTTTTTAGTTTTTATTTGACATAATATATGTATATTCGTTCTTTATAACTATAATAATAATAACTAATTTGTTTCTTTTTATATACTTTTATATTAACTTGCCAGTGTATGCATATGTATATATGTATATATGTTTATATGTTTGTTAGGTAGGTTGGAATTTTTTTGTTAACATGTATTAAAACCAAACGCAAAAAGAAAAAAAATAATTTTGTTTAAAAATTTAAAGATAGAGTTTAAGTTAGTGAGAGAAATTTTGCACAGTTTTTCATGATGAAAAAAGCAACCGAACACGGTACTTTACAAAGCTATCACGTAACAGGTTCGGGTTGCTGCCGAACAACTCCTAGCACGTCTCAGGCATATTTGAAAACCAATTGTTTATACAGGCATGAAAATTTACACTTAGATACTTTTTCACAAATAAAGAAATACGACTGTTACCGATTTCGAAAATGTGGACTGGTTCGGGTTGCTGCCGAACAACTCCTAGCACGTCTCCGGCATTTTTTAAAACCAATTGTGTTACAGACCTGAAAATCTACACTTAGATACTCTTTTACAAATAAAGAAATACGACTGTTACCGATTTCGAAAATGTGGACTGGTTCGGGTTGCTGCCGAACAACTCCTAACACCTCTCAGGCATATTTGAAAAATAATTGTATTACAGGCATGAAAATGTACAATTATATACTCTTTCACCAATAAAGAAATACGACTCCTACAGATTTAAAAAATTTGGACTGGTTCGTGTTGCTGCTGAACAACTCCTAGCAAGTCTCAGGCATATTTCGAAAACCAATTGTATTACTGGCATGAAAATTTACATTTAGATACTGTTTCACAAATAAAGAAATACGACTGTTACCGATTTCAAAAATTTGGACTGGTTCGGGTTGTTGCCGAACAACTTCTAGCACCTCTCAGGCATATTTTAAACCCAATTGTATTACAGGCATGAAAATTTAAACTTAGATACTCTTTTACAAATAAAGAAATACGCTTTCTACCGATTTCAAAAATTTGGACTGGTTCGGGTTGCTGCCGAACAAAACCTAGCACGTCTCAGGCATATTTCAAAAACCAATTGTGTTATAGACAGAAGAGTTTACACTTATATACTCTTTCTGAAATTATAATACCCGGTTTCACTTAAAATTAAAAAGTATAAAATAAAATAATAATGTAAAAATAAAAATTTTTAAAATATACTTTTATCGAAACCAAACTAGCACCCTGAAAAGTAAAAAATAAAACTAGTGGTGGATGTTGAGCATCTAGAACTACTATAAGATAAAACACAAAAGTATATAATGAATTTTGCCGGAATATTGTTAAAGAAGAACAAATCGAATTTGTGAATAATTTCTGCTACTTGGGAAGTATAATAGCAACTAGTGATGGGGCTCACGAAGATGTAGAAAATAGATTAAAGAAAGCAAGAGCAGCATTTGGGAGATTGCAATCGATATGTGGGAACAGCCAAATATCCAGAGCAACTAAACTAAAAATATTCTGGTTTTGTGTAAAATCAATCCTGACATACGGCAGTGAAACTTGGTTAACATCAAAAATTATCAACCAGAAGTTACAAGAATCCATTAATAAATGTCTAAGGATAATATGCCGAATATTCTGGCCAAATACAATAAGCAAAAGGGACCTCTGAATACTCACCGGCAAAGAACCCATAGCGAAACAAATTAGAAGAAGGAAATGGAGATGGATAGATAGGCCACACTCTCAGAAAGCTATCAAACAACATCGCTCGAGTGAGCTTAGAATGGAACCCACAAGGCCCCAGAAGACCCGGTCGCCCAAAGAACACCTGGCGGAGGACCATAAAACAAGACCTTGTAAAGACAAACATAACGGAACAAGTTAAATGAGCAGCTAGAAATCGAGTACGATGGAAATGTCAAGTGAAAGCGCTATGCTTCCAAGAGGAGTGAGGAAAAAAAAACACTATTTTCAAAACCTTCCAATGAATGATGACGAGAATTTTTTTTCTTATGTTGACATGGTGAGTAAACTAATATGGCAAATTTTGGTGTTTCACTCTAGTCTTTAATGTTTTAGTTTTCAAACTAAGCGTACAACATCAAATCATTAGATTAGAATTACTGGTTTGTAATATTGAAATATGAGTAATGTTGTATTTGTATGCGATTGTTTCTTTAATATCAATTTAGTTGCAGTAGGTATCTATCTATACATATAGTAATAATTTTCAACGTTTGTTCATTTTTTTACATTAGTTTGATGGTAATTTTCATTCTTTTCATTTTTTTTTTATTTTTTCAATTTTGCTTTATTTAAAAGAAAAAACATATTTTCTAATTACACAAACTGTTTAAAAAACTGTAAAAATATTATAAAAAACTAACATTAATAATATCATATCAAATTCAATCCAACAAAAATGTCAAACACTTTATTTTTTCTACGCATCATTTTTTAATTTACAACCATATTACATCTATGTGTACACAAAATCTGATCTCCATAATTAAATCCAAAAAGATATTGTACATAATATTGTAGATACCATACCTACATAGTATATATATATATATAAGTATATAAATACTTATGTACATATACATTTTTCTTTAAGAAGAAAAACACATAAATTAATTAGAAAGATCATAAAGTGAAGTTAACATTATATGAAAATATATGTACATATTATTACATAAATACATATGTTGTATCAGCACAGTTGTATATTATAATGATGCATATAAAAAAGGTCCTAAGGAGATTTTTATAGTAAATGATCCAAAAAAAACATAAATAAATAAAAAACAGTTTGCATTTTAAAATTTGAAAAATGTCAATTGAAATTTCTATAGGATATTTTTTTTAATTTTCATGTTGAAATTATAAAAATTTAAGTCAAACGACGTCCATAACAACAATTTCAGTTGAAACTATAATTTCGAACATTTTTTTTTGGTCATGTCTTCTTTTTAATACACTGCTTTAAGTTTACTACAACTATCAGCTGTGTTCTTTTCATCCGGTTCACGGTCTAAACCCACTCAAAACCCAGGCATTTATCTGGTTTTCATACAGGTCTCAAATATTTAGAAATTATATTTATCACGAATGACAGTTGCCTAGTTTTTAAATAGAAATTTTTGATAATTTAATTAACAGGTTTGCCAACTTAAAAAAATTATCCATATAATTAACCTACATCGTCCTTTTGAATTTCATAAAACCTTAAACCGTATGAAAAGAACACAGCTTTCTCAACTACTATACTTACAAAGATCTTGAGTACAATACTGGAGTACAGTTGATATGTACCTTAATTTACTTGAAATTCTGCATCCCCTGAATTCCAGTTCGTTTCTGATATATTAAAGCGCAAATGAATTAGGATGAATTTGATTTTCAGTTTTATTTTATGTGATGATGGCTTTGTACAATGCCAATTTATACTTTAAATATATATTTTTAGCCTTTCTCAAATATGTATTTATATATTTAGAGCTGGCCCCAGTTCTGGATAAATTTTTTTTTAGATTTGTAAGTTAAGTTCTCCGAATTGTATATGATTAATCATTCATTTTAATTTTGATTTAGCTAAAACTAAAAAAAACTTAAGAAACTATGACTTAAAAAGTGAACGGTACAAAAAAGCTAGATAAGCACAGCCTGTCAATGACCAATAACTTATTATTTGAATTATGTTGCTGTCCCAATGGCCAGAACAACACAATTTACGCATTGCTTTGTTAATATGGCACCACGAATTTTGAATAGACTACCAGTTCACATCAGAAGTGAACGAAATCTGTCCTCATTTCTTAGACAGTTGAAAATCTGGCTATTTCAGTTCGATCACTCTCAAATTGAATCACTATTTGATGGTGGAAATTTGTATTAAATAAGCGTTTTGTATATGCATTATAATTAAATGTGGTTTTCTCTTCATACTTCAATTATACTACATTCTTTAGTTTTGCTTGAACTTATAGTGTACTTGTAAATTTTTTACTTCAATATTATGCTTTTCATACGTTTTTTATTTGTTATTTCTTTTTTCTTCACATTTTTTGATACATTGTTTACACTCTTTTTAATTTTATTTTTAATTTTATTTTTTTTTTTTAAATTAATTTGTCTAATCTTAACGCTGAAAACACAATCACGACGAATGACGAATGACGAACGACCAAAATTCGCCATTAGAGACACAATCACGACGAATATTCGCGATGAATAATTTGCTTTTTTGAGATACTTCAAATAAAACAAAAACAGAATAAATAAATGGTTGTTATTATTTCAAATTGATATTATTTTAAAAAATAAAATAAATAAATTGTTGTTATTATTCAGATTGATATTTATTTTTAAAAATAAGAATAAATAACTTATATTTATTGATGATAATTATTGTTGTTCTTCTTGTTGATGTTGAATATATTATTATCTTACAAGATTTTAAGTTATATAAATGTGCTATTTGGTACACTCTTATTATTATACTTTGTCGCTTAGTTACCTACTGTTCTTTTTCAAATAATAAATAAAAAAAATAAAATACTTAGGAGAGAAATAGAAAAGCCAATTGTTGATACAAATTATTTATTATTTATTTCATTACTAAATAATAAAAATTTAAAATTGAATTCAAAAGCTAAAAAAAAATATATTAATCAATTAGAACTTTCTTGTATAAATTTAAATCTTATTATTATTTTAAAAAGCTTATACTATTTAGTAATTATAATCAATTCAAATACTTTAAAGCTTTAGTTTTATAATAGTAGTTGCATCATAAAAACCGTCAGAACTGGTATCAAATCAATGGATCTATTATCTATTGTAGATTCCTTACAATCATTTAAAGTCTGCGATGCATAAAGTCTATCTTGATTATCGACTAATAATAACATGATTATTTTTAAATGTAATTTGTCCGGATGAATGAATAGTTTTTTAATACATTTAATTATATCGCCATTTACAATTGTATCACTAAAAACAATTTTGTATTATTTATATATACATATATAATTGTAAATTGATTTTAATTTTATATTTTACCATAAATCTTTTATAAGCATCTTTAATGATTTGATTATTAAATGGAAAACAAATAAAGTGTGTTGGAAGTGTTTTTATTTTTGATGACAAAACAACTAAATCTAATTTTCAGCATGCATATTTAACATTATTCCCGGTTTTTCCTATTGTAATCAAAACAAAACGAATTGGTTAATTAATTAAGAAATATAAATAGAATTTGCAATAACAGTAATATGTCCCTGTGCTTCTTGTTTTAGTACGATTATGCGAGAGTTTTTCAGATTCAATTCTTTTTTTTGTCCTTTTGTTCCAATTATATGTGAAAAAAACATACTACTTACATACAAATTTAAAGATATCATTTTTTTCATATAATTATGTACAATTTTTTTAACTTTACCTTGATAAATGAAATTAGGTCTCATATTGGCCACTTTTAAAAAAAAATTCTCTATCATCTTTATTGTAAAGATCTGGAAGAATGTATTTTTATTTAGCCATTCAAAATATTTTTGTATTCACATGTATTCACCTTCTTCTACATACATAACCCTTGTATTATTGGTTACTTTTATTTGAGTTCAATTTTATAAAATTGTCGGCAAGAAGTTAGTATATAACATCGTTTGTTAATCCAAATCAACTCAGGTTTGAGCACATCCATCTTAATACTCTTATTCCAAACCAAAATGAAGAATATAAATAAAAATACGTATCTAATCTAAATTTTATGTAACCTATATTTTATTTATATTTTCAACTGACAACAACAAAAACAAGGAAATGACATCAAGTAAAACCAATTTATGTTGGTATTACTGAATGTAATTCGCATTCGTCGACCAGTAAAATAGAAGTAGATCTATTTTTTGAACGCGAAATTTTGGTCATTCGTCACGATTTACATATAATCTCATGTATTTGAATGCAAAAAATTCGTCATTCGTCGTGATTGTGTTTTCGACATAATGTGTAAACTTTTGATTTTAGTACCCCGCTAAAACATTTATATTTATATCTTTTTTTCATTTATGTTTGTTTCATTCAACACGTATTCTTTTGAATATATTCGAATGATCCTACTTATTTTCTTACATATATAAAGTTTTGTTATTTTTAAGCAAACTTAAGTTGTTTGTCTCCTTTGTAAAATTTAAAATAAAATTTATGGAGGTCGAATTCTTCGGAAATTTTTGCCCATTCTTATTGAATAAACTGTTTTAGATCATTCTGGTTTTTGGTTGCCTATGTGCCACTTTCTTTTTTATAAATGTCCACAAATCAATGGGACTCAATTCAATTCACGATCTTGGAAAGGTGTCTCAATTATATGAGGAATATTATAAAGAAACCAGCTTCGCACTATATATGACTTATGTTTTGGATCATTATCGTGGTAGAATTTATAAGATCTTGTTATTCCAAATATGTTTATACTTTTAGTTTACTTGTTTTTAAAAATGTATAAATATTTATAATGGTTCATATTACCATCTATAAAAACTAAAACCCCATAACGCCCTGACTTGAAATACTCCACAAAACCATAAAAAATTATTGTATTATATTTATAGACATTTTCATAAACTCAATACTGCAAAACAATAACGTGATGTATATTCAGTTCTAAAAAAATTGCTGCTGTTTTGGATTTGCAGTATTGCCTTTTTGAAATAATAATTTAGTTCTATAACCGAATAACAAATTATTTCGGTTCCACACATTTGTTTTCTTGTAATATTTGATTTTCATTTTCCCCTCCAAGTAATTCCCTAAATAATTCCCTAAGTAATTCCCTAAATAAAATTTAAAAAATGTAATACGAATTTTTATTAAAAAATAAGTTTTCTTACATCAATGCGCTTTCTATTTCATCGGACATTTCAAAAAAACTAAGCCAAGCAAAACATAGTTCAAAAGAATTTACTGCGCTTGCTGTGATAATTTCGCTATTTCTTTTATGAATTTGAAAAGCTTACGAACAAGATTGCTGTGCATTATCCAGTACTCTTCTCCAAACTCTATTTGGACCATCATTATAAAATAGCACTGCTTTTGTTTCATCAAAAAAAATTATATCTTCCCAATACTCATAAGACTTAAGAAGGTTGCTTCCGGCGAATAGAAGTCTTTTTTTAACATTAATTTCAGATAATAATGTCTATTTTCTTGCTATTCTTTAACTGTATTTATTTTTTAATAAAATATCTCTGACAGTTCCATAACTGATATACACTCTGAATACTTCCTATTTCATTTCTTTCCCCAAAAATTTCAATGATTTTCGTCGATTACTCATAATATTTTAAATTATTTTTCTTTCATTTCTTTGCGAATAATTTTTGAGTCTGTTTTTAGATGATTTCAAATTTATTCTGCTCTCCTTCTCAGCACGATTTATTACCTCTTGCATACTTTTTCTATTATAATTCACATACACCAATTCTACAATATTTTCTTCAGTTCTTTTGCCAGGAATTTTCGAGAATTTCAATTAACTATTTCGGTACACCAAATTTATAATTGTTACTAACAAATTTCAATGTTAAAATGCATATAGGTATACATACTTTAAAATCCAAATATGTACTACTAGATTATGAAAATTCATTTTTATATGCGACATCGCCTATTTAGATTACTTAATTCAGAAGTATGTAATAGATTTTTGCAAATAATTATTTAACAGCTCATTTAGTTGAACTTTTCGTTTATTTATGAGCATCGAAAAATTTATTTGTAATTATTGTAGTTAAAAATATTAACTACAAGTTGAAAATTTTAAATAAAAAGCAAAAAAATTGCATTTGCTTTTTATTTTACATTTGAAATTTACTTAGATTTTTCTATATTTTGCAAACAATTAATTTACATACCATACTGTATATAGAAATATAAAATTGTTAATATTGACATTATAAACGTCATACTTAATTTGAATTTACTTTTGATGTACAAATTATAGTTGAATAAAAAAATAACAAAAACAAAATAAAGAAACCAATTTTTTCTTGTTATGGGCTATTAGTGACACTTAGAAACGATTAAAACTGACACCGAACTCTTGTTGGAAATCAAATTTATTGCATCATTTTAAACGCGCGGGATCAACATTCATTTGGGTAATCATTATAAAATAATTTCCTTTAATTTTAATATTATGATATTATTATCACTAATTCTTATAGTTTTGTTGTTGTGGGATTTTTATGTCAACTTCTGTATATTAATATTAAATGAATATTTTTATGTTGTATCCTATCAACTATACCCTGCAAAATCATTTACAGGTGTTGTCGGTCTTTTTCAAATTAAATTTGTGTATTTATTTACAGTTTGTTTGATTTTTTATTCTTTAAAAAAAATATTTTCTCATCTTGATCATCACAACTTAAAAATAAAATTAAAAAAACGTAAAAAAAGCAACAAATTTTCTTTAATTATGTTTGGGATAATAATCAAGTAAACAAGAAAAACAAAATATTTTGTTAAAGGATTTTCATGTAATACATACATATATATGTACTGTAAACTTAAAAGTATTTTTTAGTTGGCGCCACTTCATAAAGGAAGTCCTTTTTGATCTTTATAAGTTATATATTTTTAATTTAAATTAACTAAATATAATATTTGAAACAACAGAATATTATTTAACACATTCCATTTTGTAAAGAAAAACATACAAAATATTTTTGTTTTGTGTTTCTTTTTTTTTTTTTGTTTGTTTAAAGGAAATTGACTTATCTTTAGGAGATAATTACTTAAATATTTCTTTATTAATACTAAATTTAAATGATATTTTAAATTTTATGTATATAAGACGATTAAAGAATAGATTCTTTGTTGGCGCCACTTCTTAAATATTGTTCTTAATAGGTTAATTATAAGCTAATAAATCAAAATCTGTATGCATATTGAAATTTATTTAATCAATGAAATTTAAATTTACATATTTTCATCTTTTTTCAAATTATTTGGAATTATCAAAAATTTCTAGTTCCAACTTACATATATATGATGCAATATTTTGGGAAAAAATTGAAACAATTCTTAAACCAAAATTAAATTTTAATTAAGGGGTCCTTGATGCACATATATAAAACTAAAAGAATTTTATGTATATTGAGTATTGCAGAAAAACAAAAAACAAAAGAATTTCTAAATTACTTTTATATTTGTCCAAGACTTGAGATCTAACGTCATACTATGTAGGTATGAGAAATGCAAACTATGACAAAACTTATTGTAATTTGAAATGCCCGTTCCAGATTTTCAGAAACAATTGTTGATCCTTTTCCCAAAATTTTGAAATAAATTTTTAAATCATACATGATAAGGTTCCATCGAATCATACAAAAAAATTTTATTGGGTAGGTCGAATATTGGGTAGAACGTCAATTCTTTTATTAGGTTTTGTACCAAAATTATAGATATAAACAAATTCAATAGTTTTTGAAAAAATGGTAATACTTTTATAAATATTTACAAAAAACTTAATGCTAAAATACCAAAAGCGTTATTAATTTTTTTTACTCTTAAAATATATAGAAAATATTTAAAAAAAAACAAAAAAAAAATGCAACGATTTAGCTTAGCGAGGTCTATAAATTACGTGCTTTTTTCCTAACAATTTTTGCATGCAAATGCAATGCACGCAATCGTCTTTGCAAGTCGGCGTATCACACCAGAACATATGAAGCTCTTAAATTATGTTTCTAGTCACAGAAATCACATCTTTTTTTGTTTGTGTCAATTTATTTTGTTAAACGGTATAAGAGTAACAAGGTCTAGATAGCTCTGGAAGCCCTAAAAAACAAGTTACGCTTGAAGTGCACATGTCCGTTTGTGCAAAACAGCAAAACCGCTTACCGCTTTTTATTTTTTGAAATTTTTTATTCATTAATTGTCTCTGAGAATTGGTAGACGACTATATAGCAAATATACACAATACAAATCTACAATTATAAATTAATAATAGACAAGCATTTAATGAACTGCGCAGTAAACATTTTCTCATTTTGATTTTGTGTTGATGCTGTAAAGACCTCTGCCAAGTGGTCAGCAAAGATCTTAGGTTGTCCTGGTTATCGACCCAGCCACCAGCTTGTGTTTTCAACGGTGGATCTTGCACCTGTAGTCTATTTATTCGTTTAGCTGCTTTCTAAAGCGAGCAGACAGTATAAGCATCGACTGATAAATTATTTAAAAATTTGTTAAATGAATTATTTTTCATATTTCTGATTTGGTGTTTAAGTTGATTACTTAGGCGATTAAATATAACTTTATCACCTGGGCACCTCGTTGATTGCAATTTTCTTCGTGCTCTTCTCTTCTCCATAACTAGTGCTCTTATTTCTGGAGAATGGCTTACTGTAGAATGATATTTCGAGACAAAAGATGGTGTGATTTCATGCTTGCAAAAAACTACAATGAATTGCTCAACTTCTATATCAATTTGGTTTCTTGATCCAACGGATCCTATAGTAAGTGTTACATATACAAACGTAGTTTAAGTATTTTACTACATGTAAACATAGTTTAAGAAATGATCATTATAACAGTAGTCTTAAGTTGTACAGTTGAAATAAAGAAGAACACGATATAACATGGCGCAGCGGCAGAGACGAATATATAAAAAAAAAAAATAATAATTTTCTAAATTTACAAAGTTGAATATTATAAAATAAATTTAAAAAAAAAAGAATTTCAATTAACTATTTAATGGAATTGAAAACAAAATAAATAAAGTTACTAAATTGGAAAAAATTAAAAACCACGTGACCGACCAAGGAAAATTCAATATATTATGTTGAAAAGGAAAGAATGGAGTTTTTTAAAAAAAATGAGGATTTAAAACTGGACGGGAACTTGTCGGAAAATTGTCGAGTTTTTAAACAAAGCTGGGAACAATTTGCAGCAGCAATAAAATTTAACAAAAAAGAAAATGGACCTAAGATTGGAATATTTTTGAACGCGGCAGGTGTCCAGGCCACGGATGTATTCCATACATCACTAAATCTAACAGAAGCTAAAAAGAAGGAATTTCAAAAGGTGTTTAAAGCTTTTGAAGATTTTTGTCTTCCAAAGAAAAGTCAAAGGTATGAAAGCTCTGTCTTTTGGACCAGAGAGCAGCATCCAGCAGAAAAATTTGATACGTTCTTAATGGATATAAAGCAATTAGTAAAAACATTTGGTTATGCTGATTTAGAGGATAGGATGCTAAGAGATAGAATTGCGTTAGGAGTAGTTAATAAAAAGTTACAAAAACGAATGTTAGAGACAATAGAAATGGCACGTGCTGATGAAATTACTAATCTATACAATCTAAGAACCTTCAATTAAGAAAAGATGAGTCAACGATAACATCCGAAGTTTGTGCAATAGAAAAAAGAAATTTAAGTGATGGTAAGTCGTATGTTGAAAATAATAAATATGGCTATAATAAAAATAATAATAAGAATTATGTGAAATTTGACAAAAATAATAAAGATAAACAAATTAGATGTAAATTTTGTGGTGAAAACCATACTTATGGTAAATGCCCAGCTTTTGGGTAATCATGCAAAAAATGTGGCAAAAATAATTATTTTGCAATTTGTTGTACATCTAGAAGAGGAGGAATTTTTTTATATAGATAGTATTAATTCTAGTTTCCAATCAAATAGAGTCTGGTTTGCAAATATATTAGTAAATAAAAATATTATTAAATTTATATTAGATACAGGCGCGGAAATTAATGTTTTGCCGGTTTCTTTTTTGAAATTTTTTGAAGATGTAAAAATAAAAACAACTGATTTGAGATTAGTGGCTTAAGGTGGTAGCAAATTGGATCTGATGGATGAAATTGAGCTTGAATGCTGTATTAAAAAAGAAATTAGTGTTGAAAAATTTGTTATAATTAAAGGTGATTCCTTACCAATCTTAGGTTTGAATAGTTGTTTAAGACTGAAATTAGTTAATAGGCTTGATGAGATAGAGTTAAGTAAAGAAAAGGTTTTAACTAAATATAAAGATAATTTTATCGGATTAGGTTGTTTTGTTAACAATTTTAAAAATGGAATTGGATAGATTACAAAGCCAAAAAATAATAGAGAAAATTGATAAACCATCGGACTGGGTTTCTAATCTAGTTATCGTGGAAAAATCGAATGGGAAAATCAGAGTTTGCTTAGATCCGCAAAATTTAAATAAAAATATTAATGATGAGTGTTTTCTAATTCCTAAATTTGAGAAAATAATTGTAAAAATCTCTGGAAAAAAATATTTCAGTGTGTTAGAAAATTACGGAAGGATTTTTTCAAATTAAATTAGACGAAAAATCAAGTAATCTGTGTAGATTTAATTCGCCGTATGGATGCTATAGATTTTGTAGATTACCATTTGGAGTTAAGATAGCTCCGAAAGCTTAAAACTATAATGAGAAAAATTTCGAAGGTATAGAGGGTATAGTTATCTATATTGATGACATTTTCATATTTGCTGATACAATTGAGCAGCATGACAGAATTTTAAATGAAATAATGGAAAGAGCAAAGAAAACTAATGTTAAATTTAACAAAAAAAACTTCAGTTTTTTCAAAGTCAGATTAAATTTTTAGGGCATATTATTTCAGAACAGGGGGTTTCATTTGATCCTGATAGAATACGAGCAATAGAGAATATTAGTGTTCCTAAAAACAAAAAATATGTACAAAAACTGTTGAGGATGGTAAATTATTTGCGGAAAGCTATACCGGATTTGGCTGAAAATTCCACTCCAATACGAGAATTATTAAGAAAGAATATACTTTTTGAATGGCTCCCAATACATACAAACTGCTTAAATGAGATTAAAAAATTAATTATAGAATCTCCAAAATTAAAACCGTTTAACCCAAACCTGGATATTACTATACAAACTGATGCTTGCAAAAGTGGAGTCGGATGTTTCTTATTACAACAAGGGTTTCCAATTTCGTTCGCATCAAAAAGTTTATCAGATTTAGAAATAGAATACTCTCAGATGTACAAAGAAATGTTGGCAATTTGCTTCGCGTGTGAAAAATTTCACAACTGGGTTTACGGAAGAACTTTTACCGTTCAAACTGATCATAAGCCATTGCAAGGAATTATGAATAAAACAGTTAATAAAATCCCTTCTGGTAGGTGGCAAAGGATGAAAATAAAATTATGAAAATACAAATTAAAATTAGAGTACTTACCGGGAAAATTTATGTTAATAGCTGATTTGCTATCTAGGTTTTATAAAAAAGGAAATAATGATCCTACAGTCATTGATTTAGATGGCTTAGTTCACTCGATAAATGTGTCGGATGAAAAGATAATAAAAATTCAAACTGAAAAAGACAAAGATCCAATCTTGTAAACTTAAAGAAAATTATAAAAGAAAGAAAATTTTTTTGGTATGGATTATTTTTCAAAATATATTGAAGTCATTAACATAAATGGTAAAACAGCCAATTCGGTTATTGGGGCCTTAAAACCAATTTTTGCAACATTTGGATTGCCCAAAGAGATAATTTCGGACAATTTTCCGTTCGGAAGTTTTAAATTTAGAAGTTTTGCTCAAGAATTAGATATTAAGATCACTACAAGCAGCCCATTGTATCCTCAGTCAAATGGTTTATCGGAAAGGGCAGTGCGAATAGCGAAAAATATTTTAAAAAAAGCTGATAAGGATTGGCTTTCGCTGTTAGAGTATAGAAATACACCAATAAAACACTTAGATTTATCGCCAAGTCAAATGATCTTTGGTAGGAAAACGAGATCATTGCTACCTGAAAACCAGAGTCATTTTAATATTAAAACATTTCCTAATATAAAAGATAATTTTGAACTTAAAAGAAAGAAATCAGCTCAATATTATAATCGAAATGTACAAAAAGAATAACAATTTGAGAAAAATGAGAAATGCTGCCTAAGAAATGGTAATATTTGGTTAGAGGCTATAATAATTGATAAAGATTCGGCACCTAGGTCATACTGGGTTAAAACTCTAAATAGTGGGTTTTTAGAAGAAGTAGGTACACATTTTTAGCTTAAAATTAATCAAAATATATTAACAGAATAATTTAAATGGAACAAATATATCACAAAACTAATTGGATTAAAGTAAAATTATCATAATTGGAATAAAAACTAAGTTGTAAAATAAAACAAAACAAAAAAGGGAAGAACAATAGGAAATAAAGTTTGTTATGAAAAATTAGTATATTATATAAACAACATAATGCATTATAATAACTGTAAAATTTTCATTATTCACAAGTTTCATTATTCACAAGTTGTGAATAATGATATTAACTTTAATATCAATAATTATTCGCTTGTGCCACTTTTTATACCCCATAGAGGGATTGCTTTGTATATACGAAATGATGTAGCTTATAAGACTCTTCAAAATTTTGAGTGCTCCAATCCAATTTATCAATATAATTGGATGAAAATACACGCCGATAAGCACATCATTCACTTCTGTTTTATTTACAGATCGCCTCAAGCGAATCAGCTAGAAACTGATATGCTTATAGAAAGACTATCCAACCAGATAAACTCAATTCTGGAAACCAATCCCGAGTCTGAGATTATTCTGGCGGGAGACTTCAATATTCATAACAGAGACTGGCTTAATTTTTCTAGTCACAACAGTCCCGAAGGCAAACAAGTTGAACTTTTTTCCAATTTTTTCAACCTTTCTCAACTTGTCAAAAGCCCTACGAGGATACCAGACCGACGCGACCAGAACGGACACCTCCTGGATTTATTCCTAACTACCCATCCAGAGAAATATTCAATCTCTGTAAACTCTCCGCTAGGTGGTTCCGACCACTGTCTTGTAAGCACAAGCTTCGAAGTAGGCACAACAACCAGTTCTTCTAATTCTCCCAAAAGACTAGTTTGGCATTATCACCAAGCTGACTGGGAAGGCTTCAACAACTTTTTAAATGCATCGAACTGGTCGTTGTGTTTCCAATATAAAAATGTCGACTTTGCTGCAGAGGTGATTACCAAGAGGATTCTATTAGGAATGAAAACTTTCATTCCAAATAGCCTTAGAAGTATAAAACGAAATCCCTCAGGTTGGTTCAACGACCTCTGCAGCAAAGCTCTGAAATCCAAAGAAGAAGCTTACAAAAAATACAAGAACAATAAAACAGTCAATACGTATGAGAGTTATAAAGTGGTTAGGAATAAATGTAAAAAAATTATCAATCAGCAAAAATTCCTGCATAACCAAAGATTGAGACGAGAAATCTTTGATCTCCCCAACAACAGCAGGTCTTTCTGGACATTTGCTAAAAATGTTAGGCAAAATTTTTGCAAGTCTTCGTTTCCACCTATGATTGATAATAATAGTACTATTATATCAGATTCTGTTGGAAAGGCTAATCTCTTCGCAAAATTATTTGCAGCTAATTCCACACTCCCTCCTACAGCCCAAAATCCTTCATCAATCCCTGTTCTAAATTATTCCTTCGGAAGGATCTACTTTAGAACAAGAGCTGTAGCAAAAGTCTTGAAGAATCTCGATATAAAAAAATCTACCGGTCCTGATGGTATACCTGCAATTGTGCTGCGACACATTGCCTTCGCTATTTCTAAACCTCTGCGCAACTTATTCCATTTGTCCTTTTCGTCAGGAACTTACCCGTCCTATTGGAAAGTTGCCCAAGTTTATCCTATTCCTAAAAAAGGTGACAAAAGCAATCCTTCAAACTATAGGCCCATAGCTATTACTTCCATTATTTCAAAAACGATGGAAATCTTAATTAATCATAAGCTGAAGAAATATCTTGACAGTAGAGGTATAATTCATGATAGCCAATACGGCTTTCGAGCCCAACGTTCCACCGGTGATCTCATGACATGCCTCTGCGAGAAGCTCAACACCAGCCTGCATCAATCTGGTGAAGCTACTGTTGTAGCTCTGGATATATCTAAGGCTTTTGATCGAGTTTGTCATTCTGCTCTTAAAGCAAAATGCAACGCTATAGGCCTTGGTTCAACCTTTTCTAAATGGATTGAAAGTTTTCTTTTAAATCGATCTATCATAGTTTCAGTTGACGGTTCTTTTTCCGACCAACTTCAAATCAATGCTGGTGTTCCACAAGGCTCTGTCCTTTCCCCCACCCTATTTCTCATTTTCATTAATGACCTTCTCAAATTAACTTTCAATCCAATCCATAGTTTTGCTGATGACAGCACTCTAGTAGCATCATATGATTTTCTAAAACAAACTAATGCTACAGCTTCCGCAGTCACCTCCAAAAGAACAATGATGGCCGGCGCGCTCAATCACGACCTTGCCAAAATTGTCGACTGGGGTAAAGCTAACAGAGTCGAGTTTAACACTTCAAAAACTCAAAGCTGTTTTGTTAGTAACAAGCTAACAACATTCGAACCAATTCTCCGGCTTCAAAATGAAGGTATCCAGCGACTCAAAGATCTGAACATTCTCGGAATGCGAGTGAATCAAAATATGCACTGGAATGAGCATATTTTCGATATTGCGAAAAGCGCCGCAAAATGTTTAGGATTTTTGAGCCGCTGCAAAACTTATTTTTCATCTCGAGACCTTTTAAAAATCTATAAAGCATATATACGACCCAAGCTCGAGTATAACTCACATTTATGGGAAGGTGCACCAAAAACCGCTTTAAATTTTTTGGACAAAGTTCAAAACCGCGCCATTCGTCTTATAGGCGACATAAATGTGACCTCATCCCTTATACCACTTGGTCATCGTCGTATTGTTGGAGCACTTACTCTATTTTATAGATATCTGCTTGGTGTTGGCACTTGTTCCGAGGAATTAAAATCACTTCTTCCTCCTCTTAAGCAATTCAATCGCACAACACGAGAGGCATCAAGTGCCCACCCTTTCACAGTGGAAATTCCGAGATGGTTTAAGTCCGGCTATGGAAATTCTTTTATAGTAAGAACATCCCGATTGTGGAACCGCGTCCCAATCGAAGCATTCCCAATGAGAGAAGGATTTTTTATTTATGACTTACAGAGGTTTAAGACGAATATTAACAACATTGTTCGCTCTTTCCCACAAAACTTTTCTTCTTCCTTTTTCTTTCCTTTCCTCTAACTATCCTTTCCTTTTTCAAATAGTCAACGGTACGCAAGTACTTAAAGGTTCAAAACCTAAGTTTTGGCTATAATATAAAAAAAAAAAAAAAAAAAAAAAAAAAAAAAAAAATTGAATTAAAAAACTATATGTAAAATGAATTTTTGAAATATATGAATATACCTATATATCGAATAGATTAAAATTTGAAATTTTTACAAAAGGGAGATGTTACATATGTAAACGTAGTTTAAGTAGATTACTATATGTAAACGTAGTAGTATTTTACTACATGTAAACATAGTTTAGGAGATGATCATTATAACAGTATTAGTCTTAAGTTGTACAGTTGAAATAGAGAAGAGCACGATATAACATTAAGAAATTGCTCGTATTCCTCTAAACATATCCCAATCAGTTCTCTTGTTTGTAAATCTTGGGAGCTTTTCTTTGTGTTCTACTTTTCCGCTTAGAACCATGATCACTGGAGTATTGTTAGACGATAGACCATCATTACTCACGGCATATATGTGGTTTCTATTTATTCCCTTTGTTATAAAAAAAAATCAATCAAATCAGGTATTTTCGCTGGGTCAGTAGGCCAGCAGGTTGTGGCACCGGACTAAATACGTTTACACTTATGACTTTTTCCAGCTGGATACAGCTCTCTCCCTTTTGTTGTTGAAACCTCCTCGGATGATAAAATTGTTTCCAAGTATTTATTTATGAAGTCGACTCTAGTAGGTGAGTGTCTTGGTGGGCAATAGGTAGCCGAGATTTTGAACTCCATATTTCTGACCTTGATGCTAATTGTTGTAATTGCATCTTTGCATTTTCCATTTTCTGCTCCTCATGGTGGTGAATGCTGCTTTTTATCAGTATTGCTGTTCCTCCTCTTGCAATGTCATCTGGATGCGAAGTATGATAACAAACGTAATTAGGAATGTTAATATTAGTAGACTTCTTTGTGGATGTGTTTTAGAAATTAGACATAGATATATGTTTTGATGCTTCAGAAAAATTTCGAAGAAAAGTTTTAGAATGTGTTGGGAAACTCCATTTGCGTTCCACGCAGCAACTCTAAAGGTGTAGCTTTTTTTTTATGACAGCGCTGATTTTTTGTGGTTGTTTTTTATCGTTGCAATCTCGTCAGATAGTGTTTTTATAATTTCGTCTTGGTTTGTTAGTCTCTGTAGGATAAAGCTTAATATATCATTGACTGAACAATCATCTTCTCTAATGGAAGTTTTTCACTGGGTATTATACGATTTAGCATTTACATCTCACTGTACTGAATGAATACTGTTGTATTTCTTTTTTTGAAGAATATTATAATTACTCTTCTTTGCCTAAGTACGCATCTAAGTTGAAAAATTAAATAATATGATGAGACTTCTGTTGTTATTATGTTCTTCTATACTAATGTATATAATCATTTAAAAAAAAAAAATGTTATATACATATTGTACATTTATGTACATTTATGTACGTTCGTTGCGTGCACAGCACTCAGGCGGCTAAATCGACAAGGAAATTATTTAAAAATTTGTTTAATAAATTTGTAAAAAAAAATTAGTTAATTGAAATTTTATATAAAAATATAATTTATGGAATTTTTTTAAAAAATTATTCAAATACTATTTGTTATTAATTTCAGTTTCTTCTTCATATTTTTCTCTTTAAGAGCGTCACAAGAAATTTTTATTATAATACTTCTTATAAAATAAATAAAGCAAGTTTTCAAGTTTTTTTTTTTCAAAAATTTGTAAAATTTTTGTGTTAGATTAGAATATTCATAGTAGGTAAGCCGTGATTGCTAAGTTAACGTGATTACTAAAGTAAGTTTCACTACAAACATTCTTCAAACGTTTAAAAAAATTAAGACTTTATTTTTGTTTTAAAAAAGTGGCTGAAAGTTTTATTAAGACTACGAAAATAGTTGAAAAAGGTACAAAGATTTTTAATATTTTTTTTAAATATTTTCGTAGATTTAAATGTCTGAAAGAAAAACGAAAAGGTTGTCTGGAGCACAATATAAAAGAAAGCGAGAAGAAAAACAAAATGAATCTAAAAAATGTTTGGATCAATGTTTTTAGCAAAATCAGCAGAATTAGAAAATTCTTCCAGTAGCCATTTAAATATTGAATCTTTTTCAATTGAAAATGTAAATGAAATATCTGCGGAAAATGAGAATGAAAATAGTAGTAATAACTAAATGGAAAATAATTCTGTTACTGAGCTTTGCAATAACGCTGAAATTGATGAACCATATACTTCAATGTGCTTAGAATTAAGTGATCCAGCTTCTTGGCCTGCAAGGTTATTGATCGAAAAAGGACCGATTTAAAATGTGCAATCAATACATCCGAATAATGGAATGTGAAGATCATTTTCAAAAATTTATTTCTACAGAAAAATGTCTAATGGTGAAAATTTTAATCGTGAGTGGCTAATCTATTCGCCAAAAAATGATGCCATATTTTGCTTCTGTTGTAAAATATTTGGAAAACAAGAAATAAAACTAGTTATTGAAGGCTTTAATGATTGGCAACATACTTCTGAAAACTTATCTCGCCACGAAAAAACATCGCTGCATATTGAAAATTGCACCAAATGGAAAAATTTGGAATTAAATTTTAAAAAAAATGTACAATTGATAAGAATATGCAACGATACTATTACGCCGAGAAAAAACGATGGTATCAAATAGTCGAACGTATGTTATCTGTGATACTATTTCTTGCAGGACAGGGTTTAGCTTTTAGAGGCGGTCCAAACAAATTGTATGAAAAAATAATGGAATTTTTTTAAAATCAATTGAAATGATAGGGAAATTTGATGATAATGGCGGACCACATTAATCGTGTACAAAAATCAATCTTTTTAAAGAACCACATACCAGATTATATTGAAAACCGCTTCCGAAATGAAATAATTACTATCCTTGCAAACCAAGTTAGAAAATATATATTAACATCAATACAAGAGGCAACATATTTTTCAGTCATTTTCGACTGTACGCCGGATGTTGGACATGTTGAGCAAATCACAATGATTTTCAGGTATGTACATATTCAAAATGATGAAATTGAAATAAGAGAAAATTTCATTGGTTTTTCTGAAGCTGAAAAAAGTACTGGAGAATTTTTCATAAGTTCCTAATACAAAAATTAAAGAATCTAATATCAACTATATGCGTGGCCAGGGATACGATAATGGCTCCAATATGTTCGGATAATTATCCACGAGCTTTGTTTATGCCATGTAACGCGCATACATTAAATTTGGTCATTAATGATGCTTTTAAAGTTTTATTTGCAACAGTTGATTTTGTTAGTAATGCATCAGCAACATGCAATTTTTTTTCTAGTTCTTCATTTAGATGGCAAATTTAAAAAAAAAATGTAAAATTTTTAACAGTGAAGCAAGTTAGTGAAACTCGATGGGAAACAAGAATAAAAGCTAATAGACCATTGCGAAATGAATTAGGTGAAATTTATGACAGCCTAATAGATGTAGCTGAAAATAGTTCAACAGCAATATCTCGACATGAAACTGAATGTTTGGCAATGAAAATTAAATCTTATAAATTTATTTGTTCAACAATACTAGGGCATGAAATATTGGGGAAAGTAGATGTTATTAGTAAAATGATGTAGAAAGTTTCTTGGCAGTTCATGTGCTGAATCAATTAGTGAAGTTTTGAATTTTTTTAAAAATATCAGAAATGATGAAAGTTGCGAAAATTATTTGAAGCTTTCTGATGAACTGTGTGAAAAACTTGAAACTGAACCAAAATTTCCTGCTGAGGTTAGTCTACATCCCCGACGTCATCGTAAACCATTTCACTATGAAGGAGATGAAAATATTCAATTTAGTCCAAAAGAAAATTTCAAAATTAGTTTTTCCTATACAATACTAGATACAACTAGTTCATCGCTTACCACTCGATTTCAATCTTTATCACATTTTGAACAAACTTTTGGATTGCTAATTAAATTTATTGATATGGAGCATGAGGATATAAAAAAAAATGTTTCGATCTCCATAATAAATTTAAATATCGTGATGAATCATATGATATTAGTGGTGAAGAATTGTATGAAGAATTACTATCTTTGAAAATTATTATAAAAGATTCAACCCGAAGATTTATAAAAATATTTATATAAGCACAACTTGGCAAATTCTTTTCCAAATGTAGCTACAAGTTCAAAACTTTTGCCAACAATACCTGTATCTGTTGCATCTGGAGAGCAAAGTTTTTCGAAACTAAAGACAGTAACAAATTACTTGAGAACATCAATGACGCAAGAACGCCTCAGCAATCTTTCAGTTATCGCAATTGAAAATGAAATTGCTGGTTCTTTAAATATACATGAAGCGATTGAAGACTATGCTACGCAAAACTTTTTACAAATTTTATTATCTAATTAAAAATACTTATTTTTCTATTTTTTATCTTGGAAGCGGCCAAAACACATTGGCACTCAGGCACGGGCCTGCATACATTGACTAAAATACAAACAAAAAAAAAACAAAAACCAGAATAAAAATAAAATAAAATACGATTAACTCAAAAGCTGTCTAATTTTTTCATTCTACGTTAATTATCTATGTACCTACATATATACATAACATATAATTTCTGCTTTTATTTAATTATTTGCTTGAATATGACGTGTTATCTCAATTCTAAAATACCATCAAAAAATTAAAATTTTATAATCAAAATATCATTTGGAAAGCGTTTATTAAAAAATTAACAGCCCTAACATTTCCTTATTGTCAATTATGAATTTTGATTTTCTTGCTCTAAGTACATTTTCTAGAGAATGAAAAGAGATTTCAGTATCATATTTGTAAAATTTAATATAGTCGTAAATTTATCTTTTTTTATATATTATTTTTATTTTGTTATTTTATTGAAAAAAAAACTTTGTTTTTGGGAATTCTAAAAAAAATGTTCTATACGATTAAAAAACTTCTCAGATTTTTGAACTACAAATACCTATGACATTTCGTATATATCAGACGATCAGACACATAATTATGGTTTAAAATTGTAAAATCCGTGTTGTATGCGTTAAATTAATTAATATACCTACCGATTATAATTCTTTACAGTTTACAGCGATATAGATATGTATAAGTGTTGTAATGTAACATAATGGGAAATTATGGGGTATTTGATCAGAGCCCTGCATAACAAATTTCTAGTTATTCTTTTAAAGAAAAAAAGAACAAAAAAAGAAATAACAAAAGTTAACCTTTTTTGCACTATCGTTTGCTTTTTGCTTGTAAAATATATAATTACGAATTTGACTGTGGTTCACTTGAATTTGTTGTATATAGGTCATGGTCATCAATATGGTAACTATCAAAGCTTAATTTAACCATTTTTTTTAACGAATTCCTAATTTTTCGGCAGAGTGGCTTAACAAAATTATAAATATTGCAGATACAAAATGTTATTGATCCGTTGTCGCATAATTTTTACGATACATTTTATAAATTTATGTTTTTAGGATTCCGTTCTATCTCTTTTTGGCATTTTCATAATTTCATTTATTCCTTAACCCTCATAAATCAATAGATTCCGTTCAGATTTCTCGAATGTTCGATTATTGATTAATAAAAAAATAATCAACAGTTCAATTTCAATCTCATGTATAACATAATACAATTTCAATACCAAATTAGAATTTTTTTAAATCTTACATGCACATATTTAATAATATCAGTTAAAACAAATAATTTTTTTTAACCTTTAAATTAAAATTTTCAAATATTTCATATAAAATATTTTTTAATTTGAATCTAGGTCATCGAAATTATACATACCTATATAAAATATTATTAGAATAATTTAAATAATAATTGAAATTCCAATTATATTATAAAAACAATCTACACCTTTAATTATATCATTAAAAAATTAAATGTAAATTTAATTAAAAAATTTTAATTGTTAAAATTCATAATTCATGATAGATTTTAATTCTCTTCGTATTTGATATTTTTGAATAATTTTCTTTTAATAAAACTTCTGAAAATGACATCAATCTAAAATAATTAAAATCATAATAAATATCTCATTATTTAAAAATTCACTTAAATTTTTTTTTTGTTTAACTTTACAAAACGACACTAGCAGCGCATTGTTGACTGTTATTATTGCGTAGTTGTATTTCTATACATACATATATAAGTATATTCATTCTTATAAAATGTGCGCCTATTTTTTTGTTTTGTTCATTTTTAGTAGACAGACATTTTAAAAATTTAATTATAAATTAGTCAATTAAACTTTTAAAATTAGACCATTAGCATAGAACAAAATAATTTTTTGTAGTATTTTCTCTTATTTTTTGTATTTATTTTCATTAATATTTGTTCTTTTTTTATACTTTAATTAGATGTAAGAGAATATTAATTTAAATATGATTGGTAATAATAAAAATTTTATTTGTTTCTTTTTAAACAATTTTTTTTAGTTTCAAAATCATTTAAAATTAATGTTCTCATTAGGAAGATTGCAAAAATAAACTATATCAATTTTCCAAACCACACCCATTAATTAAAAATTTAAACAAACACACAAACAAAAAACAAACAATTTGAGAATAGGATGCAAAGAAAGATTCAAATAAAACAAATAGAAATGGTAGGCAATCGAGTAAACAAAATTATTTTTCTGAAGTCTAAAATGACTCCGCCCAGCAATTTAGAAAATTATTCTCTCGAAAATTGATATTTTTTTTGTTATATTTCTTACACTTACTGTGTAAAAGAAAAACACATAACACATGTGATATTTAAATGAAGATATTTAAATGATGTAGATATAAAAGTTCGAATTAATTAGAGCCCGAAAATGGTAATCGTAAACAAAAGTAATTTAATTCGAAAATGTATTTGATAGAAAATTAAATTTGAATATCTAACTTGAGCCTACTAATGGAATTTGTCACTTCATTAATTAAAAACATGCAAAGAAGAGTTAGATATAAAAATCAAAAACTAAAATTTAGAAACTGTAAATAATTTATTAACAAATATTACAGTTTCTAATAAACGATTGAGTTAAATTATGAAAAATAGATACGATAAATACAAAAAATAAAAAATAAAACTATTGCAGCCCAGTTATAAATTTTTTTTAATTATAAATTCAATTTCATAGTTTGTATCTGTATGAATGAATTTCTATATCATCATTTATCCTCTTCACTTCAAGTGCGAGTTTAGACCTTTGGCATAGCTCAGAGGTTTGGCTCTTGGATTGTACTTTAGTTTCAGTAATAATTATTTTCACAAAGTAATTGATTATTCTACTGTTGGTATTTTTGTAAGTCTCGCTGGTTGGCGCCACCTATTGTTTTATAGAAGAGATTTATAGGAACGTCCAAGCCGCCTTTTTTTTCTTGCAAATTTCAACTTTTGTATGTTACTCACTTCAAAAAATGAACCGGATAGAATTCACCTGGATGATTTTTTTTCACTTTTTTACTTTTACCAGAGCAAAAGAGTGAAAGTCTTTTAACACTCTTTCTTATGGTAAATATGAGAACTTTAATCAATAATGTTAAAAACTACCAATATTGATATTTAACATACTGGAATAAGAGAGTTAGAAAATTTATATTAACATAATTTCTTATCATTAACATAAGAAAAAAAGAGACAACTATACTCAAAACTAAGGAACATTTTTTAAATGTTGCTTAACATTTTTTCTTGTATAGTAATGGTGGATTTCCTCTTCATGGACGAACGTTCGGGTACAATTTTATTTTACACTATAATTGAAACACAAATTCATTAAAGAAAATTTTATGATTTCCTCTCAATGTGCGAAGGACTGTCATTTGTTATGTAGTCAAAAATGGTTGACGTTTGAAAACCTCACCTTAAGTGAAACTTGCGAATTGCGATACCGATTTATTCCTCAGACGGGTGAAAAATGAAGTGAAAAAAGGTAAAGTGAAAAAACAAAGTGAATGTTGCGATAGGCACATTAATGTTTAATTAGAAGACACACACCCTTAGTAATTTTTCCAATACTTCTTATTAACTACTTCCACACGGGTCAACTTTCATAACTTTTTTCCTTTCGTTTCATTCCCCCTTTTCCATAAACTAATTTTGCTAATAGAAAGGGGGGAATGAAACGAAAGGAAAAAAGTGATGAAAGTTGACTCGTGTGGAAGTAGGCATTAGTTATCTTTTGACAAAACGTCAACATCATGTTAAACAATGTTAACGCAACATCATATATTGAATGACATATACTAATATTTATATTGCCTTTTGTCATTGTTATTATATTTATCTCTTTTTTATTCATAAAATAAATTAAATTATTGGATATTTATAAATTACATAATAATTTGAAGTTACTTCTTTAGGAATTTTTTTCCTATAGCTCAATAAGTACATACTGCATATTGAGTAAAGATCTTTAAGAAAAGATCATTAAAAAAACAATAATAACAACATAAATATTCTCAAAAATTGAGAATATTTCTCACATTTTTGGTAGAAGATTTTCTTTTATTTTATTTTTTTTATGAAAAGGAAAATCACTTTTACTTTTTTAATTTAACAAATGGTTTTCCATAAGATTTTTAAAAAAAATTTACAGTAATGAACGGTACATCATTTAATAATCAACCACTCTTATTCGATTAGAACTCAAAGTGAAAATTTGATTTGATTCTTTATGTTTTCGGAAAATATTTTGCTTTTAACCGGCGCGTGTCAAAACAAAAACAATTTAATATAAACGATTAAAAATTTTGAGTTTTAAAATGAATTCAAATACAAATAAAAAATCAATTCTGAATAGTTTTTCTATTGAAAATATTTTAGCGAAACCATCAATTTGTAATGGAAATGCGCATAATAATAATAACAATAATAGTAGTAAATTAATAAATAATATTAATAATAATAAAATTTATGATAATAAAATTAATGATGAAATATTAAATAATTATAAAAATAATGATTTACAAACTCATTCTGGAAATAATAATTATTTAAGTGATCATTTAACAAAAGATAATAATAATATTGATGAAATGTATAAATATGAAAAAAGTGATACATTTGAGAATATTAATGGAAATAATAATAATAATAATAATAATAATAATAATAATAATAATGGACATATAAATTATATTGATGATCCAAATGATGGATGTAGTGAAGCCGCATCAGAAGAAAGTAGTAGTAAGATTGAATGGATTTTTAATATTTTCCCTTCATTATTAAATATTTTAATTATAAAGGGTGAATCTTAGTTTGAGTTTTTAAAATAACAAAATAAATTCAAGATATTCTTCGAATTTTTATTATTTCGGAATGAACTTCGTCGTTAAACCGCATGATCTTCAATTAAACCACATGATCGTCGTTAAACCGCCTGATCTTCAATTAACGTCCCCGAAACATGAAATAATACAATATTAAATTTTGTTGTCAAAACATCTAACACTGCACCAAATATGTGACAATGCCTGTATCGTTGAAAAATCATGTCTTCCACATTAACAGCTCCGATTTCATTAAAAAAATAATCGGTTATCATAGTGTTCACCATCGTTTACCACCACTGTTACAATCCGACAAATATCATTTCGTAAAAAAAGGTTCAACGATGGAGTCTGACAAACGCCCATCAAAATTGCTAATTTTTGGATATGCTTCGTATAACACATGTGGGTTTTTCTAACTCCATACATGACAATTTTTCTCATTAATATGCTTAAATAGATCAATTGTTTGTTCCATTAAATTTGCGTAAGTTATCTACTATTTTTTTGTTTCTGGGACTCCATTTCCGAGTGAGCTAAATTTTATAGGAGTTCAGGTGCTAACTGCAAATGTTTGTTGGGATTACTGGAATCAGAAGGTTTTCGGACACGTGAGCTGGTCACATACAGTTATTCGTGAGAAGCACAAATTCTTCGAATTTAGTCCACCACACTTGCAGCGATTGTGTCTTTGTGGTTTGTTGATGGTCATTGCAAAAGTGAGTCACTGTAAGCGTTTGAATTCAAATGGCATCACTGTTGGTATCACTGGAATACGTGGCAACAGTACATTTTATCGATGAGTTTCCGGATTGCTGTTTCGGAGAAGAATAGCTTCCAATCCTGATTCTTGCTGCTCGTTTGTTTGAGAAGAACGGGCTTGAGCAGTTTGTATTCGAATATGTTCTAATCTTGCTTCCTGTTGCTCGTTTAGCTCTGAAGCTCGTAATGCCTTTTTATTTCGTTCTTCAGATGTAGGTCAACCAATCGATTTCCGTTTTAAGGGCATAACTGTCGACGATGCTCGCAAATGAATTATTAATTAATTTTTTTTCTCGATATTTTTAATATTTTACTTGTTTTTATTTCCGCAAAATCAATATAAATTGATTTGATTCTGTGTTAGATGAAAAATCTTTACAAATTATTCTTATTTATTTTCAACCGCATGGACTTTTGATTAGTTTATAGGTATTTACCTCAAGTATTTCATAAACTCATATGAATTAAAATCATTCACAATTAGAAAAAGATTCAGCATTGATTTATTAAAACATTCAAACATTCTACCGCAATTCGATTTTGATATTTTTTTGATATATTGATTATGATTAATTGACTTTTATATGTCATGAAATTAAATCAAATAGATATCAGAATTTCGATTGAGCTTACTTCCAATATCTATTAAGGAGTTTACAATTTACATAGCCAAAAATAAAGAAATGACATTACTTTTGACAACAGTATAACGCTTACGGCTACATAATTTAACCGAACCCCTATTATAAAGGTTACATTTGAAAATCTCGATTTAGGCGAATTTCGGCCTTAAAAGACCCTTTTCCGGTCCTCCTCGGAAGTTTAAAATATCACTAATCGATAGAGCACCCTCGATTTAGATGATACAAATTTTTTTAAATTTTAAAATAACGGCTTCTTTTTATTCTTAAAATGTTGATACGCATGCTCTGGGACAGCCGGTTTATGTGTGGTGTTTATGTAAAGATTGGTATGTCATATAGATATCAGATAACGAAATTCATTCAGCTTCCAAATGCCATACTGAATAATAATAATTTTTTAATTTTTTTTTTAAATATTTGAAAAAAATAAACCTTAAATTGTCCACTTTTAAAAAAAAAACAAATTTTAAAAGTAAATTCTACTTAAACTCGACATGTTATTTTCAGGGTTCCAAATTTTTATTTAAGATTTTGTATGTTTTTAGAAAAAAATATTTATTTAATATTAATTTGACACTAATTACTCGAATAATTACGCTAACGTTATATTAACCTATATATATATTTATCGTATATATACCATAGCATACGAGTACAACACATATATAATATATATATACCTAGTAAATTAAATGAATAAGTTGAAATAATATGTAATTTTAAGAATATAAATTGAAAAATTTTAAGAGCTCTTTAGCTCTTGAAATATTTTATTTGTTTTTTCTTTTTTTTTCTTAATAACATCAACTTGTTAAAATAATCAACAAATACCATAGAATGTCAATCATTAGTTATAGCTAGACTGAATTTTTTTTTATAGATAGAACATATCCTAAAACACGAGCACAAAATATTTTTATTTTTTTTATTGTTAGAATTAAATTAGAGCATAAAGGATTTACATGAAAATCTATTGTTCTTTTTTATTTTTTTATTTCAGTGTAGAACTAATTAAACAATTGAAATCTTTTGAGGAAACCATTTGGGAAAGTTGTCCCAGACCATGTAACAATTTTGTTGTAAATTAACAAAAATCTAAAACAAAATAATATTTATATGTATATATTATTTGGTTTGATTAGTAGGAGGTAGGGAGTTTAGATATTAAGGATTTCTATTACGATATGTTAGCAGAAAATGTAAGTTAAATGTAAGAGAAGACAATCTTTATTTTTAATTACAAATAGTACCTAAACCTACCTAATTAATTTCATGTAATTTTATTATAAATTTTTAGTTACAGAACTAGTTTTCGAACAAATTAGTTTTATATGATTTGTCTATTAAAAAATATAGTAAATATAAATACAGTAAATGCAAAGATGAAATACCTATATGGGAAAAAATGCAAAGGAAATTAATAAAAATTCACAAACTCTTCTAACATGAGAAAGATGTCGTTTAAAAATTCTTTTAGCATCATTATTGATGCCTTGGAAATGGTCTCAACAAGTAGTTTTTCAAAGGAAAAACTTCATCACTACGATCATGTAATGGACTTTTTCTGTTGTATAATGGTAAAAATAATTCCTGTGGTATATTCAAAGAAAAAAGTACACCATTTTCTATAGAGCGCTACTTAGATTTTAATTTAATAAAAGCCAAACTTTATGAACCTAAAACTTACTTTTTTAGATTCTATTGCATATTCTTCTTCTACTAAAAGCGTGAAAACACTTAAATAATTGTTCTACTGAATACTTACTCATATTTGTGTTGGCTAACGTAAGATTTTTGTTTTCCATTTTAATGTAGCTATACTTTTCAAAGCAAGTTATGATTGTAATTACGGAAAAAGCCAATTAGCCGAAATTCTAGGAAGTCTTGGGAAGAGATTAAGAGATTTGGTAAAAAGCCGTTTTTCAGGTAAAGTCATATTTAATATTTGTACAGTAAGTCTGATATTCATTCAACATATACCGTAAATTAGGTGTATTAGTTCTAAAAAAAAGCTGTGAAGAAGATGTTGCTCTAGTTTCAATTTCTTCTGAGCTGTAGTTGATATTCTTTAGACATAATTTTTCTAATCCGATTTTCTTTAACCCTCTGTAGCCCAGGTAAATTTAAAGATAGACCCCTCTTCTAGAACAATTTTTTTCCTAAAATACTCCAAGGAATCACCCCTCTAAAACTTTTTGCTCTAAACTGGACCATCCTGTATAAATATGAAAATATTTACCTATTAAAAATATTAAATAATAATTACATTACGATAATATAAAATATTATTAACATTTTTGTCAGTAATAATTTGGAGTTACAAACATTATTATTTTTTATTAATTATATTAAATTATATTAAACCTAAATATTTATTATATTGGTATACGATTATAAAATAATACTGAGAACAACATCTATTAACAAATCACAGAATTTAAAGAATATGATAACGCTGTTTTAGTTAGGTCTCCTAAAAATCTTATGCATAGTTGATATAATTTAGAAAATAATATTGTTAAATATTTCAACGAAATTTTTGTCGAAAATTTTTTTTAAAATTATTAACTTTTTTTTATTCAATTTCAGCCAACTTTTTTTGTTACTCTCTTTTGTTTACTATATTTTTTCTTTTTCTTACACGTAAAATTCTTATTATCGGCTATTTCTTACAATTTTTAGCAAATTTGCATATGAATTTGTGTGCAAACAAATGAATCCATACATGAGCTCATATTCTTTTTGTGGATATACTTTGGTTTAATGGTTATTGAAATGGGTATTTTGTTGAATTGAAGCAAATTGAAACAAACATATAAATAAAGTCCAATAAAATTAAATTTGTTGGTTTATTATATTTGTCTTAATTAATAAATAATAAAAAGAAAACCAACAATTTTTTTTTTGTTATGATTTTGAATATTTTGATTATCTATATTAAATATGATTAGATAAGCTCTCTGTGATTCAACGTAGAAAATAAAACTCATATGCACTTGGATTGCACTCTCTTGTTATTTGTAAGTAGGATACGTGGTGGTTTATTTTTTTATTTTCTTTCAATTTTGGTGAATAAAATTTTTATTGTATAATTTTGAGGTGAATTGTTGAGAACTAACTCTATTATAATTATGATAATCATGATGATGGTATTTTTTATAGACTTGTTTTTTGTATCTACCTAAATAGTATAAATGCAAATAAAGGGTTGAATTCTTTTTTCTATGTAGAAATTGATGAATTTGATGCGAGTAAAATTAATTTTATATCCTATTCACACATATAGGTATGTTTAAGCTGTGGTATAACTGAGTAACATGTTATAGATTTAAATGTAAATATAGGTATATAGGATATAATTGAAAAAAGTACGAATTGTAACAAAATAAGTAAACAACTTTAATTGTGCAGTAAACTCAAAATTACTGGGATGATATTACGGTAATGATAATTTCGAAATTTGTTATCATCAAATTTTAGTTCGTAAATGTTAATTCCAATCTTAATAAATATTTTTTGGTTTTTTTTTTTAACAAAAAAAATTTACTTTTTTTTTATATTTGTATTTTTTTTTTTTGCGATTTTGCTTTTAATTAATTGACAATAGTAAAATATTTGAAAATTAATTTGAAACTATCGTCAACAATTAGTCAAATTCGAAAACAAGAATTTATTTTAAAAATATTAAAAAAAAAGTAAAATGAAAAAAAAACTATTTTTAATTGCTTTGTTTTTAAATATAATTTCAAAATTATTCGACCAAAACATTTAGACTATTCAAAAACCCATCAATTTGGGCAATGAAATTAATGACAATATAAGAAATGTGATTCTTATTTTTTTTACAAACTTAATGAAATAATTTATCAAATAAATAATTATTTTTTAAATATTTATTTATAGCTATATTAACAATTTGAGTTATTATTTTTCTTTTCTTTTTGTAAAAGGGATTTTTTCGAAATTATCGCATAATGGTAATTAGCAAAGAATATACATAGGTATTTCTATTCTATTATGTTGAAGCTTTTTGTTTTTATTTTTTTCTTGGGAATTTGCCAATATGAGAACTTTGTAATGCCTGTTTTTTTTTTGGCATAAATGATAAAATTACCTTAAAAATAAAACATTTTCACGGCAATTCGCCATTTGCAAAAAAAAAAAATTTTATTTTAATTTTTTTTTGTTTCTTTTTATTTTCTATTACAAAACTCCTCCTTTATCATGTCGGCAACATTTTTACAACAATCTTTTTTGTAAAGTACCTATTTGTTAAATAAATCAAGGTAAATTGAAATAAAAAATAAAATTTTTATTATAGCTAGGTGTATGTTATTGTATACATATTGCAGTTTAAAAAAAATAACAAAATCATGTTTAGGTAATTTAACATTTAAATTTATTCGTAAAAATTAATTTTTGTCATTTGGAGATCCTGATCATCTTTAATGTTTGAGAAATTTACTGAAAGATTTTACTCAAACAAAGAAATTAAAATTTTGTACCTATGTAGATGGTACATAGACCTTTTAATCACAGACATGACGTAAAATTTACGTCGATGAAATTTCTTTTTTCAAAAATTTATTTAAGAAACGCAGGAAGCCAAGCAATTTTTTTTTGTAATCTCATGTGAATAAGCTATTTTTTCTTAGAAGATTTTTTACGTTACGTCTGTAAATATGTAAGTACCTATTTCAAAGAGAAAACTTACGTCATGTCGGTGTTTATGTGAGCTTTTTTTTAAAAGCAATGATAATTTTTTTATTTTTAGTATTTGATTTCAAGAGCAACATTTGGCCTTATTTTTTAACATAGAAACCGATTACTTTCCTATTTTTTAACATAGAATCCGAATTTGTATTACAAAGTACCCGTTCCCATTTTAAGATCTCGACCCGCCAATTTCGGCGCCATTTTCCGCCAGTTTTCGCCAATTTCGGCGATTTTTGGGCTTAAAATCCGATTTGCGGTGATTCCCGGACTATGTGGAAATATCACCAATCGATAGAGCACCCTCGATTTAGATCATCATTTCATTTTTTAATTCTAAAATAACGCCTCCTTCCCTTCTTAAAAAGCTTATACGCATGTTGTGGAACACCCTGTATAATTTACAGCTTATGTTATCTTTATTTAACACTACTTTAGTTTTTAAAATAAAGAAAAATCTTTTAATTGAAGATTTTTACGTTTTTTTCAAACAAAACTAATTTTTATTTGATTACAGAGATGACGTAAAATTTATGTACCTACATGGGTAAAAATTACGTCACCTCTGTGTTTACGTAACTTTTTTTAGGTTCGATTGAAACTACGGCAGTCTGTCATGTTTGCGTTATTTCGTTTTTTCGTTTTTATTTTCTTTTTTAAATAATTTAAAGTTTTAATTTTTTATATATACCTACCTATTTGTAAAACTTTTGGGTTTTGTTAAATCATGTGTGCTAAAAATCGGTTTGAATAAGATGCTAAAATTTTTGGAGACTCGGTATAAAAAAATTTAATTTTTGTTGTTTTATTAAAAAAATAAAAACTTTAATTTTAATAAACTATTTTTAATTAATTTTTTAAATTCCTACGTAGTTTTTGGATTAATTAGCTTAACTGATATGTCCAAAACAACACAACTGAAAAAAGGTGTAAAATTTACGTCACGTCTGTGGTAGTGAAATTTTTTTTCACCTCTGTGATTAAAGGTTAAATCAAAATTTTGTAATTTTAATTAAAATAATTTTGTAGTTTTAAATAAAAAAAATGTGTAAATAAATTAGAGAAGATAATAGAAAAGATAACTCTTGCAACATTTTAGCAATATTTTAATGGAAATAATAGCAAAACAATTTTGAAAATGTGTTTTCCTTCCATAATTTATATATTAACTAAAAATAATTATTTTATACCTACTTGTTTTGAAATGATGATTAAATATTTCATTATTATTTTTTTCTTCTTCTTCTTCTAACTGCTATTTCCACTTGTAGAACTTCGTCATTAGATATTCGTGGTAGGTTATTGTGGAAAATTGCTCACGGCATCATTTGGCTGTGTAAACCACTTCTCTAATTCTTTTTAACTCGGTCCAGTTTCTAAATGTTTGCACGTCAGAACATCTGTTTTCTTTCCATTTTTCGCTTTACTTCGATAATTAATTGAAGCAGTTTTATTTTATTAAATTTTTGCTGTATAGTTTTTAAAACCATAACAATTATACTAGATTATAGAGAAAAATTAAAAACATAATTTGGGAAATCTTAAGAGGGACCGAAAATATGAAAATGAAAATAATATTAAAGAATTAAATTGAACGTATGCTATTGTGTATTAATATTAAAATGATTAAAATATTTTTATACCTAGGTACCTATTTTTATTTCTTTTTTATTTTTTTTTTAATTTATTATTTTCGTTGTTCAAAAGTATTAAAATCGGTAGATTCTTTTACTGTAAATATTTACATATATAATTTTTGTTTATTTTTTAACAGTTTAAATATTTTATGAATATTTTATGATTTTTTGACTTTTAAAAAGGAACAATTTATTCAAATCCTACATAGGTACTAAAGTTGAAAATGTATATAATCCAGTAATTAGACATCAATTCAAATTAACCACGCCTACACTGCTAAAGGTGCTAAATCTGCTCACTAAAAGTATGCATAAAAGATTCCACGATAGATAGTTTGGATTGTTTCACAATCTGCCAGCATAGTTCTTTGGAGTTTATCCCGGATCATATAGATGTTCAGATCATTGTGTCTGTTGCCATTTTTTACGTACCAAAAGGAACTTTGGTATAGGTCCACATTACTTTTAGAGCTACTTTTCCATAATTGACAGCCATTATATGACCAGATTAATTTTAAGATTGAATTGTATAAAAGTACTTTACTTATAGTAAATATTGAGATGAGAGTTTTTAGCCAATTAGCCAATATAGATACTATTTATTATATACACATACTAGTTTCATTTGTTATCGTTTCGTTTCTCTATGCTTTTTCCAAGGGAACCTTCTATCGAGATAGACTCCAAGATACTTTATTTTTTTTTGCCTGTGGGGTATACACACACATTTTTGGTTACATTTATTTTTTCTGGGGGACATGTGTCTTTATTTAGAGTGAAAGTGACATGAACACTTTTATTTTCATCAATTATTTTTATTTTCCATTTAGGTATTAATCCAATTTTCAATAAGTTGAATATTGTCCTGGAGATTTTTGGAAGCAACATGAGCGTTTATGCGTGAGCTCAAGATGACCGTCTGCGTATAATATTTATATCATATAGGATTGATATTTTTATATAGTGTTAGTAGTATAGTATGTATCTTTTTAACAGAAACATAAACGTTACGTTTTGCTTTAAAGTTGTTGTCTTGGTAGAAGACCATTGGAAAATATCACGTGAAATACCTAATTAAAAAAAATATACAACCAGTTATTGGATTGCCAATTCGGGCTGCCAATTTTTTGTTTTTTTTTTTACACTTTTGACAGTAACTTAGATAGAATAACCTTTTCGTGCTTAATTAAGTACGGTACTGCAATTTTACACTACAATATCTACAACGTTTCGAGTATTTATTTAGCAAATTACTGGCTTGTCTACTCATTAAATGCGGAAAACTACTGCTTTTTGTCAGGAACTAAGCCTTTTTAAATAGAATAGTTTCATTTTATTTAATTTGTTACTAGATTATATATATATACTCTCAATTATTTTTTGCAATTTATTATATCCCAATGACAAAGGGTATACTAAACCAAGTCGAAAAACCAATAAAGCATTTTTTTGCTTCATTGGTGAGAATCGAACCTGGGAGCTTTCGGTTGAAAGGCAGACGCTATACCTACTGCGCAACTCAGCGTGTAAATTTAAGCAATTATTCAGGGACAACGCTCTTATAGGGCTTCTATAAATGATTTGATAATGATTTTACTTATAATTGTTTTTTATAAAAAAAAAAATTTCATCTCTGCCAATATTTTTGAGATAGATGTTAAAAATAGAATCGCAATATTATAACAAGTTTAGGGACTAGTTACGTTTAGAAAACTCACAAAATATAGATATTTCATTTACAAATACATATATCATTTACAATGCAATAAAATTGTTTATGGGTTAAGAGAACGATGTATCAATTATATGATGTATCAATTATATATAATGCAAGCTGTTGCGTATGCCCGTTTATCGTTTTAAATCTGACAAATTTTTTCATAGCTAATAAAAATTCACAACGATAAATTTTCAGGATAATCTGTGTAATGGATCAGGAATTTGTATATATGGTTATAAATCTATTTTCTCTAAAAGGAATTATTTTATACTTTTTACTTCGTTTTAGAACTGGAATATTGTTAATGGAAATTTTAAATATTTGCGGCTTGAAAACAATCACGGATATTAAACACAGCTTCATCACAAAGCTTTCTTTTAACATCAGAAAGCGTTTCTAAATTTTCATTAACAATATTCCAGCAAGATTCATGATATACTTTTGTGTTTTATCTTATAATAGTTCTAGTAACTCAACATCCACCACTAGTTTTATTTTCTACTTTTTAGGGGGCTAGTTTTGTTTCGATAAAAGTATATTTTAAAAATTTATATTTTTACATTATTATTTTATTTATCATTTTTTCATTTCTGAATTTCTATAATATGTGAAAACTAAATTTTCTTTTTGTTGATATGGTAGTCGATAATTATAGCGATTAAAAGAAGTATTTCACACGCATATGAAGCTAGATTGAATAACGAACCCACGACTAATAAGCTAAAACAATTTAAAAAGATCTATACTGTAGGTTGAAAAGGCATTGATTCTGTTAGCCGAAATAACTGCTGTATAATATTACAAGACTGAGGATAGGAAACTCGCGACTGACGTATAAGTACTTATATATTAAGTATATTTCGCGACCGCTCATATATTATAATTTAATTATATTTAGGTTATATTGTATTATGTAGGTTTTGCTGACAATAAATTCTGTACATGTTTAAAAAAAAACAGTATATGGCCTGCAAAACCTCATAAGATTCAGTGGCCCAACATAAAGTTTATTCAATTCAATTTCATAATTAAAAAAAAATAACATTATAACAATTATTATAAGTTATAAGCAAGTTATACGCTTCATTAATAACAATATGGGTATATGTATGTAATTTCAACAATTTTTTTGAATATTCAACTTAAAATGTTACACTTACAGCATTAAAACATTTTTAAAGGACATCAAAACATAATATTTTTGTTTTTCTTACTACAAAACAATCAAACAATTAACATTTTGTACTTGAAAGTTAGTGGTTTCTAAAGTGTAAAATTCTTTAAATTGGTTTATATTTACAAAGCATAAAATATGTATAATATGTATTCTAATTCTTTGAAATTTTCTAAAGATCATCAATTTTTAGTTTAAACTTATTTCAAAATGACAACTCAATGACAAGAATTTTGGCATTTTGACTTTCCAAAGATGAAACAAAATATTATGAAATATAAAAATTAATTGACAATATTTAGAATAAATCAATAAAAATGGCAACAGTTTAACGGACAAATGGAATTATCAACACTAGCAATTTTTCTATGTATTTTATAAACCAAATTTTTGTTGGTTTCATAATAAATATATACATGTACATACATTCCATACATATACATACATATATTTATACCTTAAAAAAAGAAAATTGTTTGTTTTTTTTTAAAAAATATGTATTTTGGAAATTTTCAACTAATTATACAACCATTTAATTTCAAAAGCAATTAGGAAACAATTAGCGGCTTCCACCTTTCTAAGAAAAATAAATAATTTAGGGAAAATTTTTTGACATTTTTTATTTTAAAATAAAAAATGTGAAAACTAATAATATTTGAAGTATTTTTGGCTGTATTTTTAGTATTGTTTTTCATTAAGTTTGATTTTAATTTACAAAAGACGATAATTAATGATCATTAAAAGAAATATGAAGTAATGTTTACAAAAACAAATAGAAATAAGCTTTACCTCTTTCGAGTTTCGATATAGTGTTGAAATTTTATATTTATAGATTTTTTTGTTTGTACAGGAATACCTCACTGAATATATACACATACACTTTGTTCTGTTTTAAATTTATATTTAGTGAGGCTTCAAATACAATAAGGCAAAAGTTTAAGATGGCTATCCCAGGTGTCGTAAAGCACTCTAAGCAGTCGTACTTAGCACAGAAATGTAATGACCGAGGAGCACGGTTTCAAACCTCATGAGAACATACATTTTTTTCAAATGATGAAAATTACTGAAAACAATTTTCAATACAACCACATCAGTTCTAATATACTGTCAGATTAATGCTTGGTAGATCAAACACATCAGACGTCTATTACTGATAGATGAAAACTTGCTACATTTGATTGTGCAATATATCATCATCCAGTAGGGTTAGTAAAACACCGCCTATCCCAGCTATACGCACATTATAACGTAATCGTTTTTAACAGTTAAAACACTTAGTTCTCGTTTAAAAGAATTAAAATTAGAATATACTTCATGGAGAATTCTAGTGAATGGCTCGAATCGAATTTACCACATTCAGTAGGGTGGAAATATAATAAACATATAATAATTAAAAAAAACTAATAAAAATAATATAATATATATACAAACAAAATAAATGTCAAATAATTACCATATAAAGGTCCACATTCTGAAAGGAAAACGGATATGTAACTGCCTGCAGATTTATCTGCGGATACTGTGTTACATAAATAAATAAAATAGATTAAGATGTCTAGTGGAATTCGGAGAGAATCGAATATTATTTGAAATAATTTTATCGTACAAGAAATTTTTGGAGATAGTCTACATGTGGATAGTTTTGCTAACTATTCAAAAAAGTTAAACTAAAAAAGTTAAGTCAAACTTTGCCCAAAAAATTCTGATGTTGATATAATTAACGAACGAGTTTTAAACATTTTGGAGGGAAATGTAGTAACTTATCTAAGTACCGATTCCACGAATGATAGCGGTGAAAATGATGAAGTGAATGCCCGTAGAATTTTTAAACGGCTGCTGTCCAAATGGAATGCCTCCACAGAAACGTAATTTGAAAATTGGTAGTATAAAAATACTACTGAGAAACCTAAATACCAAACGAGACCTCTGCATGGAACTCAATTAGCAGTAAAAGCTCTAAAATTAAATTTAATAATCGCAGAATTCCTTTGCATAAGCTATAGGTGAAACTGTTTTTATTCCTAGAATAGATTTAGCTACAACGGCCGTTTATTCTTAGATGTTGACAATTCCCTGTTAAATTGTTATTTTCTATGACCATAAATAAGTTTCAAAGTCAAACATTGGAAAAGGAAGGAGTTTATTTGCCTGAAACAGTGTTTGGCCATTGGCAATTGTATGTTGCAATTTCCAGAGTATGCAGGTCTGGTGATAACAAATTAATTCGACATTCCAACAAACTATGTACAAAAAATGTTGTATATAAAGAGGTTTTGACGTATAATCATTTGTCAACGGTGTTTTGCGTCGGAGTGTTGAGTAGGCTTATTGCGAAACCACAAATGAAAACACACCAATAACAAAATTGTTGTTGTTTAACTCAATTTGCTTCTGTAAATTGTTTAATTTATCGAATTATTTCGATCTTTTCCCAAAAAAAAAAAAAAAGATTTTTGCACCTGACTTAGCGTAATACACCTAATATTTGATTATATTTCTTAGAATTTACTTTTTTGTGCAGTTTCACAAGAAGTTCTTTTTTTCTAATTACAACACCGTCTTGAGACGGGCTTTACAACTAGTCATATATAAAAGGACATTCAAAACTCCCCTTCGACAAATATCAGTAGTTTAGTTATGTGATGTAATAATTAAAATGTATATTATAAAAAAAATTTAAATTTAGATCAAAGATTTTAAAATAATGGTCCAACAAACTAACGACCTCTTATGATTAAATCAATTAGAAATAAGTATATAAAAAAAACAATTATTAATGTACATGCGTGTGTGTGTATAAATTTTATTATTCGAATGAATTATGATGATTTGAAGAATTTTGAAATTTGTACAAAATTCTATATAAAACATATATTTTTGCGCCTATTTTTTTGTTGTTAGTTTTTTGGTTTATTTGTTTAGTTTAATATTCTTTTAATTGACATTATAAAAAATGGATGATTTGAACATTATAAAGGAGGTGTTTTGTTTTAATAATATTTTCAGTTTTATTTTTTTAATATTTTGTAAAAGAATTCTAAAGGAAATTAGTGGGAGGATTAATACTGTTATTTAGTGATTTCATTTTTATAATATTATTTGAAATATACACTAATTAATCAGAATTTATAATTTTGGAATTTAGTAAAAACTTATTTAAAAAAATACAAAATTATAGCTTAATTATGAATTATTGTGTATGCATGTATGTAGCTAGATATGCGTATTTAAGTGTACAATGTACATATTCATATAAATTTCGTTATTATTATGACACACTTTTAAATTTATTAAATATTTAAAAATAAAAATTTATTCAACTTTAATACAAATTTTTTAAATTTAATTAATTTTATTTAAAATTAAAAATAGAATTAAATTACTAAAATGATTTGTATAAAAATGAACGTATAAATAAATGCTGAATTTAAATATAATATGAATAAATGTAAAATTTTAGAATTTCTTCATTGTATTTTAAAAATACGCATTTCTAAGTTTGTAGAATATTTAATAAAGAAAAGCGCAAGAATTAAGATTTATACCAAAACTCAGAAAATGTAAATTTTACAGCTGGTAGAAAAAACTACCTTACATTTATCATCTTTCAATTTAAACATAACATGGTGATATTTTTTAATTATTTGTGACAATAGGTGTATTTTCATTAATATTTACATAGGATCACAAGGTAGAAATCATGATGCTAGAATTTTCCGTGATAGCACAACACAGTAGTTTTCCACATTTAATGAGTAGATAAGCCAATAATTTGTTAAAATAAATACTCAAATTATTGTAGATATTGTAGTGTAAAATTGCAGTACCGTACTTAATTAAGCACGAAAAGGTGTAACTACCTAAGTTACTGACAAGATTATAAAAAAAAAAAAAAAAAATATATGGAACAATTACAAATTAACTTAATCCATTAATTTTTCAAGAACAACGTCATATAGAAGTGATTATGCATATCCTCTTTTTGCTAATGTGATTACACTGACACCATATAGAGATAAAAGACATTTAATGGAACAACAAAATAATTTCAATTCGTAATCTGTAAGAATTTTTATAAAAACATCTTTTGGAATATAAGTATATTAAAATGAAAATTTTGCTATAGTTAAAATATTTTCTTTATTAATTCAACAGTTTCATTTGGACTTTATCTACAAATTAAGCTTAAGATCTATTTCATTTATGTTACAAGTTCCTAGTCTATTATATACTTAGGTCTATATATACAAACGTAAAATGAAAACAAGAAATAATGGAGTAGAATCACATAGATCCCATAAGGACCTGCCCGGAAAAGGGTCCTAATTTTGGGTGTAAATTTATATGCAGTTGAAATAATAAAATTAAATTAATTTGCTTTCTATCTTAAAAAAAATATTTAAAAAATAATAACATTTGTATATAAATTAGTTTTTCTGCATACTCCTAGAAGAGAGCAAACGTGTTTGATTTAAAGCTGATGATAAAAATAAAATTAAAAAAAAAAATAAAAAACAAAATTTGGTTGGTTTATTTCACATAATTGCTGATGAATTGATAGTAAATACATATATAAATAAAAATATAATTTAAATGAATTGTGGAAAATGCGAAAAAACTTTGCGAACAAGCTCAAAAATAAATTGTAATGGAGTTTGTGGCAAGATGTTTCATCCAATTTGATGGACTGCGATATGAGGTTGATTGCTGAGAAACCAAATATCTACTTGCTGTGTGATGAGTGTGGTGATTTTAAGAAGTATTTGATGGACAAGATTACATATATTGAAGAATCTCTCCGTAGAATTGATACAAGTGGCGATAATATGGAGAAAGATAAAAGAAATATTAAAAAGGTGTTAATAGAGGTAAATAAAAATTCTGAAATAAAAAATACTCATAAAAATAAAATTACTTACGCGGACATGATCAAGAAGAAGAAAGATCCAGTTGTAGTAATTAAACCAAAAAAAATAGTCAGCTCAGCACTCAACAGTGGAAACAAAAACTGAGTTAAAACGTCATGGGGATCCAGTAAACTTAAAGATGCTTAAAGCTTAGTATAAATGGCATTTTTGAAAGAAGGGTTGGGACTATAGCGGTTTTTTGCAAAGCTGTGCAATCGATAAAAAGTGTCAAAGAACAAGTGGAAATGAAGTTGAACAACAATTATGAAATAGTAATACCTAAGTAGAGACAGCCAAAAATGATTGTGGTAGGGTTATCCGAAAATTATAATGAAAAAAAATTTTTACATAAAATAAAAATGCAGAATAATTTAACAAATGAAGACGAAATTAAGGTAATACGTCGGTATAAAACAAAAAATGGAAATTTTAATTTTGTAATAGAAGCTAATACTGAGGATTTTAAAAATTTAATGGAATTAGGAAAGCTAAACATTGGCTTGGACAGTTGTAGAATTTACAAATGTTTAGGTTATAATACAAAGCAGAAAAATGCACTGCTCAAAATTTTTGCTGTTTTAAATGTGGTGCAAAAAATTGTAAGGCAGAAAAAAAGCAATGCATATCAACCATGGAGTAAATGATAAAATGTGTCCTGCATCACAAAATGAAAAAGATCTTCGAAAAATTTTTAAGAGCTGAAAGCTTTGCACTATTACCTGATATAGAAAGCCTATTAGCCTATTGTGGTAATTTATTTAAAATTGGGATGGAAAAAGGAATTGAATTATCTAGGAAAAGAATTTTAGTTAATGATAGGCAGCAAGAATACTTTAACAATGAATTGAGATTACTAAATAACAATAAGAAGTTGACGTACCAACGAGCTGCGTTGACTAGTAATGAAAGTGATTGGATAATTTATAAAAGAGTCAGAAATAACTATAATTTAGCAGTTAAGAAAACTAAAAATCAATTTATATAAATAAAATAAAAAACTGTGAAGGAGATTGTAGACTGATGTGGAGGTCAATAAAACAGTATGTAATGAAATCAAATAAAAACCAAAAAATCGAAGAGTTAATAATTAATGATACAACAGTTAGTGATATTGTACAAATTGCAAATGAATTAAATAGATTTTTTATTGACAGTGTGGATGAGATTAGTAATAGTATTCCGTTTATTGAATTTGAAAATTTAATCCAACAAAGAAATTGTAGATTTAAATTTAATGAGATTGATTTTAATGTAATAAAAAAAAATGACTGCATGGGAATAAGCTCTAAAATAATTATTGATTCTTTTGAATTATTTGGGGACACTCTGGTATACATTATAAATTCTTGTATGAAGCAGGGTATTTTCCCTTTAATATGGAAAGAAACTGTTGTTCGTCCTATTTCTAAAAGTAAAAGTCCCAAAGAACCGAATGAGTATAGACCTATTAATATGGCGCCAATATATGAAAAAATTTTGGAAAACATTTGTACTGACAGTGATGTTGCTTTAAATATTGGTGGTAGAAGCATTGAAAGAGTAAACGTCATGAAATATTTCGGAGTACAGATAGATGATAAGCTAAAATTAGACTTCATAACTAATAAAATTTCTAAAAAAGTAGGTTACTTAGGAAGAATTCGCTGTCAATTCACGCAGAAATGTGTAATAATGATGTATAATACTATGATTTTACCGTATTTGGACTATTGTTCATGATTGTTGTTTCTATGTACTAAAAGGGAAAAGGATAGGGCAGATAATTGCAGATTCTAACTCACCAACATACAACATAGAAAAATGGTTAGTAGCAGAGTTCAAAAACCTAGGAAGAAAAATAAGCATAAGAGCTATGAAACATACAGTTGAACTGATCGAGACAATAAACGATACCGAAATAGGGGAAAGTGAAGAGCTAGTATCATTTGATGTCAAATCACTTTTCCCTTAGCATACCAGTTAAAGAAGCCATTATAAAACTAGAGGATTGGCTCAACAAACTAGATAATTCGAGGGAATGGAAACAAAGAACCAAATGCTACATAAAATTGGCAGCACTTTGTATGAATGAAAACTATTTCATGTTTAAAGGAAAGTATTACAAAACCACAAAAGGCACAGCTATTGGAAATCCATTATCCGCTATATTGAGCGAAATCTTCATGAATTTTATTGAAGAAAGATAGTAGAAGGAATTATGCCCAGGATCTGGATGCGATATGTAGGTGATATTATAACAGTAGCGGAAAAAACCAAAATGGAAAGTTTACTTGTTAAACTCAATAACATCCATAACAACATAACTTTCACAATGGAAAATGAAAAAAATGGTGAAATCCCGTTCCTAGATATCAAATTAATTAGAAGGTAAGGAAAAATAAATTTTGATATCTATAGGAAAATTACGACAACTAAAAGAACTATCACTTCCGATTCAAACCACCCCCATGGACAAAACATGGCAGCATATCATACAATGATTAACAGGCTACTGACCAGTGACCACACCTTTATCAGAAGAAAACTTCAAAAAGGAAAAAATTATATATTAAGGACACAACAAAAGTAAATGGATTTATGAAAGAAAATATTGAGAAAATAATAAAGAAGAAGATCCATAGAACTGAACTGGAAAATCTCTCAACTTTATTCGAACAAAACAAAAATATGGAGAAGCCAAAACGAATTTGTGTAACACATTCCGCATTCCCAAAAAAATTTAGCAATATATTTAAGAAATACAACTTATATGTAGTCACTGCTAGCAGAAATCTCAAATTATGTAATCTGTTAGGATCTGCTAAAGATAAGAAGAGCATAGAAGAAGTAAGTGGTATATACAAATTATCATGCCAAGATTGCACAAAAACTTACATAGGACAATCCAAGAGGTTAATTACAGTTAGATTTCAGGAACATATGAGGGAAGCACAATTGGCGAGGAAAAGAAACTACACGCATTTTAGGTCAGCGGTAGCACAGCATATAGTTGAAGAAGAACATCATATAAATGAGAATAGTTTAAAATTAATAAAAGAGGTCAATAAAAATAATAATTTAGATATGTATGAAAGTCTGGCGATATCTAGAGAACCCGTTAAAAACAGACTTAATAATGATGTAGGTAGTGGATTCTCATCATTATTTAGATTACTTTAAAATTAAAAATCAGGTTCAGGTAGAATTAAGATCATAAATACTACCATAAGGGTTATTACGTAATTAATTATAGACTAGCTTAAATTTAATAAATAATAATTATACAAAAAAAAAACATTACAAGAGTTATAATATTATTATTATATTAATGAATATAACAATAAATAGATATATATGTACATAAAATAATGGAAATAAAAAAATTAAATATAATACAGTTAAGGAATAGTTAATGTATTAATATTAAGGACATTAAGGATTACTATTGTTAACAAAAAGAACATATTATTCAAGGTTCAAATTATATAAATATATGTAAGTATTAGTCTAAATATTAATTAGTCGCAAGCACTGATGAAGGAAGTAAGTTGCTTCCAAAATATCAATATTTGCAAAATAAATACAAATGATTAGTGAAAGGAAACTCGACTTTTATTCCATAATTTAAATATATCACTAAAAACAAATCTGATTATCAAAAACAATAAACAAAATAATTTTTTTTAAGCAAATTTTTGTTTATTTTTTAAAATATTTCAAATTCAACTGTTTTTAGTACTAAAAATAAAAAAAATGATTAACAGACTGCTTTGACGAACAATATTTCCGTAATGAATTAAAATATTACCTTTATTATGCAGAGAATATTATAATATTGATATCATAATATCGATATTTAATTACTGTCTGTAGTATAAAATGACAAAAAAACGAATATGAAATAATTATTTTTTTTAGAAATATGTATATATTTAAAAAAATTGAAAAATAATAGAAACAAAAAAAAACTTATTTTATATACTTACCTTAATCTTTGATTGTATTATGTAATTATATTTGAAAATCGCGTGTTTTAAATAAATTTTATATAGGGTTAACAAAAACAAAATAGTGTAATCTGCATAATTTTCAAGATTCAATATCATACAGCCCTATTCCCTATTCAGTTTGCTCTATCATATTGGCCTTCTTCTGAGTAGCGAATTTTTCGATACGTACCGAAAAATGTGATACTTAGCTAAACATTTTGTTTTTGGTATTCAGCGAAGCGATATGGCGATACTTATTGGTATTTTTTATTAGTTTTTTAAGAACTACTGTGGTAATGTAATGATATCCTTTACGGAAATTATGACGGTAAAATTCTCTCCTACACACACAAGGAGAGTAAGAATTCATTAGTCGATCTATCATGTATGAAATATGATTTGTTATGTATGAAAGACTGAAAAGAGTTGGTTTTAGTGGGTTTAAGACCCTCACTACCATTTGTTGGTTTGCGCGCGCGTGACTGAAATAAATAAATAAGATTTATATAAACTGATATTAATCAATGATGATGTTGTTAGCCACGATTTTTTAGATAAAGTTACTACTGTGAAATTAGTATTATTAAAATTAAATAAATATTAAAACTCCAGATTGTTTCTCAAATTTTATTAAATATCTTTAATCGATTACGGTTATTATACCATCATCAGAATCTTCTTCAATATCTGAAGTCTTCTGAGGATGATGTAATAACCGAAATCGATTAAGATATTTAATAAAATTTTGTGTTTAGAGTTTTAATATGTATTTTATCTTAAATATTATTATAAAATTATATTAAAGTATCTGATATTGTTAAGACAGTCTAAGGTTTCGTAATTATTAATTAAGCAGATTTATCTAATTAAAAAAAGATCGATGCGTTAGTGTGCATAAAGTAAAAGTACAGTTAACCCTCGAGACACGATATTTAGTAATCAAATTGAGTTTCGTAAATTATCAGCTAACAGCTACAGTAAAGTAACTGTTCCGCGGTTCAATACAAGAGCTCAAAAGTTATGGTACACAAGTCAACCGTAACGTCCGAAACTGACTGTAAAATAAAATCTTACGACAAGGTGACGCACTTTCACTCCCTGGGTGATAGTGCATACGTTTGCGACCTGGCCCAGTACTCTTTGTCATTAGGATAAAATAAATAATTAAAAATAGTTGAGAGTTTTGGTTATCACTAAAAATAAATGAAATCTCTATTATGAAATTGAAGTACCAGTACTATACAATAGATATAGTTTTCCACATTTGAATTAGTAGATATACCATAAAAATTCTAAAGAAAAGCTTATTGAATCTATGTAATTGTGTGTTCCAAATCTCTGTGTAAAATTCCATAGACTGGGAATTATATAAAAAAGCTATAGCGTTGTGGGCACATGTGTACTAGAATAACTCTCCCATATCACAGTTACAAGAATAAAAAAGTAAATAATTAAGTTTTTATAAAAATGACTTTTGTATGACAATATGACATTGTCTATAGCATTTATGAAAATCAGTTCGAAATTGAAAATATTTTTGGGTTTTAGGTTAAGATTCAGTAGTTTTTACTATTATTAATTTATTAGGCCATCATTTTTTCTTATATAAAATTATAAAGAATTGCAAAAATGCCATATTTTAGGAATGAACTTTATTTCTAAGTTGGATTGTAATACCCCGTTGAAATGAAAAAATAGTAAGTCCATTAAAATAAAAAGCGGAATTTCACATATACCTATGTATGTACAATGTACGTACACATAATATTTAAAACATTTTACACCTTTTGAAAAGTAATTAAAGTCTAGGAGCTTTTAGAAGACGAGACAGAACCTTTTGTTCCTTTTGTGAACACCTAATTGATTTCGTTTTCGAGAACTGGAATGTTTTCAGCTTGTTTTCATTTTGCAATTTTTTAATTTTTCTATAAATTTTAATTAATTTTTCACTTTTTTAGTTACAAACGATGATAGAAAAAAACGTCCCAGAACAGCGTTTTCAGCATCTCAAATAAAGGCATTAGAATCAGAATTTGAAAGAGGAAAATATCTGTCGGTAGCTAAACGTACTGCCTTAGCAAAGCAATTGCATTTAACAGAAACACAAGTATGTATAAATTTTTACTTGATGGTGTACAAAAATTTGATTGATAAACTTTTTTTATTTTCGCTTCTAGATAAAGATTTGGTTTCAAAATAGACGTACAAAATGGAAACGGAAATATACAGCTGATGTAGAAACATTAGCATCACATTATTACGCACAATTAGGTATTGGTGGGTTAGCAAGACCAATGGTAGTTGGAGATCGTTTATGGTTATTTAGTCAAACACCATCTGGACCAGCACCAATACAATCGATAATGTTAAATAATTCAACAAATATACCACCAATTCGAACTTATCCATCAACTGCACCTACACATCATTTGACTACTGGATATTCAAGTGTAATTGAAAGTGCACGAAATTCTCTACTATCACGTGGACAACAATTAAATTTTGGTATATCACCACCGCAGTCAGCTCCATCATCATCTGCATCTGTAACAGCTGCAGCTTATATAGGAGCATTGCAAAATAATACAAAAAGTTCATCATCTTTAGTCAATCCTACATATATTCAACGATTATCTCCAATTGGTAATAAAATACCGCAAAGTCTTTTACCAACAATTGAAAATAATTTTACTTTTTCAAAAATTAATTCATATAACTATAGAAATGGTTTTGAAAGTGAAGAAAATGAAGCGTATCTAAGAATGAAATATAGTGCAACAAATAATTTTTCAAGTTCATCGAGTGATACAGAAAAATCCAATGGATTAGCTGAATTGGAAAGAGTATTTGGTGATTCGAGTGCTAATTTTTTGGAACATCATTTGGGAAAAACATCTTCACCGTCCATTGGAGAATATAAGAATAATAATCAAGTAGAATCAGAATGTAGTGATGTTGATTGTGAACAAATTGATGAAGATGATTTATAAAATAAATAAGTTTTAGGTGGTTAAAATAATGTATTCTCAGTGTAAATTTATTTGCAAATAGTTTTTTTTTTCATATAAATAATAAGAATACAAATTTAAGTTAATTATACAATAATAACAATACGATTTCCTTGAAAAAATATGAATTTAGTTTTGTGTTTCATTTAATTTAGTTTCTATAATTTTAGTTGAGATAAGTTTTTTTTAATTGTCCATGTTTTTGACAAACTACATAAATCCTTTTGTTCAATGCAAATATGCAACTTTTTAATTTAGGCAATATGTACAGTGCATATGTAAGTATTACTGTACTGGTATTACCAAAGAATATATAAATTAATAAAAAGTCTTATCTTATATATATTACACAAGGAAGGCCATTTGGGGAATATCTTATATTATAATGCCATAATAATGTTAGTTCATATGCTTCTGTAATTTAAAAAAAAATATATACCTACATATTACACCGTGTTTTACCGGTTATAGTCATTCCCTTAATTTCTGTAATATGACTATAACCGTTTTGTGACTATAGTAGTAAAAAAAAAATTGCATCTTTATAAACAAAATCAAATTCAATAAAATATCTTTCGTATAACAATTTCAAACTTTATTTTATTAATAGCAGTTCTGTTATGTAATCACAAAATATACATATTTGTAACAAAGAACAGAAAAATACAATAATATATAAAACAGTTAGTATTTTAATAAAATAATTCACTTTTGACTTATTTTTTTGTTTTATTGAAAAAATTGGCGTTATATTCTAATGTGACTACAAACAACGTCGATTGTATGAACTTATGAGGTTTATTACTTTCTTTCAAAAAAATTGTTGATTTAACAGAATTGTGACTACAAAAGTTTTTGACTATAAACGAATTAAAATATATAAAAAATATTAAAAAAGATGACAGCAAAATTCTTGACTAAAAGCGAATTGTGCCTATAACCAGTAGTGACTATATCCGATTTTTACTGTAATTGATGTCAAATTGATAGAGATAAGAATTATTTTTCATGGTACATATTAAGATTAAAGAGATGCAAGATACTATGGCAAAATACTAAAAATAGAAAAATACATTAATTTTTTACACTTTTATATTTTATTTCATTTTTTTACAGCTTTTAATTAATTTTAATTTAAGTTTACTTTAATATTTTACAAAAAAATTTTTTTAATTAATAATACAGAAACATAACCACAATTTAAATTATGAAAAAAAAACATATAATTTTTATTGTGAGATTAAGAATTCATTAGTCGATCTATCAAGGATTTGTTATGTATGAAAGACAAAAAAAAGAGGTGGGTTTAGGGCCTTCACTACCATTTTTGGTTTGCGCGCACGTGATTGAAACCACTTGGTGTCCTTCGAGGATTCTTACCTACCTACAGAAAGAAAAATAAGATTCATGTAAATTGATATGATGATGGTATCCAGGATTTTTTAAATAAGGTTACTACTGTGCACTTGCACAGGGCCTACTAATCGTATATGATAAAACGTAAGAATCCTCCTTCCAACGTGCCGTAGCAACCGTTGCTACAACAAAATAAAATAACAAAAAAAAATAGTAAGCGAAACAAAAAGTAAACAGAAACTTTTCTCAGCTGCTCCGAAATCGTATCTGTAACTGTACTTAGTGTGTACTATGTATGCATAATGAAACAACTTCTAGTTGTGACATACATATGTATGTAGATATGTATATTCTAGAATTGATTATGAAATTATGTAGGATTACAATATTATATTATCAATAAAATGAATATTCAAGTTGAAGAAATTAATAAAAACGTAAAATCAAAAGAAAAAAACTCTTTATTTTATTTTTACTTCATATAAAGAAGTTGTTATTGTAAATAAAACGTATGTGATATATATTTTATTCTTTTTCAGTTTTTATTCAGGTCAAAATATAGGTAATGATGTTTAATATAAATATTGTAAACTATGAGCACATGTATATTAATAAAAATTAGTTATATTTTATTTATTTCATATGAATAAGTTGTTGTTATTGTAAATGCTGATGTATGAAATTATGAATAGTATGGATAATAATTTTGGATTTCAATTTTATTTTTTTAAAGGTTTTCAATTAAAATAATTATGTTATGAAACTTCGTTTTGTTTATAATTCATTCTAGAATAAAAAAGGGCTAATATAACTAACTGGCAATAGAATAAAATTTATTTGAAATTTTTCTTTACTTATAACTCAATTTTTATGTTAGAAACTTTTTGCCTCAATCTATACCGTTTGGCGGAAGGCTTGTATAATTCTAGGTGGAGTTTTTCGCAAAACATTACCCTTACCCATCTTACTCCATAAAAGCCAATTAGATGTTATAAACTCTTGCATAAAATTTAGCAACCAAGTTAACTGAAAATTTTAGATCTATAGATTCAGCATTTAAACTGTGGTAGATGTTGATCTAACGAATGGCCAAAGTTTGCCAAATCTAATCGAAGTTCCTTCGAATATGATTTGCAATAATTGTATCGTCTCCCAGAGTACGGAGGTCTGATGATATTCAAATAAAACTTACTGAGGGAAGGGAGTAAGGCAAATTAATTTCAAATTCCAGTAAACTATATACAAAAAATGTTGTATGTAAAGAGGTTTTGACATTTAATATTTAGAGAAAAAATAGATAAATGTTGCCTTTCTCAACGTCGGAGTGTGGAGTAGGCCTGTTGGGAAACCGAAAAAAACGCAACTTTGCCTTTACCTCCTGGGTGGTGCGGAAAAAAGAAAATAAATTTTCAATAAAAATTGTTTTTAATTAAGTCAAATTGTTTTTATAAGAAACAATTTTTTAATTTATCGAATTATTTCGATCTTTTTACCAAAAAAAAAAATATTTTTGCACCTGACTTAGCGTAATGCTCCTAATATTTAATTACATTTCTTAGAATTCACTTTTTTGTGCAGTTTCACAAGAAGTTCTTTTTTTCTAAATACAACACCGTCTTGAGACGGTCTTTACAACTAGTGTATATATATATATATCTATATACATACATGTATATTTTCAAGTTGCTTTACAAAAATTTGAGTTTAAAAACTTATAACTGCTATTTCATTTCCTATAGTACAAAATTTTTCCAAAAGAGGGTTAGGTCTGATGATGTTCAAGTAACATTCTTAAAATCATATGTTTAAGAAATGTCATATTTGTCATATTTAATAATAAAAAAAAAATACAATTTAAAAATATTTGATAACCCAAGTGAACTATAAAGTATTTTTCGAGAATTTTGGTTTTCTAATTTGTTTACATTTACATGCATAAATAAATAAAAAAAACACGAGAACAAAGCTGTGGTTACGTAGTAAAAATTTTGTATAAATATTCTACAATATGTAAAATAGTTATTTTTTTAAATAAAATAATGCAGTTTCGGAAGTAGTACACATCTTTGAAAAGCTTTACAGTTCCACATCACCTCTCAAATGTTATCAAATAAAAATGTTATATTATTTATTAAATATACAACCAAAATTTATGGAAATAATTAATTTGTTGATTAAAAAATTTAAAATTGCTTTCTGTTAAATTAATCAAGCGCATATAGATTAAATGAGGAAAAGTAGAAAATGCGTTCACGTACATTTTTAACAATCACTATATTCTTTGCTGCAGCATGGTTTTTAATAACTTATATATTTTTATTAAGAGGAAATCATCCACCGAATTCAGAATTGCAACAGAAATTGAACAAACTCGAATCTGGTGTTAAAGATTATGTAGAAAATGAAAATAATTCATTTCAAGTTTTTTTGAACAAATTAAGACATAAAATTGAAAAAAAAAATGAAGAACAAGATATTCAAATTGATAATAATAATAAAAATATAGAAAGTAATAAGACTGTTTTAATAGAAAGTAGTAACATACCACTAAAAACCTCTAAACCTGAAGGTATTGAAAATAGTACACAGCAGAAAATATTTGAAAGCAACAAATTAATTGAAACTCATTTACCAAATGGTGATCCAGTAATTCCAGTGCTAGTTTTTGCTTGTAATCGTGTTTCAGTTAGTCAGTGCTTAGATAATTTAATACAATATCGTCCAAGTAGTAGACAGTTCCCAATTATTGTGTCACAGGTAAAACTACATAATTTTTATTGAAAATCAAATTATAAAAATTAGTATTTTTAGGATTGTGGTGATGTTCCAACAAAAGAAGTAATTTTATCATATAATGATCAAGTGAATCTTATTGAACAACCGGACCAATCTGATATATTTGTTGTGCCCAGAGAAAAAAAATTTAAAGGGTATTACAAAATAGCTCGTCATTACGGTTGGGCGTTAAATACAACTTTTCAGAAGGGATTTGACTTTGTGATTATCGTTGAAGATGATTTAAATGTTGCACCAGATTTTTTCGAATATTTTTTGGCAACATATGATTTATTGAGGAAAGATCCAAGCTTGTGGTAAGTATTTGTTTTTTGCTTAGAAACATTTTATTTTAATCTACATAATACGTATTCTATTTACATAATTAATCTATGCCTGAAAAATTGGGAATATTTACAAACAAAAATTAATTCAATTGGCTTACAAGGAGAAAAAGGAATCGGTACAAAATCTTGTATTACAAAATAATATGTAACAAAAATCTATACCCTCATCGCATACTATTTTACAAAGACTATAAAGATATGTATAATGTGATTTCATATTTTTATGTCTCATTAGACAAAATATTAAAGGGGCAACTTCGGTGTATATATTGTCAACTAGAGAAAAAAGTTTTCTAGCTGGAACGACTTTAAAAATTTTATTCATTCGAATTCGCTTCCAAAAAAATGTTTTAGCTTGATTTCATTCAAAATTATTAACTTGTTTTTGAAAAAAAATTAATAATTCTATGTTTACAAGGTTTTTTGCACAATACAAATAACTCTCCTAGCAAATATATCAAATTCCTCTAATGTCGTTGATTCCTTTATTAGATGGTAACACTTTCGTCTGATTTTTTGCATTTGATGCAATTTATTTAAAAATTAAATTTTATTTTATGTTGAAAACATCTAGTATTCATTTCAAAGTTTTCTTGTCTAAATGTAATATAAGATAATAAAAAAATATGTTTTAGACCTACAGCATTTTGTAATACAATTTGTCTTTTGTGGTACAGTATTTCGTTCCAACCCTACAAAAAAATCTGAAAATATAAATTGATAAAAGTTTAAATAATATTCTTAAATATTTGTGAATGTAAACTCATGTAATACATTAGTAACTATTTGTAACTTAATATAATTATGAGAGCATAAATTATTTTATTCTAGGTGTGTTTCTTCCTGGAATGATAATGGAAAACTCGGTACAATCGATACATCTGCTGGAGAACTATTATATCGAACAGACTTCTTTCCAGGGTTAGGTTGGATGTTGTCAAAGGAATTATGGAAAGAATTATCAGTAAAATGGCCTAAATCGTAAGTTTTTAAAAATTGTTATATAACTAAAATTAATTTATAAATTGTTTGTTTATTATTCAAATTCAATAGATTTTGGGATGATTGGATTCGACATCCAGAACAACGAAAAAATAGGGCATGTATTAGACCAGAAATATCACGAACAAGAACATTTGGCAAAGTTGGAGTTTCAAAGTAATTTTTCGAAATAGAAAACAAATTTATTTAAATCATATTTAACTTTACATAATTATTTTAGTGGGCTATTTTTTGATAAATATTTAAAATACATTAAATTATCGGATGAATATGTACAATTTACTAAGTTGAATTTAAGTTATTTACTAAAAGTAAGTTATAAAAATATACTTGATAATTTTAATCTTCATTGAAATTTTTTCAGGATATTTACGACGAGAAATATATAAAAATGATTTATAACACTCCAATTGTAACATATGGAGAATTACGTAATGGATTAGTTTCTGTTAGTGGTCCTGTAAGAATTCAATACAATACCAAAGATCAGTATAAGAGAACAGCTAAATTTTTAGGTTTAATGGATGATTTTAAGGTAACAATTTATTAATTATTGAAATTTAATAATTTGTTTTTTATAATTTATAATTATATGATTTAGAGTGGCGTACCACGTACAGCATATCACGGTATAGTATCCTTATTTTATAATGATAGAAGAGTATTTTTGGCCCCTGGAGCTAATTGGAAGAAATACGATTTATCGTGGAGCTAACATAACTTTAGAAAATACATTAAAAAGATTTGAATATAAAGAATAATGTTACATGTAATTATGTACAGTTAAAGAAATTTTAGTTAAAACTAATGAACAAATATTAATTAAAATTGTATTACAAAAGAACATTTTAAATGAATAAATTGCTAATTTAAATAATAAAAATATAAAACGAATATTTTAAAATAACTCAATATTTTTAAATGACTGTAAAAATTATTAATATATTTATTATATAAGTTTAATCAAAACAAACATGAATAAAATTAAAATTAAACCACCAAGAAATAATTGCCAACACCACATATTAAAAAATTAAAAACAATTGAATATGTAATATCAAATTCATTGAAACATGTCAAAAATGCATTTATAAAAAAATATTCTATTACTAATTTTTCTTTTAAAATTTTTCGAATTATTAATAAATTTTCATTAATTACCATTATTAATATTATTATTATTATTATTATTAACTTAAAAAACTGTTAAAAAAAATATTTTTTTGTAATTAATACATTATTGTTTAATATAGTGCAGCTTATATAATCTAATCGTTCATTTTTAAAGTAAATTTTGTTGTTTTACCATGAATGTTAATTATTGGATATAAATTTTGTAAATATCTATGCGTTACTCAAAATTTTTAACGATAAATATCCGATCTTTGGATTTCAATTGTAATAAATGACAGAAAACATTCCAAAAAATAAATATTCAATATTTTAATGTTAAATTTGTCAATATTTTAAACTGAAATTAAACAAACAAAAAATAGAAATCAAAATATATATGTACATAATTTGCCTATTAAAATTGTAAAAGAATTTATTTATTTTATGCAAAATCAACATTACATAAAAACTAGTTTTTGCTTTTGATATTAAATTCTTTTTTCTAATATTAAAAAAGTATTAAAAAAGATCGAAAAGAACTAATAAATAATTTTGGCGTTCTCTACTTTAAATCGAAAGAATACAATCATTAATATCTAACATAAAATTAATTTATACATACATACATATATTAAAATATATTTATTATCTTTACATTAATTAAATGCATTTTTGACTAACCATTTAAATTCACTTTTTTAAGTTTACATTCCTAAACAACAAAAAAAGAACTAAATTCAAATAAAATAGAAAATATAATTTTCATATAAAGAACAAGTTTAAAAAAAATAATTTTATATTTTTCTACTATAAAATTAAGTAAATGTACCATCAAATTATTGAGGAAAGCAGCCATACTACGGAATCAAAATTCAAGCATTGAAAAAAATATGATCAAATAATATTATACCTTCTTTTATTTAAATCATATTTACGATCAAGTAGAAAACATATACTTTGGATAAAGTAAAAAATAAATAATATTTTTAAGTTAATTTAATAATTGTTTTAAATTTAATTAAATAGTATTTAAATAAATTCGAATCTCAAACGTGGAATTGATATTTTTGAAGAATATTAACGTAACATAAAATACATAATATACAATAAAAAACTATTCTCATAAGCAAGTGAGCTTAAAATCGAGAAAAATAACTTTTTTAAATTTTTCTTATATTTTTAATTGTTATTGTTCATCGCAATTAAGATTTATGTTAACAAATGAATTTGAATACATGAATTATTTTTTTTTTATATTTTTATTTAGTATATAAGTAGTATGATGTGATTGTACAGTTTACATTTTTTTAGTTTTAATATTGGATTTGGATAAGTGTTTTCTTAAAATTAATGTTTTTTCTTTTTGTAGCACTTTATCAATTTTTTTTTTTGTTTTTTTTTATGTAACACGGAATATTTTTAATTATGAATCTCTGAAAAACAAAAATTCTTTTTTGATGTAATTTGTTTTATTTTTGGAATTTTGATGAATCTCATTTTATAAACCGCCAAAGTTATAAATGGAATCATCTGTAGTTTAATGAAAACAAAATAAATTTAAAAAAATTAATAAAAATTTTAAATTAATGAAAATGTATAATAAATATTTGTGATGATATAAGCTAAATAAAAATATTGATTTGAAAAATTAATATCTATGTGAGTAATTAGAACTGTTTTCTTTAATAAACCTGAGGTAATAAGACTGCTGAGAAGAAAATAATCTGATCAAAAATTATTAAGATTTAAAAAAATTAAACCAAGGTTGGAACTTTTACATACTAAAATTGTCCACTCTTTGTTGTGATTGATCAATGATTAATAGGATTTTGATATTGGTGTGCGTTTTCGAAGTTTATTATAGAATAAATTTCGAAACATATTTGAACCACAAGTTCATGGAACAAAATTTAAACTTTTAATTATCAAATGGGTACACAATTTAAACCATCATTCATTCAAAAAAAGTGCGTAATTGTTTTTTCAATTATCGTAAATTTTTTTTCAATTGAAAAGTATACTGAAAAGTAGGTACAGTCGTACAGAACATATTTACTTATATTTTTAAATTTTTAGCAAAGAAATTTTTTGATTTTATTATTTTTGTCCAAGGCTAACATTAATTAACAGGTCGAGACACAAACTTGCATCAATCTGTTAGTGCAGTATATTTTATATATTACAAGCTTTTTATAGTGGAATTTTAGTATGAAGATTGATGAAAGACTTTTTTTAAACACAATATTTACTAATTAAAATATTTATATGAATACTCCAAAATATGTAAAAAAAAAAAGGAATCAACGCATCCTTTGGACGAAATTTTAAAAAATTAATAGTTTTCGAGCTACAATCCGATTTGTAAGTGATCCACTATTTTTTCCCATAGGACTGCTTTTTTTTTTTTAAAAATACTATTAAGCTTTCTTCTTCGAGTGCCTCAGCCTTCTAATTAGTGTTAGTATTGAATCTTGTATCAAAAATAAATTAATGACTGTTTTATTTCTTCAAAAAATAAAAGTACCAGTGGCCTCGGTAGCCGAGTTTAAACTCTATACTCGAGTATAGGAATGTAACGACTAGGGGAGTTCTCAAACCCCTTAAGAACTTTTTTTTTTTTTTTGGCGAAAGATAGGAGGTAATCCCCGAAGGACATCAAGAGCTCCAGCCGCGTGTGCGTCTTGATAGTGTAGGAATCGAACCCACTAAAACCCACCTATCTTTTTTTCGTTATAACCAATCTACGTAAGATCGACTAATGACTTTTTTTTTCGTAAATTTTCGGTCACGTGTTTAGGAAATTATTATAGTGATAGTTCATCATCATAACAATACCGAGCTAACATCATAATAATTACCGTGTAGGAACTTTATCACTATGATATTTCCCGTGAAGGAGATAGCCGCAGCAATAGTTCCGCGTGGGAAGATTATTTAGATTTTTTCGCAAAGGAAATTGAAATAATAATTTCCGTAAAGTAAACTGAATAATACTAAAGAATACTGCTGTCGATATGAAGAACTGCTGCCATTTCCGAGTTCACATGAGTTTGCAGTCTCTGCTCGTGTTTGGCTGCATGTTTCTTGATCTCTTCCGTGACTGTTTCAATGTGCAAGTCACGGTGGAGATCTTTGTTACGTACGTACCATGGTGCATTTACTATACCACGAAGCACTTTATTTTGAAATTTTTGCAACATTTCGATGTTGGTTTTCTTTGCACAGCCCCATAATTGGATACCGTACGTCCACACAAGTTTTAACATCTGCTTATATATCAATATTTTGTTCTGTACTGATAACTCAGAACCACGCCCAAGTTACCAGTAAAATTTTTTGAGTCTAATGTTTAGCTCTTCTTTTTTCTTTCTTATATGTTCCTTCCATCTTAGCTTAGCATCGAGTGTAATTCCCAGATACTTTGTTGTATTGGCATATGGTACTATTTTGTTATTGATTGAGATAGGAATGGTTGCAATCTTTTTATATGTAAAATTTATATGAGTTGATTTGCTTTCATTAAGTTTTATGCGCCATCGTTGGGTCCATAATCTTATTTTATTCACTGCATTTTGAAGTTTTGCTGTGGAGTTTTCGACAGATACGTCAACTGCAAGAATCGTAGTGTCGTCTGCAAAGGTAGCCATAAAAATGTTGTCAATTTGTGGGATATCTCTTGTATATAGCATGTAAAATATTGGACCAAGAACACTTCCCTGTGGGACTCCAGCAGATATTCCTTTTACTTCTGAATATTCTTTGGCATAACGTACACGAAAGCATCTATTGTTCATATATGATTTTAATATTTCATAGAATTGTCTTGGTAAATCACGATGTACTTTAAATTCAAGGCCTTGGTGCCACACTTTGTCGAAAGCCTGAGCAACATCTAAGAAGATTGCTGAGCAGACTTTTTTTTCTTCGAACGCTTTTTCCACTATATTTGTGATCCGATGCACTTGATCAATTGTAGAATGTTTGTTTCTGAATCCAAATTGATGGTTCGGAATCAGATCTCTTTCTTCAATAATCGGGGCAATTCTTTTGAGGAGCAGTTTCTCAAATATTTTTGATATAATAGGTAACAAAGATTTGGTCTATATGATGTTACCTCAGAAGGCGGTTTTCCTTGCTTCGGTATTACTATTACTTCTGCAATTTTCCATTGTCTCGGAACATATGTGAACTTAAAACATGCATTAAATATATGCTGTAGCTTTAACAAAGCTAGATCTGGTAGTTCCCGCATGATTTGTCCATTGATGAGATTGTAACCTGGTGCTTTTTTGACGCTCAGGTTGTGTCTGCATATTTGTTTAATTTCTCTTAGAGTGACATGCGAAATTTCCGCTTCATCTATTTTAACTTCGAGAGTTATATTTTCATTTGCAAGATTTTGTTGTGTTGGTGCTGTGAAGACCTCTGCCAAGGGGTCAGCAAAAATCTTAGCTCTTTCTTTTGCATCTGTGGTCTATTTATTCGTTTAGCTGCTTTCCAAAGCGAGTAGTCAGTATAAGCATCGGCTGATAAATTGTTTAAGAATTTATTAAATGAGTTATTTTTTATATTTCTGATTTGCTGTTTTAGTTGATTATTTAAGCGATTGAATATAATTTGATCACCTGGGTACCTCGTTGATTGCCATTTTCGTCGTGCCCTTCTCTTCTCCATAACCAGTGCTGTTATTTCTGGAGGATAGCTCACTCTCGAGTGATGTTTCGAGTCAAAACATAGCGTGCTCTCCTTTGCTGCTTGCTGCACGTCTACAATGCATTGCTCGACTTCTGCATCAATTTGGTTTCTTGATTCCACGGATCCTAGAGTAATGAATTGCTCAAGTTTTTCTCTAAACATATCCCAATCAGTTTTCTTGTTTGTAAGTCTTGGGAGGCAATTTTTGTGTTCAACTTTTTCGCTTAGAACCATGATCACTGGAGTGTGGTCAGACGATAGGTCATCATTGCTCACGGCATATGTGTGGTTTCTATTTATAGGGAATACCCTTTGATATAGGGAATACCCTTTGTTATAAACAAATCAATCAAATCAGGTATTTTCGCTGGGTTAGTGGGCCAATAGGTTGGGGCACCGGAAGAAATAAATTCACACTTATGATTTCTTCCAGCTTAATATAACTCTCTCCCTTTTTTTGTGGTTAATCTTGAACCCCAGTGGGTATGTTTCGCATTGAAATCTCCTCCGATGATAAAATTGTTTCCAAGTATTTTAAAGAGATTTATGAAGTCGACTCTAGTAGGTGAGTGTCTTGGTGGGCAATAGATAGCCGAGATTTTGAAGTCCTTATTTTTGACCTTAATGTTAATTGTTGTAACTTGCATCATTGCATTTTCTATTATCTGCTCCTCATGGTGTTGAATGTTGCCTTTTATCAGTATTGCTGTTCCTCCTCTTGCTTTGTCATCTGGATGGGAAGTATGATAACAATAATTATATAACAATAATATTATAACAGGAATTTTAATACTAACTTTCTTTGTGAAGTGTGCTTCAGAAATTAGACATATATCTATGTTTTGATCCTTCAGAAAAATTTCGAGTTCTAAAATGTGTTGGAAGAGTCCATTTGCGTTCCATGTAGCAACTCTAAGGGTGTGGCTTATTTTTTATGTGACTGCGGTGGTTTTCTGCTATGGTTTTTTATCGTTGTAATCTGGTCAGATAATGTTTTTATAAATTCGTCTTGGTTTGTTAGTCTCTGTAGGATAAGACTTAATATATCCTTGACTGAGCAATCATCTTCCTTACGGGAGTTTTTCACAATTTGGGTATATGATTTAGCATTTACATTACGTACAGTATTTATAACTGTAGGTTTTCTATTCGTGTCAACGAATTTTTCATTTTTATAAGTATTAATCTTTTGAATTTGGGGTAGTTTTGCTTGATTGTTTCTTCTGGCTTGCTGTTCTTTTGCAATTAGGCATCCTCTGTAGTTTGCCGGATGATCACCACGACAATTAATACATTTGGCTTTTTCTCCCAACTTTAAAATGCAGCTTTTTGTGAAATGCTTACCGCCACACTTAACGCAAGCACAGTCTCTATTACAATAACTTTGTGTATGCCCAAAAGCTTGGCATCTCTTGCACTGTGGGATTAACTTTTTATTTTTTCTTAATGGTTCAATTGTATAGAAATTTAATGTTCAATTTAATAGAAAAAAATGTTTCTATATTTTCTCTATTATCAAATGTTAACATAAACAATGGTAATCCTCTTCTTTGAGTGATAAAGCTACCATCGTTCTTTTCGATTTTATCTTTAATAATTATGTTTTTGGCTTCTAGTATCTGGAAACCGTTATCTCTCAGGTCTTGAACTATTTCATTTTCATCGCATGAAGGATGTAATCCCCTGGCCATAACTTTTGTTGGTCTGGTAGCTTTGTCCTCATAGGAGTCCCACTGAACCTTCTTCGATGTTAAATCGTTTGTTATACATCTGTATGTGTCACTATCAGTAACATTGATCTTCCAGACGTTACTATTATAAGATGTGTACTTGCATTCCTTTTTAGTGGTTTGCTTTATTAAACTATATTATACCAAAGGTAAGTAACCCATGAACCATAATAGTTGGTGGTTTATATTCCTCTTTTTTAACTTTTTTATCCGCAGTATTGTTTCCAAGTGCTGCTTGTTTTGTTTTGGGGCAGTTCTTGATGTTAACGAACTCTTGTTGAAATTTCCTTTTGTATGTAATAGTTGGTCCCCCCAGAATCCGTGGGACCGACCTCCGAAAAGGGTGGATTTTCCAGTGCAACTGGTCTGCCACCTGGGGTAATAATATATTTTGTTTTGTACATTACATTTTTAATTACTGCATTAATTTTATTGTGGTAGGGCAGATAAAACTACACACAAACCCCCTACCAGGAGGGCCAGGTCATTTGACAACGGAGTTTTCGTCTCCGCCTAACTAACCGATTGTTCGCGCCCGTCGAAAACATACGTCCTCGTTTGCGCGGATTGATCCAGCCTAACCGGTTTACTTAGTTATTGCGCTAAGTTCACGCATTCACCCGCTCTCGTCCGCCTTACAAAGTAAGTTTCCAGGAGGCACCCGGCAGATAACTATGTTACCTACCTTCGGGGAGGTGAGAGTCGGATTTGTTGACAGAGCTGTAGTTGTTAAACCAGAAGGCTTTTCCTAGGTTTTATCAGAGCTATACGTTAGGGGTATACTCTGCCTAGGGCCTATATCAACCTTAGCCTCCCTCCTTGAGAACTGAAAAAAAAAACCTTGAGAACTGAAAAAACTTTCAAATGATGAAAATTACTAAAAGTAATTTTCAATACAACCACATCGATTCTCATATAATATAATAATAATTAATAAGCATATAGAATATTATAATTAATAGTTATTTAGCATCTAATTTTTATTATCATAGAAAAATAGAAATAAATAAAAAGTAGAATTTTGTTTTGTTGTTTTCTTCGCGCTTGTTTGTCTTCCTCCGTATGTTGGTGCTGGTCCCCATATAAGGCGCGTAGCCGCGTAGTACAAAAATTTTTCTTCAAAAATTTATATGAGACTAGTGGATTCCCTGTGCAATTGCACAGAAGTAGTTCTTTCAAACCTAATTTTATGTAAAAAGAAATATTTGTTTTGGTATAATTGTAGTTGTTTTCTGAATCGCTTGATTATTGAATATATATATAATGAAATTAAAGTTTATGACGAAATTAATACTAATTTCAATATAACTTAACACAATAAAATCTCATTACTCTCAACGTAGTAGTAGTAGATCGATATATTTTAATTCGTTTAAAGTCAAAAACGTTTGTAGTCACAATTTTGTTATAGCAATAGGCCAACAGTGAATTATTTTATTAAAACACTGATTTATATTACATATAGTTTTTTTCTGTTCTTTATTACAAATATATATAATTTGTGATTACATAACAGAATTACTATTTATGAATAAAATAAAGCTTAAAATTGTTATACGAAAGATATTTTATTGAATTTGATTTTCTTTATAAAGATGCATTTTTTTTTGTCTACGCCTATAGTCACAAAACGGTTATAGTCAGAAATACTACTAAAATTTAACGAATGACTATGTTTTACTGCATATATTTTTTTTAATGATGGCAGAAGCGAATGAAATAACATTTATTATATAATTTTTGATGAGTATGATCTGACTGACCTGATTTTTGTTTTTCTGTTTTGTTTTCAATTTTTGCTTGTTTGTTGTTTCAATTGTTGCTTCAATTTTTGAAATTTAAGTTTGTGTGTTTATTTAAAATGACAGAATTTTTATGAAGCCTTCTTAAAAAATTTCTGTAATTGAAATTTCTTTTAGAGTATAGATGGCACTCAACTTGGAAATAACCGTCACTATTTGGTGTAAATATTTAAAATGTTTTAAGTATTCAGCAAAATATTGCTGAAATTTTAATATTTTTGTGGTGTAAACAATTTAATATTCAATTATTATTGCTTTTTTACTGACCACGTCGTTCATCTTTAGTGTGTTTTTTTATTCATTCCGAAATAAACGGAATAGATAGAAATGGGAATAAATAAAAAAACGAAAAGGAATTAATGGAATAAATAATTTGACATTTGAGTGAAAACCATTTTGCTTTTGTTTAAATTTAAAAATTTCTTTAGAATAAAATAAGAAAGCAATGGAGACGCGTTTAAGTGTTGCTAATTCTATACTTTGGGAGTTATTTTTTGAAAGCAGCAGTGACGAAGATGAAAATTTAGAAAGAAGAATAGTTGAAAAAACTAAGGATTTTTTTGAAGAAACTATAACACAATTTGATGACCAACAATTTAAAGAAAACATTTTCGATTAGCACCATCATCTTTTAACGCATTATTTAAAGAAATTTATTTAATAGATTCAAGAAATACTGCGGTCCGTTTAGGCCACCCGTCTATTAAATTAGAAAAACAAGTCCTTATAACTCTTTGGTATCTTGCAAACACTGAATGTTTCAGGTAATTTGAGAATTAGTTACCATCGTGAAGTAATACATATATAGGAAAATAATTTTAAATATGTATCGAAATAATTGCAGATCAATAGTAGACAGGTTCGGAATATCAAAATCAGCTTGTTGGTAAGTAGTGCACTTTTGCAAACTAATACTTCAAGTGAATTTTGATAATCAAATTATTAGTTGGCCAAACAACCAGGAGGCTAAAAAGACTGCAGATTATTTCCAGCATAAAACAAAGTTTTCTGGTGTCATAGGATGCATAGATGGAACTCATATTCCAATATCAGCACCAAAAATGTATCCATTTTCATATATAAACAGAAAAAAATTTCATTCTGTTGTTCTCCAAGCTGTATGCAATGAAGATATGCTATTTTTAGACTGCTATACAGGAGAAGCTGGTTCTATCTATGATGCTTGCCTGTTTCGAAGATCAAATCTTTTTAAAAGTATATCTGATAGTAAGTTTCTTGCACATGTGAAATCTTAATTTAGTAGAACACAGATTTTTTTTAGGAACAATTATTATAACAGAAAATTTCATATATTAGGCGACCAAGCATATCCTATGAAAAATTATTTATTAACAAGGTATAAAGATAATGGGAACCTAAATGATATACAAAAAAATTACAACCATGTTCATTCTTCTATCAGAGTTGTAATAGAAAGGGCATTTGCCTTGTTGAAAAATCGATTTCGTAGACTTCAACAACTTCAAACAAAAAAGCCAGAGCCGATACCTACCATTATAATGACAACTTGCATTCTACATAATTGATGCTTAAAGCAAAACGATGAACTATATTACAATTTCGAACCAGAGGAAGACATTTCCATTCCAACCGCATATCAATTGCAAAACCAGGAAGGAGAGAATAAGAGAGATCAAATTGCGTTTTCATTAGCTTGTGAAAGAAATACATGAATTTTTATAATTTAATTAAAAAACAAGTCTTTTATTTTTTATATTTGATTCAAATAAAGCTAAATAAAGGAAAATACTTAGTAATACCATAGAAAAAGTAATATAATAGAAGTCCAGCGTAGAACAAATTTTTCTGGCAATTTTTTTCAATAGCCTGCCTCGCCACTCTCTTGCTTTTTATTTTTTTCTCTCGATACTGTAATTATAATTTATTAAACAAAATGTCTTACTGTAAACTGATATTTTATTATAGAAGCAAAAACAAAAAATAATATTTTTTATTAGAAATCAAATAACAATGAGAATATTGTTTTTGGTTTTCATTTTTTGTTATTATTGCATTTGTGTAATAGGAAATTTTTTTTAGTTAATATCATTGATTAATAATACTATAAAGATAGACATTTTCAAACAAAACTAACAACAGCTAAATTTTCAACTCTCTTTTTCAATATTCACTTTATTGTATATGTTTTCCCTCGTTTATTCAATAGGTTAGTGCATTTTAAATTTGAATTTTGAAATTTTTGAACAAAACGTTCAGTCGTATAAAACATACGACTTATTCTCTAAATAATTTGTATGTGTTCAGTTTCTCTATACTGTTCTTGAATGTATATTATTGTTTTTAACTTTTTGTTATTTGAATTTGTATAGGTAATTTGAATTTTTTTTTAGTTGATAGGTACAAAATTTTTAAATTGGATAGCATTTTTATCGAGTAGTCTTTTAAGAAAATTTTTTTTTTATTTTTCTCTCAATATTTTTAAAAATTAAAATTTGATTCTATTTGTAAATTTATACATATATGTATGTATGTATGAATATATATTAGAAATCATAACGTGAATGAATGCTCACTATTATTTGAATTTTTTGAAATTGTTTTATTTTTGAAAATTATTCAATTAAAAAAAGAAAAATATTTTTGTTTTCTAAACATTATAAAATTATAAAATAATTTTATTATTACAAATAATATACATGCCTTTTATTACAATGTATGCGTTATTTGGTTATTTCAATATGTGGATATGTATGTATGCATGGATTTTGAAATTATAACAGAAATTAAAAATATTTGAAAAACTCATCATTAATTTTTGTAAAATTTATAAAAAATCTTAACGTTAGAGTAAATTGAAAAGTATATTTAATATGTTTTTTTGTTGCAGTAAGCATACAATTTATTTATAAGATAATTAAAGCTTGCAACGCACAATTTTACAATGGTATTTTTCAAATTCAGAATTTTCTACTCTGTCATTATTTTCATAACAAGAGCATTAAACATCAATATCCAAAGGCTTGTCATGATTTACTCCAGGTTTGAAAATATATTGTTGTTGTAAATAAAATCATCAAATTCGTAATATATTTGTAAAAATATTTGCAACTTATTGTGCAAGTGGATTTGTTTAGAACTTTTAATTTTTTAAGATAATCTAACAAGTTCTCTACGAAAATGACAATTTTAATGTCTCCACAAATACGGACAATTTTAAATAGCTGTTTGTGCGTATTTTTAGTATAAAAATTTAAAGAATTTAAAGAAAGACCAGCAGTTTACATATTACTCACAACAGCAGGTTTACTTCATTACTCATTATTATATGGAAAAATTAAAATTAAAATTATTTTGTTTTCGTAGCTGCATATTTGCATATGTAATTAATTGAAAAGCTAAAACAGCTAAGATTTTTTTCAAAGTACTGGGACTGATATGAGTATTTCCAGTTTTGGACAGTATTTTTGATGAGCATTTTTCTCTTTGGAAACAATTTTCTTAATTATATCTCAGCTAATAATTTCATAAAATGTACCAGTTACCAAAATCATTTTTTATATAAATGAATTTCTAAAGGAAATAATTTATAAAGGAAAAGAACCATCTTACAGTATAAAAAGGGATTGTATAGATGGTGTGGAAGATTTAGATGGGGATAGAAAACAAAAACTAGCAACAGAAGCACATTTCTTTATGATTCAAGGTTTAGATGAAAATTATAAGTACGCACGGGGTTACAATTTATCCAAAAATAATTTGAAAGGAGAAACTTTAAAACCTTTTCTTTCTTTATCAATTTAGATACTACTAAAATATCTTAAAGAGCTAACAAAGATTGGTTCTAAAACTGTTGCACCTGCTTGTGACTAATGGAGTACAAATCGAAATACTTATGAATTCCTTGGTGTCAATAAGGTAGACCCTTTTTTTATGATTGGAATGGAAATAAAATTTATGCTTTGTTTGATATGGCATCTTATAAAATCTGCCAGATATTCTTTTATAAAACCCGATTTTGAAAACTGGAATAATGATATTATTAGCTTTCAACAATTTTACCTAAAGTTCGTAGCACCCATATTAATTCTAACACATTTGAAAAAATGTCAGTAAAATCAGTTTTTCAATTATTTAGTCATAGTACATATGCAGCCATAAAAACAATAAATAACACTGATCGAAATTCTTTTAATTTATTGAATAAGAAAGCCAATCTGACTGTTGATTTTCTTTTAAGAGCTAACTAGTTAATTGATTACTAAAATTCTTCAAATTTTAACACAAAAAATTAAAAATTTTGAATTCACAACCGTTAAAAATTCTCCGTTTTTATTCTTAGAGGAAAGGCTAGAATATCTTAAAAAATCAAAAATTAAAAGTACCAAAAAATTTTTTTCCATTAATGGAATGCCCCAAACAATAACTGCTGTATTATCTTTATCGAAAGATCAAATTGATAGAGTATTAATTTCTTGATGACGCGCAGACTGAATCAAGATCCGTTAGAAAATATGTTTTCTCATATAAGATCTGCTGGTGATTATTGCAGAAATCCATCTGCACAACAAATTGGGAATATTTTTGCTAAGACGAGGCGAGTATTTATAACGAAAATACATCCTCAAATTGTGAAACAGATCACGACAATTATTTGGACATTGATGACAATGATTTGGCTGACGAAGATTTTATTATTGAAAATTGTCCTGAAAAATGAGAAGGAAAATGTTTTAGCTTCAACTTCAAATACAGTTCAATCACATAGTAAATCAGTTAGTAATTTTGAAGAGTTAGCATCTAGATATTTTGCTGGATTTTGCACATAAAAAGTGTCAAATTGCCATACATGTGGATTATACTATTTTTAAAAAATTAACACAAAATTTGAAAACGAAATTTAAATAGCTATTCATAATGAAATATTAGAGATGAAATAATTGAATGTAGGTACATATATAAGTACATGTATGTACCTAAAAACCGATTTGAATTGAATTAAAAATTTAGAATTGTATTTAAAACATCTTTAACAAAAATTTGATTCTATTTGTAAATTTATACATATATGTATATGTATGTATGAATATATATTAGAAATCATAACGTGAATGAATGTTCACTATTATTTGAATTTTTTCAAATTGTTTTATTTTTGAAAATTATTCAATTAAAAAAAGAAAAATATTTTTGTTTTCTAAACATTATAAAATTATATTATACAACATTGAATATTTTTCAAAATAAAAATTTTAAAAACAAAATTTGATTCTATTTGTAAATTTATACATTGCTATATGTAATATATGTACATATATCCATATATTAGAAATCATTACGTGAATGAATGTGCGTGCACTATACTATTATTTGAATTTTTTTAAATTTTAAAATTATTCAAAAAAAGCAAATAGCTAAGTAATAAAAATATATTTTTGATTTTCAAACATTATAAAATTATATTATAATTTATTATTATAAATATACATAAAAAAATAAAATATTTGTTTTTTTTAAAAGACTACTCGATAAAAATGATAACCATATTTGAAATTTTGGTAGATATTAATTGAAAAAAATTTCAAATTACACAAATACAATAATAACAAAAAATGAAAAATTAAAAGGATATTCTCATTATTATTGGATTTCTAATAAAAAATATTATTTTTTGGTTTTGCTTTTATAATAAAATAACAGTTTACAGTAAGACATTTTGTTTAATAAATTATAATAAAAGTACCGAGAGAATAAATAAAAAGCAAGAGAGTGGCGAGTGGCTATTGAAAAAAATTGCCCGAAAAATTTGTTCTACGCTGGACTTCTATTATACTACTTTTTCTATGCCGTAATACTAATTGCTTATAAAAATATAAAAACCAAAACATAAAAAACTTCATTATTAGAAACAAATACTTAAATAGTGTAATTACTTAAAACTATAAAACATAAAAATATCATTAAAAAAATTAATTATGAATCAGTCAATAATATTACATTAATAAACAGCCGTAATAATTCTAAAAGTTAATTATATTTTTTCAACTATTTTTTCAAATAAATTTAAGATTCTGCTTATACTAGTCATTTTCTCTTCATGACGCAGCTCATGCTCTTGCAGATTCGATTTCATCATATTTCCTTTTCCGTGATGAACCAAAACTTATACTAATCTGAGGACTTTCACGTCTGGTTGTTCTTTCTATAATATCATCAAAATTATAGTCACTTGTTGACCCGTTCTCGAAGTTAACCCTTACTTCATTATCAGAATTGAACACGTCGCCGGTGGATTAATTTCAGGTCGTCGATAATATATTTCATCCAAATCATCATAAAATTCCCACGTCTTTGTATTATTTCCACTCGTGTTATTGTGATCTTTGATTTTTTTGTATTGGGATCTTAAACCCTTCCACTTTCCCATACATTGATCTCCACTAAATAATTTATTTCTTTTTTTTTTCATTTTAGCTGATATATGCTGCCATACTCTTTTTTTCTGCATCTGATCAAATTTATGAAGATTTTCTACGTATAAATGAATCAGGCATTTTACGTCACCGTCCATTTAAAATGCAAATCCTCAACTAAAGATATTGTCAAATTTATTTGTTTCAATGAATTTAATAAAAATGGAAATATAAGAGTAAAAAAAGTAATACGAAACTTACTATTATTTAGCTCCATTATTCAAATTCAAAATTTCAAATAAAAACAAAAAAAAAATACCCTGAAAAATTTTTAATGCCTTTAAAGGCAGAATGAAGAGAATTTGTCCAGAACGTACAGAATGAATAAAAACCCGCGGAATGGATGGAAAAAATGAGTAAAAAAACGCAAAAGTTTATTCTGTTTATTCTGGACGAATAAAAAACACACTACTTGTGTATTTTACTATATCATTTTTGAAGAGTATGACCTGATTTTTGTTTTTCTGTTTTGTTTTAAATTTTTGTTTGTGTTTTCGTTTTTGTACTTTTTTATAAGTTTGTGTGTTTATATAAAAGCGGTTGCAATCATAAGAAAATTTTCACAAAATTTTGTACATGGCGTAGTTACCTAAATGATATGACTTTACATGAAAAACAGTAAGTGTGACATGAAAGTTTTGTGTAGCCAAGTTGTAACGAACTTCTTCGAGATTTCGAACGTTTTTTAAAAAAACTTTAGTTTTTAAGTTTAAGTGATAAAATTTCATAACAAATATATATCGGAATCACATTTGACCTGTTGACTAATTTAAAGCTGTATTATGATAAGATTTGACATTTGGAAGTGTTCATATCCAGTCCATTTTTCGAACACCAGGAAGCGAAATTGTATTTTGCAAGCTTAGGTAATCCGATGAAAAAGATATCGTATTAAAAAACTTTGAACAGTGTTCATAACTAAGAAGTTGGGAAAAAAATATCACTTTAGGAGTATCAATTATATAACCTATGTCATATATGGTTTCATTGAGGAACACTAGAAGATGCGGAAAATTGGTCAATTCTCAATCTCAATGATTCAAACCAAATAAGACTATGCTGTGAAAATATTATGATTTTATGCTTCAGTAGTATGATGCTATGAGGAATTCTATCAAACATCTTACTTATGTCAGTAAAGATGGCGGCTGTTACTCATTCTCTAATGAGGCCATAGTCTTAGAGAACAAACTTTTAATAATTTTTTGTTGAAAACTATCGACCAATTGCTAAAATTTTACAGATTCCGAAATTATTTGAGTCTATAATTTATTTGACCATAAAATGTATTTTATGGTCAGGAATCATATCATTATTCATCAACACGCTTTTATGCCTGGAAAATCAACAACTACTAATTTAGTTGTTTTTTTTTTTTGCACAATGTTATTAATTTAGTTGAAAATGGTTATCTAATCGATACCATCTTTACTGATATTTTGACATTGATATGAAGACGATCGATAAAATAAATGATTATACCTGATAACTTCAGGTATCTATGGTATGTTTCTCAAATGGACAAACTCTTATTTGATTGATCGCAAGCTGCATGTCACTATTTTCAATATAAAATCTTTCAATATAATTAATTTTATTAATAAAATTATAATATAAACTTTTTATTATAATGATTCACTTTTTGACATCACAAGTTATATTTTATCATTTGTTATTGATACTAAATTATTTGCAGTAATGAAACATCCGATTGATTGAATTATTTTGTAGCAGAATATATGGATATTGGTGTTATTTAAATAGAATTATTTTAAATATCTATAAATGCAAATCTATGTCATTTCATAGAGAGGCTAGTATTATAAAGTTAATTAATAGTTTCGATATTCATATCTAGAGTGACAATGAATATAAATTAAGATGTTCTTGGCATTATTCTTGATAGGAATTTAATATTCAATCCTCATACTCCTATATCTAAAACTATATTTTCCATATTTTACTATTCCTATATTTTCAATGTTAGTCTTTATCAAACTGAACTCCAAAAACATTTCAGATCCATTTAAACCTTTTTATATACCGCTCTAGTTCGTTCTTTGCCTAGAATAAGTTTCTTCTATTTGAATTCCTTTTCCTTATGAATTTAGAGCTTAGATTAAATCATCTTATCAACTACAATTTACATTTTTTTTTACATATTACTACATTGCCTGCTTAATTATAACTTACAAAATATTTTTACTTGGACAAAAGGAACATTGGAGAAAAATGCCTTTTCGATTATTTTTATTTTAATTTAAAAACAAACTTAGAACTAAAACTAAAAAAAACTCAGGAAACTATAACTATCACTATAACTATAACTATAGCTTAAAAACTCTAAATAGTAAAACTAGACAAGCGCAGCCTGTCAATGATCAATAATTAACCAGACTCCGAACTAAGCAATTACTTGAGTATTCGCACTTGTTATGAATTTTGTTTGCCTGTTTGTAATTTTATCAGCTATCGGCAGACTTTTTGATTTCAAGTGTGTATCCGTCATGCTGTGATACCATGGAAGATTTAAGATAATTTTTAGAAGCTTCTTTTGCGCAATTTGTAATTTTTTTTTGTGACAATTGGTACAATGTGCCCATATTGGGGATCCATATAAGTATAAACTTTGGAATATTGATTTAAAAATCAAAGTTTTATTTTGTTTTGGTAGGGCAGATCTTCTGCTTATTAAACCATAGAGAGATTTAATTAAAATTAGGTTTTTTTTTATTTTATCCTCAATGAAGGTGCGAAAGTAAGTTTAGGATCTAGGATAATTCCTAGATATTTAATTCTGGAACTCCATTCGATAACAATACCATTTAGGTTAAGGTTTCTGCTTGGAAAATTACATGGTTTTCCTTAAAAATGTGGAACGCTTCTCTGCCGAAGCAAGAACCTATACTATAGTATATACGTATTTTATTTTTAGTTTTATTTAATGTATATAACTAAAATTTGTAACAGCATATTGCCGAGTAGATTAATGAAATAAATAAATAAATGATAAATAACATGATGGTTGGTGCAGTAGGTAGAGACTAGAGTGCCTGCTTTTCAACCGAAAGGTCACAGGTTCGAATAATTGAGTAGCAAATTGAATAAAACGAAACTATTAAATTTAACAACGCTTACGTTCATGAGAATAGCAGTAGTTTTCCACATTTAATGAGTAGATAAACCAGTAATTTGTTAAATAAATACTCGAAATATTGAAGACATAGTAGTGTAAAATTGTAGTACCGTACTTAATTAAGCACGAAAAGGTGATATAATGTAAAAAAAAATGATGTAAGTTTATTAAAACAATAATTTTTAAATACAAAGGTAGAACTAATCTAACTGTCTATAGGTATGCTCAATAATATTATTTAAAAAAAAAATTAAATAGTAAAATACTTAACGGTATTATTTTACTATTATTGTTATCAAAATAATTTAGGAAAATGTGTAAGTTCCAGAAAAAGTATTGATGACGAATCCTTGTCTTTTTATGAAAATTTGGGTAACTCAATATGATAATGAAAATGTTGCATGTTATGTTATGTATGTTGTCTGTAAAAATTAAAATTTTATTAGTTTTTCAATACAATTTAACTATACCATAAAAATTTGGAAAATTATTCGGGAAAATCTTATTAGTCTTTAATTTTGATATTTTGACCTAAAAATTATTTGTATACTTCAATATTTATATTTCATTTCAAATAAAAATATTAAAAACTTTTTAGTATTTAAATTGTAGGTGTAGCCTTAATGGAAAACAAACTTTTTAAGGTACTAGTGCTGCAACCTTTTTTTTTTTTTTTCTCTTATTACTCCGCGTTGGAGCATAGGGCTGTTGAATACTGCTTCCTTAAGATCGTCCCAGGTATAATTGTTGATTGTTAATTCTTGATCAATTGTGCGTCTCCATGTGTTGTATGATCTACCGGGTCTCTTTTGTCCTTGTGGATTCCACTCTAGAGCTCTCCTTGCTATATCACTTTCTCATTTCCTTAGTGTATGACCTATCCATTTCCATTTTTTCTTATTTATCTGTCTGTTGATCGGTTCTTCTCCAGTTATCATCCATAAATCCTCGTTGCTAATTCTTGCTGGGCAGAATATTCTGCATATAATTCTCAAGCACTTGTTGGTGAATACTTGTAGCTTCTGTTTGATTCTGACCGAAGTGAGACATGTTTCACTGCCATATATTAATGTTGACTTTACACATGCTCTGAATATTGTTAGCTTTGTTCTTCTCGATATTTGGTTGCTCCGCCATATCTTCATTAGGCTCTCAAATGTTCTTCTTGACTTATTTATACGGCTGTTGACATCTTCTGTTGTACCTCCTCTTGATGTTATGTTGCTCTCCAGGTAGTTGAATTCTTCTATGTATTCTATCTGTTGTCCACTCACTGTTATTGGCTCACTATCACTGTTGTTTGTCCTCATTGCCTTTGTTTTCTCGATATTTAATTCCAGTCCCGATTTCTTTGCTTCTTCCTCTAATCTGTTGACTTTGTTCTGTAGGTCCCTTTGATTTCTTGATATGAGGCATACATCATCTGCGTAATCTAAGTCTTCTAAGTTGCCGAAGAGATCCCATTCTATTCCGTTTATTCCAGTGCAAACTTTTCTTAGAATGACGTCTAGTATTGTGTTGAAGAGAAGTGGTGATAGTGGACATCCTTGTCTAACTCCTATATTGGTGTAGAATGGATCACTGATGTTACCTCTGTGTTGAACTGTTGTCTCTGCATCTTTATACATCGCTTTGATGATGTTGATGATTTTTTCAGGAACTCCCTTCTTTGTAAGTGCTCTTCATATTGAACATCTCTTGACTGTGTCGAATGCTTTCTTAAAATCTATGAATTGTAGATATAGTGGGGCATTCCATTCTACTGATTGTTCAACTATGATCCGTAAATATTTGACTGGTCAACACAGCTTCCGTTTGGTCTGAAGCCTGCCTGCTCTTTCCGTAGTATTGGTTCTAGTACTTCTTCTAATCTTTTCCGTGATTCCTCTTCTGCTGCTCTTTCTGCTTCTCCGGCTAAATTTTGTAGAAATTTCCTTTTATCTCTTCTTGCTGCTCTTTTCACTATTTTCGCTATTTCTTCATATTCTCTTCTTGATGCCGTCCTCTTGTTTATCATTTTCTTCATTTCACCTCTTCTTTTAATCAAGGCCCATGTGTTGTCGGTTATCCAGATTTTTCTTTGTGGTTGTGAAATTCCAAGATTTTGTTCGCTTGTTTGGTTGTAAGTTTCCAGAATCTCTTCCCAAGTGTGTTCTTTGTTATTTCCAATATTCTTTCGTAACGCCGTAACCATGTCAGTTCTTACTTGCGGATTTTTTAAGTTGTTTATATTTATTTTCTTCTTTCTATTTCTTCTGCCTCTTCCTTGTTGACTTAGTTTCATTCTGAAGCCCCTAGTTAGTAATTCATGATCGCTGTGTATATCTGCTCCCCTTCTATTTCTCACATCTAACATTGATTGTTTCCATTTCTTTTTGATGCATATGTGCTTCAAGTATAAATAAATATGTGTGTATATAAATGAACCATTGGTAAATATTTGTTTCAGAATTTAATAAAATCTAATTTATTAAAGTATTAATTTTGTAAAACATAACGTAAAATATAAAACTTTTATTTTTCTTTATCATTCAAGTATATTCTTATTTTTAATTAATAAAAAAAAAATTACTTCATGTAATGATAACTATGTTTATCTAAAAAAAAAATTAAAAATTGTTTCTCTTCTTTAAGGTATATTTATATTGACCTTCATCCATGGCAATTTTATTTTATATTTTTGAAGATAAATTGCTAAAAAAAGTAATAACCAACAATGCACGCAATCAATAGATATTGACAAAATTTAATTTAGTTGTTTTGTAATTTAAATTTCTATTTTTGGGCATCCTTAAGTTTTTGAAATTTATATTTTATGAAAAAAAATTTAACGAAAAGTGAATGTCAAATAAATTATTTGATCTTAAAATTACAGGGCTCTAACTGCCCAAGAAAATTATTCAGCGTAGGTAGCAGTATTTGGTAAATTATACAATTATAATTAAACAATATTCGTTTAATAAACACATAGGAGTAGTTTCATATTTTTGGTAATGAAACAAAAATTTACTGGGTACCAACTAGAGTGATCTGCTCTAATTTATTTACTAATAGTGCTCAAGTTTATTTATAATATATAGTTTTTATAATTTATATAGGAAACGAAAAGAAGGATTCATTTAAAATTCTCAAGAATCTATTCTACAATATTATTAATTTTCATATTATTTATTTATTCATACACATACACTCAAATTGAAATTGCTATTTCAATTTGAGTGTATGTGTATGAATTAAACAAAAATTTCATTTTAATAAATTAATAATAAATTTTTATTTATTTCTTGTTTTTATTATTTTGCATTTACAAATATACATATACAATCATGTAGTCAAAACTTTGAATGATAATCAATTATAATTTAGAAGTTCTAATGTTAATTTTAAAAATTCTTTTCTAGACATTATATTCAGGTCGAAATCCTTGAAATAGATATGTAAAAGAAAACAGTATTTTATTGAATATTTATATTATATTGGTTTCGTGCTAATATTATAATTAAACTACTATTTTAACTCAATTTTAATTATAGTCGTTGGACATCACAGTTTTGTCCTACCAAATTAACTCATTCTTAATTCATTTATTTGCTATTTTTTGAATATTATTTCTTTGGTAACAGATATTTATATATCCACGAGATTCTAAAAACTGGACGTTTTATTTTCTTTTGTTTTATTATTTACTTGTATCGTACAAACAATAAATATCGTGTTAAAATATTTTAATTCTAATTTGAATAAAGTCAATTTAATGTAAAAGTCCATTTTTAAAGTCTTAAAGCATTATTTTAAGGTCGAACACCTTTATTGTATTTAAATATAAATGTAATAAATGTGTGGATATGTATTAACTACAATTATTGTTTACTTTTTATGAAAATATGATAAATTACAAAGATGGCCCAATTCTTGAAGGTATGCTTCTTAAATTAATGATTATAATTTTTTTCTTGTATTACCTATATTTACATGCGTCGTATATAAAATAATTATGTAAGTTACATTTTGTTTAGGCAATATTTCATAAATGGTTTAAGATTGCTGTTTGAAAATTCTTTGAGCTTTTGATGAGCTGAGATGTATCCAATATTGGCATTTTCTTATTTAATGTAGAATATACACTTTTTTACACATTTGTGTTTGACAAGCATTCACTGACTGCCATATATGACTGAAATGATCAATAATATCCTGTAACTCCATCCGTGGGGCATAGGACTGAAATGATGACTGAACTAATTCTGAAGTTGGTGTTCAAGTTGGTATATATTAGCAAATTTGGTAATATATACTCGTATATCGTATAATTATTTTTAAGATAACAAATAAATACAGAAAAATAAAAATTTTAAAACCATAAATATAAATCTAGAAAATAAATTTGATACTGCAGACTGCAGACTGCAAAATATACATCAGTAACTGTTCGGTTTGGATGGTCCGGCTTGGGATTGACAGGGTAACATCTGACCGGTCGCTGACCCAGATGCGCAACTGTCAAGTTCCTGAGCAAGTGCTTACATTACCTCTACGTGGTGACCTCCGGAAAATATCCTATACAGCATCCGCTTATACGATAGGCCAAAATTGTAAGTGCGCAAAAACAACCCTTCAGATTGAAGGTTGGCATTAGGTTAACTACCTAACCCATAAAAAAAACATAGTTATGACAGACTTAAAACAAGCCTCGGATATGGATGGATTAATTGGAAACTGACCCGGAACACGTAAGGATTTTGATTTTAGAATTTGCACCTGGAAAGTTCGAACTCTATACAGCCCAGGTACATCTAACATATTGGAAAATGTCCTCACGCAGTATAAAGCTGACATCACTACGTTACAGGAATTGCGTTGGACAGGAACCGGAATAATTTAGAAACAAAAATTCGATATATACTATAGCTGCCACGAAAAACACCACATATTTGGATGCGGTTTTGCAATAGGGGACAGGCTAAGACGAAATGTTATTGATTTCAAACCAATTAACGAGCGTCTAGCCATAATCCGCATTAAAGGCACCTTCTACAACATCAGCCTAATATGTGTGCATGCTCCTACTGATGAAAAAGAAGAAACAGAGAAAGAAGACTTCTATGACGCGTTAGAAAAAGCATACGAAGCTTGCCCGCAACATGATGCAAAAGTTGTGCTAGGGGATTTCAACGCTAAACTCGGTAGAGAGCAAATTTTCGGCAGAACAATCGGTAAACATAGTCTCCATCAACACACCACCGATAATGGTTACCGATTGATCAGTTTTGCAGCGGCGCATAATACGGTTATAAGCAGCACCAAATTTCCCCATAGAGATATTCATAAAGCCACCTGGCTATCTCCAGATGGCCGTACAACCAATCAAATTGATCACCTTATGATTGACGCACGCCACTCATCGTGCGTGCTGGACGTACGGTCATACAGAGGGGCTAACATCGACTCTGATCATTTTTTGGTTATAGCACTTTTCAGAGCCAGAATATCTAATGTTAAAAAAGTGCAGTCACATCATAATCCCAAATTTAACATTAGTAGCCTGCAGTCGCCCGAGATAGCCAGAAGCTTCAAAGAGCAAATTAGCCTAAATTTAACAGCCACACCTCCTTCAAACCATTCTTCGATTGATGATCAATGGAAAAACTGTGCCAGTATCATCAAAGAGGTAGCCGCAAACACAATTGGCTTCAAACCACGAAACACCAGAAATCCATGGTATGAAGAGGAATGTGCATCAAAAACGTTGAAGAAGAACGAGGCGTATAAAAAAGCGCTGCAACGGAAAACAAGAGCAGCGAAGGAAGAATATAAGGCTAAAAGAAGAGATGAGAAGAAACTCATCAGGCGGAAAAAACGGGACTTCGAAAAATCTCTGCTCATAAATATCGAATCTCATAAAAATAGAGGCGAAGTGCGGAACTTCTACAAAAAAGCCAAGCAACTGGCAGCTGGCTATAAGCCCGCTACACACGCGCTAAGAGATAATATGGGAAATTTGGTTACCGAAACGCAAGGGATATTGGAGACATGGAAGCAGCACTTTCAGCAGCTGCTAAATGGAGAGCAACAACAACAACAAGAGCTAGCAACACCAGCACCAGTCATTACCAGCAACCCCCCGCCACCCACTGTAGAGGTTGTTGGCCAAGCCATCAGCAAGCTGAAAAACAACAAAGCTGCTGGACCTGATGGACTCCCAGCTGAATTATTTAAAGCTGGAGGCGATGTTTTGGTTAACTGCATGCACCAAATCATTGGCAACATCTGGAAGGAAGAAAGCATGCCTAATGACTGGAGTACCAGCTCTATATGCCCCATTTTCAAAAAGGGCGACGCCATTTCCTGTAAAAACTATAGAGGAATATCCCTCTTAAATATTGCATATAAGATCCTCTCCAACATTTTGTGCGAATGTCTGAAGCCCTATTGTGACGCTGTTATTGGCAGTTATCAATGCGGCTTTCGCCCCGGAAAATCAACAAGCGACCTGATGTTCGTACTTAGACAAATCCTGGAGAAGACCCATGAGTTTCAAATCGATACACACCACCTATTCATCGATTTCAAGTCTGCGTACGATTGCATATACCGCAGCGAGCTATATGCTGCTATGTCGGAATTCGGTGTACCAGCCAAGCTCATCCGATTGTCAAAAATGACACTGGAAAACACAAGAAGTGCTGTGGGGATTGGAAATAACACTTCTGACTATTTCCAGACGTGTACCGGATTTCGACAAGGAGATGCACTATCATGCGACTTCTCAATCTAGTACTGGAACGTATAGTGCGACGAGCGGAAGTAAACACGGCCGGTACTATATTTTTCAGATCTGTTCAACTACTAGGGTATGCCGACGACATTGACATCATCGCCAGATCACAACGGGCGGTCGTCGAGGCCTTTACCCAGATTGAAGAAAAAGCGAAACGAATGGGTCTCAAAGTAAATGAGGATAAGACAAAATATATGTTGTCGACAAATAAAAAGGCCTCTCAGAATCATATTGGTCAAAACATCACTGTCGGCACATATAATTTCGAGGTAGTTCAGGAGTTTACCTACCTGGGAACCAGTGTTAATCCCACAAACGACATCAATGTGGAGGTACGGCGAAGAATAACCCTTGCAAACCGTTGCTGCTTCGGTTTGTCAAAACATCTCGGGTCAAAGCTCTCTCGAAACACCAAAGTACAAATCTACAAAACGCTCATACTCCCGGTTTTGCTTTACGGATCAGAATCATGGACACTGCCTAAGGCAAGTGAGCATGCACTTGGTGTCTTCGAGAAGAAAATTCTTCGTCGGATATATGGTCCTGAAAACTACGATGGGGTCTGGAGGAGAAGATATAATGCCGAACTCTATGAGCTGTACAATGAGGTGGACGTAGTCACAAAAATTAAAGTCAAGAGGCTACAGTGGCTCGGACACCTAGAGCGGATGGACGAAAATGCTCCAGCCAAGAGAATCTTCGATTCCAGACCCGAAGGTACAAGACGTCGGGGCAGACCAAACCTTCGTTGGAGAGACGAAATATCGTCGGATTTAAAGCAATTTCGAATCTTCAACTGGAGAGAATCCGCCCGTGACCGGCAAAAATGGAGGATGTTGATGAGTCAGGCCCAGGACCTACATGGTCTGTTGGCCACCTAAGTAAAGTAACTGTTCGGTTTATGATTATATCGTTTTTTTATTGATTATGATTTATGAGATATATATTAAAAACAGTTATTACGTTTTTTTTTGCAAAACTATGGAATGAACCAATGAACGTTCTTAACTGATTTGCACAGGGTCTTGAACTGACAAAACAATCAAACACAATAAGGTTTTCTTTTATTGTTATGTCAACTAATTTAAATGTCAAAAATCATATCTATTGTAGAGTAACATCACTTTCATAACAGCATATTTACATTTTATTTTAGTGATAAAATAATTATATTGTAATTTCTACTAATTTCAAATAAAAGTGAAAAAAAAGTTTTGTTTAAAAGATTAATATTCTGGACGGTATTTCAACTCGGCCACTATATACATTTGATTTTTGAACCTTGTCAGATGAGATGACAATGACATACAATATCGGTCGGCAAAAACAAATCAGAATCTGCATTGTATTAAGCTCACATTGCAAACATCACCTTGCAAAAATGATTTGGCAAAAAACTCGGTTCGCAAAAACGTATTTGTCAAAAAAGAGTAAATGACAAAATTTTTACTTTGCCTAACATCCGTTTGGCAAATTTTAAAATAACATCAAATAACATATAAAAATGTTGTGTGAAAGGCGTATAACTCTGATTTTGTAACCAACTCTAAAATCCCTCCAAATTCGGAATCTGCCATATGCATAAATATGCGGATCTCAACTCTGTATAAAGTGGATATTTCTTTTTTTGTATCCGCTACTCGCTACTCATTTGTTGAAACCTGTACTTTGGACTGAGTAAAAACTATGATGCGGTACTTTATTCTTGTTGATATAATAACAACAAATTTTCAAGATTATTATTAACATATTAATTTATAAAGTCTTTGTTAAAGAAACATTTTGTTCATTTTTTGATAAATGGCGGATATTTGTGAATTGCAAATTTTGTTAAGTTAGAAAATCAGTAAATCATACTATTACTCAAAATCATTTCTAGTAAATAATATCATATACGGATTTGGTATTGATATTCAAATTTAAATAACGCTAACTGTGGTTCATTAAATTTCCGGATATTTTTCTCCCATTCTCTCTCCATTTGCAATATATTGTCTAATTTTTTATATCACAAAATCTTTCAAATATATGTACATCACATAATTAAATTTCAATTTGAAATTCATATTTTATTATGTATTGGTGAATCCATTACTTTTTGTCATTATTAAACGCAATAGTTTTTACTATTATCAGACCCAATATTTTTGGTTTCTGGTTATATAATTGTACCGCTTATCAACCTGACCTTCATAGTTGAATTATTACTATACCAATTGTAATTAAATTCATAATATATGTATTTTATTGTAGATCACAATATGACAAACAACTAAGCAGAATAAATAATATTGTGAATATAAAAGAAAATTGAAGACAAGAAATACATTTAAAGACACATAAGGTTCTATATGCTGTACAAAAACTTAAAAAGTATAAAAATGTTAAATTATAGAAAGGATACCAAAATATTAACAACTGCACAGAATACAATACATACTATGCTTTTTTGAGAAGTAACATAAAATCAAAAATAAAATTAAAGTGATAATATTCCATCCCAGAAAATATATTATCAGACTAAGTTACTACACAAATTTACACTTGTATTAAACATATAATACTTCGATTTTTGCTTTTGATAATTTTTCAAAAAAAAATATTTATATTAAATATATACTTGTAATAATAAAAAATTTCCATTAAAATTCAAGGATACTTTAAAATTTCATTTAATGTTCATTCATTTATATTTGCCACGTCTGAAATTATCTTTTATAATGAAAACGAAAAGTTTGTTCAAAAATATAATATAAAAATTAACAAAATAAAAAAACTCTGTTCATTTTTTGTATGTGTAGCTATATTTGTATATATATATATATATATATATATATATAAATATATTATAAAAGGATACCTACTAAATATAAAAAAATGTCAGTAACGTCTTAACGAAAAAATTCAATTTTTTTAATTATAGAAATTTATTTGAATCCTTATTTATCATATATCTATATAATAAACATGTACTCGTTTATAAATATATATTGATGTTATATTAATGTACAAGTTGGTTAGATAAGAAGATAATAAAAGGATAGAACCAGTACAAGGACACTATTATTTCAATTGAATGAGTAGTATCATTCCCCTAAAGAATAAAGTTTACAAATTGTAGAATATTATTTTTAGTTGTTCTTCGACCATACTCTAAGTAAGTCAGGATAATAAATTAAAAACGGATCGGAAATAAATTAATTAAATTAAAGGATAAAGGAATTAAATAAAGTTGTTATTTTTTATTTTTGTACAGAAATTTACTGCTACTTTAATAATTAAAAATTTAGTTATTTTAAATATTTTGTTAGAGTGATTTGAATTTAAGAAAAAAAAAATAAATAAACACGGTAATTACTGAACATTTCAGATTAAAAAATAGTTTTTGAAATTTAAATATTTTCAATTCATCAGTTGAACTAATTAATTATAAATATTAAATAATAAATTTAAAATAAATATAAAATGTACATCATTATTTATTTACAAAAATAAAACAAATAAAAAAATTTTGAAAAATTAAATTATTGTAGAAATGAGTCGTCAAACGAATAAAAGGAAACCAATAAAAAAAGGTCAGTGAATTAAAATCGCAACAAAAGAAAAAAAAACAGAACAAAATAGTAATTAAAACTTTCTAAAAATAATTCAAATAAAGTCATAAAAGGATAACAAACATAAAAAAAATATATTAACTTTATCTATATAAATACGGTGTGTACATAGCCACACATAACTATATATTATTATAATAGAAAAAGGATAATGAAATGATTAAAAAATATTTTTTTGAGTTTTGAAATAATGAAAATAAAAATAACAAAATTAAATAACAAACAAAAAACACAAATTTATTTTCTTATTTTCTCTCTTCATTTTCTATTTTGGTTTTTCCTTTCCTTCTAGGAGCTGTTCGACAAAATTTCAAAACAATACATGAAGGATTGGTAAAAACAGTCACCGATGAAAGTGGTCATTTAAAAGCTGTAAAAGGTAGATACAATTTTTGATTAAAACATTTTTATTTCCAGAAGATAGAATATAATATTGTATTTAATGTAAATAGATATATTATATTAACATATGTACGATACGAATGTATATATAGGTGTCGTGTAGAATATAAAAATAGGTCAATTCATTATTGAATTATAAAAGTGTTGAGTAAATGTCATTATGAAATTTGTATCAAATACGTAGATTTTTTTAAGACGCAAATTCTTTCACAACTTTAACACAATATATGTGTATAATCTAGATATATATTGAGTAATACTTAAGAACATTATTTTTATTTGGAAATAAAAATTTATATTTGTTAATAGATATTTTAAATTTTTTTTTATTATTTTAAATTTTCTCGATAGGTAAATAAATTTTTTCATTTATATCATTAATAGTATTACAGATTTTCTATATTGTAACTATTTTTGAATTGCTCCACACGAATTAAATTACCATCCCTACATTTTATCTTAAAATTCTAATGGCTATGATAAGTTTAATTTCTAGTGGTTTTCTATTTAATTGTGGTAAAGCAGGCTATATAGGTCTGAAATTAATTAGGCTAAATACTGATCTCTGTCTATCCAAATTATACTGCCTTAAATCAGGTAGATGTGGATTCTTTGACTGATTGGAATTGTATTGTTATATTTATTTTTTATTTTATTTTATTCATGATTTTTAGTTATACATCAACTATCTTATTAATACTAATTTTGTTGCGGATATTGAATAATTACGTTTGACTTGATCAACATTAACTTCTGCCAATTTTATCTAACTTATTAGGTAAAATTAAATTGGTGCGCACAACACAAACATATTATGCATTAAGGAATATGCATATTAATTTTCGATTAAAATAAAATCTAACAACAAATGTCTCAGAATTTATTAGTTTACAAAGGACTTAAAAGATTTAATGAAAAAATTTTATATTAGAAAATTAGAAAAAAATTTAAATTATTTGACAAATATTGTATTTTAAAAATAGATTTTAGAATTTGATATGAATTTATATACTGTCAGATTAATTCTTCGAGCAAGCACATCAGACCCAGACGTCTATTACTAGACGAAAGCTTGCTTCGTTTGATTGTGCAATATATCATTATCCAGTAGGAACCCTGTATGGTAAGTTTCCGGACACAACCGATTATATCACTACTAAACTGAACTTCAACAAAAAACCCGAGGAAAGTTTTCTTGCTAGGGTTGATTGGAAGCGTGGTTTGGAGAAAAGAGAAAATAGTAGTTTTCACTGATGCGATCGAAAATGAACTGCGGAATAGGGTCGAACTCGCTTAAGAGCACATCGAAGATAACAGGCAAATTTTCGCACTTAAGCAAGTTGTGCATTTAAACGGATAAGTTGTGAAAAATTTTTTTAGATCAATTTTAATTATGTATAGGTGCTAGTATTATGTTGTAAATAGAAATATGTATGAGAAACATATTTGGTACATAACATATTATGTCATTTATATTTGAATTTTTGTAGCTATGTATTTGTACATAGTATGTATGATATTCAACACTGCAAAAATTACTAAACTGTCCGTATTTTTATTAATTCTAAAGTTGCCCGCATTATGTTGTTGTTCCAACACATTAACAAAATTTGGCGTCATGTACTATTAAACAACGCGAACAGTATGTAAATTTATAAAATATTATACAGAAATTTATGCATTTAAAAATATTTTGCTGTTGAACGATTTGCTTTTAAACGAATTGAATTATATGAAAAAATAAAGCAAAAGAATTGCGTTCGAAATAATATGCACTTAAAAGGGTTTATGTTTTTAAGCGAGGAGCTCTTAAGTGGACTCGACTGTATAGGAATTTTCTCAGTAGATTTAAAAATATCAAAGTTTTATGGTTTCCCTAAATATGCTGGTGTCTTTCAAGCAGAGCTACTTGCAATTAGGGAAGCACTTAAAAGACTTAATTATATTCATACAACAAAAAAAAAGTCACCATCTTCACAAATAGTCAAATCGCTATCGAAGCTTTGGTATCGGACACTAAAGTACATTCACATTCGAATGAGAGTCGAAGGAGCGTATCCATTCATACTTTCTGGCCAGAGCGAATGAAAAATTGTATAGACTTAATAGTACTGCGACTTCGAGGAAAACATGGCCCTCATGCAACATCCATTAAACCAAACAGCTCTTAACCAGGTCCCGTACTGATATATCAAGAGTATTAGCCACCAGTACAGGACATTGGCCCATAGGAATCCACGCTGCCAAGGTATTCCGTTCAATTCCCACTGTCGCAGCTGCAAAAGATGAGAATGAAACAGAAACTCTTGACAACTTTTTCTGCAGCTGCCTAGTATTAACTAGAGTCAAACTCCGAACTCTAGATGAGATTTTCCTTAGCAATATAGATTTTATTGCAGAAAGCAAAATGGGAGATCTGATCAACCTTCTGGGTGGCTCTAGTACTGAGTCCCTGGGGAGAGTAAGAATGAAGGAATGATAACAACAAATGACAACAAATAGGTCACTCGAGTCGTGGTATCAAAAAGGCACAATTAAGTGCTAATTAATTTTCCAGAAGCAACTGGAATGGCCACCTCTGCCTACCTACCTACCTAAGGTTAGTTTCAGCAATTCATAACAATTGTATTTGTATATTCAATCTATATCAATGATAATAAAGTTACTTAATTACTTTTTACTTATAATTATTGTTTAAAGAATAAAATAAAAAAAAAATAAAAAAATTATTCGTTGTGAATTCTATCACTTATAAGTCTGACAAACATTTTCACTCTACTGACTTGTCATTTGTACTAACTTATGGCGTTTCCCAACATCTCGCACTTGCACTTGCTACTCGCACTAAACCTGTCAAATCGCATTTAATTTGTTGTCAAAATTTTAGTGTACTCTCAAACACGCTAAATATCGCAAAATTAAATTTATTAAAACTGAAAATAAAAAAAAATTTAATGCGATTGAACAGGTTTAGTGCGAGTATCAAGTGCAAGTGAGAAAGGTTCGGAAACGCCCTTAGACTATTTGGTGCTATAGTTTACTAAAATAATCTATCAAAATATTTTGTTTCTTTGATATATTGATATTCTAAGATATATTGTTTATCTGCACGCCATGATAAAAGATCTACCTCAATTTTGATGGCTTCGTACGTAGCATGGTTCATTTATTATGGTGATTTTAAAATTTTGGACTCTATGTTTGTTATAAATAAGAAACATAAAAAAATATAAAATATTAACTTTTTTTTATTACTGGATAACTTTTGCTTCATATTTTTTAAATAATTTCAATTTTCACACCAATTAGAAAACTAATTACTTTTTTAACCGTTTGCGAAGTTAAATTTAAAGCCTGAATTTTGAACTACGATTTTGTGAAAAATCAATTACCTCTAAATATTAGGAATATTGAAAAACAGACAAGTAACATAACATTGTATAATGAATAACAGTTTCCTTCTAAGATGTAGTAGGTTTCTTAATTTTCATTATTTTCTAAAAAACAGAAGAACAAAAAAATAAGTAAATATAAAATTTATTTTAACGTCATTTGCTTTCTTTAATTTTAATCATGTAATTATCAACTTGACCCCAGTTGTACAACTACATACAAATGTATTTTTAATTACCGAACTCATAAAAAATTCTGGTTTTGGTTACTAACTGATTCAATATTTTTGTTTTTCTTTTTTTTTGTTTTTCCAACATTTAGAGTTATTCAATTTGGAACGTACATTAATTTTAATCAAACCAGATGGAGTTCAACGTCGTCTTGTTGGCAAAATAATACAACGTTTTCAAGACAAAAATTTTATAATAATTGCTATGAAATTTTTATTAGCAACATCAGATAAACTTCAGAGACAATATAGTGAATATAGTGATCGCCCATTTTTTACAAATCTTTTAAAATATATGAGTTCGGGACCAATTGTTGCAATTGTTTTGGAAGGTATTGATGTTGTAAGAATATGTCGTCAAATGATTGGCAGAACAAATCCAATTAATAGTTTACCTGGTACAATACGTGGAGATTTAAGTATTCAATCTGGACGAAATTTAGTTCATGGATCTGATTCAATATTGTCAGCAATACGTGAAATTGCTATATGGTTTACTGATAGTGAATTAATAACACCAAGTAATTTATAAAATTTCTATTTCCATTTTATGTATATAATATTTTTTGTTATTTCTGTTTTTTATAATACAATTTACTAGATGAAAATGAAGAACGCGTTTCAAAAAAATATTAAGAAATAAGTTCTTTTCATAAAAAGTTAGTTCTAGATTTTTCTTTAGAGGGGTTTTAAGAAGACGACGTTAATGAAAGTATAATATTGAGTATTTATTTGATTTATTTCATGTTTAATTCAAACATTTACAATATGTTTTTAGTCTAAATAAAAATTTATGTATTTTGTATTTTGTTTACATGTTTTTTACAATTTATATTAAATTAAGTTAAAATTAACGATTACATAAAATTATTTATTACTTAAGTTTTACAATTATCATTTATTCATAAAACAAATGGTTAATAATTAATATATAGTGTAAAAGAAAAAAAAGTATAATCGAGATCCTCGTATAATACAAAGATTTTCGGAGGCATTCTGTCTTTGTGAATTTTAGATGATACTATACCAAACTCGGTCATAATTCGTTGAAGTTCGGAATGTTTTTTTTTTTTTTATTTTAGAGGAAGTCTACTCTTTTGATATTTAGTTCAAAATAATAATTTTTTTATTTTTTTATATGCAGTGTTCATCATTTCGTCACTGATTTCTGTGCAACTTTTCTGGCAAATCAATCATGATTGATCAAATTTCACAACAGATAGGTATGTCGAATTATTTAATGTCTGTGTTGATTTATCTATCTTATACAGAGATACAGATTATTATTAAACTTGGCCTTAAAAATCAAAAATAATTTACTTTTATGTAATAGTTTTCTTTTCTCTAAAACGGGAATTTATATATGGAGGAAATTTAGTAAGCCAATACTGTATTCACTATTCAGAAGCTTTCTGATGAACATGTAGGCACAATTTAAATTTATATTTTTTTTCCTTTTTTTACATAATTTCAAAATTTCAACTTAGATAACAAGGCAATGAATAAATAACTGTTTGAATATTTATAACTCATGATAACATAAGCCTTGTATAGAAGAAATATTTTAATGTCGATAGAATATGTCATTTCATATATCCATCATTATTCATTATTTATGACAGACTTTGAAATTGCTATAAAAATTATTCTTTACAGTGTACATAATAACAATTTATGTTGAAAAAAAAACCTTTTTCATTCACCAATTTTCGAAAGTACATATCTTAATATACATGTTTTATATTACATCTGATAAATCTTTATTGTTCCGTAAATAGCTATAGAGGATGTTATGATGAATATCAATAAATAAATATATGTAACGGTATTCCTTTTCTGTGTTAAACCAATTATGTTCATCAAATGCATTTTAAATATTTTTTTGCAAAAGGGTACTCTCTAATAATTCATTATATGTTGATAGCTGGGTATTGTGTGGGTATTCGATGACACAATTATTTATTATGTCTATTACTATTTGTATATACACATTATTTTCTCCAGAAATAATATTAGAATAACGTAAAAGTTTATTGTTTTTGTTTTTCTGTTTCTTTTATTATTTTCAAAATAAGTATGTGCTCATACAAGCAATAATTTGCGTTCAACTTAATTGATTTTTTGTTCTTTGTGTCTTAAAGTTCGTCACTCCCATTTTTTTTATTTTGTAACCTACAATTTAAAAACTTCCTGAAATAAAATATAAATTTCCCATATCAGGAATGGCAGACAAACATTAGAAAGTTTGTATTAAAAAAAAAATTAACCATATAGACACAACACCATCAATACAAAATACAATATTGTTGGAGGTGATGAATTAAAAACGTGACTTGAAATTGTAATTTAGAATTATAAAAAATGAAGTGGACAATTTTTGTTGAGATATTATAAAAAAAATAATAATATAAATAATTGTGTTACTCCTTTTGTAATCAAAAAACTGAAAAACTGAAACTTAAGTAGCCACGTATATTTTCGTGACGTTCACTCAATTGAAAATTATTGAAAATCATTTAGATTGTAATCTAGTTAAAACATTAATTAAAAAATAAACCGGGTTCTTTATAGGGATGAAGATTAAGTCAAGTTGAGCATACAATTATTTTGTTGTTTAAATTTAAAACAAGTATAGTTCCACTTGTATGACTACATTTAAGTTTTTAAATTAATCGTATACCTATGTATGTACGTATTCATATTTCACTTAAACTAATAGTTTTTTATTAGCTATGTACTTGTTATAGATTTTAGAAAATAGACTTTTGTTAAATTAAGGATTTGGTTTAGGTCTCAGATCAAAAAATTATTATGATTTATTCCCTATTAAAATCGTTTTCTCTGATTTATTTTTCTTTTGCTAAAGTGGAAGTATCTATAGAATTCTATAAATTTACTGTCCTAATCGAGATTGATGTCGTTCCGTTCCGGTTCAAAGTCAGAATCATAACAACTACTCCGCATTATTATTAAGTGTTTCTTTTTAAGTTGCATTACATAAGTTCTATTAGTAAAAAAATCACAATGTATTTTTATCATAGTATCATCTGATTAATAACACGAAGGTCGTAAATTCGAATCAACTTCTTACGACGTCGATGTGTTCAAATTTTTTTCATTACTTCTTGGAACTATTGGTGGGTCGAAATATGCTATCATGAAAGAAGATATTAATTCAAAATAAATGTAACTTCCCACATTTCAATATGTACAACGAATTTTAAAAAAAACTCCCACTAGGCAATTGTAAAAAGAAACAAAAGGTTTCAAGCGTAAAAACTTAAAACACTTTTATTTGATTTCAGTCAAAAATGGTTATTTCCACATATATTACAATATTAAGCATAGAAAATACAACACATCAAAACTACTATACAGGGAGCCGACAAACAAAACTATTCTCTCAACTAAATTTTATGTACTGCTATGAAAAATAAAATACATTAAGGTATAAAATAAAACCCCTGTAATTAATTGACAAGCATAAAAATAATAAAATAAAATAATTTTATTTTTATTTTAATTAATATGAGTAGATACTAATTAACAAATGTAACAATCATAAAATTATTTCATGTCAATATGATAGCACTGATAGTAATTTGACGCATTGAATTTAAAATAAACTTGACTTCGCCCGTTCCACGAAATTCGAGGAAGTTTGATAAAAATCGTACAAAATTTTTGAATGATAAATATAATAATAAATATATAATTAGTAGACCTTGAAAAATCTTTTGTGTTAATGTTTTTTTTTTTATTTCGATTTACTCTTTTTATACATTTTTATAAATAATAATAAAGTTTTTATTATTTTCTATAAGATGCTCTTGATTTATTTGCTCTTTGATATAAAAAAAAAATTAATACCATCAAACATATGAACCTTACTGGCAGCCACATATAATTGACCAAGACCAAATACAGGTTGTGATTAGAAAATTAAAGGTTTATCGAAAGTTTGTCCTTGAGACTTATTGATAGTTAGCAAATGCTAAAATAATTGAAAATTGTGTTCGCCTTATAAAAAATGGTAATAATGTACCAGCATTCGTTAAATAAATTCTGAGTTGCCCACGTTGCCCACAAGAACGTCCAGTTAAAAATTCGCAATCTATGGGATTGCAGTACATTCTTTTAACACGCATTCGGGTTTCATTAACTTATGCATTACCAGTTTTTAAATTTTGAATATGTAAATAAAACAATTGAATTTTCTTTTAAAACTAATTTGTGTGGAGACAAACTACTTAGTGCTAGAGAATTTAAAAATTCAATGGTTAGATTGCGCTGTCTTCATCATTTATTTTAGTTCTGAAAATTGAACAATTTCGACAACGTTATCATAAATATAAGTAATAATATAGAATCTGTTTTTGAATTGGAATTGGAATTTCAATTGTATCTGAACCATATTGAGGAAAAATTGGCATTATCATCACGAATTTTTTGAAAAAATTCAACGAACTCAATTTCACCGGGCAAAGATCTCAAATTTTGATATTCGGAACAAGATGTTAAACAACTTTCAATAAGAGTGGCAATAAGAGTCTGGGTTTATATGTGAAGACAGTTCCAAATTGGAGTCATATTGTGGAATTGGTATGCGAAGTTCTTCGCAAGAAGTGCTAATAAGATCCGTTCAATTTCCGAAAAGTTCTGTTATATGAAACTAAAAAGGCTTCATAAAAATTCTGTCATTTTAAATAAACACACAAACTTATAGAAAAAAGTACAAAAACAAAAACACAAACAAAAATTGAAAACAGAATAGAAACACAAAAATCAGATCAGACCATACTCTTCAAAAATTATATAATAAATGTTAGTTCATTCGCTTCTGCCATCATTAAAAAAAATATATGCAGTAAAACACGGTTATAGTCATTCGCTAAATTTTAGTAATATTTCTGACTATAACCGTTTTGTGACTATAGGCGTAATCAAAAAAAAAATTGCATCTTTATAAACAAAATCAAATTCAATAAAATATCTTTCTTTTAACAATTTTAAACTTTATTTTATTCATAAATAGCAATTCTGTTATGTAATTACAAAAGATGCATATTTGTAATATAGAACAGAAAAAAACTATATATAAATCAGTGTTTTAATAAAATAATTCACTTTTGACTGTTTTATTGTAAAATTGCGGTTATATTTTAATGGCACTTATAAAACGATATCGGTTGTTAGGAAGTTTATTACTTTCTTTCAAACAAATTGTTGCCTATATTGCTATAACAGAATTGTGACTACAAACGTTTTTGACTATAAACGAAATAAAATATATCTATCTACTACGTTGAGAGTAATGATATTTTATTGTGTTAAGTTATATTGAAATTTTGCTAACTTCGTCATAAAGTATTAGGTATTATACTTTAATTTTATTATATAATCAAGCGATTCAGAAAACAACTACAATTATACCAAAACAAATATTTCTTTTTATATAAAATTGTGTTTCAAAGAACTACTTCTGCGCAATTGCACAAGGGATTCACTAGTATGTAGTATATTTTTGTAAAAAATTATGAGCTGCTGAAAAAAGCGTAATAATGGTAATAATTTTACGGAAAGGTATTTATGTTTTTGAAACAATTATTGAAATAATCATTTCTGTTTCTTTAAATAAAATGATATTATTGGGCAACAATTGACATACTTAATATCTTCATTCAATATTTCAATAATATAGGGTGACATCTACATTTTGGTGAATTTATTTGGATTATGAAAATGTAAACTAAAATGTCTGCTTCTACTTTTTACTTTTGTTTTGCATTTCTGAAGATGTGTGTATGTACTTTTATATGTGTAAAATCTTAAAATCTTAAATTGATATTTCTAATTGATAAATAAAAAATTTTGAAAAAATATTTAATTTCGCTACAATTCCTGTTAAATATCTATGTATATCATTTAAAAAAAAATAATGAAAATCGATTAGGAAATGGCTTTGTAAATTGTACCGAGTTTTTTCCATTTACAGATTAAATATTATGATGATGATAATATACTTAACAAATGACATGAAGTGCATACTCCTAAATAACTCATCGAATTATATTTTAATATCTCTTTCCGTTATCCGCATCTTGGTGGATCGTCATATTTTAATTTTAAAATTTCAAGTTAATTATGGACGGTAATTAATCAACTTATTTAAGATGTTTTATTATTTTTTGTTTAGATTATTATCAATTCTTAAATTATAGTTTTTATAATATGACGTTGTTTTCTTATCTATTATATTATATTGATTGGTCATACATATTAATGTTAAATGTACTACGTTAACATTTTGAACTATGAACAAAAAAACATAAAAGTTTTTCATAATTATTTTATCAAACCTACATCGTTTTAGTAAAGTTTTCACAAAAATCGTATTTGTATTCACTATACCTGAACTATTTTCGCAACCATGTTGTCGTCATCAAAGATTATACGGATTTGAATTGTTGGATGTTTGTTTTTTATATCGTTACTCATGTTTTATAATTGATTCTTCAAGCGTTTAGTCTCGGCATAGCTCAGGTATTATATGGTTTTGAGACTGTGTTTCAGTTTCAGTAATCGTTATTTTCACAAAGCTATTTATTTATTTGTAAGTTCTTTATGGCGGGCGGGCTTATTCATTACCTGGGTTTTACCAAGCCCTCATTCTTTAAGGTTTCTTACATGACTATTCTCAGTTTATTTTTTATTATTTTGTTTTTTTAATATGTAATTTTGTCTTAAATGTGCCCTATTCGAAGTCTCCTCAGAACCGCTGGCATCGTCGATATTATTTTCACATAGTAATTTTGATTAATGATTAAGTAGTCTCCTGGCGCTATTTACTTAAAAATATGTCGCTTGCACCACCTATCGTCTAGTAGAAGAAACGAATTCTATCTCCCAAGGTATTTTAACCCGTAATTGCCACATTACATACTTTTACCATCCCAACGATTAGATTATAGAAAAATGTATACTGACATTTATGTACTTTGCTCTAATTTCCACTAACTTTCATTTATTACAAAAATCGTTTTAACAATTATAGACATTTTTCAAATTTATAGTAAAAAAAAAAATAACTTACCCATTAAATACTAGGATAATAAAAATTCAACAATCAATTAAGTAAAAACAAAAAAAAAAATAACAAAATAATAAAAACAAGTTCAATCTATGTACCTTAGTACTTCTAAACCATATCATAACCCGCAGAACCCAAAAGAGAAAAAAATATTAAAACAATTTAAAAACCTGTTGCTCTTTATTTATTCATTGTATCCGTTATAGAGAGTTAAATGAATATGATTGTTATACTATTTAAGCTTCCCAGATTATTGCATTTATATTTCGGAAGTAATATTTGGTTATATAATATAATAATATGATGATATCCTTTATTTATTTTTCACCATTGCATTGCTTCTATTAACGAAACTTAACATATATACAATACATATATTTTCTTATACTAAATACACAAACACATCCGAACTCCATCTATTGAGAGAGAAAAGTTTTTAGCTTATTCCCATTAAAATAAATTCAGAGAAAGCTTTAAAAACAAAAATCGTACAGAACTGTTAAATCACCTGTTGTTCTTGTTACATATTAAAGCAATGAACTATTTACAAACATACTTTAATAATATATGTACAGTGTTGTCCAATTTATTTTTTGCTGAATAAAAATTGCTAAAAAAGAGGAAATATGAATGTTAAATTTTTAAGTTTAATAAAATATCACTCCATTTTTTTTTTTTATATTATTTCAGTTTATTTCACACTTATGCATTAGTATTCCAAAAATAAATCAAAGAAGCAGCGGTTTGTTAAAGTTATTCTTCATCTTATCTACCAAGTTGATGTTTCGGTTGTGCGGTTAAAATTTGATAAAATGTACATAGATAAAGTTTTGAAGTACTTAAAAATTATCATCATTGTAATTATATTAGACAATTCACATTAAACAAACAAATTATAAATAAAATCGAAGAAGCTTTGGAAATTATTGTTAATATATTGAATTGAAATTGATATATGTATGGACCACTGCTGGTTATTTACAAGGCAATTGCATGATTCAATTTTGACGTAAAATGCAATCGGCAAATTAAAAGTAAATATTTTTTTTTAATTAGTAAGACACTATAAAAAAACTATATAGCTATTTTGATTTTTTTTTAACTAGCTAGAACTATATAAAATTCTAAAAAAAGATCGATTTTGTCTTCAATTTCATACAAATTTCTTTTTTTTTTTTAAATTTAATGTTTTTCCAATGTTTTTCCCTGAATATAGCAAGTGTATGGACAATTATTTTATGTACCATAATGATGTAGGTAAAGTTTTGTCTTATTTTTTTGTCTGCAGCTTAATATTTTCTAACTTAAAGAAAAAGTAAGTTAAGTTTAGGCATAAAAAAGTCTTCGATTCTTCTTCGAAATTGAGAAAATTCAATAGTTTATAATAAATTTTCATTCAATTAAATTTAATTTTTCAATTAAACGTCAGTTTGATAAGTTCAACAACGTTGATGGCTTATTTATTTAAATATAATTTACTATTATTTATATATTATATAATATTATAATGATTTAATTTAATTATAATTAGTGAGAAAATTACTAAATAGAGATGAAGATACGCGCGCTTAAACGATAGAATATTTTAATTCTTGACTACAAAAACTGATTTTATTTAAGAAAGCCATGTAATGGAAAAGTGTTAGTTATTGGATTCTACTAATGACAATCATCCGATAGCAGATGACAGATATTAATAAAAAAAAAAAACAAAAAAAAAATGAAATTTGTATGAAATTTTTGAAGACACGAACAATGCTTCAATGATATGAAAGCCATCGAGAAGGCCTAATAAATTACTTTTTATGAATTAGAAACACAAATTATATTTATTTTTCCTTATATCGGCCATTGGCCTCTTCTTTGAAATTAACTCAAAGTTTTTCTGTAACATTGATTAGAACTTCAAGTAAAGGACGACAATCTTATCAACAAAACAATTTAATGGAATTAAATTATTTATTATGGCAATGTATATATTACATGTATACATTGCCTTTCCATTGGAAGGTCCCAGGTTCAACTTCCGACAAAGGCAAAGCTTTTTGGATTTTTCGACCTGAACGGGATAAAAAATTTCGGTATCATTGGGATAAAAAAAATAATTAATTATTGACAGTTTAGGTTATCACTAAAAACAAAAAATGGAACTATGCTATTATGAAGGCGAAGTAGGATAATACTTTTCTACATGGTATTAGTCTATACTATACCATAAAAAAAAAAATACTCATAGAATCTGTTTAACAAATTATATAGTATAATTGTTTTAAATTTTAAGTTGTAGTAATAAGTTCTATAAATCCAATTTTTGTATTAAACAAGAGTCAAAAGTCTGTTCACTAATGAAGTCGCAAACATTGAGAAAGAAAGTGTATTTCTTCAGTAAAACCAGCAAAACTTAATGTTACCTTGTGGTATGTTTAGGCGGATTCTTATATGAATTATGTATTACTGAACTATAGTATAAATAAGTATGTATATAGATACCACAAGGTAGATAACTTGAATATTGTAATGGTCGGGTTATTTGTATCAATTCAATGGTTATACTTGAACAGGTTAACATTTTTAGAATCTCCTAAGAAACCTAAGGAAAATTTAAATTTTGCAAATTTTTTTTGTAAACAACCAATTGAAAAACTTTTAAAAAACTGTGAACGATTACATTTTCGAAAAACAAAAAATAAACATACAGCAGAATTATTAAATGTGAAGATCCGTTTGTGTTAAAACTTCAATAGCTTCAATAGCTTCAATAGAAATATTCGATAGCTAACGTTTATTATTTTATTTGATAATTGAAGTAATTGAATAGTCGGATCTAGTAATCGTTTACTGTTATATTAATTTGTTACATATAGTTTTAATTGTTCAGATTTCACTTATATCATCGATTCTGTTATCATTTTTCAAAGCCACATTTATCATTAACGCATTCTAACTTAAATACATGATCTGGCAAGACTTTTTAACCAAACAAGAATATTTCTTTTCATTTTGCAAAGCTATTTGTTTTCTTTTCGGCTTGGCAGTAGTAATATTTTATATTATTACAGTGTCGTGCGTGAAAACGAAAACTTTGTTTATTATAACATGTTAACTGTTAACAACAGTGAAAGTGTAAAGTAAAACCACAAAACACAGCTTTTTTATTAATAATGTTGAGAGCCAGAGCAGTGCAAGGAATAAAATGCAAATAATTTTTATTTTCAGTTTGAGTTCGATTTTGAAGCGAAATGTATGTAGTAAATAGTATTTGCACTTATTTTTTTTTTACGTTTTTTATTAGAAAAATAAATATAAGCAATAGAAAAAAATAATAATAACAATAACAATATCAACAAAAATAATAATAAAAGTACACATTATAGCGAATTAGCACGCGTTCATTTATTTAATTAGATTTTTTTATTTTCGTTTTTTTTTTGTTTTTATGTGGCAAACAGTGGAAAATGAAAACAAAAAAAATAATTTTAAATTTTGTTATTTTGAGCAAAAAAAAAATATAAGCTTTAAATTAAAATTTATCTGATGATCTTCTAAATAAGTGACTGACAATCCTTAATTTTAAAAACATTTTAGGTATATGCAAAGCTATCAGAAAATTTTTTTAATTATTTTAATAATTTTAATTATTATTTAATGGAAAAAGAATAAAAGTTAATTATTTATAACAGTAACAAAATTTAATTTTTTTTATCAATAAATTGTTACAATTATGTAGCACATCATATGAACAGGTATAACAAACTGTTATTTAATAGTGGATAAAAATTCACGTTGCCAATTCGAGATATCAAATGTTAACGGAAATGTAAATTAAATGGAAATTTAAAAAGAAAAAAATAAAATTAAAATGTGATAAGAACTTAAAAAAATAGAATAAAAGCTTTAATTATAAATTATAATTATATTCATTAATTTTTTCTATTTATTTTTTGTTTGTTAGATCTATTTGGATTATAGTCTATGTAAGGTATTCTATCAACATAAATATAGGCCTATACAAACAAAATAACAAAGTACAAAGACAAGTACTTGAATTAAAATAAAAAAGTACAAATGTTTTTTATCTAATTTAGTAATAAAAAAATATTTAATTTTAAAAAAAATTTCAATTGTTGGTTCTGTGGTGGTCAAAGAATGATAAATTTCAAAAACATTATTCGTGGAATATAATATAAATACCGAAAAGTATTTCATATACAATTATATTGTGAAAAAATGGTTTACTCAAAAATACTTAAATTGTTTTTTTATTAGAAATAACGTTTTTGATTTATAATAGTGTATGTAAATGATTGATATTATCAATATATACCTAGCTCGTAAGCTGTTTTGTTTAATCAATGCATTTCAACGAATTTTATGATTTCATTGCGTTATACATTAAATTTAAATTTTTCAAAAATCGATTTTATATCTATATATTAATACATTTAATTACATTGATAAACTGTTTCAGTACAACGTTAGAAGTTCAATAATTATATTGATGATAAAAAATCACTTGATATCGCTTATTTTTCAATTTTGATAATAAATTTGAATGATGGAAATTTAAATAATTTTTCCAATCAAAACTCTGATTAATGTGTTGATTATATCTAATTATGCTATTTTTTGTAAATTATCAGAGGTCGAAGAACCCATATGCTCCAGGTTCTATACTTCTATCTACAAATAACTTATTTTGGTTTAAAAAAAATATTTATATTATATAATCGGGCAAAGAACTATTGGTTCATGATTCATAAATCATATAAACAGAAAATGTAGAAAACAGAACAGTATTAAAATTACAGAATCTGCAGTGTTCATCACTGATTATTCCAATTCTTTATTAGTTTTATTGAATTTACTGTTTTATTATTTAACAGTTTGGTTAAATAAGTGAAGCAAAAATAAAGGTATAACTATTTATGTATATTATAATACACAAGAGCACGATTAGTGAAGGCACACTTTTCGTGGTTTTTCGTGTGCTTCGTTTTTTTTTTGCATTCAATCAATCGGTGATGATGCAGGCTGTGGCTATCAAAATCAATTTTTATATTATCTATATTATAATACATAAGAGCACGATTTTGAAGCCACACTTTACGTGGTTTTTCGTGTGCTTCGTTTGTTTTTTTCATTCAATCAATCAGTGTTGATGCAGGTCGTGGCGATCAAAATCAATTTTTATTTTATGTGTATATTTTAGGTTAACAATTTTTATAAGATATTTGGCCTTATTCTGAGAAGCGAATCACTTTTTCGCTACGTACCAGTAGAGCATCACATTGCATCACATTTGGTATTCTGAGAAGCGAATGATACGATATTTTGCAAAACTGGCAGCATTGCTCGTTAAAACTGTCAAATTTTTTTTTTTTGTATTTTTTGTTTTCATTTTTTGTTTCAAAACTGAAGTTAAGTGAAGTTAAATTAAAATTTTATAGTTATTAAAAAATGTTTTTTCATTTATATTACGAAACAAAATATAATAAAAAAATGTGTTTAATTATTATTGTTTTTTTTAAACTCATTAAGTATTTAAGGCTCTCGAAAGAAGGCTTTGCAATTAATATGGATAAATTAGACAATAATTTAAATCCTGCAGTTGGTCCACATTCAGTAAAACTCATTATAAAATTGGTTGGAACATTTCGCTTCAAAAAAAGGCACGAGGAACAAGTTTTTGCTAGGTTCAGCTAAATCAACTATTTCTAAAATATTAGCCGAAACATTGTCAATATTAGAGACGGAATTGTGCCGAGAGTATGTAAAATTTCCTGAAATCGAAGAAGAAAAATCATCTATCAAATTGGGATTTTATAATAAATTCGGATTCCCAGGATTTTATGATATGTTGATGGAGCACATGTAAAAATCATTGCACCAACAAACATTCAAACTGCCTCCTATTTGTAACTTTTCTATAATTAAAAATGTAAAATAATATTTCATTATTTATTATTTTTAAATATAAATATATATATAAATAAAATTAATTTACTAGAATTTGACGTTAATTACATATTTACTTTTTTTCATTCGCCATCTTTCACTACCTTTTTCTATAATGATATATTTATCGTTTCTTCTGACAGCGAACAAAAAAAGTAGATTCTCGTAATACCATGAAAATCGAAACGTTGCGATAAAAACCGATCAGTATCGCTATTTCGCTTCGCAGAATACCAAAAATTAAAATTTATCATATTTTTCAGTACGTACCGAAAAATTCGCTTCTCAGAATAAGGCTCTAGGTGAGTTGGTTAAAGTATCATTTAATATCAGAAATTTTTGTCAATTCTCTTTTGAGTCAAATTCTTTTTATTTATGTTTTTATTTATCGCATTTGGTTTTTTGCACTTTTAGTTGGAAAAAAATTAATTTGTAGGATAATATTATTAATATAGGTTTTAATATCACAAATTTTAGTGAGTGCAATTCTCTATTAATTCAATTTTTTTTTTATATTAAAAAAATATTTTTTTTTATTATTATGTATTATAATATTATTTTTTAAATTATAAATAACAAAAAAAAAATTCTTTTTAATAAAAAAAAGTAATTTTTAATTATTATTCTCTTGATTCTCTATATTTCTCAATGATTTCAACAAAATAAGAAACCGTTTAGTTTAAAAAAAAATCTAAGCCTTCAAATTAATACTTATTACTTATCCATACATGGAATGTATTCACAGTTGACAGTTTTGACTTGGTTTTGACACTATGATGTATCATGTAGATGTATGCATATAATATAATATATTATACTAATTAGCATTTACCCTACCTATGTGTGGATACTCAAACAGCTCAAATGTACATATAAAACAATAAATATAATATAATTTGTACTGTATTTTGGTTAGGAAGTCTTATGAGTATTTGGTGAAATGTTATGTATATCGAACCTATGTTGAAATTTTATTGTTCAAATTTATTTTACATATTTAGTTTTAATAAAAAAGAAACATATCTTAATTTAAGACTAAAAAGTAAATAAAAAATAAAGTTTTAAATAAGTACCTCTTTTTATTTAATTAAACAACAAAATAAACTTTTCATTTCGTTTGAATTATATTTAATAATATTTATATTTGAAAAATTTATTAAAATATCTAACATATGTACATACATTGTATGTATATGGATATTATTATAACTTTATGGTAAAACTGACAATTTATTTAAAAAAAAAACTAGGAGCATAATTATATATTTATTAAAATCTACATAAAAATATATCTGACGGCCAATAATCAAACTAAAATTTAAAGTACATACTTCAATTGAAAAATAGTAAAATATTAAATTTATTCAGTAACCTGTTCCAGATAGTTCTATATGGATATGAATAGTCATGCGTTGAATAATTTCTTTAATGACATAGTCATTTGAAAATTCATCATTTATGTTTAATTTATAGATTGAAAAAGTACGGTTCAAATCTGAACCATCTAACAACCGATGTTCATTATTAGTTTTCAAAATGATAGATAATTAAAAGAAAACTAAGCAAAATTATATATTTTTTTAATTTTTTTAATTTTTAATAAGAAATTTCAATTTAAAATTTCACCCCATGTCAGACATTTTAACATACAAAAAAAAATTTTTTTAAAATAAATTATGTATTTACGTTTCTAAGTAAAATCAATTCAAAAATAAAATATAGTATTTACCTACCAAGGATAATTTAAAATTATTTCGAAGTAATTTGAAGTACTTCGAAAATGGAATGATTGACGCTGAAAACACAATCACAACGAATATTCGTGACGAACAAATTTTTGTGTTTTGAAATTTCAAAATTTGTTTATAAAAAAAATGGAGGAAAAATTTTAAAAAAAATAAACAAAAAAATTTTTTATTTAAATTTGAATTTTAAAATAAATAAATTTTTGTGTTTTTGAAATTTCCAAAATTTGTTTATGAAAAAAATTAAAAAAATGGAGGAAAATTTAAAAAAAATTAATTTAAAAATTTTTTTATTTGAATTTGAATTTTAAAAATGTTTTAATAAAGCCATTTTGACCAATTTATGTTAGTATCAATGAATGTCATTCGCATTCGTCGACGAGTAAAATAGAAATAGATCTATTTTTTGAACGCGAAATTTGGTCATTCGTCACGATTTACATATAATCTCATGTATTTGAAAGCGAAAAATTCGTCATTCGTCGTGATTGTGTTTTCGACATGAATTTTTTTAAAACAATTATTTTGTGACAAATATTTTTTTTATAAGAACCAAAAATCCATCTGTCGGCAAATAGAAAACTAAAATTTAAAGTGCCTCAATAAAAAAATAAAATATATTCATTCGCTAAATTGTTAATTTTTCAGTAAAATATTAGGTTTATTCAATAAACTGTCCAAAAACGATCTAGAACGATCTAGTGTAAAAAAAATTGTTGTGTTCAATAGCTTCCGTTAATTTAACGTTTTTTCTCCAAAGGTGCTCTGATCGTTGTTGAGTAGATTGTTTAAAATAGTTCTAAATTGATCTGTTTTGTTCCGAATTTTTTTGTGCAAAAATTTTGTAGGTATATCTTTTTTAATTTGAGCACCTGAATAGTCAAGTAAAGAAAATTTTGAACATCCACCGCCAATCCACTGCTCTAAAAATTAAAATTCTAACAGGACCAAAACAGGGAAAACTACTGATAATGTTGCATACCAGGAGGTGGAAAATATGACAATGTTGCATACCAGGTCTAGAATACTTCATTTTATCCAATTGTTTCCTATATGATGAATTTTAAGACTCACTCATAATAATTGGGAAACGGTACTAACCCATAGGTATGGTTAATGGTTTAATAAAATTATCGGAAACTATTTTTTAATAACATTTCAACACACGTTTTCCCAATTAACGCGACAATCAATTAATCGGTTAATAATATTAGTTATGGTAAAGGGTTTCGGTGGTTTTAGTGGGTTAGTGTTCCACATAGCTAAGTACCTACATGCGCGGTCTACTTAGTATTTTTCGAGGTTTTCACCTTCCCTCGAGAAATAAAAAAATAATAAAAACAAATAATTAAATCTTATGAAAAAATTTAATGCTATCTGATATTTTCTTATTTTATTTTAAAACTAATATTAACTTAAAATTTTGAACATTTTTTATTTTTTTGTGGTTTGCAATTAATATTACTATTCTATATATTGCTGTCAGATACTTTCAACATGTCAAATGTATAATTGTATTAAAAATCATTCTATTGTGCCGTTTCACAGAAAAATTCCTTTCTTTTGCTCGGCCGGGTAGGTACCCAGGGGTTTCTTCTAGTAAAGGTATAATATTTATGAAATATTATGTAGATATGGTAGTATAATAATATTAGTATAGTTTTTGAATTCAAATACTTACTAGAATTTTGAAAGAAAAGGAATATCGTATATTTTTTGGCATTTCTCATTACTCGGAGAAATTAAATTAACAACGTTTTTTTGACTTTTGAATTACAGAAACATGGTTAAATTTTTTATAAGTATATACTGCTGAATTTATTATTCAGAAAGCGAAATGTACTCAAATGTCCTCTTGATATGTCACAATCCTTAACATATAACGGAATTACCAGTTTTACTTGCAGTCTAAATGTTTTTATTTTCTGGAGTGATTTTTTCTAATCTAAATTTTTGCATTCATAAGGTTCATTTTATAATATAATTACGAATGCTCATCCGCCGCCATTCGATGTGCAAGTTAATTGTTAGTAGAACTTAACATAACTATATTATGTATTAAAATCAACTACACTAACTATTATTTAAAAACAATATTTGTTTATACCTGTGTGGGTAGTATTTATTTATTTTGTTTCTATACTAAATTAATTTCCTCTTTTCATTTTAATTTATCCGATTTGAAGTGAACTCAATATAAAAACGAGTCAAGTATATTTAAAAAAATTCAACTTATTTCTTAAATTTTATTTATATTCTCTAAGTAAATCTTTAAGTTTAGAAATTGCAATGCATATGTTACGGGGAATTCGATCAATTGATAATTATAATTTATACATAGATTTATACATTATATTATATATTACAAAAATATTCTATTGCAATAAAGTATTATACAGCGTATATTTTTCTGTAATTTTTATGCTGGTTTAATCAGCAAAAATTTGCAAAAATCGTCAAGATATTCTCTATTGTGATATTTTATATTAATTTACTATAGTTCTATATAAGTAAAGCAATGATAATTTAATTTTATGAAAGTAGGTATATTTGATTTATATTTACAATATTGTAAACATTATTTTATACAAAATAATTTCAAATTTTTAAAATCTGCGGTATACAATATAATTGAAATCAAGCACAATCACTGGTAAAGTTGATTAATTTGTCATATTAATCAATATTATTGGTGATTCTGTATGTATAATCTAATAAAATCGCTTTTAGTTAATTCTCGGTAACACATATATTATATATATTAATATGTAATGTATACACATTTTTTTACCACTTAAAGAATTAAATTAAAAAAAAAGATAAAGATTTTTTCACATCCTTCAGAAGATATAAATTCAAAATTTATATCCTTTACGCAGGTAGTCATAATATTCAGTTTTTTCTGTTTATTATAATTATTAAATATATGTAAGTACATTGTGTAAGAAGTAAAGAATAATACGAAAAAAGAATTTATTGAATAATTCCCAGCAACATCCCTTTAGATACTTTAACTAAGACTGTATCTGTTGGAGTTTAGTTTAAAGTTACATCCAGCATCCAGTATAAAATTATTTTCACGTGGCTGCTAGATATGACGTTTTTACAGTTAAGTGTAATAAAAACGAGATTTTTTTTGTTTAAAGTAAAATGATTTATAATTAATTATATAGTATACAACTGGTAGATGAAAATGTATTATACAAAGTGCAAAAGTATACAGAATAATACAAAAGTTGTACATTATTCTAATATTAAATATATATATACATATATATAATCAAGAATCAGAGAAGAAAACTAAGAATGATAATAAAAGTTTCCATTATTTTATAGAGAATTACTATAGAACAGAGTTGTACAAACTTGTGGTGATGTAATGATAAATTTTTATTTATTTTAAAGTGAATATATAATTTATTATTTGCTTAATTTAAATAGTTTTAAATCAATCAACATGGTGTTATTTAATTGATTCTACTTCTAACTGTAGTAATAGCTCGTGGTTGAATTAAGGTAAGGATATTTTAAAAGCTTTTCGCTAACAGTTTACAGTTATAATCAAATTTGCCAACAACCCTAGTATAGTTACGCTTATGAAATAAAATTTAATTTTGTCATTTCTTCGCTTATGTCAATTTTTATTTGTAAATAATCAAATTACACTGTACATTTCGACAAAATTGATTTTGTTTACTACTGTTTATGATATTGTATTTTAATTCGAGCTTTTCGGTATGTAATTGAATCACTTATTATATTATAAATAGAGTTTAAATTCATTAATCTTCATTTAGCTTAAATAAGTTGTCCAATATTATTTACTCTATACTATATGAATTTATCTATCCTCTATCTAATATAAATTTTTATTCTAAATAAAATTAATACTCTGAAAGCTTTTAAGTAATAGACATTGGTTACAGAGCACTGAATATAAAATGACTGTTATAAGAATATTTAAAGGTCATGTTTTCAACATTCTACAAAATGTGGAATTTTTTTAATTAATTTTGTAGCTCAGAAGCTTTAGTTCATTTCTTTGATTTCCTAAGAAATCATATTATTAAATATTGAATTTTTCTTTGTTTTTATTTCATTTTCAAATATTTAACAATGTCTGGAATTTAATAAACAAATAGATACAATTAAAATTTTTCTAATTTTTTCGCGAAAATATTTTTTAAAAATCCTCATCATCATTTCTTACTTTCTAAGAAATTTTTAATTCAGATTTTCTACGTCATTGTTTTTCTTTTTTTCCTTAAAAAGTTTTTTTTTATTATAATTACAAAATAATATCCTACAAGATTTTCGTATAATTAATACGAATTGAACTACTCTCGATTTTGATTAAAAATATCTTTTTTTGTAGGTATATTTATTTATTAGAATTAATTAGAAAGAGCAATAAAGTAATTGTTATTAGGAATAGCATTCACTAAAAATTGTTATTTGGAGTGAGGCAGACAAATAGAAAGTTGACTTTGGGAATCGAATAAGTTTAAATAATATTTATTATAGGAAAATATATAATCTATAAAGGTATTTGAATTCGATACAAAATCTTTTTAATAGTGATAAATTACTTAATAAAATAATTTTAGGTGGTTATGCTGAAGTTCGTCGGAATAATATATTTTATTGTTTTTAATATTATAACCTAATATGTATATATATTAAAAACGATACATATATATTTTACATTCTTTAGAGAATTTTAAATTTTCTCTGATGTAACAAAGAATTACTATTATTTTAATTTGTATATATGTATATACATACTACATATGTAATGAAGAAAGTTATAACTTTTACTTTTGTATATATACATTATGTCATATACATTATCTATTAAAAATTTTTTACAAAATAAATAATAAAAAATTTAAAATAAAAATGTTTGAAATGAATATGAAAAAAAAAAAAAAATCTTCCGAAACATCTGATTTTGATTTCTGTACAGACTTTGCAGTCGAACGGATTTCAGCATACCGATTTTTTCGTATTCGGATTGGAATTTTTTTTCGGAGAAATTCCGCTTCGGACTTCAGCAAAACCACCTTAATATAATACTTAATTTTTATAACAAAGATCCAGCCATATTGTGAATTATTGAAAGGAACTTAATTACTCCACTGTAAGGATATATTTGGGTAGTATAGGCAGAGAAAAAGAAATATAAATTTTAATTTCATGAATTCACATACAATATTATTTGAGAGGAATAAAGAGAACATTTTAGGTTGACCTCACCCAGAGAGTATTTGATTTATTAAAAAACATTAGAAAATATTTATTCTAGCATTTGATTTCATTCTTTTTATAAGTTATAAAATTTGATAGAATATAAAAATGATTGAGAGATCGAGCACTTTAATTTTGTTTTTTGGATTTAAAAGCTATTTAAAAACAGTAAAGGTACAACTAATTAGTCAAACATTATATTGAAGATAGTTGGTCTAATACAATAGCATATTTCACTGGTGAAAGGACCATCATGTAAAAGGATTATTTTATTTTAGTTAAATAATAAACATTCTGTAAGCTGATTTCGAATGTACTACATTTTCCAGTTATAGTGACTGGAAATATTATGAAAATTCAAATTTCATTGACTATATCATTTATTGCTATAGTTACACAAGTCACATAATTACAGAGGTACACAAGTCTCCAATTGTGTATCCAAATAATTATAAAAATTATATTTTATGAAAAGAAATTTATTATTATAATATTATTACTTGTTTTGTATTGTATTGTACACAATTTTCAGATTCCTTTTTGTATCAGATCTCTAATCTCTTGTTAGAATTGATTTAATTGTTTTATTATTAACTAAATATATATATCTGGCAATCACGTAGAATACTAATAACTACTACACTACTCATGGAGTAAAATTATTGTTTTCGAGTAAAATATAAAAAAAATCAAATTAAATATCTTCACTCAAAAATAGTGCTTTTTATAGTACTTTAATACTTTTACTCGAATACTACACAGCTCTGCTGGCAATTAATCTAACTATGATTTTAGTATAACATGAGTACATAAATATTATAATACACAAGAGCCCGATTAGAAGGCCATGTGGGGAATATCTTATATTATAATACACAAGATGAACGACGTGGTGAGTAAAAAAGCAAAAATAATTGAATAGTAAATTATTTACACCACAAAAATATTAAAATTTTAGGAAATTCTTGGTGCTGAATATTTAAAACATTTTAAATATTTACACCAAATAGTGACGGTTATTTCCAAGTTGAGCGCCATCGCTAAATTTCTTTATAAACAAAATCAAATTCAATAAAATATCTTTCTTTTAACAATTTTAAACTTTATTTTATTCATAAATAGCAATTCTGTTATGTAATTACAAAAGATGCATATTTGTAATATAGAACAGAAAAAAACTATATATAAATCAGTGTTTTAATAAAATAATTCACTGTTGGTCTATTGCTATAACAGAATTGTGACTACAAACGTTTTTGACTATAAACGAATTAAAATATATCGATCTACTACTTTGAGAGTAATGAGATTTTATTGTGTTAAGTTATATTGAAATTAGTGTTAATTTCGTCATAAAGTATTAAGTATTATACTTTAATTTCATTATATATATCTATTCAATAATCAAGCGATTCAGAAAACAACTACAATTATACCAAACCAAATATTTTTTTTTTACATAAAATTGTGTTTGAAAGAACTACTTCTGTGCAATTGCACAGGGGATCCACTAGTTAGATATAATTTATTTTCAAAATTTTGTAACCATTTAGTTAATTAAATAAATATTAAAACTCTAGGTATGTTTCACAATTTTATTAAATATCTTAATATATCTCGGTCATTACACCATCATCAGAACACTGAAACTCAATTCTTATGAATATTGATTTATTAATTTTTTTATTTATTTTAATTTTATTTTTGTTATTATTTCTATAAAAAGTGTTTGATAGTACAAACAAAAAAAAAACTAATAACTCCTGAATAGTATTTATATAAAAGTAATGTAATCAGTTGTAATTTTAAAAATTAATTTATATAAATAATGTCACTTTGGAGTAATTTAGTACAAAATATAAATAGACTATGGCGATCTGGAATTTCTGGAGGTAAGTTCTTTTTAAATTAATTTTGAAATTTGTATTTTAAAAGATAATTAAGAAATTAATGCTTCATATATTATAATATTATATTTTTCTATTTTCTTACAGTTTTTCTTAAATTTTACTAAGTTAAACTGCCGTCTCATGTGCATGTATACAATAAATAAATAAATAAATAAAATACTCAAATTGCAGCTTATGTCTTCAATATTAGTTGAAAATCTTGAGATATTTTTATTTTTCTGTTTTCGCATTTTTGGTTAGACTCATCTAAAACAATATTTTTTGCAGTGTTAATTTGATCCAATCCGGATCGATACATTATATAGTGCAGGGGTGCAGGGGTGCAACTTGAAATAACTTATGTGTTAATGCTAATGGAACTGCACTATTTAAGAAGGCAAGTTTCTAGAGTAGTAGTTTTTCCAACCAGAAACTTTTTTTATGTATTATTGTTTCATTTCTTTGATAAATATATAAATTTATAATGATTGGTAAATAAGTACTTGAAAAACATACTCTTTCCTACTTAAAGTGGAAATCAAGTTTCAGTACAATACTCAATAATATATGAAAATAATAGGTTATCTAAGATAACACGCTAGGTGGCGCAGTAGATAGAGCGCCTGCCTTTCAACCGAAAGGTCCCGGGTTCGATTCTCGATGAAGCAAAAACAAAAAAAATGATTCATTGGTTTTTCGAGCTGGTCTAACCCTTTGTTATTGGGATATAATAAATGACAAAAAATAATTGGGAGTATATAATATAATCTGGTAACAAATTAAATAAAATGGAACTATTATATTTAAGAAGTCTTAGTTCCTGACAATAGTAGTAGTTTTCCACATTTAATGAGTAGATAAGCCAGTAATTTGTTAAAATAAATACTCAAATTATTGTAGATATTGTAGTGTAAAATTGCAGTACCGTACTTAATTAAGCACGAAAAGGTGATTCTACGTTACTAAGTTACTGTCAAGATCATAAAAAAAAATATACGTAAAAAAAGTAAAGGATCACATAAAAAGATCACATAAAAAAAGTAAAGGAATGCTTCGTTTACTAACACTATTGGAATTCATCAATGAGTATAGTATTGTTGAACTATCTAGACAGCCCCTACTAGTTTGAATTTTAATAATTTTAAAATTCATACATATATACATATACCATACATATTATATTTCAAAGAAATCAATATGCATGTAAGTTATAAAAACCAAACCAAATTCAAAGTCATATTTTTTCAATTACTTCAATGTGCTTATTGTTTTGTGCACTGTACTACATAAGTAATTTTACACACTATCGTAATTCGCAACCAAAGAAAAGAATATCTATTAATGGATATTATGACCGTTCCCGCACGCACATTTTGTAAAAACTTATCCAAGTTTTTCCAAGTTTTTACCAGAAACCATCCCTGTACTGAGATTTTTTTCTAAAAACGAGAGAAAACATATGTTTTCAACTTCGTTCAACATAGTTCAACAACATTCTCTCGAATAAGTTTTTGCAAGTAAAATTTTAACTTGTAAAAACTTATACTTCAAATTTTTGTTGTTGTTTTTTTGTTGTTGTATTTTTTAGGTTATGTTTTTATTTACTTTTGTGATTGATGCGCGTCTATTTTTTGCAAATTGAAAATTAAAATCTTAGAAAATGAAAATTACGACATAATAATAATTTATTTTAATAAATTCAAATAAACAAATGACCAAAAAGAAATTTTTTTTTTTCTCTTTTCTCTCATTTGCAAGTTTTTGCCAGAAAAGTACGGAAACGGTCCTATTATTTGATTTTAACTGCATAGTTGAGGTTGAGTGTAGGTTCTTGAACATATATGAACAATGAACGTATACAATATTATACATTATTTTTGGCTATTCTATTTCTCTATTAAAATTGTTTAATTCTCTTTTTCGTTATGAATTTTCAATTTTAAAGTAAATTGTCTTTTGTTTGTATTAAAAATGTATGCACTTTGGCTACACGACAAAATTACATAGGACAAAACTTCATATTTAAAAAAATTACATATTTTAATTTGCATCAATTAATATAAAATGTGGAAGAGATTGTCAAAATCTTTAGATGAATAATAGTTCCTATTCACAATAGGATTTTTGTTTTAGGTTTTTAAGAAATAAAAGAGTTAGTATTCTTACTTTTTTTTTAGGAAAACCTTCTTTACAAAACCAAATAATTTTTATTTTTTTCCTAAAACTTAAATAGATAGGTAGTTATGTAACTTTTTTAATAATATGAAATTTTGCCCATATGTCATTTTGTCTTATGAAATTTTGTCCATATGTAATTTTGTCATTATGAAATTTTGTGTCTTTGTAATTTTGTCAATATGTAGTTTTGTCTTAGGAAATTTTTGCAATTTTTTTTGTGTAGTTTTGTTCCAATGCCATACATTTTATATTATTTGTATACTCTACCTATACTCAACAAGTGTGTATTTGATACGACATACAAAACCTTACCTTATGGCCTGGCCACTACAACATATATGTACTAGGGGCCCCTGTTGAGTAATTATGATTCAAGTTAAAGCCAAATTTAAATTTTTGAAAAGAATAGTAACTTGCGTACTGACATAGACTTTTCACGATAAAGCACAAGCCACTTATGTTTAATAAAAAGTTTTCATGTTAGTAAGTTTTATTTTGGACACATAAATATACCTCCCTCATATATTGATTCGTTTCCGATATATTCCCTATAGTCAGTGGCATTTAATGGATAAAATTACTAAAAATAAAATATTTTTGTAATTAAAGACGTATATATACATCATATACATATTTTTAACCAAAACTATATGATTACTACAAATGACCAAAATATTAAAAACAATAATTTGGGACAGTTACTGAAAAAAATTAATAGAATAAATTTCCTTTAATTATGTTACAAATAATAAAATGTTGAATGACACAAAATGGATATATTTTATTTAAAAGTTTGAATATTATAAAACAAAATAGAAATTTTTTCTCCCCGTATCCGCATTTCTGTTGTATGTTCCAACTAACATAGTATATCCATAACTTGAATGTACATTTATTGACTCTCTCAATATTAATTGTGTTCAACAAGTTTCCCCTATATGTTACTTTCAAGAAAGACAACTCGACCTAATCTTCAGCTCAGATTGGAATAACGTCACGATGTTGGAATGTCCTTTTCCACTAGTCAAAATTGATTCTTATTATCCTCCTATGTTTCTCTCTCTGTACCAATGCTCCTCCTGACTCCGAGGAAGCACACAGTTTTCGTTTTGACTTTAATAGGGCTAATTTTAATGATATGAATAACTTTTTTATTAATAATGATTTCATTTCTTTATTTGGAAATATGACTAAAATATTCTACGATTTAATGTTTGAGGCATTTCGACTCTATATTCCAATTATTAAAATTAAAAATCCTAATTCAAGCCCGCCTTGGTTCACTGAGGATATTAGGAAGTTAAGAAATAAAAAAACCAAGGCATGGCAGAGATACATGAAAAACAAGAATCTAACAGATTATCATTCATTCAACTTAACATCAACCTTCTTAGTCAATATGGAAGCGGAATCCAAACGGATGTAATTTACACCGATTTTAGTAAAGCATGTGATGTTTTACCCCATTGTATTATTTTACTAAAACTCAAAAAACTAGGACTTCCTGCAAATTTGTACAATGGGTCAACTCATATCTTACTAATAGGAGCTATACTGTTTTATTCCGCTCTTCATTTTCATCACCATTCATATCAAATTCTGGAGTTCCACAGGGGAGTCATTTACGACCACTGTTATTTATTATTGATATCAATGATGTGGCTTCTATAATTTGTAATTGCAATTTGAAAATTTACGCTACTGATATGAAGATTTTCAAAAAAATAACGTTGATGCAAGATGTTTATACACTTCAAGATGATCTAGATAAATTTTATACTTACACACGTCGAACCGAATCATTTAGCTTTAGATATACTCTAAACAACGAAACATTAGAAAAGGTTAATTCAATTAAGGACTTAGGAGTTTATTTTGATGATAAACTATCACTCAAACTCCACTACGATAACATCGTTAATAAAGCTAGTTCAATTTTCGGCTTTATAAGACGTTGGTCAAAGGAGTTTAACGATCCTTACATTTTTAAATCATTGTATACATGCCTCGTTAGACCCCATCTTGAATGGTCTGGTCTCCATTTTATAATTCACATATACAAAGAATAGAAGCTGTTCAAAAGAATTTTTAAGGTTTGCACTACGTAGTTTGCTTTGGGATGATCATACAAGACTTCCTCCATATGAGCATAGGCAGAACCTTCTCCATCTTAAGCCTCTGTGGAAAAGACTGGAAGTAGCTGATATTTTATTTATTTTCGAAATTATTAAAGGCGGTATTATTTCTCCTTCAACTTTAAATAAAATTATCATTAACACAAATACTCGTTTACGCCACTCAAATCTCTTTATATTACCATTACACAGAACAAATTATGGTAAATATGAACCTATTAATAGAATGTTAATAATTAGTAATAAATATAAGAATAGTATAAATTTTTCAATATCTAAAGATACTTTAAGCCGAAAATTATATGAAACTAATTGAATATTTTGTTAACTTGAACCTTTTTAATTTATTTTTAAAAAAAATAATATTACTATTTTTGTATTTTGAATTTTGTTATTTTTGAATGTATACTACGTAAATTTAATTGTATTTTAATTAATATATGAAATGTAATACTAAATTGTAAACTGTTTGAGCTAAATAGTATAAATAAATAAATAAATACTAGCTATTCCCGGCGTAACATTCGCCGGTCTAGCATTAGCATTATAAATGAAACAATTTATTTTATTTGTTTATTTTCTTTATTTTCTTAAAAAGAATCAATGTTTTACATATTTTTAAGATATCACTTTATTTAAAGATATTAAATAAAGTGAATTTTAGTTTTAAGTTTTTCAATTTGTAACGTATTTATTATGTAATAAAACAATATGTAAAACATTGAATTTTTTTAAGAAACTAAACAAATAAAATAAATTGTTTCATTTATAATGCTAATGCTAGATCGGCGAATGCTACGCCGGGAATAGCTAGTAATTTACAATATTGTTGATCTATCTATAACTATTTTTTTTATATTTTTTATTTAGGTATTTATTTATTTATTAAACAGTGGACCTGTAGATAAATCCGCAGGCCTACTTCAGGTTTATATTTTTTTTGTTTTATTTTGAAAGCACCTTTCACTGTATGTATTAAAATTTTATTTTCACAACAGGTAGGTAGGTATTATACTACGTACGGCATCATAAATTATTATAATTGTAATTATTATTGTTATTTAAATAATAATAATAAAATGAATAAAAAAATGAATAAAATTACAATTTACAATAATTATAATATACTTAATATGTATAATATAATAAATAATAATTTTATTTGTTTTTCATAGAATCAAATTGAAAATTTTGACCGCTAATAGTTTTGATTTTCAAGAAAACTTTTATATAAGGCAGCGTTTATATGTTTTTGAATTGTGTTTATAACGTATAAATGATGTTCATTAAAGTTTGACGTCCGACTTTGTTATAGAATATCATAAATTTTTTTTTTAGATAATAGTGCTCGACACGCATTTTCGTATTTCGCAAGTTGAAAAAGTGTATTTTGCTAGAAAAGGTATTTATAACCTTCTAATTGTGTTAGGCCAATATATTGAAAGATATAAATTAAAAAATATAAAAAATGTGTATTAAATATTATTATTATTTATCAATACAAATACTTAGAACAATTGATTTACTATTTAAATATTTATATTTTATAAATGTTCTGAAATTACAATGAATATTTATATTGTTTATAAGTATTTATTATTAATACTCGTAACGCATATTCGTCTCTTCGTATTTTGCAAGTTTAGAAAGTGGATTTTGCATGAAGAAATATAGTATACTTTGCAACTGTATTTGTTTATCTTTGAGATATGTAATTAAAACTTTTGAAATAAAATTTGATGTAGTTGCAATAAAATTTGTAAATGTAATAAAAATAAGTAAAACAAAACTTTGATGAAACAAAATCTGATGTCTAAACGCTCACTAACAAATACTATTAATAGAGACGTACATTTCAACAAAATGTGGCGAACAGAGATGTCGCTGGCAGTATAGATATGAAATTAAATGCATTTAAACTAAATACATACCACACCCACATTAAAAATACATCAAAATAGCCATAGGTACGTTTTTTGTGTTTTTTCTTATTATCATAATAGCCCTAACTATTTCAAAACTCAAAATAAAAAAGCAAAAGCATTTATTTATAGAATTTATATTTTTATTTCACTTCTTGTAAATTTTGGTTTTGACGTTTTGGTATGATTAGGTATGACCATTATAGTAAAGGTTATGATTGGTTATGACTTTGTTAAATCATATCGGATCATATAGGCCAATTAACGAAGTATCATATGACATCATATGACGCCTTATGACTATTATAGTTAGGGGTAGAGCCAATAATTATGCTTTTTCTCTTATTGTTCAGTTTTTATTGACGCCTTATGACTATTATAGTTAGGGGTAAAGCCAATAATTATGCTTTTTCTCTTATTCTTCAGTTTTTATTTTATATTGTTATCCCGCTAGGGTCTCTGATGTAGGTAAGGGTAGTCTGTGATTTTTCTTTTTAAAGTTTTTTTAATTTTTATGTGTACTAAATTTGCCGTGTATTGAATTGGAACTTGATAATAATGTCATAACATATTTTGTTTTTCTTGTTCTTAGCAGATCGTAAATTTCGGTTTATGATTCTCCCTGTACAATATAATATTTACTCAATGCTACTGCGCATTTGAATTTATACTTTTGAATTATTTGTTAATAAAATAAATAAATTTCAATTATATATTGGAATTTGTGAACATGGTCTGGGTGAATATATTTTCTAAATTTACTATTGTTTTACCGGTTTAAACAATTTACTATTGTTTTACCGGTAAGTTTTTTTGCTGTAATATCGTAATATCGTAATATTTTAACAAAGCTATTTTTATAATTCGATATAATAATTATATTCTGATAATTCGGTTTTTGTCTTTGCTACTTTGTTTTTTTTTTAAATTAATTCATATAATCAGATATAGTCAATGCTATTGCTCAATAGGTGAATTGTTTTTAGGTTAATTTTAATTTGTTTTTGGTTTTATTTGGTTTTAGTGTTTTGTGGTTTATGTCTTTAAATAAAATTTTGCACACTATCGTAATTCGTAATAGTTTGGTTCTAATAAACTTGTCTAATCTAGTTCAAAAAAGCTTTGTGAAAAGTTTAACAGACGTTTAAGCGTATTAATATATAAGATGCAACTTATTTACATATAAGTAAGAGTTCATTAAGGAGAAGCGAGATAAAATGAAAAAGTGTCTACTGCGCAGGTCCTTAAATGCTTTGGATGTGATAATGTTTCAACACCTTGAATTTTAATTTTATAATTTTTTCTAGTTTTAAAAACAAAGATTTATACACATTTAATACATTCCATAAATCTAAAAAGTATTAGAGCAATTTTTCAAAAATTTAATTTTTTTCACTAACCACTGCCTCGTTAACAATTTTAATATCTCCTAGAAAACTCCAAGTAGAATCAATATTGGCAGTGCCGTTCCTGAGTTGCTGGCCGGTCAGGTGCAAAACAATATTGCCGCCCCTATTAATTAAATTTGTAAATAGAATTCGCTGATATGCTGATATACACGATGGAGTGATCATTTTCATGTAAAATTTAACCCTTATAGAATTGAATATAGAATATGAAAGCGTAATCTAACTAAATGAAGACAAAATTTTTAGTTATTTACCACACCATGCTATATTAAGAATAGAATTTTTGTTTATTTTGTTTTTTTTTTTTAAATAAACCTAAAACTTATAATTCAAAAAAAATAGTTTAATATTTCATTTCAATAAACATAAAATAAATTACCTATTAGTTTCATAAAAACAAAGTGTAACTAACAAACAAAAATAGATTTCACAATTTTACTCTTCTTGCTTTTTGTGAAGCAAAATCATCAATTACTTGAGATAAGTTTAAATTCTCACAGATATCTTTTTCTATCGATAACAAGGCAAGATTGGTTAGCCTTTCTTGCGACATCGACGACCTTAGGTAATTTTTTATCAATATTAATTTTGAAAAACTTCTTTCTCAAGATGCTACAGTTACAGGAAGTGCTAAAAAAATTCTTAACGCTATACAAAAATTAGGAAATGATGATATTAAGTCGTTTTGTATAATGTAATTCAAAGTCATTACAGGCTTTGCCACAGTAGGAAATATTTCCCTAAAACTTAGTATTTCGTTAAATAGTTTATATCTATTGAGGTCTTTTTCTATGACATCCTTAATATTTATTTGTAGAAAAACTTCCAAATCCAAGCAACATTTTTTAAAGTATCAAAATCTATTAAATGGAAGGAATACAAAAAACTATACGTATTATTACATTGATCTAATAACGTAAATCTTTCCTATATTTCCTTACAGAATTATTCGCTCTATCTACAATGCGAATAATAAAAATTAATTTTAAAGCTTTGTTTAGGATCTTGTACAAACTCGTCACTTGATTCTTATAAAAATTGACGAGGTCTTTTTCTTATCTTTTTAAATTATTTAACGCTTTACTACATTCATTAATGTCAATGTTAGAATTTTGTAGCATTTTGCTAACTACATCAATTTTTGAAAGTATATCTTGCCAGATAGTTAATGAACATAAAAATTTAAATGAAGAAGAACATAATTCAGTAAGTTTTAATACATTAAAATCAGTAAATTTTTACGTACTTCCATCTTCACAGTGTTTCTGGTAAAACAAAATAACGTTTTGTTTGCTTCTACTTAATTCGACAAAATTTTTTTTTCAGTTTAGTACTCAAAATTATAATCAATTTTTTTTAATTTTAATTTTCTTAAATAGTTGGTAGCTTTATATGTTTTCTTACGTCCATATTTGTTACATTCATGTGATTGTATGTATTCGAAGAAATTCTACTCGTTTCGAGTTACAAAATTATAATGTGATGATTTTATGTAGCTCGTACTGTGTACTTGGAATTTTTAAAAAATTTTCAACCCAAAAAAAAAACGTAAAAATTTTTGCTCTGTATGATTTTTCTATGTATGTATTATATTTGCTTTATGGTTAAAGATAAATTTAACGTTTTTAACAGAACATACTGATGCATGCACTGATATAGATATATTCTCAATACCAGCCTGTAAACACTTATGTTTTAATGAAAAGTTTTAAAGAAAGTATGGTTTGAAAAAGCGTAAATACTCTTCATTTACCTTACCTTTTCTACTTATTCCCTACATTAACTGGACAAATTTACTATAATTGACAAATGCATGGATTCGTGGAGAAAGAGATTTCTAAGAGATTCCTAAGAGATATATATATATATATATGTTATTTTTTTATTTCAAAAGAACTTACCACACAAGTTTTTTTTTAGAAAATCTTATTTCTTAGCGTTAGAGTAAAATTTAAGACATAAGTTTGTGTATAGAGATGGAAATAATAAACCCAAATGAACAAAGTTTTTTGAAAAATGTAAAAGAGGTGTATTAAAAAAATTGGTACATAAATAACTTTCAAAGGGCAATGTGGGAAATTCAATTTTCTTTACTTACTTACTTGCTGGGCGCTACAGACCTTGAAAGTCCTGGGCCTGGCGAAAAATTGTCCTGCACTGATTTCGATCACGAACGGAATCTCTCGAAGGTGTGACCTCCCACGACGCCGAGTTCCCTGGGGCTTGGATTCGAAGAGTTTCCTAGCCGGAGCATTTTCATCCATACGCTCTACATGGCCTAGACAATGAAGCCGTTTTATTCTGACTTTTTTTAGCTAAGTCCATGTCGTTGAACAACTGGTATAGTTCAGCATTGTATCTTCTTCTGCAAACCCCTTCGTCACACACAGGACCATAAATGCGACGAAGAATTTTTCCCTCAAAGATACCAAGTGCATGCTCGCTTGCTTTTGGTAATGTCCACGATTCAGAACCATATAGCAGCACCGGAAGAATGAGCGTTTTGTATAATTGTGTCTTGGTATTTTGGGATAGGAGCTTTGAAACCAGTTGTTTGGACAAACCAAAGTAGCAACGGTTTGCAAGGGTAATTCTTCGTCTTACTTCAACATAGATGTTATTGGTGGAGTTGATGTTGGTTCCAAGGTTGATAAACTCCTTAACTACCTCAAAATTATGTGAGCCGACAGTGATGTTGTGAGGACATTTTATTTGTCGACAGCATATATTTGGTTTTACTCTCATTTATGACCCGTTTGACCGTGTTTTTTTTATTATATGGATGTGTAAATATTTCATTTGAAAATAAAATTTTAAGTAAGAGGTTTAAAAAAAAAACAAAACAAAAAATCTGTGCTCAAAAAATTTTATATTTCGTTTTTTCTTTGGATTAATGTACATACACATTTTATAATTAAATTTGGTTTCAATAATGAATACCAAAAATCCACACCACAAAAGTTGTTCGTAGGAAAAAAAACGAAAACGAAAGAAGAAACGACTCGTCTATATTCGTCCATTGATCGCTATAACTCACGCCTAACTGCGTTCTCAAATTATTGTTAATTATAATTACATAACAAATATAAATCTAATGTTTCAACAAAATTTGCATTTACCACAAGCTATACAAATATTTTTTTATATTTTGACATTTCCAATATAAAAATGATAATATATGTAGATAATTTTTGAAATTTTATTAATTCAGATATTCCAATAATAAATAACCAATATAATTCAATTTATTGAATATTGACAACATTAATTAATTAAAAACACCTGCTTCTAACAATTAAAATTAAAGTAAAAAAAAATAACCTGGGTAGAAAAATTTTCTTTTTGATTAGATTGATAACTGTTTTTATCTTTTATCATTATGTAATAAAACGAAAACTATTCTGATAATAATTTAATTTTACTTTAATAGAATTAGATATTAATTTTATTAATTTATTGATAAAAGTATTATACAACACTAAGACAGTAATAAGTTCTTGGTTCATTTAACTAATAAAATTATAATTTTATTTTTGAATAATTTTTATTAATTTATAGATTAAATATATTAAAGCATTATTCTTAATAAATATATATATATATATATATGTTTATATGTATTAAGTTCTTATTTAAAAACTCTGCTTTTACTTATTAATGCATTCAATGATAAGTAGAATTTAATATGTTATACATATATTTAGGTAAAAAATTGTATTCGAATTATTTAAGGAAAATTCAAATTTGTTTAAATTATTTATTTCATTCAGAACAAATTACTAATTTCCACCCTATTATGAATATGTGTTGAATCGCCTAAAGTCCAACACCACCAAAAGTCGGACAAATTTGATTTTAAATGTCCTACAAATGTTGTTTTTATCCAAAAATATAAAAATAAAGGGAATTTCCCGTATAAGTAACCTTTTCTTGTTAATACATACAAAACTTTAAGATCATACGTCCTTCCAATTAAAATTAGTATAGAGTTTTAGTTCCATAGGTACGGTTCAATGAAGAAAAGTAAAAAAAAAAATTATTTTTTAAACTGTTAAAGAAGAAAAGTGAAATTATATTTAGAATAATATTTTTAGTGTAAGTTTATTTATTTTTATTATAATAACGTTTTTAGAATAAAATTAAATAATATAACGTTAATCTCAAAAATATATTTGGAAAATGTATGTAATAGAAATAGTTGATTGAATTAAAAATCTAACAAAATGTGGGTTTCGAATCAAAATTAATGATTTGTTGGATACAGTTTAAAAAATTGCTCTTGAGGACAATAGAAATACTCCTTTTACAAATGATAAACCTTGGCGGAAGTGGTATGATTCTTTAATGAAGCGCCATCCATGCCAAAAATGTAATTGAAGAAATTACATCTAACTTAAAAAATAAAAAAATAAATATAAACTACCATAACTACATTATTAAATACCATAAATTCCTAAATAAGTATACTCAAAACTACAACGTTTAAACTTATCTTCAACTATTATTTGAAAAGAAAATTTTAAAGCTGTGGCTTAAAATATTTTACCAATCTTAAGATTCTTAACACGAACACCACTGTCTACAATACTTTACCTAGTGGTGTGTTGTAACTTGCTTATTCACTACACAGTCCCAATCCACCGAAGAGCAAATAATTCAAAGTCACATCAAGTTTATCGAATTCACCTGGGTTACATAAAACAGTAAGCACTAGCATGATTAATTCTTCCACTGGATTTAAAGTATTTGAGTTTTCGCTATTGTTCATAAATATTTTGTTTTTTAGATATTAGACTCTGAGCTTGAAAATTAATCTAATGAAATTGTACAAAATAATGATCAAGAAATTTTCCAACAAGATGAAGTTCGTACCACTTGTGATGTATAGTGTTAATAGTTTATGTATTAATAGAAAATGTTTGAATCATAAATTTTTATAATAATTGTATCTAAATTTGGAAAATTGTATTTAAATTTTGGAGGACGAAATTTTTAAAATTTTACTTGAAGATGAAAATAAAGATGACAAGAAACTCGAAATATTGCAAAATTATTACAGACTAAATATTAGACACCTTTATCATCTATAAATGTTTCTCCGTCATCTCCTGATATTTCTCCATCTCTTAGAAATCACTTATTTTATCCTTCTCCATTATATTCCAAAAATAGGAGACTCGAAAGAAATCGCTTACCATCAGCAATTTCTTTCATTGGATGGAGAACTCTTTTCAGTGAAAAGGAAAATAAAAAAAATTAAATTATGGAAAAAGTTCTAAAAGAAAAGGCGAAAGGCTAATAAAAAGTAAATATTTAAGCCAAGAAAAAAAAAAGAAATTAAGCATTGCCAAGAATGCTTGGAAGATTTAATTAGTGATAAGATGAGTTAAAAAATGGTTTCATCTAAAATGTATCACATTTATGGGAAATTCATTTGATACCATAAAAAATAAATATTTCAAATGCAAGTACTACCATTTACTGCAACAAAGAACTACTTTTTAATTTTTTATATGTACATAACATACCTTATAAGTTTTATTTTTATTTTGGAAATTATTAATGAATAAAAGGAGAAGACTGCTCTGTTATTAGTATATTATATTAAGATTATTTTATTTAATAATGCCGAATTTACTATTTTTATTTTAGTTAAATATTTGTAAAATGAACGTTCTTTAATATGTTTTTTATTTTTGTTCCCTGTTCAAAATGTATTTTTTTTACTGTCCGAGTCCGACTATTGGTACATAAGTGTTCGAAATTAGGTTTTTATTTTATTTTATATACAATTTACCTAAGAAAAACCATGTCATTTTATGCATTGTATAAGAAAAAAAAAAGTCAGTTGAATTCTTTAATAATATGAGTACTAGAGGCCCCTGTTGAGTAATTATAATTCAAGTTAACACCAAATTTAAAGTTTTTAAAAGAAGAGTATTTTACGTACTGACATAGACTTCTCGCGACAAAGTAGAAACCACTTTATGTTCTGTTTTTATAAAAATTTGGAGGTAAGTAAGTTTTTTTAGGAAACATGAATACTGCTTCCTCACATACTGTTTCGTTTCGACATATTCCCTATAGCATTTAATGTATAAAATTACTAAAAATAAAACATTAGATCAAGAAGTACATACTATACATATTTTTAACAAAAACTATCACCCATATTCTCTTAGACCCATCGTTGACGAGAAGAAAAAATTCATCTCGTCTCGTCTCGCTGAATATACATTTCTGTTGGACATTGTAAGGGGTGCGATTGAACATTTTATTTGTTGGTAGTACTGATCATTTTTTACTGTCAAAAAAATTATTGATATATAAACAAAATATAATGGTTTATAAAATTCTTGGAAAGTATTAGTGGGGTTTAGTTTTAAAATATTTTTTAAATAAAAAATAAATACACATAAATATATTTATGTTTTAAATATTTTTTAGTTTAGTACATAAACAGTAGAAAAACAGTAAGAATAAAGATGGTTTTTTTTTTCAAAACAAAAACACAATCTTAATAATAATGCAAAAAAATAATGAAAAATTGTTTATTAATCTTTACTTAACTATTTTATCTATTCAATTTATTTATTAAATTCAATTTTTTGATAAAAAAAACACAAAATACTTTGGCGAGATACTCTATCGTTTACAATTTTTGACGAGATAAAAAATGGCTATCGTGTCGACCGTCAAAAGTCTAACATAAATTACTCACGAGACTGTTGTGACAGTTGCCGTCTTGGAAATTTGCTATCGCGTCTGTGGTGTCTAACAGAATACAAAACTATCTCTTTAGAGATATTTTCACACGATCTCGCGAGGTTGGTCTAACAGAATATGGATGTATATGTATATGATTACTACAAAAAATCAAAGTATAGAAAACAATAATTTGAGACAGTTACTCAAAAAAGTAAATAGAAATAATTTTTTTTTATTATTATCATAAAAAATAAAATCAATGTAATGGATAAATACATTTATATTGTCTGCTTTTGAATCATTGCTAAAAATATTATTGTATTTACATTTATTTTTAAGAAGTTGTATCGTTTAATTTTACTAAAATTCATTAGAATTAAATTTCTTAAACCTTTTCTTGGATCGTTGGATTACATTTATTCTGCAACTTGCTTCCACTAAAATAATTTTTGATTTATGTTCTAAAATTTTAACTTTATTTTCCAAACTTTCCTACTCATAGAGTACCATGTCTTGATTTGTACCATTGGTTTTTGAATAATTTATAATTAACAGTATTACACAGATTTAAGTTAAAATTATCAAATTGCTTTTGTAATGATGAAACATGTTGATCACATTGCATTAAAATACTCATTAATTTATAATAAAATGTATTTTAAATTGAAACAGAACTTACAGAAACTCAAATTTTGACAAAGATATCTGTTCAGTCCCTGTCATGTTTCTGTACATTTTAACATTCGATTTTCTGTTTTAGGGTGCTATCCCCATTCACAACAGTATTTAGTTGAGTTGTCTCTACACAACTCAACCCAATAGACAACACAACCGAATTTTGTTATTCTGAATTACAACTTTTACCTGTTGTAAAGACGTTGTACGTCATAAAAATGTTGCCATTAAAAATAATAAAATATTACTACTAAAAGAAGAGGGCCATATTTTGATAGTTATCTCATAAAAATGAAAATGGCAAATGTCATATCATTTAAATGATTTTTTGAGATTTCGATAGTCGGGAAAAATGAAATGAAATTTGAAATTTAAATGAGATGATTTTTGTTTTGAAACGGGCAACACTTTTTGATTTGACGTGTTTTGGTTATAATTAATAAACAAAGAAATTTTATTTCGAAGAAAAAAGTGAAGTAAAAGAAGAAAAAAATATGTCCAAAAGGTTTGTTCAATATGCAAATTAATATTAATAGAGTAGAGCCAATTAGTTGGTATTCAACGGACCGCGTCATATGAACTACATTTTCGAGGCTGTGAAAAAATTTAAGATCTTCGGTCCCGACACTTGGGACCGCTTGTTTGCATCGTGCCTATCAGCAATTTTACTGAAGACAAGTTAAAAAAAAAAAAAAATTCTAGGGCTTTGTGAGGTGGGAACAGGACCTATTTTTGCTGGAGGCTGCTCAATTTCTTGAACTTGGCACTTTCCAATAGTCACCACCTCGAAGATTTCTTTACGTTTTTCATGTCAATTAAAACAAACTTATAAATTTAAAATAAAATACTTACGCTTTTTTTTGTAAATCCATTTTTTAAATTTTAAACAACAAAAGTTTTCAAACAAACATAAGCCGTCATTTAACAATTTCAAAATGACAAAATTGATCATTTTATCCGAATATATTCATAAAACGCGACTATCGAAATTGGCTTGTTTTCATTTTTTATGATTTATGTAATTTTTTCCGACTATCGAAATCGTAAAATTTGTTTTTCATAAAAAATTAGTGAAATGACTATCAAAATATGGGTCGAAATTTTTTTAAAAATTTTTTTTTCGTATTTTTTTTCTTTGCGAATTCTAAAATCAACATACCTACAGAATATTATTAACAAAAATTAAATTTTTAAATAATAAAATAATTACTACATACCTCTCTTTCTTTTTTGTTATTATTTTTTTTCTTTAATTCTAAGAATATATAAACACAACACCAACACAACTGATCTTAACAAGTTATAACGTTTTAGTGGTTTTAGTTGTCTCAGACAATAGCTGTGTTGTGAATGAGCCTAGTTGTATTCCTGGTTAACTAGTTTTCTCCACATAAAATTTGCTGTCAAAACTTACCTCTTAAAGTACTGGGTAGCCAGATAAACTAGTTAAGTTTCAGGGTTATGTCTTAAAAATTTTCATATAATTAACTTTTTTCGATAATTTCTCAAGAAAAAATAAATATATCAATAGATCACGGAAGCAAGGATGTCTCTTTTGACAACGATAATATTCAAAATATTGATCAACATTCTAAGGAAACAACAATATCAATTTCTGAACTAGGAAAATCTGTCGTAGATTGTAAAATTTTTAAAGTTGAATCTAACAAACATAATAGATGATGTAATTTTCTTGACGGAAAGAACAAACTCTAATATTAATATACCGGATACACCACTTTCACCAGAGGTTAACTAATCAGAACCAGAAAAAGAAAGGGATGATTAGGAAAATTACCATGAGAATAAAAATATTCATGATAAAAGTGATTTTATTGATTTGCGTGAATTTGCAATGAAGAGAATAATTCATGGAATGACAGATGGCTAAAAAGTTTTAAGGTTAGTAAGATTTTAGCAGCATCAAAAATTGGCAATAAAATTTGTGACAAGGTAAAAAAAAACAAATTAAGCTGAAAAAGAACAACAACAACATCAATTAATACAGTACGAACAACTTGAAATTGCTGAGAAACTTGAAATTAAAGCATTTAATAATAGTGTTTTACTAAATTTTGAAAAAGGTTCAGTTAAACAATGTGAAAAAAATTAAAGAAATTATCAAAAGTCCTAAAAAATAATTATGTACATTTAAAAACATAATATAATGGTATTTATTTCTCTTTAAACTTTATAATTTATAAATTTTATAAATTATCTTTATTATAATAAAATATTTTCAAAAATAAAAAAAATTTTTTTTTTAATTTTTACGAAATCGTTTCTTTTAAAATTTAAATAAACATTGTTTATAAATTTGAAGTTAATATTAGAAATAGAAAGAAAAATAAATTTAATAGAAAGAAAGATTTTAAAAATTATTGTATTTATTACAATACAATTTACAACACTTATAAGTTATTGATATATTGGATATTTTATTTCTCTTACATGGTAAAAGTGAAAATAAAAGTTTGTTTACATAATCCATTGTTTTTTAATACTACAATTTTTTGTGGTTGTCGAAACCGAAAGCTGGTTATCCAGTTAGTAGTATGAACGATAGTTTTCTTACCCAGTTAAGAAGTAGGTAACCATGCATAGTATGCATAGGGTATAACTTATGAAATGAAAACTACTGCTATTGTCAGGAACTAAGCCTTCTTAAATAGAATAGCTCTATTTTATTTAATTTGTTACCATTAAACTTTGTGGCAAGTTTTTCTTGTGTTATTAACAGGCACGTATTTAGCAGATTTCATCTCATCTAGTCATCGATGATAGTCATCTCGAGCCTAATTAGATCAGCGTTTGACTTAAGTTTTATCTCTGTTCCTGTTAAAATTTTGAACGGAGTGATCCCGATCCCAGTATTTCGGATGATGTTCACTGATGTGTAAATATTATTGAAATTTAATTTTTTCCCATTTATTTTAAAACACTAGCGTTGAGAAATTATAATTTAATATAATAAAATAGATGTTAGTTAAACTTACAGGTTAGGTTAAATTAGATCTTATGTTAGCATAAAAATAATTTAATTAAATGTTTTTACTTGCCATTTTGTATTTTACAAATTAAATGATATTCTAAATAATTAAGTCAGCAGGTTAGTCTAAATAAGTACAAATCAAATATATAACTATGTAAGTATTCTAGTATAGTATTGAATTAAAATATTGAATTAAAATATGTATATGAGATTAAAGATATTATACAAATATATATATATATATATATATATATGTATTTACTCAATGACGATAGATTATCTCATTCTTTCTCATAATGATAATGTATAATAAAAGTTCATGCATTATGAAAAAAATTGTGATAAAAGAGTTTAAAAACCATTGTTAAATTTTATTCATAGAACTTTGGGATCACTTAAACTTTACAATACATAATAATTATTCCTGATCGATAATTTTTTTGTTGCTTTTCATTTTTAATTTAAAAGTTTTAAATTTAATTTTAATTGAAGAAAATAAATTAAGAAAAAAACACCAAAGCTAAATAAATTGGCATTAAAAATAAATTCAAAAATGTCAACCATGATATATAAAACATAACCAAAATGATTTGATAACAAACGCAACCATAAAGAAACTGACAGTTGAACGGGAGATAGAAGAAATTCTGCAGTCGATCATTGATTATAATTGTGATTGGTTCATTTTGCATTTTGCCTAATTAATAAGAAATATATTCTAACTAATAAAAGAATGTAAAATAAAGAAGTATTATATTTATGTTTAATAATTGTTTTTCAATCATTTTACAATTCAGAAGTGGGATAAATAAATCCAAGCAAAAGCGAAAATCATAACTAAAAGGTTGAGGTTATGAAAAATTGAAGCACATGGTGGTAGTATTAAAGTGTACGTATAATTGGGAATTGCTAAACGAGATAACCTAAATTTATCGAGAACGTAAAAGACAGAAATATTATTGATACCTTAAAAAAAATGGAACGTGAGGAATTAAATAATCGAACGGTTAAAGAATTAAAAAATCTACTAAAAAATTTAAAGTTATCACAAAATGGAAATAAGTCATCATTAATTAATCGGTTATTAAATATTGATGATAATAATAGTAGAAATGAATCAGTTACGTCAATAAGAAGTGAAGCACGAACGATCGTAGAGAATGTTGGAAGTGATTCGGCACGTAATGTCACCTTCAACTCACCAGTAATAAATACATCAACGCCTGTAATGAATTGGAACGGACAAGGAAATTTTTTAACCTTCGGACCAAGAGAATTAATGGAAATTCTCCCTGAGTTCAATCCGGAGGATAAAAAAAGTTTAACGGCAGAAGAATGGTTAAAGCGAGTAGAAAAACTTAAAACATTTTATAGTTGGGAAGATCCATTAGTCCTAATTTCAATTGGACCAAAGTTCAAAGGATTAGCTAGAGCGTGGTATGATCGTACAGATGATTTTTGTACATCATGGAGTGATTTTGTAAAGCAGTTTAAAGATAAATATATGCCAATTGTAAACGATGCCGACATACATATGGGTATGCTAGGAAGAAAACGTAAAAATGACGAAACGCTAATGGAATATGTCGCGGAGATGTCACGACTCGGAAATAAGGGTAATTTAAAGGAGAATGCCATTGTTAAATATTTTATTTTAGGCATGCGTGATGAGCAATTATATGCAGCTTTTCAAGGACAACGTATTGACACGATAGCAGAATTGCGTGATAGAATCTCTTGGTGTGAAAGTTTTAGAACCACAAATATAAGGGAAGTAAAACAAAAACAGAATACATTTCAGAAAAAGCCGACTTTCAAATCGATTACATCTGAAAATGCCAACAACGAACAAAGAACACTGAAGGAAGAAAAATTTAAAACGTCAACGCAGTGTTTTAATTGTTACCAGTCAGGTCATTTCGCCAGAAATTGTCCTGCACCACAACGTCGATCTCGTTGCACCAAATGTAATCGAGTGCATAAACGAGGTGAACCCAGTGAATGTCCAGATGTTTCACGAGTAGGAGTTATCGAATATTCAAAATCAACACCCTATCATAAGATTGTAATGGTTAATAATAACGAAATGGTAGGACAAATAGATTGTGGCAGTCCTCTTACGCTGATTGCAAAAGAATATGCTGATAAATGTTTAACTGATCGAAAAAACTGTAAAGTCAACTTCGCTGGATTCCTAGGAGGAGAATATTGCTCAACGGAAAAGTCAAATGTCGAACTAATCATCAATAACGTAAAATTAAGAATAGATGTCTATGTAGTAAACAGTAAATATATGCCCGTACCATTGTTAATAGGACGCGATGTGCTAGATCGCCCAGATGTAAAATTTTATAAAGAGAACGGAGAAATAATTATAGAAAATAAATGTTCTGAAAAAGAAGTTAACTGTGAAGTCAAACGTGTAGTGAAAGAGGATGAAATAAATCAAGGAACGTCGAACGCAAAAGAACGAGAATCGTTAATCAAACTATTAAACAATTTTAATGAATTGTTCCCTAAAAATATGAAACAACTAGGATTAACTAAAGAAATCGAGATGAGTATCAAATTAACTGATCAGAAACCAGTACAACAAAAACCATTCCGAGTGCCATATAAAAAAAAAGAAATTATCGATGATAAGGTAAACGAATTAATGGAGAACAACATAGTAACCCATTCAACTTCAAATTATTCGAGTCCTGTATTATTAGTAAAGAAAAAAAATGGAGAAGAACGTCTATGTATCGACTATCGACAATTAAATTTAAAAATTGAAAAAGAAATTTGCCCCACACCAAATATCGAGGAAGAATTACAAGTGGCCAGTTCTTATAACTATTTCACCAGTCTTGACTTAAATAGTGGGTATTACCAAATACCAATAGAAGAAGAATCTCGTAAGTACACAGCCTTTATAACATCAAAGGGTTTGTTTGAATTTAAACGAATGCCGTTGGGGCTCAAAAATGCCCCAACTGTCTTTCAAACACTTATGTATAAATTAAAAAAGGAAATAGATATAGATATCCAAATTTATATGGATGATATTTTAATCGGAAGTACAACAGTGGAAGAAGGGTTACAAAAATTAAAAATAGTATTAAATAAAATTAGAGAATTTAAATTAACATTAAATTTAACGAAATGCAGTTTCTTACAACAAACAATAGAGTACTTGGGTCATCATATTTCACCTAGCGGAATATCACCTGGCTCGATAAAAGTAAAAGCAGTACAAGAATTTAAACAACCAACGAATGTCAAAGAAGTACGTCAATTTCTAGGACTATGCAGTTATTTTAGAAAATTTGTACAAAATTTTGCTAAAATTTCAAAACCAATTAACGAATTATTAAAAAAAGATAGCCAGTTTATTTGGTCTCAACAACAAGAGATAGCTTTCAATACGTTGAAACAAATTCTGTGTAGTAAACCATTATTAACCTCATATGATGTAAGAATGATTCATGAAGTTCACACCGATGCAAGTTCAGACGGTCTTGCTGGAATTTTATTACAACAAGACGGGAAATACTTAAAACCAGTCGCATACTTTAGTCGAACAACAAGCGAATGTGAAAATAAATTTCATAGCTACGAACTGGAGGCTCTAGCGATAGTTGAATCGTTGGAGCGTTTTAAATACTATTTATTAGGAAAACGTTTTACTGTAGTCACCGATTGCGCATCTTTGAGAACAACTATGTCAAAAAAAGAATTAATCCCAAGGATTGCACGGTGGTGGCTAAGACTTCAGGAGTTTGATTTCAATTTGGAGCATCGTAGTGGCAGCCGCATGACTCATGTTGATGCCTTGAGCCGTGCACCTAACGAAAAAGTGGTTAATGAACCTGAAACCGCTTCTCTGAAAATAATGGGAGTCGAAGTTACCCGACTCGACTGGCTGTTAACTATGCAAATACAAGATCCTGATTTGAAAAATATAATTGACAATCTACGTTCAGATAAAGTAGATAAACATCTTGCTAACGAGTATTGTATTGACAATGAACGTTTATTTAAAAAAATCAATCAAAATAAAAGGTGGGTGGTGCCAAAAATGGTACGTTGGAGAATAGTTCGTGAATGTCATGATCTCGTCGGACACCTTGCTTTAGAAAAAACACTTGAACGTATTCAACGATGGTATTGGTTTCCACGCATGAGGAATTATGTGTCAAAATACTTAAGGGCTTGCGTCGAATGCTGTTATAATAAGAAGCCGGGTGGAAAAACGGAAGGGGAGATGCATTTCGATGAAATTGAACCAATACCTTTTCATACTATACACTTGGATCACTTGGGACCGTTCCCTAAAAGTAGTAAGGGGAATATGCACGTGTTGGGAATTTCAGATCCATTTAGTAAATTTGTAATATTGCGAGCTGTTAAGTCTACAAATACGGCTTCAGTATTAAAGGTGTTAGACGAAGTAACAGAATATTTCGGTACACCAGCACGGATCATCACTGACCGAGGAACGGCATTCACTGCAAAATCGTTTGAAACATATTGTAAAGAGCATTCCATGAAACATATTAAGACCGCCGTACGAACACCTAGGGCCAATGGCCAAATTGAACGAGTCAACCGAACGATCTCGACAGCTATAGCTTCTTCAACAATTAATGAACGTAAATGGGATCAAGAACTACGAAATATCCAATGGTCTCTGAATTCTATGATATCTTCCACAACAGGTCGTACCCCACAGGAAATAATATTCGATTTTAAACCCCGCGACATCTTGAAAAATAAAATTATATTGGCGTTACATGATGAAATAACCGACGAAGATCGTCAACCATTAGTAGTTGTCAGGCAGCAGGCCGCTGAAAAGATCATGGCCGCACGACAAATGTGGAAAGAACGATTTGATAAGAAACATAGGCAACCAACAAAATACGAAGTGGACGATTTAATAGTAGTGGAGAATGAACCAAATAGTACGGGACAGCCACGGAAAATACAACCGAAGTTTAAAGGACCATATGTAATAACAAAGGTTCTGGAAAATGATCGTTATTTAGTTGAAGATATTCCCGGAGCTCCAAGGAAAATACGTCGATATGCTGGAGTTTATTCTCCAGACAAAATCAAGAGGTGGTGCATCCCGGAACCAGACGATGAAATCGAGGACGATTCCAATTTTCAGGATGGCCGAGTTGTCAACCATGATATATAAAACATAACCAAAATGATTTGATAACAAACGCAACCATAAAGAAACTGACAGTTGAACGGGAGATAGAAGAAATTCTGCAGTCGATCATTGATTATAATTGTGATTGGTTCATTTTGCATTTTGCCTAATTAATAAGAAATATATTCTAACTAATAAAAGAATGTAAAATAAAGAAGTATTATATTTATGTTTAATAATTGTTTTTCAATCATTTTACAAAAACTTAAAACAATTTTAAATTAATTAGCGTATAAAATTTAATTTATTAAATAGTTGTTATGACAACTTAAGGATAAACTTACAATGAAATTATACACTTGTACATAGGATATTAATTCTAATTGAACTTTTCATTAATTTGTAAATTTCATATTCCAACTACGCAAATATTTTAAAATATTTGTTTTTCTTGTTTTATATTACATATTCTAAGCTGTAAATAATGATGTCAAAATCGTTTAAACACATTTCTTATGATTTAAACGAAAATTTCAATTTATTTATCTATACAGAACTTGTTTAATTAAAACATGCTAAATATAGAAAATTCAACTTAATAAGACAATAAAAACAAACTTAAATAATTTTTGTTTTTGCATTTAATAAAAAAATGTAATAAAAAAATACATAAATGGAAAATAACGCAAGTTTACTGTCAAACAAGACTTTAAAACAGTTAATTGAATATCACCAATGAATTAATTCCATTTGAGATTTTTTTTTTTGTTTTGGACATTGAACCAATATTCAATGTATACGTTCTTCAAACTAGCCTATTCCATGTTCATCAAACATATAGTATGCATATGTATAGTCAAACATTTTGTTTTGTTTGTGTATTTAATATGCGAACATAAGTAGGTAACAAGTAAAATTCTTGCAATTGGAAATAAATTAAAGAAATTTGAATTAAAAGTATTAAAATTATATTTTATTACAAAAGTGCCTGAAGCAAATCAATTAAAAAAAAACATAAAAGAAAACAATTTTCATAAGTCTTAAAACTTTATATTAATATTAGTTGTAAAACCCGTCTCAAGACGGTGTTCTAATTAGAAAAAAAGAACTTTTTGTGAAACTGCACAAAAAAGTGAATTCTAAGAAATGTAATCCAAAATTAGGTGTATTACGCTAAGTCAGGTGCCAATATCTTTTTTTTTTTGCTATAAAGATCGAAATAAATCGATAAATTGAAAAATTGTTTCTTACAAAAACAAATTAAGTTGAACCACAACAATTATTTTATTGAAAATTTCTTTTACAAATGTGGGTTCTTTTGTGGTTTCACAATAGGCCTACTCAACACTCCGCCGCAAAACATCGTTGACAGAGGCAGCATTTTACCATTTTTTCTCCAATGATTAGATCTAAATGTTTAATTTGCCTTGCTCCCTTCCCCCGATAAGTTTTATTTGAATATCACGAGACCGCCGTACTCTGGAAATTGCAACATACAGTTGCCAATGGCTAAATATCGTTTCAGGCAATAAACTTCTTCTTTTTCCAATGTTTGACCTTGCGACTTATTTATGGTCATAGATAATGTCAATTTAACAGAGAATTGTCAACATCTAAGAATAAATGGTAGTTCTGTGGTCGTTGCAGCTAAAATACATTTTTACCTTATTTAGTTTACTTACCTTTAGTTTTAGCTTATGTCAAGGAAAGCCATTTGAACAGCAGCCGTTTAAAAACTCTACAGTTAATTCCACTGCATCATTTTCACCGCAATCATCAGTGAAATCGGTACTAAGATAAGTTATTATACTTCCCTCCAAAATGTAAAATTCGTTTGTTAATTGTATCAACATAAGAATTTTTTGGTCAAAGTATTGCCGTTTTTGAATAGTTAGCAATATTATCCACATTTAGACTGTAACCAAAAATTTCTTGTATGATACAATTATTGCAAATCATATTCGATGGACCTTGGATTAGATTTGGCAAACTTTTGTCATTCGTTACATCACCATCTACCATAGCTAATACACATCATAACATAATTATTTTATTGGATTTCAATTTTATTTTTTTAAAAACCTTTAAAAAAATAAAATTGAAATCCAAAATTATAATTCATAGTATTCATAACTTCATACAGCACTTACAATAACAACAACTTATTCATATGAAATAAATAAAATATAAATATATATGTACATATAGATATTTATTAATATACATGTGTGTGCTCATAGTTTAAAATTATTCATATTAAAGATCATTTAGCTATACATAATTTCAAAATCAATTCTAGAATTTACATGTCACAATTAGAAGTCTTTTCATTATGCATAAACATTAAGTATAGATACGATCTTGCGGCAGCTGAGAAAAAAAAACTTTTGTGAGCTTTTATTCTACAACGCCTCTATATTTAAAAAGCCTCGAAACTAATTTTAGCTTAGTTAAAAAAAGATTTTATTTGTATGGAAAATCTTCGTATATCTTCGCTTTTCCATACAAAAAAAAATCTTTGTTTACATAAACAAAACGCAGCAGAAAAGAAAAAGTTTTTGTTTACCGATTTTTTTTTTTTATATTTTGTTGTAGCAACGGTTGCTACGACATGTTGGCAGCAGGATTGTTACGATTTATTATATAAGATTATGTAGTATTAGCGTTGCCAACCAACCTCTTTTCGCGAGGATTGTTCTCTTTTAACAGTTTTTTCCTCGCGGTCTCGTTGATCACGAGAATTCTACGTTTAGCATTAACGATTTTTGTCTATGTTGTAATTGTTTATCTTTAAAAAAAATAATTTATAATATATATAAAAAAAATTAAAAATAACCGCAAGTATAAGTACTTTGGATGTTCATTTTCGAAATAGCTATAAGTTTATTACATTTGTTTAAAATATGTGAATTAAAAAAATTAAAAAGAGAAACCAATTTCAATGATTCATGGATACAAAAAACAAATTGGTTATGAAAATACTCAAATGGCAAGGAACATTGAAAATTCTGGAGCATTGAAATTTGGGTTTCTCATAAAGAATTTTGTCGTGTACTAGAAGACCACGAAAAGAAAAAACATGAATAAGCAAAATAAACTGCTGCAAGTTGTAGTTCAGCTACTACTACACTTTTTAACCATAAAAATACTTTAAATGAAGATTTAATATTTAGCAGCAGAACTTGCCCACATTTTTCACTGCATCGAGCACAAGCAGTGTTACAACTCTTTGGATTGTTCCATCAAATTGATAAAATTAACTTAGGTAATAAAATTAATTGAGGCCGAACCAAAGCCGAAGCGATTGTCATGGAAGTATTTGTTTCTAGGGATACAAAAAATATTTTTTGATATATGAAATCAAATAAAAATATGTTTTCCTTATAAATTGATCAACTTGATACCTTACAACTTTATCAAGTTTGTAACTAGTCTAATTTAATTTAAAAATAATTCATACAGACTATTTTTTCGTTTGATATTTTAAAAACATTGTTTTTAAATAAATGTCCTCATCAGTCATATGAAAAGTTGGTAACCCTGGTACCTATTACTTCGATTTTGTTGTATTGCTCACCCATAAAGGTAATTCGTAATTTCAAATGCATCAAATGTTATATTGTGACTTATGCAATCCCATTGGTCATAAGCATTTCTTATGCTCTATGTTCTTGATGCCCTTCAATCTGCTTCTGATGGTAACTAAGAAGTTTAAAAAAGCAATTTTTTTTTTTATTTTTATCTTCTTGACAGTAACTTATGTAGATATCCTACCTTATAGATAAAGGTAGAATAACCTTTTCGTGCTTAATTAAGTACGGTTCTGTAAGTTTACACTACAATATCTACAAATATTTCGAGTATTTAACAAATTACTTATCTACTCATTAAATGTGGAAAACTACTACTATTGTCAGGAACTAAGTCTTCTTAAATAGAATAGCTTTATTTTATTTAACTTGTTACCAGATTATACTCTCAATTATTTTTTGTCATTTATTTTATCTCAATGACAAAGGGTACTGGACCAGGTCGAAAAACACATAAAGCTTTTTTTTACTTCATCGGGAATCGAACCTGCGACCTTTCAGTTGAAAGGCAAGCGCTCTACTGCGACACCCAGCGTGTAAACATAAATCAAATTAAGTTACTAACAAATATTTTTTATACAATGTATTTAAATAAAATGTGTTTCATTAAAATTTCAATGAATTAAGCTGAATTTTTCTGATGCGATAGCAGTTGTAGAAAAATTAGGTCTATTTCGCTTTGTTTATTAATAGTCATTTTGATTAGATATTCTTATGCATTGTTTTCATGCCTCCAATTTTTCAAGGTACTTATATTAGGAGATTAATTTTATTTCAAACAAAGTTGATTTCTAATCAAGTACAGGTTCATTTTAAATGAATTATTCGATACAGTCAAACACATAATGTTCGGATATAATTATAAATATACACTATTGCATTGGAGATTCAATTGCACAAAAGTAATTTTTTTCACACACGATTTTATATAAAATAAATATTTAATTTATTGTAGTTTTTTCCTAAATAATATCATCTTGATTCAAGAACTCTCCACGTTGTAACGAAATCAATACTAATTTTTCAAATATTTTATTAAGTCTTGATTTTTTTTTACTATATTTGTTATTAGTATATGTTTGTGTATATATATTAATATTCCTAATCTCTATTTTATAATGAGCAGGAGTGTTTTAATTACAATAAGTTATATTCTATATATATATACATAGTTTTCCACATGTAACTTATTGTATAACTTATATTTTATAAGTTTTCCACGTTTCCAGTTTTCTAGATATTAGCATTGATTAGGAATGTAGGTATTATCCTTAATATTAGTTAGTTTTTATTTAATCTATATTGCAAAATTCAAATTAAATCATTAACCATAATAGTTTAAATTTGAAAAATCACTTATATTCAATTTTATTTAGTAATATTCACCCATATTCTGTTAGACCCATCTCGCGAGATCGCGTGAGAATATCTCTGACGAGATAGTTTTGTATTCTTTTAGACCTTTGACGAGACGAGATAGCCATTTTTTATCTCGTCAAAAATTGTAAACGATAGAGTATCTCGTCAAAGTATTTTGTGTTTTTTTATCAAAAAACTGAATTAAATAAATAAATTGAATAGATAAGATAGTAAAGTAAAGATTAATAAACAATTTTTCATTATTGTTTTTGCATTATAATTAAAATTGTGTTTGTTTTTTGAAAAAAAAACCATCTTTACTATTACTGTTTTACTACGTTTATGTACTAAACTAAAAAATATATTTAAAACATAAATATATTTATATTAATTTTTTATTTAAAAAATATTTTAAAACTAATACTAAAACCCCACTAACACTTTCCAAAAATTTTATAAATCATATTTCGTTTATATACCAATAATTATTTTTGATAGTAAAAAATGATCAGTACTACCAACAAATAAAATGTTCTATCGCGCCGCTTACAGTGTCTAACAGAAATGCATATTCAGCGAGACGAGACGAGATGAATTTTTTCTTCTCGTCAACGATGGGTTTAACAGAATATGGGTGATTACTATTAAATTATAATATAGGTTTTTCACTTCTACTTCAAGTTTTTTTATTTCAAATTCAATTTTATTTATTTCAAATTCAAATTTGTTTATTTCAAATTCAAATTTTTTTATTTCAAATTTAGTATTTATAAATTTTGTTAATTTTATTTTTAAATTTTTGAAAGAAAACAAATTAAATTTAACAAACAAAAATAGATTTTTTAAACAAAGAAACTTTAGATAATTTTTAGCAATTGCAGTAGTCTTGTTAATCTAAAAAATGAATAACACTTCGTCCATAGAATCTAGTCCTTTGATCAGTCCCAATGGACGGAATTAGCAACTAATAATATCCTCTGATGACAGTAGTGTAGAGACTATTATATAATTTGGTTGTACGTCGTAGAGGATACCATAGGGAAAATAGTGTACAGTAAAAATAGTGTAAACAAAAAGCAGATCCTAATAAAATGCTATGAAGAAGGCGAAACCATAATTGAATCAATCAATAAAAATACTGCCATGTCTATTATAATAAATCGTTGCAAAAAACTGCTATAACTGATAATAAATCGTTACTACTGCTCATATCATAGTACCAACTGTAAGATGGCGACATGTTTCATTAATAGCAGCTGTGAATTTACATGAAATAATATATAGTCAAATACATAATAGCAAACTCATCTGTTAATTCAAACAATTTTGATTACATTCTTTCATGAGTTATTTGTTAAACTGGATAAACTAAGATAACAGGAGCATGGCTGGTTTTGAACAATTTCACAATCCACAAAACCCTAGAAAAGTTGTGCGTGAAAAAGTTAGTTCCACAATTCATACTTTAATTTTTCTTTCTCCATACTCACCGATGTTCAGTCCAATTTAAAAAGTATTTTAAAAAATTAAATTATCAGCGAGAGATTTTTTGACAGATCGACAAACTAATATGAATTTGATAAATGTAATAGAAACATCCGTGCCAACTGTTACCTCAGCCGATTGCAACAATTATTACGTGGATATGGCAATGAAATTACCATTGGCTGTAGTTGGACAACCATTACATTAACCTTTACATTTAATATACTTATTTAAAGTTTGTTTTGTTCAAAAAATCTATTTTTGTTTGTTTAAAAAATTTAATTTTAAAAATTTAAAAATAAAAATAACAAAATTTACAAATATTGAATTTGAAATGAAAAATATTGAATTTGAAATAAAAAAGTTTGGATTTGAAATTAATAAAATTGAATTTGAAATAAATAAAATTGAATTTGAAATAAAAAAAACTTGAATTAGAAGTGAAAAGCCTATATTGTTATATGTATATTAATTAAAATAGAAAAATTAAATTCAAATAATAAAATTTCATGTCACCACACCCTATATACTTAGTTAATGAAGCCGAAATTTCAATAAGTATTGTAAATTTCGATTAAATGAATTTCAATGAGAGTTTAAAGTTTAATCTGATAAAAAAAATGGATATACAAAATTCTTGTTTGTGCTTTTATTTTTGCCATGATCAATTTTGTTTTACGGCTCCCCCAGACCGGCGCGAATTTTGTGCGGAAGCGGCGTGTTTTTTTTCGCACAATTTAATTACATGGCGGCTTATGGGTATGCCCCCACCAACCGCGATTTCCTTGCGATTTGTCAGCGAATTCTTGACGCTGATTTTCATATAAATTTTTTCCGCACCTAAATCGCAGTGAGCAGGGATTTTCTCTTTATTTTCCAAACAAATATGTTTATAAAAGTCAAAGTTGAAAAAAAAAAAAAATAACAAATATATTATGGAGAAATTTATTGAGATTGTCAAAAAATAAATTTAATAAACATGAAAAACATCTAAAACCATTATAGACCACTTTCTTACTGATATATTAAAATACGAATATGACTTTTCAATAACTGATACTTCTTTTTCAGATCATCAAATGTTACTAATCAGTGCAAACATGCAACCTGTAAAAGAAATCCGAAATAACAATAAAACTGTTCTGAACTATGACGGCCTCTGTAATGATCCATTTTGGAATACAATGGATAACATTGAAAATCTTGATCTGCTTATTCAAAGTTTAACAATTTTAATTACTAAATATACCATCTTAATTTCATCGAATAATAAAAGCAAAAAACATATTTGGATGACCAATGAAATTCTCGAAACTATCAAAATCCGAGACTCTCTCCTTAAATTTAAATGTAAGTACCCAAATGATACACACACTCTCGAATTATATAATATTTATAGCAAAAAAGTTAAGTCCTTGATTCTTGAAGCAAAAGTGAAATTTTGTACCACAGAAATTGCAAAATATCCTAATGATGGAAAAAATTATGGAAATTATACAAGAAAATAATGTTTAATACTGGAGGAGCTTTATCCAACGATCATATAAAAATAGTCGAATATGAAAATCAGACAATTACTGAGGAAAATGAAATATCTGAGTGCATGAATGAGTTATTTACTAATGTAACGGATCATTTAAACATATCAGATGAACCCATTGATCAAAATTACTTCGACAATACATTGCGAACTATATACAAGTCTTTTATATAGCTTCAGCTAACACTGACTACGACTGAAGAAGTAGAAACAACCATTATGTCCTTAAAATCAAAAACAGGTCCATTATGTCCTAAACTCAGCAACAGGGCATGATAATATCTCAGCAAAATTTGTCAAAAGGTTTGCTGATAGACTTGTACCCTTATTGACCAAATTTATTAATACTTCCTTCGAAACGCACATCTTCCCGGAACCACTAAAAACTGCTATTGTAACCCCAATTCATAAAAAAGATAATACAACTGATCCGACAAACTATAGACCAATATCTGTTTTGAGTACCATTTCAAAAATTTATGAAAGAATAATTAAAAAGCGACTGTCTGTTTTTTTTGGATGGAAATGGAATATTACATCCGGAACAATTTGGGTTCGAAAGGAATTCAAACACAACTGCAGCTTGTGTCTCTCTTACAGATTCTATTTCTAAGAGCATGGGCCAAGGAAAGTTTACTGCCTGTGTATTTATTGATCTTCAAAAGGCATTTGATTGTGTGGACCATGATGTCCTATTATTTAAATTCAAGAAACTTCATCTTACCCACCTTCAAATTGAATTTTTTAAAAGCTATTTAGTTGGTCGGGTGCAAAAAATAAAAATAGGAAAAACTTACAGTAGTTGTAAATTAAGCAAAAAAGGAGTGCCTCAAGGCTTAATTCTCGGTCCTGATATTTTTAAAATTTATATCGATGATATAGCACGGCTAAATCTGAAAGGCAAAGTGCAATTATTTGCCGACGACTTGGCTATAAAATATTCAACTAATAGCGAAACCGATCTTAAGTCGGCAATACTATACGATTTATTTTTAATCGATGAGTGGTTAATAAAAAATAATTTAGTTATAAATTAAAAAAAAACTAAAATCCTCTTATTTGAAAACAAAACTTTTGCTCATCCCACCTTCTTATTTAAAAATGATCAAATTGATGTTGTTAAGAGATACAATTACTTAGGAATTGGTGATTGATTCTAATCTCAAATGGGTATTGCATATACACTTTGTCTGTAAAAAAATTGCCCCTTATATATTCATATTAAAAAGACTGAAACAATTCTTAGATAAAAAAAGCCTCTTTGTTGTTTTCTCATCCTATATTATTTCCAACATTACATATCTAAATCCAATCTGGAGTAGAGCATCAAAGACCCATAAGTAAATTAAATGTTCTTCATAAAAAAGGTATCAAAATTATTAATAATTACCCAATACTACATCCAACAAACTTACTATACTCCCCTGAATTTCCAAGCCTCGATTTTATATGCAACAGAGAATTATATATATTAGCTTTCAAAATTATAAATAACTATATCAAACACAACTTCATTCTTAACAGAAATATTGATCTATATACTCACAATACAATAAATAAATCAAACTATTATCTTTCATTATTCCGAACAGAAAAACAAAAAACAAACTGCCTTTAGAACTGCCTAAAATCCTATAATGACTTACCTACAAAGTTAAAAGAAATAGAAAATTTACCACACTTCAAAAAAAATATTACTTGTTTCTTGTTAAGCACACATAACATTACCTAAACAAAACAAAGTAACACATTACTAGAAAATTGGGTAATTTATATTGATTGACCTAACTGCATTTTAAAATTCATGCATTTTATCATTCAAAAGTATATATTTTTAATTTTTGAGTTTTTTTCTTTTTTCTTTTCACATTTTCAACTCTATGATCTATTGGCAGAATTTTATTATTTTTATTTGTTGTTGTTCTTTTTATTTTTTTGTTTGTTTTTCTTCTTTTGGCTCTTATATCTTGTCTTTATACTTCTTTCAATCCATCATAAAAAATATAAAATGTAATTAAAACAATAGAAATAGCAATGCAAAAACAAAAAAAAATAATTGGTAATAAAGTAATAAAATTAAATGCAAGTAAAATTATATTAAAATGCACTTTTGCATACATTTTACATTAATTCTATATTATTATTGTATATTCATGTGATCGTTCTAATACGTATTAGGAAAACAAAAATCGATTTATAATACACAATTCGACCAGACAGCTTAGGCTAGGTCTTAAACATATATTTTTACATTTTAAATTAATTAGTATATAATGTTAATCTTAATCTAAACTACTTTCTTTTATCTTTTTTATCTTTTACTAAATCAAATATAAATATTCTCTATACTTAAGATCATGTAACTATTAGATTTAATAATAGATTTAATAATAAAATTGAACTTTATCTTATAAATATTTGAATAAGATTATAATTATAACAAAATTTTTATTTTACTCGTTTGAAATAATAAAGAAAAAAAAAAAAAATATCCTATATTATAACTTGTCGCACAAAGATTTCAAAAATATTAGGAAAAAGGATAAAATATGGGATGATATTATCATTGAACTACTTGAAAATGGTAAGAGTAAATATGAAATTTTAGCAACTAACCAACAAAACAAAATATTGTTCTTTTTTAGGTGATAAATTACGAAAAAAATTAAAATAAAATTAATAAATTTTAACTTTCACTATCTAGGTTAAGTTTATAAATACTTTTTTAAATCATATTTAAACTATATTTACTCTTTATATAAAACTAGTATAAGTAAATGAATTGAAAATTTTTAGTATGATGTAAAATATAGGAAATCTTTTTTTTGTTGTTTTGTTACGTACTGAATTGTTAACTTTTGTTTTGTTATTAAATATAGGTCAAGTTTATAATAAAAAATCTAAAATATCAAATCAAAAATAAATAAAAAAAATATAAAAATCAAAACAAATAAAAATTTTGTAAAAAATCGCCCAAATGCCCAAGGCAGCGGATCTTAATATTGGCGGCTCCTGCGGTATAATAAAATTTAAATTAAATTAAATAAATTAAATTAACTTTCAAAAAAATATTTTTCTTTATTAATTTTCACTATTGAAGTAATTAATAAGTTTTTCTCTAGTTTCAAATGCTATATTTGTTGATCTTCGTGGATCATTCGTAATATTTGTAAAAGCTCCCAGATCTAACTCTGGTGGATCTAAGAATTCAAAAAAATTATCTTTATAATTACTTTTTTTAAATATTTTTTATATTTCTTTAAAAAAAATTTTGACGTTTGTAACGAATTTTTAAGCTTCGGTGTGTTCATCATAGGGGATTTCATGCGATTTTCGCGCGGAAATAATCGTGCGGAAATAATCGCGCGGAAATAATCGCGCGGAAATAATCGCGCGGAAATAATCGCGCGGAAATAATCGCGCGGAAATAATCGCGCGGAAATAATCGCGCGGAAATAATCGCGCGGAAATAATCGCGCGGAAATAATCGCGCGGAAATAATCGCGCCGGTCTGGGGGAGCCTTTAAGTTTAACTTTTATTTTTTGATTGAAACGCACTTTTCATTTTTATTTTTTTTTTAAACAAATATTTTATATTAAATTCGCTTTAGATTCTTTACTAGAATCCATTTTTAGCATATTAATTTATCAGAAATTCATACAAGATATTTCAGAAGCATCGAATCAAGCTAGAAATTATTGAGGTGTTCAAAAATTGTATGAGAGGAGGGGTGTAATAATCAACAGTTTCGTAGTTTTGTGGCCTAATCACAAATAAACTCTTACCACACAAATCGTAAATGAATATACCATATCCTCTAATTTTGTTTGCTTCGATTCGATCCGAATTTATTCAAAGTACATAATAACAACAAGAACGATTTTTTTCATAAATGATTGAGAAAAACCATATAATCGAAGTGTGTAAGGAACCACCATTTTGTATTTATTATGGAGGTGGCCGTAATATGTCAGGACCGGCATCTAAGCTTTTAAATCTTCATGCTCTCCTGCACCCCTCAACTTCTCTTCTGATAAAGGCCAATAGGTTTGAGGGTTTAATCCTGCAAAAGTTTTCTGAGGTTATGTAGTGCGTATCCAACAACTTGAGTCTCAGCCTTGAAGCCTCCTACAGCATTTTTGGAGGTTTTTTCTTCTTCCAGACAGTGTCTACAGGGTGGGTCGTCACTTAGTCCTAGTATACGCATGTTCTTATTCATGTGGTTATAACCAGTAAGTATGTGGTAGTAACCAGTATAAATAGCAGGAAGTTGGTTATTTTGGCCAATATGAAACTGGAGTTGAAGTTGTTCTTTTTCGAAGAACACTCTAGCTCCCGCGTCTAAAGCCGTAAGGAACCCGTTCTCGGAACACATGCAAGGGACTGATGCATACTATGTCAATAGTAGGGCAGATGCATACTATTTTCGCTGTTAAGTCCCAATTGTTTCATTAAGTTTTATGCGCCATCGTTGGGTTCACAATATTAGGGTAATAGATAGCCGAGATCTTGAATTCCTTATTTATGAACTTGATATTAATTGTTGAAACATGCATCATTGCATTTTCTATTTTCTGCTCCTCATGGTGTTAAATGTTGTCTTTTATCAGTATTGCTGTTCCTGATCTTGCTTTGTCATCTAGATGTGTAGTATGATAACAAACGTACAAATGTAGTTAGGAATTTTCAACGAATTAGAATTAAATGGAAGTGGCTATCCATACAAAAAAGTGTCCAATGTTTTGGGTATATTCCTCTCTTTCTTTGGTATTTTTTATTGTCAAAAAACAGAAATAGACGAATATATTCGTTCAATATATTTTCTCTCTTTTTAATGGAAATTATTTTGATAAATAAACAGGATAGTGCTCAGAATTTAATATGCCTCAATTTGTATGTATTTTGACTTAAATTTGTTTTTTAAATATGATGAGTAAAAATATCTAACAATAATGGATAAATTAATCAAAATTTATTATTAATACATATATGAAAAAAATATGAGAAATACAGCGCTTTCTAGTTTTGTATTTTAAAATATTTATTCTTTTTTTTAGATTTTAAATTCTTTTCTATAAGTTTTTTCAATAGATTGATTATAAAATTTTTTACATTTTTTTTTTTTTTTTTTTTGTTAACTTCATTACATTTACAAATTTCAATAATTTACTTACAGTAGGTTTTTCATGAATAATTGTATCATTTGGTATGGGATTCGGTGGAATATGAAACTTTTTATTTCCTATCCTTGTTTTTATTGCAAAATGGTTAGAGCATATTTTACTATGCTTTTTTAAATTTGGTATCCATTTTGCAGTTTGAGTAAAATTATTTCTTCATTTATAGAAATTAAAATTAAAATTTAAATAATAAATACATTTAAAATATTTTAATAGTTTTTTTCAAGTTAGACTTCTTTGCGGAGTCTGTTTCAGAAATTAAACATATATCTACATATGTTATGTTCAGAAAAATTTCGAGTTCCAGATACTGTTGGAAAAGGCCATTTGTATTTCATGTAGCAACTATAAGGGTGTAGTTTATTTTTGATATGACTGCGGTGTTTTTTTGTTATTGCTTTTTATCGTTGTAATATCGTCAGATAGTGTTTTTATAAATTCGTCTTGGTTTGTTAGTCCTTCTAGGATAAGGCTTAATATATCCTTGAGCAACCATTTTCTCTACGGGAATTTTTCACTATTTGGGTATACGATTTAGCATTTTCATTTATAACTGCAGGTTTTCTATTCCTGTCAATTCAGAATTTTTCATTTTTATAAGTACTATTCTTTTGAATTTTTGGTAGTCTTCCTTGTTTCTTTCTTATGGTTTGCAGTTCTTTTGCAATTGGACATCCTCTAAAGTTTGTCGGACGATCACCACGACAATTAATACATTTGGCTTTTTCTCCCAACTTTAAAATGCAGCTTTTTGTAAAATGTTTACCTCTCCACACTTAACGCAAGCACAGTCTCTATTACAATAGCTTTATGTATGCCCAAAAGCTTGGTATCTCTTGCACTGCGAATTTAACTTTTTGTTTTTTCTTAATGGTTCAATTTTAATATTACCATAAACAATGGTTTCACTTCTTTGAGTGATAAAGCTACCATCGTTCTTTTCGATTTTATCTTGAATAATTATGGTTTTGGCTTCTAATATCTGAAAACCGTTATTTCTTAGGTCTTGCACTATTTCATTTTCGTCGCACGAATGATGTAGTCCCCTGGCTTTTTTATTGCTCTGGTACAAAGCTACTAAAGCTACTGCAGTATTTTTTCCAAGTGCTGCTTGTTTTGTTTTTAGTGATTCTTTTATCTGTTGGGCAGTTTCAGGGCCTCCCCCTGCTTTCCTTTTTTTGGATAGTCTTTTCGTTTTTTTAAATCCAATCCGTTTCTCCCGTGAGTTCTTCTTCATCAGTGAAGTAGTTGAAGATATTGCAACTACTTGACGCTGGTCAATTACCCCAATCTAATAAGGTAACCTTTTTTTCTAGTTCTTTTATGTGATCCTGTACACTGATCACAATGATGTGTTCCACTTCTTTTTTTCATTCGTTGTAGAAATTTACACCTACATAGTCTAGATGAGTTTTTAGATCGTGCTCGCTATCGACTCTTACTTGTTTTGCTACTGTCATGTTTTTTAAAGGAGTTCTAGTTATTTTACTCTCTTTGTTTGTTGGTTTAGGAGAAGTTCTTGGTGTTAACGAACTCCTGTTAAAATTCCCTATTATATGTAATAGTTGGTCCCCCCAGAATCCATGGGACCGACCTCCGAAAAGGTTGGATTTTCCAGTGCTACTGGTCTGCCACCTGGGGCTAATATTCATTTTTCATAACTATATTCATTTTAATGTGGTAGGGCAGCTAAAACTACACACAAACCCTCTACCAGAAGGGTCAGGTCATTTGACGACGGATTTTATGTCTCCGCCTAACTAAACGATTGTTCGCGCCCGTCGAAAACACACGTGCTCGTTTGGGCAAATTGCTCCAGTCTAAACCAGTTTACTTAGTTATTGCGCTAAGTTCTCGCATTCATCCGCTCTCGTCCGCCTTACAGAGTAAGTTACCAGGAGGCATCCGGCAGATAACTATGTTACCTACCTTCGGGGAGGTGAAGGTCGAATTTGTTGACAGAGCTGTAGTTATTAAACCAGGAGGTTTTAACACAGCTAGGTTTTAACACAGGTATATGTTAGGGATATACTCTGCCTAGAGGCAATATCAAACATAGCCTCTCTAATTTTTGAAATGTTCCCCTTTTGCACAATCAATTGTAATTTATGCTTCAATGAAATGAGAATTCAAAGTTCTTATTATTAATCTAATACCATAGTTTAGGCTGCTTCAAATTTCGTAGAGCAATATTGGAGTTGTTACTTTTTGAGGCATGCTTGGCAATACTTGGAGCATTGCAATTGATGAGGAGGGAACTGTATCAAATCCAACGAATAAAGAAACTCTGTTCGGTAGTTAACAGCTTCATTTTCATGGATAACCGGATTTCATGGATTTATATACATGGGTTAATGTATATGTGTCCCTGGAATACTCTGCTGTATTTTCGGATTAATAAAACGAATGGTTTACATAGTTTTTTAGCTAATTCACATAGCCATTTCACATAGCCATATAAAGTTTTTATACTGATTCCTAAAATTCTGAAATACTTTTTCAGTCAATTCTTCAATACTTTGTATAATTGTAGTGATCGTTGCTATTCCAATTTTAACATTTAAGTTTTCTGAAATTTCGCCTTCACCAAGCTGTGTTAAATTCATCAGCTTATGTTATTTATATGAAATCGGTAACAGTCGTATTTATTTATTTTTTAAAAAGTACCCAAGTATAAATTTTCAGATCTGTAACACCTTTGGTTTTTGAAGCATTCCTAATAGGTGCTATGAGTTGTATGCCAGCTATCCAAACGTGTCATTTGATAGCTCTGTAAAGTCCCGCCTTCGGTTCCTCTTTTGATCATGTATAACTGTGCAAGATTTCAGAACTCTACCTTTAAAATAGTGGGCGTGTATAGCAAACAAACAAACTTTCCCTTTTATAAGTATAGATAAACAAAGAAGAATCAAATTTTTTGTTTTCATTTTTTATTATAAAGCAAAAAGTGACTTTTAAAAATAATAAATATTTTTTCTTATTTAACTACAAACCTATTTTTGAAAAAACAATATTTACATAAATTTAAATGTCAAATGAAAACTAGTTATCCGTAGTGTGAATATCGATCTCTACAACATGCTCTCCGAGCTCGATAACACGTTATATACTCGTAGTGTGAATAGGAATTTAAATTTTTTTATTGTTTATTGAGAACTTAAGGGAATTTCTGTATCGACTTACAATTAGTGATTGATTAGTCACACATCCTAAGGTAAATTATATTATTAGTAGTAAATAAAATCATATAAACTTTTAGATTATTGATGAGTTTTATAATGTATAAAAATATTAAATAAAAATATCAAATGTTGTTCTTTAAATTTTTAAATAATTTAAAGAAAAGGAAATCTAATTATATTTATACAGGAGCAAACATTGCAGGCAGTTACATTGTAATGCTTATTGAAAAATAATTCGTGGATTCTCTCGGACCTCAAAGTGAAATAAATAATCATCAAATCTCTTTGATCTTACGCGATGTTTCACAGAGCTTTGACTTCGCTGTCTAGCTTCACGTTTTCTTTTAACTTAACCTTAGTTTGAATCTGCAATAAGGTTTTGGTTACATTATCCTTTCCTGTTGATGATAGCAAATAGTAGAAAGATTCAACATCTTATACTTCTATAAATTTTCTTTCAAGCCTGAAGATGGAAATATTGCCTATATTTTTTTCTACGCCCGCTTTATTACTGGTTATTAATATCGTCTGCAAAATCTAAACCTTGGAAACCTATTGTAAAAGTGCTTAAAATTCTGGACACCTTGGCTCATTTTTTTCATCGTCACTCAATTATTGTATAAATGAATTCGCTTGATACATTAATTAGTTGTTACTCAATTAATCTAATTCATAGCAATGGTACTGATAGTGCCACAAAGCAATGTAACTTGCATAAGAACGAAACGAACGATCTTAAGAAAAGGAAGTTGTATATTTAAATTAATCAATCTGGCTTATAGTTTTACTGCGCTCAGGACAAACTAACTTTAATATAAATAAACGAACGAAAGAACGAGCTGACAAGAAGTTGATAAAATTTATTTGAATTTGAATTTTTAAATTTAATCACCATTGAAATCGAAATTATTATCTTTTCCATCATTCAGTAGATAATTTTATTAAATAAAAATTACTTTAAATAAAAAAAAAAATAAAAAATTAAACTTAATTTATTAGAGGAAATACTAAGTCCGCAATATTCGTTTTAAAATATTATCTTGTATTAATTTGTAATTAAATGATCAATTTTAAGCCAATATAATTTTTATTTTATTATTCTTAGTTGTGTCTACATCTCTGTAATAATTATCGGATCTTATTTAAGTTATTATGTTTATATACATTATACAGTATACATATATGTACATACATATATTCTTCTAAGTGTTTCCTAATTAAAATTTAGCATGTTAAATAGCAATAAAAATTTGTTTGCAAATTATTTGTGACATTCATTTTAATTCGATTTGAGTTTTCAATTTTTTCTGTTTTGTTTTTGTTCTTTGCCATTTGCTTTTGTAATGTTCTTTACCATTGAGCTATTGAAAAGAAAATTTTTATAATTTCCAATTTTGTTATTAAAAAAAAAACATTGATTTCAAAAAAAAAAATTTTATAATTATATCTTTATTACTTTATTAAAGATTTTATTTTATTTAATTTATTATGCATAAATGTGAGGTAAGTGATAAGCATAAAACTAAAAAATTAAAATAAGATAAAAAATATATCTGTTTTTTATTTACATTTGAAAATGTAAATATGTACATATATTATTATTATAACTGAACAAAATTTGTATATATAAAGATAAAGATATTTTTTCAAATCTTTTTGAAATTAAATAAAATGACGTGTGAGCGAAAACACAGAGAAAGCGACATTCATCAGTTAATATACTGCTTATTTTTATTTGTATAATTGATAACCAGCTCGAAAATTGATATTTATGACGGAAGAAAGGGTATTGCTGAATTTTGATCTAAAAGAGCTTTCGAAACTGGAAAAGGTGGTATAAGGATAGAAAAGATAATAATAGAATAAATAATAGAAAAGAAAACTAAGTCTAACAGTATAATCCTCAGAAGCTGTTGGTATAAGACTGGGAGTTTCTCAAGGTTCTACATTAAGTGCCTTACTTTTCATAATATAATATTAATGAATAATGACATATGGAAAAATTGTAAACTTTGGAAAATTGGTTTTGTTATACCTGTTATGCTGGAGACAGTGTATTCGAATGTATAAGAAAATTTAATAATAACCCGTAAAACTTTAGTATGTGGTTTAAAATTAACAATTTATAATTGATGGCATAATAATAGAAACGGTAGAAGAAGATGAAATCAAATACTTAGGAGTAATAATTGACAAAAAATTAAAATTTAAAAATCACATAGATTATTGTTTGTATTGAACTAACCATTAGATTATTATTGATTGAAACTAATTTTGTTTTGTTCAATAGACGTGATTGAAAATTATATTTTCTGATTGTGTAATGGTTTCATAAGTAATCACAATCATTGATTGGAATTTAATGTCAAAGTTGTTAGTTTTGAAAATTATTATGACGCAAAATATTCCGTAAAAATTAATTTATTTATTTATTTAATTTGAAAGTTGATTCTACAGATAAAAATTATAAACATCTTACTAAAACATTTTTGAAATTTAAATTCAATTAAAGATTTTTTTGAATTAAGTTTTTATTTTTGATATTTCAAAAACACAAAAATTTGTTCAATAAGAAAAATGAATTGTAAATTATTGAAAATGATATTTTTTTAATAGGTTTTTGAATTGATATTTTGAACATTTTGGAATGATTTTGATTTTATTTTAGCAAATTCTTGATGGTGACTACTTAAAACATTTAAAATAGTTACACCAATGAGTGACGGTTATTTCCGAGTTCAGCGACATCTGTACTCTAAAAGAAATTTCAATCACAGACAATTTTTAAAAAGGCTTCATAAAAATTCTTTCATTTTAAATGATTCAACTTATAGAAAAAAGTACAAAAACGAAAACACAAACAAAAATTGAAAACAAAACAGAAAAACAAAAATCAGATCATACTCTTCAAAAATGATATAATAAATGTTAGTTCATTTGCTTCTGCTATTTAAAAAACATATATACAGTAAAACCCCGCGGTTATAGTCAAAAAATTTAAGTAATATTTGTGACTATGACCGTTTTGTGACTATAGGCGTAGTAAAAAAAAATTGCATCTCTATAAACAAAATCAAATTCAATAAAATATTTTTCGTATAACAATTTTAAGCTTTATCTTATTCATAAATAGCAATTCTGCTATGGAATCACAAAATATACATATTTGTAATAAAGAATAGAAAAAGACAATATATAAATCATTTTTTTGATAAAATAATTCAATTTTGACTTATTTTTTTGTTTTATTGAAAAAATTGGCCTTATATTTTAATGATTATAAACGACATCGATTGTATGAACCTAAGCAGTTTATTACTTTCTTTAAAAAAAATTGATGGTTTAGCAGAATTGTGACTGCAAACGTTTTTGACTATAAACGAATTAAAATAAATATAAATATATTAAAAAAGATGACGACAGTAAAATTGTTGACTAAAAGCGAATTGTGCCTATAACCAGTAGTAACTATAACCGATTTTTACTATAATTGATGTCAAATTGATAGAGATAGGAATTCTTTTTCATGGTACATATTAAGATTAAAGGGATATAAGAATAGGATAATAGCAGAAAAAGTTAAGCAAGTTCAATACTATGACAAAATACTAAAAATAGAAAGATACATTCATTTATGACACTTTCATATTTTATTTCATTTTTAAATTACATTTTTAATTTTAATTTAAATTGCCTTCAATATTTTACAAAAAACAAATTTTTAATTAATAATACAGAAACATTACCACAATTTAAATTATGTAAAAAAATCTTTTTTTCTGAGAGTAAGTATTCATTAGTCGATTTATCATGGATTTGTTATGTATGAAAGTCAGAAAAGAGTTGGTTTTAATAGGTCTAAGGCCGTCACTACCTAAGTTGGTTTGCGCGCGCATGACTGAAACCACTTGATGTCCTTCGAGGATTTCTACCTACCAACAGAAAAAAAAATAAATAAGATTCATATAAATTGATATGAATCAATGATGATGTTGTTATCCAGGATTTTTTAAATGAAGTTACTACTTTGCAATTGCACAGGGGCCCACTATTAGATTTATATTAAAATATATTAAATATATTTACATATAAATAAAATAGATATAATTAAAAAAAATATGTATAAAATATATATAAAAATATACATAAATATATATAAAAATATATAATAATATATTTATATATAATATAACTATATAAACGAATTATGCATGTGCTGCTTCTATTTCTATGAGCAAGAATGACTGCTAAAGAATCTTCTGCACGCGTGACTTATGTGTCTTTTAATATTAAAAGTAAAAATAAAACACAATTTAAAGTTTTGATTATTTTATGTCTTGTCTCTTCAGAGTATTTATTAAAAGTAAAATACAAAAGCTTTTATTTAGAATTATCTTAAATTTGTGGAAACATAAATTACTCTGTTTGCAAGGTTTATGCAAAAATATGCTGAGTTAGATATTATGAGGAATTTCATAATATTAATAAAAATAGAATAAAGCCATATTAATATCAAAATTGGATTTTGAAATTAGGAAGTGAAGTATCGTCTTTCAAACTCAAGGTTTTGGATTCGTTAATCTTCATTGACGTAACTCCTCCTTCGCTTGATTTCAGACTCTCCTGAGTCGACATATTAAATTTTATTTTAAACAATTTATGCTTCCAGACAATTGTTACAATTACTATTATACAAATTACAATTGATTCATATATAAAATTAGTTTTTTTTTTGATATTTAAGTTCGACAATTTCATTTAAATTTTCAAATTGTTTTAATACAATGTCGTCAAAAATCAATTCATTATTAGAATCTTTTATATTATCAATAAAATTGGGTGTTGTAAAACCCTGTTTAAATTCTTTCGGGTGGTAAAAGGGTGGTAAAGGCTCTAGACGGAACATATGCTAACCTATGTTTCCCATAAAAACTAGGAAATGCCATCTGGTAAAACACCTACAGCTCTGCCATCTCCCCTCCTCGAAGGTAGGTAACATAGTAAGTAAATCGATTTGGTTAGCACGTGCGCGAACGCGATTTATGGTAATTGAAATTGCGAGTGCCGGCACAAACACAAAAAAAAAACAAAAGAAATCCAGAAGCGTTTGACATAAAATAGGCTGATAGGTCTGCGGCTGATCCCAGAGGGGCGGCAGTTAAAATCACCTGGCAGGAGGTATAAAATACAACATAAAAACAAATAATAATGTATAGTCTAAATAACAAAATAAACTCCGTAGGGATATCTACCAAAGTGTCGACAGAGACCACGGCTGCCGGCGAGGGCTTAGCTGAATGTACTAGACTTTCAGATGAGTCGCCAGTGGGGAACAACAATTTAGACAAGCTGATTAACCCTTTTAGAAAGAGTGCGAGGGTTCCAAGGTCGCCATCAAAGATGACCGAGCCAATAATTGATATACGGAATCAAAATAATAAAGAACCAAATGAAAACCATATACTCCAAAAGAGGCTAAGCGAAATAGAGGCGTTATGTATGTCACTAAAAAAAGAAATTTCGGCATTAAGAGCAGAAAACGAAGATTTGAAAAAAAGAGAAAAACGTAATGCACCAAATGAAATCATCGAGCAAAAAGAATATTTCACGGATGAAGATGAATTGAGCAGAGAAACTGACTGGCTGCTCAAAAAAAACAAAAGATCAAATAAAAAAAGAAAAGCTACTTCTTCACCTGAAGTTGAATGCTCACCATCTGGTTTAACAAAAACCTGTGAGGAAGAAAACTCCAAAACAACTGAATTTGTGAGTAAGGGGAAAACCATAATTCCATCTGTAATCATAAGTAACATAAATGATTTCAAACCATTAAATAAAATGTTGCAAGCTAAAAATATGAAATATGAAATAAAAATGCTAAACAATAAGCAGCTGAAAATAAGTCTGGAGACGGAAATGGATTATAGAAACCTAGCTAAAGATCTCAATGATACCAAATACGAATGGCATACTTATGAAAGCAAAATAAATAGACCACTAAAAGTCATGGCACGCGGCTTGCACCGCATGACGGAATTCTACGGTCTCGACCTATAACAAAGTTTTGATGTATAATCAAATATTGAAGCCAGTCTGGGCATACGGTATTCAAATATGGGGATGAGCTAAACAAATCCATATTCAAACTATCCAAACGTTCCAAAATAAGGTACTGCGCAACATAGTCAATGCTCCATAGTATGTTCGCAATGCCGATATTCATCGAGATCTAAAGATCTCATCTATAAAAGACGAAATAATGAAATGCGCTGCACGGCATAAAACTCGTCTGATCCAACATGTCAATACCGAAGCTTCTAGCTTAATTGACAATCAAAACTTTGTGAAGCGACTAAAACGAACAAGATCACTTGAGTTAGGTTAAAACCTTTTATCTATTAAAACCTTATTGGATTTTGGTAGATCAAAGGTATCTTAGTTTCTTTGATAGTCTATAAGACTAATTTTAATGTTGCAATAATGATAGGAGTTTTTAGTGGGTTAAGGGTCAGTCTCAGTTTTTCTCTCGTGTAAACTAGTTGGATGTTGCATGTTTCTGTGATAAATTTTTCTTTTTTTTTTAATACATTATTTTATTGTAATTTAACTTTTATTTTTTTGTTTAAACTTTATAAAAGTAGGTACTTAATCGCTAATAATTTTTGTTTGGTTTTTTCTTCTAATAGAAATAATTAAATTTTTGGTACATATTTGCATTATCTTTTATTGTGTTGTCCAAATGACATTTATCATTACTTGTGTTGTGTTGTGATTATTTCAAAATTATTATTATTGTTATTTTCTTTTTGTTTTTTATTTGGTAAGAAGATCATTTTTTGTAAGTATACACTAAATTTCTTTTTCTTTAATTTTGTTTATTTGTTTGTTGGTTTGATTACAGATCTTAGCTTTTTTTATTGTATATAAAAAAAAAAAAGTTTAAGAATTGGTATAAATCTGGCATCCATTTTAAACTTAATATTAAATTAAATTCCTTTCTTTTTTATTTCAATATAAGAAAGATCAAGGGATTATTTTATTTCTATTTATTACACACATATAAGTATTACTTCTTTAAATTAATATAAAAGTGTTTACTTCACTCAGCTACTCTTATTTTTTTCTTTTCTTTTTACTCACTTTACTTACGGTAACGGTACTCTTCTCAATTTTCTCAATTTTATTGTTTTAATTTCTTCGTTAAGTGTTTAATTGTATAGCATATGCAACGCCTGTATATGTAATATACTAAATTATTACAAATTAACATTTACTTAAGTAGGGTGGACCTTATAAAAGATTTTTAATTTACTTTTTTTTTCCAATTCATTATTTTTAGCAAGATAGTAAATCAAAAATAAAGGAAGACAAGAAATAAAAAGGAAAAAAGGAAAAAAAATTTTGTTTTTTTGTTTTTTTTTTGAAAATATCTGTTGTACTTCTTTTATTAAAATTTATTTTTGTTTCTTAATTGGACTTTTACTGTTTCCTTATTGATTTCCTAATTTCTAACATGGTTAACCATACTTGCTCTAGTGAAGATTGTCGCGATCGGAAATCAGAAATTTTCATTTGCTGCTCTGGATTGTGTAAACAATCCTTTCATGCTAAATGCGAAGGACTATTAGGTTCCCTCGTTGATAAAGTGAGAACGGAACCTGGGGTCTATTGGTATTGCAAAAATTGCCGCAAGATCTCTTTCAGTGCTTTAGTTTCTAGCCTTTCAGTGATTGAAGCTGAATTTCAAAAAATCAGCAGAGATGTTCTGAACTTCCAAACCAATTTTTCTTGCCTTTCTGAAGCTTTTTCTTCATTGAGAAACTTCAAACATACTGATCAATTTTATAATTCGTCCGTAAGTTTAAACGAATCTAGCGAAATACAAGTCGGTGTCAAAACCAGGAGTCAACCTAAGTCGCCAACATCACTCAATAGGCCCAATCCGACAGTTAGCAAATCAAGCGGCACCAAAAAACCAAAACCAAAATCACCAAGTATTTCTGCAAAAAAACCTAGTAATGATGGTCCAACCCTTGCCAACATTATTAATCTTAATAAAGCTACCACTAGTAGTGGTACTAAGATTGCTGTTAACAGCTTAAATAACCCTTCTCAGACTGCTGGAATTAATATCACAACTAACAATGCGGTTCTAACTTCCGGGGTTGTTGTTCATAATACCCTTGCAAATTCTAATTTTTTAAAAGTTGTTCCTAAATCCAAGGTCTTATTTATCTCTCGACTTCTTCCGAGTACTACTTCTACAGATGTACTTCAACATATTGAAGTTAACTGCAAGATTACAACTTCAAATAACGTCATTCACTGCGTGAAAATTGCTGAGAAGCAACACGCTTCTTTTAAACTGACAATGTATAAAACTCATTTTGACACTCTGTCAAAGTCTCCTCACTGGCCTGCTGGAATTATTGTTAAAGAATTTATTCCGCGTAAACGAAGAGAGACTACTGGAACTTCGAATTCAATTTCAAAAAACTCAATTGTCTCACCATCTTCTATCAAAACGTGAGAGGATTACGTACAAGAACTTGCCAATTCTTTCAACAGTCCCAATCGTTTCCTCATGATGTTATTGCTTTGACTGAGACATGGTTAACCAGCAATATTGTCTCGCAAGAGTTATTTACCTCAGATTTTTCTGTTTATAGGAACGATCGCGTTAATTCTTCACTAGGTGAACGTGGTGGTGGTGTCCTATTAGCGGTTCGCTCAACTTTTCAAAGTAACTCTGTTACTATTCCCAATACAAATGGTTTCGAACTGATTTGTGTTAAATTAACGTTCAGTCATAATAATTTATATTTAATAAATTGTTATTTATCTTCTAGTATTCCAATCAATGAAAGACCAATTAAGTTTAAGGCGCTCTCTGAAGCCTTATTATGTTTCATCGAAAATCTAGAACCAACCGACAATTTTTGTTTACTAGGTGACTTTAACCTATCAAACTTAATTTGGTCCTATGATGAGGACAATTGTGGTCTGGTTGCGTCAAATAATAATACTGCATTGTCGAACTCTTGTGAAACTGAATTTATTGACGATCTTTATAGCTGTAATCTTCTGCAAATTTCTAATATCAAAAATTCTCTCGGTAGACAACTCGACTTAGTTTTTGTATCTGACGCTGAAAACTCTTACGTCGAAAGGAGTAACCTCTTTTTTTGCAACATTGATGCTCACCATCCACCTCTAATCGTAACTTATTGTTATGATACGCTGAGGGAGGAAACTCCCTTTGAGACTTCTTATAGATTCAACTTCCGAAAAGCTAATTTTAATCTTCTCAATAACCAATTACGATTAATCAATTTTTCAGATGTTTTCATTATAAATGATATCAACTATTGTCTCAACAAATTTTATATCCGTCTATTTGAATGTATCTCAATGGCAGTTCCCTATGAACCTATAAAAAACACAAATTTGTCACCTCCTTGGTACGACAACAATATTCGTTCTTTACGAAATCAAAGGAATGCTGCATGGAGTAAATTTCTCAAATCCAAACTCCGTTCTGACTATCTCATTTATTCCCAATTGTTTGAAAAGTTTAAAGCCCTACTTGACAGAAATTATAAGTCTTATCTTATCAGAATGAAGTCATGTATTTTCTCTGATCCGAAAAAGTTTCATGAATTTATCAATACTAAACGTAAAACTGATGGATATCCTGCAACTTTAAATTATTTGGGAAGATCTTCTAATGATCCGACTACTATTGCGAATCTTTTTGCATCCTTTTTTCCTCTACTTTTTCAAGAAATGACTTCACTCCTGATGAAACCTATTTTAGCAATCTGAATGACTTCTCTCAGAGTAATCAAGCTATTACCTTTGAAATCAAAAACATTCTTATAACTGCGGAACTATCGTTGAAACATATTTCATTATTAAAAGACGATTTTTCTTCCGGCCCTGACGGTATTCCTCCGATTCTTCTTAAGGAATGCATGATTAACTTATTGCATCCCATTTCTTTTCTGTTTAATTTATCCCTTCAATCGGGCATTTTCCCCTGTTTATGGAAAAAGTCTTACATTATTCCAGTTCATAAAAAAGACTCCAGAAATGAATGCACCAATTATAGGCCCATCGCCAAGCTCTCGTGTATTCCTAAACTTTTTGAGCGTATGATATATGATTTCTTATATGATTATTGTAAACGTTTTATTTGTGTTGAGCAACACGGTTTCCAAAGAGGTAGGTCAACAACTACCAATATGGTTGACTTTGTCTCCCAGGCAATGACCTCAATGGAGAATGGTTCTCAAGTTGACACCATTTTTACTGACATAAGTAAAGCATTTGACAAAATTCCTCGTAGTATCATATTTCTCAAGCACAAAATTATAAGTTTTTCACCACATAGCCTTAACTGGCTTGAGTCTTACCTCTCTTCTCGGGAATACTCAGTTTTATTTAAAACTGCGATTTCTGACCAATATTCAGCGTCTTCTGGTGTTCCTCAAGGTAGTCATATAGGACCCCTTAGTTTTATAGTTTCAACAATTGATGCTCCTAAAGTGATAACTTTTTCTAAACTTCTTAGTTTTGCTGATGACTCAAAGCTTTTTACTCCTATATCTTCCTCATCGGATTGCTTAAAGTTACAAAACGATTTTAACAATTTCGCTTCTTGGTGTTCAAAAAATGGACTTGAATTGAACACTTCTAAATGCCAAGTCATTACCTTTTCTAGGAAAAATTCCATTCGGACAATTTGGTTCAGCTACCAACTAAATGGCTGTCAGCTTTCAAGAGCGAATTCTATTATAGACCTCGGGTTAACGCTTGACACTAAACTGAGCTTTAAGCTACATTATGATAAGATAGTGAGCAAAGCAAATTCTTCTTTAGGTTTCATTAAACGTGGGTGTAAAGAATTTTCTGACCCCTACCTCACGAAACATCTTTATGTTACTTATGTAAGGCCTACCCTTGAATATGCCAGTCAAGTGTGGTCTCCACATTACTTGACTGGCATTAACCGAATTGAATCGGTTCAACGAAAGTTCTTACGTTTCGCTTTGAGTAACTTTTCGTGGAATGATCCATTGCGGCTTCCACCTTATTACCACCGTCTTAAACTCATTGATTTACAGTCGTTGTCTGATCGTCGAATAATTGCAGATATCTCTTTTATTCACCAGATCCTTTCGGGTGTAACGCTAGCCCCTGAAATTTCAAATTATTTGGTTGCAAGATCCAATCGGAATAATCTCAGAACCGTTGAGTTGTTCCACATTCCCTTCCACCCTACCGAATATGGTAGATTCGAGCCAATCACTAGAATGCTCCGTGAAGTAAATTCTAACTCTAGTTCTTTTGATCGTCAACTAAGTGTTTTAACAATTAAAAAACGATTACGTCTTAATGTACGTTCAACTGAGACTAACTAACAACTGTTGTTCTTTTTAGCTTTGATATTTTTTTTGGCCTAACTTTTTGAAGTGTTTTTATTAAATGTATAGCTATTAACGTAGGTATTAATTTATGACTTTTTACCCTTCTACTAACAGCATGTACCTGGTTTAGTTTATTTTTAAATTTTTTAATCAAAGGTGGCGGTGTTTTACTAACCCTACTGGATGATGAGTTATTGCACAATTAAATAAAGCAAGCTTTCGTCTAGTAATAGACGTCTTGATGTGCTTGCTCTAAGCATAAATCTGACAGTATAAAGTCCCACAGTCCTTCAAACTGCCTTCCCCTGTAATAGGTAGTCCCTGAAGCCTCTTTCGATGATTTACTACTATCTGGAAAGAAAAAAAAAATCTTTTTGATTATTTTGTATAGCATGATTATTTATTTTAATAGAACAATTTTTGAAATTTATTAAATAATTTCCTTTCATTAAAAACTTTCTTTCATCACAATTACTATAAAGTTGTACATTATTTTGATTTTTTGCTACAACTAGTTCCTCTTGTATTTCAAAAATTTCAGATACATTATTAAAAAACTTAATACAGTTAAGTTTAGTTATACAATTTATTAATAATTTTAAATTCTTCAGATCAGTGTTTTTAACATAATTATAAATTTTATTTTCATATTTAACAACATTATGAGGGTTAAAAGTAAATTCTTTACTTGTTTTATTAGTTATAGGAACTAAAAATGTATTTTGTAAAACAATTATTTCATTTGGGACTTCAATTACAAATATTAAATTTTCTTTATTATAAATGAATGTTCTTAATTTAAGGTTTTGTAACTTATATAAATCTATATTATTAGAAGAAACCCCCGGGTACATACCCGGCCGAGCAAAAGAAAGGAACTTTTCTGTAAAACCGCGCAATAAAATAATTTTTAATACAATTATACATTTGAGATGTTGAAAGTATCTGACAACAATATATAGAATAGTAATATTAATAGCAAACCACAAAAAATAAAAAATGTTCAAAATTATAAGTTAATATTAATTTTAAAATAAAATATCAAAACTATCAGATAGAATTAAACTTTTTTTGTAAGATTTAATTTGTTTTTATTATTTCTCGAGGGAAGTTGAGAACCTCGAAAAATACTAAGCAGACCGCACATGTAGGTACTTAGCTATGTGGAACACTAAGCCACTAAAACCACCGACACCCTTTACCATAATTGATTGTCGCGTTAATTGGGAAAATGTGTGTCGGAATCTTATTAAAAAATAGTTTCCGATAATTTTATTAAACCATTAATCATACCTATGGGTTAGTACTGTTTCCCAATTATTATGAGTGAATTTTAAAATTCATCATATAGGATACAATTGGATAAAATGAAGTATTCTAGACCTGGTATGCAACATTGTCAATATGTCAACCTCCTGGTATGCAAAATTATCAGTTATAGCGTCGTTGTCAGTAGCTTTCCCCTGTCTTGGTCCTGCTAGAATTTTAATTTTTAGAGCAGTGGATTGTGTAGAGCTGACCATGGGTGAAGGTAATTTGAGGGAGATAAATTCCGACTCTCTGAAATATTTGACCTTGTGATTTATTGATTGATATTGCATATGCAAGACTTACTGGAAATTGATGTCTAATAAATTCTTATTATATATTAATAATTTTCATTCTATATCTGATATTTTTTTTTATTTTGTAAATAAAAAAGTTAATTTTATAAAGATTAACCTAAAACTTTGAGCAATTTTTATTTTTTTGTGGTTTGGTATTAATATTATTATTCTATACATTGTTTTCAGATAATTTAAACATGTCAAATGTTCAACATTTTCTTGACTTGACTATTCAGGTGCTAAAATTAAAAAAAATATGCCTACAAAATTTTTGCACAAAAAGTTTCGAAACCAAACAGATCAATTTAGAATTATTTTGAGCAATCTACTCAAACGATCAGAGCACTTTTGGGCAAAAAAGGAAACTACAAAAAAGGAAACGGCTACTACTGCACACAATAAAATTTTTTACTCTAGATCGTTCTAGATCGTTCTTGAACAGTTTATTGAATAAACCTAATATTTTACTAAAATATTAACAATTTAGCGAATGAATACATTTTATTTTTTTATTGAGGTACCTTAAATTTCAGTTTGCTATTTGCTGACAGAAGCATTTTTATGTAAATTTTAATAAATAATATATTTTTGTTCTATTAAAAAAAATTACTTGTCCCAAAATAATTGTTTTCAAAAAATTCAATCATTCCATTTTCGAAGTACTTCAAATTACTTCGAAATAATTTTAAATTGAAAAAGAAATACAACTAATGAAATCATATAGATATACCTCAGATTTTCTTTACGGTTTAATGGCAAATCAGCTTCATTATGAATTGTATCCATCATTTAAATTTATCCTTGGTAAGTAAATACTATATTTTATTTTTGTATTGATTTAACTTAGAAAACAATAGTACATATACGTAAATAATAATTTATTTTAAAAAAAAAATTTTTGTAGGTACATACATACATATGTTAAAATGTTTTACATGGGGTGAAATTTTAAATTGAAATTTCTAATTAAAAATTAAAAAAATTTAAAAAAAATATATAATTTTGCTTAGTCTCCTTTTAAATATCTATCATATTAAAAAATAATAATGAACATTGGTTGTTAGATAGTTCAGATTTTACTTTTTCAATCTATAAATTAAACATACTTAAATTATGTATTTTCAAATGACTATGACTAATGACATTAAACGTATGACCAGGTATGACTATTCATATTCATATAGATTATAGATTATAGAGCTATCTGGAACAGGTTACTGAATAAACCTAATATTTTACTATTTTTCTTGTATGAACTTTAAATTTTAGTTTGATTATTAGTCGTATTATGGTTTTTTATGTAGATTTTAATCAATATATAATTTTGCTCCTAGTTTTTTTTTTTAATAAATTGTCAGTTTTATAAGTTAAGTTATAATAACATACATATACAATGTATGTATGTAAATAAAGATATTTTAATAACTTTTTCAAAACTTTTTAAATTTAAAAAATAAAAATGTTAGTCATAAATTAAGATATGTTTCTTTTTTATTAAAAGTAAATATTATAAAATCTGTAAATTAAATTTGAACAATAAAAGTTTGTACATAACATTTCACCAATATACTAATAAGACTTCCTAACCAAAATACAGTACAAATTATATTATATTTGTTGTACCTACATTTTAGCTGTTTGAGTATACATATAGAGGTAAAATAAATGCTAATTGGTATAATATATTATATTATATGCAAACATCTACATGATATAACATAGTGTCAAAATTGTCAACTGCGAAATGCGAATACCTTCCATCTATGGATAAGTAATTTAACATAATTTGTATGCTTAGATTTATATTAAACTAAACGCTTTCAAATTTAACTGAATTAATTGAAAAGAGAGTAATAATTAAAAATTATTTTTTTTTTTATTAAAAAAATATTGTTATATATAATATAATATATTAAAAATTATTATATAATACATACCTAATAATAAAAAAAAAAATTTGAATTAATAGAGAATCGAACTCACAAAAATGTGGGATATTAAACTCTATATTAATAATATTACCCTACTAATTAATTTTTTTTTCCTACTAAAAGTGCAAAAAACCAAATGTGATAAATAAAAAAAATTAAAAGAATTTGACTCAAAAGAGAATCGACAAAAAAAATTGATTGAATGAAAAAAAAAAAAAAAAAAGCACACGAAAAACCACGAAAAATGTGCCTCTAAAATCGTGCTCTTGTGTATTATAATATAGCTAAAATAAAAATTGATTTTGATCACCACGGCCTGCATCATCGCCGATTGATTGAATGAAAAAACAAAACGAAGAACACGAAAAACCACGAAAGTGTGCCTTCAAAGTCGTGCTCTTGTGTATTATAATATAGATATTGTCTAATAAATTCCCGAAAATTTTGACTTATTCGATCAGTACCAATATACAACTTTTTAATTTCGATTGGAAAATTCGGATTAAAAGTCAACAGATTGGACAATTTTCCATGATGGCAACAATTCGATTTTAATTCATTTTTAAAATAAACTGCAGTACAATGAATACATAAAAACGAAAACGGTCCAAGATCATGTGTTTGAGGATAAAAAAAATTTCTAGATTCTAAAATAGCGGACTTATAACCAGGTTTACGTAATTCAAGGTGAATTATATTTCGATTTTGACTAATTAAATTATTTTGTTGTTCAGAACGCCGTAAACATTATTGTTCCACTTTTTCCCTTCGTCTTTTCCTGTTATAAGTCATAAAATATTCTCGCCTATAGTCCATTTTTAATTTATTAAATTTTAAAATAAATAAAACCTAAAAATTTTTACTTTTACCGTTTTCTTTTTTTCCAGAAAATTTTATATAGTTTTACTTACTCAGTAAATTTTACCTACAATTTTTGTTACAAACAATATTTTCTATTTACCTACAATCAATCTGCTACCAAGAAACTTTTTTCTATAATATTTTTTATATTCTTTTTGTATTTTCTTTTTATTTTTTTATTTATTTATTTAATTTTAAATTAAAGAAATTTAGGTATCAATATAATTTTAATTACATACTTAATGTATGTAGGCACTACATTCAAAAAAATTTCCTGAATCACTAATTTTCTATATGCATATACTTAGGTAGGTACACAAATATTTTTTTATTTATTTGTTATTTAGTTATATTTTTTTACTTTTTCTTTTAATTTCAAACTAATATATTTTAATTCTAGACTAATAAATATACCTGTCACAGTAGTTTTAATCACAAACTATATAAATATAGTATAATACATTAATAACTATGTTTAAATTTTTAAATTTTAAATTTATTCTGCTATTTATTTTGTTATCTACAAAAAATATTTATTCATTTAATTTTTACTATTTTTGTTTAAAAACAAATTATAATTCTCTCTTTATGAAATAACAAATAAAAACTACTAATAAGAACTCTGTAAGACTGTTACTACTCATAACTACTCTGTAATCTGTAACTATTTAAGTGCTCAAATTAAAAAAAAAAATTCTACTAAAAAATTTTGCTCAGAATAGATATTTGATTACTAAGTTGTTCTAAACTGTTCTAAAAGACTTCAGTACAAAAAAGGTAAACTTCTTTTGGGCAAAAAAGTTCAATTAATGCAATACAATGGATACAAAAAAACTTACTTACGCCAGATTGTTCAGAACTATCTGGAACAGGTTATTGAATAAACCTAATATTCTACTATTTTTCAATTGAAGTATGTATTTTAAATTTTAGTTTAGTTATTGACCGTCAGATGGTTTCTTATGTAGATTTTAATAACTATATAATTTAACTATTAGTTTCCTTTTAAAATAAATTGTCAGTTTTATCCTAAAGTTATAATAATATACATATACAATGTATGCGATGCGAAATAAAAAGTTTATATTGTTTATTTAAATGAAAAAGGTACCTATTTATAAATTAAACTAATTTTGCTAATAGAAAGGGGGGAATGAAACGAAAGGAAAAAAATGATGAAAGTGTGGAAGTAGGCATTATTTTACTATTTTTCAACTGAAATATGTACTTTAAATTTTAGTTTGGTTATTGACCGTCAGATGGTTTTTTATGTAGATTTTAATAAATATACAATTTTATTCTTAGTTTTCTTTTAAAATAAATTGTCAGTTTTGTCATAAAGTTATAATAATATAAATATACAATGTACGCGAAATAAAAAGTTTATATTGTTTATTTAAATGAAAAAGTTTCCTATTTAAAAAAATTGTTTTATTATTTACTTTTTAGTCATAAATTAAGAGATGTTTCTTTTTTATTTAAATTAAATATAAAATTTATAAAATAAATTTGAACAATAAAATGTTAACATAGGTTCGATAAACATAACATTTCACCAATACACTAATAAGACTTCCTAACCAAAATACCCTTCAAAATATACAGCATAGAGGAAAAAGTGTATTAAAGAAGCATTATTTGAATTCAAAATTTAATAATATAAAAAAATATTGTTTTTTGTTATTAATTATGTTATATTATAAAAATTAATATTATAATACATAATAATAAAAAAAAAACTTTTAATAAAAAAAAAAAAAAATTTGAATTAATAGAGAATCGAACTCACAAAAATTTGTGATATTAAAACCTATATTAATAATATTAGCCTACTAATTAATTTTTTTCCTACTAAATAAAAAGAATTTGAAGCACACGAAAAACCACGAAAAGTGTGCCTTCAAAATCGTGCTCTTGTGTATTATAACATAGATAAAATAAAAATTGATTTTGATCGCCACAGCCTGCATCATCGCCGATAGATTGTATGAAAAAAAAACGAAGCACACGAAAAACCACGAAAAACCACGAAAAGTGTGCCTTCACTAATCGTGCTCTTGTGTATTATAATATAGATATTCGTTTATTTCTTCATTTGTGAGCAAATTACTATGTACAGTTCCCAACCTTGCTGAGAGAATATAGTCTTGTAAGTGTATATATTATATAATATTGTCTACATAGTCTGTATATATTACCTGTTGAAATAAGTTTTTGTCGTTACTTCGAATTATGTTCAAACTATTTGTTACGGTGGATCTGTCTTTTTCTATTATTTGTTTAAGTTTTGTAAAAGTTTCGTTAAAGCTTTGATTGATTTTTATTTGGTTATTGGAATCGACTGTGTTGAGATGTTCTTCGATTTCCTGTCTGTCAATGTCGTCCATTGTTCCATAAAGCTATTTGTGTACAGTTCCGACAAAATTTAATAAACCTCGTTTTTGTCTGTGGGGTAGTAGTGTTTTTGTTTTATTGCGAATAGTTTTAATTTGAAATTGTAGAGTAGTTGCCTTGTCTTGTAAGTCAGTTTTATTAATGTTAGCTTCTAAATTATCTAAAATATTCGAAATTTCATTAGTGTTAATTAAATGTAGAATTGTATTATAATTTTTTATTATGTTGACTTCGTTGAGCTTGATTTCTGCGTATTCTGTGTATTAAGTTGCTCGACTGTAAGATGTGCTTGGGCAGCTATCAGCATCGTTAGAAGTAACAGTGTTTTGAATGTAATTTTTATCTGCAAGTTTTGTTTTTCTTTTAATATTAGAAGGGTAGATGTTTTGAAGTTTTTGTTTTGTGTATTTTGGTTGTTCTTTATGTCTAACACCTTTATTATCCTTCACTCCTATTTTCTATGTACTCTTCCCTATTTTTATTAAGTTTATTAATGTACTTGACTTTTTCGTTTAATAACCTATTGTAAATTTGTAAATAATATTCTTATCACATTTTCCTTCTTGAATATTGAAGGGTTTTTCTTTTGTTACAGAATGGTGGCTGTTATTATACCACTCAATGGGCTTACTCATTTTTTCTATAACATTACTTTGTTAATTTCCGATTCCTAACATTTTGATTTTGTCGCTTAAAGTATTGTGTAGACGTTCAATGTTTGCATTCCCGGTGTGATTGTTGGGTTTTACTAAGTGTAACTCTATTTTTTCGTCTTTTAAATAATCTTTTATGTTGACACTTTTAAATTCATTGCCTGCAATGAGTTTTTTGAAATTGCCCTTTGGAGATTTGAATTCTCTTAGTTTTTCAATTATAGTGTGGTTATTTCTGTCAGAAAGATAAAAAGCTGTAGCGAATTTGGAAAATCTGTCAATAAATGCCAAAAAATTTGCCTTAGAATTGGTGTATACATCCATATGAATTATTTCCTTAATATCTTTAGGGGTTTCGGTTATATGAAATTTAGGTTTAGTCGGATTTCTGTCATATTTGACTCTATTGCAAATATCACAGTTGTTTATAAATTTTTAAATGAGAATTTTTAGGTTAGGGAAATAAATTTGCTTTTTCAATCCCTCATAATTTTCGTTAATCCCAGTATCTCCGGTTTCGAATTTATGATAGTTTTCAATTTGTGTATCCTCTTCATTCTCCATGTCTTTAGCATGAAATGAACACTTTACAAATTTTAGGTTTTTAAAATCTTGAAAAAGGTCAATAATTTGTTGTTGTAAGATATTATACTCTCCATCTTTTAATTCTGACATCTTTGACATCTTTTCCTCTAGTTTTGGCGAATAACCTCTTCAGGGGTTGATGATCTGTCAAGAGATCAAATTTTACGCCGTGTAGATAGGGTCTAAAATAATTGATTGACCAGACAATTGCAAGAAGTTTTTTCTCGGTGGTGGAATAGTTTCGTTCATGATCATTAAGTGTTCTGCTAGCTTAACATATAGGACGATTGTCCTGTTGTAGGACAGCTCCTACGGAAAAAGAACTAGCATCTGTAATTAGCTTACATTTTTTTCTAAAGTCAGGATATTTTAAAATTGGGGCTTCAGTTACTATTTGATTTAACTTTCCAAACGAATTTATCTAGTTGAAATCATTAGTGATTCTTTTTGAATTTTTCTTTAAATACTTAGTCATTGGCTGAGCTACCTTTGCGTAATCTCGAATAAATTTTCCGTAGTAGCCGGTGATAAATTTTCATAAATTTTCATTGGGTTAAGTTTCACTCCTTCAGAGGCTAAAACATGACCAAGGTACTCGGTTTCCCTTGATAGAAAATTACATTTATCAAACTGTATTTTCAAATTGTGTTTTTTTAACTTATTAAATATTTTCTTTAGACTATCTATATGTTCTTCTAAAGAAGTACTGAACACTAAGATATCGTCCAAGTAGACGACGCATTTTTTATAAATATACTCCTTCAGGACTGAGTTCATAAGACGCTGGAAAGTTACCGGGGCGTTTTTTAATCCAAATGGCATTCTAATGTATTCGTAGTGTCGTAATAGAGTGGAAAAAGCTGTCTTTTGCCTATCTTCTTTCTGTATCAAAATTTGGTGGAATCCTTTGGCTAAGTCCAAGGTTGTGAAGTATTGGGCTCTGCCCAACTTGTCTAAAATATTTTTAATATTTGGTTAGTCAATGACAATTCTCCATTTCTTTTGCCCCGAATTGTCCATTTTCTTTGGAACAATCCAAAGTGGGCTGTTGTATGGAGACTTACTTTCCCTAATTATTCCCTGTTTAAACATGTCTGTTATTTGCTTTTATATTTCTTGTTCATGGACTTGTGAGTACCTGTATATTTTACTATATATAGGTGTGTTTGTTGTTGTGATTATTTGGTGTTTTATTTTAGTAGTGCTAGTTAATTGATGTCCTTTTTTAAAGATGAGATCTTTATAACTTTTTAGTAGGTTGGTAAGAACTTTTTCTTCTTCAGAATTTAAGTTCTTGAAAAGTTTTTCAAATTCTATTTTGCTACATTCTAATTCATTAATTTTATTTATATCGAAGGGATAACTATTCACAAATTTTATTTTATTGTTATTTATTTGCATAGTATTAGTCTGCATATTAATTATTGCTTGTAATGGTCTTAAAAGGTTTTGTCCTATTATGGCATCAAAGTTTTTATTTGTAAAATTGGTTAATTTCCAAATTACGAAAGCATCCTCCCTAAATTCCATAGGTAGATCTGTTTTTTTTCTTGATTTATATAGATATTTTTTATATTAATTCTTTTAAATTTAGGAAGTTTCTTAGAATCTAAAAGACTAGTAGAAGATCCTGCGTCAATCAGGCATCCTTTTTTTTCTTTGCCAATTGTAAGATCAACTAGTGGTAAGTTTGTTTTTGAGGTGTTGATTGAAAATTTGCCTCTTGTTGGTCAACATGGTCAATTTCCATGGGTTCTGTTTGTCTATTGTTAGTACTAGACCTACTATTATTAGATGATCTAGATTGTTCAGATTGTCTAGAATTTTTTTTTTTTTTTTTTAAATGTTTTATTTATTGTCAATTAATATTTTAGATACTTCTTAAATAGAATAGAATATAATATTATTGTCTTATGAAGTTTCTGCTCTCGTATTAATTTTTGTTTGTATTGTACTTGCTATTTCTAAACAATTTATTTATTATATTATCAAATGCTTACTCCAAAATGTGGTTTAATAATTATTGTTACTTATATTATATATTTTGGTAAAAAATGTTCTGAAAAAAAACCCATTATTTATTGTTTGTTTTAAATATAGAACTAAACCTACTTAACCTGACCTAAAATTAACTAACCTATAGACTTAGACTACATTTTTCCAGAAATAAGGAATTTTTTATTTCAATTTATTTTTGTAGTGATATATTTTTGGTATAAAGTTATTGTCTTCCACGTATCCGTTTTTATCAAGAAATATGAATCCTTCAGGAGGAATAAAACCTGATATTAAGGTATTTTTTTTAAATATTCTTCGTTTTCATACCATGGGTGATTGATTAGAGAATTACTAGTTACATTTGCGCTTCTTTAAATGTGGTTGCGAATTAGGCGAATTATAAAATTATATATTCGAATTATCCCTGCAGTATCGTAAAGCTTTTTGTTTGAATAAAATTGAACATAGTTAGATTCTGGTGTTCTTTTTAAATTTGTACAATGTCTTAGATATTTTCGTTCGACCAATCTAAGTTTTTCCATAACCGATGCACTAACATTAAACCAAATTGGGCGTCCATAAGTTATATTGGACGTATAAAACTTTTATAACACAACAATTTTACTTTTGCACTTAGATATTTAGAATAAAAGAGTTTTACTTTTTACTTAAGTACCAATTTATTCAGTTCTTTACAGGTCAACTAGTAATTATATCATTTTACAAACAAAGATAATCTTTGAATGTAATTTTATACAGAACCAAATTTTAAATAGTATTTTACAGTTAGTGTTAGATAAAGAACAAAATGTAACGTCTATCTAACTTTTTTTAACAGTTAAATAGATGACTTTATATAAAATTGTACACTAATTATCGTGCATATCAAATGCAACAACTAGCAAAACAAATTGTATTGGATAATAATGAAACACAAAATATTGGTGTTGCTAGAACATTTACTGAAATGTTTCCAACAAATTATGTATTAATATATACGAAGATTATGTAAAAGATTGTGAAGATAAAAATATCAAATTTATCAGCTATGATTTCTACAAAAAAACCATTAAAGTTAATATTTAATTTTTTATCCCCAAAAAATAATTGTGTCCAACATGTACCACTTACGATAATGCAGCTCAAGAAGAAAAAAAAATTAAAAGAAATGTATGCATGTTAACCATTTAATAGAAAAGGAGACATCAAGAGAAGAGAAGAAGACTTATAAGGAAAGTTCCAAAGCATTATTTGCAGTATATGATCTACAGGCCATGTTTCAAATATACCTAAAGGAAATGTTTCAACTTTTTATTACAAATCTAAATTAAATGTACTAAATTTCACTATTTATGATTTACAATCAAATGAATGCTATTGTTATGTTTGGGATGAATCTGATAAAAATAGATATAAGGGTGACCCTGTTCATTCCTTGGTATAGAAATAAGTAAAACGTCATTCAAAAGGGGGTCCTACCATGTATGCACATGAATCACTTTAAATATAAAAATACTAGCAAACGAAGTTGGACCTTTAAATATGTCCAGTATCATGTTGAAAGATGTAAAAGTACTCCGAACTGAACGTCAATCACTAACGTGGTGTTTTTTTTTTAAATTCATATAAAGACGAATTTGTTGAAACAACTGGTGATAAAAATTAAAAAAAAAAATTTAAAGGTTAGTGTGGTAAAGAAAGCTTTTCATACAAAACCTGGAATTTCTAAGAAAAAGAAAAAAGATTTCTCGAACTTCTTAAAAAAAAACCAAAGGTACATCATTTTTTAAAATGTATAGATAACTTGATTTTTTTCAATTTCAATTTTATCAAGTTTTGTAATAATATTATTAGCTTTAAGATCAAAATTGTCTTTTTTAGCTCAAGAAGGGTATTTTATTTTATGTTAAAGGTTTAAAATATTTTTGTAATTTTTTATTTTTCGTTAAAAGAATTATATTGAATTATTATATAAAATAAAAATAAAATCAAAATGTAAATAATATATTTTATTGTGACCTCTTTAACTATGAGAACTTAATGTTAAGAAAAAGTAAGTAACCTTTTTAACAATAACAAGAAGCAAAACTAAGAAACATTAATCATAAAATTTTTAAAACAAGACTGACATAAGTAAAAATAATTCGTTAATTTTTTTTTTGGCTAGGTGCAGTTTAAAGTCAATTATATTGAAGTCATCGTACCAATCAGAATCTGCTGCAACAACAACATACATTGGTTCCCATTCCCTTTTACAGACTATGTATAAGTATTTTACATAGGTACTTCTTGAGTTGTACTTTTGCTTTCTGGTTTAATGTTGTTAGAATACCCAGCTTTGGTAATACACATAACATTTCTGTATTTGATACAGAAATGTTATGTGTATTACCAAAGATATAATAGTGTAAAACCTTAAAATGCTTCTACCAAATCTATGTTTTTTGATTTATGTCGTTGTTGTTTTAAACAAACGATATGCTTCCTTTATGATAAAATTAGCAGATTTACCCAACGTTGTCCTGGTCGACCACAAATTGTATATAGAATTTACTTTAATGAAGGTTGATTTATGAACCGAATTAAAAAATTAGCTTATCAAAATTCTAATATTTTTTTCACTACGATAACAAATTCAACAATACTACAACTTTAACTATACTTATATTATAATTATTTCTTTGTAAACAATATTTCGGGTTTTTTCTGATGGAGTATGAACAAACACGTTCCTTGTTATTGCGGTATTCTTGAAATAAAGATTTTTTCACATTTTCCACAATCAATATCAATTTATGCTTCAATGAAATGAGAATGCAAAGTTCTTATAATTAATCTAGTACCATAGTTTTGGCTGCTTCAAATTTCGTAGAAGCAATATTGGAGCTGATACTTTTTCAATTTCAATTGGTGAGGAGGAAACCGTGTCAAATCCAACGAATAAAGAAACTATGCCAGGTAGTTAACAGCTTTATTTTCATTCGTAACTGTATCTATCTATTACATGGACACCCTGGAATACTCTGCAGTATTTTCTGATTTTTTTTCCTTCTACGGAGGTGGCCCTAATATGTCAGAGCCGGCATGTAGGCTTTTTAGCCCTTTATGCCGTCCTCCAATTTTTTTTTATTTTCTGATTAATAAAACGAATTGTCACATTTTTTGTAGCTAATTTACATAGCCATTTCAGATAGCCATGTAAATTTTTTTATACTGATTCCTAAAATTCGGAAATACTTTTTCAGTCAATGCTTCAATACTTTGTATAATTGTACTGACCGTTGCTATTTCAATTTTGACATTTAGGTCTTCTGAAATTGGACCTTCATCAAGTTGTGTTAAATTCATTAGCTTATAACAAATGTTATTTATACGAAATCGGTAACAGTCGCATTTCTTTATTTGTGAAAGAGTACCCAAGTGTAAATTGTCAGATCTGTAACGCCTTTCCTGATAGGTGCTAGGAATTGTATGGCAGCTATACCTAAACCTGTCATTTGATGGCTTTTTAAAGTACCATTGTCCGGTTCCTTTTTTGACCATGAATAACTATGCAAAATTTCAGAACTCTATATTTAAAACTATGGGCATGTATAGCGAACTAACAAACAAACAAACTTTCCCTTTTATAAGTATGGTATAGTCCCTTTTATATTTAGTTGTTTTTTGAAACTTAAACGATAATAGCAATTTTATACATACAAATCTTAAAAATTGCCACTGCTAAATATGCGCTGTTATCTGATCAGATTTTGCATTTCCAGGATCTAAATTTCTAAGTTGTACCAACCATTTAGAAAAAAAAAATTCAATTTCAAAAACAATTTCTACATTTTCTATTGGTATTAAATTTGTTTTGTAACAACTTCTATAGAAAAAAATTATGAAGCACAATTGTTTTTGATAATCAGATGGAATCATATTTAAATGATGGAATAAAAGTCGAGATTCCTTTCACTAATCATTTATATTTATTTTGCAAATATCGTAATTTCGGAAGCAACTTACTTCCTTCATCAGTGCTTGCGATTAATCTTACACAAAAGTAAAAATCATAAAAATTTTAAAATTTATAGTTCTATATAAATTCTCGCGTCCGATTATCTTGATTTTTTCCACCTAAAAAATTATCAACGATATGGCAGGTGTTAATTTCAGATCGGCAATAAGCTATTTTAAGTATGCATTTAAATCGTTAGTGTTTCGACACAAGTTCAAATAATTGTGATAAATTGATGAATTGTGACTGATGAGCTGCCATTTTCAGCGGAGTACCAGGGGCGTACCATATAAAAAAAAAATGTTTTTAATAGTTTGTTTAAAAGAATTTGAATTTTGTGTAGTGCTTGTTTTTTATTACTCTTAAATCACAAAATATTAAAATATTTATGCAAAATTCAGAGTTACTATAGAGAAATTAAACGGTATATTAAAAAGAAAGTAAATATTTTATTGTCGTAAATGTATAATGTATTTGAAAACAATATTTCAACAATAACATAATATATTTTTATTAATATTTATGTACAAGTACATCATACAAGTAGTTACCTACCTATTTAAATTTTGATTTAATCTTTAAATTTTTATAATGCCATCAAAGAATGTTTGATAATTATTAATAAAAATAGTCTCATACATAAATACATATTACCATTGATTAAGAATACTATAAAGATAGACATTTTCAAAATACTTGAACAAAAACACTCTAGGTTTCTCCGATCCGATATCACATGAAATAAACGTTAAAAAAGTTATTGATGGAAGATTCAAAATTTTTAAAAATATCTGTAGTAATTATGATATCACAACAAAAATATGTCTTCATGATAATTATTTAAATAAAAACAAATCGAAAGGGAGTACCGTAGTACGATTTGACTTGAAAAAGAATATAATTTAGAGTATGGTAGTATCCAGTACTAACGGTTGCAGCGGAGTACAAAAACTCTAATCGGAGTAACTTTGGCAGCACATTTTTAATTTTAATTTATATTTTGAAGATGAATAATTGTTTAGTTTTTTGAATTAACAATTAATAAGGAAAAAACACAAAACGATATAATTTTTTCGTTCCTATAAATATATTTTAATTTGGCATAAAATTGCAGTGCAAATAGTGTTCCCAGTTTCCTTTAAATATAAATGGTGCTTTTTAATTTGTTTGATGTTTAAAGAAGTTGGACGTTTACAATACAACCAGATGATTTACTTTACACTTCAGAAATATCGCAATAATACCTATGCAAGACAATAAAGTTATGAAGAACATTATAAAATTTATTCTTTTTAAAACATTTTGGTTTTCAATATTTTTTATAATAATTGATTTTCAAACATTGATCGGCACAAGGGGGTCATTTACATTAATTGTTATTAATTTTGTTTTAAAATATAATTAGAAATACATATAAACAAACAAAAAATACTAAATTATCATGAAATAAAAAAAGGAAAAATTAAATTAAATAAAATGAAACTAGCCTAATAAATTGTGACAACAGTTGCAGTTTAATTTGGAACGAAAAAAATAAAATATGTAGGTACATATAAAAAAATAAATTTTAATTTGGCTGGTCGCCAAATTATTTTCTTTTGTTTAAACCACTAATTTACTCAAAAAATTTATCGTTTCTAGAATTTAATTCACTAGACTAGTAGAGACAACCATATTATCTGAAATAATTACTTAAGCCGAAAATTATTTTAAAGTAAATAAATTTATGTCAAATATACATACATATATGAAATTATTTAGTTATTTTTATTTATAGGAAGTTCAATTTTTTTTTATTTTTTAATAACTTAAATAATATTGCATCGCATGTACATATGTAAGTATTATATTTTATTCACACTCATTTCGGTCATTAAGTATTGTATTTTATTTTGAGCTTGTCCTCTAGCTTTTTACTTATTCTAGAAACAAAAATATATGTACAATAAATTTAAACTCAAATCTAAATTAATTCATTAATTTTTAATAACCTTTATTGGTTATATTTACTTCTAACTTCCATTGCTGTAATGATTGTGTAAATATTATTTTCTGTAATAAAAGTTTAACTTGTTCTTGTACCCTCAGTTCTCCAGCGAAGATATTCCTTGACCTTTTATTCGTTACGCTAGGTAATTTATTATTTATTTTAAAATAACAGGAATCAGTCCAGTGCAAATACATGCAGTATAAAGTAGATGCAATATCGGGTTCTTTTTTTATACCTTTTGTTTAAGTTTACTGGTGGTTCTTGTACGCAATCAATACCCGTTGACTTAAGAACTTGTTTTACCTATAACTAAACATAAATTTTCAAAATAACGAATCAAATTTTTTTTATTTTTAATTTGACAATCTTTACGATGCAAATATTGGCTATATAGAGAGAAAGTTTTTTGACGAAACTTTTATAGTAAGAGTAACAATATAATTTTGAAAATTATTGAAAATTTTGTTATTAAAAGATCATTTATATTTTAATATATAAATTTTTCGGTACAAATATCTGAACAATTTCAAACCAGATTTTAATTATTATTCTTTTAAATAATAGATATTTAAAAGGAGACGTGGCGAATTCTATTTTTTAATTTTCAATTAGAAATTTCAATTTAAAGATTCACCCAATGTATAAGTCATTTTCACATACAAAAATTTTAATTTATCAAATTGGCGCAACAACACTCTCGATTTAAATTTAATTTTTATTACTTTAAATAAATTATTACGTACGTTGTTGTTTAAAATAAATTAAAACAAAACATAGTTTCCACGATAAATTAAAATGATGGAAAACACAAATATTGATTACGATTTTTTATCCTACTTCATCGATTTTCGAATACGAATACAAGTTATTTTTTACTTTTTAGTTCAGATTTATAAAAAAAGTTTATTTTCATATTTTTCAAGGTACTGCAATTCACTACGTAACATTGAACGACGAGCGAGTAGTGTTTATTACATATTTATTTATATATTATTATATTTATTTATCAATTTTTCAACAGTAAATGCATTTTTTAAAGTTTGCCTTAGTTAGACAAACTAATTTTTTTGAGCAACTTTTTAATTTTTCGAATATCGAAATTTTTCATTAAGATTGATACAGCCATTAAATGATTTACATCGTACACACTCTTTCTTCGATCACGCCATATGATCTATTAGGAGATTACTTTCAGATTCAGTTGCTTCTGGTTTTTCATGCCACGACTTTCACGACTGAGAGAATGATATAAGGAAAAAAAAAACTCTTCTATATATTTTCCGTGTATAAATATTTACAACATTGTTTAAAAATTGAAATATTCATTAAAACTTTACAAAAACTTTTAAGATTTTTGAGGTTTTAGCTCCTTCACTACCGAACTATTATCCAATTAAGTGAGATTCGCTTTCACCTTATATTCTTGTTACAACTTGGATCTAACCAAAAACAGTAAGGGACTTATGTATACTGAAAATGTTAATTAAAATGACATATTAGAGTATTTCAGATTTTATATACATCATCAATGTCCTGTAAACCCATCGGTGGGAAATAGGGCGAATATTTAATTTTATACATAACTAACAGTTAATTATTGACAGAGGTCATACTCAGATTAAAATATTTAAATTCAGAATTAATCTTTTCCTTACATTAGTAATTTAAAAATTTAAATTTATAAAAAAATATTTCTCTATTTTAATTGCAGGACACACTAATCATGAAGGTGATTCAGATGAAAGTTACTATAGTAATAACGAAGGTAAGAATCTATAATTTAAATTAGTGATTAATGAAATATGTTAAATCAAATTGATTTCTCTTTATAAGATGGCATTTCGGCTGGTAAAGTTAGAGATTTTCTTCGTGATAATCCAGAATTTCTTGAAAAACATATTATGGATGAAGTTGATTTAGAACTATTAGAAAGATGGATGATACGTCGAACACAAAAATCACGAAAAACGACAACACAATCATTGGGGGGAATTGGAAATCGTAAAACAAGTTTATCAAGATGGAAATTTTGTGTACATGCTGATAAACGACAAATGTTACAAGATTTAACAAATTCATTACAATTGAGACCAACAAAAGCCCATGTTCTTTGGGAATTAGCTAATTGTATATCATCAGCAATAAGCGCTGATGGTTTTAATTTATATATTACAGAAAATGGTGATCCAGAAAATATATCATTATATTTGGGACAAAATGCAGTTGGTGTACCGAAATTACAAAAATTACGTTCTGGTATATCGGTTCCATTATATGTAGCAAGAACAAGAGAACAAGTTCGTTTATCAAAAGGTGAAAAAAACCCAAAATTTCCTGATGCATTACCCAGAAAGGTATAACTAATTCAATATAATGTTCTTTAAAAAGATGAGAATTATAAATTTAGTAAAAATTAAAAATTATATTTTCCAGAGTGATATAGCTCATATTTTATGTCAGTCAGTTGGACAACCTGATGGTCAATTGATTGCTGTAATTGAATTATATAGAAAAGATGGTGGCTTTCCATTTCATGAAGAAGATGAAGAAATTTCTATTAGTTATTTAGTTTGGGGTGGAATAGCTTTACACTATGCTGCATTATTTATGAATATGAACAAACAGAGAAAATTGAATGATTTTCTCTTAGCTGTTGTAAAGTAACAACTAACATACAGAGATGTGCAAAAAAAAAAAATACGAACAGTCAAAATGTTCGAAAAATATCTTTTAATAATTTGTTTCTGAATAATTTTTCTATGTTTAGAAGATTATTTTTTTTTAATATTATAGGTAAAAATGATGTTTTTCGATACCAGTTTCCATTTATTTTGCTTCTGATTTTATTTCAAGTTTTATTCTCTTACTATAACCTTTTTCATTATTTTACCTTGTTCTTAACATTGTCACCTACTGATTCACACTGTGGAGTTCTGTTTTTTCAGTTCAGAATCGAAATGTAAATAAGCCGAAAATTAAACAAATGGCTAAACATCTCTGCGAAAGGCTAAACATCAACTTACATCAGTCTGGTGAGGCTGCTGTTGTATATTTCAAAAGCTTTTGATCGAGTATGGCATAGTGCTCTAATAGTAAAATTTCATGCTATATGTCTAGGTCTAATTTTCACTAAATGGGTTGAAAGTTTTCCTTCGAATCGGTCCATTCGAATTTCAGTTGATGGAATTACATCTGATCAACTTCAAATTAATGCTGGTGTTCCACAGGGCTCTGTCCTTTTTCCAACTCTTTTTCTAATATTTATTCATGATCTCCTCCAAACAACTTTCAACCCAATCCATAATTTTGCAGATGACAGCACACTTGTAGCGTCCTACGATTTTCTTAAAACATCCAATGCACCAGCTACCTCAGTCTATGCCAAAAGAACAATAATGGGCGCCATGGTAAACCAAGACTTAGTAAGAATTTCCGACAGGGGTAAAGCAAACAGAGTTGAGTTTAACACCTCCAAAACTCAAAGCTGCAAAAAATCAACGCCATTCGAACCTATTCTAAAATTTCAATCTGATAGCTTACAGCGACTAGAAAACTTAAACATTCTCGGAATGCGAGTAGGTAAATCAAAATAAGCACTGGAATGACCATATTTTCGATATTTCGAAAAGCGCCCCAAAATTTTTGGGTTTTTTAAATGTATGTAAGGCATATTTTGCACCTAAAGGTCTCCTTAATATCTATAGAGCCTACATACGACCCAAGATGGAGTACAACTTGCATCTGGTGGGCATTATCCCTTTGACCCTTTACTTTCCTCTTTCAAAAGCCAACGGTACGAAAGTACAAAGGTTTTTCTGACTTAAGTATTGGCTAATAATAATATATAAAAAAAACAAAAATAGTACAAATTATTGCATTATTTGACAAAAGTTTTATAACGGGTGAAACATATAACTGTTCAGTTTTTTTGCACACCACTGTACCTACCTACTTAATTACTTACATACATAATAACAATTTGTATTAATTTGTTTTACAGATCTATATTTCAGGATATGGTCAGCATGGATATGCTCGTATCAAAAATAATGAACTTTGCTCAGCGATTGGTAGATGCAGATCGTGCATCTTTATTTTTAGTTGATTCTAAAAGTAAGGAATTGTATGCTACAATTTTTGATGTTGGAATAAATGATTATAAGAATGGCAATTGTGAATCATCAAATTCGAATAATGACACTAATGATAATAGAAAACCATCAGAAGAAATTCGTTTTCCTATTGGAACTGGAATAGCTGGTCAAGTTGCATTAAATGGTGAAATTCTTAATATTAAAGATGCTTATTCAGACCCACGATTTAATCGTGAAGTTGATCAAAAAACAGGTAATTTACATTGCACTTAAATTAATTTTATGCAAAAACATCTTAAGTAAATATTTATTTTCTTAGGATATAAAACTGATTCAATACTATGCATGCCAATATATATTCGTGGATCATTAATTGGTGTTGTACAAATGGTAAATAAACGTAGTGGACATTTTACTATAGAAGATGAAGAAGCATTTGAAATGTTTGCTGTTTATTGTGGATTAGCATTACATCATGCAAAACTTTATGATAAAATAAGAAAATCTGAACAAAAATATAAAGTTGCAATTGAAGTACTTAGTTATCATAATACAAGTTCTGATGATGAAGTAAAAAACTTCCTTGATAATAAAACCCCCGATTTTGTCCCAGAAATTGATAACTATTACTTTAATCCATTTCTCTATAATGATTTTCAAAAAATTAAATTTGCAACATACATGTTCATTGATTTATTTGGATTACGACGTTTTGACAAAAGTAATTTGATTCGATTTACTTTAACTATAAAAAAGAACTACCGTAGAGTGCCATATCATAATTGGAGTCATGGATTTTCTGTAGCGAATTCAATGTATTCTCTTATTAAAAAAGCATCTGATGCATTTAAGCCAATTGAAGTGAGTATTTTTTTCATACTAATCTCCTGTTCTTTAATTAAATTTTGATTGAAATATTTTTTTTTATTTACAATATTAAAATTTGTAATTTTAATTTACAGTGTTTAGCCTTATATATTGGATCTTTATGCCATGATTTGGATCATAGAGGTAAAAACAATAAATTTATGCTAGACACTGAATCACCAATTGCTTCAATTTATTCTACTTCAACAATGGAACATCATCATTTTAATCAAACTGTAGCTATTCTTCAACAGGTAAAATAAAAGTTCGAAATTAAAATCAAAAATATGATATTGCAATTCTTTACGGAACTTACCGAAAAATTTCAGTGTCATAACATATTATCAAAAAATAATTTCTTAAAAATTTAAAATCTTTAAAATAAAAATATTATTTCAGGAAGGTCATAATATATTTGCAAAGTTATCGAGTAATGAATATAAAACAGTTTTGGGATTAATAAAACATTGTATTTTGGCAACAGATTTAGCACTATTTTTCCCAAATCGTGCAAGGCTTCAAGCGCTTGTCGATGACGAAAAATTTACATGGAATGACAATGAACATCGTCTCTTGGTACAAGCAATTGCAATGACCGCTAGTGATTTGTCAGCATCTGCAAAACCATGGGAAATTCAAGAAAATACTGTCAAAGTAATTTTTGAAGAATTTTATGAACAAGGTGATGCAGAAAGAGCCGCTGGTCGTGAACCAATAGCTATGATGGATCGTTTAAAACCTGAAGAACAACCAAATTCTCAAGTGGGTTTTATTACTGCAATATGTTTACCGTGTTATACATTACTGCACAAACTTATACCAGAAACCGAACCGTTACTTAGTATGTGTCAACAAAATTTATCAAAATGGAGGAATATTGCTGAAGAAGTTGCAAAACAAAAATCAAAAAAAGCTAAAGAAATTACAAATTAATTATTCAATTTAAATAGTAATAATTTAATTAAGCTGTAAAATTAATTCAATTATTCTTATTTAGTAAACCTATAAGAGGATAATAAAATAGTAATATTAAAATTATTTTAAAATAATATTGTTAAATTTCAAAAAATGTTGTTTTTTTGTTTTTTTTCGTTTAAAATGCGTTAATTTCGTTTAAAACGTTTAAAATTTTAAAATAATTCACTCATTCCAATAATCCAATAATCCAACAAAACTATTTAGCCAACTTGTATATTCAGTTTATACAAAAAAAAAAATGTATAACACCATAGAGTAATATATGATTACTCTATGATAACACGCAGTAAAATTTTTCAAGATACATGGCCATATCTTAACATATAATTTTTTTTTGTTTTGTACTTTTCGGTAAGTGTTGCCTCCATAACTGCATAAGTGAAGTTATATGCTTATGTTAGAAATATTTTTAACGGCAGTTGTTAGTTATTCAGTTTTGAATTCATAAATTACTTAATATTATTAAATTTTTTTTTTTATTTGAAAGAGCTTAAAATTTTATATAAAATGGCATTCATAACTAAAATTCGACAAAATTGCAGTTATCATCTTTCGTTGTAAAACCACAGAATTATAAAGAAAAAATAATGCTTATATGGTAAAATATAAATGAAAATGATGAAAAAATTCAACAGTAAAATAAATTAAAATAAATTATACAAAAAAAAATCAATAAGAAAAGCAAATTAAAAAACAAAAATTCAAATTAATGGATTTTAAAGGTTTTCAATAACGTGATGAGAAAGAAGCCATGATTTGATTCCTTTAAGAAATGTGATTCCAACTCTTTCGCAACGAAGATAATCTGGTAATTTATTGAATAAACGAGGTGCAGTAACATTATAGAAATGACAAAAGTGTGATTTATAAATCATAGGAATAAAAGCTAGATTTTTGGTGTTGACACGTAAATTGTATGTTGCATATAACTTTGTAGTATTATATCCGGAATTGTTAAAAAATGTTTTAAGAACTTTGTAAAAATATAAATATCTTAGAGGAAGTAATCCTAGATTTCTGAATAAAATAAAACCCGGAGTCCTACAATTAACTTTATAAATAATTCGTATAGCATGTTTTTGTTTGATCAGCAAAGGTTCAATTTTGTTGAAATATGTACCACCAGAACAACAAATACCATAATTCAGCTTAAACTTTAATAAACCATTATAAACCAATTTTAAAATCGTATGATTGCATAAAGGTTGAGATGATAAAGCTGCCTAAATACACTATTTAAATAATTAGTTAAATACGAGGTATGTTCTTTCCAACTTAGCCTAACATCCAAAGTAATACCTAGATATTTAAAACAATCAACACGCTCAATTTTTAAACTCTACAGCTTACTTTATCATCATAAATAGGTAAAAATACATCGATTCCAAAAAATGCTTCATTGGTTTTTTCAGCTGGTCTGGTCTAGTACCCTTTGTCAGTTGAGAGTATAAACAAATTAATATATACAGGGTGGTCCGGTTTAGAGCAAAAAGTTTTTAAGGGGTGATACTTGAAAAACGGCAGGTCTGATATGAAAATTATGTATGAAAAAGTTGTAGGGGATTATGTAACGCATCAACACAATAAAAAAAAAAAAATAGCGTTTTTTCGAGATAATCAACGTTTTTTACAAAATTTTCAGTTTTCAAAAGCAAAATTTTAAGTTTATGCAGTTATTATTCAAAAATGGTAAATATGATACCCATTCAACATATACCGTTACTTAGGTGTATTAATTCTAAAAAAAAGCTATGAAGAAGATGTTGCTCTAGTTTAAATTTCTTCTGAGCTGTAGTTGATATTCTTTAGACATAATTTTTCTAATCCGATTTTCTTTAACCCTCTGTAGCTCAGGTAAATTTAAAGATAGACCACTCTTCTAGAACAATTTTTTCCCTAAAATACTCCAAGGAATCACCCCTTAAAAACTTTTTGCTCTAAACCGGACCACCCTGTATAGAGAGTATAACCTGGTATGTATAACCAATTAAATAAAATGAAACTATTCTATTTAAGAAGACTTAGTTCCAGACAATAGTAGTAGTTTTCCACATTTAATGAGTAGATAAGCAAGTAATTTATTAAAATAAATACTCGAATTATTGTAGATATTGTGGTGTAGTGTAAGCTTGCAGTACCGTACACGAAAAGGTTCTGTTCTACCTAAGTTACTGTCAAGATCATAAAAAAAAAAAAAAAAATATTCACAAAATTTTACAAGATTTAGTTTAAGACAAGAAGGAGAATGATATATAAAAGGCAAATCATTAGAAATCCCGTGAGCATAAATTTAATTTTGCCACTAATTACCAATATTTAAAATAATTCATAAATAAAACTAAATAAAATGTTATATTTGTATTGCATTTGCTATTTCTAAACAATTTATTTATTCTATTATCAAATGCTTACTCTAAAATCTTAATTATTGTTAAATTATTGTTACTCACATTATATGTACATATACATACCATATTATACATCCTAAATTCTAAAATTCATCCTATTTAGGATGCCTTGATTACACACCTATAATTTACTTCTTAAAAATAAAAAAAACACCGGTTTATTTTCTTTTAACTTTATTAAATGAAAAAATATATCAACATACAGATATTTAAAAGACTATTATATTTTAAAATATATTTTAAAAAAACAAAATTTGTTCATGCTTAGATTAATAGAAAACAATATTAGTTATGTATAAAAGTTAAATGTTTAATTTTAAAAAGAAAAACAAATTTGTTCACGTTTAGATAATAGAAAATATATAAAAAATATGAATAGTTAAGAAATGAATGTTTAATTTAACCCTTTCACACACATCGGCATATATATTGCCACCACAAAAAATTATCTACTACGTCGTTAATTTCTCTTTTTTGTTTTATCTAATAAAGTAGAGATGTCGTCAATTAAAAAATATCAGATATAACAACCAAACGGTAATTTTAAATTTAAAAATTAGACGTTTTATTAAACATTGAAATTTTGAAAAAGGGAATTTCCTAGCTTTTCCACTTGCCTTGTTTTATCGTAAAATTTATTATTTTATTCAGTGTAGTAATACGAATTAAAGAGGAACATTTTATGTATTCGAATTTTATGGTAATAAGTTTTAAAAGTGAAGGTAGTGTGAATATTTCAATATTTAATAGGTGGCAATATAATTGCCGTTGCTCTTTTTAAATTTTATTTTTGTTATTTTTATTTAGATATAAAATCAAAACCCATAAACGAAAAAGAAATACAGCTTATGCTTGCTGATTTTCTTGAAGAATCGGAAGATGGTTTGGAGAGTGAGGACGAGGATCAGCAAGTTTTAGATGAAGAAGTTTTGAAAAAATACCAAAATGAACCATCAACTTCGTCATGTTACCAGCAATTAGAAAAGGAATACGTGGCTGATGAGGATGAAGATTTGGGGGATGAAAACGGTTCAGACTGTGACGAAAATGGTTCAGACTGTGACGAAGATGATTGGAATATGATTGAATCGGAGCCATCAGATATTCCAAATTTTGATGTAGTTGAGATCGAGTCTGCTGCCGGTTTTGGATTCTCAAGTAGAAGTAAGCCGATTGATTATTTTACTAAATTTTTCAATGACAATATTATGGTGTTAATTGTTTCTGAAACAAATCGCTATGCCGAGCAAAAGATATCAAAAAATTGGCAACCTGTTAGAGAAGACGAAATATATTGGTTTATTGGTATTCTTATTTACATGAGGCTTCATTCATTACCTGTTTTAAATTTATATTGGTCAACCGATCCTTTATATCATGTTGAAGCAATCACATCTGTTATATCACTAAACAGATTCAAAAAAATATTGGAAAATTTCCATCTAAATGTTAACACTAAATTACCGAAATATGGAGTGGATAATTATGATAAATTATATGTTGACGAAACTAATAAATTATTTAGTAATGTGGCAAAGGATTCCTCATCGCAGAGCATAGATAAATGCATGATATTGTTTAAAGGTCGATCAAGCTTGAAACAATATATGCCGATGAAACCAATAAAGCGAGGATATAAAGTTTGGTCACGATGAGATTCTAAAACAGGATATTTATATCAATATGATATCTATACCGGAAAATTAGCAAAGGTTTTAGAGGGAGGTTTAGGTGCTTTAGTAGTTAAAAATTTATGTAATGCATTGAAAAATAAAGATTGGCCAATTCATGTTGCATTCGATAATTTCTTTTCTTCCACTGAATTGTTGGAAGACCTATTAAAAGATGTATTCAACTGGAACTGTAAGGATAAATAAAAAAGATCTCCCAAGAATCGCAAAACAAAAAAAAACCTAAAATGGAAAAAGGAAACTACATATGGATAGTAAAAAAAATGTTGGCTTTATGAAATGGATGGATACAAAAGAGGTCAACTTGATCTCGACAGCTTTTCATACAAAAAATAAAACAACTGTTTCGCGAACATGGAGTTGAAAAATGGAGTTAAAACTGATATACAATGTCCAGAAATGGTGAAAGAGTATACAAAGCGAATGGGTGGTGTTGACAGATTTGATCAAAAACGAGCCACTTATTCTGTTGGTCGGCGAAGTTATCGCTGGTGGATCCGTATTTTCTATTTCATTTTGGATGCTACGATTACTAATGCACATATACTACACTCCTGTTTAACTAAACTAAACAAAAAATTTAACAACTTAAGCTTTAGAAATTCGCTTGCAAGACAATTAATTTTAAAAATTTTCAAAAAAATCACAAACTCTTGCTAAGTCACTCTATAAGAGAAAAAAACCTTGTGCAGGATTGACAAAGAATTATGGAGTTCCAGATGAAATCCGCCTGAATAACGTTGGAGTTAGTGTCAAAAAGGTTGGTGCCAAAAGAATAAGCGAATTATCGTCGTTGTCGGCTTGTCGGCTAGTACAAAAACAAATAATAAGCGCTCAAAAATTTCATGTACAATGTGTCAAGTACCACTTTGTAATGCTCCATGTTTCGCAGATTTTCACTACTTAAAAAAAACTTAACTTTTTGTATTAACTTTTTCATGAATAATTTTTGTTTATAAATTTTTGCTAACGAATTGTTATAATTTTTTTTTCTTGTGAAGTTTTTATATTTTATTCCAGTTATTATAACAAAATAATCATTAATCATTAGTAAAATAATGACAGAAAATTTTAAAAATCTTTAATTTTTTTCCTTCCGTAAAAAACAACGGCACATATATTGCCACCATTTAAATTCTTAGGCGACTAATGGCAAGTATTTCGCCACCCCAAAATTTTCCATTTTAACAAAAAAATTTTTTTTTTTTACATTTTTTTTCAATAAGCGTAAATTAAAAAAAGGCCCCATAATTTTTTTTAAATAAGTTATCGGATTTCTCAGGTTTTTTTTAAATAAGTTATCTCATTTCTCGGAAAAGGTTAAAGTGTTTTTCCTGTGGTCTTTAAAGCGCCATCTTAACAAAAAAAAAGTGCGATGACTTGGCTTTGACTCATCATAACCAGGCTTGCCAGATTTGCACTCAACCGAGTAGCATAAATTTTAAATAAAAGTTGTCCAAGATAACCGATGTTGAAAAATATTTGGTCTGTATGTTAACTCGCAAATTTATATAAATTTACGTATATAAATTCAAGAGAATTTTGTGTTTAAAACGTGACGTCAAAGCTCTCTTTTAAATAAATTTTTCCAAATGAAATTTCTATTTGCAAAAATTTGTAAAAATTCACTGTCAATTTTTTGTTGTTGTTTTAAATGTCAATAGAATATGTTTCATATAAAAAATAGTATACCTAAAATAAACAAAAAGTATACCTAACCTGAAAACTTAATTATATAACTTTTTACCGACAAAAAGACCAAAACAACGAAAAATTATTCAATTTAATTTTTTTCAACAAAAACATTCAATAATTTTTCAAAAAATTTCAAAAAATTACTAAATTAATGCAAATTTAAAAAATCTCATAACCTAAAAATCAATTATTTTTGACATGAAAAAATTTGGAAAAAGTTATGCAAATCTTGCGTATGTCTACTTTTGTTTGCAAAAGAGAATATTTTAACTATTCTCGCAGAATTTTATTATCACGTGATATTTCCTCTCATTTGCAAATTTTTGCAAATAAAAGTTAACATACAGACCTATTGAAAATAAATAAAAACAAACAAATATTTTTTTTACAACAGTTTCATTATACAAAAATAAATTGAAAACAAGAAATCTACTTATAATACATTAGAAATTCATATATTCAAATATAAACTTAAAAAGATATTGCATTATTATCATGAAATTCTATAATTAAATTTGTTAGGTCTTCTGTATCAGTATCTGCAGTATTTTCATAAATTTTCGAAATGAATATAATTAACATTTTTTGTAAGGGTAAAAAATTATTACTTCAAATATTTCGGTTTATGGTTTTATTTAATGGAAATCTCATGTAAGCATTCAAACATTCAATTTGCATTTTATTCCGCGGTTTTGTTTTTGTTACGTTCATAAAAGAAAATTCTCTTTCTACAACATCATTATTTACTGGTAGAGAAAGTAAATTTAGTGCAAACTTTGATAATTCGAATCTAAGCTCACGTATTGGATTTGTCACCAATTTGATTCATTGCAAAGCATGAATCCATCAAAACTCTGTTGAATTGGTTGGTATACCGTTAGGTGAATACTCTGTAATCATAGACCCCTAAAAGTTTATTCCACTGGTATTCAAATATCGAAATAGCGTTAGAAGTCGAACTGTTATACAATTCAAGTAGTAGATTTTCAAATTTTGGACGTATTTGGTTTAAACAAATTGTTGGTTCAAAGTAATTTTTTGTCTTTTAATATTATAGACATAGTATATCAGAAAGTCGTTTATTTATATATTTTAGTAGTTCTAAAATAAATTTTAATTTCAGTTTTTTGATATTCAAAAGGCGAGATTTTTTTAATTCAGTTTCCTTTAATTTGTTTAAAAATTCAAATACAAGATCAATTTCTTCAGGAAATTTTGAGTTACCTTCTTCATAAATACTTCCCAAACTTAAATCAATATTATTATTTATACAATTATTTTAATAATATAAATTTTAAAGACAAATGAAAACTGAAAATTTTTATAAAACTAATGTAACCCAATCTAGCCCAAAATCACGAAGTAGCCAATTTAAGAATGTAGCCCAATTGACTACAAGTAGTCCAATCTGGCAACCCTGATGATGACTATAAATTGACAAGACAACTGTGTCAGGCGTGGTAGACGGCCACGCCGCCACGGTAGAGTGTAGTTCAAAGTGAATTGAAGATATTTTTTTGATACTAGATAAATTTGTTTATGTTTTTTAAAATTGAGTATGTACTTTGATTAAACTGAACAATTAAAATGCAACGAGATTTGTAATATGAGAAAAACTTATCATTTTGCATTTTATTAAAGTATAATGGCTGATACTGATAGTACAGTAACGTCTTTGGATGAAAATACCGAAGACAATTTTTGTGATAATCCAACTAGAGATATATTAGCTGAAGGAATTATTTCAATTTTTAAACCTACAGTAGATAAATTAGACGAAAGGTTAATATTTAATTAATGAAAAGAAAATGTCATCTAGTTTTATTTTATTTCATTAGAATAACTTCGTTAAGAACGGTGCAACGAGATCTTACAGATCAATTGAATCTACTGGATGAAACATTGGATGGAATTCAAGATTTACAACAGCAATTTCCTGATTTAAATTTGAAAGCTAGAAAAATAAACGAAATTAAAACAAAAGTCACCGTGATTGCGAATATCTTACAGGCAAGTCAAGAAAGACTTCAGCGTTTGAATCAATTATTAGATTCACATAAATATCATCAAAGTTTGGCTGTACAACCATCGGTTGAAGCTCTTATTGAATAAAACAAAATGGAAACACCTATTTACAGTTACTTAACAAAAGAAGATTATGAAAAGGTATATGAACCAGCAGAAGATACATTCTTATTACTGGATGCATTAGAATCGGATTTAAAATATATTGAGCAAATATTAAAACCAAAAATTTGTTTAGAAATCGGAAGTGGAAGTGGTTTAATTATAAGTGCACTTTCAAAACGTTTATTTAAAACTTCATTTTGTATCGCAACAGATATTAATAATTATGCGTGCAATATAACAAAGAAAACAGCTATGAAAAATTTAGCTTCGATTGATGTTGTTAATGCAAATTTAGCATCATGTTTTCGAAGCAATTTATTTGATTTAATCATTTTTAATCCTCCATATGTTGTTACACCTGATGAAGAATGTGTAAATAAAGACGGTAAGTCTCTTGTGTTTTCGTGGGCAGGCGGAAAAGATGGCAGAATTGTAATTGACACGTTTCTTAAAACATTACCCAATATTCTATCTCGTAAAGGTGTTGCTTATTTATTATTATTAAAAGAAAATAAACCTAATGAAATAATCAGTGCTTTAAATAAACAGAATTTTGTAGCATGTAACTTGATGGAAAGACGAATAATTGGTGAACATTTATATGTTATTAAAATTCAAAATATGTAGATAGTTCTAAAATTTAATTAAACAAATTAATATAATTTAATAGAAAATAAATTCAATACATATAAATTTGAAAATGATTAAATTTCATTTTATATGGAAATGTAAGTAAATCATAAAAATTATTTGTATTAATTCTTTTTTTTTTTATATAAAATGCATATATTGAAAAGCTTAACATGTTTAAATAAATACTCTACATAAAATTTAAAAATTAATCGAATAAAAGCTTATTTTCTTTAATCTTCTTTAAATAAATACTTATCCCATTGTTTTGAAGGACTATTAGGCGGTAGTACCCAACCTGTAGGAATAGAAGTTCCATAGTTACTAGATGGTGGTATAATATAAGAATCCCAAATTCGCCGAATTTCAAAAAAATCAACTGGTTTAATAACTTTACGATCATTTTCTGCGTCACCAAATAGTGTTTTCCCCCATTGATCTTCTAAAGATTTAGAATTGAAGGCTAAGGTTTCCTTTAATATGTTTTCTTCTTCATTATACCTTTTTAATTTTTCTTTCCATAAAACTAATAACTTTGCATTATTTTCTAATTCATCTTGACTTAAATGATTGTATAACTGTTTAATTTTCTCTATATTCATTTTTGCATTACAAATTTTTTTGCGAATTTTACGAAAAATCTTTTTAGCTTTTTTAGATTCTTCACTTTTTGCTAAAATCTCATCAAATTCTTTTCGAAGTAAAATTAAAGATTGATCTATGTTTTGGTTTGATTCCTTTCGTTTTTTGCAACGTTCTTTGTATTTTTGAATCATTTTACTTCTTTTTTTCGATTTTTTATCTAATTTTCTTTTTACATTCTCTTGAAGTTTACTGTTTTCATATTTATTTAGAAGATTATTTAAAATATTTTGATTAATTTGGATTTTTATCATTAATTTATCAAATTCCTTTTGTGAAATAGATTCAATATATTTTTCCAAGTAATTGCGACTTTTATGCAATTCTTCAATTTGGGTTAAGATTTGTTTCATTTCAATTTTTGCTGTATTAATATTCACAGAAATATTCATTTTGATTTGATTTGTTTGTCGAAGTATTGAAAATATTAAAAAATAATGAGAGTAATCAAATTTTAGTACGAATAGAAAAAGTCGAAATATATTATATAGAAAATTTAAAATGACACAGTTGAGTATTAAGCTATTGTTTGCTTAACAATAGTTAATATTTCTGTAGCTGCAGAATGTTCTTTTGTTTCCCGAAGTTCCTTTTCATTATCAAGTAATTCTTTTAAATCTTCATATGCTTTTTTTACTCTGAAATATACTTATGACTCATTTAAATGATTTTACATTTAAATCATTTTTACCTTCTTTCGCAATCTGGAATCATCATGAGACATTCTTGTAAAACTTCCTCTTGTTTCTTAATCATATATTCATCTTGTGGATCAGCTTGTTTTAATTTTTCTACCCTTAATTTTTGTGCGTCTGCCTCTTTCTGATAAACAGTAACTTCTTTAGCTAATCTTTTTACAACACCTGTTTTTATAGTTATTTGCTTTAATCGTGGATCTGCCATTTTTCTACAAGATTTTCTATAACAATATTTCAATAAGTTCAAATCATGTGTTTACCTTTTAAATTTCTTCTTTTAATTTACTGTTTTAATATTATTTAACTTTGATGTCCCACACTGCGACTGCACCTAAAGAATTATTTTAATTTAATTTTTTGTTTGATACCGGTTGGTATGGACGTATGGTATGAGAAAATTGAACTAGAGAGAGAATTGAGAAATGACAAGATTGCCAACGCCAAGCGCGTGTCAAAAAGTTGACATGAATCATAAATCGATATCGAACAGAATCAACAGAATAGACAACAATCATAGACAGACAAGGCAGGAAACATAAAATTTTAAAAAATTTAAGTTTTTTGAAAATTTTTAATAAGCAAAAATTTAAAATCAAAGTTTAACGGAATCGAAAATTTACATATATTTTGAACCTTGAGTATTATTAGGACGTTTAACTAATGTTTTTATTTAAAATTTAAATTGAAATTAAATTAGTCAAGTATAAAATTAATTTGTTCAAGTACATAGTAATTATGCAATAAAAATAGATTACAAAATTTTAAGTATAATTTTATAAATTAGTTTTAAATTTTTTCTTTTTCTAAATTAATACTTATGTGCTATTCTTAAATTTATGCTTAACTCATTTTAGTTTTAAATTACTGTAATACTATGTTCTAGAGATAGTTTTCCCTTATGAACTTGCTTCTGTAAACGTTTATTGAAAACATCAGTTAATATTTTAGTTCCTCTACGCTGTTTTTGCTTTTTTTGTTTTTCAACTTTATCCACAACTTCTGATAAACATCTTTGTTTTTTCTTTGTTAAAGCCTTCATTTCTTTCGTTGAAAAAACTCTAATGCATTTTGTAGCAGGTGGAGGAACTTGACTTAGCTTACGATTTATAGAATTCATACTTGTATTTTCTACAATATTTCTAATTTGCTCTTCTCGTTCTTTTCGTAATCTTTGCATTTCATTTAAAATTCTTTGTCTTTTAGATGCTCTTAAATAAAATTGCGGACATTGTTTCTGAAGATGTTCCTGTAAGCTTAAATTTTCATTGTTTCTAATTTCTGTATTTTTATTATCAACTTTTATTGTATAAAAAATTGTTTGGGGTTTTACTTGTATTTGTTGATTTTTACCACTTGGTCCATAAAAACGAGTGGTTTTTCTTACATTATTTGTATGAATTTTGTCATATTTATCGTTAGAAGATACACCAAAAAATGGACTTGTTTGAAAAATAGAGTCAGATGTTTGAACTCCGATTCCATTAATTGTCGTTGTATCATACTGATGTGTAGTTGATGTTGAGCTATTACCACTGTTAGCTGGGAGTGAAATTGTTTCAGATGAAATGAAATCATTTGATGTTGATGGAGTTATATTACGATATTTGGAAGTAAAAATAAAGTCTTTGTTTGCAATAGGTATGTTTTTGTACCCTGGTTCAGAATAATGATCTGATATCATTGGATGATCATAACTTCGTCTACTTGAATGTGCGATTTTATAATTTTCTATAAATTCACGTTTTTTATTCTTTACAAACGTTCTTATACTATCACTTGAATCATGATCTTGATTTTCTTTCGGTGTTTTCAATTTGGAACGCCTCATTTGTGATTCACTAACGTAGTTTTGATCAATTTCTGAAGTTGGTTTCAAATCACTTTCTATATGGTTGGCACCTGAATGGGTACCATCATAAACATGATTTTCAACGTCTATACTATTTGCCTTGTGAGCTAATTGAACTGATTCAACTACATTACCGTACTCCCTTTCTACATTTGAACCCAATTGTATAGCAGCTGTAGTTTTAATATTTTTAATTGTATTTGTATGTTCATTTTCTGTTATTAACAAGTTCTTAAGATTTTCCAATCTTCTAATTTCATTTTCAATCCAATTTAAATGAATTCTTTTATGAACATCTTTCGTATCATTCGTCTTTTTAACTTTAGTTTCTATACTAACGTATGAAGGTTTACTTTTATCTGAATTAATCTGCTCTTTTGAAGCTTTATTTATTTTTTTATTATATTCGAGTTCTGAATTAGTTAATGGTTCTAACCATTCTTTCATTGTTTCAAATAATTGAGGATCATATTTTTTCTTATAAAACTTAGAATTTTTTATATCTATTGATTGGTTTATCGACATAACATCTGTTGGTTCCTCTTTAGCATTATAGCTCGGTTTTATTTTTTCTGCTGTGTTCAGAATCTTATCCTCAGAAATACGTTTATTCAAACTTTCATATCCACCTGGAATTTTTGGATCGTCCTTTTTTAAATCTCTGTTATCGTCTAATTGAGTTCCTACGTCTTTGGTAGATTTGGTAAATTTTCTACTTGTTATTTTATTGCTAGAACTAGAACTAATAGTTAAGCTTTCTATTTCACTAATACAAGAATGAATGGAACTTTTTGATTCATTTGTGGAAATATGTTTTGTGTGATGTTTTGTTATTTTACTAACTATTTTTTGTGCCAATTTTTTCTTCTGGTAATCATTTAGTTTTTTAGAACCAATTAGAGAACATAAAAATGATATTCCTATATCAATTTCCTTAAATTTCGCCTTTAAATGTTTATCGTTTCTCATTTCAATCAATTTTGAAAAAGACTCATGCAGTTCGGAATTTCGTTCTATAGATGTTTTTACTGTATTTAGCTCTTTAGAGGAAGTTGTCCCATTGGATCCATTTTCAGTACTTTCATATTCATTTGCTAAATAAATGAAGCTAGACTGAGAACCAGCAATACTATTTCCAGTTACACTATTAGAAGTTGCAGAAAAATTACATTGCACTAACTGATCTTCCATGCCTATTATACTAGTTTGACAATATTGTTCTTTTTTTGATGTTTGTGTAAAACTTTTGTCTTGAATTTCTAATTTGGGTGTACTTTGAGAATTAGAATTCTTATTTTGAAAATGAAAATTTTTCGATAAATTACATAAAAATGTTGAACTAGTACCGTTTTGTGGTGATATCAGTTTCGATTGTTGTTTTGAATTTTCAATAGTGTTACGTTTTAAAAGATTTGGTGAACTGGAATATTTTTTTTTTATATTTTCTAATGTAACCCTCCAATTCTCAGTTGACTTTTCTTTTTTATTTTGTACTTTATTTGCAGGAAATGATATTTCTATACCACGATCAGCAAAAAAACCTCTCAACACCGAGCGCTCTATTGTTGACATTGATCGATTTAAATTTGAATTTTCAGTTGATCTATTGTATCCAACATCACCTAAAGAGTCCCATTCTAATATTTTTGCATTTTTTTTATGTCGCTCTGGGGTTTCTTGAATTTTGATATCTTTTTGTTCGATCTGTATCTGTTCACTTTTTATATCTATCGGATTGTTACTATCATTGGGTTTAAAAACGTCATTGGTTTGAAGAGGTATTTCGAATTTCGCGTCAAACATTTCGGATAAACTTGGATTTGGAAATAAACTTGTTGATATAGCTTGAAGCTCATCTTCGTCTGCAAACTCTGGAATATCACAACGAACATCAGTTGCATTTTGTCTTGTAATTTGTTGAAACTGTTTGGAATCTTCGTATAATTCGAAACAATTATTGCCTGTATAAAGATTTTTATTCGAATTACATTCTGTTTCCTCTAAAATGCACTCTGAGGAAGTAGTGTGATCGAAACAGTCTAAAGATTTTGTTTGTCTATTTAAACTTGGTTTTTTTGTATAAATATGGTCCGAATATTTTACTGATATACCACTTAAACTACCTTCACTTGATGATTTATTAGTTTTGCGATTTAATCGCAAATATTTTTCTAGATCCCTATTTTGTCCAAATTTATAATAATATTCTAATATCTGTTTGTTAAGATGCTCTGAAGATTTAGTTAACGATAAATTATCTGACTTTTTACACTCTGTCATTCTTATCTTTAATATGTTCGAAATACTTTAAAACAAAATATATACAATAAGTGATGGAATTTTTGAAAAACAAAAATTTATAGTTTTTAACAACCACGAAACGATTTATTTTGGAAACAAGCAATCTTTTATTCTTTTCTACAATCACAGTGTATGCAACACAACTTAAACAAATTTATATGTAATTAATTTTTGTCATCGCCAGCACAACACGTTTTAAATGTATGAACTACGCCCAATAACAATAACGCTACCTAGACCTACAGACGGAGACACTTGGTGTCGCCACTTCTGGCAACTTAAACAACCACTAGTTTAAACAATCAGCAACATTTTTGTACACAAGAGCGGGATCAGCATTGTAAGTAATTTTAGTATATGAATGGATTGAATATGTTTGCTTGTAAAATTGTGTTTGATTGTTTTTTTTTAAAACTTATTTTGCTTGTAAAAGAGTTTTTAAAAAATTTACCAAGAAAACAAACTAGAAATTTTTTTTTGAAGAACAAATTAAAATCCCAATTTATAAGATTACATTTAATTAGATTTAAAATAATTAACAATAATTAACATAAATAACAATAAAATAACAATAATTAACATAATTAAAATAACTAACAAAAAAAATGCCAAATTAAGAATAAGAAAAACAAAATACTATAGTTAAAAATAATAAAAAGACTCGAAAAAACAAATGATGTAAAATAAGTGTATACTTTCTGTTAATTATTTACGTATCTACACACGTAAACATTTTGTAGGTGACACGAACGAGAAATCAAAATTTTTGATTTTACGAACAAGTATATCCGTCTGTAGGTAGTTAGTTATACTGAAATGTGATTATGCTTACAAAACTGATAATTACTGCACACATACAGATCATTCGTGGCCCCGTACACTGTATAAATCTGTTTAAAAACTTGTTTCGGAACTTGTGAAATTTAATCGTATGTGAAGTCTGTTCGAAACAGTTTCTTAAACAGTTTACAAAATCAAAATTTTTTGGTTTTTGATGGGCGGGATCATAAGTTTCTGAAAATGATTAAATGTGTATGATGTAAATAATGAAATGTAATTAAAATCAGTTGCTTATGTTTTTCATAATATGTATGTAAACTATCTTTTAATCATTTCCTTGTTTTTTTATAAATTTCTACAATTATTACCGGCCTGTTAAATTTGACATCTGGGTCACGATGGTTCACAATACAAAAAAAAAAATTATATTGAATTGATTATACTCGAAGTTGGCGTAACACTCGCGACGCTTTCAACGCTTTGAAGTTGATTCAACTTGATCTTTTTTAGTTTTGAAATGTTAAAAGTTAGGAAAATTTTTTAAGTTTTGAAATGTCAATGTATTCACATCTAATTACTACTATTGCTACTTACGAGCTAAAAAAAACACAAATATTATTCTTTTTTATTTTTATATGGAGTACTCTCAACATCTAGTCAGCCTAGCTATTAATGGATATAATAACGGCAAATACTGAGACTCAATGAAGAAAGTACATATATTGGATTGGTAAAGTTAAAGGAAGGGAATTAAAATGTTACTTATTTAAGTTTCTTTTGTTTTGTACATTTATATTATTATTCAGAATTCAAATACATTTTTATTATTTATTTTTAAAACAAAATTTAATTTCTTTTATTTGGTATTTACACATTTATATTATTATTGAAACTTCAGCTGATCAATCTATGAAAATTTTAGCCAAAAAGTCGTAAACGTTGAGTTCAAAAGACAAGTAAAACTCGTCAGCGTTTGTAACTTCAATGTGGCTTCAAATCGTCCTCGCATCCGTCGCGTCGAGATTCCCTCCAGCATTATTAAAGCGATAGTTTCTGCCGCCATTCTTTTAATTATATTTTGTCTTAACTTAACTATAAAAATAGTGAAGTTTCTCTACTATTGCTTAAATAAACAGAGAAACAAGCTTCACTAATTTTTTAGTTAAGACAAGTTATTTTTTTAAAAAAAATGGCGGGTACAATTATCGCATCAATAATAATTGTAGAAATTTATTTAAAAAAAAAGGAAATGATTAAAAGATTGGTTACAAATACATATTATGAAAAATATAAGCTACTTCTAACAAAAAAACATAAAGAACTGGATTTTATTTACATTTTGGTTTCGAAACTACACAATACACATTTAAACAATTTCAGAAACTTATGTTTGAAAATGTTATGAAACTCCGCCCATTAAAAATCAAAAAAATTTGATTTTGTAAACTGTTTAAGAAATTGTTTCGAAACAGCCCCACACATGACTTAAACGTAAATTTTGGTGGGACTTGAAGATTTTTTTTAAAACTTTTAATTCAAAAATTTAATTCTAAAAATCTAATTTTAAAAATTTAATTGATTTACTTTAAAAAAACTAAATTGAAAATAAAGTGTTAAATTCAAAAGTCTAATTGGAAGTTTAAAAATCTAATTAATAAAAAAAAATTACTTGCAAAAAGGTGTTCAAAGAATATACTAATTGGCAAATAGTATTTTGTGTTTAACAAGAAAATAAAAAAATAGGAAATAATGAAGAAGTTCTCCAGAGTAAAAAAGTTTACATTTCCTAAAGATGGTGAGATGATAGTTAAATAACTTCGTTCAATTAGAAGATCCGATTTAAAAATCACCAAATATACCAACGCATTTTAAACACTTTTCTGACAAAGTTATAGAAAAGGGTAATTTTTTTAAATCAATGGTGTTAGTACATTTTTGTTCCATTAAAATATTGCAAACTAAGGGAAAAGGATTACCCAACGATTTTTCCGGATGGGCCAACTTACCTCAGTTTTTCTTATTAAAATTAAACATTGTAACTTTTATAACTAATATAACTAATTTTTTTCTATTGATCTAAACATGAAGAAATTTCGTTTCCTTTTTAAAATACATATTTAAATTATATTTATTTTTTATTTGCTGTTTTCTATACTTCACGCGTATTTGCTGTTTTCTTTTTCTATACTTCTTGTGTTTTTTTCTGTATATGTTGATCTATTTTTTGATGTAATAAAATTAAAAGAAATTATAATTTACCCAAGTAACCAAGAATTGTCATGACAAGTTTTTGTCAACATATTGTGATGGCAATTTGTCAAAAAAATTTGTTACAAAATTGTGCTTGTAAACCCCACTCACATTTTTTCGACAAAATTTGTCATGACAATTTTTGATCAACAATATGTGACAATTGATTGACAGAATTTGTAAGTTCTTTATTTATTTTTATATGTAATATTCTATTCATTAGTCTATTTAACACTTTTGAGAATCGGTATTATTTTGACATTTGTATTTTGAAAAGAACATCAAAGTTTATTTAAAAATGTGAATGAATTTTGTAATCAAAAAACAATTGAAACAGAACTTGTTTTTTAATGATTTTTACAAAATAAATTATAAATAGAATAAAATATGTAATATATAAAAAATAAATTGTTTTTATTATTAGAAATCCACTCCTAAATTACTGCAAAAACTGTCCTGTCTGAAAAAAACAAAAAAAAAAATTGTGAAAATTGTCCACAAATTGATGACAAATTATTCACAAACTGTTATCAAAATTGTCAACAAATGGATGACAAATTATTCACAAATTGTCGACAAAATAAACCACAAAATGATGGCAAATTATCAACAAATTGTTGACAAATGTGTTGACAAAATTGTCAACTAAATTATGACAAATGGAGTCAACCCTTCCGACAATTCACCAAAATTTGTCAACATATTGTCACTTTTTAGTGACATTTGGCTGCTCGCCCCTCTAACTAATTAAAATAACTTTTTATTATAATTCGCATTTTAAGCATGTACTTACTTTGTAATAACATTAAAACATTAAAATTTTGCTCCCCATTTTCCAAACTAATAATTAAACTAAACAAACAATATTTTACTTTGACATCTAAATTTTGTAACCTATTTAGCGCCATAGACACATATATAAATTTTGATTTATTAGCGATGTGTTTGGATCTGATGATGTGATGATAAATTAATAAATTACTCAAAATTTTTTAAAAATATTTTTATAAAATATTTTTTTATTTTGAAATTTCGTCGTTTGCTTTTCTGTTTTGTTTATTTATTTTTATTTTTCGTTTCGCAGCAATTGTGTTTCATTTGACGAAAAATAGTCGAGCGAAACGAATTTCGTTTGTAGTCAGTGGTCGGTGGTCGCAATTGTGTTCACCGCTTTAAGCTGTTAATGTTAAGCACATACAAAATTTTGGTAATTCTCCTCACTTTTTTTCTTCTTTTCATGTTAGTGTTTCCTTTTATTTAGCTATATGGTCTTTCTATATGGTGTTGGTTGGTGTTTATGTTTCTAATTTTTACATTGATACATGATAACTTAATTGATGTACATATCCAATGTGTGGTAACCTGATAATTTACTTTTTAGTAGAAATTTTTTCTGTTGAACAATCTTATTATTTCCAGAGTCTTTGGTGTCACCAGTGTCATCTAATATCATGATATTAATAAATAATATTGCAATATAAACGTATCATTGATATTATGCTACTGACAGACATGTAGTATCGATATTGTAATATTGCTGAGATCGTGATATTCCTATATGTGTGTTGTGTCACCTAATTACATGATATTAATAAATAATTGTAATATAAACGTAGTATTGATGTAAACATTTTTTTTTTTTTTAAATGTTAATCTCCCATAAATTTGTTATTCTGAACCATTCCCAATTTAAATTAGCATGAAATAAATATATGGGAAAGGAAGACGTGTAAATTTAAAATTTTTCTTATATATGGCAACTCTGTACTAATTTATTGGTGATTGGGTCAAAAGAAGCAAAGATTATTGCATAGAATATTTTAATTCACATATTTAATTTTTTTGTTTAAATATTTAATATATTAATTCAAGTCTGAAAACTTTTTAAAAAATATATAAGAAAATATGGGTGATTCTAAAAAGTAAGAAATTTTACAATAAATATATTTATTTTTAACTTAAATCCTCTCGATTAACAATTGGAACAAAGCCGACAGCTTTGTAAATTTCAATTTTGCTTGTCATGATTATAATTTTTTTTTTAAATTTAAATAAAATGTCTAATATTTTAAGTAAATTAAGAAATTAAGTAAAAATTTTATTTCAAATTGGAAAAGTCTTATAATATTTGGTAAAAATATGTATTATAAGTTATTTCAGAAATAAAATAACCATAACCTCTTAATTTTCGTTTATAAGCATAAGCTTAATTTAAATTACAAGATTTTTGGAGATAATTTTTTAATGGTGTGTGAAACTATAAAAAAAAAATTAAAATTTAAATTTTAATAACATATAAAAAAGTGATTTTTTGTACTAAATTTGGAAATACACTAATTTTTTTTTAAAAAAAATTCTGCCAGTCTAATAAATACTTTATATTGCAGTCCGGATGATTTGGCTACTGCTATTCTTAAGAGAAAAGATCGTCCAAACAGGCTTTTAGTCGATGAGGCACAAAATGATGATAATTCTGTAGTATCATTGTCCCAGGTAAGTGATACCACGATTAAAGTTGTTAGTTCTGAATTTTAATACTAGTAATTAAAAATTTGTAAAAATTAAACAAAAAATATTAAATAAAACTTTATGTTTGCTTTAAATTTTATATATATTACAATATTTTACCGTTGACTCGTTGATCATAAAGATTAAAAACTTCAAAATTTAAATTAAAAAGAATTTTAAAAATTAGCGTAAAAATTTTAAGCATAACTCTTATTTCCTACTTTGTTTACAGGCAAAAATGGATGAACTTCAATTATTCCGAGGTGATACCGTTTTATTGAAAGGAAAACGAAGAAAAGAAACTGTTTGCATTGTTTTGTCTGATGAAAATTGTCCAGATGAGAAAATTCGTATGAACCGTGTAGTAAGTTTTAAAAATATTAATTAAAAAAAATGCTATTAATATTAATTTAAAGGTAAGAAATAATTTGTGTGTGCATCTTTCTGATATTGTATCTATTCAATCATGTCCAGATGTAAAATATGGAAAACGTGTTCGTATTTTGCCAATTGATGATACTGTTGAAGGAATTACTGGGTAAGATTGAAAACAGATTTTTAAGTGTACTCTAAATAAAACTAACTTTTATGTAGAAATCTTTTTGATGTCTATTTAAAACCATATTTTTTGGAAGCATATCGTCCAATTCATATGGGTGATAATTTTATTGTTCGAGGTGCAATGCGTGCTATTGAATTTAAAGTTGTTTTGACAGATCCTGAACCTTACTGTATTGTTGCACCTGATACGGTTATATTCTGTGATGGTGATCCAATTAAGAGGGAAGAAGAAGAAGAATCTTTGAACGCAGTTGGGTATGATGATATTGGTGGTTGCCGAAAACAATTGGCTCAGATTAAAGAAATGGTTGAATTACCATTGCGTCATCCATCTCTTTTTAAAGCAATAGGTGTGAAACCACCTCGAGGTATTTTAATGTATGGCCCTCCGGGTACCGGTAAAACTTTAATTGCTCGTGCTGTCGCCAATGAAACTGGGGCTTTTTTCTTTTTGATAAATGGCCCAGAAATTATGTCAAAGTTAGCGGGTGAATCTGAATCTAACTTGAGAAAAGCTTTTGAAGAAGCTGAAAAGAATTCTCCGGCTATAATATTTATTGATGAAATTGATGCGATCGCTCCCAAACGTGATAAAACTCATGGTGAAGTTGAGCGTCGTATAGTATCACAATTATTGACATTAATGGACGGTATGAAGAAGAGTTCTCATTTAATAGTCATGGCAGCCACAAATCGGCCGAACTCGATTGATCCAGCTTTGCGTCGCTTTGGACGCTTTGACCGTGAAATTGATATCGGTATTCCTGATGCTACTGGGCGATTAGAAGTATTAAGAATTCATACTAAGAATATGCGTTTAAATGATGATGTTGATTTGGAGCAAATTGCTGCTGAAACTCATGGTCACGTTGGCGCTGATTTAGCATCATTATGTTCGGAAGCAGCTCTTCAACAAATTCGTGAAAAAATGGATCTAATTGATTTAGAAGATGATAAAATTGAAGCTGATGTATTAAATTCATTAGCTGTAACAATGGATAATTTTAGATATGCTATGACCAAATCAAGCCCATCAGCATTACGTGAAACTGTAGTTGAAGTTCCAAATACAACTTGGACCGATATTGGTGGCTTAGAAAACGTTAAACGTGAACTTCAAGAATTGGTACAATATCCAGTTGAACATCCAGATAAATTTTTAAAATTCGGTATGCAACCAAGTCGTGGTGTGCTGTTTTATGGACCACCTGGGTGCGGTAAAACACTTTTAGCTAAAGCTATAGCAAACGAATGTCAAGCTAATTTTATTTCTGTTAAGGTTAGTTATTTATGTACAAGTTGATATATTTGAATTTATCTTTAAATATATATGTACTATGTTACAAATGTTTTCATTCATTATATTAAAGGGTCCCGAGCTATTAACCATGTGGTTTGGTGAGTCTGAAGCAAATGTTCGTGATATTTTTGATAAAGCACGCTCTGCATCTCCTTGCGTATTATTCTTCGATGAATTAGATTCAATTGCTAAATCTCGTGGTGGAAATGTTGGTGATGCTGGTGGTGCAGCTGATCGTGTTATTAATCAAATTTTAACTGAAATGGATGGAATGGGAGCTAAGAAAAATGTTTTTATAATTGGAGCTACAAATAGACCAGATATCATAGATCCGGCTATTTTGCGTCCTGGACGTTTAGATCAGTTGATTTATATTCCATTACCAGATGAAAAGTCACGTGAAGCTATTTTGAAAGCTAATTTAAGAAAATCACCATTAGCAAAAGAAGTAGATCTTACATTTATTGCTAAAGTAACACAAGGATTTTCAGGAGCTGATTTAACCGAAATTTGTCAACGTGCATGTAAACTAGCTATTAGACAAGCTATTGAAGCAGATATCAAAAGAGAAAGAGAAAGGGCCGGAAATCAGAGCTCTGCAATGGACGTTAGTATACAAAATTTATCATGTTAATTATATGTGTATTTATTTTCTTTAAATTTAGATGGATGAAGAAGATCCTGTTCCAGAAATCACCAGAGGTCATTTTGAAGAAGCAATGAAATTTGCTCGTAGATCAGTATCTGACAACGATATTCGAAAATACGAAATGTTTGCGCAAACCTTACAACAATCTCGTGGATTCGGTTCTAACTTCAGGTGAGCTAATTCCAAAAAATTTGTGGTAAAAAAAATTAAATTTTTGTTTTTGTCAGATTTCCATCAAACGCTGGGTCATCATCCCAAGGAGCAGGCCCTAATCAACCATCTAATCCTCCAGGAGATACTGGCGATGATGATCTTTACAGTTAAACTTTGTCTTAAATAGTAATATAATTTCATAAAATTAAAGATTAATAAAGAAAATTAGGAACTCGAACAACAAACTCCAAGTTTCCATTTTTTCATAAAAAAAAAATAAAATATTTATAAAAAAAAATATAATACAATATAAAAACTTAAAGAGAAACAAATTCATTTTAAATATTAAATAAAACAAAATACTTAAACTGCAACTAATGCAAAATAGTATCGAACAGCAGCATTAGATAATGTTCGTTTTTTTTTTAAATTAGTTCTCATACTTATATGTAAAAAACAAAATAATAAAATATATAAAAATTAAAAATATTGATAAGAACATTAGTATATTTGGATAGGTAATTCCTTTAATCTTGGTAAGCAACCGAAAGATCAGGTATGAGGTTTATTCTTTTTTTTAACTATGTAAACGAATTGAATTTAAATAAATTGAGTAATAGATTTGCTTGGTTTTTATACCAGAATATGAAATTGGGTTCTCATTCTGTATTATTACAGGTAAAACCGGTTAAAAAATCTAGAAAAAATACATTTGCTCTGTTATAGAAAATGTACATACGGAACTAACAAATACCTTATTTTATCTGAACTTTACAATTGGTGATTCTACTCTGATTTGTCGTTAATAAAAAAATGAAATCACTCTTTTTTGAGGGGTTATTCGGTGTCATAAATAAAAATAAATCATTATGACATAAACCAATATTATATTCTTAAAAACTGTATAAAAATATGTATATAAATCACAATTGCTTAAATACCTAAATAATACAAATATTTTAATTCGAATAAGCTATAATTTGCAGTCAATATATGGAGCTTCAAGGGTCCATATTTTTTTGACTTCAGGTGGTGCTACTAAGTTATCTAGTACGGAAACATCTAAAATTATAACAAATTAAAAGTACGTTTTTGAAATTTTTTTTAAAAATTACCATTGGTTTTTGCAAATTTTTCAATAACTCTCTTTATATCGCACACTGGAACAGAAGTGTTGACATTTGGAAATACAGTTTTATGTAATTTTAAATTTGAGACGCAGATTCCTAAAATAGTTCCATTTTCCGTAAACATTGGACCACCACTTTGACCTGCTTGTAATGTAGCATCTGCAATTATACATCCTGGTTTATATTTTATAACACGTCCTTCAAAAATGCCCGGAGCAAAATTTTCCTCTTGAGTATTAGTAAAGAACGGAAAACCAGCATTAAAAATATTTTGCCCAAGATAAGGTCTGTTATCTGATAGTGAAACAAAAAAATCATCCGATATATAATCTGGTACTGATAAAATAGCCACATCAAAAGGTACATCAATATTGGGATTTTTCCATATAATTTGTGAAGGGAATATACCATTTATATACCGACAGTTAACTGAAGAAGAATTATTCTATGGGTTTGAAAGAAAAAAACGAAAGAAAAATTATTATGCGATGAAATATGTAGACTTTTTTTTTTACATTTAAAACAACATGAGAGCATGTTAAAATAAATTTTCGATTTAAGACTTTAACAAATGTCCCTGTTCCTTGTTCACCATTACAAAATATTAGTACTAGACTTTTTTCCCCTAAAAATGGATTTTACTTAAAAACATGCTTTTTATTAGAAAAATTTATATAATTTTACATGTTGGTAAGTTATCAGTTCTTGAATGAAATAAATTTTCCAATTTGACTCCAAATTGAAGTGCTAAACTTTTAAAAATATGATGAATATTGGCTGCTAAAGTTATGTTAATATTTTCATCTCCATTATATAAGTTTGTACAAATTAGCATTCCAATAAGTCTTCTAAAGTTAAAATAAGATGTTAAAACATGTTTTTTATTACTAGTTAAAAATTTATATAAAATATGAATATTTTTTACAATCTGTTATTAAATACTGCAGATCCTTCGCAACCAACTGGCAAGGAATTAGATATAATGAATAGACAATTATTTCTTCCTAAAATATTTGAAATTTTTCCAAAATGTATAGTTTTATAGAAATTTTCAACACCAAATGGGGAACAAATTGCCATAATTTCTTCCGTTTTGTTGAAAGAATTTATCAAGTTGCTATACATTCCCATTTGTTTAATAAAACTTTTTATATTGAATTCATCATTTGATTTGTTTGGTTTCAAAAGTTTAAGAATTAAAAAAGATGAATGTAAAAATGTTTTTAATTCATGTTCAAATGTATTAATTTCTTTTAATTTAGATAAAATACTTTTAAAGCATTCTCTTATTTCAATTGAATTATATAAGTATAATAGTTTTGCTTTATAACATGTTAAAACTCTACTTGATTGATCGGTTGATTTTTTTTTATCAAAAGTTATTGTAAATTCTTGTTTTCTAAGGTCAATTGATATAGATTCTTCTTCAACTTTGATTAATTGTCTATTAAAAATGTCGTTCAGTATTTTTTTATAACCCGCAGTTGACAATAAAGAAATAAAAACTGGATTCAAAATATATGTTGAAGCAAGAATATAACAATCATTTATAATTATTGCTGATGATTTATTTTTGTTGACCAATTCCAAAATCCCATGACGAATTTTAATTGACATTCTATTTGATAACATATTTTTATTTCAAAATTATATTCGAAAATTTTGTATCAATTTTAAATTTTATTATTTTTTAACACCATTGTAAGTTGTTATTTTTTTAATGTAATTCGATATATAGATTCTTCCGCCACTTTGATTAATAATTTGTGTAACTTTTAAAAATGTCTTTGTTTTTGAAAATTAATTTCTTTTTCTTTGTTACAATTTTATATCACTAATCATTTATTTTTCAGAATATCTTTTGGATTATCAATATTGATATTTCGGAAGCAACGTAGTTCCTTCATCAAGGCTTCGACGTTATTCATAAATTAAATATCGAAAAACAAATCTGATTATCAAAAAATAATTTTTTATCTTTAATAAATTTTACACTATATAAAAACAATTGCACCAGATTTTGTTTTCTTTTCTTTGCATTTTGCAAAGCAAAATAAAAAAATAAAGACGTCAAAAACCCAAAGCATATTTTCATATTTTTAGTTATTTTATTTGACTACAGGTATCTCTGAAAACACAGTTTTAAATTTGTAAATTAATTTATTTTGTTTTGTTTTGTTTGTTACAAAGATTATGTAGATGAAATTTTCAGTACAATTGTATGAAATTCAAATCAGCAGTCTGTGAAAAAACTGTTCTGCCAGATGTACAAATTTGCATAAAATATTCTGCTCATGCTCAATTCAATGTCCGTCCCTGGAATTCGATTGAAAAGTGAAAAAATAAAAACTAGAGTAACTTCGATTGGAAGTGAAAAAACCGTTTCTGGAGTATGGATTTCGATCTATTTCAATTTCACTGTACCATTTTTTGATGTACAGTTACACAAGTATATTGTTGTTTCACAATATGTATAATTTTATGTTTTTATTTCTTAGATTTTAAATGAAGTATTGTTGCGTGACAAATAAAATACAATATCAAAGAATATCCATTAATAAGAAGGTTCACTGGAAGTCAAGATATTTTTACTACCCCATTTACAACCCATTAGTTAAAGAAACAAAGAACTATTGTAAACATTTTCTTATGTAAGAAGTTGTGAGAAAGAAAGAGTGCGATACAAATCATTTAAAAAACAACTTAATTTTTGTAATGTAATTTTAATTAGCCCACGGGAGATTTTTGTTTATTTATTTAGCCCACTAGAGATTTTTCATGTGCACGGTCGTCTGAAATTTTGTGTATACATTTTTTTAAAAACGTATTAAAATTATTCCGGTATGAGAATAAATAAATTTTAAATTATTGAATTTTTACAGATTCATAGCAGTGAATAAAAAATAATAAAAATATTTTCACACTGACATATTCCCAGAAAAAAAATGTAAACGTTAAAAATCTACCAGAAATTTAAAATTTTGGTAGATTTACTTACCCCTTACCGAAATGTCCCCTCACCCATACAGTTTGGTAGATTTCTACAACTTTTCTACCCGTATAAACATACATTATGACATAACATTATTTCTTATATGTGTTTACATACAACACGTTAATTTACTTTTAGAGTTTACATAATAGTACCGGAGTCTGATGTTGGTTCTTGTTTTTGAATTTCTTAACTATCTTTATAAAGTCACCAATTTGAAATTTTGATTTGAATAATGGAGCTAAATAATAGTGAGTTTCGTATTAATTTTTTTACTCTTATATTTCCATTTTTATTAATACCTTTACCCAAGGCCTTCTAAATAAAAGGCCGCAACATTCAATTCAAGATGGCGCTTTAAAGGTCACAAGAAAATGTAAACAAAGAAATTTCTTATGTGACATTTTTCAGTTCATATCGGATTTTTGGAGTAATCGAAGTTTTTTTTTTTAAATTTATTAATATATAATATAATAAAAAAGACTTTATTTTATCAAAACCAAAAGCTAATTTAGATTAAATATTTAAGACTTAATAAGTGATTCAACAAATTATGTAATGAAAATTCTATTAGATCATTTACGTTCCACTGAAAACAAGTTCAGTTGGAAAACGTTGTATCGTTTCAGTTAACAATTTAATAAATTCAATAATTGTAATTACATCTTTGAACTCTTTAGTTGAAATATCTCTAAAATTTAAAATTAATTACATACAATATTTATATTAATGTTTTTGAACATACGTGTTATATAAAAATAAATCTTTTTTAATTGTTTGTTTTTCTCCAGTTATTGTAATAAAATTAATACAACTCAAAACTAAGTTTCTATTGAAATAAACTAGTTCTGTAGTTCTGTTAGAACTAAATTTTTATGACAAGAACAAAACTTGATATTTTCTGAATTTTTCATAATATCTTCATTAAGAAGTAACGATCGAGAAGTCAAACAAGGTAGAATAACCTACAATTAACAATGAATTTAAGATAAGGTTCAAATAAAAATAAAATTTACTTCTGCTAAATTATTGTAAATTTCAAGTTGTCCATTTGCTAACAATGAACCTGAAATTTCTTCCAATAAAAGTATGGGCGCATTTCCTTTATATTGTTGAAAGCAGTTTGTGGATAATAAATAGGGCAACGTTCTTAAGCAAATTATGTGTCCATTTGATGCCTTTTGAATAATATCTTCTTTTAAAATATTAACATCATATTCTGAAGAATTTTTTAAAAAAAATTTAATTTTTTCAGATAATGTTAATATAATGTTCTCAACTTCATTGTTTATCTAAAATATATTTTCAAAATATTTTCAAATTTTTAATAAAAATTAATTTGATTTAGTTATTACCAAAGAAGAATGTTTAATTAACGATTCACCAATAGCAGAAACTGCTACACAATTATTAATTAGTTCACATAGTTTAAATAACATTACAAATGTTGTCAAAACTTGTTAAAGTAGGTTTCTCTAAATCTGAAAAATGCAACAAAATGTTTATTGATTTTTCATATAAATCTGATGTTACATTAATTGTAGTATTCTTTTCATTATTTTTCTTCAATTGTTCCATTGAAATATAGATCAGCTTTGTTAATGTATCAGAAATATTATCTAATTCTTCCATTGATAATTCATAATTGTTTTTCAACTTATTTTCAATAATTATTTTACACTCGTTCAAAAGTTAATCGTCTAACGATATATCTTTGCATGATAAACCATCTTGCCAATAAGTTGTTATTTCCCAAGTGAATCTTTAGAAAGATTATCATTAACAAAAGAATTGATACTAAACTTAAATAATTCCATAAAAATTTTATATCGGAAATTTTTTGTTGCATTATCATTTACACTTAAAACTGGCATAACTTGAGCAACAAGAACAAAACTAACAGATGTATCTATCATATTTTCTTTTCCTAAAGTAAATAATGGTTCAATAACACTATTTATAATACATTCAAAAACTTCTTGATTTATTAAAATTTCACCAGCATCATTCTGAAAGAAACATTTATGCAACAAATTAAACTTTTCAGTTGAGTTTTCATTAACAGCTTCTGGTGAAACACGCAAAATTATTTCTTTAATACTATTTTCTGCTAAAATATTTCTAATGTCAGGAACACAACACAATGATGGCATTATTTCCTATTACCTATAATTTATTTACTTTTTAAACAGTAAATTATAGCACCCAATTAAATTTTTGAATTAAAAGTTTTAAAAAAAACTTCTAATCCCTCCAAAATTCTTATATGAACTGAAAAATGTCATACAAGAAATTTCTTTGTTTACATTTTCTTGTGACCTTTAAAGCGCCATCTTAACTAAAAAAAGTATGAAGTGTTATGCCTGTATATTTAGGATGCCTTGCCTTGCCAGACTATACTTCATTATGAAGTTCAACTTAATTATGAAGTAAAGTTTAATGAAGTGGCGACAGATTAGTTACTTAATTATTACTTTTTTTTTATATTATTTTATAAACAATAAAAATCGAAAATAAAAAAGTTATTTTGAATTTTAGCTTGTTACATTATTTAAGATTACTTCAACGATATTAAAAAATACAATTAAACTTAAGAGAAAACAGGGGGGCAGCACGTAACTTGTTACAAACGCTTTTTTTTGTAACAAAACACCAGCGTCCTAAAATTTTTTTGGCAGCATGTACTTTAAAACGCTACTTTGGGATTAAAACAAAAAAAAAATATTTTTTTGACAGCATGTACTTTGAAACGCTACTTTGGGATTGAAACAAAAAAAAATTTACGAAACATTTCAAATGTTACGTAAACATTCAAATGTTACGTGCTGCCAAGAGTAGCTAAACAATATTAAATGTGGCGAAACAAAACTAAAATTGGCGAAACAATTTTACGTGCTACCGTATTTCAAAAATAGCGTGACAACATGTTGCATGTGACAACATGACAACATGTTGGGTTGTAACAAGTTACGTGCTGCCACACCAGATTTATCATTTATTAAGAATTATTTTGTTGCAAAAAAGAATAAATTTTTTGGGAAATATTCTTTGTGTGGAAAAATCCAATGGAAGGCAAATGTTAATATAAATCAAAAAAAATTTTAAATACTCTATACTATACGTTGATTGGTTGGCTTAATACGTGGTCATTGAAATCAACTTTCTAAACACTTAGGCCTCTCTGATGAATAATTAGGCCCTGATAAGATTATTTTCTATCAGAATCATAACTCAAAATAATGTAAGGAAGTTTTTTTTAGGATTGAACATTATCATTTTAAAAACTAAATGTTGCCCCGGATGGTCTTTAGGCATTTTATTATGTATCTATATTATAATGAAAGTTTATTTTCATTTATATTCAATTATTTTTCATTATTTTTTTCAAAAATAACACTATCACCTTAACCACTTGACCAAAATAAAATAGGAAAAAGATAATTCAAATTATAATTCAAAACAAAATATTAAAATGTCAATTCGAGAATTGTTATTTTCAAGTATTTAGATTTTCAATAAAAATTTAGTTTTAAAATTTCCAACAGTAGGCTTTTTTCTTAATTTAATGGTAAATGAAGTAGATTTTACAGATTTTCTTCATAATGAAGTATTTTAGTTTAATGAAGTACAGTCTGTCAAGGGTATAAATTCATTGAAACAAATAAGTTTGACAATATTTTTAGTTGAGGATTTTGATTTTAAATGGACGTCCGGTGACGTCAAATGCCTGATTCATTTATACGTAGTAAATATTCATAAATTTGATCAGATGCAGAAAAAAGAGTAGGGCAGCATATATCAGCTGAGTGTTTGCAACATACCAAAGAGCTATAAGGACTTGCTTTTCTAATTTAATAGACGGGTGGCCTAAACGGACCGCAGTATTTCTTGAATCTATTAAATAAATTTTTTTAAATAATGCGTTAAAAGATGATGGTGCTAATCGAAAATGTTCTTTAAATGGTGGTCATCAAATTGTGTTATAGTTTCTTCAAAAAAATCCTTAGTTTTTTCAACTATTCTTCTTTCTAAATCTTCATCTTCGTAACTGCTGCTTTCAAAAAATAACTCCCAAACTATAGAATTAGCAACACTTAAGCACGTCTCCATTGGTTTATTATTTTATTCTAAAGAAATTTTTAAATTTAAACAAGAGCAAAATGGTTTTCACGCAAATGTCAAATTTTTATTCCATTAATTCCTTTTCGTTTTTTTATTTATTCCCTTTTCTATCTATTCCGTTTATTCCGGAATGAATAAAAAAACACACTACACAAGTACATTCCTATTTGTCTATTTATTTATTTATTTTTTACAGTGGATCCTACAGATAAATTTGCAGACCAACTTTATAGGTGCTTTTCTCTTTCAAAATGAACCTTTTTATTAAATTATATTAATTATTGGTATATATTTTTGTATTTTATATTATATTTATATTATTTTTATTAGTTATATTATATCTTTATTATTATTAAATTATATTTGAACCCATGTGGTTGTATTGAAAATTACATTTTTCAGTAATTTACCATATTATATATTATATTTAATATATTTGAAAATTTCCTATTTGTTTAATAGAACTTTTTATATTGAATTCATCATTTGACTTATTTGGGTTTGATAAACTGAAGAATTAAAAAAGATGTAAAATAGATCTTCATAAGAATGTAAAAACATAAGAATGGAATTAATAAGAATGTAAGAACAATAATATAAATGTCAAATTTATATCACCATTTCCCATCAGTTTGTTCATTAATTTGCAAATTAGGTATCGGTGAAATATTATATAACTGGGGATGTTATTATGGAAGAGTGGCACCATATATCACTAGATATAACAAGAAATCTGGTTGAATTAAAAATACTGTTAATTACAAGCGAAAGGACAGTTGGACTACAAAATTATTTATACATTTCACGTTAAATTTTCAAGGCTAATTTTGATTTTGACGATTTTTTTTAATTCAAGTTAAGTATCTACATACATTATTATTCTATGCAACTGAAAATTATTATGTCATGCTTGTAAATAAATATTAAAAACGAAAAATGTATGCGTTAACTTTATTTTGGGGTTCACTGAATGTATGTTGTTTATTTTTTCTAAAAATTAACATACATACATTTTTTAAAGTTTGTAGAATTAAGCGGTAAACACAATTGCGACCACCCACCATCGACTACCACCGAAATTCGCTTTGCTCAACTATTCGTCAAATAAATCACAATTGTAGCTAAACGAAAAATAAAAATAAATAAGCAAAACAGAAAAGCAAATGACAGAATTTCAAAGTAAAAAAATCATTTTGAATAATTTATTAATTTATTTGTAGCATCATCAGATCCAAATACATCGCTAATAAATCTATAATTATATATGTATCTAATAAAAAAAATAAATAAGTATAAATTGCAGGACATATAAAACTTTAAAAAAAACAGAACAAAAATATTTTAAAGATTTCAGAATAATTGTTTTGTTTTTATTTTTTGATGTTTAAGTAAATACAATTGTATTTAAAAATTACAGTTGTAAAATTATACAAATTACCGTTGAAAATAAATACAATTGAGCGACATCTACCAGTGAACATCATATCATTATAACATTTACAAATTAATTAATTAATAAATAAAATACTATTAAAAAAAAATATTTTCTTATGTAATAAATTTTATCTACTAAAATAATATCTATATTATTGTGTACTAAATCAATATTTTAAATTTATAATTAATCCCCATATTCTAATAACTTTATAATATAAATATCTGTTATAATTGTATGTATATAGTGAATTCTATATACATATTAATTGTAAAATATTGAATATTGTACATATTACCATTCTTGTGATTGAGTACAATTGTATATATATACTTAAGTATATGCATATTGATTATATTTAACTACTTTGGGATGGTAACTATATATGTATTAATAATACTAATAATACCTTTTTATATCGTTTATTGATATTAATTATTAAATCATATTATTATTTATATATTATATTATTATTAATTATATATTAAATATATATATATATATTATACAATTAAAAAAAATTAAGCAATAACTAAATGGGGGTGGATCGAACTCCACCACCAGGAGATGGTGCAACAAATAAGGAAAACCAGGAACACGAAAATGAAAGAAAAAAGGAAATGGCAACTAATCATATTGCAGAAGCACCTAAAACAAAAGAATTTAACGGTACAAATATTTTACAAAAGGAAAATGAGGAATTAAAGGAAAAGTTAAACAAAATAGAAAAGCTCGCTGAACAGCTTAGCAAAGATGTTCTGCCTTTACGAAATGAGAAAGAAGAGATGAGAATACTACCGCAGGGGAGAAATGAGGTTTTGCTCCAACAGAAATTCATTCTGAAAGCAGCACAAAGCGAAAAAGAAGTAGTCCGTTGAAGGCACCTGCCCCAAACACAGATAAAAACAATGATAACAATAACAAAGCAAACAAAGATAAATACCAATGATATAACACCAAAAAAATCCCAAGTAAACAATGATGGCATCATCATAGTGAAAAAAACAAGCAAACAAAAAACGATAACAATAAAAATACTCTAAGCAGTCAAAAGAAAAAAGAAAACAACACACAGATTCAAAAGCAAACGATAATAAACGACTATTGGTTTAGTCAACTTAAAGGTAGTGCCAGTGACTTACAAAAAGAGTTTGCAGAGCTGGAGGATGAAAAGACTGAAGTAAAACATCCTAAAGAAATTAAACAGCCACCAATTTATATAGCAGGGGTTCAAAATATTGCCCCATTGAATGAACTCCTAAATCAAGTGTGCCAAGTTGAACATTTTACAAAAATATTAAGCACTGAAGAAGTGAAAGTGCAAACAAGGAATCCGGATGATTACAGAAACCTAGTAAAATGCTTGAAAGAAAAAGGCACTCAATTCCACACTTATCAACCAAAACAGGAAAAATCATTTCGAGTAGTACTAAGAGGATTACATCCGTCGACACCTACTTCAGATATTGAAACGGCAATAAATGATCTGGATCATGAAGTAACTAATATTCACAATATAAAGCAAAAAAGAGGAGAAGAAATTGTCTCATTACCTCTCTTCTACATTGATATAAAACAAAAGTACAACAACCACAAAATATATAGTACAAACAGACTACTAAACACATGTATCACGTTCGAGCCACCACACAAACAGAAAACAATCCCACAATGTACAAATTGCCAACGTTATGAACATACGGCACAATATTGGAACAGATCACCTAGATGTGTCAAATGTGCCGGAGACCATAAAACAAAAAACTGCGCAATAAATCATATCGGTGAAGCTAGAAAATGTGTCCTGTGTATGGGCAACCACGCAGAAAATTACAAAGGGTCCCAGTACTATCAACAGTTAAAACAAAAAAAATACCCAAAACCAAGGCAGCTTAACCAAGACCAAACAATTAAAGTCCACAAAAGTCGCCTGCACAAGAATCTTCAAGTGACATGGAAGAGGTAAAAAGTATGGTGAAAAATATCTTGGAACAGTTTGCTCCAATGTTAAATCTATTAACCACACTAGTCGCAAACATAAATAAAAATAGTTAAGCTCTTAAAAATTGCCGTATGGAATGCCAACGGATTAAACCAACAATCAATGGAACTAAGAAAATTTATTATAGACAACAAAATATATATAATGTTAATATCACATTTTACAAATAAAAGCTTCTTCAATATTAATAATTACAAAATATATGACACAAAACACCCGGATGGCACAGCACATGGAGGTTCAGCCATAATCATAAAAAAAACAGTGAAGCATTTTGAAATTCAAAAGTACGCCAAAGAATACTTGCAAGCTACAAGCGTGGTAATAGAAGATTGGAGTGGTCCACTTACCATCTCAGCCTTATATTGTCCTCCTCAGCATATCATCACTAAACAACAATACATTACCTATTATAAAACACTTGGAACAAGATTTCTGGCTGGTAGAGATTATAACGCCAAACACACACATTGGGGATCAAGAATAATCACGCAAAAGGGTCGACAACTACTAATGGCAATGGAGGAATACAATCTGCAGCACTTATCAGCGGAACAATCAACCTATTGGCCTACAGATAGAAACAAAACCCCAGATTTAATAGACTTTTGTGTCACGAAAGGCATTTCCAACAACCTTTTATGCGCTGAGTCTTGTACGGATTTATCATCAGATCATACACCTATAATTATTTCTGCATCAACTGGACTATTAGAGGTAACACATGAGCAAAAACTTCACTCAAAAAGCACAAATTGGAATACCAATAAAAATAATCTCAATGCTAGTATAACACTAGATATGCCGTTGAAGAATATTGTAAATATAGAGGAAGCTATCGAAAAATTTAATAAAGTAATATCAGAAGCAGCGATGGCAGCAACACCAAAACAAAAAGCTCTAACAAAACATGAAACTTGTCCGGAAATTATAAAAAAAAAATAGAGAAAAGAGAAAGCTAAGAAAATCGTGGCAGAAATAAAGATCGCCAGAAAACAAAACAAAACTCAATCGGGCGGTAAAGGAATTAAGGCGTTTAATGAAATCCGTAAGAGAGGAAGCTGTACAAAAATCCCTAAAAGAGCTAACTGCAACAGCAGATACAGATTACGCATTATGGAAGATAATGAAGAATTCATATCGACCCCAGCAACGTGACCCTCCATTGAAAAAAAGTGATGGTAGTTGGGCTAGAAGCCAAAGAGAGAAAGCAGAATTATTTGCTTCGCATCTAGAAACTACATTCACTCCATACCCGCAAGAAATCGCAGAACCCCTGAATAAGGAAATAATAGATTATCTTGATACACCACTTCAGCTTAATCTACCAATAAAAAAATATAGCGTAAAAGAAGTAAAAGCAATCATTAAAAATGAAATAAACCCAAAAAAAGCACCAGGATATGATAAAATAACTGGTAAAATGATAAAAGAACTTCCAGAAATAGGTATAAGATATATGACATACCTATTCAATGCTATCCTAAAATTAAGCTGTTTTCCGGCTCAATGGAAGAAAGCCCAAATTATCATGTTATCAAAACCGGGTAAGGATCCAAGTGCAGTGGCTTCATACAGGCCGATCAGTTTACTACCTATACTGTCAAAGGTATTTGAAAAATTGTTGATGACGCGACTAAAGCCAATATTGATAACAGAAAACCTAATACCAAACCACCAATTTGGGTTTAGGCAAAATCACTCAACGATTCAACAAGTCCACAGAGTAGTAAATGTAATAAACGACACTTTGGAAAGAAAAAAATACTGCTCAGCAGCGTTCCTAGATATTGCACAGGCGTTCGACAAGATGTGGCATGAAGGACTTCTATACAAATTGAAGCAAAGACTACCTCATGAATTATACCTACTCATAAGATCATACCTAGACAGTCGTAAATTTGTAATAAAACAACAACAAGAACACACATCAGAAAAAATAATAAAATCAAGAGTCCCTCAGGGTAGTGTGCTAGCACATACCTTATACTTAATATATACTGGAGATTTGCCAACAACCGAAAACTCAGTAAATGCAACGTTTGCTGATGGCACAGTAATATTAGCAACAAGCACATGCTCAACTGCTGCCTCAAACCAATTGCAAGAACACTTATTAAAAATTGAAGATTGGCTAAAAATATGGAGAATCAAGGCGAATGTAAACAAATCAGTGCATGTTACTTTCACCACCAGAAGAAAAGATTGCCCGGCTGTAACACTAAATAATGTGGCATTAGCACATGCAAACTCTGCAAAGTATCTTGGTATGCATCTGGATAGGCGTTTAAATTGGAGAGAGCATATTGTCAACAAAAATAAACAACTTTAATTAAGTTTAACAGCCTCTACTGGTTAATAGGACGTTATTCGCAGTTATCAATGGAGTGCAAGATCCTACTATACAAGGCCGTCTTGAAACCCATCATTCCAACGTTGAAATACTGGAAAGGTTTCAATGCAAAGTACTCCGATCAATAGTAAATGCACCATGGTTCGTGAGAAATGAGGAAATTAGAAAGGACTTAAAAGTCGAATCGGTTAAAGAAGCCATAACAACAAGAAGCTCAAAATACTTTGCGAGATTGGAAATACATCCCAACGATCTCGCATCACAACTACAGTGTACAGACCAACATGTGCGAAGGCTGAAAAGGTTTCATCCGATAGATCTAAGCAGCAGATTTATAAATAGTCAAACCAGAAATCCCCACTAGCTTGACCAGAAATATAAGACGGAGATAAGCCAATGGGCTCACTCACCACCTGTTACATAAAAGAAGCTAAAACAAATTACTTAATATCGTCTAATAGTGACATACTATTATTAGATAAAAATAAGATAAATTGTAAAGTTAAATAAATAAATTAAAAAAAAAAAAAAAATGTTTAAAAAGGTTGTCCAAATGTCAAATCTGACTACCAGCGAAAAAAACAGAAAATATCCTTATTTCGACGACAACGAAAATATGGTTGAGCGATTGTAGTTGGAATTGTGAGCAGATACATAAGAGCGTATGTATTTTAATTTTTTCGTCGCGAATTTTTCGTCAGTAGTAGCAATTGTGTTTACCGCTTTACCCGAATTAAATACTTTATTTTATTAGCCAAGAAAAAGTTCTTAGCCATAAAAAAATAAAATAAATTATTCCTATATTTTTTGTATTTTAATATCAATTTTACATTACTTAAATGATTGTATAATTTAATTTGAAACCGATAAAACAAATTAAAAGCCAGTAAAACATTTTTCATTTTCATTTATTCTATTGATTTAGATGAAACCAAGAACATCAAAGTAACTTTAGATCGAGTTCTGGTTGGCTGGTAACACTAAAGTGAGAATGAAGAGAAATTTAAGTGAATTGAAATGAAATTTTGATTTCAATCGAGTTCCACAGCAGCATTGGGAAGATTATAAACATTTTTTCTTTTTTTTTCGAAAGATAGAAGGTAGTCCCCGAAGGATATCAAGAGCTCCAGACGCGTGTGCTTCATGATAGCGTTGGAATCGAACCCAATAAAACTCACCTATTTTTTTCCGTTAACTAATCACTAATGATTTTTTTTTCGTAAATTTTTCGATCGCGTTTAGGAAATTGTTATAGTAATAGTTTCCGTGGAGGATCGCTGTCATTATAATAATTACCGTGTAGCAACTTTATCCCTATAGTATCACTATGGTATCAGTACAGTTTTTATAATATTTAATTTTAATAAAAAAGAAATATATCTTAATTTATGATTAAAAAGTAAATAATAAAAAAAAAGTTTTAAATATGCATCTTTTTTTATTTAAATAAACAATAAAATAAACTTTTCATTTCGTTTAAATTATATTTAATTATATTTATATTAAATTTGTTTTTTAATTATAAAAAGTTTTGAAAAAGTTATCTTACATACATACATTGTATGTGTATATACTTTATGATAAAACTGACAATTTATTTTTAAAAAAACTAGGAATAAAATTATATATTTACTAAAATCTACATAAAAAACCATTTGACGGCCAATAATCAAACTAAAATTTAAAGTACAAGAAAAATAGTAAAATATTAGGTTTATTCAGTAACCTGTTCCAGATAGTTCTATATGAATATGAATAGTCAAGCATTGAATAATTTCTTAAATGTACATACTCATTTGAAAATACATCATTTATGTTTAATTTATACAAAACTAAGCAAAATTATATATTTTTTTAAATTTTTTTAATTTGAAATTTCTAATTTCTAATAATTAATTTTTTATTCAACCCATGTAAGACATTTTAACATACAAAAAATTTTTTTTTAAAAATAAATTATTATTAACCGTATACGTAGGTGTTTTCTAAGTGTAATCAATTCAAAAATAAAATATGGTATTTACCTACCAAGGATAATTTAAAATTATTTCGAAGTAATTTGAAGTACTTCGAAAATGGAATGATTGAATTTTTTTAAAACAATTATTTTTTTTACAAGAACCAAAAATCCATCTGTCGGCAACTAGAAAACTAAAATTTAAAGTACCTCAATAAAAAAATAAAATAAGGAAAAAAACATTTTTTTTTAGATATATTTGCCTTCAATTTAAGCGTACTAAAACTACAAAAATAAACTTTAGAATCGCACCTTGATATAAGGTTTTCAAAGCAAGTTATGATTGTAATTACGGAAAAAGTAAATCAGCCGAAATTCTAGGAAGTCTTGAGATAAGATTAAGAGATTTGGTAAAAATTGAGAGCAAATATTTCTAAAAAAAAAATTTTTTTTTCTTATTTTATTTTCGACTTTTTAGTGAAAATATTTTTTAATGAAAAATAATATATTTTCAAAGAACAACACATATAATCAAATGGCACTAAAATTCACTCTTACGCAATTTGGTTATTATTGCTCATACTTCAAATGTGTAATTATATTTTATATTACTGTAACAAATTTTATAAAAATATATATATTTTTAAAATTTTTTTGGAGATTTTTGATTACATACCTTTTAATTTATTAAATTACGTATTAAAAAATTTTCACCAATAAAAAATTACGCACTTTATAAAAAGAAACCCACTGTTAAATACAAAAAATATTTGACGTAAAATCGTAGAAATCGTAGAAAATTTTAATCTGAGAAAAAGTCTGAAATGTAAACACTCATCCGACTTTATCTACGATAAAATTAGATTTTGTCCGACGTGTAAACGCTGCCTAAGCATAAATTGGAATAGAAAAGTATAATATATACACGCATAAATCGAAATTGAACTTTTTTTACATTCGAGAAGAGTAATTTCTAACTGAGTGATAGATAACTGATAGGTTCAAATTTTGTTTTCTTCCATAAATAATGTTTGCATTTTATTTTCAATAAACTAAGCCACATTATTATGTATGTAACCTAACAAATGCAAGCCCTATATGACACATGTACGTACACATATATTTAGTGAGAGAAAGAGAAATAATAAAAGAAAGAGATTAATAAAAGAAACCAAATTAAAAACACAAAAAAAATATAATGAAAATGATGATTGAAAATAATTGAAATTGAAATATAATTGAATAATAATTAAAAATGATTGAAATATAATGATAACGATTTGTATTGCACACATTTTTTTATATTCCTTTTTTTGTTTTCTTCTTTGTTAATAAAGTGAATTTAAAGAGAAACCAAATTTCAACTTTATCAAATATCCATATTCCATTATTAGTACACAAACATATGTAAATTTCACCTTTGTTGAATGCAAATAATATCGATATTAACAAGAATATGCACTCTCATGTGAATTTCCTCTTCATGGACAATTTTATTTTACACTATAAATGAAACACAAATCCCATTAAAGAAAATTTTATCATTTCCTCTCAATGCGCGAAGAACTGACGTTTGTTATGTAGTCAAAAAAGGTTGACGTTTACAAAATATGTTTACATGCGTTGATATTACTTTTATTAAAAAAATTTAAAATTTTGTTAAGAGTAAAAATGGATAATAACATTGTAATATTCGAAAAAAATAAAATATAGCGCTTTGCTTTTATCTTAAAATATAAATAATTTAGAAACAAAATAATCTTATACTAAAAAACAAAAAAACAAAAAAATTACACTTCATATCTTTTTTTCTTAAAAAACATTTGAAATTCTATATGTTCATTCATAAATCGAGATAGCAATAAATATTTATCAAATAATTATATATCTATCCTTTTCTTTTACTTCGTCCTTCAGCCAAAAGTTAAAAATATTTTAACTAAGAAATTGGATGAAGAAAATGTTCGGAGAGGATTTTTTGTGTATGCGTTGGTAAAATAAAATTTTTTGATTGGTTAAAAAATTTGTCCGGATTTTCGTCCATTAAGAGGAAATCCACCTCCAGTTTACGTAAACCTAAGACAATTTTTAGGAATACCAAAACAAGCAAAATATCATTAGTTAAAAGAGTTAAAATTTGCATTTACTTATCGTATACCAAATTTATTATGAGAGAGAAAAGGTACAAAACAGATGTCTTTTCCTTTATTCTGTAAAATAATTTTGCGTTCTCAGTATTCTCCTTTGGATTTGTTTACGTTCCCTCCCATTATTTATATGAGGCAAGGTGGCAAAAAATGTTTGTTCTAATTTAGTTTGTTCCCTTATACGATGATTAATTCTGATCTTTTATTATTTTAATATTCTCGATTTAAACATTATTATTTTCGTGTATACCTATTAAAAATATTAAATTATAATTACATTACAATAATATAAAATATTATTAATATTTTTGTCACTAATAATTTGGAGTTACAAACATTATTATTTTTTATTAATTAAATATTAAATTATAGTAAACCTAAATATTTATTATATTGGTATACGATTATAAAATAATACTGAGGACAACATCTATTTACAAATCACAGAATTTAAAGAATATGATAACGCTGTTTTAGTTAGGTCTCCTAAAAATCTTATGCATAGTTGATATAATTTAGAAAATAATATTGTTAAATATTCCAAAGAAATTTTTGTCGAAATTTTTTTTAAAATTATTAACTTTTTTTTATTTAATTTCAGCCAACTTTTTTTGTTACTCTCCTTTGTTTACTATATTTTTTCTCCTTCTTAAACGTAAAATTCTTATTATCGTCTATTTCTTACAATTTTTAGAAAATTTGCATATGAATTTGTATGCAAACAAATGAATCCATACAAGAGTTGATATTCTTTTTATGGATATACTTAGGTTGAATGGTTATTGAAATGGGTATTTTGTTGAATTGAAGCAAATTGAAACAAACATATAAAGTCCAAGGCAAATAATTAAGGCAAATATAAAAAAAATATATTCATTCGCTAAATTGTTAATTCTTTAGTAAAATATTAGGTTTATTCAATAAACTGTCCAAAAATGATTGTTGTGTTCAATAGCTTCCGTTAATTTAACGTTTTTGCCCCAAAAGTTGCTCGATCGTTGTTGAGTAGATTGTTTAAAATAGTTCTAAATTGATCTGTTTTGTTCCGAATCTTTTCGTGCAAAAATTTTGTAGGTACATATATCTTTTTTAATTTGAGCACCTGAATAGTCAAGTCAAGAAAATTTTGAATATTTGACATGTTTAAAGTATCTGAAAACAATGTATAGAATAATAATATTAATAGCAAACCAGAAAAAAATAAAAATTGCTCAAAGTTTTAAGTTAATCTTTATAAAACTAACTCTTTTATTTATAAAATAAAAAAAAAAAAATAAAGAATAAAAATTATTTCATAAGAATTTATTAGACATCAATTTCCAGTAAGTCTTGCATATGCAATATCAATCAATAAATCACAAGGTCAAACATTTCAAAGAGCCGGAATTTATCTCCCTCACCCTCACTCATGGTCAGCTCTATACAATCCACTGCTCTAAAAATTAAAATTCTAGCAGGATCAAGACAGGGGAAAACTACTGGCAACGACACTGTAACTGACAATGTTGCATACCAGGAGGTTGACAATATGACATTGTTGCATACCAGGTCTAGAATACTTCATTTTATCCAATTGTTTCCTATATGATGAATTTTAAAACTCACTCATAATAATTGGGAAACGATACTAGCCCATAGGTATGATTAATGGTTTCATAAAATTATATGGAAACTATTTTTTAATAAACGTTTTCCCAATCAACGCGAACAATCAATTAATCGGTTAATAATATCAGTTATGGTAAAGGGTCTCGGTGATTTTTTTTTTTTTTTACACTGGTTATAGTTCCACATAACTAAGTACCTACGTGCACGGTTTGCTAAGTATTTTTCGAGGCTTTTAACTTCCCTCGAGAAATGAAAAAATAATAAAAACAAATCTTACAAAAAAAGTTTAATGCCATCTGATATTTTTTAAATTAATATTAACTTAAAATTTTGAACATTTTTTATTTTTTTGTGGTTTGCTATTAATATTACTATTCTATATATTGTTGTCAGATACTTTCAACGTGTCAAATGTATAATTGTATTAAAAATCATTTTATTGTACTGTTTCACAGAAAAATTCTTTTCTTTTGCTCGGCCGGGTATGTACCCCCGGGCCCCTGGTGTTTCTTTTAGAGAAAACTATAATTTAGTGAAGGATAATACCCTTATCATGATTCTCGAATCGAATATGAGTCGAAGCGAATATGCTAGTCGAACGTTCGCGTAAATGTGATCATGATTCGCGAATAAATTTATTCGCTGTGGAAAAGTCGTTGCTAACCTAACACTTGAAAATTAAATATTTTGACAAGTATATTTAGATTAATAAAAAACTTTCAGTTGCATAAAGATGATTATATTTTAAATTCAGTGAAACATAAATCGAAGCCTTAAATTATAACAAATGAAATATATTACCAATAGTAACATTAGTCTGTGCAATACGATGAATGAAATTATCACTGGCAATAATTCAGAGTTTCGATTGTTTCGGATATATTTACTGCTATTTTTCATTTTAGGTTTCTTCAAGTGTATTTGAATTTGTAACAACACTTAGAACGGCTCTCTAGATTAATTTGGATTCTCTGGATTTTGTTCTTTGCTCAACAGAGCATCGACAGCTTGTTCCTACGCCTGTTATTTTTATATATATATTTTTTTTGCAATACCTGTAATCATATTATTATCAACACGCAGTACATAGACGAATAAACAAATAAACAATGATTTATTCCACTCTTTGAATTCACGTTTTGAAGATCCTAATACATTTAATTCGGTTGCAAATCGATTCCACAACACTTTTAATACACTTTTATTCCAATTTGCTGTTCTCACAAGGCTAATCATTATTCTCTCAATTGCACCAGCTTATCAAACTTTTTTTTTATAGCTGCAAATAATATCATATTATTATATTATTCATAAATTTTGTAAATAATATTCTCACATTTTTTTTAAAATTTATACTCCCCTCCATTTTTACTTGAAAAACAATAAAATATTTTTTTTTATTTTTGTTTTACGGTTGTCACTTAAATTTTTCATTCGACAAATTGTCGAACGTATTAAGTTCGCTTCGCTAATCATGATCGCATGACGGCGAATTCGCCTACTTGTACGTTCGATTCGAGAATCATGATAAGGGTATAAATTTCATAATTTTTATTGTTGTAATATATCGGTTGTTTAAAACAATAACGGCATAACTCAAAAAACATAGTTTTTTACTAGACGCATTTTAAGGTTTTAAACTGTTATATCCTGGCTAATACATAATATTTCTCCTTCAAATTAAAACCTTGTATTCTAAGAACATTAAACTAGAAAGTAAAGGTGTAACGAACTCGACAGAATATTCAAAATACTTAGAGTCCTTAAAAGGACCTGGGTTTCAATATATGTCGTTGTTGCAGCAGAATCTGTTTTGAACGACGACTTAAATAGAATTGTGACGTTACTACACCTGACCAAAAAAAAATTAGCGAATTATTTTTATTTATGTAAGTCTTGTTTTAAAAATTTAATGATTTATGTTTCTTAATTTGGTTTATTACTTATATTTTTTTAACATTTAGAATATTTAGATAATTAAAGAGGTATAAAAAATATACTATTTACATTTTAATTTTATTTTAGATAATAAATCAATATAAATCTTTTCACAAATAAGTAATCAAAATAAGTAACATTAGTTTAACATAAAATAAAATACTCTAATTGAGCAAAACAAAAATTAATTTTGGTCTTAAAGTTAAAAATAAATCGCAAAAGCTTAATAAAATTAAACTTAAAAAAAAACAGGTTATCTATAAATTTTTAAAGAATGGAGCCTTTGGAATATGGTTTTTTTCAAGAAGTTCGAGAAGATCTTTTTTGTTTTTCTTAGAAATTCGATGTTTTGTCCGAAAAGCTTTCCTTAGAAGAACAGTTTGCATACTCGAATTGTCTCACCGTTTAGTTGGAAAAAGAATGCATTATTTAAATTTCTTTCTGGCTGTTTTCGATCAACAAGAACATAACGATATTTTGGTTTAATGGGATTCATACTATTGTTTATAAATTGTCGCTGTTTTTCAACATTTCATAATTCCCAAAAATTTTTTAAAATTTCCAGCCTCTGTTCCTCAGTAAATTTAATAAAACATTTCATTTTACATTTTTCAGTGCATGCGATTTTCATTTTTCTTTCCCTGTGTATTTTTACAGTTGCACTATTCATGTAGTATTCCTTTTCTTTCATGAAGATTTCTTAGCCTTTTTGATACATTTCTTTTCCATAAATTTAATTTTTTTTGACGTTTTCTTCCTTTATAAGAAGATCTAGCATTGAGTTCAAGCTAAAAGCACTTTGTTACTAATTACTAATAAGTGTATATGACTTTCTTAAATCTTATCATCACAAAAAGTATCATCAGGTAAATAAGTTTTATCAAAGAGCAGTAAAGTTTTCGCAATGTAAAAATAGCAAACCATGATTTAAAAAAAAAATATTATAAATATGAAAAGTACTGAAAAAAGTATTATATATAAAAGTATACACAACATTGCCTATATATAAATTCTAGTTTTTACTACAATATCGTCACATTAACTTCTAATTGGTAATTCAAAGAAGAAGAACGTGTTTTGCTTACCTTTTTACTTGGTGTTTAATTTCAAAGCTTTTAATTGGTGCTATTAGTGAATTGAATTGGTATCAGTGACAATTTATTGACAATTTATAAACTTTTTGTAACAATTTATAAACTATCTATAAACTTTAAACTTTATAAACTTTATTTATTTTTCTAAATTAAAAGAATTTTTGTGCTACCAGTGAATGTGAATTTGCCTACCCTATAAAATTGTTCAATTTTATTTTATTAAGTGCCGTAGTTTATGACTAGGTACTGTTGTTTTCATTAACTCAATATTTTTTAATATTCACTATAAAAGGGTATAAAAACAATCAAAATATTTAATTGAAATAAAAGATCAGTAAAAATAATGAACATTAACCAATTTTTATTTTGTTTATGTTTCAAAATAAATATCTTTAAATTTGTTTTTTTTTGTTTATATTTCAAAATAAGTATCTTTAAATTTGTTTATGAAATTTATTAGCACAAAAAAATACAGTTTCTTTCTTTTTATTTACTTTTCAATATTTAATTTTCGAGTGTTAAGTTAGCAACGACTTTTCCACAGAGAATGAATTTATTCGCGAATTATGATCACATTTACGCGAACGTTCGACTAGCATATTCGCTTCGACTCATATTCGATTCGAGAATCATGATAAGGATATTAATTTCTTAATACTATAATAATACTTATCCATATATATAAATTGGTTGCACTGGTAAGATTTGATTATTTAATTATACACTTATTTGCCTTGGCGACATCTGTTGACCAGATTATTAATAACTTAGTTTTTGAAAGTATGTATTGAAGTAAACAACATGGTCGAGAATAAAACATGCAATAAATGCAAAAATTGCATTCGAGGGGAAACAGGTATAAGGTTTATTGGAGTGTGTGATAAAATATTTCATTCTGCTGCAAAATGTTCTGGTTTAGATCAGAACACATGCAATGTATTGGATTCTAATGAATGGATTGTTTTTATGTGCCATGATTGTGTTACTTATATTCAAAATGTTGACTGGATATTAAAAGAAATGCAGGGTAGTGTAACAAAAAATAATGAGTATCTCAGGGAGTATAAAGATGAATTTGAAGTGTCTAAGAAAATAATGAACTTGAGCTTAAATCACTTTTAGAGGCAATCGAGACAAGATACACGGAACGTGTTGATGCAATGAAGCGTGCCCAAGAGATTGAAATTAGGAAGATTTGCAATTTAACGGAAAAGTTTGATTTACAATGTAACAAATTATCTATGGAGTTAAAAAATACTTGTATAAAAAATGAGGAAGTTCATAATGATTTGGTTAAAAGAAGCAATGTTACTACTATTAATGCAGCTCAGTTATCGTTTTCTGATGTTCTAAAAAGTAAAGGTAAATTCACTCAACGTGACACTGTACTAGTTCCAGAGTTAAGGAAAAGTGTACCACTCATTTTGAAACCGAAGGTTAAACAAAAAGTGACACTACAAAAAATGATCTAAATTATAAAGTTAACCCTGCTGGTCTAAAAATTTCAAACATTGAAAGCAGGAACAATTGAGTTTTACTTATTGAAAGTGACAATATTAAGGAAAGAGATAAAATTATGGCAGTCATTAATAAAAATATAGGTGATAAATATGAAATTAAGGTGCCTAGTGCTCTTAAACCGAGATTTCGACTTGTGAATATGAAATTCAAGCACGAGGAAAATTAAATTATCGATAAGCTGAAAAAACAAAATCCACTGTTAGGGGATTGTTCCCTTAAATTAATAAAATATTATGAGGTGGAAAAAACTGAAAGCAGTTTTTTAATGCTTTACTAGAAGTTGATAGTGAATGTTTCCCCAAAATTTTAGCAGCTGAAAAATTGAATATTGGATGGGAAAGATGCAGGGTGTATGACGGTGTTGAAGTTACTCGTTGCTACAAATGCAAGGTTTCAACCATAAATCATCTGATTGTAAAGAGCTGGAAGCTTGCTCCAAGTGTCTAGGTGATCATCACAAGAAGGAGTGTGTTAAAGAACAAGTAATTAAATGTATTAACTGAGTGCGAGCTAATGCCAAATTAAAACTAGGGCTTGATGAAAATCATACCACTTTTGATAATCTTTGCCCTGTTTTCAATAATAGGTTGGATTCTAAAAGAAGGAGAATTGACTATAATAATAATCATGATGGATGGTAATGTTATGTTTGTTGATAATAGTGTACCTTGTTGTAAATTTAGTAATGATTTTTGTGAAAGTGTTTTCCAAAACCCGGTTTTGACTAATTGTTTTTCTTTAATTAATCAAAACATTCGTAGTATGCGTGCTAATTTTGATGAGTTTATTATTTATCTGAATTCATTGTCGAATAAGCCAGATTTTATTTTTTTAACTGAGACATGGATCTATGATTATGAAGCTTCACTTTATTGTATTTCTGGGTACGATCAATATTTTTGCTGCAACAAATCATATGCTGTTGGTGGTATTTTTATTTTTGCAAAAAATAATATTAAGTGTAGTACAGATAATCTCTCATTTAGGAGTGCAGATGTTCTTAAAATCAATTGTGTAGTTGAAAATTGTAAATTTAGTTTTGTTTGTATTTATAGATTTAATAGTATTAAATTTGATATTTTCTTGGATGAGTTACAAATTTTTTTAATCTCTGAGCGAGCTATTTAAACTTAATGTCTAGCTTTGGTCTTGAGTCGTTCATTCAACTGTCCTACACAGGTTTCCAATATATCTTCCACTTGTATTGACCACATTTTTGTTAGACTTATGTTATCCAGTGACATAGATTTGCATAGCTCTTGTATAGATCAAGGCATTTCAGATCATTCAATGTGCTACCTATTTCTTCTCTTCGGAATTTAAATTCTTCACCTAGGTATACAAGAAATCTGAACTCTGATATATTTTCTTACTCAAAAATAAATTTTGTGGAACTTAATTCTCAGTTCAGATTTGAGAGCTGGGATGATATTTTTGTTGAATTAAACACCTCCATAGGCTTCGATTTATTTATAAGTAAGTTGAAATATTATCTGAACTCTTCCACTGTTACGATGCGAAAAATAAAAGAAAACTTGCTGCCTTTAAAGCCATGGATGAATTCGAGTCTACTTAAACTCATTGACAAAAAAAAAAAGAAATTACTTAAATCATGCAACAAGTTTCCCAATAATTCTAGGCTAAAAAGAAAATATTTAAAATTTTCAAAACTTCTCAGGAAAAAAATTTAGGAAATTAAAGAAGAATTTTACATAAAACAATTGTCAAATGCCAAAGGTAACGCAAAAAATGAATGGAAAGTTGTAAACAATTTACTTAATCGAAGTAAAAATTCTAGTAATTCTATTATTTCTCTATCTATTGGTGATTCTCTTCTATATGATAAAAAAGTTATTGCAAACCAGTTTAATGAAAAATTCACAGATATGGTAGTCTTACTGCAGAATTTAATTCTGAGATTTGTGACAGTAACCAGCTGTATATAGTTGAAGATGTTTGGCAGCAGCAAAGTTGTTACATTGAAGAAATAAATTCACTTGAGCTTCATAAGCTGATAATGAAATTAAATAATTCTAATTTCGATACGCTAGGTATTTCTAATTTTGTTTTAAAAAAATTAGTCTTAATATAGTGGATGTTCTAGCTCATATTTTTAATTGCTGTGTTGAAATTGGAATTTTTCCTAATGCTCTAAAAATTGCTGAGGTAATATCTTTATTCAAGAAAGGAGATAAAAATTGCTCAGATAACTATCGTCCCATTTCCATGTTAAGTTCTTTCTCCAAAATATTTGAAAAAGTTATAAAAAAAAGAATGATGCAATTTTTAGATCTTACTAACTTTTTAAGTTGTAAGCAATTTGGTTTTCGTAGTGGCAGATCTACTGAAGATGCACTTCTGACTTTTTGTTCGCGTATTTATGAACCTCTTAATAATAAACTAAAAAGTGCTGCGTTATTTATTGATATTAAAAAAGCATTTGATACTGTGGATCATAAAATCCTATTAGGCAAATTGTATAAAGCTGGTTTTCGAGGAAATTTTTTTGATTTACTTTCTTCGTATTTAACGGGTCGAACTCAGAAAGTTCAAATTGATGACACCATCAGTGATCTTAAAAGTATTTCTTTGGGTTCTCCTCAAGGATCTGTTCTGGGTCCTACATTATTTTTAATCTTATTTAATTCTGTTCTTCTTCAAAAATTTAAGGGTTGTTCAACTGCCTTTGCTGATGATGTTGGTCTATCCTACAATAATAAGTCATTTTTTGAAAATGTGTGTAATATTAATTATGACTTGGACTTATTACGTCGCTGGTTTTGCTATTAAAATTATGTTTTTCAGTTTAGGTAGCTCTATTTCTATGTGTGATAATATTTTTTATCACTGTGCTAAATGTAGAAAATTTCCTCTTCCTCATAATAATTCTCTTCTTACGCAGAAATTATGTAATTTTAATGAAATGTATAACTGTTCCGCAGGTTGTTTTAAAGTTGATTGTGTTGATTCCTTCAAATATTTAGGTGTTACAATAGATTCAAGTTAGATTGGTCAATTCATACACGAATTTTAAGTAAGTATTTTCATTTAGTTGTTAGACAGTTTTATCACCTTAAGCAGTTCTGTTCTTCTGACCTGCTTACGTCTGTATACTATTTAATTCTAAATTACAATATGGCATTGTTAATTGGGGTGGTACTTTTAATAATTATCTTAAGCCTTTGTTAATATAACAAAAGTGTGTTATCAGACTAATTTTAAAAAAGCATCGTAGGGAAAGCAGCTTCCCTTTATTTCAATGTTTGAATATTTTACCTCCGAAGCATCCTTTTTACTTTAACTAACAATTGTTATGGTTCTAAATTATTCAGTTTGGTTAAACTCTGGCTTTTTAATTTCAATCATGATCAAGTAAATGACTTAGTACGCATAGTTACGTAAATTTTTTGTATTTAATTAAACTTAATTGTTTTTTTTATAAGATATTGGTTTTTATTTTTAGTTATTTTTAATAGGGCTATAAGCTCTTATTTTCGGTTTTTATTCGTTATTATTGTTCTATTTTTATTTTGGTCAAATATTTTTTTTGTAACTACACTCGCTACTGCATGCTTTTTGCATAGAGCGTTTTTAACTTTTATTTTAATTATTTGCTTAATTTAGTATATAATATTTTGCTTTTGTAGAACACTTTTCTTTTCGTTATTTTATAATTCTTAATATATAATTATAAGTTTAATTGATATTTTACTCTCTAATTTTATTTTTGAATACAATTTTATAATTTTCTTTTTTTCTTCTGTTCTTACAATTATATTAAAATAATTACTTACTTAAATTTGTTAATTTTGTTAATTGTTTAATTTATAAAATATGTTAATTTGTATTTTTTTTATTTATTCTCTTAAATTTTTTTAAATATCACCTTAATTATTTTATGAATATTTTTTTGTTTACATATATTAAAAACCGCTTGTCTATAGAACAGTTATTATATATTAATTAAACAATGAAATAAAAATAAAAAAAAAATATGCCAACTCTTAATATTAAAATTTATCAAACTGTTAATTGCAGTAACGCACTATCCCAAATAATACCCAAATAAATAATATTTTTTATAGTAACTACGGCATAACTCAGGAAAAAACTTTTGTGACCAGTAAAGTTTTGAAATGAACAGCGTCATAACTCGAAAAAGTACGTTAATGTATAATAAAATTATAATAAAAGCAATACTTACGTTGACTGCAATGAAGAACTAACCTGCGATGTACCACTTTTTACTTAAATATTTAACCTTTTTACTGGCACAACTAAAAATAAATCAATGTTGAATTAAAATTACGGAGAGAATCGAGTTACTATAAAATATGCTTTGCTATATAATAGAGAATAAAATAACAAATTTTTCTACATTAATAACTCAAAACTCCAATTTTTTGAGTTATGCCGTTGTTGTCTTAAACAAGCGAATTATGTATACTTTAATTTCATATTAAAAAAGGATTAACTTCAAATAAAGATTTTTTTTTAGCTCTGGTTAGATGTTAGTATCTCTAGAAAGTGTAATATTCTTTCAACGGATATGCAGAATTTCCCAAAATGTAATAATCTATTATTATAAAACATTTAAATATGTGTAATATTATAACGTATACATAATGGCATAAAATATTTAATAACCAATTTACCTCCACAAAGACTCCTTAACTTAGAATAAATAAATTAATTTAAAAACACCCAGCTATCCACTATCACTTATCAGGTGGATCTATTACTATATCAGTACCATCAATTGCACCATAAACTGATAGCATTAGCATATTATGTTAATAATGAAATTTGTATTCGTTTACCTATTAAAATGTCGTATAAATTCCTCATCACAATAACCTGGAACTATTTCCTCCAAGCTTCAGTTTCACTTTCACTTAAAAAAAATTAATCTTTATTAAACATTATGTACCTTAATATGTAACATACCTGCTAGAATCAATAGTTTCACTTGAATCAGTACAATCAGATTCCGAATCACTACTTAGTAAATAGTAATAATATTTTTATTTCTTCTGTTGCCATTTTGTTTAAATTCAGTTACAATTATTCTCAAAAATACTTCCGTAAATTCAAAATGATTGTTTAATAAACAAATCATTAATTTAATTTCAGAATGTAAGTCTGCTGTTTGACAGCTGCAAGTTTTACAAGAATTGCGTTCCATTACTTTTTCTTGCAGATGAGAATCTTTTCTTTTTTTTTTTTCTCTTTTATCTGATTTGCAAGTTTTTGCCAGAAAAGTACGGGAACGGTTCTATTATGATTTTCATTGTTTTCCCCTTCTGGATCATTATCAACCGTTATAGTTTCATGATTGAAATCTGTTTCATGTTGAACTGTTTCGTCAACTGGTTCAGTATTTAATATTTCGGCTTCATGATTTGGTTCTTTTTGTATTTCATTTTGAATTTCACCTAGTATTTCTTTTTTTTTAGCTTCAATGAATTTTACATCACGACTAATTTTAATTTTGTTCGTACGACTGTTTAGGAGACAATAGTCTTTTGTACCTATTTCATATCCAACGAAATATAATTTTTCTGCTGTATTATCCCACTTTTTACGTTCGTCTTTCGGAATATGGACATAGACTGGTGTGCCAAAAATACGAAAATAATTTAAATTCTGCTACGCCATTTTGTTGCAGCGCTTTGGGTACAGTAAATTCTGTTTTGATACCATTTGATTTACAAAAGTTTTGTAGTTCATTTGACAAATATTCTCCGCCACTGTCGGATCTGATAATTTTGGGCACCTTACAATATTGAGCCTTCATCATTTCTACAAATTCAACTTATTTTTCTTTTACATCAGATTTTTGTTTCAGCAAATATATGTGGTTGTATCTAGAATTATCATTAATCAAAGTAAGTATATATTTATTACCTCTAGGTGTAAGAACTTGTAGTGGTGCACATGTATCGGTGTGCACTAAATCCAACTTATCAGTTGATTTTGGTTAATGATTTTTGTGGAAATGGATCTCTGGTTTTTTTACATTGTAGACATATTTCACAGATATCTTTATGATTACAATTTTCAATGTTCATGTCAACTGCCAGTTCTGCCATTTTACGTATGCCAAATAAATTTCTGTGTCCAAGTATCTTATGCCATTATGAATATATTTCGATTTTTGTTGATTCATTACGTTGAAGGCTTGGTGGTCTGCTTTGTAAATGTCGTTTCGTGAATTCACCACCATTAATTTTTTTCCATCTTTATTTATTTCACATTTTCCATTTTTAAATATAATAATGCATCCCTTTTTAGCTAATTTACTGACTAATAAATTATATTTAAGTTTCGGTACAAATTGGACTTCATTCAGTTTAATTTTAAAACCACATTCAGTTTTAAATTCAACTATGCCATTACCCTTTATTGGTAACTTCCTACCATCGTCCAGCTTAACTGAATTTATCTGATTTATTTTGTTTCGTAAAAAATGGTTCATAATTGCACATGTGTGAAGACGCACCTGAATCAATACACCATTCAGGTAAATTTACTTTATTTTTGTTAGCCATTAAACAAATTAAAAAATCTTCACATTGCTTTGGCTGTAACTTTATTTTTCACATGGATAATTTGGTTGACATCTATTAATAAACCAATATGAGTACGTGCCTTGCCATCCTTTTTGTTACAGGTGATTAATTGTGTTGTATCTATGGGTGCTGTTTCCTCGATAACTTCCCAAAGATCTTCTTTTAATAGTGAAAGTTCAATTTTATATTTCCATACCTAGTAGTTATCATCATTTAATATTGCGTTTTGTAGCATAGCTGCTTGCTGCTTCCGGCATTGTGTGGTGTGTTCAGAATAAAAAGGTTATTTATTTGACGAAAAAATAGTCAGATTATCGTATAAATAAAACGTTCCTTTTATGTGTTTTCTTAACTTTATTGGTGTGGTAACTAAACTGGGTCCATAACCTGTTGAATTTAAAGATGATTAAAGATTTTTCACGTCCTTCGTCATAACCAAAAGAAAATAACGTGGTACGTTTTATGACATTTTTAATTGACTGCGTAATAAAAAAATGCATCTGAAATTGACATCTGAAATTAAGGTGCGTTCAGAAAACTAGTATATAAAAGCTATGCTTACACGTTTTACAATCAAAAGCTAAGTTACGTTAACATGAGAAAGAAAAATAAATAAAATTCAAATAAGATTAATTTACTAAATGTTGTAAAAACTAACAGTTTTAACATCTGCTTATATATCAATATTTTATTCTGTACTGATAACTCAGAACTACGCCCAAGTAACCAGTAAAATTTTCTGAGCCTAATGTTTAACTCTTCCTTTTCTTTCTTATATGTTTCTTTCATCTTAGCTTAGCATCAAGTGTCAGGTTACAAACCTAGGAATTCATATTTTGGAAAAATTGGAATTATGATTGGAAAATTTCACATAATAAGAAAAAACTAGATCAGTTTAGTAACACTGTATTCAATTTACTAAAATTAGGGAAGCAAATAATTTTTATTTATTTTATGAGTAAAAACGAGTAAACTTCAAAATTTTATAAACATTTTTTATTCTTTTGTTGTTCAACCACTGCTGGTTATATTCAGGCAAGAGGATGAAGAACAAAAACTGAAATTTGTTTGAAAAATAAAACATAAATTTTCCATCAAAATGTTGTGCACTCTAGCCTTCTTAGACCGTCTTGGCTCAATCAACATTAGTTTTATGGAAAATGTATCTCTTCTGAGTGAGTTAAGTCAAGACTCAATATGCAAAGTGAGAAAAACTGAGTGAGAGCTGTGGTTATAAGCTTATATTGTTAATCATAACATTTACAATCTTTAGCTTGTAGTCTTTCGAACATAATAATATTGGATAAACTTGAATTAATTGATGAAAATTATTAACACTTCACTGCAAAACCGAATTTTTCTTGAAATGTGGAAAAAAGACTGTTGTTACCTACTCTTATTAAAAAAGTGAAAAATACAAAAAACTTTATGAACTTAGACCAATTAACACTACGTATATGTATTGAAATTGAAGCCAAAATATTGGAGACAATAGTATATCAATTAATGTGTTCCTTTGAAGAAAATGATCTAATTTCCAAAATTTCAATCAGGTTTTAGAAAAAACAATAGCTGCGAATCACTAATCAACTTGGTAGTTACAAACTGGGATCACGAAAAAAAGTCATAGTTGCATGTTTCATAGTTGCATGTTGCCCCGGCGGGTTGGGGTACGAAATATCCGCAGTAAGGCATGCTTGTGGTAAAAGTCCACTAAAATCCTAGAAAAATCCAGATGCGACTGACCCAGAATGGGCGGCTTTCTGGTCTGCGACTGATCCCAGAGGGACGGCAGGAATAAAAGGTACCGCCTTGTACAAGGGAAATATTATCCTTAGGCTAGAAGATGGAACTCCGAATTAAAAAAAAAGTATGCAATGAATAAAACTCAAAGATTGTATACTCCAGGTGGTAATCCAGATCTTCTGGAAAATCCACCCTCTTTCGAGGCAGGTCTCACGGATTCTGGGGGAGACCACTTATTGCAAAACCACGAAAGCAGAGCTGCTTTAATTGACCCATTCAGAAGAAAATCTGGGGGCCAGAGAACACCTCCAGTAGGGTCTCAAAAGATCTACGAAAACATGTCCCAAAAAGACAGCTATAGAAAACCCGACGAGGGTAATAATAACGAAAAGGCACTTGAGGCAAAAAATAATCAACTTAATGCCAGAGTTACAGAATTAGAAATATTATGCAGGGAATTGAAAAATGAACTCTGCATAATTAAAGAAGAAAACGTGAAACTAAAAAATTCACAAAACATGTCTACTAAAAGAGTAGTACTAAAAACTGCTGAAGAATTTCATACAGATGATGAAGAACTAGCTCGAGAAACCGACTGGATCTTTAAAACAAAAAGAATCTGTAAAAAAAGAAAAGCAGAAAAATCACCTACTTTAAGCCCAGAAAATGTTGCGGACAAAGTAGAGAAAAATGTGCAAATAAATGAAGTTGCCAAAAGTAAAAGAAAAGGTAAACCTCCTCCAGTTATACTTAGTAATGTAGTGGAATACCCTCAAATAAACAAAAAATTAAAAGAAACCAATATTAAATATAAAGTTAATATGCTTAACAATAAGCAACTAAAAATTAATGTTGAAGAAGAAAAAGAATATAGAGAGTTGACTAAGGCAATAAATGAAGCCAATATTGAATGGCACACTTATGAAAATAAGAGCACCTGGCCTATTAAACTAATGGTTAGGTATTTACATCCGTCATGCCAACCTGAAGATACAAAAAATGAATTGAAAGATAGAGGCTTCAAAATTCTAGAAGTCACAAATAAAATAATAAAGAAAAAGGAAAATAACAAAGAATCTACGGTACGTCTTCCTCTCTTTATGCTAACATTCGAAAACTCTGAAAATAGAAACAAAATATTCAAAATTGAATTTATCCAGCACATGAGGGTTAAAATGGAGGCTATTCGTAAAGCGACTACCATTCCTCAATGTAAGAGATGCCAAAGATTTGGCCATACACAAAAGTTTTGCCAGCGTCTAGCTCAGTGTGTTAAATGTGCTGCTCCCCACTTAACAATTTCTTGTAAAGAAAGAAAAAATATTAAGCCTAAATGTGCTAATTGCCTTGAGGCACACCCAGCGAGTTATCGTGGTTGCCAGGTGGCTAGAGAGTTGCAAAAAAGAAAGAAGCTACAAAAAAATGTCCCAAAACAAATGCAACATAGACAAGAAAAACAAAAGACAAAACCTAGGCAACCTAGTGCACAGAGACAGAATTGCATTGGAACTCCAGAGATACCTAAAACTTTTACGTCGAAAAAAGTCGTAGAAGGCTTATCATATTCACAGGTAACACAAAATAACCTAAGTCAAAAAAGAAACCCGAAACAACAAAATAAAGTTTCTACACAAAAGTTGACTGAAAATACCATTATGCAGATGATGCAAAATATGATAAAAACAATGAGTGAAATCTCAACAAGACTATGCACATTAGAAAACAAACATAATGAAACATATATGTATACACCAAAAAATAAATCCACAAGGCATGATTAAGAACGTACTTCGTATAGTCACGTGGAATGTCGAATGGTATTCTGAACAAGAAAAATAATTTTCAAATTCTATTGAGAACACAAAATATTGATGTATGTCTCTTGACAGAAACACATATGACAGATAAGTCATCGCTTAAAATAAATGACTATACATGCTACAGCGCAAACCATCCAAGTAATACACCAGAGGTGGTAGCTCAATTTTAATAAAGAAAGATATTAAGCACCACGAGGAACTTAGTCTAGAAATAGATGAATTCCAACTAATCGTGCTACGAATTATGTCTGTTAAACAAAGCCTTTGTGTCGGTGCATTATATTGTCCACCCAGATACTACATAAAAAATAACATGTTTGAAGACATTTTTAAACTACTTGGCGAAAGATTTATCCTGGGAGGTGACTACAACGCCAAGCACATAGATTTGGGGCCTAGAGTAACCTCTACGAGAGGAAGAGAGCTAAGAAAAGCTATAAAAGAAAAAGGCTGCATTTACTAGTCTACCGGTAAGCCAACCTATTGGCCAACTGATAGAAATAAAACTCCTGATCTGCTTGGTTTTTATATAACAAAAAAAATTTCATCCAATTATATTAAGCTAGAAGATAACCATGATTTGGACTCAGATCACTCTGCAGTCATACTAAATCTATATGAAAAGATTATTAAGAAACAGTAGAAACCTCTGCTAACGAACAAGACAACTGACTGGGCTAGCTTTAAACAAGAAATAGAAAACAAAATTAAGATCCAAATATGATATAGATTCTGAAGTAGAAAATTTTATTACAATTATTCAAAATGCTGGATGGAATAATACAAAAAATTGTGAATATAAATCGGTAGGATTCAACTACCCTAGAGAAATATTAAATATGATAAAAATAAAAAGAAGAACTAGACGCAGATGGCAACAAACACGTGATCCGGCAGACAAAACTCTGCTAAATAGGTTAACTCAGAATCTTAAAAGAAAAATTAAAGATCTTAAAAATGAAAATTTTGAAAAATATATAAAAAATTTATCAGCTAAAAGAGAAAATAACTACTCGTTGTGGAAAGCAACAAAGAGTACAAAAAACTCGATCTCTCAATTCCCGCCAATCTGAATGAAAAGCGGTGAATGGGAGAGATAATAAAAATAAAGCTGAAACATTCGCAGATCATCTTGAAGAAATTTTTTGTCCAGACGAGATAGATTCGGATGATCTCACTGAAGAAAATAATAATTGGCAAGAAAATGTCATATCACCATTTTCAGAGAGAGAAATAGTTAAACAAATTAAAAAACTCAGAGATAAAAAAGCTCCAGGTTTTGATCTAATTACATCGGAAGTCCTGAAAGAACTTCCGAAAAAAGCTATAACAATGCTAACACGCATTATAAACGCTGCTATAAGAATAACGTATGTGCCATCATGTGCGATCATAGAAAATAGTAATCTGATTCCAAATTATCAATTTGGCTTTAGATCTAAGCACTCGACAATCGATCAAATTCATAGAATAACAGACATAATAGAAAAAGCTTTAGAGGAAAAGAAAGTATATTCTACCATATTTCTAGATGTAGCCCAAGCTTTTGATAAAGTATGGCATCGAGGCTTAATAAATAAACTAAACAATATGTTACCTAAACAATACGTAGATATACTCTCATCATATCTAGAAAACAGACTATTCAGAATAAAACAAGACGAAGAGTATTCTACTATTAGAGATATTAAAACGGGTGTGCCTCAAGGTAGTATTCTGGGTCCTATACTGTATTTGCTCTACACCAATGATTTACCAGAAATAGAAAATATAACTGTAGCTACATTCGCTGACGATACTGCGTTGATGGCAGTAGGATCAAATATTGACGAGGCTACAATTAAATTGCAAAGAGCAAGCGACAAGCTATACCTCTGGACAAAGAAATGGAAAATTAAACTCAATGATTTAAAATCAGTACATGTAAATTTTACAAATAAAAAATTAGAAAATCAACCATTGGTAAATCTGAATGGGGTCAATACACCCCAAGAAAACAATGCTAAATGATATTAGATGTCAAACCTAGATGGAAAGAGCACGTCAAAAAGAAAAAATTTGAGCTTGAAAATAAATATAGGAAATGTACTGGCTCTTAGGTCGTAATTCTAAATTACCTATACATAACAAGATTTTGTTATATAACCAGATAATCAAACCGATATGGTTGTACGGCATACAAATATGGGGATGTGCCAAACAAACACATGTACTTTGTATACAAAAATTCCAAAATAAAGTCTTGCGCAACATGGTAAATGCCCCCTGGTATGTTCGCAACAGTGATTTGCACAGAGATCTAAAAATTCCTTGCATAGAAAATGAAATAAAAAGATATGCAACAAAGCATATAGCTCGTCTGGAGGGTCATGTTAACGTTGAGGCCTCTCAACTGCTAGATAATCAAAATGATGTCAGAACGCTTAAAAGAACTAAGCCACTAGATTTAATACGATAGAATTTCGTAAACTTTTTCTTTAAGAAAATCAAAATAGAAATAAATAATCGTTAGACTAGTTTTAGTGGGAGGGGTGTGGCTTAGTCAGTAAAAATCTGGCACACAATGGAAGCTACGGGGCTCATTGTGTCTATGAAGATTCCCACCAATCCACGCAAAAAAAAAAAAAATGTTTTATAGATTCACAAAGAGCATTTGAAACGGTTAATTATGCAACTTTTAAAGCTATTGCGTAACATTAGTGTTTGCAATGATATTCATAACAATGTACTTAGTTGGTTCCCTTCTTATTGAACTTTTTTCCAATTTTTCCAACTTTTCTCAAATTGTCAAAAACCTTACGAGGATACCAGACCGTCGCGAACGTTCTGGTCACCTCCTGGGTTTCTTCCTAACTACCCATTCAGAGAAATATTCAATCTCTATTAACTCTCCTCTAGGTGGTTCCAACCACTGTCTTGTAACGACAAGCTTCGAAGTAAGCATAACAACCAGTTTTAATAACTTTCTCAAAAGGCATATTACCACCAAGCTAACTGGGAAGGTGTCAACAACTTTTTAAATACATCGAACTGGCCATTGTGTTTCCAATATAAAAATGTCGACTATGCTGAGAAGTGCTTACCAAAAGGATTCTTTTAGGAATAAAAACTTTTATTCCAAATAGCCTTAGAAGTATATTAAACGAAAACCCCCAGGTTAGTTTAATGACCCCTGCAGCAAGGCTCTGTAATCCAAAGAAGAAGATAATAAAAAATACAAAAACTTATCAATCAGCAAAAATTTCTACACAACCACAGGTTGAAACGAGGAATCTTTAATCTCCCTAACAACAACAGGTCCTTCTGCACATCTGGTGAAAACGTTTGCTAAATTTTTGCAACTCTTCGTTTCCACCTATGATTGGTAATACACCCCAAAATCCTCCTACAGCCCAAAATTCTCCATTCATTCCTGTTGTAAATTCTTCCTTCGATAGAGAATTTCGATATAAAAAGATCTACTGGTCCTGATGGTATACCTGCAATTGTGCTACGCTTACCAACTTATTCCACTTATCCTTTTCTTTAGGAACCTACTCGTCCTTTCGGAAAGTTGCCCCACTCCCTAAAAAAGGTGACATAATCCTTCGAACTATAGACTCATGGCTATTACTTCCATTATTTAAAAAACGATGGAAATTTTAATTAAGCAAAAGTTGAAGAAATATCTTGATATACTAGAGGTAGAATTTATGGTAGTCAATACAGCTTTCGAGCCCAACGTTCCCCGGGTGATCTCCACACAGGCCTCTGCGTTCAACACCAACCTTCATCAATCCTGTGAAGCTGCTGTTGTAGCTCTGGATACATCTAAGGCTTTTGAACCAGTCTGGCATTCTGTTTTTATAGCAAAATGCAACGCTATATCCAACCTTTTCTAAATGGATTGAAAGCTTTCTTTTTAATCGATTTATCATAGTTTCATTTGGATTAACTTCAAATCAATGCTAGTGTTCCACAAGGCTCCGTCTTTTCACACACTCTATTTCTCATTTTCATTGATAACATCCTCAAATTAACTTTCATTTCACCTAAAATTTCGACCTGTTGACTGGAGTAAAACAAACAGAGTCGAATTTAACACTTCAAAACCTCAAAGCTGTTTTGTTAGTAACAAGCGAACCAACTCTCCGGTTTCAAAATGAAGCTATTCAACGACTCAAAAACCTGAACATTCTCGGAATGCGAGTGCATCAAAATAGACAAAGTTCAAAATCGTGCTTATAGGTGTCATAAATGTGACCTTATTTCTTGTATCATTTGGTCAGCGTCGTATTTCTGGATTTCTAATTTTGTTATTAGTTGAAATTAAAATCATTTCTTTCTTCTTTTAAGCAATAACATCGCATAACGCTAGAGGCATATGCCCACTCTTTTACAGTTGAAATCCGAGATGTTTAAGTCCGGTTATGGAAATTCTTTTAGAGTTAAAACATATCGATTATGGAATCGCGTCCCAATCGAAGCATTCCCAATGAGTGTAGGATTTTTTATTTATTATTTACAGAGATTTAAAACGAATATTAACAACATTGTTCGCTCTTTCCCATAAAACTTTTCTTCATCCTTTTTTTTCCTTCTCTTTCACTATCTTTTCCTTTTTCAAATAGTCAACGGTTACCGCAAGTACTCAAAGATTCATAAATTAAGTTTTGGATATAAGTATGTAATATAAAAAAATAGGCATAAAAAACAAAAATTTGTTGAATGACACAAAATTCGACTAATGTGCCAACTATCTGGAGTACCTCAAGGTTCAGTCTTGGGTGTTTTACTTTTCCTTACATATAAAAAGTAGATGAAATGAAATATTCAGGTATAAAAATAGACATAAAAACTAGAGTTTAAGTCATATAATATTGATTATGTAAGTAAAAAAATTCAAAAAAATTACATTGTTTTTTAAAAAAAATTGAAATAATTTAGAATTATCTAGTACAATTAATGTTAATAGAGGAGCCTCACTTTGATTATTGGTCCTCTTCCTCTAGTCTATATACTATTCATGGCCAGTAGTCTAAACAAATATTATACAAATGTAGATTACAGTAGCAAAATAAAGCAATGAGGATAATATTAAAAATGAATAGATATACATCAATTCAATTTATGTATTCTATCTACTTTAAAATGGCTCAGCATAAATCAAAGAATTGTAATGAATGTAATAATAATAATTATAATACATACATATGTATGTACTCGTAAAATGAAAAATTATAGTTACCCAATTTATCTATGTGACAAGTTAGTATCCATGGAATGAATGACTATGCCATACACAATTATAATTTACGAAAAGCAAATAACCTTAGGCTTAATAAGTATATTTAAAAATGAAAGAACAATAAACATGCTACTTTACAATACAATCAAATTACAATACAATGAAATATACATACCCAATGAAAAAATATGTATATTTAAATAATATTAATAATATAAAAAAAAAATTATTGAATATGTTAGAATTAATTTTGACTAGACTACGTACCTATATGAAATAATGTAAACAATTGTATAGTTAATTGCAAATGTTTAAATTACCAATAAATATGTAAATAAATAAAAATATATCCAATAGAGGTTTAGGTGTATTCTGAGGGAGATGTTGTATCGGCGTAGGACCTAATGACCAGCCATATTCCAAGGATAGCTTGTGTAACATTTACTTCCGAAGATTGTTATTACGTAAAAGGCAAATTGCTAGTTTTATCAAGTTTTATATAGAAAAAGGATAACATTTTTTTTTATTTTAATATAAATACTTATATCTTCTAATGTATTCGACGTGTAGACATAAAGTATGTATGTATGAGTTAAAGAAAAAAAGAAACCTTTCCAACAGTAAATAAATATTGGATGAGTTTTATGGTAAAATCTTTTGAGGTATTTGGGTTTTCAAGAAAGAAAATAAAGATTGTTTTTTTTTCCCCAAAATTTTCTACTTTGAACTACAATATCTCCATAACGGCAGCACCAATCATCACCAAATAAATGTTAAAATATGCTTCAAGCCGTTATATGATACAATCTAATATGTATATCTAACACATCAACAGATACTACGGTTTTTATACAATTAAAAACATCAAAACAACAAGAATACTTTCAAATGTCCTTTTCGTCATTAAAGGGTAAGATGCGCCACTAAAGATATATATTTTTGGAAAGCTACCAATTTCAGCTTACCTTGGGATATGGCCATTAGAGCCTACGTCGATACAACATGTCCCTCAGAAGAGCCGGGCTTAGATTTTCATCTATAAATTTATTTGTAGTAATTTACTTTTTTTTTTTTTTTTTTTTTTAATTCATTTATTCATATTATAGTAAAATACAATACTTAAAAATATACATTTACTAAATAAAAATAATAAGAATAAATATAGGATCATTCGGATATTCATTAGAATATGTGATGAATGAATCTGCAAGCAAAAATACAGGCATTAAAAATATAAAATATTGTTGGGTACATACATAGTAAAGTAGAAAATTAAAGCTAAATATGGAAAAACTAAAATATCTTAAAATTAAAATTACATAATGAAAAAAATAAAATTTAAAATAAAATTTCATAAAATTTAAAGCAAAATTTTATATAAACGAAAGTAAGCAGAATTAAATACAAAATTATTATAACAAGAATAAAAAGTAAATAAATAACTAGAAGACTGAAAAAAAATTAAAAAAATTATAGTTAGAAAAAAAACTAAATTAAAGTTAAAACTAAATCGTATTAAAAACAGATTCAATTTGAAGGTGATCCAGTTCAAAAAGCCAAAATCGAAGATTTTTGCAAAATGAAAAAGGTGATCTGTCCGATCTTAAAGAATAAGGTAACATATTAAAAAATTTTGGAGCTATATAATCATAAAAGTGGCAAAAATGAGAGGTACGGGCTCTTGGAACATTTACAAGGTATAAATTATTAATTCTAAGATGATATCTAGTAATAAATGGGTGAGCGAAATAGCCCGACCTATTGAAAAAAATTTTCAACGTTTTAAATAGATATAAATGTCTAAGTGGCAGAATATCCAACTTTTTAAATAAAGGAAAACTGGGCATTAGTCTATTTTTTTTAAAAATTATCCTTATACAGTGTTTTTGAGCGATGAGAAGAGATTGAATTTTATTAAAATAAGAACCACCCCAGCAACTAATTCCATATTGCAGCTTAGAACTGAATAGAGCAAAATACATCATTAGCATAACTTTTAAAGAACAATACAGATTTAATTGGTAAATGTTTCGCATAACATTTTTAAAATAATTATTTAAATAGGAAGTGTGTGCAGACCAATTCAGTTTATTATCAAGTAAAACACCCAAGTACCTAAACGTATCTACACTTTCAATGTTAAAACAAGAAATACTTACACGCTGGGTGGCGCAGTAGGTAGAGCAGTAGGCCTGCCTTCAACCGAAAGTCCCAAGTTCGATTCCCGATGAAGCAAAACAAAAAAAAAATGCTTTATGGATTTTTCGACCTGATCCAGTACCCTTTGTCATTGGGATATAATAAATGGCAAAAAATAATTGAGAGTATAATCTGGTAACAAATTAAGTAAAAATGAAACTATTCTATTTAAGAAGGCTTAGTTCCTGACAATAGCAGTAGTTTTCCACATTTAATGAGTTGATAAGCCAGTAATTTGTTAAATAAATACTCGAAATATTGTAGATTGTAGTGTAAAATTGCAGTTAATTAAGCATGAAAAGGTGATTCTACCTAAGTTACTGTAGAGTGTAAAAAAAAAAAAAAAAAAAAAATACAAGGCGAAGAGAAGACAAAAGAGTTTAGAGACTGTATAGGAAATAAAGGAAATTTAGGACAATCAGGAGAATGATACCAAATACTAAAATTCTAGAGGAGACAGTTGTTAAGCCTAAATTGCATCATTTTAGTTTTATTACTTATAACTAATTCATGAACATAAAACCATTTTTGAATTAGGTCCAAGTCAAAATTCAAATCGCAAAATAAGTCAAGTAGATTCTTATTGTTGTATGAAAAATCAGTGTCATCCGCAAAAGCTGTGGGTATACCCTTGAACTGTTGTTGCAATAATGAATTAATAAAAGTAAGAAATAGAACAGGACCTAATGCTGAACCTTGCGGTACACCAACCTTGATATTAAGAAGGTCACTGAACTTTCCATTCAATTTGACTCGTTGCTTCCTATTATTAAGATATGACTCGAACCAATTAAAAATAAAACCTCTAAGCCCCGCATTATAAATTTTAGTTAATAGTAAATCATGACTCACTGTATCAAACGCTTTAGTGGTATCAATAAATAAACCACTACAGAAATTACCATTGTTAATACCACCCTAAATTTCACTGCAGAACCTTATAAGTGCATCCTCGGTACTTCGTTTTTTCCTAAAACCAAATTGTGCGTCACTAAAAAATTCACTTTTATCAAGAAACTGTAATATTCTGGACTTAATAGCTTTCTCAAAAATTTTTGAAATAGCAGGCAGTATAGAAAAAGGTCTGTAGTTATTAGATTCCAATACATTTCCTTTTTTAAAAAGGGGAATTACTTCAGCTACTTTTAACTCATCAGGAAAGATTCCTTGATAAACGCTGAGATTAAAAACATAACTTAAAAAGGAGAATTACTTCAGCTACTTTTAACTCATCAGGAAAGATTCCTTGATAAACGCTGAGATTAAAAACATAACTTAAAAAGGAGAATTACTTCAGCTACTTTTAACTCATCAGGAAAGATTCCTTGATAAACGCTGAGATTAAAAACATAACTTAAAACATCAACAATAAGTAGCGAAATCTTCTTCAAAAAATTATTGGAAAAAGAATCGTTAGGTGCAGAATTAGATATTTTAAGACTCATAATGAGTCTATGAATTTCCAAAGACGTTATAGGTTCAAAAAAGAAGCTATGTCTCTGAAAAGGTTCCTCACATATATTAGATACAAAATTCTCAGATTGTGCGTTAAAAGAAATTACATTATTTACTAGTTGTTCAGAAGTATTCACAAAAAAATTATTAAAGTGATTAGCTAAGATTGATGGATAACATACTATTTGAGAATTAATTACCAAAGAGGAAACAGAAGTAGAACAATCCTTATTTAAAATTGAGTTTATAATTTTTCACTCAGCTTTACTTTTCCCTCTATTTTCGCTAAACTGTCTGGAATAATAATTGTCTTTGCACTGACGTATTTTAACTTTAACTTCTTTACAGAGTTTTTTATAATATAACATTAAGTTAGTGTTACTTGGATGTTTTTTAACAGATAGGCATATTTTATTTCTTTTACGAATAAGTTTCAATAGAACATTAGACATCCAAGGTTTTATCTTGTGCGTATTATTAGTAAAAGTACGAGTAGACATACAAGATTTAACATGCTTACTAAGCGTTTTAGAGAAAATAGAATAGACTGCTGAGGGTCATCAGAGTTATAAACATCTTCCCAAAGCTCAAAAACTAAAATATTATTTAATTTGAAATAATCAATATTATAGGAGAAATTAATAGAAGAAGAATAATGTGAATCAAGTACAGGAGAAGAATTTAAAAATTTTAGGAACAACATACAGTGATCGGATAAGCCAAGATCATAGACATCACTATCAAATAGTTGTTAATTATTTTTATGTAACCTAATAAAGATATGATCAAGGCAAGTACCAGAAACGAGCCGTGTAGGTTCAGAAACCAAGGGGGTGAACCCAAAAGAAGAAAGAAGTAATAAATAATATATTGAACTGTGTTTCTGAGAAAGTATATCAATGTTGAAGTCTCCTATCAAAATTATGTTTTTTGAATTTTCCTCAGATAAAAAGCTGGATAATTCCCTTAAAAATTCACCAATAGAACATCTATGCAATCTATAAATACAGATAAGACAATAATCTACACCCGAAATATTAAAAAACAATTTAACAGTATCTCCACTACATAAATTAAAAGTATAGCTCCTACAATTTAAACCACTTTTATGATAAAGTGCTACTCCACCGGCAGCGTAAGCAAAATTACAAGATGCCAATAAACTATAATTCGGAATACCATAATCCACCTTCTCATAATCAAAAATCCAAATTTCACTTACAACTATTATATCTGGCCACGTCTGTAAAGAATTTAAATAGCCTAATAAACTTAAATAATTTTCTCTCAGACTTCTAATATTCTGATGCAAAATATGAAAATTAGAAATATTGTTAATACTTTCAAGTGAAGAAAAATTACAATCATTAAAATTAGACGATAGTTCATTAATGTTATTTAGAGGAATATTCATAATTATTTAATAAAAAATGTAATCAAATTAAAAAGACAATAAATAGATGAATTTAAAAACTAAATTTTATCAAGATCCTCTAAGCTACTAATAATAATAAATCTATCACCTTCTTTTTTCCTTAAAAAGATTGTTGAATTTCTAATCCAAAGAAATTTGTATCCTTTCTCACTTTTTAGTATATGAGCTTTCTTCAGTACGAGCTGGTAATATGATGTTAAACTCTCGTTAATAAAGATACTTTTTCCTTTATACTGCTCACCAAAAACATCTGCTGAATATTTCTTCTTATTTTTATACTTATTTTTCATCACAACATTTTTCATCTCCATACTTTTAAATTTAACACAAACAATGCTTTTGCTGTTAAATAAATTATTTTCATTTTACTTTATATTCCGCTTATTTATTTTTTTAATGAAACAGCTCTCTATATCGTCATTACTAAGATCATCGGAGAGAAGAGACACCACTTTGTTTTTGACATTATCATTGCTGACATTCGGAATACCAATAATATCAACACACTTTCTCTTTTTTTGCTGCTCTAAATTGTTAACTTTTTTTTCAAGAGAGAATACTCTATTCAGCAAAATATCTCTCTCATCAAGAAGAGATTTAATTTGAATATTATTCTCAGCAATCATTTGCTTCATCTCTAGATTAAGCGAAAAGAGAGATTGCAAAGTAATGTTGTTCGTGTTTGTGTTTTCCGAAGAATCTGTTTGTTGACTCAATTGAGAGCTTACAGGTGTAATTTTATTAATACTACTAATATTTCCAATTCTTGTAGCCGTAGGAGTAGTTAATTGTGGGCTGAGGAAATTATGCTGAGAAAGATGCTGAGAAACAGATGATGATTTTCTCCTCATTCCAACACAGCATAGCCATATATAGTTCTATTTACTCTTTTCAAAGTATTCTATATCTTTCTTTTCCAAATTGGCGCATTTTGCATGGAAAATTTTTTTGCAATCTATACAGATGATTTTTAAATCAAATCTATCAACCTTTTGGTTACAAATATTGCACTTCATAATTATTTATTGTAATATTTTTTTTTTTAAAAATTAAACAAGGAAAAAATTGATTTTGAAATTACTAAAAAAGTCAAAATAATAAAATTTAAAAGTAAGAAACTTTCTCTACACTTGTATACCCAACAATAGTTTGTGAGACAAGAACTTGTAATGGTATTTCGGTTGTATAATTTCTCTATAGTAATACCAAAGAGTACATATAATAAATTTATTATATGTACTCTTTGGTAATACGTAGTAATAATTAATAATTAATAACTATAAGACATGAACATATTTTATTTATGAACAGCCAAAACGTTAAGACAATAGATTTACCATTACCGTATCGTTTAGTTTGGGTAGAATAAAATGGAGAGAATGGTATGAAATAGCTAGTAAAAAGTTAAAGAATAAACTTAATAATATTTTCCTTAAATTTTCTTTATCCCCCCCATTTTTGAAATTCGAACTATAGACAAATTACTATTAGCTACTTATATACATTTTTTTATTTAAATTTATTTTATATTTTTAATAAAAGTAACAAAAATGTAACAAATTACAATTTAAAAGTGAGCAAATTACAATTTAAAAATGTTACAAATTACAATTATTATTTTCTGCAGCCTTAAATTATTCGAATAAAATGTATAAGTAGGTACGTATGAACATAAAATGTCTGTATATTAATTTCTACAAATAACTTCTTGGTAATTTCTCGTGAAGGATAGATAATATGGTTATCAAATAATATCTAAATATATTTTTTAAAGTATAATTTTTAAAATTACATGGTACTAGACAAAAATTAAAATAATATACATACATATATAATATGTACACAATCTTTGATAAATTAAAAAGAAAAAAGAACATTCACAATATAAATAAAATGATGATAACTAAGATTACATATAATTCTATTCAACAAATGTACGTAAATGCGACTTCATAAAAAAAAATAAGTAATTTACCTCCTATAGTGTATTTGCTTATATTATTATTATTTTAGTTGTTAAATATAAAATGTATTCTTATTAGAATATGCATCAGTGTATTATTTTAGTACTTTTTATCAGTTTTGTATCATCATAACACTTTTAGAGAAATTCTTTAGTAAACTAAATTTTTGGTTTGGTGAACCCAAATAACAATGAAATACTTTTTTTGCTTCGTGTATTTTTATGAATCTACTAATCCTATTAATATTTATTAATAACATATGTATATTGTATAACTAATTGAGCTATGGAAATGGTTAATGGATTCCTGTGAGGCATACTAAAATTAGATGTAAATAGCATTAGTACCTTTTTTATATTGTTACAAACATTTATGATTTGATATAATTTCATTTGAATTTTTGACTTTAAATTGTTAGCCTAAGTAAGTTAAAGTCATAGATTGTATATACACATTATATTGTATAAGCTCTTAATAATGTAAATTAAAATTAAGAAAAATTTTATAATGAAATTAAGCCAAATAAATAATAATAATCATAATAATAATAATTGATAAATCTACTTAAATACCTTACCTACACAATGTTGTACTGAAAAAAAAAATTATTAATGCAAAAAAAATTTAAATGTTAATCACTAATTTAGATCTGTATAGGATTTAAATAATGAGCATTTAAATAAAATCCTGTACAAGGTTCTATATTATAGTCCTCTCTCTCCCACATAGTTAATTTGAAATATAATGGAGATGATTAATTATAAATGTGTAATAAATTCTAATTTGAATTTGAATCGACTAATTTGAAATTGCAACTCAACCATATATAGCCAACTAGGTTTCTAATTAATGAAAGCTCAATTTATATAAATCAATGAAAAACAATTTATATATTTTTAATTGATAATCTAAAATTTTGTATTGTTTATTGTCAATTTACAATTTTGGCAGGAGTTGTCACACATCAATTGTTCACACATCACTGTCTAGTGTCTAAGTGTCTAGGGAATTAGAATTAATATGTTTGATAAGGCACCCACTTTTATTCTTTCTTTACTCGTTGAAGTTGATCTTCCTTTTTTTATTGAATAAAGTTTTAATGTAGTTTATTTTCTTGATAAACTTAATAACTTCAAATGTTTGTTGGGGAAAATTATTATTACAGTAAATTACCTACATATGTATTAGGTATTAAGTATTAAAAAAAGAAAAAAAAAATAAGATAAAAGGACATTAATAAATTTCATGAAACGAATAGATCAGTTCATAATGATGATGAAAAAGCTATAGGAAAATACATAATATTTGAATTACTATTTTTAATATATATATATATATATATATATATATATATATATATATATATATATATATATATATATATACAATATATAATATATGTACATATTTTGTTATAAAAGTTGGTTACATCTTCCAAATTAAATTATTTCAACTGAAAAGTTTAAGTTGTAAGGATAACTCCGCCAAATTAACTCACGAAAATTAAATTATTTATTTTAAATTTATTAAAATTAATTTTTTATTTGTTTAAATATAATTAAAAAAAAACAATAAATCATAAATTGATTTATTTACAAGAGTGCAAAGAGAATAATTTCTAAGCAAAAAAAAGAAATAATCAAAAACGTTTAAATAAATTCTCATTTTTTCATTATTGTATTAAAAAGTTTTATTCAAAATTCTTTAAATTAATTTATAATTATTTAAATAATTATTTTATTTTTAATTTACGAGGATAAAAATATATGTGATAAAATGAATCTCTCATCATCAAAGGTAAGGTTTGTTTTTCAAATTGTCTTAATGACACTTACGAAAATAGAAATGTAGATATTAAGATTTTGTTTCGACATTAAAAATGTTTAGTTAAACAATCATCACTAAAGTTTAAGTGGATAACTTGCAAGATAAACTCATAAAATAAGTTATGGGAATACAATTTAGTTATCACCATTAAAATAAAATTAAACTAAATTGAACTGAATTGAATAAAAGTTTACTTTGAGCCAAGTTAACATCATTTGTTTTTTCAGCCGTTAGATAAAAATGGAAAAATAGAAATGAGGACGATTTTCTACTATTATTCAAAATTCAAAAAATGGATTCTTTTATGTTCGATACTTTTTGTGATTTATGTAATTACAAATTTAGTTGTTTTACTCTGTAGATATATTGTAGATTTAGTTTTAGTAGTTTTACTCTGTAAATATTTTAGTTGTTATTCTGTTATTAAAATTTACTTTCTATGTACCTATACCAGCTGTTCTTTGAGTCAAAATAATATAAATAAATAAATACTTAACATACGATTAATATACTTACATAAAAATTAAAATTTGAAGATAATATTAGCAATATTAAATATGATCGAACTTGCGGCGGTTGGTAACGAATTGAATACATGACCTTATTTATTTAATTTTATTCAGACTTAAACTAATTTTAAATATCAATTAATATAATCTTATAGTTTAAATACTTTATCTAGAATTTTTTTAGAAATTATCTTTAACATACTTTATTACCAATTTTTGAAAATTATCCTTTCTACTTTTTGCTCTTATTAAATCCATGAAAAAGCTTTACTCCGTTGTACATTAATTGATTTTGTATTCTTGTACATTTTGTTGGTGTTAGTCTAAAATCATTATAGTTCATTAATGGATATGGTTGAGTATTAACAGTGTACATATAAGATTTCTTGTTAAATAGTTAGGATTTATTCCCATACCCATATTTTATTTTAAAATATAAAAAAATATTGTTTTAAAGAAGTTCCTCTGATTTACACTCATCAAATTTAATTTATTAAACATATATCTAATCGACGTTCATCTATTACAATATAAAATTATCCTTATTGCTCTATTTTGGAACAACTGAAGTCTTTCTATATTATGAGTTCTCAAAGTGTGGCAATATGGTTGTATGCATTATATATATTGTAATTCAATACTCTCTTGATATTTTCTCGCGTATTCTATACAAAACATTATTTTTTTTTTCGCTATGATACATGCTCCTATTCTCCTATATAAATGTACCTATTGTTATACGTAAGTGATAGATCTCAGATCGGCCACACATTCAATATCTCTTCGATTAATTTTATTTTTATATTTACAGGATTATTTATCATAATACATTTCGTTTTAATAACGTTCAGCATAAATTTTTCTGGTTCAGCCATTTAAAAATTTTTACCAAGATTTTCTTAGGGCACAGAGAAGAGTTTTTAACTCTTTCAACTGAACATACTATTGATTACTTCCATGCTTTTGGGAATATCCCATATGGGAATATCCCAAAGATTCACTTACTATCTATGATAAAATTTTTCAAAATTATTTTTGCAATTATTTCTTTAAAAAATTTTTTCAATTAAATTTTGTAAAGTTTTTTCAAATTTAAAAACGCAATTTAATTTTATTCATATGAATATCATTCATAACCTACTTTAAGAATTTTATTATTTAATACTATCGATGAAAAATTTATTGAAGTTTTCCACGAATTTCTTTCTTTTGCCATTAACTCATTTTGAATTTTTATTTCTTTGGATGTAGGTACTACTTTTCTCATCTAACACTATATATTTTAGTATTCTCTACTATCCGTTTTTTGTCACCTTTCTTCTTTAATTTTTTCTAATTATAAAACTCATTCTTAGCTTTTTTAATTCAGCGAATACCGTGTGTGGCCATATGTAAAGGGTGATAGAACAACTGAAATAATGATTTTCATTTTTAGTAATTCAGTCAGAGAAACAGAATATTTCCATAACCTTCTAAGGTTAATAAACACAAGTATAGCAAATTTAATAATTATCGTCTGCATAGTCAATTTATTTAAAGGTTTGTCACTTCTTATACTTCTTTTAGTTTTTATTAAAATTATGCATATTTATATTTTTTTTTCCATAATTTTAATTAGTTAAATTATAATTTCTTGAGAATGCAATTGATATGTCCATTTCAAAAAATAACAAAATACGTACACGAAACGATACGGTACGATACATGAAACGATTACGATAGGCTTTGATGGATTATGGAATTAAATGAAATAATAGATCGTATAGAGAAAGTCGAACAAGAACAAATGTCATGTGACACAACTATTTTGTGGAAAATTTAAAGAAAAATTTTATTTTCAACAAATAGATTGAAAACGAATACAAAATTAACTTTCGGTACAGATTCGGTACAGATTCGGTATAGATTTCGGTATAGTCTGAAAATATACAAGAAACTTGTCCTACTTTAGAGTATCAAAATATAGTTTTATAATGATCGAAATACGGATCGAAAATTAAATATGTGATAATTGTAATAAATTTCACAAATAAATACAAATAAAAAAGAAGCTATTGTGCATATTAAATAAATTTTACTGTGAATAATTTAATATTTATTTGTTTATTACATAATTATTATCTCTTACAACTTTTTAATTAAAAATTCATTATGAAGTACGATAATCTTATATATAAAGAAGGATGTTTGTATGCATGTATGTATGTATGTATGGATGTATGTATGTGTGTATGTTTGTGTCAGAACTCCTCCGAGGCGCATGGACCAATTTCAACAAAATTTTACAGGATGGTTTTTTACTACTTGGAATCGAACCCGTGATATGTTGTTTTCCAAAATTCTGACTGGTTCGGGTACCTGTCATACAACTCCGAGCACCTGACAACAACATTTCAAAAACGAAAGGTGCTACAGAGTTGAAAATTTGCACACAGTTACTATCTCAAAAATAAATAAATATGACTTTTTCATTTTTCGAAATTTTGACTGGTTCGGGTAGCTGTCGTACAACTCCCAGCACCCGCAAAAAATATTTCAAAAACCAAAGGTGCTAGAGAGCTGAAAATTTGCACACAGGTACTCTTCCAAAAATAAACAAATTTGACTTTCACATTTTTTCGAAATTTTGACTGGTTCGGGTAGCTGTCATACAACTCCCAGCACCCGCAAAAAATATTTCACAAACCAAAGGTGCTAGAGAGCGGAAAATTTTGCACACATGTACTCTTCCAAAAATAAACAAATATGACTCTCACATTTTTTCGAAATTTTGACTGGTTCGGGTACCTGTCATACAACTCCCAGCACCCGCAAAAAATATTTCAAAAGCCAAAGGTGCTACAGAGTTGAAAATTTACACACAGTTACTATCTCAAAAATAAATAAATATGACTTTCACATTTTTTCGAAATTTTGAATGGTTCGGGTACCTACCATACAACTCCCAGCACCCGCAAAAAATATTTCAAAAACCAAAGGTGCTAGAGAGCTGAAAATTTGAACACGGGTACCCTTCCAAAAATAAACAAATATGACTTTCACATTTTTTCGAAATTTTGACTGGTTCGGGTAGCTACCATACAACTCCCAGTACCCGACAAAAATATTTCAAAAACCAAAGGTCCTAGAGAGCTGAAAATTTGCACACAGGTACCCTTCCAAAAACTAACAAATTTGACTTTCACATTTTTTCGAAAATTTAACTGGTTCGGGTAGCTCTCATACAACTCCCAGCACCCTACAAAAAGATTTCAAAAACCAAAGGTGCTACAGAGCGGAAAATTTTGCACACAGGTACTCTTCCAAAAATAAAAAAATATGACTTTCACATTTTTTCGAAATTTTGACTAATTCGGGTAGCTGTCATATAACTCCGAGCAGGTCCGCAGATCCCTCAAATTTTCTAATAAGAAAAATAGTTTTCATTGGAACTCAACTTACATATGTGTATTAGATTGGAACCAAGTCGGTCCAGTTTCTGAGATATGAATTTTCGTTCAAAAGAGCTCTGGCGGAAAGCAGGTTCAACAAATTTCCAGGTTCAACAAGGATCCAAGGTAAAATGTCAAGTCCCTAACTTAACAGGAAGTGGGTCTAAAATGCCTGAATTTCATATGTTATGCAGACCATATATAATTTTCTAAAGGAGCTTGAATTTAGCTTATTTATTTGACCCTTTTTAGTGCAGTTAATATTGGTACGAAATATTGGTGATAGTCATTCAAAAAGCAAGTTTTTAATTTTTTATTTAATTTTATTATTTTTAGAGAGGAAGAGAAAAAGGGGTGAAGAAAACAGCAAAACAAAATTCTCATTTTTATTTATTTCTATCTTTCAATGAAATAAAAGAAAGAAAACAATTTTTCTTTTAGAAACATTTGCCTTGAATTTAAGCGTACTAGAACTACAAAAACTTTAGAATCGCAGCTTGATATAAGGTTTTCAAAGCAATACAGAAGAAAAGTCGGACAGCCCGTCCCCGGATATGATGTGGTCAAGAGTGACGCCTTGAGTCGAGTGTATACTGCTCTGCCAAGGTCCGGCGCGAAAATCCGTTGTTACCAATCACGTTTGGTCCGTACATATTCAACAACGCATTAATTATTCTTGAAGATAAATGTGTGGCTATGATCGGTAAAACATTACTGCAACTCGGTCTATCTTCACCAGTATGAAACCAACAAAATGAACTTTATACAGATTCCATACGAGAAAAGAACTGCAACGTCGAAGAACTGAAAGCGTAAAATCGCGGAAAAAATACCACTTCTAAATCAAAATCAGAAAAAAGCATACAAAATTATCATGGATCAGGCAGAAAACCAACAAACTGGTACCGTTTTTCTTGATGCTTCGGGGGGCACAGATAAAACATTTTTAACCAACCTAATTCTAGCCGAAATCAGAGCTCGAGGAGAAGTGGCTCTTGCCATTCAGGAATCACGGCAACATTGATGGAAGGAGGAAAAACAGCCCATTCTGCACTTACGTTGCCAATAGACATCTTCAGACAGGAAAATCCTACCTGTAACATTAGTAAGACAAGTGGTCGGGCGCAAGTGCTCAAGACATGCAAAACTATTGTATGGGGTAAATGTACCATGGCTCACAAGAAAGCTCTCGAAGCCCTTGACATGACTGTGAGAGATCTGAGAGGAAATAACAACCTTATGGGAGGACCTTATGGAGACTTCCGTCAAACTTTGCTCGTCATCCCAAAGTCAACACCAGCCGATGAAATCTACGCATTTTCATCTATATCATCATTTTCTACAATATTCATCTTTGTGGAGACATGTACGAAAGATAAGTTTGAAACAAAACATGAGAGTACATCTGGGGTGACAGTGCTCACATTTTGGCCAACAAACTACTTGAGATCGGAAAAGGTAGATTTGTAGTTGAGCCATCTGGAAAAATAAAATTGTCATCCGATTTTTGTAATTTGGTGTCATTTGTCGCAGAACTAATAGATGCAGTCTATTCGGATATTCAGCAAAACTATCATAATTTGAACTGGTTTTGAGAGAGGGCAATTCTTGCTGCTAAAAATGCTGATGTCAGCGAAATGAATAATCAAATACTTTCCATATTACCGGGCGTAGTAAATTAATACAAGTCCATTGATAACGTAGTAAATGCTGATGAGGTAGTCAATTTTCCAACAGAGTTCCTAAATTCTCTTGATCCGACTGGATTACCGCCACATCGTCTTTTACTGAAACTGGGATCACCAATTATTTTAATACGGAACCTCGACCCACCAAAACTTTGCAACGGTACAAGACTTTGTGTTAAAAAATTGCTGGCAAGTGTAATTGAAGCGACTATTTTAACAGGGAAGGGACAGGGTGAAGTCGTTTTCATCCCAAGGATACCTATTCCAAATGATCTCCCTTTTAACCTTAAGAGGCTGCAATTTCCAGTTAAACTTGCGTTCTCGATTATGATAAACAAGGCACAGGGACAGCCTATTAAGTACTGCGGTGTGGATTTAAGTGTGAAGGCGAAACTAAAAACGTTTTTTATAATCAAGTTTTATCTTGAGAAAATTATTTAATCACCCGTCAATTTAATTAGTTTATTATTTTGTATTTTTTCGTCTTTCCTGTTTTAATTGTCTTTGTCTTTTTTGGATTTCTAAATTTGGTTTTGTTTTCTTTATAACATTTTGTACTTTTCTTTTTTGAACAATGAAAAAAACTGCTATATGGATAAGAATTCATTAATCAAATTAAGAGTAACAAAAATTAAAATGTGAACTACTAATATCTAGCATAAGTTTATGTATCTTTAGTTTTATACTAACATATAGAAATAAGTACGTAATGTTTGAATATTATAAAAATGAAAAGGTTTATTATTAAGGTAATACTTAAAAAAATATTTGTGCTAACATAATAAACGGACCATAATTTAGTTTTCAAAAAATACTTCTAATTAAAATCCCAAAATTCTAATTGAAATTTGTAAACAACACCTAAGACTTATGTTTGCATTTTATTTTTAGTTGTAAGTACTATTTTTGTTCAAAACTGGAACTCATTTTAATTTTCGTTCACTTTTGATTTTTTTTTTTGTATTTAATTTAAGTAGATACCTATTAAAATGTTTATGAATTAGCATTTTATTAAATTTTTAAAAACTTGCAGTGGTTTTAGTAGGGGTGGATCCAACACTATTGCAAAGCACGAGCGTGTATTCTTTGTATTGGTTTTCAAACTTTACACAAAAAAAAAAAAAAATAACATATAAAAACATTTAATAGATAGTTTACTAACAGACAAACATCACATAATACTTCCCTTTTCAAACTAAAAACGCAGAAAAAATTCTAGGAACTTTAAATTTTCTCGGGCAACGCCGGGTAACTCCGCTAGTTATTTATATAAAAGACCAGAGTTGTATGTTTGCAAACGACGCTTTTTGACATTTTTCGTTTTTACTAAAAAAAAAATATTTTTCCTTTCAATTATTTTTATATGATTTTTTGATTTTTAAATTTTTTTCTTTCAATTAAATTGTTTTTAAACGGGCTGACTTACTAGTTTTTTTTTTATATTTGAATATTGAATTGTAATAAAAAACATAATTTCTACCTACCCTGCTGAAAGTAATTGCTTCACTTAGTAATGTTTTCATTTCGTAAGAATATTTAATACCGTAAATAATATAACAAAATTTCTAACTATAGAAAATCATTTAAATATTAAGAAGTTCAAGTTAGTATCAAAAATTCTCAATATGTAAGACAGCTTCAATTTAAAAAAAAATTTTTTATTGAATTTTGAATACAAATTTTTTTATTAAGAAATGAATTTTAATTGTACCTACAATTTTAGGAACCTTCAAATGAATTTTAATTGTACCTACAATTTTAGGAAAACTCATATTCTAGGAATATTTTCTAATAATTTTCAGAGAAATTTTGATACGTGGATCATTACATGTACATTTGAAAAAATTATCAAAATGTTTTTTTGTTTTCCAATTTCAATAATTTATTTTTCTAATATCGACTATTATTTTAAGAGCACAGTTCCAGTGACAACAGTTAAAATTTTTAATTATTTTATAAGGTTTTTAAAAAACTGATAGCCAACCTCCCAATTTATGTCCAACTGTGTTACCAGATTAAAAAATTAAAAAAATTAATATAAATTAAAATTTTCTTTTGGTTTGACGTTTCCTTTGTCATTGGATTCCATTAAAAATTTTATATTATACTTTAAAATATAAACTAAAATTTGAAGATAAAATTTAAAATTTTTGTCAAATATGTTAAAGCGACGATTTGTATAGCGTTTTTTTATGTTGGATTTTGCTTTTAAAAGCGAAATTATAAAATTAATTATTCAAAATAAAATTCATAATTGAAATTAATGCCGAGGACAAAAAAGTAACACAACAGAAATAAAAGTAACGCAATGGACATAAGTTTGTAAAAAATTACATTTATTAATTTGATTGAATAAAAAAAAATTATTTTCCTTAGTACCTATATTAAAAGTAACATAAAATAGTAACAAAAATATATTATTTATTTAAATATGTAAGTAATAATATTATTATTAAACAAAAATTTACAAAATTAAATCATTTTCCACAGGAAAAATAAGTCTTTCATGCATGGCATGTTTGTATTTAAATATTAGGTACATATTATATAAAGTTTTAGCTTCTTCTAGCACATCGATCCAATTTTGAAAATTCGTAGTAAATTCGAATTCCTTTTAATTTTATGGAAGTAATTTCCAGTGTCGTTATAATGTCATGGTAGTGGATATCAACTACATCTTGTTTGTCTATTTTGATAGTAATTTTTCCAGCATTTACTGAATTTAAAAATAGTACGTTAATTTAATTTTCTTGGTCGATATCCGATTGTGCTATGGCGACTTATCTGAAATTTGTCTTCTTACATCTATTTTCGTTGTATATATTGATGAGGAAGTAACTATACCAGATGCAATTTTGTGGGAAAATTTTCAACTTCTTGGTTACCGCGTTTACTAATGTCAATCGTCGAGTCTAGAGAATAAATTAAATCATAAAAGTTTATTCTCTTCTATGCACATGAATATTCTTTCGGTTCCAAGCAATCACAGAACCCTTTGCCAAACATACTATTTTCGTAAAAGCAGCTAATAACATCGGTATTGCATTTTTCCTTTTTCACGAACCATTCATGCGCGACTATTCGATCAGCATGAAGAAGATATTGTCAACGCAGAAATTTTTATTGATCTCATACAAAAGAAGACTAACGTAAAACTCTTTTTAGTTTATACTACGGAAATTGACGCATCCTTGTCGACGACATTCTAGTACTAAGAGGAACGATGACTTTGCACCAGAATTTGTATATTGCGCTCCTGTCCTTTAATCATTTTTAATATAGGATTTAGATAAGCCTAGATAACAGATGAACCATTTTGCTGAAATTGTGCAAAATGAGTGGGATTTGGGAAATAAAGAACACCTGTGTGTAACATAATTTGTTTTCGGGATCCTCCGAAAGAGGTGGACTTGTGTCTCTTCTGCAAATTTGCAGTTGTAATTCTTACTGAAGTCAATGTTAAGAGCGGCTTCGTTTTGTTCCAGATTATTAATGCAATTTCAATAGGCTTCATATTAATTTCTAATATTAAAGATATGCTTTTTAATAGAAATAAATTCTTTGTAGAATTTACATACGAAATCCACTTTAATTTTTATTATTTTCTCTTTTAGCACAATTTAAATAATATAAAGTCAACTGTGTTACTAACGTCAGTTTCATTACCAAATAAGAGTAACGTAGCTGACCGGTAACGCAGTTGACATTTTTTGCGAAAATCAATCGCACAGATTTAATTCAAAATACATATTTAGAAAATATATTCCACAAAATATTCAACGGTAATTCATTATTAATATATACGTATATATACCAAGAAGAAAGTTTTATCCAAATATTAAACTAAAATTTTGGTAACACAGTTGAATAATAATAAAATTACAAAACACTGTTATTTCTTGTATTCTCTCAGAGAAATTAAATGAAAGTAACATGTGAGAACACGTTGCTTGCTTTCGTTATTTTAGCGGTAACATCGTTGAAGTAACACAGTGGAAAAATAATAGAGACACAACTTATTTCATAATAAAATCATTGAAAAAAAACATAATTTAAGTTTAACGAATTTTAGTTTTTCGTTACCTATTTTGTTAAATAAGAAAGTCTTAGTTTATCGTCACGAATACCATATTGCTTTAGTTTGTAAAGTAAAATTTACTATGAATTTTTTTTCATGATATGCAATTTTCCAGTTTACAACTACAAAGTTGATTAGAAATTTGCAGCTATGGTTTTTTATGTCTGTCGAGGTTTACCTGTTTTCTGTAACCACATCAATTAAATTCAATTCAATTCATTTATTTACCCAAAAATTCAGTTTTATATACAAATTCATTTCATTTTACAGAGATCAGATCAGATCATATACTAATTAATCTTAATTAATATATATTTTTACTTAATAGAATGGTACAGAATCATATTATAAATTTTTATTTGAGCTTAACTACGGTTTGCAAAGGCCCAAAGACTAAGATTGGCTGACCATATAAGTCGAATGCACCAAAGTCGAAAACAAGCACTGGTGCTGAATAGAAAGCCCGATAGTAACCGTGGTAGAGGAAGACCAAGAAGCAGATGGGCAGCCAATGGGGAAAACGATGCTCAAACCCTACAAATCACAAATTGGAGACAAGAACAAGATTGATCTTTTTGGAGAGCATAGTGATGAAGGCCAAATGTTACCCAGAGTTGTAGCGCTATAAGATGATGATGATGATGAGTTGAGTTTAACTGAAAACTGCCATTTTTATAGATGTATTATTACATTATTTTTAACTAGGTTTTTTGTTTCTGTAGTCAGTCTCTCCCTAGAAGTTTTTAGAAGAAGGAGAAACCCTTTAGATTTGCTTATCAGAAACTTAAGTTTATACATATTTTATGGAATACATAATTGAATTAAATTTAAGCAATATTCTTTAATTTTTACTTTTATCTATAAAATGGTTTTCCAGTTATGAACTTATACAGCTTATTTTCCTGGAACGAAAATCGAGGATCAAAAAATAGCTTTCCTTGAAATAATACAGCCCATTTAAAGAACTAACCATTATATTTCTTTTAGTTGAGACTAATGATATAATATGTAGCTTCATAGATTTTTCATGAAAATCATAAGATACTAGAGTTCGGTCAAAGTTTTTGTTTTGTACATATACACGCTTTCAACTTATGTTAACTTTCTTATGTCTTATTCTACCGATTCTATTTCAAAATACCTGCAGGATCAACTGTTAAAATAAATAAATAAATAAATGAATAATGGGCCTGCAGGATCAACTGTTAAAATAAATAAATAAATGAAATAAGAAATTTAGATTGATGAATGATGATTCAATTTGAAAAATAAAAAATTAAGGTAATGAGTTCGAGTACTTTTATCGTTATCGTTATGAGCTAGAGAGAAATAACATATTATATTAGTCTCAAGTACTAAAACCTTGAAACATGAGTTTTGATATTTACATTACATATAGATAATTACAATTTTTTTCCACTTTTTGTTTTATTTTCTTTTGGTTTACTTTATTTTTTACCAGCTATTTTTTAAACCTCGAAACTCCTATTTTAACTTATTACCACAAAGGTTATTTGTTTCAGCATAGATATTTTTAGATTATTGAAATTGGAAAGGTCCACTTAATATATTCAACTTGTTATAATTTGAAAATATTCAATTTAATTTGAAATTGTATAGTAGATAGATAAATTAAGAATAACAAATTGTTTATATTCATTTAAATCTTTATAAAACGTTGAAATTATTTTGTAAACATTTTAAAATATTGTAAATGTAACAACAAATTTGAGCTATTTAATTTACTAAACCACCCACTAACTTCAATATTATAACCTACACAATAAATATATTTCTACCATTAATTCCAATTATCTAATGTACTTTAATTTGATCCTGATAAAATTTTAATTTTAACAACTTTACCATCCAATAAATAAAATTGAAGGAGGAAGAGAAAAATTAATTTTTCACATTTCTGTTATAAAAAAATGTTTCATATTTCGGTTTGAGTGTGTAATTTTTCATTTATTTACGTCACAAAAGTAAAAACCAAAATTCAAAAAAAAACAAATAGAAAACTTGTATGTATATATGTATAAATAAAGTATGTATATATGTATAAATATATTATGTATATGTTTTATTATTTAATGATAATTTTTTGTTCTTTGTTGACAACTTGTAAAAATTTTCACTGGTAAGTTAGTGAAATACTCCTATTTTCAAAAAGTTCACGTTCAGTTCAGGTTTTTAAGTTAATACAAACAATTATTAAAAATCATAATTTAAAAATTGTTGGCTTTTTAGTTTACCCTATTTTGAATATGCACGTCAGGTTTGGTTTCAATTTTATAATTACAATACAAACAGAAAATAGAAGTTGTTCAGAATTTTTTTTTCTATGTAACCGTGACCTCTTAAGATCTATTGTACTTCCCCGTTTATCTCAGAATTGTAGGAATTGTAGATGAACGCTATTATTGGTTTGATGTAAATTTCAGAATCAGGCGATGTGCATTCATGCAAATATTTATATCTTTTGTGTGCTATAGCGTCGCAAACAAATATAATATGAAAGGAGGATTCCTCCTCTTCTAAGCAGAATCTGAACAGATTCTTGTTGAATGGAAGCATGCCCTTGAATGCCATCGTTGTTGAATGGAATGCATGACCTGTTATAAACCATGTCAGCATTCTGACATTGGATCTAGTTTCCCTGATTATATGATTCAATCTTGGGGTACTTAGTTTGAAAAAGGATTTAGACTGCGTAGTTCTTGGCAACTATACCATATATTTTGCGTTTCTGTAATTTCTTACTTGGAAATAATTTTTTGTAAGTAGGCGTTTATACGAGTAATAATTGGCTCTGGTCCTAAGAATTGACCCTTCGCATCTGCCTCTTCATTGCTTTGTGTTCCTTCTAGCCCAACAGTCCACATAAGAGTAATTATGTTTCGTTCCGCTAGCTTTGTTAAGCTTCTGTAAAAGCTATAGATAAGCTTTGATTTAAAAATTGAGGAAGCTTGGCTATCTGAAATTATAGAAGGTATGATAATAGAAGGCTGCTTGGCTATCTGAAATCATGTATTGACACCTTTGTGCACTATTTTACTACACTGTAATGCCGATGCATCGATGACATAGGTTTCAGCTTGAAAAATAGTGGAAAGTAGTGTGCCAAGTATCTTGGATCTTGGTCCAAATACGTCGGCATCGGTTTTCTCCCCGATTTTTTAGTCATCATCAATCTTATTAAACCTTCGATTTCTTCCTTTTAATTAATAGTACAGTGAAGTTCCTGCGCAATCAATTGCTTTTGTCATATAGTCTGACATTGCAATTGCTTTGGTTCCTAGTTTTATTTTCTGCATAATCATACTGTGTCCTGGATTTTACATCTAATAATACTGTGTCCTGGATTCTACATCTAATAATACTGTGTCCTGGTCTCTTGTTTTTGAGGTTTGGTGATTTACTGGTCGTACTACATATAATTTATGTGTATTATTATTATAAAGAGTGTCATCATGATATTTTGTCGCCTGAAAAATTATCATATTCTACTCTCAATTCTTATCTATTAAAAAATTAAAAACTATTTGACACCAACTGTGATTGTGAATGTCCGTTTTGTGTACTTTCTACATTGTCATGTCATCGGGCTTATAGTGTACTCTTTTTTATTTTTGCTTTTTTTTTTTATTAACCCTGGAATGGTATTCAAGTTTTACTATTGCTTAAAGGTAACTTTTACATAAGTAACTTTTTCTCACTTTTACTGAATTTTACGGAAGTGTAAAAACGATATCTCAAATTGAATAGAAAAATAATTAAAACTATTTATAAAGTAATTCATAACAGTAATTTATAACAGTAATTCATAGCATAAAAAATATAATAATAGAAATAAGATATTTATTTGGTGTTCCCTACATATAGGTATATTGCCGTTAGAAAAAATGTGGTGATGTATCGTCTTTTACTGTAATTACAATTACTGCAGTACTTTCGAGATGAACCGAAAATAGATTTGAATTGATTTTATGTACTATTTACCTAAACGTGTGTAATATTTATTCACTATTTAGGTAAACATGGTTACAATTTACATATATGAATATTCCTATTTAGTAAAAGTTACCGACTATGAGTAAAATTTACCGACTTTTACTAGAACGTTTATATCTCTAAATATTCAAATACAAATTACATATTAATTTATTTTTTGTGTACCTAAAACTATGGATGAAAGAATAAAGTACAGTAACATGATTTCAAAAGTGGCCTCAGTAGTCGAATGGTAAAGCAAAGTAATGTTATGACCAAGGAGCACGGGTTTCAAACCCCGTGAGAGCCGAAATGTTTTTTAAATGTTGAAATTTACTGAAATGTAATTTTCAATACAACCACCTCGGTTCAAATATCATTTAATAATTAATAAAGAAAAGATATAATATAACTAATAAAAATAATATAAATATAATATAATATACAAAAATATATACCAAAAAATTAAGAAAAGTTTAATAAAAATGCCCACATTTAGAAAGGGAAAAGGACCTATAAAGTTGGCCTGCAAATTTATCTGTAGGATCAACTGTTAAAATAAAATAAAATAAAAATAAAGAAATGATTTCGAAAAATATATTTGCTTCGTAGTAGACTAAGAAAACAAATGTGTTAGTAAAATTTAGATTACCTTTACAGGGTTTTATATTTAAAGTTGGGTTAAAGATATTATTTTATTTTAGTTATTACCTATTTTAGTTATATAATATATTAGTATTTACCTCAAAAATACTACAAGTAGCGGAGTCACCGACGTTGCCCGAGATATTGGCAAATTCTTAGGAGCTTTCTTTGTCTTTAATTTGGAACGGAAAATATTATTTGATATTTCTTTTTTATTAAGCTGACCATTGGTTGGCTGTTGCGTAAAATGAACTGATGAAATAAGAAAATATTGTCTTATATTCACGAATTTATTTTAAATGTTTTAATATTAAGTATTTTTTTTTTTGCAATAAAGATACATACCGAGCGAATACGAATTCGCATTGCTGAAGATACAAATTGCTCCTTGGGTTGGAATTGTAATTAGAAGTGTTTTTGGAAACTACCTTATTCCTTATTTCTATGTTACTATGAAACTTATTTTAAACGTGCAGAATTATTCAGGCCTTTTAGACCCACTTCCTGTTGAGCTAAGGACTTGCTTCCCGCCGGAGCTATTATTTGAACAAAAATTGATATGTCACATGTTGGATACCAATAAAAGCTGTTTTTCTTATTAGAAAATTTTGAAGACGCGCCTCTTGTAGGAGCTCTATTTTGGACAAAATTTTTTGTTTCAAAAAGTACTGGGTCAACTGGTTAAAATTTTGTAAAGATGTTAATTCCTGATAGTAACATTCCTTCCCAAAACTTAGAGGTCCTGATTTTCGCTAGAGCGCTAATTTAAATTGAAACCTGTATCTCAGAAACTACATGGCGAATTTGGTCAAATTGAATAAACGCATCTTGGACTATGATAAAAAAAAACTTTTGGGCTTCCGGAAATTTGAGAGAACTCTTATTTTTTCTTTAATTTTATTGCCAAACCGAAAATTAATTAACAGAATTGAACAAAATTTGTCTTAAGTTTTTTTTAAATTATAGCACCCTCAAAGCTTTTGATAAATCGATGTGTCCGAACGGTTTTCTAGTGAGCTCCGCTGGTAGAAAAAATATTTCTACCGTGTTTGAAAACCATCGATCAAGGCATTGAGACAGGGCAATAAAAAACAAAAACAAACTTATTAGTCCGGCATGGCGAAACGGGTTAACGGAATTCAATAAAACAAAATTTTTCGTCTTTTTTAAGACCATAGAAGCTCTTTTTAAAATTGGACAAAATTCTTTTGCAACAAATTTTTTTTCAAAATCGACGTGTCGGAAGGGCTTAAAAACCAGTGATCAACCAGTGAAAAACCAAACAAGCCAGGGATCGTCTATGCCAAGAAACAATATTTCTACAAAGTTTCTAGTCAATCGCTCACAGTTTTTAGACGGCACAACGAAACAAAGATCCGTAGACCGACATGCTTAAACGGATTAACGGTTTACCAAAAAACAGGGGTATAATATATATTCTGTCTGTTGCTATATGCCTACAGCTATCCGAACCAGTCAAAATTTCGAATAAATGTGAAAGGCATATTTCTAGAGCCATATTTTATTATATTTTACATTTTATTACTTTAAAAATTTAATTTTTTATCAAATAACTATTAAAATGTGGAAGAATAAAATGTCAAAACCTTTAGTCAAATGAGTACCTATTCAAAATAGGATGTTTTGTGTTATATTTTTATGAATTAAAAGAACTAGAGTTCTTGTTTTTTTTAAGAAAAAAATATCTAATTATAAAACCAAATAATTTGAAATTTTTTATAAAAATTTAAATATGTAATTTTATCATGTAACCTGATATCGTACATGAAATTGTAAATTGAATATTATACGAAAAATTTATTATTTTAATTTAAAACAAGGTGGTTCATGCTATAACAATGGAGCCCTTTGGTCTAAGTGTGCCGAGGCCGACTTAGCAATCACTTGTACCTGTACAACCTATAGTTGCTCAGATTATCCGAAAATTATTATATATTATTATTATTATTTTTTATTATTTTATTTATTGCCTTAATGTATTTGTACAATATGTTGAATTTCATATATTTTGATTCTATATTTTAAGAGCATATATTACTAGAATATTTACATCTGTGATTTGAACTTATTTAGACTAACCTGACTTAATTAATTATTTAGAATAAATTTAGTTTGGAAAGGACAAAATATCAAGTAAAAACCTTTAATTAATTGTTTTTAAAAAACCTAATTTAAACCTAACTTAAATCTTAACTAACGATTATCCGAAAACATTTTTGTTTAATTTAGAATGCTTTGTAAGTTTAAACTTTATTATTTTAGGTATTTTATATAGAGTTTAGATATTTGCCAAATTCTTGTATTCATTTCTCAAACTGTTTTTTCATTCAATAGAAATAATACACGACTCTTAATAAAACATAATAAAATTCAAATAAATTTCATATTATAATTATATATTGTAAAAAGTATTTAAATACACAAAAGAATGAAAGATGAAACGTCTACTTTAAGGGGCTATGCATGCCTGTCTATCTATGCCTTTGATGACATCTATTATTGCTTTGAAGTCAAGTGCATAATTAGGCGATGTCTATTCCTGCAAATATCAGTGGCGGATCCTGGTGAAAAATTTTGTTGGGCACAAAAAACAAAAAAATCTATATGCATACAAAATTAATTAGGAGAAATGCAAAATTATCTACTCTAGCTGTGTCCTTTGAGTGTTCTCTAATTCCATATTAGAAAAGACTCAAAGGAGAATAAGAATATATAATAATATGAAAACAACAGCAGCATATTATGCAATAGCATAAACACAAAAATTTACAAAAACAATTAACGTACCTACGGTCATATTCAAAAAGTCCTTGCATACTTTTTTTTATATTGAGAAAGCAATACATAACAAAACGTTTTATTATTACAAACCAAGCTGGACAGAAAAAATTATATCTTTTATATATACTATTTTTGTTATTCATTCAATATCAATGTGGGAATGTGTAAGTTTTAAAATGTGTACAGTGTAAAATTATATTTGAATTTATGAATTATTATGCCTACTTAGTTTATTCGTTTTTTTTTTCTTCATATTCAGTGACGACGCTTTATTAATTAATAGGGTCGGAAATAATCAAAAATTTTATATTAAAAAATTGATATGGTCAGGATTGTTCGATTTAACAATCTTGAAGAGATGTCTATTAAATGGGTACCATATTATATCATCAACTAATTTTAATGAACTCCATTTTTAAAAAGTTGTTAAATTATACAAAAATTAAGCTGGTGACATATTTTAGTAAATTATACTCGATATAAATGAAAAGCCTTGAACTTTGGACTAAACTTTCACTTCATTTACAATGTTTCTATATTTGGATTTGTCTTGAACAATATTTTAGCTATTCCCTTAAAAAATTCTTTTTAAAAATGATTTATAATAGTATTTTTCTAAAGTTATAAAAATAATGAAAGTAACAATCAAAAATTTCTATATTGGCCAAAAAGAATAAAAATATCAATTAATTATATAGCTAGTTGAAATCAATATTTGAAATTAAACTGTAAGATTTCTTACTTATTAAATAAAAAATATAAACATTCTACTCTGTACTCGCAGTTCGTATCTACCTACACGACATGTAATTGAAGTTTCATTGAAAAAAAAAATACAAAATAAATAAACAAATAAAAATTATATTATTTCCATTAAGAGTTAATTTACATAATTTTAGTACACCAAAAACCAATTATTATTGAGGTTCAACCACAAATAAAGAAAACAAAAAAAAAGTAAAAAGCACAAAATAATAATAAAAAAAAGTATTAATGAAAACCCAAAATGGTGCCCAATTGTCTTTATTTACGAAAGTGACAACATATTTTATTATTGTAACCACATTATTGTTTTTTTATTTTTAATTATTTATATTTTATTTATTAAATACAGAAACATCTCGATTTACAATCTATTGGTTTACGTTGGAATGAAATTTAAAAACGTTTCTTTTTACGTTTTACTCAAAAATGAGTTCTAATTTTTTGATAGTAGCATAAATAGTATTAAAATTCTGAATATATTGGTTTAAGTAGATTATGTTATCATTCAAAATTAGATTACCTAACTTCTATATTTGACCTATGTGAGTAGTTCGTAGCACTGGTAAGTGGTGGTACGTTCATAAGAATATCAATATACCAATGCTATAGCATTATAGGAGAATTTTCAGTATTTTAGCTAGTTCAATATTTTTTATCAAGAATATTCAAATGAACAAAATAGAATAATTTATTTGAGAGTACACAAATACCAGTGACGGCTCTTCCTAATGGGCAAGGTGGGCACTACTCCCCTTGTAATATCCAGTAGAAACGAAGTTTTTTTTTCGTTATTAGGTTAAATTAGATTTAAACTTATTAGGTTCAAAAGATCAACATTTAAGAAAAGTTCTTTGAAATTTACGTACCACTGCAAACTTAAAATTTTTATGTTCAATTCTTTTATGCGATTAAAGACTAAATTTAGTTTTAAAGATTAAAAATAACATAATATGCAGGCCCGGCTCGTGGTTTTTTTGTGTGTGTGCGAAAAATGTTTGGCGACTTTGATTTTTTTTTTCAATAAGGTACTAAAAAGCTATATTATAAGCAAATCCCGGCCACTATTTTCTATGGTCTTAAATTATATTCGTTTAAAAGTAAAACGAAGTCATTGTCAATTTTTTTTATGTTTGATAATTTATAATTGTCAATTTATTTTAAAATTTCGTTATAGTCTATAAACTATAATATTTTGATTATAATTATTTATAAGGCAAATGAAATACATTTATGACCAAAAAATTAAGCAACAAGAGTTTTGATTAAAACTTTTTTCTTTATTAATAAAAAAAAAATAAATAAACAAAAATTAAAAAATTAAATAATCCACGTAATAAAATTAGAAAATTAATAAAACATAACAAAAAATATTGTATAAAATATTAAATTAAGGGATTTGCCCAGCTTTGATTTTAGCGAAATCTTTTCTCAACATATCTAGGTTTATAGATTTGGCAAGGTGCGATTCAATGGAAATTATTGCCAAACCATTCAACTTTTCTTGCCCCATAGTTGATCGCTGGTAATTTTTAATCATTTTTAATTTAGAAAAAGTTCTTTCACCTTTAGCAACAGAGACGGGTAAAGTTAATAGCACTCTTAATGCAATCAGTGCATTTGAAAAGAGTTTTTCAACGTTATTATTATAAATCCATTTCAAAATGTTTTCTGGGTTAGTATCATCTTCAATTTTTCGAGACAACAATTTCAGCTCAATTTGCAGTTCATTTGCGTCAAGATCTTTGCTTTCTTTATAAGTTAATGCTGTTTCTAATAATTTACATTTATCTATGAGTTCATTGTTCTCCATTTCAGCACATTTTTTAATATGATACAAAAGTTCAAAAGGTTTCATAACACTTGAAAACGATTCAAAATGTATTTTCATTGAAGCAATTGCTATTGTAAATAATACGTGCAAAAATTTCCTTTTGAATTTCATTTTAGGATTAATGGACTCGGGTACTTCTAGCTCCTCTCCAAAAAAAAGCGTTCCTTTTCGGATCCGATTTTCTACCTCAGGACTAAAATCATCAGTCAAATCCGCATCTATAGCGCATACTTTAGCTTCTGAAATATATTTAGCGAAAGAAACTTCGGAATTACGAGAAATCAAAAATTCAGTTGTTTTTTTCAACACCCTAGCTGCTGATCTCACATCCATGCTCTGTGATTGTAATAGTTTGCTCGTACAATTTATTTCTGTTAGAACATCTTGCCAGATTATTAGACTACAAATAAATTCAAAACTGTCTAATTTTGATACGATTGATTCAGCTGTTATGCGTGTAAGTGCATCTTTTTCCAATTGACCGACTTCTTTTAACGTTGAATAAATGCCTTTCAATCCGATTTTCAAAGCACTAACGGCATTAACATGTCTTTCCCATCGTGTATCACTTAATGATTTCACTGCCAATTTACAACACATGGATATGAAAATATGCCAACGCTTTGGCGATCTTGAGAAAAAATTGTAAATTGTTTGGATGGTTGAAAAAAAATTAATAATTTCAATAGCTTCTTTTACTGCCTCAACAATGACTGGATATTTTTTCCCAACTAATGAGTTTTATTTGGATTTTCTACTGCTCGTTTCACATATTTCTCTAACACCGGATCAAATTTTGAAAACAACTCAACAATTTTAAAAAAATTACCATTATTTTCGGTGAATAGTCTGTTTGAATTACCTCTAAATGCAATATTTTCTGAGGCCATTTAATTAAAAATTAAACAAAAAATCCAGAAATTTTAAATTAAGTAACATTAATTCACTAAAATTCAATTTATTTACCACTTTAAAAAATAATCAGGAAAAATCTATCTGAAGAACTTTTTCACTTGGCCCGGCTTAACTCATTAACAATTGCACTTTTAATGAGAAATTATGTAATTAGAAAACAATGTAACAATTCTAGGAAAAACAAAAACGAATATGTTTGACTAAAATTATTAAGAACAAAAATATGGGTACAAACAAAGAGCATATAACAAGAAGAGATAAAACTCTAACAAATATTGCAACATGAGTCCCACAAGCACAACACAAATTTGAAAACTGAGTCCCACAAGCACAACACAAATTTGAAAACTGAGTCCCACAAGCAATGAAAGCTTTTTCAAAAACAAATCCTTGAATAGAACCTAAAATATTTCGCCGTAAAAGCTTTTATATAAACACTCGTAAAAAATATTTACGTAATAAATTATATCATTAATGCAATGGAAAACTCCAAAAGAACTTAAATGATTCAAAGAACAGAAAGCAAATTTCAATGCTTGAAAATTGGTATAAAAACAAAAAAAAATCGTCAAAAATTAATTTCATTAATTGTTTTGGAGACGCCTTTTCATTTAAAAAAAAGGAAAAAACTATGTTTAAAAAATTAAAAACTAAAAAAAATAAATTTCATATCATCTTGTAGGCGCCTTTTAATTTTCGGCGCACACTTCGAACACGCTGCGAGCCGGGCCTGATAATATGTCACTTGTATACAATCAAATATTTAACGAGTAGATTCTTATATAATAATTTTTAAATTGTATTTTTAAATTGAGATTACATGAGCTAACATGCTATTGTGCAATTGATTAAAAATTATTTATTGAAATTTTGAGTTTAAACGATTTCAGTTTTCAGTTAAAAGTTAATGATCATTTAACTATAGAACTAGAGTTATAAGCTTTGATTTATAATAGATTTAGGAAGATTGCTATGCTTTGATATGATAACAAATGGAATTTTTAAAATAGTAATAATAAATAGGGCTTTTCCGGACTTGCACTCGATCAGTAAACCTGTCAAATCACACTAAATTTATTTCTACAAACTTCGAAAACATTTTCGTGTGTTCGAAGCTACTCATACTAAACCTATCATATTGCACTTTATTATCTGACAAAATTTAGTGTTTTTTTATCGCACTAAAAGAGTAAAACACATAAAAAATAAGAAAGATAAAAATTTAAATTTGTAAAAGAAATTAAAATGAATATTAAAAGACTATTTATCATAAAATAAAATATGATAACTACAATAATATAAAATATAAAATAAATATAATTTAAGAACATAATAAATTTTTGGGAATCAGTTTTATAGTGTGAGATACCGTTCTGGTCTCTAATTTATTGGAATTGCGAGTGTCTACGATTAGTGATTTTACCCACTTGTAGTTATAATTCTCTAGGGTTGTTTTGGTTTGCAACACTTTTCGCGTTTGTCTCGAGTTTCTCGAAGTGTCTGCGTTTATCTCTTCTGGCAGCTTTCTTTAAGTTCACTTCTTTTCTTTACCAGTTCCCAAGTTGATCACTAATTCGGTTTTTTCTATCGTGTTGGGGATAGTGCCAAATTATTGCTCTGCGATCTGACTTATATTCCTAACAAGTTCCCTTCATTGCTGTGTATCATGCTGTGGACGAATTGTTTCTCTGATGGTCGTGAAGCATGTGAAGATTTAGATGTGTTCTTCTATTGGTGTTGGTATTGTAGGTCCTGTTGATTTTTAGTTTCAGCTTGAAATTGCCTGTAATCAATTCGTGATCACTATCCATGTCAGCTCCTCTTCTGTTTCTCACATCTATCATTGAGCTTCTCCATCTTTGATTTACACATATGTGGTCTATCTGGTTTCTGGCGTTGCCAAATGGTGTTGTCCATGTATACTTATGTTCTTATGTGGAAAGATGGTTCCACCGATAGTGAGATTGAATGTTTGGCATATTTCTATCAACCTTTCACCATTAATGTTTCTTGTACCGCATCCATGTGTGCCTGTTTCTTGACTACTTTTGTAGTATTATTCAGTACTGTGGTGAGTTGTGCATAGAAATCATCTTTGGTACTTTCCTCTGCATATTCTGTTGGAGCATAACTTTGAATTACAACGAGGTGTCGGGATTTGCACTTAAATCTTGCCATTATAACTTAATCTGAAATTGGCTTTCATAAATTCGGAGTCTACGTCAAAAAATTAAAAGCTTTTTTCTTACTTTTTTTTTATTAGTTTAAGAAGGTACCTAAAAATGAGATAACAAAATATGATAATATAAAAAACAAATTTATTTATAAAAAAGTATTATTATTAATTTTAGTTCACCAAAGGAAAAACTGAATGATTTTTGTTTTATTTTTATTAATTTTAAAACAAAATACTGAGAAAACAAAAAAAAATTATTTAATAATTAGTTATTGAGTAAAAAGTTTTGAAAAGTGAAAAACTTTTTTTGTTTAACTTTGAATTTATTTATACAATATTACGATAAGTTTTTTTATCAAAACTATTTTTTTAAATGAGAGGCCTAAATCTATTGTAAATCAAAGCTTATAACTCTTGTTCTATAATTAAATGATCATTAACTTTTAACTGAAAACTGAAATCGTTTAAACTCAAATGATATATTTACAACAAGAAGTTCTATCAATGCCCGGTCAATTCTTAATATCAACAAATCATTTATACAACCCAAGATGGAATACAATTTAGATATTTGGGCTGGCGTTTCCCTTTCAGTCTTTAACTTCCCTTGGACATCGTCGTATAAGAGGAGCGCTTTCTCCGTTTCATAGTTACTTAGTAGGTGTAGACACATGCGCATTAGAAATCAAAGAACTACTTCCTCTTCTTAAACAATTCCAACGCGTAATAAGAGGAGCCGCATAACCCCAATCCTACATGGTAGAAATATCAGTAATTCATAGTTTGGACTTCACGAATGTGGAACCATGTCCTTTCTGGTGTGTTGCCACATTCAAATAACACCGTAGTGTATAACTTACAGATATTCAAGAAAACATCAATAACCTCATTTAACAAGATCCTGCTAATTCTTTCAATAACTTTCTTTTTTCTTTCTATTCGTTACTATCCCCACCAAGCGGTACGTAATTACGAAATGGTACATCCTACCGCTCGGTTGATATCAATGATCATGCATGACACATATTATTATTAGCATTCAATGAATATTACCAATATTTGCAATTAGACTAAATAGTTATTTATCTAAAAATTTAGTTATTCGCTATATGAGAGTTATGGAAAATGGTCAATGGATAAGAAATTATATTTAACGATTGGAATATCTTCTGGTAAGATGTGAAAAAAATTATTAGTGAAAATATGAGATGATTTAAACTAAATTGTGAATAATAAAAAGTTATTATAAATCACCAAAAAGTTATTAATTGACATTTAGTTCTTAAAAGAACTGTCGGTTGTTCCGAATGATGACTAAAGTAAAGGTTTCTTAATAATGCGTATAAAAATCTATAATTAACGACTTACTGAAGCTTGCATAAGCATAACACCTGTAATTTGTTTTTTTATATAAATATATCATATTAATTATCCTTGCTTCTATTTATATATTATTAATATCACTGAAATTATTCTTTAATTTTACGTTGTTTTACGTTTAAATGTTATTTTTATCAGAATTGATCAGAGCATACATATTTCGAAACCCTACCTATTTTCTCATTACCTACCTTTTTTTTTAATTTTTATTTCATTGTATAATTTTTTTTTAATCATGGTGATTGGTGTGTGATGTGTGTGTGTTTGAAAGTTGGTATATATTTTGAATTGTGTGCAAAAGTCACTGAAATTTGATCCTTTAATTAATATCAAATTGCGCGAAAGACTTGATCGGTTATGGATGTTGTTTTTAGTTGTATATTAACTATTTTTAAACATTTTGCGGCTTTCCTTTTTGTAAGTTTTTTCTTTTCTTTATTTTATTTCTTTTTTTATTTTTCTGTTGCTTTTGACTTGTATACTTTATTTTTATTTCATCATTGGATTTATTTCAAATCAATACATATTATTTAATACCGGTTACTATCTTGTAAAATATGTACCTACTATAATTTTTTTAATTTTTTTTAGTTTGTGTTTAATGAGCATCAAATGTTAATTACTTTAAGTATCTATAATTATTACATTAACTATATAAAAGATCTATTAAAAGACTGAAACTTTGTTTTTGTTTTTTTCTTTTAATTAAAAATAGATCAAGAAAATTATATTTTTATTATTTTATTATGAAATGATTATGATGATGTTGACAATGAAATTTTATGTAAATGATATAAAATGCGTGTGAAATATTTATTATTGAATGAGAAAATTTTATTTTAGTGAAGTAGAAATATTTCTTGATAAAAAGTATAGTATAATCGCCTTGAACGCATTTGTTATAAATGTACTCGCATATCTATTGCGGAATTGAATTAAATTGCATATGACCTGGGATGGAGTACATTTCATATTTAAGAGTTTTAAGATGTAAAAACTGTAATATTGTTTCATTTATACAGGTTACACTAATAATAACAAATAAGTAGGTAATATTATTTTGGTTTTTACATATTGTATGGACATACGTAAGTACCTATATTGTATGTGTATGTATATGTAGGTTGATTATGCATAAATATTAGGCATAGACTTTTTCATAGGATGATATTATGTAATTACTAATTAACAATGTAACAGTAAAATATTATAATGAAAACAAATATGTTGTGTATTCTCCGGGTACTTAAAATAAATATAAGTTTATTTAAAATAAATATAAATCATAAATATAGGATGTAATGATGAATAGATAATCATTAACAATGTTAATCAACCTACGTATATGTATATATACAATATACTTACATATAGTTATGTCCATACATTATGCCACAAAAAAATAATGTAACCTACTAATTTATTATTATTAGTTACAAGCGTTACAATAAATTGTGATATTTTACGGTATCAGGCTTGGTTCGATTTGATCTAAAATGTCTATGTACACATATGTTATTGAAATGAGAAAATAAAAGCAATAACTTTAAAATTTACGTTTCTTTATCATGCACAATACAACAATATGTTTTTCAATAAATAAATGTGACATTTTCTTCCTTATAATTCTGCATTTATTCTTTCATTTCAATATAGATTTATATTTAAAGTTTCACAAAACCTTTACAAATCTCATTTCCACTAAGGCGGAACAGCGTTCGCCGGATATAAGTAGTTAATAAAATCCATTGGGATGATTGGGAAATTTACGTACATGTAGCCCTCTACTTTTAAGTATTATATATATCATGTCATAACTTTATATTTGTCTTCCTATAATATATCTTTTACGTTTGATAAGAATTGAATAAACTTACCGGAAAGATATGAAAATGTTGATTATTCATAGTCTATTTATTCTTTAATTCAAGATTTGAAAGAATCTATATTATATTAAATGTATCTATCGCTGCGATATAGAATTAAATGTAAGAATTAAATGTAAGAAATGTAATGAAAAATAATACGAAAGGTTATCTAATTCCCTTATACATAGATATACTTCCAATCGAACCGATTTTTCTTTAGATGACTAATATCAAAATACCAATGTTGAGTTTGTATTTCGACTCGAAATTACTAAATATATTTTTTCAAATAAAAAATTATTAGAACGTTGTTATATAGTTACAATAATAATAAAGTTAAATATGAGGTAACTATCATTTAATCAGAAAAGTAATAGATTGCTTTACTCCATTGAAAATTAGAGTTAAGATGAATCATTTGTTTGGTTTTTCTATTGTTTAAATTCATTAACATTTTCCAATTGATTTTCCTACGCTTATATTTTATTTTTAATATTTACATATTTGAAATTTTTGAATAATATCGCAACTTAAAATTTAATCAAAATAATTGTTTTCCGGAATATGTTTAATTTAAATTGAATTCCATCGTAAATACTACTACACATATTATATTAATTATATATTTTTCATCATAAAATTGGAACATGCTTACTTTGAATAGAAAAAATACCTTGAAATAAAATCAATTTGTCAGAAAATTACTATATTGTGTCAATTCTATAAGAATAATAATTGTTGTGTAATAGCATTTAAAAATTATTCCGTTATTGACAATAAATTTGATCTTAATTATAAAAGGGAAAGTGTGTTTGTTTGTTTGTTTGCTCACTATACACGCCCACAGTTTTAACAGGTACAGAGCATGTGTATCATCCTTTTAAAGACTTGGAAACTCACCGAAATCGAGATTTCTAAATGTCAAGAGGTAGTTTTTTTTATGCAAATTCTGATTTTACGTCATTCATTCATTTTACTTTTGTTTAATAATTATTTTTTCTCCGTACTTTTCTTTAAAATTAATAAAAATAAAACAAAAATCTTTCATGTTTTCCTTGGGTTCATATTATCATATTATATTACCTCATTTTTGATTAAACTAAAAAAAAAAAATATGACAAAATTTTTTTATTTTTTGACGTAGAACCCGAATTTGCATAAAAAACAACATCTTCGCATTTGAGAATCTATCTCGATTTCGACGAAATTCCGGTCTAAAAAATACTTTTCAGGTCGTTCCCGGAAGTTGAAAATATCCCTAATCGAAAGAGCACCCTCGATTTAGTTAATAAACATTTAGTTTTAGCCCTTTCTCCTCTTAAAAAGTTGATATGTATGCTCTGGAACACCCGATATACATAATATATATTTAAAGAAATCGAAAAAACAATTGGGTCAGTATTTCGAGCTAAAAAAAGTTCTGTCTCAATTTAGAGTTCATGGATTTAAATCAGTTTGATCAATATTTAGAGAGGTCAGTATTAAGGGGTATTGCTATATCGTAAGTCTAGTGCAACTAATTTCCTTCATCAGTGCTTGCAACTAACGACTTCTGCGGTGACTGCAAAAAAATCTCGCATAAGTGCATCGTGTGCATCAGTGCTTGTGTCAAAATAAAAATTGATTTACTATATTATAATACTTTATTTATTTATTAAATTTCTGAAAATGCTAAGAAACTCGTACAGCTAATTAGTCAAAGGAAATTCGACTTTTAATTGCTAAATTTAATATATTAGTATATCACTATAAAAATAAATCTGATTATCAAAAATAGTCAATTCTATTATTAATTATACTAGTCTTCGCACTTTCTGAATAAATTTATCTAATAAATTAAAATTCATTATCCTACACCTCAATTTCCTTTTTCTAAAATATTGAACTAGTTTTTTTCTAATTTTATTTAATAAAAATTAAAATTAAATTTTATGAATTTTCTTTAAATTTTATTTACTCTATAATTTATTTTTATGTTTTTTAATAAATCACATTTTCAAATATGAATATTAACCAATATAGTTAATTAAAGTGTCAATTTTGGTGCCTGGTGCATAATGCACCATCAGCATACATTCATTCATATATGTTGTACATTATATATAATTTTATTAAATCTTATGTCATAAATATTATGTAGCATTTTTTTTATTTGATTTATATTAATGAATAACATCCTGAAAGATTGAAAACAATGCGTGTAATGTAATAATAGAAAGAATAAAAAATTATAAAAAACAATAGAATAAATAAAAAAAAATATCACGAGACTTTCTCAAACAGTGTTCACTATATTAATCAGTACAAAACCATAAAGAATGAAGAAATTACTAACAATATGAACAACTGGCTGTAGGTACTTTTAAGATGATAAATTAAATGTTTTTTTTGTATATATTGTATGTAGTAATGTTTCAGTTCATTCACAAAGTTGTATAAATATTTTTTTTATTTTTTTTTTCATGTTTTATTTTCCAACTCATATCATTTTAATACAATATAACTATGTACTTATATTAGTATTATTATTATTGGACTCCGTAAGTGAGAATAAAATTTTCTTATTCATAATGATTCACTTTTATGGTAAATTTTATACTATTGAAATTGAATAATGATATTGTCATAAGAAATATAAAAAGGGTCAAGATAAAAAAACGAATTTAATATTTTTAATTTAATTTACAAATTCATATAGAGCTGATTTATAATATACTAGCAATGTCACCCGACGTTGTTCGGGTTCAACACAAAATATATAAAATTTTGAAATCTAATATAGCAAGATTCCGGCGTTCGCTGCCATGCCCATGTTCACCAATAGTAACACAAACAATCGGCGGCGTGGTCACGAAAAGATGAAGTAAATATCCCTGCTATAGTAAAGCTAATCAGACTTATTTGATTTGTGTGCCTATTATGTATTTCGATAACGATTACGATTTGATCGAATGCAAAATTGCAATTATGTATTTCGATATCGTTCAGAAATTGTCGACGAAATCGATAAAGTTTATCGATGTAAAATTTTACCACGAAAGAGACATCGAAAGAGAGATTTTGTACAAATTTTTTCAATTTTGAATTGAAAGAATAAACTAAAAGAGTGCGCTTGGACACTTGGTGTTTTGTTTTATATTTATGATATTTTTTTAAATAAAAATAAATTAAGTTGAAATGAAAGTAGATATTTTACTTTATTCTTCATAATAATTTTTTATTGAAATAAATTTTAATAGGAATGAAAGGCCTGTTACAAATATACTGCAATATGAAAAGATATAGTGTAAATAATGAGACACCATTATAAATTTTCCAAAGAGGTACCAGGATATCTTGTACTCACAAAACCAATTGCCTGATTATGATCACATATCTTAAAACAAAAACTGTTATAATAATGTAAACTAATTACAATAAAGTATAAACTTATCAGAATTGCATTAATGCTAAAAAATCCCTTTCTACTGTAACATAAATGTTGTATGTTTTGCTTCGGTGATTTAATTTGAATAAGCTTTACATCTACTGCTCCAATTATTTCAGTAATTCTGCTTTAATCATAAAATAATGTTTGCCTGACTTTTTTCTTCTAGTGCGTAATGGAATTTGATCCATTTTGCACATAATTATAAACTGCAAATACATATAAAACTTCTTTAAGAACCAAAAAAAAAATTAGTTGTGCTAGTCCGACATGAAAATCATTTCCTACGTTGAAAATCATTTGCTTGGTACAAACCGCACAGAATCTTAATACACTAACCAATTTAATTATATTTGGAATCGACGTATTACTTATTGGCTATTTCAATTTTTGTCCTAAATTAACAGTTTTAATAGTGTAGATAATAACTCATCAAATTCATGTTTAAATAACATACGTATAATCTTCCAAATCTAGTGGATTAGAATAATCCCGAATCAATGTTCGCTTGTTTTTTAATTCTGCAATTTGATAACGTTTTTCAGCACTATCAGAAATTGAAAAATTTAACTCTGCTGAAATAATTTTATTTATAAAAACTTATAATTTTGTAATTATATGTTATTTAAACACTTTCAACTTATTTTCAACTTAAAAATTTCAAATATAACACAATTATTTTGTTTTTTTTTCGTATAATAATTTGAATTTGACAGTTAAAGAATCAAACATATGTCATTTTTATCGTAGATTTGAATTTTACAATGGCAGCAAACTCTTTCGATCAAATTTTCATCGAAACACATAATGACACTAACGATTACAATCGAATAACTCTAACGATAACGATGAACGATTCGATTAATTTCGATTGAAATACATAATAGGCACCTTTATTACCTATTTGGTCAAATAACCATATTTATATAAATAAGTTAGACACGTCAAAATTTTGTTGCCTAAAGTTTTTTTAAAGTGACTAAGCTCGTAATGTATATATGATAAAAAAAAATCATCATATGTGTATGTTGCACCTTGTAATTACAGTTGCTTCAATTTTTCTGTTAAATTAAAGCTTCTTAATACACAATATTTTTTGTTTTATTTGCTGGAGTTAAAATAAAAAAAAGTTTTGTTACTTACTGTCGAGCAAACTACATAAAATTGACCATGAGAGAAGCATGATTCTCTTAAGTCAATTACTAAGATACTTAAAGTTTGCCCTTGGGTTTTAATTATAAATATAGCAAACTATATTTTTAAAGAAGTTGAAGTCGTTTAAATTGATGAGTACCATATATTTATTTATAAAAATAAAAACATTATTCCCAGCAGAGCATCCTTACATGTCTTAAGGAACATACTTGGAGTTTAGTTCCATTACACAAACGTAAAAGATTTGAACTTCTAAGTAACATAATGGGTATCTCAACTTTTAACTTTAATTTATGGAGTGACTAGGGGCCCCTGTTGAGTAATTATAATTCAAGTTGAAGCCAAATTAGAGTTTTTAAAAGAAAGAAAGCTAAAAAGTTTTAAAAAGAACAGTAATGTACATAGAAATCTCAGTACAAAAGTCTTAAGGTAAGTAAGGTTTATTTAGGACACTTAAATACACCTCTTTAACTTACTGTTTCGTTTCTGATATATTTTGTTAGCGACATTCAGTGGATAAAATTAAATATTTTTGTAATTAAAGAGCTAGGTACACCTATACATATAAATATTTTTAACCAAAACTATATGATTACTACAAATTACCGAAATTTGGAAACAGTTACGCAAAAAAAATTAGAAATGAAGACTTCAATGTTTTTTTGTTTTTATTTGACATATGTACGTAGGTTCATTGTAAGTTGTAAATAATAATAATAACAATTTTCTTTATTATTTTCATAAAATCTCACATATGCATAATGTATTTACTGAATAATAAAGTCATATGAGTAAAAAATTTTCAACTGTGTGCGCATTTTTGTTTTGTATACAACTATTATATTAGAAGTTCATTAAGGAGTAGGAGAATCGAAATAAAATAAAAAGGTGTCTACTGCGCAGGACCCTAAATGCTTGTCAATTATAATTATAGATAATGCAAAAGGTTGAAGGGGCTGCAAAAATTCAGTCGGATAATTTATAGCATCATCATTATTTAAAGGTGTATTGACAGACTCATATATTCTTTCTTCACTTTTTATTTTATTCAAAAGAATTTCGTTTATTTCAACCGCTGTATTATTTATTGATATTAGAATCGCATGCTCGAAAATTTAAAAGGGAGCATTTTGATTAAAGTTTATTCATGTTTTTGTGTTGAAAGTTTGTTATTATTATTTATGAGAACTTTAAGTTATAATAAATAATAATAAATAATAATACTTGGCTGGAATTCTTACAAGAATTATGACTGTAGAATTTTAAATTAACCACAATTGTTTTTATCCTGTACGGTTTTCAGTCAAATTTATGTCGTTCCCTCGAATAGGTAACAAATAAATTTTGACCCTGCTAACTTCTTTTTGAACCACTGGAATAATGTGCCTAAAATCGAGAGCAAAAACTTTACTCCACCAATAATGTTGTTATTATTTCGCAGATCTCGTAAGGTTCTACCTAAAGCTTCAAACAATAATATATTAACCATTGTGCACTCGTCCGAAGGTACTTCCTTTTTTGATACTACAAACTGGACTTTCGAAATTCGAATTTTTTCATATGTATATCTCCCTTGAACACATTTATTATTATTTTTTTTGCATCTTTACGCCATCCCATACAACATTTTGTGCATTTTTTTTATCGTATTCTATTTCCTACAGGAATAGGAATATGTATTTTTATATGACTAACATTCAGTAATACTGTTTTTAACAAATAGCAGTGAAAAGAAAGGGGGAATGTAACCAAAACTTTTTATATGAATAACAATTTCATTGTATTTTTCATTGTTAATTAATAATAATAATTAAAAACTGTAAGTAGGCAATATCCAATATACTATATCTTATAGTAGTTACGTGTCTGCATCTGTAAAAACTATAAACAGAAACAAGTTTTTGGATTTTTTTTTGTATTTTCAATTCCTTAAAGCAATTGGTAGGAAGGTAGGAATGTAGGATAAATAAAAAAATTGGTTTTGTTTGAAGGAAAAAGAAAACAAAAACAATTTGAACTCATCACTCTAAAATCGAAATTTGAATAGAAACTGTGACGAAATTGGAATAGTTTCAAAATGTGCGTTCATTCTTCTAACACGCAGAACAAAAATCAGTTTCGATTTAGCATGTTCATTAGACAAAAACAAATCAAGTTCTAAAGTAAAATTAATTTAAAAAAAAAAACCATATACATAGATACATAATAGGAAGCGTACCTATCTACCAAAGAATATCGAACAATATGGTAATTAAAAGTGTTCTATAATAAAAAAATAAAAGTATGATAAATTAGTAAGCAAATTCAATTTGAAATTTGAAGGAAAGAAGTGCTAGAATTTATTTATGGTGGGTTACAAAGATTTATCCTTAGCTAGTGTAATGTTTAGGGTATTATAGTTTTGAGTTTCGAATCTTTACATTATTATATGTATGAACTATGCATTTCTTAAAAACTTTCATGATACCCGTAAATATATTTCAACAAAAAAAAACACAAAAAGAAAGAAAAAAACTCGGAAAAAATATTCGAAAAATGTAAACATACATCATAATTTTTTTATAATTTCTAATATTTTTTGTTTTCTTTTCTTGTTTTTAATCTAATCTAATACTTCTAATACTATTTATGTGAATTGCTTTCAAAAAGCCTGCATGTATTGGTTTACACAAAACACAATAATAATATTAGAGTAGAATACGCATTCTCTGAGTATTCATTTTGATATATATATACAAAAAACGCCATGATTCTGGTTTTGTGCGTTTCTACATCCATTTAGGTATACTCATGTCATTTCTATTATTTTAGTAAATGTTGAAAAAAGCTTTTTTAACTTTGAAATGAAATATTTTCATTTTCAAAACGACAACCTATATATTCTTTTTTTTTTTTTAAATATAAAGAAAATTTAATTCTCTAAAAAAATATCTGCTGTAAGGGTATCCGTCGAAAAGCCGTTTGGAAGTTATTAGCTGATTTACAATACAATTTCATGTGTTGAAAATAAAATTATTTTATAATTTAAGTTTTTCCATTATTCAATAGATGGATATATGTTTATTGTATATACATATTTTACTAATTTGCATATATATGCAAATTAGTAAAATATGTATATTCTATTCTTCTACACAAACTAAATGTTTATGTATGTTATGTGGAGACAATTGTGTTGTATGTTTTTTTAGAAAAATAAAAATAATTTAACCTGCAGATTTATCTGCAGGTCAGCTGTTTAATAAATAAATAAATAAATAAAAATAATTGAGCAAGCAAAATAAAAATATTTTGAATTAAAGTTCATTGAGTAATATTTTTATTTTGTAATTATGGTTGTGTTATACTGTTATAGGTACTTATATAATACAAGTCTTTTTGAAAAAACAGAAAGAAAAAAAAGGTTTCTGTAGAGCTAAATTGATATTTTTAGCAACGATCTTAGAATAATATTCTTTTTTGTAAAACCTATAATAAATATTTCACTATTCTTAAAAAGAAAAACATAAAACCACAAAATGTGTCCATAAGATCATTAAATAATCAGCTTTGAGTAATATTATAGTATCGTTAACAAAAGTTTAAAAAAAACAAAATTTGGCAAAATAAGAAAGGCAAACTAATCAATTTATATTATGGTTATTGATAATTTTGGTGAATGTGTATATTTTTTCAAACTTATACATATATCTTTCAGCCCTATGTCACTGAACTGATGTATTTAAGCTGTTTTAATCCATATCCATTATACAACCTCAAACAATTTATCTAAGAATTACCTAAGAATAATTATAATTAAACAGTGAAAATGAAATGTCAAAAATTTTAGGACTACAGAATCTACTGAACACCTTCTTAAATCTTTTTCGAACTTTTTTGCTCTAATTTTGGTTTACTCTCAAAATCCTTTATTTAACAAAAATTAAAAAAAAAACAACAACAAAAAACTGAATTGTCCAAAACTGAACACCGATCACAAACACTTTTGCACTAATAAGTTCAATGAATTTGAATGGAAACTACTGAACCCAAAAAAGTGTTCTACTTTAGATACACTAGAACAGCCTACTGAACAAACCTAATAATTGAAAGTGTTAAATGTAGCAGAAATACACGCATATGTATATGTATAATGTGTGCACATTTTTGTTAATTTAACAAAAAAAAATATTAAAATTTATGCGAACTTTAAGTTATGATAAATAATAATTTTTTTATTTGGAAAGTGGTATATATTTTGCTGGAATTCTTACAAGAATTCTGACTGCAGAATTTTAAATTAAGGGCAATTGTTTTTATCCTGTACTGTACGGTTTTCAGTCGAATTTATGTCGTTTTCTTAAAACGTTTTCTCCAGAATAGGTTGCAGGCATCGGATTTTTGACCCTGCTAACTTTTTTATAAAAACTTTTGTGAAAAAATCAAGTAGCCTCTAGTGTAAATATGTATGTATTTCGATCGGTTGTATGAACAGGAATATGAATATGTCATATGTATTATGTATATATTTTAACATTAACAACAAAAATGAAGTTTTTGAAATGAGATGAAAGTTTAGTTATTTTTTATTACTTTGTAAATTTATAATTCATTAGCGAAGTCCTAACATAATTTTTTTTTTCATATAACCAGATAAAATTTAATTTCATTTAAAATAATCCTTGAAAGACTACGAAAATCAGTGCTTCACAAGGTATGAACTGTTTTTTAAGTACACTTCTTTTTTATGTACAGTAAATTATTTTATTTTAATTTTTTTTTCCAACACGATTTGTTATTTTATTTTTAAAAAAAAATATTATGTGTACCTATTGTTTTTTATATTTACAATTTGATTTATTTTTGTTTTTTTCTATTGCAAGTGGCTCTTGTTGTGGGTGACTCATTGTCAAATATTTTTTGTTCATTACTTTATGTATGCGTGTTAGTTAATAAATATTATAAGATTTAAAAATTTATCTAAATAAGATAAAAAAGAAATAAATTAATAAAAGCAAATCTAATATGGCACTAACGACATTTAGATTCTGGCAATGTCATACAAACACATGGCAAAAAGCAAATGACCCATATTAATAAGATCTCGATGGGGTTTTTTTTTTAAAACTTTGACGCTGAATTTTTAGAAGCTATGTAATGTTACCATGACTAACTTGATTCTTAATTATAACATAAATTTTCAATCATGACAAATAAGATGTCGCTAAATTGGTTGAGTAAATGACCCTATGAGAACAGAAAATTTTGCACCTTACAAATATTCTGTTTATGTGGTAATTAAAAGCGTTTTAGTAGAAAAATTAAGGTATGATAAATTCGTATTAAGTAAGTAAATACGTATTTTTCTTAAAATTTAATTTATTTTGCTTCCGTCATTTATGGCGGGTTACAATGCTGGAACTAAATTGAATTATAGACATCCACAACCATGTCATAAATAAATCAAAATTTTATCTATCACTCTTTCGAACTAATAATCAAAAAACCAATTGTCTCTATAACTGCTTAAAAGTTTATAATGATCTTCCGAAAGAATTGAAATTGATATTAAATCTGAAATTGTTTAAAACTAAAGTTAAAAGAATTTGGCTAGGTACTAATTCTTGTAATACTACATATTAATAATACTCATCAGTAAATTTAACCATAAAAAAATTATGTGCCAATTTTATTAACTTTTTGGTAAATAAACGAATTAAATGTGAAAAAGTACTACTATAGCAAGACGGTTTCTTAAATAGCGTAGCTCCATTTTATCGAAGCTTCTTTCATAAAAAAATTCAATTAAACATATGTCTTAATATAAAAAAGCTTAATAATAACTTTTCTTCCATGGGTAAACTATATAGTTATACAATCACTATTATATAGTAATATTTTGTTAAATTCATTCTTATGTACATTTTATGTTATATTAAGTTATTTGGAAATTTAAAATCTATTTATTTTATGAGGCGAGGCGTTTTCTTCTTTCTTGTTCTGGTAGAGTATGTAACAACGAGGTCCTGCTATAGCATGGCTACTAATTTTTTGGTGATATTTCAAACAATATGTCTTTTTAATTGAGTCGGGACAAAATTACATATGGACAAATTTTCATATGGACGAAATTCCATAATTTAAATTTTTATAAAAAATTTAAAATTGTTGGGTTGTATAAAAAAAAAATAAGAATACTCCCTAAAAATAAGAATTTAATTTTTGAAGTAAAAACATGGAAGATGTAATAAATCATGCGGTTTTATTACTTATATTTCATTATGGTCTTGTCTTTTTAAATTCATTCAATTATTTGGTTTTAAGTCATATATATTTTATTCCTATGAGGACAAAGCTACTACACCAATAAAAGGTATGACCAGGGGACTACACCATTCGTGCAACGAAATGAAATAGTTCAATACCTGAGAGATAACGGTTTCCACATAAATTACAAGCCAAAAACATAATTATTAAAAATAAAACCGAAAAGAACGAAGGTAGCTTTATCACTCAAAGAAGAGGATTACCATTGTTTATGCTAACATTCGATAATAGAGAAAATAGAAAATAATGAAAATAGTCGTTATAGAATTGAAAAATATAGTTCAATTTATGAATGTTGTTAAATAATCACACATTCCAATTTTCGTTTAAAAACTTTAGTTAAATAATAGGTATCTATTCAAAATATGATTTTTTTATATTTTTAAATTATGTATTTTGTATTATGTAATTTTGTCCATATGTAATTTAGAATTATGTAATTTTGTCATGTAACCCTTTTTAATTTTTTCATTAATTGAGGTCTTCATTTCTCGCATATTATTTAGATCTTGATATCATTTTAATTATTTTTTATTGCGCTATGTACAAAAATGTTAAGTATACCATGTTGGAACTGCTTGAGATTCCACAAATTTTGCTCTATTTGTCGATATTGGTTTTAAAATTGTATTGCAACACATTAGCTGGCTGGCTGCCAATTTAGATTTAACCCGCGAAAATCATTGTAATTATCTGAACTTCAACTTTATTTGGCTAACTTTATGGATTATGTGGCTCTTCTATTTCAACTTATTGGCAATTTGCATAACCAGGTATATGGCTTGTTTTTGAATTTGCATTTGTTTATCGCTTATATCATAATATCTTAGAACACAAATTTATTTTTAAAACTATGGCAGTGTATCAAAGGTTTTGATGCTGGAGATGGCCCAAGGTTTGGTTCTAGGACCAATTCTGTTCTTAATTTATATTAACCCTGTTTTTAGTTTAAAATTGAAAAATGTTTCGACTGATGAAGATTTATGTTTTGTATATGGTTCTGACAGTCTTCTAAATTTTATAGCTTCAATTAATTACAACTTAGAACTACTAAACTGGTTCGCTGACCACAAATTAGTTTTATGTAATAAAACAAAAATTATGTTTTTCAACTTTGCATCACATCAAGAGATTGATATTATTAATTTTATGTTTCACTCACCAGAGTGTAGTAAATATGAAATATGAGTTCAAATATTGTTATAACAATCACTACTTAAAAACTTTTGTTCGGATGTTTTGTGTAATATAAACTGTTTTCATATAGAGACTGTAAAACAAATATGTAGGTTTAATAATTAATAGCAAATTGAACTCGTTAAAACTTATTTTTTTTATGCTCTTGACAATAACTTAGCATCACCTTTTCATACTTAATTAAGTACGTAATTTTAAACCTTTATATCCTTTAAAGAGTCGAGTATTAAATTATTCTCTCCCTGCAACTTGAGGTTCAGAATATATTCTTGAGGTTCTACTGAATGTATTCTTGAGGAATACTTGAGGTTCAGATATTCAGTAATATCAACTAAGAACATAAGTCTAGTAGCCATTCTGAATCAAAAAGTTCAGAAACATTGAAATTGTCTATTTGATTTTTAAGTTCTGAAAATCTTCTTAAACATTTGTCGCGACTCAGCCATCTAACATTACAAATAAAGCTAAATCACCATATTCGCAATCAAGCTCGTGTAAATATTGACGAATCTTCCGATGCTTTGTAGCATGGGATCGAATAAAATTAACTGTTTTTATGACTACAGCGATAACAGAGTTCATATATAATACTTGCACAAGGTTTTCTTGATGTAAAAGGCAATGAAAAATATATAAATCGGTTAATTTAATGCTCATTTCATTAATTTTTCAAATATTTTCAAAAAGCCTAAAAACCTTTATTTTTACTACCTTGGCTTTGGCACCATCAGTTGTTATGCCACACAGTAAAGATGGAGATAATTTATAGCTAGAAAAACTTTCTCAAATGCTTCAAAGACATCGGCTCCTTTCGTTGTATTTTGCAGTGTTTTCAAACTTAATAGCTCTTCAATAACATTAAAGTCATCATCTATTCCTTGCAGAAAAAAAACTAGTTGAGCACTGTCACTCATGTCTGTACTTTCATCCAAGCAGAAATTTTTTTTTACTGAAAAGAGCCGCATATTACGTAAATCAAAAACAATTGTGTGAGCCGCAGAAAAAAGCGTTATGAGCCTGTGGTAAACCCTTGGTCTAGTACAATCTAAGATGCAATACGGATTAACTTGTCGGGGTGGAGCTTTATATAACAAAATACTTTCATTACACCGTTTCCAAAAATTTTCAATTTGCAAAATCCTTAAGAAAAATAAAATCATCAGTAGTTTTCCTTTGTTTGTTAGGCTGAATATTCTTCCTTTACGTTACATTTACTGTTTTAAAGTTCTAAAGGTATATTTTATTTGATCTGTGTATCTCAACCAAAGAAATTACGGTCACTTATAATTTGGTCATAAATCATATTTTCACTGTTAATACAGGTTTCGTACGACAAATTTTTGCTATTTTTTTTAGTGTAAGTTCGTGTATGTTGTTCTGGATTTAATAGTTCTATACATTTACTGTACTGATCACCCCTTTGAATATGTAATTAATTTTTTCTTTCTTATTTTTCATTTAAATACTAAAAACACTATTCTCTCAATTTGAAATTAGTTTTACTAATTATAATTATTTTGTAAATTTTACTAAATATATTAGATATGTACTTTAATAAAATTTTAAAATAAAATACATAAATAAATTTTTATAAATTATTACCCAACAAACCATAGGAAGAACGTGTTCTTCAAGAAGCAACATATGCAAATTCCCCTGGCGAAATTTATGCGAATGTTCGCCTGGAAGATTAAAAGCGAATGAATTACTTTTCAGTAAAATAAATGTTCTCTTAGAAGAACAAATGGCGAATGAAATAAAAGAATTTTAGACGAATGTTCGCCTGGAAGAATTAAAAGCGAATTAATCTACGCTGGGTGACGAAATAGGTAGAGCGCCCGCCTTTCAACCGGAAGGTCCCGGGTTCGATTCCCGATGAAGCAAAAAAAAAAAATGCTTCATTGGTTTTTCGAGCTGGTCTAGTACCCTTTGTCATTGGGATATAATAAATGACAAAAGATATTTGAGAGTTAATCTGGTAACAAATTAAATAAAAATGAAACTATTCTATTTAAGAAGGCTTAAGAAGGCTTTGACAATAGCAGTAGTTTTCCACATTTAATGAGTAGATAAGCCAGTAATTTGTTAAAATAAATGCTCGAATTATTGTAGATATTGTAGTGTAAAATGGTAGTACCGTACTTAATTAAGCACGAAAAGGTTATTCTACCTAAGTTACTGTCAAGATCATAAAAAAAAAAAATTACGTTTCATTAAAAGAGTGTTTATTTTTGTTTTCTCCATTTTGAAAATATTTTTGATATAGCTATGTATAATGTATATGAAAATATTTTCAGTTATTTTTTAAAGCGCCGGAAGGGGATGCTAATGCGATTCAATTTACGATTGCCGCGGCGATGTCAACCTTTTCATAATACTAATGAATCGCAGAAGAATAAAATATAAATTCGCGTCGAATAAATACATTCTTCTAGGGGATACTTCCGCGATAATTATACGATTCTCATGGTTTGTTGGGTATTTGTTCAGGGTTGTATCGAGGTTTTATTGTATATGTGAAAAATACAAATAGCGATTACACTATGCCAATCAGTTTAAATTTTAACTTTCTCTTTGAGTTAATAGATTATTAAATTACTTCGTCCGAGCTAATATTTAAAAATTTAATATTTCTTATAATCAAGAAAATAATGTCGTTGGAATTATTTTAGTTATTCAAAAATATTTTTAGTAATTAATTATTCATTTTATCATGTATTATTTTGTTACCAGATTTGTTGCCCTGAAATAACTTATGGACTCATTTATTTATATCGAGACCTATTTCGAATCCTCAAAGTATGTAGCGATATATAAAATATAATCGATATATTTCAATATTCATTTATGGGCATTTTCAACTAGACACATTTTGTTTTTCTTTATAATTTCAGATAATTTTTTATAAAATATTTTTTAAACGTAAGCATATTAGATTAACAGTTGCTATATCAATATCAGTATATGGATATTCATCTAGTACATATAAGGTACTATACTTTTATTTATTCTTACGTTGACAAAATGTGTAATTTGAAAGATCAGAAAATTGTGAAAGTGATTAAGTGAATTAACAAATCGTTTTAAAGAAGCAAAAAAATGTTTACTTACGTATAAGAAAATTTGAAATTTGCATAAATTAATACGTTTGCATAATATATTCATATATGTATTTATGTATATAATTAAGTGCATATACACACATAATTTTTTTATATATAAATATAATGTATGAAAGTTTGTATATATTGAAATCAAGATCATGGGTTTCCACGCACATTTTTCTGTTCCTTTTGTTTTTGTTGTATATTCTTTCACTTCATTTTCTGTTTTATTATTATATTATAAAATGCAATAAAATAAAATATCTGTTGGCAGCATTTTTGATGATATAAAACTACAAGTATGTTTGTTTTTATTCATTGTAAAGTGACCATAATGCTTTTGACTTAAATTATTTAAATTTGGGATTTAAATAATTAAAAGTTATATTTATGTTTTGAATAAATGTAAATAAGAAAAACTTTAGCATTTTCAAATTACATTAAAATAGTTAAGGAGATAAAAAATTGTTTTTATTAGCAAAAACTCCGAAACAAAAAAAGTACAACAATTAACAGCTATTCCCGGCGTAATATTTCCCAGTCAAGCATTTGCCAACTCAAAGCAAAGTTTTTTCTTACACAAAGCAATTATTTTTTTTAGCATAGCGAACAATTTAAGCATATCTTTTTTGTTATAAAGGGTATTTTTTTCTTTTTCTAATATCCTTGTTGTTACCTCTGTGGAGTCACCGATTTACAACTGTCCATTCTGGCTTAAAATTTTCTTTTACATACAACGTAGACACATGTGGAGATGAAGAAGATGGTCATTTTGTAATTTCAGCACCAATTATCCTCCATATAAGAAGAATTTTTAGCAAATCTAGTAAACAAAAAAAAAATTAAAGTTGGCAAAGCAAAATTTACCACCATGGCAATAAAGGGAATCATTTTTTTCTGCTTGTCAATAGTTTGCTTTACAAAATAAACATTCATTTCAGAAGGAAAATTTTCATAAATTAACAAATTCACAATTCAAAGGAATATTAAGGGCAAGGGCCAGCTAGTGGTAATAAGGATACGTTAATTGAACGATTACAGTTGATATTATATGAAAACGACGCAGTAGCAATACTTCAGTAAATTCGAATCTAGAAGACACAATGCGAAACAAACAAGAAAAAGACGAAAACTTTCAGGTGAATAAAAAGAAATATGTATAACGATGATAATGATGATAACGACGACAACGCCTTGAGAAAACAAACGTTAGTTAGTAACATCAAAACAAATCAAAAAAATAAGACGAACACCTTCAAATTGAACAAAAAAATTTACGAACAAAATGATTCGGAACGTTCAGATGACAACTACAATAAAAGAGTTTTTTTTTAAATTTTGCGATTTAGAAAATATTGTTGAAAATTTTACAGATGATGGATAAAGCAAAATACAAAGATGGATAAGAGATTTTTGAAAAATTTTCTGTTGGTATATCAGGTTGGAATAATGCCAAAATATTACTCGGAGGACCAGATTTACAATTCATACGCACACAAGACGGGCTAAAATCATGGAAAAAAATGTAAAAAGTTACTGCTTGAAGAATTTTCTGAGAATATGAACACTGCCGAAATACACAGTCTACAGTCTAATAAAGTCTACAGAATCATGCAGAGAATGTCTATATGAAAAGCACAATATAGGCCAGCAAATAGATTTATATACAACACCCTAATTACTTATGTGGTAGATGGAATTATAGATGATAGATAGTGCACATAAAATTATACTTGAAGGTGCTAAGTCAATTCAAGAATTAAAGGGGAATTTAATATTTATGAAAAAGTAAAGTTGCAGAGACGTCATAAAAAATACGAAGACAATAAAAAAGACGATAAAAAGTTAACGCTCATACTCAAAATACAAGAAAGTCAAGTATATTCAAGCCAGATAATTGTTTCAATTGCGGCGAGACGGGACATAAATCAAAAGGTTATCCGAAGGACACAAAGATCCAAAATGTTTCAAAAGTAGCCATAAAGGATATGAGCGTCAAAATGTATGAACAAAAAATGTCAATTGAATGGAAAATTGGCCTGATGAGAAAAGAAAGAGGTGGTACAAAATATTTTACTAGAAGACCAAGCATTAGGAATGAAATAAAAAAATAAATCAATAAATATAAACCAAAAAAGATTGACGAAACCAGATTGAAAATGGAAATTATAGTTACCAAGATGATCCGATACAACTTCAAGCACGAAGATTACCATTAAATGAACAGAAGATAATCGAAACACAAGTAGTAACGTTGGTACAAGATGGAATTGTAGCATCAAGTACATCGGAATACTCAAGTCCAGTGGTACTAGCAAATAAGAAAGACTGAACTAAAAGACTGGTGTGAACGATAGTAAAATAAATAAAAAAAATCCTGAGAGACAGATACCCACCACCGCGCATTGAAGATCAGGTAGATAAATGAAGCGAGACACGTTACTTTACAACATTGGATCTGACTAATGGATTTTTTCACGTCGGCGTGGACCAGAAAAGCAGAAAATACACTTTGTTTGGCACACCGAAGGGAAGCTAAGAGTTTTGCAAAGCTCCTTTTGGCTTATGCAATTCTGCAAGTATATTCCAGCGATATATAAATGACGTATGTCGAAAAGAAATAAACGAAGGTGTAGTCAAAGAGTATCGACGAGGAATGGAACAGTTTCAAAAGCGAATTGAATATCTGGGATATGTGATAGAAGATGGGGAAATAGAGCCATCAAAAAACAAAATCAAGGCAGTGACTCATTTTCCACAACCGAAGATAGTCCAACAAGCGCAATGTTTTCTGGGACCGGAGGTTATTTTAGAAAATTCGTCAAAGATTTTTCAACAATAGCCAAGAACTTTATCATATTTGTTGCGGGATGGTACGAAGTTTGAATTTGGAAAAATGCGGATGCGTTTAAGGAATTGAAAGTTATCTTAAGTACTCGACCAGTTTTCTACATTTTTAAATCTACAGAGTTGCGCACGGATGCGGGTAAGTGGGGCTTTGGGACAATTCTGATGCAGGTGCAACCTGAAGATAATCTGCTGCATCCAGTATATTTTTGGAACAAAAAGACGTCGGAAATAGAACACTGATATTCAAGTTATGAGTTGGAGGTGTTGGCAGTAATAGAAGCAGTAAAGAAATTTAGAGTATATTTGTTGGGACAATAATCTAAATTTTTAACTGATTCCAAAGCATTTACATAAATGATACAAAAACGAGATCTAGTAACCAAAGTTAGCAGGTGGGTCATTCTGTTAGGGGAGTTTGAATATAAAGTAGAACACCGGGCCAGAAATCTAATGAAGCATGTAGATTGCTTAAACAGGAACGCTATAATGATAAACGTAATTTGAAATGGTACTATAATTAAAAAACTGCGGGAAGCACAACACCACGATTAGCAGTTGCAAACAATTATAGAAATTTTACAGAGAAGCCATGTAAGAGTTTTAGTGGAGGAGATTTCGCTATATGTGGTGCCTGATAGGATGAAGGATCGTTAGAGAGGTGCATAAAAGGGGCCATTTTCATTATAAAAAGTGAAAGAAATGATCGGGAAGGAATTATGTATATCTGATTTGAAACAAAAAATTGAAACGTGTACGCTGAATTGAAGAGCTGGAAGCAGGGAGGCTACCTAAATCCAATTCCGAAACAAAATAGTCCATTAGAGATATTCCATCTTGTTTTTGTGGGACCAATAACTGCAACGGGTAAGATGTACAAACACATTCTAACGATAGTAGATGGATTTAGTCAGTTCGCATAGATATTTCCAACTTAGTCGGTAGCAGCCCAAGAAGCACTACAAAAATTGCAAATCGTGACAACCATATTTGGGTATCCACGTCAGATCATAGTAGATAAAAGAGGGACGTTTACGTTTGAAATATTTAAAGAATTTTGTAAAAAGAATGATATACGCCTACATATACAGTGACGACCGGTATTTACAATAAGAAACAAAAAAAGGCAACCAAGTTCAGATTGAATGAGTGTGTGGCTATAGAAAGAACGCAGTTTGCACCGGGATTGAAAATTAAGTAGAAATATATAGGGCCATATCAAATAACAGCGCTAGGTAAAAATAATAGATATGAAATGGCTAAAGTTGGCGAACACGTAGGACCAACAAATTGAAACAACAGAGTAGTATCTACGTGGCTGGCTTAGCAAAAAGACGTGCAAGAAGAAAAATATTCTTTACTGAAAACTTAAAAATATACCTACTTTTCACTTTTTAGTATACTTATCAACCCAAAAATTCATATAAAGACGTACATAATGAAAATAATAAATCCATTGGAGATCGAGATGTATTTAAATTTTTTTACTTATTTTTTACTTATTACCTTGATTTGAAAAAAATATTGAAATGTACCTATATGGATTGCTAATCGTTGGTTACTGTATTTTTGTTTATGTTTTTGTTTTTTTTTTTACAAAATTATAAAATCTCTTTTTTGCGCTCTTTAATTTTTATTTTCGTTTCATTTTCTTACCCGCCCGTACGTACCTAAGTCGATGTTCAGATGCATGAGACTTCTTATTATTATTATGTTCTTTGATAATAATTATATACATTTTTTTGAACAAAGAATAAAGAAAAAAAAAATACATAGTTTTCCTATATGGGTTTGGAGCTTAGATATGTTTTTCTATAAATGATTTAATTGAAAGATGGGCACAAAAATTAGTTTGCACTTATTATTATTTTTAGTTCTAATTTTTGGGTTCCTGCCACTGCTTTTTGCTTTAATTCACCGAGGCAGAAAGTTTTACAGACATTATACGCGTATTAATATATTAGATGATCTCAATTTTAATAGAAAACTTCGATAACTATGTTAAACTAATTAAAGTCCCATACGACCTAAAGAATTGAGAATAGAATCTTTTAAACAATTTTTATATTATTTAAAAAGAAGCGAGATTTTGAAAAAACGATATTTTGAAAAAGTATATTTACAAAAGTAAATTTTTGATCAAACGACATTTTCAAAAGCTAGATTTCGAAGCCGTTTTTTTATATTTAATTTTCTAATTTGTTGAAGTTAAATTTTTTTAGCCAGAAACAACTTAATTTTTTGATTTATTCTGAAATATAATTTGCATGTCATGACATAGTATAAATATTTTAATTTGAAATACATTCTTATAAAAATAAAATACCTTTATTTTGTTTTTATCAAATTCGTGATAAAATTCTACATAATATATTTCAGTTTGATTTTTTTTTTGATATGCACAAGAATTTATGGAGTTATTAAATTACATTTTTATTCATCTGGTCACTTTTATTTTTATTTTTTAATATTGTACAAAATATATAAAATAATTTCTACAAAAATTTAAAGTTGAAGATCAGTCAGTCTATACAAATATTATGGTACGTATCAGTAATTCAGTTTATGTTCGGGTTCATGCGTGAACGGGTAAAATTTTCTTTTACTATAATATAGAATATTATCTATTATGTGTGGTGCAAGAAAATGTGATGACAGACAAATTACAATTAAAAGCACTAAAATAGGTATTATATATATATATATATATATATATGTATATTAGCAGGAAAATAAAATAATATGTTTTTAATTCAAAAGAATTTAATAATATTATTTATTATTTAATACACAAAAATTAACTCAAATTGTAATTTACCTTTTATAAGAATAGCAGTTTTTGTTATAATAAAAAAAAACTAAAGAAATTTGAACAAATTATCGTGAGAAACTAGAATTTTTTTATCGCAACATATAAATATAGATATTGAATACAACATATAAGTGTGTTGTTTACTTCCTATTTTATATATAAACGTAAATTTATTTATATGATAGAACCGTATTTGGATAACAATGACAATGACAACGGGTGAAAAACCTAATTAACTAAAAGAACATTTTTCTCTAAAACATCAAATCACACATTTATAATGTGAATTTTTGATTAAAAAGAATTTATATAATCATAATTTCTAATTATTTAATTTATTTATTTGAATTTAATAAGTGAAATAGAAATTAAATAATAATAAAAAAAAATAATTATGAAAAATTGTGTATATTTAATGATAAATTATTGTAAAAAATGTTATCTTCAGATAAAGGATATCTATCGATATAGTATATTTTATGTATTCTTTTATTTTCCATATAATAATCGTTGTAATTATGATCGAGGATAGTAATTTTTATAAAAACAAAAATTAATGACAATTTTTCATTTTTGTAATTGAAGAAAAACAATAAAAAAAGAAACAATATAAATTTTAAAGCAAATAAAATTAAAGTGGGGAAATTGGAAAATTTGAAATAAAAAGTTTTTCACCTATCCTAAATAAAAAAAAATTTTGGAAAACGTGAACTTATAACAATTTAATTAAAGATCTATAATAAACATATATATTATATTCATATAGATTTAAATATAAATTTAATTTCATAAGTTCATAATCATTATTACAATAGTATTTGTAAGAGTGTAGTAGTGTATTTGATAATTTTTCTTCTTTGACTTAAGCTTTTCTGAATGAAATATTTTTTTATGATACAAATTACAAACATAATTTTATTTGTTTAAGTATTTGTTTGTTTGTGTTTTTCTTGTTTCTTTTTTTTATATTCATTTGAAATAATAAATTATTATAATAATAATGCTGTATAGTAAAAATGACTTAAATGAATAAATAAATTATATTATAATAAAAAAATCTACTCTACATAATATGTATGCCTAAACTTTGATTGTACATTCTATTAAATTCGATAAAATAAACAAAAAAATAATAAACAAAAAATAAATAAATATAAGATATTTCTATATAAGATATAAAATTTCGAAATATTTTAAAATTTATATTTTTGTTTTTGTTAAATGTGTTAATTATTAGAATAATTTAAAATTAAAATTATTAAAGTAGTACACATTTAATTAATTTGATATATTTTATATTAAAATAGTTTTCATTTAAGTGAATATTAAATTAATAATAATAATAGAATAATTAATAAGATTAATTAATAATTAATGGTGTTTAAAAATTACATAATTATATATATATAAAACAAATTCAATTATTTAATTTTTTTTTTATAAGGTAAGAAAATTATTTCCTTTTAATTAACTTTAAAGAAGTTTGATTTTATTTAATTTACACGGAAAATTTTTTTAAACTACAGAAATTGTTTACAATAATCGTCCAACGTTGCAAATATTAATTTTGATATTATTGGGTTTTTTATAACTTTGATAATGAGATAATATTAATTTAATATGAATGTTGTAAAAATATATGCTCCAATATCAATTGCTATAACAAATAGTTTAGGCATTAAAATTTTAAAACAATATTAGATAAATCTATTTCTAAATGAATTTGTTTTCATAATGAATTTTTGAAGTAATTGAACACGATGCAAAGGATGTTTCTTTTACGTTACACTTGAAAAATTGAAAAAATTGCTAATAATATTATGAAATCGATATTTTTCAAGTTTTAATAATAAAATTTTTGGTCAGAACAGTTGTTGTCAAAAACTAGAATCAAAAGCTAGTTGTCAATCTAGAACAATTTGTTTCTTATTATTTTTAATGTTTAATAATTCCTTTCTGAAACTACTCAACAACGATCAGAACACTTTTGGGCAAAAAAATTAAATTAACGGAAACTATTAAGCACAAAATTTTTTTTTTACTCTATAGATCGTTCTAGATCGTTTACTGAACAGTTTACTGAATAAACCTAATATTTTATTGAAATATTAACAATTTAAAATCTATTTTATTTTTTTATTGAATTACCTTAAATTTTAGTTTTCTACTTGCCGACAAATAAATTTTTGTGTAGTTTTAATAAATAGTTAAGTATTATATTCAAATAAAAAAACAAAAAATTGTCATAAAATAATAAATTAATAAAAAAAATCAATCATTCCATTTTCGAAGTACTCTGTAAATTACTGTAATCCTCATATTATCCTCAAAAAAAATTACAAAAACACCCCTTGGGTGAATTTTTACCCAGTAAGCAAACTTTCTTTGAGTGATACTTTACCCAATATGAAAATATTCCTGTGAATTAAAGAAGACATTTTATAAGAAAAAAATATTTATTTCTGCACTTTATTTTATGGGTAAAAAAACATTTAAAATGTATTGGACATTAATTGGTTATTTCAAAGCTCCTATTTACGATTATTGTCACACGGACTACAAAAAAAATGGATATTATGTTCTGCATACAATTTTTTATACACACTTCGCACTCCGCATATGGTTTTCTATCCTTTTTTATGCAAATTTAACAATGAACACCCGATGAAACGTTTTTCTACCTTTTCAACAGAGGTTTCTGCTGAAGTAGTCATTAATTCGACCCCGGAAAGCAATAAGTTGTTCATCAACCGTAATATTTTCATAAGGACTACATGAATATGGAGCATTCTTTACCCATTTATCCTATAGCTCTTTAATTGAAGCTAGTTTGTCCTCAGTTCGGCGTTGTGCTCGATCATGTTTGTCGTCAAATCGAATTACATGACGAATCTTTAAGAAAAATTTAGCAGACATTAATAATAGATTCACTTTTTGATTTATATATACATATAAAAAAAAATGTATAGTTCAAGAGCTGCAAGACTTTGGAAATGTTTGAAAAGCAGTTTGATCATACCTGCTAAAATGAGTAATCGAATAAAGCTTTCTATAGTTATATCATCAATTTTCCCATACACTCGTTTTCCCTCCAAGTTTGTATTACACAATCTTTATCATAGCGGAATTAAAACACACAACACAACTGCATTTTTGATACTGTGAACTCTGGCAGCAACATAAGAAGTAATTCCAAGTCGATCTTCCATTACATTTTCTATTGGGAAGTGGAGAAACATTTAATACTGGAGGTTGTGCTGACCATTCAATGGTTTTGTCTTTTGAAATTGTGATTAAATTTTGGTCGATTTATGCATTAACGTATAAAAATTTAAATGGGTAAAATTTCACCGAAGAAAATTTACATAATGGGTGAATTTTCACCCGAGGATTGCTTACGTAGTAAGTTGCATAGGCCCTTCATTTTTTAAAATTTTCCAAAAAGTGTTGTAATTTGCAAAGAAGTAACCATTTTTGACAAATAATTAAAAGGAATAAGAAAAAGATTTAGAATTATGGAATATGAAGGTGTATAAAATTGAAATTGGCGAAATTTCACCCGAGGATAATATTAGGGTTAAAGAAATTTTAAATTGAAAAAGGAATACAACTAATGAAATCATATATACCTTAGATTTGCTATACGGTTTATGGAAATCAGCTTCATTATGAATTGTATCCATCATTTCAATTTATCCTTGGTAGGTAAATACTATATTTTATTTTTGTATTGATTTTACTTAGAAAACAACAGTATACGTAAATAATAATTTATTTAAAAGAAAAAATTTTTGTAGGTATGTTAAAATGTCTTACATGAGGTGAAATTTTAAATTGAAATTTCTAATTTAAAATTAAAAAAATTTAAAAAAATATATAATTTTGCTTAGTCTCCTTTTAAATATCTATCATTTTAAAAAATAATAATGAAAATCGGTTGTTAGATGGTTCACATTTGAACCGTACTTTTTCAATTTACAAACTTTATACTTTATAAATTATTAAATATTTAAATGGTATTACAGAAATTCATATTCACCACTAAAACTAAGAAGCGTCATTCCTGATAACTGTTTAAAATATAAGTACAAAGATTTAGTTTTTATAAAAACTTGTTTTTCAGCGTTAGAGTAAAATTTTGGTATAACAGTGAAAATAATCGAATATTTTCCTTTTAATTTTACTGATATGCTTATCATACAGATACGCGTATTTCGTCCACTACTTGCAGACTTCTTCAGTTTCTTGTAGTCGAGTACAAAACACTGAAGAAGTCTGCAAGTATTAGACGAAATACGCGTATCTGTATGATAAGCATATCAGTAAAATTAAAAGGAAAATATTCGACTATTTACAAAGTTTTAATTTACACTCCTTGTTGTCATTCATGGCGAGTTCATATATTTCATTTTCGTACAAACATTCTAACATTATTTTCTCTAACTTGAAGTCAATTGTTAGAATTACACACATATCATTTTTTAACTTTTTTATTTTGCTTAAAACCTATATTAATGTTATTCTACTAATTCATTTTTTTTCATACTAAAAGTGCAAAAAACCAAATGCGATAATCCAAAAATAATAACAAAAAAATTCAACTCAAAGGAGGAAGGAATCGAACTCACGAAAATAAGAAAAAACAAATTTTATTCAAAAGAGAACTCACAAAAATTTGTTATATTGACATGATGCTTTAACCAACTGAGCTAATATCCGATTAAAATACCTTCACCAAAATAAAGACATAAAATAATTGTTTGATTAAATTAAAGAAAATAACGAAGGCACACGAAAACACACGAAAGTCAAAATCCTTCAAAATCGTGATCTTGTGTATTATTATAATATAGATATATTAAATACTTATATATAAAAATATATCTATATTATAATACACAAGAGCCGATTTTGAAGGCACACTTTCGTGGTTTTTGGTGTGCTTCGTTTTTTTTTCATTCAATCAATCGGCGATGATGCAGGCCGTGATGATCAAAATCAATTTTTATTTTATCTATATTATAATACACAAGAGCACGATTTTGAAGGCACATTTTTCGTCGTTTTTCGTGTGCTTCGTTTTTTTTTCAGTCAATCAATTTTTTTTTTGTCGATTCTCTTTTGAGTTTTATTTTTTTTTATTTATTGCATTTGGTTTTTTGCACTTTTAGTAGGAAAAAAAAATTAATTAGTAGGGTAATATTATTAATATAAGTTTTAATATACCAAATTTTTGTGAGTTCGATTCTCTAATAATTCAAAATTTTTTTTTTATTATTATGTATTATAATAATAAATTTTAATATATTATATTATATATAACAATATTTTTTTAATAAAAACAAAGTAATTTTTAATTATTACTCTCTTCTCAATTTTTTCAACAAAATACGAAAGCGTTTAGTTTAATATAAATCTAAGCATACAAATTAATACTTATTACTTATCCATACATGGAATGTATTCACAGTTGAAAATTTTGAGACTATGATGTATCTATGTAATATAATATATATACCAATTAGCATTTATCCTATCTATATATATAATAAAATGTAGGTACAATAAATATAATATAAGTTGTACTGTATTTTGGTTAGGAAGTCTTATTAGTATATTTGTGAAATGTTATGTATATCGAACCTACATATATTAAAACTTTATTGTTCAAATTTATTTTACAGATTTTAATCATACCTTTGATAATTTCTTTACCTCTTGAACAGAATTAACGCAGTCATCACGCAAAAAACAAAGTTTCTAAATGTCAAAAATGCAGCAATCTCACTTTGTGCACAGAATGCAAAACATTGAAACCGTTAACTGACATTGTTTTGTTTACTTTTTTTTATAAAATAAACTTTCAAGAAAATTAATAAATGTTAAATATATGTTATAAACTTATAAATTAATTGTATTATATTATATCTGAGCTCTGTCGCTTAATTTTTTTTATTTTAAAATTGATTTTATGATTTCATTACATGATATGGAGATGAATATAAACAAAACAATTCAATTTGTATTAATGTGTTGTACTACAGTCACACAATAATTTCACTTTTACATACATATTCAAATAAAAAATATTTTTATTAGTTGTCACAGTAGAATTCCTGCGTTGAAGTTAAAACTTTTTCAACTTCTGCGCGATGGTTGCGTTGCCAACTTTTTATTCTGTGCATTTGTACATGTTTTCATATGTTTCAACTTTCAAAGTAGTATTTCTGCGCGATGACTACGTGATAGCTGCGCTCATTCTGTTCAAGGTATTAATGTCATTGGTCATAGTCATTTGAAAATACATAATAAGTATTAAATAATTAAATTGTTGTCAGGTTTCCGTTCACTAATAATTTTTAATATTTGATTGCAAATATCGATATTTCGGAAGCAACATACTTCCTTCATCAGTGCTTGTGACTAACTGTATTCCATAGGATCGATATTTGCAATCAAATATTAAAAATTATTAGTGAACGGAAACCTGACAACAATTTAATTATTTAATTTAAATTATCACTAAAAATAATAATAAAAAGCCGATTAAAAAATATAAAAAAATAATAAGTATGTTTAATTTATAGATTGAAAAAGTACGGTTCAAATTTGAACCATCTAACAACCGATGTTCATTATTATTTTTTAAAATGATAGATATTTAAAAGGAGACTAAGCAAAGTTATATATTTTTTTAAATTTTTTAATTTTGAATTAGAAATTTCAATTTAAAATTTCACCCCATGTAAGACATTTTTCTTTTAAATAAATTATTATTTACGTATACTGTTGTTTTCTAAGTAAAAATCAATACAAAAATAAAATATAATATTTACCTACCAAGGATAAATTGAAATGATGGATACAATTCATAATGAAGCTGATTTTCCATTAAACCGTATAGCAAATCTGAGGTATATCTATATGATTTCATTAGTTGTATTCCTTTTTCAATTTATAATATTTCGAAGTAATTTGAAGTACTTCGAAAATGGAATGATTGAATTTTTTGAAAACAATTATTTTGTGACAATTATTTTTTTATAAGAACAAAAATATAATATTTATTAAAATCTACATAAAAATCCATCTGTCGGCAAATAGCAAACTAAAATTTAAGGTACCTCAATAAAAAAATAAAATATATTCATTCGCTAAATTGTTAATATTTCAGTAAAATATTAGGTTTATTCACTAAACTGTTCAAGAACGATCTAGAGCAATCTAAAGTAAAAAAAGTTGTTGTGCTCAGTAGTTTCCGTTAATTTAACTTTTTTGCCCAAAAGTGATCTGTTTCGTTCCGAATCTTTTTGTGCAAAAATTTTGTAGGTATATTTTTTTTAATTTGAGCACCTGAATAGTCAAGTCAAGAAAATTTTAAACATTTGACATGTTTAAATTATCTGAACACAATGTATAGAATAATAATATTAATACCAAACCACAAAAAAATAAAAATTGCTCAAAGTTTTAGGTTAATTTTTATAAAATTAACTCTTTTATTTATAAAATAAAAAAAAATATCAGATATAGAATGAAAATTATTTTATAAGAATTTATTAGACATCGATTTCCAATAAGTCTTGCATATGCAATATCAATCAATAAATCACAAGGTCAAACATTTCTAAGAGTCGGAATTCATCTCCCTCACCCTACCTTCACCCATGGTCAGCTCTACACAATCCACTGCTCTAAAAATTAAAATTGTAGCAGGACGAAGACAGGGGAAAGCTACTGACAACGACACTGTAACTGACAATTTTGCATACGAGGAGGTTGACAATATGACAATGTTTCATACCAGGTCTAGAATACTTCATTTTATCCAATTGTTTCCTATATGATGAATTTTAAAATTCACTCATAATAATTGGGAAACGGTACTAACCCATAGGTATGATTAATGGTTTAATAAAATTATCGGAAACTATTTTTTAATAACATTTCAACACACGTTTTCCCAATTAACGCGACAATCAATTAATCGGTTAATAATATCAATTATGGTAAAGGGTTTCGGTGGTTTTAGTGGGTTAGTGTTCCACAGAGCTAAGTACCTCAGTGCGCAGTCTGCTTAGTATTTTTTCAGGCTTTCTCCTTCCTTCGAGAAATAAAAAAATAATAAAAACTAATTAAATTTTACAAAAAAAGTTTAATGCTTTCTGATTTTTTTTTTTTTTTTTTTTTAAATTAATATTAACTTAAAATTTTGAACATTTTTTATTTTTTTATGGTTTGCAATTAATATTACTCTTCTATATATTGTTGTCAGATCCTTTCAACGTGTCAAATGTATAATTGTATAAAAATCATTTTATTGTGCCGTTTCACAGAAAAATTTCTTTCTTTTGCTGTGCCGGGTATGTACCCGGGGGTTTCTTCTAGTAATAATATAATTTTGTATATTTTCATAATATATATTTAATACCCGAAGTTGTCCGGGTCGAACACAAAATATATAGAATTTACTTCAATAAGGTTTGATTTATGAGTCGAATTAAAAAAATTGGTTTATCAAAAATATTCATATTTTTTTTCACTACGATAACAAAATCAACAATACAAATACTAAGTAGAAATTAAAAGTTGGGGTCTAAATCCCCAAAAATAAAAGCCCAAAACCAAAATTCTCAATAAAAAATCCAAAAAAAATTACTAATTTTTGGAACCCTGTTTTTGCCGAGCCTGGTAAACGCATACGACACAGTTCTAGTAAAAAATATTAAAAAAAGAATTACATATTTTATTTTTAAAGTCGGGGGCTGCCGCCACCAAACTCCGCTACTCATTTATTGGTAAACGCTGTTTTTGCCAACGGCACAGTTTTAGTAAAAAATATAAAAAAAAATATTGGCCTTTTTTTGGGGATTTTTTTGAAAATTTGTTTTTGGGAATTTCGTGTTTGGTGATTTTGTGTAATGGGGAATTTGATTTAAGGAATTTCGACCCGATAAACAAAATTGTGTAAAAAGATGAGATGAGATGCGTAGAAAGATGGTATATCCAGCAGAAGAGAAAAATAATAAAACTATTAAAATTAGTTTTTCTTTTATTTGCTTTTTCATTTCTATAATAATTATCTACGTAGAACATAATTTTTAAATCCTAGCAATAACAATTATCTTGGTAAACATGACGACCGAATGTCATAAAGTTTAATAGTATTCGGTTGATAAATTACTTTTTTATTGCGTTAGTTTGTTTTTGTTATTGTTTCTTGTAAGCTAAGTGTGTAAATAAAAAACAAATTAATATAAAATAAAATTATTATAGTAAGTTATAAATTGAATTGCAATAAAAGTTTAAAATACTAGGTATGTTGCCAAAATTAATGTAACTTTTTAAATAATTTTAGTTCTAACAAAGACATTAAATATACAAAGATACACAAAATTTAAAAATCAGAAATTTTTCGATTTCTATTAAGAAAGCAAAGATCAGAAACTGATATACTTATTCCAAAAATTTGTTATACAGAAATAAAAATCAATTCAATTAATATACAGAAAATATATGATTGTATTCTTATACTCTAAATATTATTTTTTTCTTGGTTTTTTTGTCTTTGGTTATAAGTTGAAACTGTTTCTGTTGTGTCCGTATTTTACTCTTACAACTTTACTTATTTTATCGACTTTTCTTTGAAGTGTCCCTAAAGTGTTGCTACTGTGTCCGTATTTTGTTTCTTAGAAAATATTTAAAAAAAAAAGATAAAAATTTTTAAAAACAAAATAGTTTAAAACTTTCAGCACCCACATTATGAAACAGTTAGCAGAAATTACAACTTGAAGATATTAAAAATCAGTGCAAGAATTTAAAGGAAGAAAATATTTAATTAAAAGATCAAAATCTGAAATTACTACAATATCTATAGAATTGAGTTCAGCTATAACATCTTCGAAACAAGAGGCACGAAAGACAAAAACAAAAAATATTATTGTATAGTAAAAAACTTAAATTATTATATAAATTATTTAAAATAATTAATTAAAACAATTAATACGTTAAAAGTTATTATTTCTACTTTTTCCATCTTTTTATTCTGGCACGGAACACATTCACGACTTTTTAGTAACACTTTCGTCAAAATTTTTTACCGGAAAAGTGAAGGAGTAGAAATCTAATCCCTGAAGGAGTAGAAAAAAAGACGTTCTTGCTCTTCCTACCCGTGAAAATTCCACATATGAGAAAAAATGTCCATGAGACCATGAGAGAAAAAATCTTCTTTCAGGTTGCAGACGAGGTTTTCGAAATACATACTTTTTTGATTAATTTTTTCATACTTTGTATGAAATTTTGCCGTCACCAATTGGTTTTTGAAATATTCATGATAGCTGCTAGGAGTTGTATGGCAATTAAGTCGTATCTCTTTATTTGTGAAAGAAAATAACATAAACCAAGTGGAGCATCAATCCAATTTATGATGTAAATATGGTTACGATATGTCTAGTGGTTTAAAAGTTACACGGTCACAAACAAAAGTGTTTAGAATTTTATATATATAATAACTAGATTTTAATATACATGCCTATCCTACAAAACGCAAATGGGATTGCGGCGCGGAAATATTTACTTTTATGAAAAATAACTATCCTTGAAAACGTTGCGGATAATTGCGGAGCGGTAAATATTTTGAGATATCATTGAAAACGCAATTGAACGCGAATCATATATTTGTATGAACATTTTTACATTTTCTATCCGCAATAATTTTATTGCGTTTTCATACAATTCCCCTTCTTTATTTCTGTCATCGTCTCTTCGTTCTATAGTTGTCTCCTCTTCTTCGTCCACGTTAAAATGTAAACGAATGTTGTGCAAAGTGGCAGCAACATTCACTATTTGCACTACTTTCTGAGGTGAATAATGAAGTTGACGTGCACCTAGTAAGCAACGACACCAATTTTAACAGAACTAGGGCTTCTGGAGAATTATTTTGTGTCACACGAAATGGTGTAATTAACCACGGTTGGAGTGGATATCCTGAATCGCCTAAAAAATGTAAGTGTTAGCATAGTCAAAACAAAAATGTTTACAAATAAAACCTAAAATCCTTGAATAACGATATCCATTATCATAGATACCCCTGAAGTATGATGCAACATCACTATTATTCCAAATGAATGAATCGTGAGTAGCAATTGGATGTTTTGAATTTATATATCTAATCCTTAGTTTATGATCACATATCTAAAATAAAAAAAAAATATAAACCAATATTGAAATAAATATTTTACTCAACTTACTACCATTGCGTTTAAACTATAATATCCTTTGCGATTATAGAATAGATGCGCATTTCTTTCATTTCTTGTGAATTTTTATGTGTGTACCATCAAAATTCCTGGTATATTACTTTTCTCCATAAAATATATCCTTCCTTCTCTCTTTTCCGCTTCGGTCATTTTTAATAATATCCATTTGGAATACAAAATCCTTTCCAAAGTATCTAAAACCTAAAATAACATTTTTAAATACATGCAGGTACATTATAAAAATAATTTAATACATACTTCAGTTAACAATCCTGAAAATGTTGATTGTGCTATTCCAATTTTAAAATCTTGTGCAACTGCGTGTTGATAACTTCCTTCTGTCAAAAATCTTAAAAAAACTGCTAACTTCGTTTCAACTGATAACGAAGATGATTTTTTTGGAATTGGAATACTATCTTTTAACTCCCGTAGTACATATTCAAACCCCAATATTTATTAAGGCGAAAATTTTTCACAAATCTTAAAAAGAATTTATAAAATAATTTCAATTTTAAGTACAAATTAAAATAAAACATACTCAGCATCAGACAATTCAAATATGTCTAAACCTTTTCCTCGTATTTCCCTTCTGTGATCTTTTAATTGGCAACCATTTGATTTTTCATTCGAATTGTAAAAAAAGAAAATTGAACCCATGTCTCGTTGAATTTCTTCTAAAATGAAACTAGTTTAATAATTTCTTTAAAAAAATACTTACTATTTTGCGCGATAATCCACTTGTTATGTTTTTCTAGGTAATACCATAGAGTAATCATATAAGGTAAACTACGTTTTAGTACTACTCTAGGTGTACAGGCTGTAATATAGCTACTAATTAAAATTCACAAATAATTTTTAAAAATTCACAAATTGTATTATTATTATTATTATTTTTTCATGCAAAATCACAATTATTTTTTTTTATTTAATTAATGTCAATAAATCTCTTTTTTTATAAAAATTTAAAAATACACAAAATCACACAAGACCATAAAAAATTTTTTTTGTATTCTAAAATACTTAAAACATCTGTAAATAAAATATGCGGTAAAATATATAAAATATGCGCTCCGTTTTTGTTTAGCGTTTTGAATGAACCCAAATTTATTGCGGCCGGAGTATTTGCGGATCTGATTTATTCCAGCCGCAATCAAGTTTGCGTTTTGTAATAAAGGCATGATATTTTATATATTTTTTAAATATATTTTATATATAAATAATACTAATGAATACCCTGTGCAATTGTACAGAAGTAGTTCTTTCAGACACGATTTTATATAAAAAAAAATATTTGTTTTGGTAGGATTGTTGTTGTTTTCTGAATCGCTTGATTCTTGAATATATATAAAAAGAAATCATAGTATAATACCAAAGACCGTTAATATATAAAGATACCCAAAAGTAGTTTGATCGTATAAAGATTAGAGTTAAGATGGGACATTTTTACGATCTTACTATTTCATATTAAAACATAAACAAGCACACACCATTAAAGAAACAAGAACTAAAAAAAAAAAACACATATCTATAATTATAATTAACAAGCATTTATGGTCCTGCGCAGTAGACACCTATTTATTTTATTTCCATTCTCCTACTCCATAATGAACTTCTAATATATGTAATATATAAGATTGTATATAAAACAATAATGCGCACACAGTTGAAAATTTTTTACTCATATGATATTATTATAGCAAATACATTATTCAAATGGGAGATCTTATTAAAGTAATAAACAAAAGCAAACAAATCAGTTATTTTAATTTACATTATATACTTGCAAATAAATCTATGTGCATATGCCAAATAAAAACAAAGAAAAAAATTCATCTCAAATAAAAATATAAAAAAGCAAAAACAAAAAAAATTAGTTGAATTGTTCATATGACTAGTATAATATATAATGCCAAACCAATGCTATATAAACTGAATAATCACTTGCAATAACTAAAATGAAACTTCTCCAATAATCACCTTATTAATTTTGAACTCTTTGTAATAAACTAATAACAATTAGTTATTAATTATCTAAATGTTACATATGAAGAGGATTTACCAACAATCAACAAATAATTATATTATGCAACAATGTAAAACAATATAAGAAACAAAAATGTGCATATCCTCAGAATAACTCCAAATCATGAAAAAGAAATCATATAATGCAAGAGAGTTGTGTTTACGTCATAATAATGAATAAGTAAATTAAATAATAATATATGAATAAAAAATAAATGAATAAGTAAATTTAAAGTTATTTTGATTGAATGATTTTAATAATAGTAATGTTTTAAATTGTAGTAGGTACTATTTATTAATATTATTTTATTAGTTGCTATCTGCTTTAATGAAAGAAATAGTAATTTATAATAATTAATAATATAACAAAATTTGATCTGTAGTGTATCAATAAATTTTTTATAGTAAATTAAATATATATCCAAGAATCGAGTAGTACATCAAAACATCAGATTTATCAAAAACAATAAGATAATAACCATTATAAAAAATTTATATTCTATTGAAAATGTTGGCGATTTATCAAGACAGTATATTTTGTGAAATTAGCACATTTATTTTATATGTACCTATACTTATATTCAAAAATTCACACTTTTTTTCAATTCCACCAAAAATATTAAAACGAAACTTTTGCAAGGAGAATTGAAAAACGTAAAAAGAAAATTCTAATTAGATATATAACTATTATGTATCTATACCAGTGTATATACTGTGTACAGCCAAGACATATTTATAATTTGCACAGCATAATATAGAGTACACTATATTTTGGTAATAGGATTGGTTTGGCATTATATAATATTATATCTGTTTTTTTTTAATGCTTGTTTATTTAATGGTGGGTGCTTGTTTATGTTTTAATATGAAATAGTAATATCGTAAAAATGCCCCATCTCAACTCTAATCTTTATACGATCAAACTACTTTTGTGTATCTTTATATATTAACGGTCTTTGATAATACCTAATACTTTATGACGAAATTAATACTAATTTCAATATGATTTAACACAATAAAGTCCCATTACTCTCAACGTAGTAGATCAATAAATTAGTGTTTTCGCATAAGATGTTAAAGTGGGTCTTCAAAAATGCGAGTTTTGTTTTACAAATTCTACTTTTATATCCATATACGTGTATTTAAAAGATCAATTTTATTAACTTTGTTACTTAATTCATCATTGAGAACATAATGTTATTCTATGAAATTAGATACAAAATTAAATGAAACAATTAAATTTACTTTATTTTATTTTGTTTGTTTAATAATCTTTTTCCTATAGTTCAAGGTATATTTAGTAAAATAATTTTTTATTTTGAAAATTTAGCTTGTTTTTTTTCTTAAATTAGACAAAAACAAAGCGACATTTAATTTGATTATATTATTATCATATCATGTCAATAAAACTTTTACTGAATAATTTATATTATACATATAAATAGATTAAATACATATTATAAGATTAAAAATATTTAAATGAAAAAATAAAAAGTAAATATAGGCATGACATCAAAAAATAATAAAATAATATTTTTATTTGACTCCACCTACATCATTATTAACAATTAATTTTCATTATTATACTGCCCTGCAACCCCATCAATGTGCATAACGTGGAATTACTAACAATTAGATACTTAATTTTGCTTGAAAAATGTTCAATTATTATTTTTATTATTATGATAACTAAAAATACTTTCTTATTTTAAAAAATAAAATAATTTTGAAATAAATTTTTAGATTTTAGAACAAAATAATAAATTTTCATAATATTGGTACTTTCTCTTTTCGATTTGCTAAAATTGTTTAAAATTTACATTTTAATTATATGTATATTTCTTCTTCTTAATAATAATTTATGTATTGACGTAGTGTACTGTATTGCACTGTACGAATTAAAAAGAGAAAAAAAACTAATGTTTTTTTTATTTATGCTTAATTAAAAGATTAATTTAAAACAGGAGAATTTTTTTGAATATATTAATATTTAATTAAGCACACAAAAACAAAAAATAAAATATTGGAATTAAAATAAAATATAAATTTGTAAACATCAAGTAAAATTTATTAAATCTTCAAAAATTAAAAATTATTTTTTTTTAAATTCAAATTTATGATTTAGTAAGACGAATTATTTGTCTAGACAATTTTGATGGAAATGTATCACATTATAACAATATTTTTAATCTATACATATTGGTATATTATATTAAATATATGTATGTATGTATGTAGAGATCTATTTCTATGGAGAAGCTAATATAGCTAAAAATACATTTCAAATAAATAAAATTCAAAATATCAAGAAAATTTTATTACAAACAAAGAAATGTAATTCTTTCGATTCGAATACAATTTGGTGAAGGAATTCCTTAATTTCCTTCTTCAATATTTAAATTCTATTATTATTTAAATCAAAGTAAATATGTATTACAAAAATATGATAATAAAAAATAATTACTTTACATGATTTGCAATAAATCAGGTTCTACTAAAAAATAACTTTATATAATTATGTAATACATTTTTAAAAATAATTGTATTAATTGTAATAATTGTAGTCACACAATTTTAAAAATGTAAATGAATGTAAATTGAATGTAAAAGTCATACGAAACAAGAATACTTAAATGGCATACAAAGATAAATTGAAGAACAAAAAAAGTTTATTCTAAAGTAAACATAATATTAGTATAAAACGAGAAAATTAAATCCCAGGAGTCCGTAATTGTAAATATCAGCAAAATAACAGAAAAAAATAAAAGGACACGGTTCTGGAGTAGATTGAAATAGATATTATGTAGATATAAGAAAAAATTTATGTTTTTATTTTTGTCAGTAACTAAAGTAGAATTACCTTTTCGTACATTAGTACTGCACTGGAATTTTTGCTACATAAAGTGGAAAGTGTATAATGTGTTTTCGACTATTTAGGTATTAATTTTGTAGTATGTATATCATAATTCATTCTCATAACAAATTTCTCAGCAACACTTTTAAAGTTTTAGTAATAATTAAATCTTTATAAATAATATCTTACGATCATATTAAATTTTAAAATGCCAAATATGGAAATTTCATTTCAATTCTAATGACGTTAATTCTAAAGTTTCAGTACAAGATGACACATATTCAGTAAAACTCCCTAATAATTTTATTTTATTGTATCTATTATATCTATTGTATTTTATTGTATTTATTTTATTGTATATATTAGTAAAACAAACAACCTCCTGATGAGATAGATATTCAAAAAATCCAAACAGGCGCTAACCATTTTTTTTTTTATATTTTTAAAGATTATAAAGTAAAGAATCCGAAATCGCAAAACAAAAAGATTAAAAAGGTAGTAGGTATAGAGAGTGAATAATATAAAAGTGATTTAATAATTATTGAATAAAGAAAGCCGAAATATTTTAGTAGGTAGTTATATTTTGATTTTACAAAGATAATTCTAAAATTCTTTTATCAATGTCAACATTTATATGAATGAAATTAAATTAATGTCAGAATGAGTTTTATTTTATTATGTTTATTATGTTCGAAATTCATACATATGTAGTAAATAATTAATTTTATAAAAGGTATCTTATTTTGAATTAACCATCTATATTTTTAAACCTATTTTAATTTCATCACAATATATCAAAATTATTTCCTTATTTCTTAAAATTTTTGGTTTAGCAGCGATACAAATATAAGTATCTTAGTTAAAATCTTTATTTAAATCTTTAGTTAATTCATTGTATGTTTACCTCTTCTAAAACACATTTAATTTATAGGTAATTCATTCCTAACCTAACATTATATTTTTAAATAAGAGAATGTGTTCCGAAATAAATGTTTTAAATCTTCTGCCTATAACGAGATAATAGTAGTATTGTATTAATGTATTGCAACTTTAATTGAATATAATTTAAAAGTTATGTATTCAAACTGATTAAGCTTTTAAGTATTCTAAAGATAGACTGTTTTTCATTTAATTTTTTTGGCAAATGAGGTATAACCAAAGAATATTCATAATTATGGGTATTCTTTGGTATAACTATATTGTGCATTTTAAGTGCCTCTTTGAAGCATTTGAACAAGCGTCTACACACATTTATAAAAAATATAGTATAAATAAAATAAAAACAATATTCTAATCAAAACATTTGGCAAGAAAATAATATATGTATTGTAGTATAGTAATAAGGTTGGTTTTAGCTGGTTAACATTTTAAGTATGAAAATATTTGGCTCTAAAGAGGGAGAACAAGAAATAACATTAATTTATAAGAGAACTCAAGGCGTACGACAAGAACAGTAAATATCATTTACTGAAGACATTTATCCTTGGATATTGGGATATTTGTCACACTAGTTGGGGATATTATACTTTGATGAAGTATATTTTTAAAGTATCAGGGTCTTTATATAGGCAACACTTTTTTAATTATTTTTTGAGTAAATGCATATAAAAATAAAATAATTTTTTTCAACAGATGGTTTTGACGGCTTAACAATGTTTCTTTGTCTATAAAATAATTCTGTGGTTTTACAACGAAAGATGATAACTGCAATTTTGTCGAATTTTAGTTATGAATGCCATTTTATATAAAATTTTAAGCTCTTTCAAATAAAAAAAAAAAATTTAATAATATTAAGTAATTTATGAATTCAAAACTGAATAACTAACAACTGCTGTTGAAAATTTTTCTAACATAAGGATATAACTTCACTTATGCAGTTATGAAGGCAACGCTTACCGAAAAGTACAAAACAAAAAAACTGATATGTTAAGATATACAGTTTTGCATTTCAATGTATCTTGAAAAATTTTACAGCGTATTATACATTTTTTTTTGTATAAACTGAATAACTGAAGTTATCATGTTCTTCAGCAATAACTTTTATGTAACAAAAATGAATAAGTTATTTAAAAATTAAAAAAAAAGGTAAACATTTCAAAGATCATATGTTTTTAAAGATTTTCAAAAGATTTTCATTAAAAATATGTTTTAAAAATCAAAAATAACTAGAAAAGTATAGCAAATTCTATACTAAATTTTATTCAATTGCGATTTACAGGAAATGTCAAAATTGCAGTTATGATCTTTCGTCGTAAAACCACAGAATTGTTTCCCAAATAGAAATTTAGGAAATTCGTTGCGGCGATCAATTTTAACTAATCTATTCCCTTTATAGATCCAACCAAATATTTTCACGCTTACAATGTTTATCAACTAAAACCTATGGCGGAACGTTTTTTTATTTGAATTTTATACAGAAGGTAAAAATCATAAGTTTTTCAAGAAGCTTTTCCGCGTGTTTTAATCTGCAATCTGCAAGTATAAAAAGAAAGATGTATGCATATTTATTAAATAAAGTGCTAACAGTTAACAACATCCGGTCATATTATTACAAAAATAATTTTTCTATACGTATTTAAACTTATAATATAACACACAATGTGACCTGCAAATTTCCAAGATTAGATCTGATTTACATTTTTTGATGATATTTCGTATTTAACTGTTTTCTTTATATTTTTACTCTAATGAAAACTAGTTTATAAATAATTCATATTAAATAAAAAAAAAATAAAAACAGACTTATTAAAAGATATAATTTTAAATTTTTGTGCAATTTGCTATCTTATCTATGAAACAAAAATAATGTATATTTATTTAGTAATATCTTAAAATATACGTGCATACCTACATACATACATACATAGATATGTATTTAAATTTATTTGATTTAATTAATTTTTAATCTTTAATCATTTTCTACGATTCTTAAAAAAAATCATTACCTAGCCTCATTTTGTTATGCAAAGTAAAAAATTAACCGAAATTGGAATAAAATTATTAAATCAAAACCTACATCTATAATTTGTATTTTATATAAATTGATGTAAATAAATAAGTTTATAATAATATACATACCTACCTATATTAAAATAATTGTAAATAAGTTATACATAAATTATTATTAACCAGTTTAATTACTGACAACAAATTCATAACAATCTAGATATGTATGTACCTACATATGTAAGTAAAAAATAAATTTTTATTTTAAATATTTTTATTGTATTTATTTAGGTAAGTTTATTTTTAACTTCTGTTAAGAACTGGAATCTTGTTTGATTTATATGATACCTATATGTTCGTACATATTTACATTTTTAGTTTTTAAATGTAAATATTTTATTTGAGTAATTTTTATTTTTTTATTTAAGGAAGTAAATTTAAATTTTACTACTTAGCTTGATAAAATCAATTATCGAAGCAATTAATAAAACAGTGAAAAAAATCTGACAAATTAATGAATATTATTTTTAAACTGAACTGGAAGGTGCTCGTATATTACAGCCAGATACTACGAAATTAACGTGAAATTTTGTAGTGCGTATAAGGATTCCAATTGAAAAACATAGCTATAAAAATATTTCCTTCACCTCAAAAATCCTTTATGATATTTCTAAGACCCATATATTTCTAAGACTCTAGGAATTTAAAAAAAAACTTCTAAAAATCTTCGACAAATCTTGATATTTTTTGATTATTTAACTTTTTGAGCAATATTTAATAGGTACCTAATTAGTAATTACCTATAACATCAAAGTAAATTGAATCACTTTCAATAAACAAAAACAAATTTTTTTTAATTATTTACAAAATTTTCTATTAACTAAAAATTTTCAAAATAGAAAAAACTTTTTAAACGTCAACTATTTATAACAAAGAATAATATTGAAGAACAAAAAAGGAAAACAGTTATTTGAACAACAATTAATAAATTAAAAATGGATTTTATAGGTGTCATTCATATAATTTCTTTTTAAACGTCCTTCACCTATACTTACAAATATTTTAAAAAACTTTACACAACGCACTCTTAAATACAGCAAAACAAAAAATGAATTAACAACTGATAAGAACTATTATTTCTCTTTTAAGTATAAATATCTTCTACACATACAACACATACATCATACATGTAATATTTAGAATTAATGAAATAATGAATTATTCCATACGATCTTTTACTTTTACTAACTAGATAAGTTAAAATGCAACTTTATAAAACCAATAAGACACAACAATAATTTAAAAAAAAAAATTTATAATAGGATTATTGTTATTACACCACTACAAATACATATACTAATGATCATCTCTTCATAATTAAATTATATAGCATAAATACCTTTACATAATAATATATCTTTAGTTTACCTAATCTTCTAATTTAAAAGTAATAATTAAAATAACAAAAATTATCTCAAAATAGTTTTTTCTTTTTCTCATTCTCTTAAAAAAACTCTCATTAATGTTGAATGACTCATTATATTACTTACACTTACTTCCCCATGCACAAACTCAAATTGTAGTATTAAAAAAAAAAATTACTAAGAAAAATTTTAATTCAGTTAATTTAACATGAATAATAAAACCGAAAATCTAGAAATTCACCACATTCATCGTTTATTAACATAATATTTTCAGTTCTTTAAACAATAATTATTGTAAAATTTCAATTTTCAATTCATTTTAGCCGTGTATTAGATTACTTTTTGAATCCTATCCTTAACTATTCTATAATATTGTGTATAATCTATTTCAAATACACAACAAATTTTATATGTACTAAGTTAAGTAAGTGTGGGTACTTTTTATATAACCAAACAACTCACTTAATTTTATATGACACTGAGTCATTATAAATCTTGAAAATTATATATATGCATACAATAAATATTATTTACCTATGTTGAATTTGTTCTTTTCTTTTTGTTGTATTAAATTTTTGTGTTGAATTTGTTTGAGTCAAAAAAAATTTTTTTTATATTCAAAATATTATGAACAAATTTCACTCAAATTTATTTATTGTATTTTTTTTAAGTGTAGATAATGTTGATATCTGATATATTGTAATGTTTATGTATCTTTAATTTGATTGCTGTTTTTTTTTGAGTGAAGATTGTTGCTTACTACTTTTAAGAGTAGTGGGGGTTTCATTGAAATATATTCGCTTTAGTTGAATTTGCTTTAGTCCTTTAGTAACAAGCAACAAGTTTAAAAGTAAATTTAAAAGAAACAAAATAAAGATATAAAAAAAGAAGAAAATCAAAATTAGGCAAAAGACAAAAAAAAAACAACAATATATTATATAAATTAAATAAACAACAAAAATTTAAAATAAATAATATACAATAAAGTGGTTGTAATAATAAGCAGAGAACGAACAGTTGAATTAATGAAGAGAATTTTTATTTCTCAATTGTAGATAATATTTACTTTATAAAATAAACATTTTATATTTAAACAACATATTATACAAAATTTACTTTAATAATTTAGAAAGTAGATACAATAGAATTTGTTTTTTTTTGTTTTGTTAATTAATATAAAGTGCATGCAAAAATAAAAACTAAAGAAAATAAAATCAAATATACACGAAAAACAATCTTACGCTAAAAGATAAACGTTAAACTTATATTTTTAATTTATCTTTTGAACATTTAATTTAATAATTATTTTGTTAATTTACTCCTAAAAGAACTAATTGCACGAACTAAATATTGAACCGGAAATTGATTAAAATTGTTCATATTAGTCTTGAATTTGTGAAATAAAAACCAATTATAAGAGTTTACTTCCGATATTTATGTTGCGGTAATTTTCTGATAACGAAATTTACTTATTTAATTATTATTGTTTTTCTTAATAAAATTAAATTTTATTATTTATACTGTTTCGCACATATTTTTATGCAAAATTTATTTTGCAAAATAAAAAGTACAAAGTAAATAAAAACCAAAAATAAAATTTAATTCGCTTGGCGCCAAACTGCACTCAAGCAAAAAGAAAATTCAAGTACTTTTTTTATATTTTTTAATTTGTGCAATTTTTATTGACTGTTTTTTTTTTATTGTACTTATTTTAAAATAGTATAATTTTAATTTTTTAATTGAAATTTATGTACTTAAAAAAAATTTAAAATTTTGTTTGATATTTTTTTTTAAATTAAATTTATAAAATTTTTAAGGAAAATTCAATAAGAATAAACAAAAAGAAATTAAATTTTGTACTTAAAAAAATTTTAACAGTGGTACTTATATTTTTACTTACTTGAAAAAAGTTTGTGCAAAAATAATATCTTATATTAAATCGATTATTATAAATAAATAAGAAAAGGTTTTATTGTTATATATCTTTATTTTCATTTAAAAAAAATTAATTTGAATTTTTGAAAAAGTTATTCATTTCTTTGGATTATTAAAAAAAATAATTTATCAAATACTGATTTTAAAAATGTAAGTAGATAATCAATTGAATTCATTTTATTTTAAATATAATTTTTATTATTTTATTGACAAATAAAATTTATTAAATAAAATTTCTATATATACTGAACATAAATTTTTACTATTAGATCCTGATAATTAAAAAATCAGGATTTGATAATACAATTTGACGCATTCTACGTTGTCTATATTAAATCCCTGTATACATGTCTTGTGAGGCCACAGCTGGAATATGCTAGTCAGGTCTGGCCACCCTATTATGAAATTTATATTAAAAGAATTTCATAAGATATGCACTTCGCCATCTTCCTTTGTCTAATCCTCTTCTTCTGCCTCCATATTAAACTTGCCACATTTAACTACATTAAAAACTAGGCCTGAAGTTGCTGATGTTCTTTTCATTATCCAAGTAGTGAAGGGGAATATTACATCCCCATTTATATCGAATTCTGTCCGAATTTCCAATAACACACGACTCTGATCACCTAATATTTTCACTCTTGGATTTCATAGAACCATATTATAACTATGGTATGAATGAGGCTATCTAAGCATTATATGGTAATAGGAAACAAATATAAGAACGTGATTGATTTATCACTCTCAAAAGATGTGTTAAGAAATCGACTATACCTTTGTAACCACAACCCTTCTAACTAACCCCTCTAACCATTAGGTAGTTAAACTAACACCTCCCTAGTTCTATTTTCTTTTAGTTTTTTTAATATTGTAAATTTTTATTGTTTTTTAAAATCTTTTTATTGTTTTTTAAAATTTTGATTTTGCTAAATTTTAATCTTATATTAAAAAAAAAAAGGAAATAATTATTTTAATTTGTATGAGTAAAATAAAATAAAATAAAATAAAAAAAATAAATTAAAATAAAATAAAATCAAATTAATTTTTGTGTTTTAAATTAAATATCAGTAAAATGAACCGTTATTAAAAATTTGCATATAAAGTAATTATAATATGTTCGATAATAAATAACTAATATTGCACAAAATTATTGCGCGTCATTAAAAAAATTATAACGAATATATAGTTAAGTAATTTAAATAAGATTTAATTCTTATCTACCTTAGCTTTATTCGAAATGCTTTTATTTTTTTCGTAATTGTTCGGTTAAATTAAATTATATTTCATTTTTCAATGTTAATTTCTTAGTCCTAACATCACTTCCATAATGTTTATCTATGTTAGCTTTGATTTTAAATTGAAGCTGAAAATACTTTTCATGGTACTGGATTTAAGAGTTAGTTATTCTGATTTGATAAATTCCTGATCAAGGTGAAATCAAACTGTCTGTTTGCATTTTACACTCACAAGAGATGTGTTGGCAATGTTTTTACTTCATCACATTGTCTACATACAGTGATCTGTTTTTATTACCCAGTATATTTTTTATGATCTTGACTGTAAATTAGATAAAATCACCTTTTCGTGCTTAATAACGTACGGTACTTCAATTTTTCACTACAATATCTACAATATTTCGAGTATTTATTCAACAAATTACTCGTTTATCTAATCATTAAATGTGGAAAACTACTGTTATTGTCCAACAGGAACTAAAACTTCTTAAATAGCGTAGTTCCATTTTATTTAAGTTGTTACCACCAAATTATACTTTCATTTTTTTTTTGCCATTTATTTCGTCGCAAAGATAAAGGGTAGATACTGGAACAGATTGAAAAACACAGAAAGAATTTTATTTGCCTTCGTTGGGAATCGAACCTGTGACCTACTTACTGCGCAATCTAGCGTGTAAGATGTTTTGAAAGATGTTTAGCGTACAGATGTTCCCAGAAGAAAGTTTGTCAAATGTAAAATTTTACCAAAAATTTTCATTCAACAGAATCTTAAACAAAAATTTTGATCATATTTTTAGTATTTTTCATAGGTTTTAATAGTATGTATTAAAATTTAAATATGGGTAACGATACATAATTAACCTAGTTAAGTAATAAAATTGTAAAACTGATATTTATCATGAATATAGAGTGAACATTGTTTTAACTTCTAACGTAAATAACATTTGTTTTAAAGATGCCATATAGATTTTATGGTAAACATAAAATTAAAAAATTTTTTTTTTGTTTTAAAAGGTATTTCATATATTTATATTTTGAATTTACATGAATTATAGATGCAAATAATTTATCTAAGTGGTAAAAGCATATTTTTTTTTTAAAACTTTTTCCAAATTGTTCAAAACTAGTTGTTCAAAGCTGGTTACTTTTAAATTATTTCGACATTAATTGTTTGTGTGTATATGTCAATTATCCTTTATGAATATCCTTTTAAAATTTTTTAATATATAAATAAAATAATATATAAATAAAATAATATATAAATAAAAAAATATGCAATTTTTTTTATTGTAAAATTCAAATCTAATCTAGTTTTTTTGTAAAAAACTTCAATGAAAATGATAATTTTCGGTTTCTTACAATTTTCCATTATTTTATTTTTAAATAAGTAAATAAAATAAAAAAAAAATGATTTTCATTTGATCTTCAGTTTTCATTTACTCAGCAATTTTCTTTAAAATTCATCCATAAATTAAGATTAAAAATAAATTGTAAATAGAATCGCAAACATGAATATTTTCATTAATAATAATAATAAATAATAATAATAATAATATGATATGATGATCAATGATCGTAATGATGTTGATTATAATTGTAACAATGATCAATGATGAAGAAAATCTGATTAACTTTAGCCATCATCGCATTAAAATCCATTATAGTTATAAAAAACCAATCAATAAAAAAGAAAAATACGCTACAATTTTTTTTTGTTGTTATTTTGGTTTTTGTTTTATAATTTTCACAGCGGTATCAATTAATTATTGGGTTCCTTAAAGTGCTTCAATCAATATAGATTTATCATTTATTCGTTATTATTATCTATATCAATACACATATGTAGTATTATTCGATATTTCAATATAGAAATTGATCGAGAAATGATCTCATAAATAAAATATCTTTATTGTTTTTGCTACTCTCTTCACTAGTCTCTTTCCTTCTTCATTTACCTAATCTTCAATTTGATTTTTAATACACCACTTTTTGATTTTCTTTTATTTTTTTTCTTATTAAACTTATTGAGTTTGAGTTAAGTACAAGAAACACTAATGAATTCAAATTGTATATACATTTATATCAATAAAGTTGTATTTTTATATAAATAGAAAAAATATATGAGTACATAATATATATTTACTCAATCAATTGATGATAATTGAAGATGATGAATTCGATTAAAATAAGTAAGCAAAATAATAAGACAAGAAAAAAAAGAATTCTTGGAATCAAAATGTCTGTGGTTCAACATTCAAGAACAACTTTATTAGTCATACCATAAATCGAAATTTAAAATAGGTGTATCTGTACGATTGAAAGATGAAAAAACCCAGAAAAACTGAAATATTATCGTAATTTAAAATTCTAAAGTGAAAATTTTAGTAATGTTTGAAAAATTAACACTTTAATTTTTTTTTTTTTATTTTAAAATAGTTTTTTGAAATATATATATATGTATGATTTTTTTGCCCTGGTCAAATATTTCCCTTAAAGTTGAAAAATTGAATTTCATAAACAAACAATTATTTTGTAAAAAAATTAAACAGACAACTTATAACACAAATTAAATTTATTTCAAGTTTTAGTATTTCTATTTACATACATACATATATTAATTCTTTCTAATCATTATTTTTTTTTGTTTATAAAACCAAACTTACAAACTGAACACATAATACTTAGGGTGAATAATTTTAAAAGACTTAGAAAGATGTAAAGCTAAAGACTAAAGCTTATAAGCCAAGAAAACCTAAAAAATCTTTTGACTTACATATAAGAATCTGTGGGTCAGCTTGTAAATCTTAAAAGTAAAGAAAACATATTTTAAAAATAAATTTAAAAAAAAAATAGTGTACTTAGTTAAATAATAATTAAAAATAAAAATTAAATCAACGCTTGAATAATGGAAGGATTTTTTTTTTGAAATATTATTATTTGAATTGGTAAAATTAATGAAGGAAACTGAGGAAGGAAACTACATCTCATACTTATCACGTCTTTCAAAAGTTGCTATCAGATTAAGTGAAGTGAGAAAATAGTTTTTATTAATAATTTATTTTTTAGTCGAATTCAAAAACATGTGTACAGAAATTTAAGAGACAATGCAAATCATTTCAGGGTCAATCAAGGTTGTCAGTTATCAGTATTATTTATCAGTATTTATGACTAGTTTCAGAAATTCTGATACGTCATATCGTGGTTGTCAGAACTATCGGATAAACTTTGGAAAAGGGGATGCGTCCGAATGAAACGAAATCTTACATAACGGTACCTGATAATGTCACAAATATTTCATAGAAGACCGTTTTTGGTGACAAGGTCATTTAAAGGTCAATTTTGAAAATTTTTCTAAAATTTTGTAGTGTTTTATTTAAAATCTTTTAACTATATTTTCATCTACAACAATATAGAGAAGCTTCTTTGCAATAAAATTGTAGGGATTCCTCCAGCCTTTAATATGAAGCTTATTTCGTCTGGATCAGTGTTACAGTTTAAGAGATATTAGAGTTCAAAGTTAAAATGTTTAAATAAAAAAACATAATTTCTAGACACCCATGCATTTTGAAAATTTTCAAAGACACCGTATATCTATTTTTATACCTTTGGAAATGCCCCTTCACGTCTTTTCCAACTTAAATATAATACTGTAAACTTATTATATATACATATATGTATGCATATAAATTGATTTTATTTTAATTTATCAAACTTACTTTTTTTTTAAAATTATACGCCTTTTTCCGAAGTTAAGATTTTTATTTACTCTTTATAAAATAAAATATAACTAGTCGTTAAATCGCTTTTTCAAAATCTCGCTTTTCAAAATATGGTTTTAATTCCAGAAACTTACCTTATTTATTTTTATGCTTAGACGATGTTGGACTAAAAATTAGTATCTCCTTTTTCCAGAGTGCTTACCTTAATTATTTTTATGCGTATGGTTAGTCATTTAATGCTCAAATTGATCAAAGGATCAATTTGACCATTAAATGACCTTGTCACCAGAAATGGTCTTCTATGAAGTATTCGTGATTCCGTCAGGTACCGTTAGGAAATTTTATACAAACTATCAGTATTTCTGATCGATTCTGAATTTTATTAAAAGTCACTGATAAATATCGATAAGGTATCGTTTAGCTTAAATTTTGTCATATTTTCTGTTATTTTTTATATTCAGTTGAAATTTTTTAAGTGATAAAAATAAATTGACAAAGAAATGCATATCGGCATAATTTTAAAATTGTCAAATAAAATTCATTCAGTATAAAAAAAACTTTAAGTATTTATGTATAATTTTAAAATAAAATAAAATAAAAAATTCATTTGAAGAAAAGAAAAAAAAAGACAAGAAAACTAATAAAAATTAGATCGGAAATTCGATTAACAAATTTTTACATATGAAATACGTTTTGTTTTATTAATTAACTTTTAATTGGTTTTTTTTTGTTTTAATATGAATAATTTTATATTTTCTATTAATAGGTTGTGATATAACTAGTAAATAAAAGACTGTTAGTTTGATTTAACTACAATAACTATTTAATTAACTTCCTTTTGTTTACTGAAAAAAAATTCTCAAACTTATTTTATTTCATTTATATTTTTGTCTGTTAGATGAAAATATTTTACTTTAAACTTCTTTTTTTATTTTATTTACATATATTAAATTTACGCTTTTATTTTATATTTTATTTATCAAAACTAAACAAAAAAATTAATTTTAAACTTTCATTCAATAAATATCTGATTTTTGAAATGTCAAATTATCAGTAGTTATTCACAATAGCAAATTTTTTTCAGTAAATTTATGAGTATGTATCAATATCAGTACCACGATTCCATTTCTGATATTTTTTTTCAGTTATCACTGATAACAGACAACCACGATTTGCAAATATTTGAAAATTTGTTTTACAAAAAATTTGGTGGCGCAAAATTTCCGGAGGCGGGCGGAAATCAGTCCGATTGAAATAACTTCGATAAAAAATTCACAATATTTTGTCGAAGATACTTTTAAATTACTTTTAATTTTAATAAATTTATCGAATTTGTTTCATTTAATTAAAAATGCAAATTACTTCTATAAATCTAAATTTCCGAACTTATTTAATTTTTAATTTTAATAAATTCATAATGAAATAAATAAGTTTGACAAAATTAAAATTATGTATTAATAAAGTGAAGATTAAACTGCTTTCACATAACTGGTAACGCATAGATTTGGGGATTTTATTTTTGCACATTCAGACCCTAACTCTTTTAAAATGTTTGAAATTATAAAGTTATAGTAGTAACGGTGACGTGGGGCAACTCGCGGTCGACGCATTCGTGGCCTCAAATTTGTGTCATTATTTAGTAAATGTAAATTTTATTTTGAAATCACCACAAATCTTTTCCGCAGAATAGCGTATTATTCCTAAAAAGTCATTTCTAATTAAATGTTTACAATATCTTTTAACATTCTTAACTCCTGAATAAGGGGGATATCTGATTTTATTTTTATAAAAACATAATTGATATTTAGAATGTTTCTCATTGTTAAAGTTCCAGTTTCAATTCTCGACGAAGCAAAAATAGTGCTTTATGGATTTTTCAACCTAAAATAAATGACAAAAAATAATTGAGACTATAGTTATATTATAATCTGGTAACAAATTAAATTAAATTAAACTATTTAAGAAGGCTGAGTTCATGTCAATAGCAGTAGTTTTCCATATTTAATGAGTAGATAACAAAGACCCGAAATATTGTAGTACAACTCAATTAAGAACGAAAAGACAATTCTACCTAAGTTATTGATCATCAAGATCAAAAATAAACTAAAACATAATTCTACAAAATGCCAAAGCAATTAAGTACTAAAACGTTCCTTATTGAATGATGTGACATATTTGAGACTTAAATAAATCTCGTTTCTGGTGCGAAAAAGTTTTCACATAATTTGATTAAAATAGATTTCATCTCTTACAGCAGTACACCTTCAGAATACACCAACACGTGAAAACCACTAATATAAAAATAAAAAACAACACAGATTTTTTTTTTTCCTGTTACTCCTCAGTACCAGCTTGCCCACTGTTCTCTGTTTTGTGCAGTGATCTTTATTTCCTCCCAAGTGGCTAATTCCATGTGTTGTTGGATCTTCCTCTCGTTCTACTGATGCCTTAGGAGTTTCATTATACGGCCCTTCTGATTATATTATTTGATATTTTTTTCTATTATTTGGATGATCTATCTGCGCTTAATTTGGTTAACTGACGGTTCTTCACGCGTTAGCTATGAAAGGTCTCTTTTGGTGATGGGGTTAGTCTAGAATATTATGTAAATTCTTGAAGTTTTTGTTTAATTTTATTTGTCGTCATCCCAACACAGAATTAAACTAATTAAATTAGAAAATAAGACAAATCGAAAAAGAAGAAAACAAAGAATTTCAAAATCCATCTTTCGTTTTCTCCCTCTGCTATTGATATACTTTCGATCTTCTACCATTTCAGATAACTATATAGAATTAATCCAAGACATTCTTCAGAAATTCAATTAGTCAAATAACGTTTTACTTATATTTAAACAAAAAAAAAATCAACTACTTAATTATATGATATAATTATCATAACACTCTAACTTTTTAACGTTAATAAAAAGAAGTTTCGGTATATACACGTTTTCCGAAAATAAAGTGGCGTCTTTGATATTATCACATTACCTTAATTTTTATTCAAAAGAATATCGGTTCATTGAAAGAATAATTGATTTAAATTCTAATTGAATGAATCTACTTAGTAACAAGATATTAAGAAGGTGTTTTTGAATACATTGAAAATAATTAATTTTAAATCAAATAATGAAAGTTTGAGGTCAATTTTTTTTAAGTACCTAACCTATATTGAATTTCAAAAAAATTAACATAAAAATTCTTATTGTTATTGAGATTGCTTATTATAGTTGTAACTATACTTAGTTGTATGATGTTTTGCAAGTACAAAATAACCTATTACTTTTTTTCAAAATGAATAACTGTGCTTGAACTTGTTTTCGTAATAATTATTATTTAGCTTTTGTAAAATTTTTCGCAAGACTTTTACTGTTAACACTTATTGGAACAAAACTAACCAAAAGTTAATGTATGTGAGTTTATTATATAAATACGTCACATGATAAAGAGACACGTGTAGTGTATATATTTTTTTATAATAGGTGTTCTTTTTATACGGATCAAAGTTTAGGTTAATCGTTTAATATGAAAATACAATAATAACTTAAACCCAGATGTTTATCTGGTTTTTATACAGGTCTTAAATATTTAGAAATGATATTTGTCATAAGTGGCACTTGCTTAATTTTGTAGTATATATTTTTGATAATTTAATTAACAAGTTTACTAACTAAAAAAATGTTCTAGATCAATGACCTACATCGTTTTTTTGAATTTAATAAAGTCTAGATCTTGACTCGTATGAAAGGGACATATATAAGGGATGTATTTAATACATGCGTTATAATATTAAATAACAAATAAACTAACAAAAATATTCTTATCTCTATAACTTAGAGAATAACTCTAAAATATCATTACGAACAACATAATATATACAAATTTTTTCATGGAATAAGTAACGGTCCAATTGAGGCTTACAATGGAACACTGTGATTCTACAGGTGGTTTAGTATTGTGTTAGTAACAGATAGTTGTGGCTGTCACTTATTTTTAATTTTTATAATATATTTAAAGTAACTCGGTATAATTTATCATTATATTTAAAGTATTTAAGTATAGTAAAATCTTTTTGTTGTTTTAATTTTATTTTGAATATAACCTTGTTGTGCATCAAAAATCTGTTAAAGCAAATCCTTACAAACACTTCCAAATTAAACAGATCGATCGATAGATAATAGTGATATTTTGTGGTACTATTTTTGATTTCGTTCACATAATGGTTTCATTTAATTATGCATTTAATTTTATTTAAGTTGTTTCGGGAGAAAGTTTTGGTTTTGTTCTAAACATACTAATCTTAACTAATTATTTAATTAATTAATATATTTAAATTATATTTACAAAATAATTTTTTTATTATTTAAATCTCACACATATACATACAGAGTTATATGTACATAATTAGATAATTAATAATTCAATTTTCTTCTTTAAATTAAATTACAAAATTTTTGTTTCATATTCTAGTTATATCTATAATTATCATAATAGACAAGCATTTAAGGACCTATGCAGTAAAAACATTTTCATTTCATATCTCTTCTCCTTAATGAATTTTTAATATATAAATAAGTTGTAATGTTGTATACAGGGTGGTCCGATTCAGAGAAAATATATTTTATGGAGTGATTTCTTGGAGTATCTTAGAAAAAAATTGTTCTAGACGAAGGGTCTATCTTTAAATTTAACCTGGGCTACAGAGGGTTAAAAAATCGGATTAGAAAAATTAGGTCTAAACAATATCCACTACAGCTCCGAAGGAATTCAAACTAGAGCAACATCTTCTTCATAACTTTTTTTAAAAATTAATACACCAAATTAACGGTATATGTTGGATGAGTATCAGACTTACCGTTTTTGAATAATAGATGCACAAACTTAAAATTTTGCTTTTAACAACTGAAAATTTTTCAGAAAATGTTGATTATCTCGAAAAAACTAGCTAGCTTTTTTTTTTTTTTTATTGTTTTGATGCGTCTTTTTTCAGGTAAAGTCATATAAAATTACAACAGAAATGTGCATACGTGTTAAGAAAATTTCTAATTGGTATTATAATAATATTTAATCTTTTAAATAAAAATATCCATTTTGTGCCATTCAAAATATTTTTATTTGTATTTTTTCTTTTTCACACGCTACCCAAACACTAGGAAAGGATTCCTTTATACAAAATTATTGTAGTGTGGGTGAGGAAAAAAAAGGATTAGGAGGGAAAAAGGATAATAGAGAAGAATTGGACAGTAAGTTGAAGACGAACCTGAAGAGGTCTCTTTTGAAAAGTTACAAATTGTATAATGGAGCATTTCTATCGGAGGGGAACACGTGAAATGGAAGCATGTTTCACATTTTAGCAGTTCTTACAATAAAAGAATTTCCGAAACCAGTTGTGGATCACCTAGGTATTTCCACAGTGTAGAAATGGGCACTTGGAGCCTCGCTAGTGTTACGCCGGAATAGTTTGAGGGGAGGCATTAGTGATTTTATTTCATTAGAACAAGTGTCATTTCCAACAAGATATCTATAAAAGAGGGAGAGAGCTCCAACATTTCGATGTGTGCTAAGAGGAGTAAAGGTTAACTGGACGGTGGAGTCGCCAAATAGGCGTAAGGCGTGATTTTGGATTTTGTCCAGGTTCAAGTTTTGAACCCATATGTGAGAATTCTCAATCTTAGGTCGAATATATGCTTTATAAATATTGCCCAGATCTCTTGGAGAAAAGTAGGCTTTACATCGAGAAAGAAAACCCAAACATTTAAAATATTTAGACACGCTGGGTGGCGCAGTAGGTAGAGCGCCTGCCTTTCAACCGAAAGGTCCCAGGTTCGATTCCCGAAGAAGGCAAAATAATGCTTTCTGGATTTTCGACCTGGTCCAGTACCCTTTATCATTGGGATAAAATAAATGATAAATAGTTGAGAGTTTTGGTTATCAGTAAAAATTAAAATGGAACTATGCTATTATGAAGGCGAAGTACTCTACAATAGATATAGTTTTCCACATTTAAATAAATAGATATAACCATAAAAATTCTATAGAAAAGCTTTGTATGTGACTGTGTATTCCAAATCTCTGTGTAAAAGCAGTTAGGGTGTTCATCCCATAGACTTGGAATTATATTAAAAAAAAAAAATATTAAAAAAAAAAAAAATTTTCAGATCTTTGTAAATTTTCTTCTTGAAATCGCAGGGTTGGGGCGGGTTTATCTCTTTTACGAGAGATCAAACAGCTTTGAGTTTTGGCGGGGTGAACCCAACTCTGCTTACGTTACTAATCGGTTATTTTTGGTAGGTCATTGTTAAGCTAGTCATTATGTTTCTCTTCGAGCTGATTGAGGTAGAGGTGACGTTTGATTTCCTTAAAAAGTTGTAGGATGCCAGCAATGTGCGGTTGGCAAACAAAACTATAGGTTGGGTTGAGGGTTGAAGAGAGCAAGTTGTTGATGAAAATCAAGAAAAGAGTAGGTGATAAGGCAGAGCCTTGTGGAACGCCAGCATTTATTATATAGTTGTCAAACATAAAACTGTCGACAACGACACATATACTTCGGTTCGAAAGAAAGTCCTCAATCCATGTGCAGAAAAGGCTGCCCAAACCAATAGCTTTTAACCAATAATTTATAATCAAAAGTATTAATAAAAAACAAATAAAACATACTAACACGGTCAATTACACAGATTTAAGTTAGAATTATCAAATGGCTTCTATAATGATGAACCATGTTGATCACATTGCATTAAAATACTAATTAAAATATATAATACTAATGTATTTTAAATTGAAAAACCACTTACTCAAATTTTGACATAAAGAATTTCTGTTCAGTTCCTGTCATCTTTCGTTACATTTAACATTCGATTTTCTGATAAAAAAATCCTGTATCAAGAAATTTATTTTTACACAAACGATAATACCAAAGAACACATAGTAATATACGCTGGGTGACGCAGTAGGTATAGCGCCTGTCTTTCAACCGAAAGGTCCCGGGTTCGATTCCCGATGAAGCAAAAAAAAAAATAAATGCTTCATTGGTTTTTCGAGCAGGTCTAGTACCCTTTGTCATTGGGATATAATAAATGACAAAAGATAATTGAGAGATAATCTGGTAACAAATTAAATAAAATGAAACTATTCTATTTAAGAAGGCTTAGTTCCCGACAATAGTAGTAGTTTTCCACATTTAATGAGTAGATAAGCCCGTAATTTGTTAAAATAAATACGCAAATTATTGTAGATATTGTAGTGTAAAATTGCAGTACCGTACTTAATTAAGTACGAAAAGGTGATTCTACCTAAGTTACTGTCAAGATCATAAAAAAAAAAATAAGAAGTCTCATATGGTTATTTTTAAATGTTTTCGACCTAGGTGCGTACGAGCGGGCAAGAAAATGAAACGAAAATAAAAATTGAAGAGCGTAAAAAAGTATAACCAACGATTAAGCATCCATGTAAACACTTCAATATTTTGTCAAATCAAAGGTTCAAAATAAAAAATAAAAAAAACTTAAAGACATAGACATACGGTTTTTAAATTTTCAGCAAAGAAATTTTTTAACAAACAAACAAAACAAACAAACAATCTATCAAAAATGAATTATTGTCTGTCTGTCTATTACTATTATTTTTCTAATTTTCTAGATTCTGTGATTCTATCATTGACTTTATTATTGTGTGTTTAACTGCTTACTTATTTCAATGCATATTATGATTATTTAGGTATGTAGCTATGCATATTCATATCCGTGTATATTGTAAAATATAATTATTTCATAGAAAGATGGAAAGAGAGAAATCAATGAAAATGAAAGTGTTGTTTTCTCTGTTCTCTTCACCCCGTCTTCTCTTCCTCTATGTGTGGGTCTAATATGTGAACCCACAGTTCAAACATTTTTCTTCTAAAACTTATATTAGATGAGACTTCTTACTATTTATGTATTCTTTGTTTAATACTTAACTTGAATTATAATTACTCAAAAAGGGCATCTAGTACGTACGTAGTAAATTATATAATAGACATTTGCAATAATAGACATTTGTTGTATATAAAATAAGGCATTGTGTTATTTATACTAAATCAGATTAAGAATAAGAACTATATTTACATACATATAATAAGTGTTACGTAAATACGTCATATTATTAAGTATTTGATTTTAAATTTCATTGTTTTACGTCAGTTATTATACATTGAAACATGATCATAATTTTTTTTTTAATTGAAACATTAATATTATTACTTTAATTAATAAATAATAAAAAAAAAGACAAGGAGTCAAGAAACTGCTTAAAAAAAATAAAACTTAAGAAGAAAAAAAATAATTAGGCCTTGCAGCTATTTTTTTATGTATACATAGTTACTTTAAAACCTCTTTTTAACAGTACCGTCGGAGGTATGTACAATATATACAATAAAATGCCAATAATTCAACCCAACAGAGTAACATAAATTTCAACAAATAATTTTAGATGTTATAAAATATGTACGTATAGGCATAATAATTATAAAAAATAAAAATAAAAAAAATTAAAATTAAAATGAAAAAAACATGACATAAATAAGTAATAAATTCTCGCAAAATATTTTACGATCCATGACTTTATTTGAAAAATTATTGTATGATGAAATGTTGAGCATTATTACGTTTTTTAAAAACTTTTTATACAAAACTATATATATATATATATATTTAGTATATATATCAATTTCGATAGATAGATATCTTACATTATTACAGTCAGTAATTTTTTTTAAACTAAAAAAATTATAGACTATTGATCGTTTTTTATGAAGTATTAAATTAAATACATGTGATGTGAACATATACTTATAATGTATCTACATTAAAAATAGATAGCAGAATTTCATTGATCATCGATTAATAAAGAGTTTGAGAACACCAACAGTAACTGAAAAGTAAAAATAAAAACAAAAAATTATATCTATCAATTTAATTTAATTTTTTTATCGTTATTTTAAGATGAGCATAAATGACGTCATGATAAGGTCGGTTTTCTTTTATAATTTTTATTTCTTGAATGGCCATAATTGTTACTAAAAGTTTTCAATTAATCAATAAATATTTTTATATTTCACTTTATAGACTTTATGGCTACTGTTAATATTAAAGAAAAACACACATATATATATATATATATATATATATATACATATGCAATTAATAATGCACATACATACATATGTACATTAACATTTTTTTTTTAATTTAGCTTTTGTTTTATAATTTTAAATTCTTGTTCTTCTTCGTTTTTCTTTTCAATATTGACAGATGTCAATATGTAATTGTAAAACAATGAAATTATGTTGCATTTTGGTTGTTGCGTATTTATAATAATTGTTATAATTTATTAAAGTTGATTGAATATTTTATTTGTATATATTATGTATGTATAATTTATTTATATGTGCATATACATATATGTACATAATTTTTTAAAACTTGATTCTTATTTAATTGAAAGAAATAATAATGTTTTAATAAAAACCAATTTTAAATAAATTTAATATGATATGATATAATTTCATGTTGACATTCTTTTTTATGTTATATTTGACAATTTAATTTCAACTATCATATATATATATGAAATGTATGATCTTGTGGATCGTTGTGGATCAACAGCATATGACATCAACTTGCTCTCAAATTCGTCCATATCTCGTTAGTTTAGAAATAGCAGTTCGACGCCAGATATTGTTGGGTCTTCCTCGTCTTCTGATCCCGTGGGGGTTCCATTCTAATGCCATTATGGTTATATTATTTGATGGTTTTCTTAGAGTGTGCCCTATCCATATTTTCTTTCTACGCTTAATTTAATGGAATATCGGTTCTTCACCTGTTAGCTACCATAAGTCCTTATTGGTGATGGTGTTGGGCCAGAATATTCTGCATATTCTTCTTTTACACTTGTATGCAAATACTTGAATACTTGACTGATGGTATTCGTCGTCATCCAAGTTTCACTGCCATATATAAGTGTTGGCATTACACATGCTTTGAATATTCTAATCTTTGTTTTTCTAGTTATTTGTCCATTCTTCCATATTGGACTCAATTCACCGAACGCAGCTCTGACCTTACGTAGCTTTGGATCGTATGTGGTAATTAAAAATATTTATTGTTAATAATTACTAAAGTTATTACTAATATAGTTATAGTTTTATAGGTGCTACTACTTAAATATTTAGATTGAATTGAAATTATACGTTTTAATTTACCATTATTCTTGATTGTTTGAAATTTTTCATCTATGTGTGTGGATGCACCTGTCAGAGAATCTCATTTTCAAGGTTATATTTGACTATGTAAACGCTGGGTGACGCAGTAGATAAAGCACCTGGTTTTTAACCGAAAGGTCTCAGGCTCGATCTCCGATGAAGTAAAAAAGATACTTTATAGATTTTTCGACCTGGTCCAGTACCCCTTTGTCATTCGGATAAAATTAATGCCAAAAAATAATTGAAAGTATATTGCGGTAACAAATTAAATAAAATCGAGATATTCTATTAAAGAAGGCTTAGTTACTGATGATAGGAGTAGTTTGCCATATTTAATGTGTTGATAAAGCCAGTAATTTGATAAATAAATGCTTGAAAAACAGTGGTGTAGTATAAACGTGCAATTCTGCACTTGATTAAGCACGAAAAGATAATCATACATAAGTTACTGTCAGAACATAAAAACAAAATGAATGTACTTAGTTATAAAACGTTATACGAGTTTATATTCTCAAACATATGTAATATATGTAAGTAAATTGTATGAAAAATTAAAGCAAATTTCAACCGAAAAATCCCAGTTTCCATCATCGATTAAAGCGCAATTTTTTCTCGAACTGACCCAAACAAATGCTACTGGGATAAAATAAATAATAGGGCCACATATCATTTGTCTGCAGATTATTATTAAATAATTACTAAATAAAAAATGAGTTGTTTAAGGCAAATGGTAGACAAGAATATGAAAGATTTGAATAATATTCTTGTTATACAAGGAATTGGAATTAGGATAGAATAATTTAATATATGTAGTTGGAGGTGGATGGAGGATAATATGGGACTAGATAAATATAATTAGTGCAAAATGGATCGGCAAAGTAGCTTTTGAAGCCACACAGCAAGTGGTCATTGATTGTCATGGCGACAACCCTAAAACGACGTTCGCAGATTTGTAATTTGGTGAATTGCTGAAAAGAGGTAAATAAATAGAATCAGAAGAAGACTAAACACGCCTGACATAAACTGATTTTTTCTAACAGTGCTCATGATTGATAAATGCTTATGTTATGAGTTGTCGTTTCTTTTGTTTTATTTTAGGTCCAAACATGCCACAACATAACTCGTTTTCAACTATCATATTTTTTTTCAGTACTTTATTAATGGATTTTAAATCAATTAATTTTTATTTTGTAATTCGAGTAGGTTTCTTCTTGTAAAGTTTTTGATTCTGTGGTACAAGGGATTTTTTTGGTCTATAGTAGCGTGCAGATTATTATTTTTTTTTTTTATAATTTGCGCAACTGTCAGTTAAATCCACACACTAACTATAAAGAAAAAGTATAATTTAAAAAAAATGTTTGTCGTTTTTGTTAAATGCTATTCTCCAATGCTGGCGTTGACTTATAACTTTAACCTTTCAAGAGTTTAACATTTAGAATTTACTGTTTGGTTTTCAATTTGAAAAAAAAAAATAAAATAAAAAATTATTATGGATATGAATAGTGAAGAATTAACAAAAAAAAATTAATATCATGTTTAAAGTGTATAACTACTATTGTCAACCATGAAATATAAAACATAACCAAAATGATTTGATAACAAACGCAACCATAAAGAAACTGACAGTTGAACGGGAGATAGAAGAAATTCTGCAGTCGATCATTGATTATAATTGTGATTGGTTCATTTTGCATTTTGCCTAATTAATAAGAAATATATTTTAACTAATAAAAGAATGTAAAATAAAGAAGTATTATATTTATGTTTAATAATTGTTTTTCAATCATTTTACACTATACATATAAAATTTATACCAAATTGTACTCTATTAGACGGTTTTGGGTCCGTGAGTTAAACCTTCTCAGGGACATGGAAGGATTTTTTGTTTGCACTTTTGATGTTGTACACAGAGAGATGTCGAAAATTTTACTGAATATTGAATTTTATTCGACATATACCGATATGCTACTCACCTGTACCTGCTGTGTAATTTTTCTTTCTTAATTTTTTTAATGATTTCCATTTTTCTGGTGGATCTAAAAGTTTTTTTAAAAACGTTTTCTTTGAAATACTTTCAGAGCATTCTTATGTTCATGGTTCAGAATTATATAATTTATACATGAAGTTGTCGTTGGTTAACAATAATTCCAGATATCTACATATAAAATTAATCTAATGAACTGTGATGGTATCAATTATTACTTATGAATAACTTATAATTAATACAAAGATATTATAGTACACATGAAATTACTAAAGTATGTAAAATAAGACGTTTAATAAAAATGTATAAGTTACTTTCAAATAATGATTTATTAATATATAATTAAAAAATCTTTTTAATTCATTAAAGTTGAGTTACTAATTAAATACAAAAAAGAAAAACTAAAAATATTCCCATAGATTTAACATGAAAGGTCAAATCTATGATATGATTTCTTTTAAGTCTGTTTTAACCAGAATTTTGGAAATCATTTTATAAAAAATTTACTAGAAAATTGTGGTTATTTTGGACAGTTTTGTTGATAATAATAAAAATTAATCACAAAATTTATCAATCAAAAATCTTAAAATTAGCACAAAATTATTAATAACACATAGGTATAATTGACATTATTAAATATTTTTGCTATAAATAATCAATAAGCGAAAAGCTAAGATAATGTAAAATTTTTTGCAAACCTTACAAATACAACACAGTACACACCCATATGTATTATATGCAGGGGTGTACTGGAACCGGCTGAGTCCGGCTCACGCGAGTCCTTTGTTGGCAATAAAAGAAATCGGCGAGGCGGTTGTTAAATTTCTATACTTTCAAATTACAATCAAGAAAAATACAAATACAGAAAGCAGATATTAATGAAACGATCAATAAGAGCAATAGAAATGTTCAGAAATAGTTCTAGTAACTATGAACATAAAGTTGCGAATTTAATTTGTTCAAATGAGTTTAAATATTATACCGTTCGAAGATAATAATAAATTTACTGTTCTTCCCAGGGATAAATTTTGACTGCTTTTGTCTGCCAACCATGCAAAATTTGGATAACAATGTTACCAATGGTAATTATGACGATTTTCTAAAACTTTTTCTAAAAGATTTTGACAAATCAGAGCCGTCTACTTGGGCGATTAATGAAATTCTATCTCCGTGGCTTGAAGGTGAAAGAAAAATTTTAAAATTGAAATCAAATTTTCAAATACAACATTAATATTAATGATTTTCGAGATTTTGTTGATGCAAGAAAATATCAAATCACAAAATATTCAATTATCTGATTCAATTTGAAAAATTTTAAAAAGGTTTTAGCTTAATGAATTTGATAGTCACAAAAATGAGAACGAATCTTACTGTGTATACATATATCAAATTTAATGACAATATATTTATTGGGGAAGCAGATAGTAGATAATATTTTGTGCTCAATAAATTTGTTTATTGTTAATATTGTTCTTGTTTCGATATTTATTCATATGAATTATGTTTTTACCTACATTAATACGCGAGCCGGTTGTTACCGATTTACCAGCACACCCCTGATTATATGTATATTAAAATTTAAATGAATAAATGGAAAATTATTAAGTTTTTTTTTTAAATTCTTAATTAACATTTTATTAATTTTTTTTTTTTTTTTATTGCATATGGGGTAACGTAATGGAAAATTTCGTCTTAAATAATGTGACGACGAATGCGAAATTTTTTCAGGATTTTTCCATTGCAATCAATCAAATTATTGTTATTAAAATTTTCATTTTTTAATAAATAAAAATTAAGTTTATGTTAAGAATAATTAAATTTTTAAAATTTTTTGCTAATTATGTACATACGTCATACATATATAGTTTTCGTAATATATGTATGTCTGTCTTCAGTTCTGTGTGTAACGCTATAGTGAATTCACGACTTAAAATTTAAATTTTTTTGAAATTGAGCATCTTTGAGGTTATACAAAACATTTTATAGAATATGCTGTAGGCTCTAGGTGAAACATTTTTAAAAATAAAGATAAAAAAATCTAGGTATGGTTCACTACTTTTATTTATTATCTTGATCGATTTCGGTTATTACAACATCACATTCCGTCTTCTGATGATGGTGTAATAACCGAAATCGATCAAAATATTAAATACAATAAATGAAACATACCTAGAGGTTTTTATCTTTATTTTTATAAAAAGAAAACCGTTAAAGCATTTAAAACGGTTCTATTACAGTTGTGATAGTATGAAACTCATGCAACAATTGTATTCTGGCACATCTATCTTTTTTCATTGTTCGTCTATGCTTCCATATAATCATTGCAATGATATCAAACTATTCAATTTAATACTTGCATTCGTATGCGACTGACTCTGTAGAAATTGTGTGGTAAATCTATTTTCAAACAATGGTTAAATAGGTTTAATTTAATTTAGAAATTTTTGGTTTGAAGATTCGAAGTATTAGAATTTTAAAATATAAAGAAGCTTATCTGTTAACTAGAATCTTATTTAGATATTTCTTTTATACATTTAAATTTTTAAGTAAAATCAGAAAAAGAAATGGTGCGTTCAACACCGAAGCGTTTTATATATTGTCCTGCTCTATGTTCAAATGATCGCTACTTTGATAAAATACTTTTAAACAAATTTATTAATACTTACATACTTAAATTACTTTATTTTAAATCGTTGTATTAATATTATAGTATCATTAATTAAAAGAGAAAAAATATTTAGAAAATGAATCATTAATTAATTTACTCGAATGTATAATAATTATTACTTTCTATTAATTTGTAAAAATGAATAAAAAAATGTTTTGAGTAAATTTTTTGTACGGTTTTTACAGTTTCGTAGAAATGAAAGAATAAATAATTTGAATTAAATAATTAATAAAATAATGGTGCGAATAACACAGATATCAATTTCTAAAAAATAAAAATTAAATATATATTTTGAAAATTTTCATCGTCATCATCATCATCATTGTTGTGTAATGCCGTGGGGCATAGCAGGGAATATTTTTAATATTTAATAATTTATTTCAAACACAATGTCGTTTTCAAATTTCGAATTCTATAAATATTTGTATACATACAAGCAATTTAACTTCATAATAAATGTAATGTACATTATATATATAAATATATTTAATGCAAATCTATACTTATAAAAGGGAAAGTTCGTTTGTTTGTTTGTTCGCTATACACGCCCACAGTTTTAAAGTTAGAGTTCTGAAATTATGTTATATTACACAGTTATTCGTGGTCAAATAAGGAACCCGACGCGGTACTTTATAAAGCCATCAAATCACAGGTTTGGGTAGCTGTCATACAACTCAATCAGGAATTCTTCAAAAACCAAAGGTGAAGGCCAAATTTCAAAAGACTTGAATGCCAAAGTTGAAATAGCAACGATTAGTACAATTATACATTGAAGAACTGACTGAAAAAGTATTTCGGAATTTTAGGAATCAGTTTAAAAATTGTACATGGCTATGCTAAATGGCTACATGAATTAGCTACAAAAAATGTGACAATTCGTTTTATTAATCGGAAAATAGATACAGTTATCAATGAAAATTAAGCTGTTAACTACTCCTCTCCTCCTACTCCTCACCAATTGGAATTAATAGTAGCAGCTCCAATATTGCTTCTACGAAATTTGAAGCAGCCAAAACTATGGTACCAGATTAATAATAAGAACTTTGCATCCTCATTTCGTTTAAGATTAAATTCAAATTGATTGTGGAAAAGGCGAACATATCTTTATTTCAAGAACACCGCAATAGCAGAACGTGTTTGTTTATATTCCATCAAAAAAAACCCCGAAATATTGTTCAGTTTATTGTTGATTTTGTTATCGTAGTGAAAAAAAATATTAAAAAAATTTTGATAAACCAATTTTTTTCAATTAGATTCATAAGTCAAACTTAGTTGAAGTAAATTTTATACATTTTGTGGTCGACCCGGACAACGTCGGTAACTTTGCTAGTATAATATAAATTTAAGTAATTTACAAATATATACTCAAATTAATTTTTGTATTTGAAATATAAATTTAAAAATTTATGTTAATTTCAGAATATACATTATTTTTTTTGTAGGTATATTAAATAATTTAATATTAATATTTACGCAACAAATGGCAAAATTTAAAAAAAAATTTTTATATTTCAAATATATCGCACATTCCAAATATTAATAATGTATAACATAATATTGTAGGTGTGAAATAATCTAAATTTTTAACACTAATTTCAACCCGGATTTAACATTCATAATGTATCTATATTGCACATAAGTATATTTACCTACAACCTATATATTGTACTACATCTATATCGAAAGTACTTGAATTAAGGATACAAGTTGTCTACACTTAACAAATTTAAAATAAATAACATAAAAAAAACAAATTTTATTTAAAAGAAATTTCTAAAAGTTTGAGTAAAAAAACAAATTCATTATCAAAAGTCAACGAATTTTTTATAAATAGAAGCAACAAACTAACAATATTTTTGTTATACTTACTATTGTTATTGATAATAATTTTTGATATTTACCTTTAAAATTAAAGACAATTAGACCAAATTGAGGGCAGATTCTTATCAATTACGTTTCTTTTATAAAAAAAAAAGAAAAACAACACATTTTAGTTATAGTTATAGTTAACACATTTATTTTTTAATTTCATTTTTTCTTTTAAATAAGCGTTAAACTAAAATTAGCATATTTTGAATTAAATTTAACTGTACTCTACTGTAAAATTCTATAATAATTATTAGTTAATTTTTTTTTCATTTTAAAATTTTGTTTAACAATATGAATTAAACTCAAATATTTATATATGTATATTACCAAAAAAAAATATTTGTAATTTATAACAACAACTCCTGCATAAAAGAAAGAAAATTTACGAAAATTATTAAAATAAACAAGAAAAAAAATATGTAAAAATAAATAAATTAAAAGAAGTTGGAAAAATACACAAAAATTAAATTTTCAAAATATTTACATTTTTTTGCTAATTGCGAATTATTTTTATTTTTAACAATTCTATTCTGTACTTTATTTATATTTAATAATAGTGCGGTTCTAGATATTCATTTATATATTGAAATAGTGCATACAAATGATTATTTAATAAACTAAATAACTATAGTTATATTTTAAATAAACAAATTATAACTAGCTGTTTACGTAACAATTTAAAAAATCTTGTCTACATTAATATCTATACATACATGTATACATAAATTTATAAAATTAAAAGCATTTTTGAAAATATACATATAAAATTAATTTACTTATGATATTCAATATTGTTTGATTCAACTGCTCTGAATTTTATTTGTCAGGGAATAAGTTTGCACTTTGTTAATAACATTTAGAATTATATTGAGGCGCCATATTTTAAATGTAAATCCATTTAGATTCTAAATGTATTCTTAAACTAATATTCACAATCCACAATTCTCGACTACACTTCCTTCATTTGATTCTTGAATCGTTAATTTTCTATGAGTTTGTTCATACTTTTACCCAAGCATTTAAAAATTTAATGAAGCTCTATCTCTATCTAAATTTCTGTTTGAGACTTTATGTCTCTGAATAAGTTATATCGATATACATATATACCATACCTATTTAGTAAGATTTTATTTTCCATTATTATTTGAATCTAGTGTCAAATTCAGTTTTTATTAAAAATTATTATTTAAATATTATAAATATAATTTTAATTGATTAGTTAAACTGAGAACTGCATTATACCACTTGAAAACAAAAATAACTCATTCATTAAATCATAATACAATGCAATACAATATAAAATATTTTGTATGAATTACTTGAATTTGTTTCATACAAATCAACAATTCACACTTACTTTGATTTATGAAAAATCAATATATACTATTAAAAAGATACCGAACTTTTTTTCGAACATAACCACTCAGTGGCCCCAAAAATTTTTTTTTCTAGAAACACTTTTTTGTTATAATTTAAAACAAATTAATAATTTATTTTCCATCCATTTTATTTTTGATCCATTTTTCTTTTTCTTTTTTCACAATTTAGGAAGGAAAAAATTTAAAAATTTAAAAATCAAAAAATCATATAAAAATAATTGAAAGGAAAAATATTTTTTTTTTAGTAAAAACAAAAAATGTCAAAAAGCGTCGTTTACAAACATACAACTCTGGTCTTTTATACAAATAATATGAATTGAATATGATTCACTTATTGTGTAAGTTAAGTTTATAGTGAATATATTGACGATTTTACAATATATTCAATACATCGATTGGGGGTTTTACACGAGTATTATTTTTCTGCTGTATTCTTTTTGGTTTTAGGAAAGAGGTAATAGACGTAAGGGAAAAACTGTACACTCGTATTCTTTTTGTAGACATATTTTTCATCAAAAAATAAAGTGTTTCTCGCTGTTGTTAAACTAATAAATAGTTATATATGTATAATATAGTTTTATCCATATATTTTAATTTTCCTTAAAAATATTTGTCAAAATCATATAATCAAATACATACTAGATTAAAAAATTTTAAATTTTAAAATAATTAAAAAAAAAAAAAAAGGCCCACATTTCGAAAGGGAAAAGGACCTATAAAGTTGGCCTACAGATTTATCTGTAGGATCAACTGTTAAAATAAATAAATAAATAAAAATTTAATTTGGTTTTTTTTTTGACAAAATCTAATATACACTAACACACACTCAAAATATTGTATTCAAAAGAATACCCGTATGAAAGTCAAGCTGTTGTAACGGAGAGAATTTAAAAAAGAATACAGCAGAAAAATAATACTCATGTAAAAACCCCCATTGTAATTATAATGTATAGTGTAAACACCAGCGTCACAAAATTTTTTAGCATGGACTTTGAAAAGTTACATTGGGATTGATTTTTACAATTTTTTTTTTTAACTTGTCTTTAGTTCAATGGCTCTTAAGCACGATGCAAGCAAGAGGTCCGACATCCCAAGTGTCGGGACCGAAGACCTTGGAATTTTTTTTTCTTTTCTTGGCATCAGTACAATGGCTCTTAAATGTGATAAAGACAATTGGTTCGGGGACAACAGGATTTCGTGTTTAAATTGTACTTTTGTGACTAAGGTGCCTATTATGTATTTCGATAGAAATTAATCGAATCGTTCATCGTTATCGTTAAAGTTATTCGATTGTTATCGTTAGTGTCATTATGTATTTCGATGAAAATTTGATCGAAAGTGTTTAAAAATGCTGCCATTGTAAAATTCAAATCTACGATGAAAATGACATATGTTTCATTCTTTAAATGTCAAATTCAAATTATTATACGAAAAAAAAACAAAACAATAATGTTATATTTAAAATTTTTAAGTTGAAAATAAGTTGAAGTGTTTAAATAAAATATAACTATAAAATTATAAGTTTTTATAAATAAAATGATTTGAGCAGAGTTAAATTTTTCAATTTCTGATAGTGCTGAAAAACGCTTTCAAATTGCAGAATTAAAAAACAAGCGAACATATATTCGGGATTATTCTAATCCACTAGATTTGGAAGATTATACGTAGGTTATTTAAACATAAATTTGATGAGTTATTATCTACATTATTAAAACTATTAAATTAGGGCAAAAATTGAAATAGTCAATAAGTAACACGTCGATTCCAAATATAATTACATTGGTTAGTGTATTAAGATTCTGTGCGGTTTGTACCAAGCAAATGATTTTCAACGTAGGAAATGATTTTCATGTCGCACTAGCACAGCTAATTTTTTGTTCTTAAAGAAGTTTTATATATATTTGCAGTTTATAATTATGTGCAAAATGGATCAAATTCCATTACGCACTAGAAGAAAAAAGTCAGGCAAACATTATTTTATGATTAAAGCAGAATTACTGAAATAATTGGAGCAGTAGATGGAAAGCTTATTCAAATTAAATCACCGAAGCAAAACGTACAACATTTATGTTATAGTAGAAAGGGATTTTTTAGCATTAATGCAATTCTGATAAGTTTATACTTTATTGTAATTAGTTTACATTATTATAACAGTTTTTGTTTTTAGATATGTGATCATAATTAGGTAATTGGTTTTGTGAGTGCAAGATATCCTGGTACCTCTTTGGAAAATTTATAATGGTGTCTCATTATTTACACTATAACTTTTCATATTGCAGTCTATTTGTAACAGGCCTTTCATTCCTATTAAAATTTATTTCAATAAAAGATTATTATGAAGAATAAAGTAAAATACCTACTTTCATTTCAACTTTTAAATTTATTTTTATTTCAAAAAATATCATAAATATAAAACAAAACACCAAGTGTCCAATATAAATAAAATAATATAATGTCCAATATAAATAAAATATATTTGTATCTCTTTTATTTTATCCTTTCAATTCAAAATTGAAATAATTTGTAGAAAATCTCTCTTTCGATATCTCTTTCGTAGTAAAATTTTACATCGATAAAATTTATCGATTTCGTCGACAATTTCTGAACGATATCGAAATACATAATGGCAATTTTGCATTTTGACATTTCGTTCGATCAAATCGTAATCGTTATCGAAATACATAATAGGCACCTAAATGTTATAAATAAATATTATAAATAATTTCTAATATTTTTGGGTAGGTCAAACAAAAAAAAATTTTTTTCGAGGGTTTTGTGAAACAGGATCCGATTTTTGCTGGGGGCTGTTCAATTTCTTGAATTGAACTTTCCACCAGTCACCACCTAGAAGATATAGATAATGTGTGGAACCGAAAACAAACTAAATTATTAGTTCAAAAACACAATAAATAATAATAAATATTTAATACACTCAATACACTCAATATACTCAATACATTTTCCCTATTCACTATACTTGACAATATTATTCATTTTAGCTGATTTTAGCAAAGAATGCAATACAATATAAATATAGATACAGAATGAGTATAATTGAAATTCTCACTTATTTTTTATTTGTATTATTGTTTGTATATTGTCAAATGTAAGTATATTCATAAGTATTCACAATATGAATGGATTCACGCAGTACATTGATTAAATATATTTATATTTATTTCTGTTTTATTTTTTTGAATTGCTAATTAGTATGTCAGTAAGTTTTCGTCAGTATATTTTTTAGTAAAACAAAATAGGGTAAACAGCCAAGATATTTTTTAGTAAAGTGAAAATTTTTAATTACTATTTTCTTTTTAAAAAACTACATTAGTTATATGAAATTTTTTTAACAAAAAGATTTTCCTTTGAACGTCTTCCAAAACTTTTGATTATAATGGATATTTTTATGTATCAGGTTACGCAGCTTTTTGAATAGTGGAAAAAAAAATTGCAATGTTTGTAAACTATTAATTATTGAAAGCCAAAAAAATTGAAATAGTTACTTAAGTATAGTAATTATTATTTTAATCTGTTTCAGCTTGGTGGTTTAGTAGTATCTTCTATATATGTACAAATTAGACTATTTCATATGAACGCTATTTTAAACAGTTTAATGATTTTAATAAAATATAAATTTCTGGCTGATAGTAATCAAAAAGGAATTATGTGTCCTTTAACTTACTAAAGTGTAACATCTGGTGACTTTGATGTACCATTAGACACAATTTGTACATGTGGAAAACATTTTTTTAAATTTTTGGTAATATTGTATTAACTAATATTATGTAGAATGGAAAATAATAAAGTATGTGAATATAAAAAATCATCATTAACTTTTAACATGTTAAAATTTCAATATATTAAATAATTTAATATTTTTACATGGTCTAACTAAAACTTGTTATAACTATATAATTTTGTTGTTGTTTTTAATTGAATTGTTTTTTGTTTTATTTATTTGGAAAATAATATTATGTATTTTATTATTTTGATAAAATATCTTAGTTTGGTTTTATTCAAAATATATTTTCAATTTCAAAAATTTTGGCTACAACGTTGTAGTACACATTGATTTGTGTACTACACTTGGTAACACTTACCCTATTTTAAATTTATTCAAAAAATTATATATTTATGAAATTTATTTTAATTTTGTGTGCTTTAGCACTTCAATGAAGGTGTATTGTGTTACCTTTTATGATGAATGTTTTTTTAAACCTTATTTTTTGAATGAAAATACAAGATAATCAAATATTTTTCTTTTACAACTGTAAGATAAAATTTTAAATTTTTTTTGTCTTTAAATTTTTTCTTATTTTTTTTAACTGTAACTACGCAAAAAATTGAATTCCCGCTGAAAAACACTGATTTTTCATACAAAATTATACATATTTCAATAGAGCGAGAGTCGCTCTCTATTCGCTAGTGCCTGTAAATAAGCAGCAGTGGTTGTATTCAAAGAGGTTATACTTTTTGATAAAAAAAAAAGGAACCATAATGTAATATTTTAGTTGTATAGCTGTAAGTACATCTGAACTCTGTATATAAATGTAATAAAACTGAAATGTAAAATTAAATTGAATAAAATTGAATTAAATTACTTTAAATAAAAAAATATTTCAAATAAAAGAAAGTGTGGCCTCGGTAGCCGAGTTGTAAAGCACTCGAGCAGAGGAGTGTAACGTCAAATTATTCAAATAATGAAAATCACTGAAAGTAATTTTCAATACAACCACATCGAATCTAATATAATAATAACTAATAAGCATATATATAATAAAACAAATAACAACTATATATGTAATATAATATACACTATTATAAATAAATAAATAAATAAATAAAGTTATATTTTAAATTATTAAAATTTCAACACAACAAAGTAAATTCGTTAACTTGGATATACATATATTGTAATTATAATAAAAATCTCATCTACATTGTACATACATATAGGTTTAAATGAACACGGCCAGAATATAATGTTCAATTTGTTTGTACATTATTAAATTTTTTCATTTAAAAAACTATATTATATTTCTACGTAGTTACTTATAATAAATATTCAACGCAAATTTATTTTAATTTCATTGCATTAGGTATCTTGTTCTTGTATATACATACATACTACAAACATAATAATTAAAAATAAAAGAAATTTATATGCACTGCACATTAGTGTTCTGAACGTATTGTATCTATCTATTATCTATATGTATATAATAAATTTTCATATACATTTCTACATATATACAATATTTTATACATATTTATATTATTATATAGACGAGCCCCCTGAAATTAAATAACGATCTACAAAAAAAAATATACATAAATTTACAATATGAGAAAATTGATTTGAAAATTTAATTTTTTTGACCTAATTTGTTTTCATTTTTCTTTAATTTAAATATGTGTGCGTGAATTGTTTGAATGTGTCTACATGATATAAATTCATAATATCTACAAAAATATTTAAAAGTTCACGTGTTCTCAATTTAATTCTATAGAACAAAAAAATTCAAATTTCATTACTATATATATTTTTCTTACATTGATTACTAAAAAAATTTTGAACTTTGAAATTATTCATGCAACAAAAACATCCTTAAAACTTAAATTAACAAAAAAAAATTAATAAAATAAATATGGTATATACTGTAGTAGATAGTAGATATATTATATATGTAAAAAAAAATTGAATATACTTATAGCAATAGTATGTAATATTAAAGCTTTTATGCTACTCTAGACATTGTGGCTACTGTTCATAAAACTAATGAAAAAACGTTAAATAAAATTAAAATTGACTGAATAACAAGCGCGCGAATTCCAATTTTGTGGAACAATTTTGTGGAACTAACATACTTATTGTTTACGAACCAGTTTTAAGTGGGTTTTTCCCAAGACTTTTATGTTTCAAACACACCGAAAAAAATTTAAGGAGACTTGTTTGATTTAATATAGTAAATTTGAAATATTTTCATATCTTTGCAAGATTCATAAATTATGTCAATGAATTCGTTGTTTTTGTTTTATTTTTATATGTTTATTTTTTTGTTCACGCACTGATCTATTATGTATTTATATATATATATGTATATAATATATATGATAATTTAAAAATTAAGAGTGTCATGCAAAATTACAATTTAATAACTATAACTTCCTCAGTCATTAAACAAAAACAAAAAGAGTATTAATTGATTTTTATACGTCGGCCCTCAAGTACATGTTCCTTTATGGTATCACTGTACTAGTCTCTCTGTACCATTTGTCGTATGAAATTAATTTACAGTGTGATATTTTAATGAATTTACTGATATTTTAATTTAAGTTGAATTTCCAGGAAATGCCTTTTTTTGCATTGGTTTTTAATGTGAAAATTAACGACTAACAACTTTACGGCGCGCCCCTGTGCTTAGCACTTTTAGCACTATGGAGAAGACGGCGTTGCTTAACATAATGACAATATTTTAAATTGTATTCAATAATGTTTAAGTGCATATGCAGAATAAATGTATATATATAAAATATATGTATATATATACATAAAAGTGATTTGCTGCGTTCATATCGGCGGAGTACTAAATTAGTAATGCTATAAATGTAAAAAAAAAATTATTAATGTGCATATACAATTCATTGCTATAAATTTAAAAACGCAAGTGTTTTTAGTGTTCTTATTAACTAAAGGTTATTAAAATGGTCTGCCCAGTTTTCATTAGAAATTTTTAAAAACATATCTTTGCGAAGATATTGTTTTTTATAAATATTCTCGGATTATTATGACGACAATCTCGATATTTCTTCCGATATTTTATCATTTGTTTCTCTATCAAACTTTTGGCATTTTTGTGTCTTCTGCCTATACTCTAACAATTTCTTGAATATATCGGCTAAATGAAAACCGGGCATAAAAATAAAATTTTTATAAAAGGTTTTTAGAAAAGATTAAAACTTCCTTTTCTATTTCCATTATGTTAAACTATAAAAATTGTGTATTGTACTTTCTTTTTAAAATTATGTTTCGCACTTTGATAATTAGTAGAATAAAAAAAACTATATAAACTATAATGTCCTCTAACGTTTATTTTGAAATTTGTATAGCTATGTTGGCGACTGGTTTTTATACCGTGATATATTAGTTCAACAAACTACATAACTGAAGTAAATTTGTATTGATAACGTTGTGTTTATGATTGCCATTGTTAGAAATGTCAATTTAACATGGTATGGTTGTCCTAATTTAGCACCGGCGTGAACCTAACAAATGTTGTGTATTCAAAGAAAAATTAATTTTGTTAATTTGTTTTTGTTCTTTTACATTATATTATTTATGGAATTATAAGACACCAGATAGCGATAAACCAAGGTCAATATTATTAAGTGCGAATTAAGTAAATTTACATTTTTCTGTAATTTGTAAATTTTCATATAATTTATTTTAACTATAGATTTATTTATTTATTTATTTATTTAACAGTGGACCTACAGATTAATCTGCAGGCCAACTACAGGCCCTTTTCCCTTTCGGAATGTGGGCCTTTATAATATAAAGATAAACGAAACAATATTTAAAAATTTACAAAATGTAACACTTAATATCTAGGAAATATAACAAATAATCTAAAAAAGAAAAAATTAAACAATTCAACAATATTTTAACTTCAGTTTAACAATTTAACAAACTAACAAATTAAACAATTCAAAGTACAGACCAAGATAGAGATAAACTCAAGCCAATGAGGTACAAACCAGGAAGTGCAAAAGTAGCATTTACACCTCCTGGTCTGCGCCCCATTGATTGACTTGGAATCCAAAAATACATTTTTAAATTAACTTACAATATATAATATTATAAAAAGTTGTATATTTGTGTATTTGAGTGCTTAGTATAAAATAGTATAAAAATTAAGTATAAATATACTTACCATTCGCTAGAATACTTAATCCAACAAATAGTAAGTAAACAATAGTGTTAATGAATGTAAATGGTTGGTAGGACTTATTCCTACCAAGTAATAATAGTAATATGTTAGTAGATTATTAGAGAAATTGGTAATGATAAGTTATATTTCATCCCAGATGTTATGATGTAGTAGGAGGTTTTTTATGAGAGTTATGTGTGTATTGGTATGGAATTGTAGGGCTTGCAATGGGGTGAATGTGAACTGAGATGTAATTGTGTTATTTGAGGGGCATTGTGTTAGGATGTGTTTGATAGTGAGGAGTTCTGGACAGTGAATACATGTCGGAGGTGTGGATCTGTCAAATAAATGTTTATGTGTGGCAAGAGTATACCCTAGGCGCACTCTTGTAAGTTTAACACCTAGGGCTCGAGATTGATTTTTTATTGGGCCAGGAATGTTTGCATTTGGATTGTGTAATCTAGCAAAGCGATTGGAAGAATTCCAGGCTGATTGACGGATGTGCGCCGCGTGTATTGCAATGATCCTTTTAGCATGGGAGTAGGACATTAATGAATCTCTTGTAAGAGGGCTTTTGGCCGCTATATTTGCTTCAAGGTCAGCTCTATAGTTTCCATCTATGCCTACGTGGCCTGGAATCCATCCCAACCGCAATTTGCCATTGTTGTATGATATGGAGTTTCTGATGTAAGATGACATATACTCACTATTGTAAGGGTTTTTGATTGATTTTATTGAACTAAGGCTATCTGTAAATATAATAATGTTCTCATATAGTGTTTCAGCGGCTTGGACTGCTCTGTATATGGCGGTAAGCTCAGCTATGAGAATCGAGCATTCCCCCGGCAAGATTTCCGCCTTCCAGAGAGAGTTGTTCTTGACTATCGCCCAGGCAACGCCGTGAGGTCCTTTTGATCCATCTGTGTAGATATCGGAGTGTGTTGGGAGTGCTTGTTTGAGTTGGATGTACAATTGTTTGTACTTTTCAGAAGGTGTTGTGCTTTTGGGATGTAAGGATAGGTGATCATGTATGAATGATTTCCAGTTGTTCCAAAGGTGCTCTTGTCTATATAACTCTGGGGAGGCATATAGGTCAAGCTCCAATGGTTCAACCAGAGGAGTCATTTTATTTATTGAGGAAGTTATATTTGGAGGGGATTTATTTTGTAGAATGTATGAGTAAATTTTATGAAGAGGGTGATTTGGATCAAAGTTAGCCCTGGTTATAAGCCTTGTCGACAGTACATTTCTTCTCTCCACTATGGAGGGGAAGTTTGCCTCTACTCTCAAAGATTCTAAGGCTGTATTCGGTAATGCACCCAGCGCAATCCGAGCCGCCTGGTTGATAGCAACTTGTAGCTTTTGGACATTTCCTTTGGTTGTGAAGCCGTATAAGGTGAGTCCGTAGTCGACTTTACCATACTGAATAGCTTTCGCTATCCTTACAGCTACATCGACAGGAGGGCCCACCTTTTTTCTGCAGATAAACTTGAGTAAATGGTTCGAACGTTTAATTTGGGATACTAAATTTTTGACATGTAAATTGAATTTCAAATTTCGGCTGAAGTGGATGCCAAGGATTTTAATATTATCTATTGGGGCTATGGTTATGCTATTATGGGATATTGTAAATTTGGAACAAATGTGTTTTCTGCAGAAATGTATAGCTTCAGTTTTGTCCGGAGCCAAGCTGCCACCACTGGCCAGAGTCCAACGATCAATACATTGTAAAGAGTTTTCCAAGGTGTTTGATGGAGTGTCTGAAATTCTTGTAGTGTAAAGTATGATGTTGTCAGCGTATATGAGGTGATTTAGATTCGGGATAGTGGATAATTCAGTACTGAGGCTGTTTATGTAAATGTTGAATATTTGAACAGAAAGGGGTGAACCTTGAGGGATGCCTAGTGTGAGAGGTTTGCAAGTCGAGTAATGACCACTGACTTGCACAATGTATTTCCTGTTTTTAAGGAAATCATTAATATAGCGAGTGACAGATTGGCCCGATTGCCAATTTATCAGCTGTTTGATGACCGTATCTCTTGGTACTCTGTCGAAAGCTTTCTCCAGGTCACAAGAGATAAGATCACAATGCTGTTTACTGTCCAATGCTTTTCCAACATCGAAGTCTAGCTTATGTAGGAGGGTGGTCGTGCTATGTAGTTTTCTAAAACCTTGAACCTCTGGTGTTAGCTTAGTTTCAATGTGCCAGTAGAGCCTTTTGGCTACAATTTTTTCCAGGATTTTAGATAGTACAGGGAGCAATGAGATGAATCTGTAGCTTTCACAGTTTTGTGGATCCTTCTGGGGCTTTCTCAATGGGACCAGCTCTGCCATCTTCCAGACTTGTGGAATTTGGCCCGAGCTGTAAACATTGTTATAAAGCCCTCTCAGTCTTGAGATGAAGTCTACTGAGGCATGTTTAATCATGCCGTAGGTGACTCCATCCAAGCCCGGTGAAGTTCCCGAAAAGTGAGCAAGAGTTTCAAGGATTTCATCTGTGGTAATTTTGGAATCTAGTCTTGAGTTAGTATTTAATGAATCAGGGAGGTCAAATTCTTGAGGTACTGTTCTGTTTGAATTATATTTAGAGGCAAGGAATTCAGCATTCAGCGCAGAGTCTGCCACTAGGACATCCCCCTGCTGGATAATTAAGTTGCTCGAGTTCCTACTTCCTTTAAGTATATAGTTGGCTTTACGCCAAGTTTCAGAGATATTTTCGCCGTTCAGGCTGTTGGCAAATTCCACCCAGTTTTGCCTTTTTTGTTTTCTTATGTTTTGGCGGAGAATTGCGTTCGTTCTTTTTAAAATTAAAAGTTTGTCCGTCGTTGGGAATCTTTTGTAAGATCTCCAGAGACCGTCTCTTACCTTAGACAGCTTCTGTATCTCTGAATTATACCAAGCTGGTTTTCTACTAATGTTATATTGGAATTTAATAGGAATAGCTCTGGAGGCTGCTATTCGTACCGACTTGGTCAGAATTGCTACTTCCTTATTGATATTTTGTGATGCTGGGTTAACATTTAGGAAATTTGTCATAATTAATTGGAAATTAATCCAATCTGCCTTCATCTCGTTATATCTGGGTTTTCGTTTTGTAATGGGTTGTGTGACTGTTGTTGGTAAAGTAATTACTATTGGGTGGTGGTCATAACCTTTAGGGTTATAACCTACTTCCCAATTGAATTTGTATGCTATTGTGGTGTGTGATATTGAAAGGTTTGGTGCTGTGTGTGTGCCCCTAGTACTAAAGTGTGTGGATACCGGACTATTAAGTATGCAGAGATCAGGATTGTCATCAGTCCAATCATCAAGCAGTTGCCCGCGTACGGTTGTTAGATGATCTCCCCAGGTCTCACTTCTTGCATTGAAGTCACCCAAGATGACATATGGTGTTGTTAATTGGTTTTTGAGGTCATTCAAGTGACTTCTACGCAGTACTAAGTTATGCTCCAGATACAAGTTAACAAGCGTAACTTGCTCCCTGATTCCAGGTAGCCCAACCGCTATGGCAACCGCCTGGAGTGGCGTATTCAATACGATCTCCGTATACCTCAAGCCTCTGTCGATAAGAAAGCCTACTCCACCTATTCTGTTCAGGATAGGTGGTAGTAAACAATCATATCGGCCTAGTCTTGTTTGTTGATATGGAACGTGTATATTTGTTTCTTGTATGGCTATTATGAGTGGATTGTATTTAGAGAACAAAAAATGTAAGTAGTGTTTATTTGTGTGGAACCCTTGGATGTTCCACTGGAGGATGGAGTGTGGGGGGGAATTCGTATTTGTGTTAGGATTAGTGTAAGTGGTGGATTGTGGGTTATGTGTTCTGGGATATATATAACTTATCTTTAGATAGAGTTATTTTCTATCTCCATTTCAGCATCTACTGCTTTAGGCGTCTTGGTTTTTTTAAATAATGATGTTAATTGAGGATTAATAATTCCTGTCTTAATAGTTTCGACGTTAGTAGGTTTATTTAAAAGATTAATGACAGGAACTATTTGTCCTGCAGGTAATTGTTGTGGTTGTTGTTGAGGTTGTTGTGATTGTTGTTGAGGTTGTTGTTGTGGTTGTTGTGGTTGTGGTTGTTGGGTTTTGAGTTGTGATTGTTTTTGTGGTTGTGGGAATTTTAGTTGTGGTTGTTCTTGTGTTATCTGTACTTTTGGTTGTGATGGTTGTTGAGTTTGTTGGATAAGTGTGGGTTTTTGGGGCTGTGGAGGTTGAGTTTCTGTTTGTTGAGGTAGTGATTGAGTGAGGTTTATTTTACTTTGGAGTGCTAGGCTATATGAATTGAAAGGAGTAATGGTGGATGATTTGTTTATAGTGGGTGAACTTGTTGTTAGTGAGAAAGATTTAAGGTTTTGGTAATATATTAAAATAGCATCTCTGCGAGTGCATCTGCGGTCTGTTTTGATCTTAAGGATATCCTTTTCTTTTTGGAAAGCCGGGCAGTTTCTGTCACTTGAAGCGTGTTCAGTAGATAGTTTCTCTTCAGCACAATTAACGCACTTAAGTGTAATACAATTTTTGATATGCTCCTCATCTTTTTCGTTCAATACCGGAACAGCACATTTTGAACATAATGATTGTTTCTCTTGACAATATTTAGCAATATGCTTTAGAGATTGGCACTTTAAACACCTTCTTGGCGAAGGATAGCTTTTCCTAACCTCCAAGACAAGGTAGCCTATTTTTACCTCTTTGAGAGGTTCAAGGCAATCAAAAGTGATAGAAATAGCTCCTGAATATTTTGGACTGTTATTATTAATTGGATTTCTATTTGGGAATCTATAAATTTTCAATATGTTTGGATTGTGATCTTGCAAATCCTTCAAAATTTCATCATCCGTAAGTGAAATTAAGTCCCTTGAGTAGATAATGCCCTGCGAAGAGTTAAGTGAGGCATAATACTCACATACGATTTCAATGTTACCTAGTTTTTTCCTTTGTACAAACATATCGCCAATTTTTCTGTTGGGAACCTCTAATATAAGATTACCATCCTTGTTTGGCTGAACCTTGAATTGACTTGAAGTTTGTTGTAAGTACTTATTGACTAGAATACAATTCAAACTTCTAGGAGTAATATTGCTGTCTTTACATTTCACAAGAAGGAATTTTCTTTCCAAGTCAGTTGGCTTAGCATCAATGCTTGGAAAATTCATAGGCGTTTTTTCGGTAGAAATGTGAGTCTTACCTCGTTTACGTTTTACCCTTGTATCCTCCTCCAGGAAGGCCAGCTCAGAAAACATGTTTTTACTCCCCATATGGGAGCTAGTATTATTTAAACTTACCACTAGTTTAATTTAATAAATGTACTTATGTCCTAATTTGATAATTTAATATAAATTAGTTTTTACTTAGTTTAGGTTACACTATGAATTAATTAAATAGTTAGTTTCACTTATGCTCTAATTAAAATTAACTAGGAAAATTTTTTATTAATATATTGATTAATTTCAGTATGCTGAGAATTTAATGTTTAACACTTATTTTTCTAATATTTTAAAAATTAATTTTTGTAAATATGTCTTATATTAGAATTTTATAAATTTATTGTTTTAATTTTAATTAAAAGAAAAAAACAAAAAAAATTAGTTATATTATTTACACAATAATTATTTAATATTTATATATTAAAAAAAAATTTTTTATTATATATGTATATTATTTCGATAAATTTTATTTATAATTTTATTTTAATTATATTTTTCGAAGAAAAAAAATCACGTTTGTTCTGAATGAGAATTCAACGGTGACTGAACTATAGATTACAGTTTAAAATTAATTTGAAAATAGATTTATTAATTGATTGATTTTTTAATATTAAATCTAAAATTCAATTTAATTTTTAATTTTTTTTTTTATTTATTTCTCTACTCAAAAAGCTTATAAAGCTCGTACAGGGTTTAGTAATTCAATGTATTTTAATTCATAATTTAGTAGGTAATTCAATATGCAAGAAATTATGGTAATGTAATACTTAATAACTAATAATTTACTATATTAAATTATTAAAATTTATTTTTAAAAAGTTCCAAAGTTATTTATTAATAATTTGGAATTATGTAGGTATTTATCTTCCTAAATGTAGTTTCTTATAGTTTTTTACTTATGTGGGTCAATCGCTATATGATGTTTTTTAATATTTATACCATTACATGTCATCCATCTGAATAATAAAAAATAAAAATAAAGTTATTTGGATATATTTATTGACTTGATCCAATAGACCTGTAATATTGGTAATCAGTTCGTTGCAATAAGGGTATATCTTATTAAGAAATTTTCTAAAACTTGCATAACTGGATATGATTATGTGAAAGACAAATAATAAAATAATCCACTAGACTTTAAAAATTTTTGATTTTATTGAGGTTTTTGATTAGATATGAATTGACTTATTGGAATAATAAATAGTGAATAAATAGTGAAGAATAAATATTGGAATAATAAATAGTGATATTTTAATACATGTTCAATTCTGAATTTAATTCAAATTGAAATTTGATTTTGATTAATATTGATTAAATTCTGAGTAATGAATTAATACAAGTTTTTCAGTCATCAATTGTTTGTTTAAAAACAATGCCAGTAATTGGTTAAATTTTAAATAAAAATAGAAAATGAAAATTTTGCGCATTAAAATTATTTTTAATCAAAAAGTTTTTAAAATTAAAAATTTTATAATAGTGAAAATAGTCGAATATTTTCCTTTTAATTTTACTGATATGCTTATCATACAGATACGCGTATTTCCACTCCTTGAAGACTTCTTCAGTGTTTTGTAGATGAGTACAAAACACTGAAGAAGTCTGCAAGTAGTAGACGATGATAAGTATATCAGTAAAATTAAAAGGAAAATATTCGACTATTTTCACTATTATACCAAAATCTTACTCTAACGCTGGGAAACAAGTTTTTATAATAACTATAAAATTTTAGTTTATTAAAGTTAATGAATGTAAAATGATGCTTTAAAAAATTTAATTTATATGGTATGATTTGTTTTTGTAAATATTTAATTTGTTAATGATGTTTATTAACAATTAAAATAACAAAGAAGTATGTTATAGTACTTAATTAAAATTTTAATAAATAAAATTTGAAAGTATATAATATATATATATATTCACATTTTTTTTTGTTTTTTAAATACGTTTTTATAACAGACAGTATGTAAACATTATAATTTTAAAATTCTTTCTTGTTGAGTAATTATTAAAAATATAGAATTTCATTCAAATGTAAAACTTTTATAGACTTTCTGATTTAAAGTATATATGTATATAACATATTATATAATTATGAAGTATATAAGAAAAGATACGTTGTATATAATTTAATATTTATCACGTAATTAGTTGTTTTTTTAATACTAATTAGATTCAAATTGAAAACTGTTGAAATCAATATGTCAAAAATTATAAGTAAAATTTGTGGTTGTGATTTAAAAAAATTTAAATTAAAAAAGAAACTAAAGAAAAATAAAGAAACTAAACTCGTTATTTCGCCAATTTATGTAATATTGTATATTCTTTTAGATACATGCGTTCATATAAGTAATGTTGATTTAATTTTTGTTTTCGTTTTAGCATATTTTATTATTTCCCATTGTTTGAGTTTATTCCAAAATTTAAACTATCCAATTTTTAATTTAATATGTATCCTAATCAATATTATTATTAATACTTATAACTAAATAATATATTATCAATTAATTTCGAATATAATTTTTTTAATTGAACTAAAATATTTTTTCCTATCAGGAACTAACTATATTGTATTTAAAGTAAAAAAATAACTATATTTATTTTAAGTATATTTAAAGTAAATTAATAACTATATTTGATAATAAAAAAATAATTCATTTCCATTATACATGTCTTATTTTTTATTTCATTCTATTTAGTTATACTACATAATAATATCAAATTTATTAAAGTATTAAATTATTTATTTAATATGTAGTGCATTATATATATATATATTTAAACAGTAGCGGACCAAAATATTTCAACTTATATATGGGATATTACAAAATCCCGGATCCAAAAATCCCGAATTTTAGAGCACATGTAAAATCCCGGAATTTTTTTTAAAACTATCTAGATATATTTTTTTAAAACTACTTTTGAAAAATTTATCGGAATACCCCGAAATTTCAGAATTTGAAGTGTTTGTTTTTCGTTAAAAAATTCTAACGGAAATTTTTTAATACCTATACAGTGCTGTGACTTATTGTTTTCAATGTGGTTGGTTTTGAGCAAAAATAGAGTAGAACGGACCCGCCTTTGAAAACAAAATTTGTTTTATTTTCAATATTTTTTGCGAAAACAAGGTGTCAATAAATAAGTAACAGGGGCTTGGGAGCCGCAGCCCTCGACTTTAAAAATAAATTGGTCTTTTCTTTATATTTTACTTTTTCAGAATCTAATATTATGATTTGGGGGTTCAACGGCATATTGACATTAGTGTAGAATGGAAAAAGGTGTAGTAAATTTTAAATCTGCGTTAAAATATTTTTTAAGCTGAAGCTGATAATAGTGGGCACTTTTAATTATTATTTTTATATTAAATTGTGGGATTTTGAAACCAGGGATTTTGATTTCCGGGATTGTCATTCCGGGATTTCAATAATATAACTGATTGGTTATCCACAAATAATCAAAAATGTTAAGTTCAACTTTCTTCTTCTTGTCAAGTAATTATTTTTTACTTACTTTTATAATTTTTTTAAATTTTAAACAACTAAAATTAAGAATCAAAAATTGTTATAGGTATTTGATATTTTTAGAAAGTAAAAGTTTGTTGTTTGTTGTTGTTGTTGTTTGTTGTATAAACATTTGACAACGATGAAGTTGTCATCTTTTTATTTTAATTTTTTTAAATTTAAAAAAACGTTCACACAGACGGCAAATAAATGAGGAAAAATATTTTCCTATGTATAATAAAAGTTTTTTATTTGTGCCGTGGAAAAAGAAAATACTTCTATAATGAATATAGAAAGAAAAGTTATATTAAAGTAGTATTTACACAAAGAAACCCAATTGTGTTAAAATTACTTTGTTGTTTTATAAAAAAAACTTTATTTTTTAGTTTACTAATTTTTATTTTATTTTTGAATAATAAAGTTTTTAAAACTCATTGTAAATCATTATTGGTATTTGCAATTCTAAATTGTCAAAGTATGTGTTTATTTTTTTTTAAATTAATTTTTCGTTTTTAATATCCACATTTGCGAGGCGCGGACTATAAATTCCCATATCCATTTTTTTGCCATATTTGGATTTCCACTGTGTAGGCGTGAGCATTTGCCGCTCCTCTTGTTTTGCGTTGGAACTGTCTAAGAGGAGGGATTAGTGCTTTGATTTCTACTGAGCATATGTCCACACCTACGAAGTATCTATAAAACAGAGAAAGTGCTCCTACTGTACTGAACGTTGTCCAACAGAAGTTAAGGATGAAGTTACATTTGGGTCGCCTATGAGACGAATGACGTGATTTTGAACGCGGTCTAGGTAACCTAAGGCTAAAATGGGAGCGCCAGCCAAAATATGTAATGTAATATGTACATATTCTTAAAAGCTTTCATAGTCCATAGTATTTTTGGAAATTTATAATTGAAATAAGTGTACTTTATAAATTTTTTTTAATGAATAATTCCGTTCAGATCATCCATCAAGTAACAATAATTTACTGAACTTCATTTTCATATGATATTATAAAATTATCATATATATCTAGTCGTATGTATTATATTATTATCGAAATATCATATAGAAATAATACCATAAATAATATCTTTTCCTAAAATTTCAGAAAATTATTAGTGAGTGAGACAGTATCTAATTTTTTTGGGTACGTATAGTTATTTCAAGTCGAGATTCATAGGCATTTTCTATTACATTTATCACCTATAATAAAGAAGAAAAAAAATATTTTTTTATTATATCACACCTCAGCGATGAGCGCTTAAAAAATTCAAAATCTATTGAAAAGCTCAATTTCAGTTCCTTAACTTTGGGTTGATGAACGATTACAATCAGAATTGTTGAAAACAACATTTTTCAATGAAAAAATCAATTCAAATTAAAGAAAAGTGGAAAATTTATATTTTTGATTAGATATTTTCAAGTACCTCTATACTAATTGACATTACAATAATTTAGCCCGTCCGTCGCTGAACATATTATGCATATGTGTATAATTTTACAATATATTTATTGATAGTATTATGTATACAAAATAATATATAAAATTATAACAATAATAAAATGAAATAAAACTAAAGTTACATCAATTATATTCTGTTATTCATTAAAATAAAAAATAAAAAAAAAAACAATAAAATGTCTTTTATACATTGAATAATTACTTCCCTTAAAATCGAACATATATCAATAATAATGAATGGTTTTCCATATAATACCTACCAAGCATCTATATATTATTTTCTTTTAGACTAAATTCTGTTTTTTTTTTTATTTTAATACTCTAAAAGCGCTCACATTTCACGCTACTTAGTTTTGTGATTTAAAGTTATTATCTTGTTTTCGAATGCATTTTTTTTCTTTTTTAAATGCAAGAAAATATTACGAATATCAATTCACTACTACTACTCTAATTACTGTTACCCTATAACTATACAAACTACTACTAATACTATTATTATTATTTTTACAACTAGAATCACTATTATTCATAATTAAATTTTTTTTTATATTTTATAAATGACTTTTATTTATATTTCAATATGGCGTTATTCAAATTTTATACGATTATCTTATATTTATATGTACAAATAAATAAATATATTTTAAATAAAAACAACGATCAACTCTAATTTATACGAGTATACGAACCATTTGATCAATAATTGGTCTGTGTGGTTTGATCGGTTTGGTGCATATGCATATACAATGAAATATATTAATATACGCATATGTATGTAATACGAAATGGTGACAAACTGTCTGGTTTCGCCAAAGATGAAAATATTCGTTTATTTTTTTTATTATACAAAAATAATAAAAAGTAATTTTTAATTTTATTTGTTCAGCAGCGTGTTGAATATTTCTGCCATTATATTATTTATATTAAAACGAGTTGTTTATATGATAAATATAAGTATATGGTACATATGTATGTATACACAAAAAATATATATATGATTAAATTGAAGTATGATTAAAATATAAATTTTAGAATTTATAGAAATATACATATATATATATATATACTAAATATAAAATTAAATCTTAATTAAAACAAAACATACGTTCATATCTAACTATGTATATATAAAATAAATTCGATTTTAATTTATAACATTATAGATGTGTACATAAAATTAATTAATATTATGTAGACGTAAGTATATTTATTAAATAGAACTGGTTTAAATATCTAGTCAATATTGTGAAAGTCATTTACTTTAGATGGAAAATCAGAAAATTTCAAGTATGGTGAATAAAAATCATATTAAAATTGAATAGAGGGGATTAGAGTAAAAAACAAAAGCTTTTTATAAAATTTTAAAAATTATTTAGATTACAGTACAGTGTAAGGCCGATTTTTCGTAAAAGAAACTTCACTAAGTTATGAAACTAATCATGCATATCGTTACGGCTAAGATTGTGTCTTCTAATCCAGCATGTGACATGGATGAAAAAATTGTGTTAATTTTTACCTGTCAATTAGTAAAGAATACATTTAAAATATCACTAAAATAAAGTAGAACTATGCATGAAAGGGAAGTTTCTCATCTCACTCTACAATAAATGTGTTGTGCTCTAATTAAATTACCAAATACATTTTGATGATTTTAGTTTATTTTTCTTTTTTGTTTAAATTTTCCTATATGTTGGAACCTCATAATGATAATTAACTCAAAACATTTTAATACTCTTTTTAATGTTGTGAATGTGTACTGTATTCTGCATATCTGAAATTATTGTAATTTATTAATTTTAAATTTTAAAACACGGTCTACGGAAGCGTGTTCAATTACAATTAAGTTATGTTACTTATATAACTTATTGGGTTTTGTTTTTCTTTTGAACAAAATAGAAAATCATTATACATGAATATAGAACATAAAATACAAAAATAATATATATAGGTAATAATATAGGAGAAATTTCTAATGATTTGGAATGACAGTAAAAATTTTCGAATTATTGTGACAGTACTGTTATTAATATTATATTATTAAACAGTTGGTAAAATAATTATTAAACAAAAACAAGAAAAAAATAATTAATAATTAAAATTTAATTATATAATTATTTTCTTTTTGTTTTTTTTTTATGCAATTATTAAAAGTTTTAGCAAGTAGATAGAATGGAAATATTTTAATTTTAAGTTCAAGGTGAAATTTTATTTATTTTTTTATTTGTGTACCGGGAATTCCAGACCATGCGTATCAGCGTTTTAAGAGGGGAAGGGGCCGTTATTTTTAAAATTTAGAAAAAAGTTTGTTCACTAAATTGAGGGTGCTCTATCGTTTAGTGGTATTTTCAACTTTCGGAAAGGACCGAAAATCGGTCATATTTTAAATATTTTAAGGTCAAAAATCGCGCGATTGGTCGAAATCGACATTTTTATATGGGAAGGGGTATTTTTTAAAATACAGATTCTACGACAAAAAATCAACTTTTGTAAGAAAGTAAGTTAATCAAAAATCTTAGTTTTGAAGAAAAATACTAAGAAAACAAAAAAAAATCATTTAACATAATTTTCTTATTTTTTGTCGTAGAATCTGAATTTGCATTAAATAATACCCCTTCCCATTTGAAAATCTTCATTTCGGCCAATTTTGGCGATTTTTGATTTAAAAAAAACCGATTTTCGGTCCTTTCCGAAAATTAAAAATACCACCAATCGATAGAGCACCCTCGATTTAGTTAACAAACTTTTTTCTAAATTTTAAAATAACGGATCCTTCCCCTCTTAAAAAGCTGATACGCATGGTCTGGAAACCCCGGTATATTTAAAATTACATGTTAATATTAATGTTTATTAATTTATTGTCAATTGATATACATTATTTTTAATTTTATAAAACAGGTCAATTTTGGCCCTTTTTAAAATTTACAAATTTTTTTATTTAAAATATTACATATACAGCAGTTAGTATAAGAAATTTAAAAAATTAGGTCAAAACTTCTAAAAATTTCAATGAAATTTCAATTCAATCTTATTTTAAATTATTTAATTTGTTACCGTAAAATTTTGAGAATTTAATCAACTAGTCGCGATATTAAATAATAGAAATGAATTTTCATTTTCAGTTATTAATAAGTTTTTGATATTTTTATTTCCCAAATGTAGGTATGTATATTATTATTTATTTGAGGTGTAAATATTGTCGAAATTTACCTATAACTACGTGAAATTTTCATTTCACGTGATTTTGTTTTGCCTTTTATACTTCCTTTGAAAGCATAAGGTAGAGAGAGTAAAAGTTTTCGTAAACGTTTAAGTTTAATACTATTTCCGTAGCAATAACAACAAAAATTAGATTAAAGTAATTATGATCGCAAATGTTTACGCTTTTGTGATATTTCTGTGAACTACGTTGAAAAAACAAACAAAAGCAAACGCAACAAGTTCAACAAAAAATATTTTTTATAATTTTTTTTTTTTTTAAATATTAAAATAAAGTTTGAAACAAAACCACAACAACTAATAAAGTGTTGTGTTTGATGTTGAAGAATTTGTTGTTGAATTGTTCTTTTGAGCAGCTCCTATTATAATAAGAAAAACAAAAACATAATACTCGAACTTCATATACTTAAACATCATAAATCCAAAACAAAAAGAAAATAAATTAAAAATATTATTTTTATGTGTTATTTTAAAATTCTCAAGTGAACTTTATTTTTTGGCACTCTTTGGCATAATATTTCTTCTTTTAAATAACAATTAGTTTTTTTCTAATTGGTATGGTATAGGCTTTCGAATTATTAGTTGAGCTAACTATTTTTGTTTTTCTTTTAATGTGGAGAACAAGGCTAAACAACACTGTTGTAGACAGTGTGGTGCCATCAAATTTATAATAATATTAAAGACAAAAACATCATAAAAATAACAAGCGACTATATAAAAATAATGACATGTTTGAAATGAGTACAACAAATCTACAAACAAATGTGTACCTATTAATTTATAGCTAAGGTGTGTTAAACATTTAATTATTATGCTTAATTTCAATTTAGCAAAACAACTTGCGACAATTAAAAAAAAAATTCAAAAACATTTTTGTTTGGTATAATTTACTTACGTATTGCATACATAGATATACATACATACATATTCATGTTTTTGAATCAAAAACTTTTTTAATTTCAAAATGCTCGTATTCATACAGTGATGAATAAGTATGCTGTTGAATGTGATATAACAAAAAAGCAAACTTATAAAAATTTATTACAATGCAAAGTCTTAACACCTTTAGCAATTGTTGTTGCGTTTATAGATCAATGTAGCACACAATAATTTCGTGAATAAAAAACAAAAATGTTTATATCAAAACTTCACTTAATGATTAAATTATTTGAATTACAATTAATAAGACTAGCATAAAGTAATCACATAATATGTTATAATATATATTATATATGTATATATATATATATATTATATGATTATTTTATGACTCTAGTTGTTTTTCTAAGTTTATCAACTAAAGTAATAAAAGAAAAAATTACTAAAGTTGCGATCGTTGACTTTTCCAAGTAAATAGTTTATTATGAAAATAATTGAGTTGAGACAATTTTCGCATTTAAATGCAATATATTTGATTTTGAAATTTATGTTTAAAAGTCAAATCGTCATTTTACTTTTCATTTTTAGTTTTGTAGCATTATTTAAATCACGTTATTTACTTATTAAATTGTCAAATTCGATGAATATTCGATAAATTTTGTTATAAAGGGAAATGAATGGATAATATATTTTTGGGTGAAAAACTGATATTTTCTCATACAGAAAATTAAGTATTTATTTGTTAAACCTTTTAATTAAGAGTTTAAAAATTTTGCTATCTAATATTTATTATTTTTACTAGCTAAGTATTTTAGAGTAGCCTAATTGGCTACATAACCTTCAGTACTATCGAGAACATACATACCAATATTTATGTTTTTTCTTTATTCTATACAAATATCTACATAAAATATAAAAGATATTGAGCATAATGTTGGAATTAAAATTGGCGTGATGTAATTGACATGTAATCTAAGTCAAGAATCAATTGATTCTTGACTTAATATTCAAATTCCTATTTATGGAGTCTCAGGTAAAGTGAATCTAGTTGATAAATCCAGTGGCCTGAAGCGTCTTAATCTGCGTTCGTTCAGTATTGATGAGTTGAGGAGCAAGTAAATTTGGATGGTTTTCCAGTCGAACATAGTATTTTTCAGCTTTCTTTTTAATGAATTGCAAAACAGCTGGGATATTTAAATCTGATCTAATTGTATCATTTCGGACATACCAAGGCGCTTTGACTATAGACCTTAATCCTTTGGACTGGAAGCGTTCTATTATTTCGATGTTGGAGTTACTAGTTGTTCCCCATAGTTCCAACTCGTAGCTCCAGATAGTCCTGATGATAGCTTTGTACACTGCAACTTTACATTCTAGGGATAAATTGGAGAAACGACCTATTAGCTAAATTAATTGGTTGAATTTTAATCGTAGTTGTTTATTTTTGCTGATGATGTGACTTTTCCAAGTGAGGCGTCTATCCAAGTGCATATCTAAGTACTTAACCGACTCTTGGTGAGTCAATTCCATGTCGTTAAGGTGAACAGCGGGGCAATTTCCTTTGCGATTAGTAAAGGTGATATGAAGGGATTTCGATTCATTGGCCTTTATTCTCCACTTTTTCAGCCAGTTTTGTATGTCCAATAAGTAGTTCTGAAGAACTTCTGAAGCTAATCTCGGATTAGTATGAGACAATAAGACCGCTGTGTCGTCAGCAAAGGTAGCAGTGAGTACCTTCGGTGATGTTGGGAGGTCCGCTGTAAATATCAGATAAAGCAGATAAAGCAGTGGGCCAAGGACGCTGCCCTGATGAACCCCAGATTTAATTTCTTTTAGTGTCGATTGTTCCCCGTTGTATTTAACGAAGAACCTCCTATCTGATAAATAAGTTGACAAAAGTTGCTGATAGTGGTGAGGAAGTAGTTTTTTAAGCTTGTAAAGGAGACCTTTATACCAAACTTTGTCGAAGGCTTGCGAAATGTCCAGAAAAGCTGCAGAGAACAGTATTTTTTCTTGTCAAGTGAATTATTTATATGGTTGACTACTCTATGTATTTCCTCGATTGACCCGTGATTGTGACGAAAACCAAACTGATGACCTGGTACGATATCTCGTTCATTATTTATTTTAATCAATCTTTTGGCTATTAGTTTTTCGATTAATTTTGATATTACTGGCAGAAGACTTATTGGTCTATATGAACTAGTCTCATTTGGGTCTTTCCCCGTTTTAGCTAACATTATGATATGAGCAGTTTTCCAGATATCTGGGAAGTAGCTAGTTCTTAATATAGCATTAAAAATGTGAGTTAAGAATTTTATACTGCAATACAGAAGTTCCTTTACCATTTTGCCTGTGATACCATCCTACCCAGGAGCCTTCTTATCTGACACAGATTTTTTTATAATTTCCTGTACTTCCTTTATCCGGACTTTCTGTTGTTTAAATTACTGGTGGATACGGTACAAACACTTTTTGTAAATGTGATGCAAAAAGCTCTGCTTTCTTATCATCGCTTCTGGCCCAATTACCATTTATTTCCTTAGTGGAGGTATAATTTGTTGTGGCCGTTTCAGTTTTCTTGTTGCTTTCCGCAGTGAGTAGTCATTCAGATCGGTATATGTTAGTCTTTCAAGGTAATTCGTCAACGAACTTTCTCTGGTTTTATTTAACAAAAATTTAAGTTCTTTGATTGCACCGTTTAACCTGGTTTTGATTTCTGGGGATCTAGTTTCTTGCCAATATTTCCTAAGGTTCCTTTTTCCATGATTTTGGATTTTATTTCAGGTGGGGAAATAACATATTTTCGGATGTTTCCTTGTGTCGGAGTTGATGACATTGCTGCTTCAAACATGGTTATATTTAGGTTTTTTATAGCTTCATTGATATCTTGAAGGTTTTTCAGTCCTATATTTAGTGAAGTTGTCGTTTCAATTTCCTTTCTATAATTATCCCAGTTAGTTTTCCTTGTATGTAACCGTTGTTCATTTTCAGTTATTACGACTTTGGATGAGGCAGAGATAATGGTAAGCGTATTATCTGAAGACAGCTCGAGGCTTGATTTCACAGTAAATAGTTTTGGTGAGATACCTTTCATGACGCAAAAATCCAAAAGATCCGGTGTTTTATTAAGATCAGAAGGCCAGTATGTAGGTTGTCCAGTAGACAGATAATTCAAGTTAAATTCTTGCATGGCTTGTAGTAGTTGCCTTCCTTTTTGAGTGATCACTCTAGAGCCCCAGACCGAATGTTTAGAATTATAATCTCCGTCGGCAATAAACCTTTTTCCCAGAGTTTTAAAATAATCAATAAATTGAGATTTGTTGATATTGTGTTTAGGAGGGCAATATATAGCTGAAATAGTTAAGGGCCCATTCCAATCAGCTATCACGACACTTGTTGCTTGAATATGATTAAATTTATATTTAGGAAGTTCATAGTGCTGTATCTTTTTCCTGATGATTATTGCAGTACCAGCATGAGCCGTCCCATCAGGATGATATGTGGAATATGTGGTGCAATTTTTTATGTTAAAATAACTTTTGTTTATAAAATGGGTTTCAGAAATTAACAAGATGTCTATTTGGTGATCAATCATAAAATGATACAGTTCTTGTTGATGGTTTGACAGTCCGTTGGCATTCCAGACGACTATTCAGATCGCTAATTCTAACAATATTTTGAGTATTATTAAATAAAAAAAACTAAATAATATTCTATAAACAATACAAAAAAATGTATATGTATATGTATACATAATATGTATATGGATTAGTTTAATCAACATCTTACTTGTAAAATATTTGTTTTTGATATCAATAATATAGATACATAATATATATCTACCGCATTCTTGAGTGCATATTAGATTATGAGATGGACGTTGCAAAATTTGAATAAAGTCTTTAATACCATTTATATTCTCCAGCTAATTCCATATAATATCAGGTGTCAGGTCTGTTAGTAATCGGAAGTAATTCTTTCTAATTTTTCATTTATTGCCTTGATATACATAACAGTTTTTTAACAGTTTAAAATTTTTTAGAGTTTATACTATTGTATTTGAACTTATGACTTTAATTAATCTTTATTTAGGCTGGATGACTCAAATTTATTTATGATATAATTTATCACATTTAACGAAAAAATGGCTACAAAAACCTTTTTAAATATTTTCTTTTTCATAAAACTTACTACTACTTCCTATGCTGAGAAAATAAACCTAATTTAAAACTTATTCTAAAATTGCTCTTATGAGCGGATTGTTTGAATTGTTGCAACATTTTAGTAAAAATCAGTTTCAGGTATCAGTTTTTCAATTTGTTTCGATGAATATAGTGTTTATATTAGCTACTTAATGCAATTTATTTGTTGAAAAACGTCTTGTTTTTTTTTCTTCTCAATACTTGCATATGTGTTTTGGCAATGTATTTCCAAATGGGAAATCCATATAGAAGCCCATAACGCAAAATTGTTTTGTAAATTCGGTGTTAATTGTTTTTTAATCCCGGATGAAGGGAAAATTTATAATCACCTTTTTTAACTTTTCCTTTAATTTACCTTTCTTAATTAGATTTATTAATGTGGATATTAAACAAAGATTTTTTTTTATAGAGGTGAATTCCGAGATAAGTGATGTATTCTAGTATCCAAGACAATCTCTATGCTGTTAACCGAAATATTTCTGTTCGGCAAAAAACTAGATTTTCTTCTTCTGGTAAAGGAAATTCACTTTAATTATTTTGCTACTAATTTTTTTGCATTTGTAGCAAATATCTTGATAATTTTGACTTGCATTTTCGATATTATTTGTAACTTCAATTGGGCAGTTAAATGTTGTTAATATAACTGTGTCATCTACTTATAATTTGAAAGTTCAGTTGTTAGAACGTCTGCTACAAAAATTTTACGTAAGTCTTGAAGAATTTTACGTAAGACTCCTGAATCCTGAGGTAAATGTCACAGAGTTTAAAGTGAGACATATCCGAAAAAATTTTAATCAAAAATGATCTAATTTTTTAAAAAACTTTACTATTTATATTACCATTTTACTACACTTTAAATAAAATATTCGAAAACTATTAAAGTTTCTTACTTTTTGTCGTAGAATCCAAATTTGCATAAAAATGTATCCCTGCCCATTTGAAAGTCTCGATTTCGGCCAGTTTCGACGATTTTTGGTCTTCAAAAACCTTTTTCCTTTTTAATTTTAAAATCCCGCTCCTTTCCTTCTTAAAAAGCTGCTACGCATGCTCTGGAACACCCGGTATAATATTTAATAATAACCAATATTTTTACTTAGTAATAAAATACCTAATAATACTTATTGAGAAAGAGCAACATAATTCTTAAACAAATAAGTAAATACTACATACTTAATTATTCAGTACGAACATTTTTAAATATTTAACTTTAATCTCAACGGGTCATTCTGTTTTAAATTAATTATAATACTGATTATTTATTATTACTTAGACTTATTTTACAATATTATATGCAATTTTCTAGTAATATAATATGTTAATGCAAGAATATAATACAATCAATAATAATTTAATTAAAAATATTTATATGATATATGTAAATACTTTTAATTAATATCCACCATTTTAATTACATTCATATATGATTTTTCTGTAGAAAATTGTATCAGAAAATTAAATCAAATTCAAAGAATTTAATAAAAGTAATTCACAGAATTGAAAATAATTATAATATGTAAGTAAGTACATACCTATTCTAAAAACAAAAAAAAACTTACATACATTCTAATTCCAATGTCTAAAAATTAATAATTTACATTTGTACTTAGAAATTGAATGAATCATTTTTATTTGACATTTCAATTAACATTTTTCTATTATGAAATTAGAAAACATGATGACTGATTATTTTTAATTATTTTGGAAAATATTTTAAATATTTTACAGCAATTAACTATTTACTAAAAAACAATGATGTTATTTACAATTTTAATAATAATACATGAAACATTTATCAAATATTTTTTTTTAAAACATATGAGTTGATTATTAGAATAGTATCTCGAAGAACGAATAAACCTAGAAATATATTTAAGGATGAATAATCTTTTAAAAACTATATGGTACTTATATAGTATATTTTAAAAGCTATATAATAAAAGAAAATTCATGTTATAACCACATTTTCATTGTAAAATATAAATTCCAAATTAATAAATATTAAATAAAAAAATAAATAAGTAGTTAATACACAATCACCAACTGTTTTAATATAATACTAAATTTGCTGACAAAAAATTATCTTATACATTAAAAGGCATGGACATGCTGCTGCATTAGTGTGAAATTTTTACAGAAACAACATATAATTCATGAATATTACAATAACAAAAACAATAAACGTAAAAACTTGAAAGAATAAGAATTGGGAATATACATATAGTTAGTATCTAAAATTATATAGCAACACAAAGACTAATCATTCCCATCACATACATTTTCAAAAAATAAGGTACGAGTATACCACCCAACCTACACCACAAATATTATAAAGTTTAAACGATAAATAATCAAAAATCAATTTTTGGTTACAATTTTAAGTACGCGGTTTCTGAGTTAAAAGTTTTGCACTACACAAAAATACTTATCTAATATTTGATTACGTTTATTAATGCCAATTTTTTGTTTGCAGGGTCACAAAAAATATTTTTTTTATATACCACCGACATGTGACGGGCCTTTTCGCTAGTATGTATAATAAATCTAATCAAAACTATAACTAGAAATTACATATTTTATAAATTTGCGTAGGTATCTATTTTTATTTTAAAATTAAAAAATGATTTGCGACTACTATTTATGTGAGTATATAATGGCAATTTCTGGTGGCAGTTTCTATTTGTTCTATAATTTAACTTTTAAGCTTTAACATTTAGCTACGGTATTTCTAAGCTAATTTTGTATTACAATCAGTTGATAAAATTACATATCAGTTTTAAATTTTTAAGAGATTCAATGTTCATGGATCGTAGACTGATTATACAAAATTTCGTGTTTTTTATTTTTTTTTAAATTTCTTTAAAAATTTTAATCTTTTTATTAAATGTAATTTAGTTTAGATTAAAATGAATAACATTATCCAAAATATACTTTTATATAATCATGAACATGCATCTCATTTATAAATAAATGTCATATGTTAGTTGTTCATACATGTATATTATTACGTATAGGAAGCAATCCAAGTCAATAAATTTAGCTATTTGAAACCCAATTAAAGAAAAGTTTAGTTTATATTGGAAATCAAATGTGGTGGGTTTTTTTCTTGATATGAATTTGTTATCGATTTTATATTTTCTTTAAATAACCTAATCCCAAATGATTTTTTGAAGATATCTTTAGATATCTCTTGTATTTTTGTTATATATATATATATATATATATATATATATATATATATATTATATGTATATTAATATAAAATTTTATTTTTAACTTGAAGAAAGTTGATTCTGAAATCAGGTTTGAAAAACGTAAATTTATGTATATATATATATAGATATATAAATATGTATATGAATAGAGTATAAATTTAAGTTTTGATTGATAAAATTTAAAACTTATTTGTGATTTAATTTTTTAAAAAAAACATATTTTATTATATGTATGTATATACACATTTTTTTATAGATACAGAATAAGTTTTGTAATTTTGAATTTCCTTGAAAGAAAAGAATGTTAATTTGACCTTGAATATGATACTCAAATCACACACATGTCTATATAAATATCATGAAATAAGAATATTACCGCCTACAACAACATTTTTACAAATATAGATAATTTGAAATATCTTATTATTTAGATACAAATTATATATACATTATTAATTTAATTTATAATGTCTGTTCAAAATTTCATATTTCATATAATATGTAAGTATGTATGCATATAATTAGCGGACAAAGGACTTTTTAATTGAGTGAATAGTTGAGGACTTTGACGTAATCATTCAATGAATTAAGTTTTCTCAGAGTGGGACCTATCCATTTCCATTTTCTGCGCTTAATTTGGTTCACTGCAGGCTCATCACCTGTTAGTTGTCCTAATTCCCTATAGCTGATGATGTGTTCCCGAATAATTGAAGTTTTTGATTCGGGAACAAATTTCGCTGAAATACAGAAGTGTTGACATTACACAAGCGTTAAATGTTCTAATCTTATAATTTTTCTGGTTATGTTGCCACCCTTCTACAGTAGAATTAATTCACCAGCTTGTGGCTCAACGTATGGTGTGTTGCTAAATCTACTTCTGTTCCTCCATTTGTTGTTAATATGTTGCCTTTGGAGAAACTTTCAATATATTTGGGTGCTTAACCTTCTATTTTAATAGTGTTTGTTATGTGGTGTTATTTATTAGACATGACATATGAAACAGTAAAAGTCATAAATGATTAAATACATAAATAATCAAAATACAAAGAAAATTAAATTATAATCAATATTTATATAATTAAAATTTTAAAGTTAGGAGAATTGTATTTAAATCTATTTTGGTGAAACTTTAAATATAAGTTTTTTTTTCCTTACGGAGGTGGTCCCAATACTTCAGGGCCGCCATGTAGACTATTGCGCGTGCAAAATCGAAACTAAATTATTAAAACTGTTTTCGTTCAAAGTTGTGGCTCATTGTCAAATTTTATTTGTTCATTATTATACGTATTAGTTAATAAATATTAGAAGATTCAAAAATTTATCTAAATAAATTGATAAAAATAAATGTAATATGACACTAACGACATTTAGATTCTGGCAATGTTATACAAGCACATGACAAAAAACAAATGACCCATATTAATAAGATCTCAATCGTTCTTTTCAAACTTTAATACTGAACTTACCCAGCTATTGAAAGTTAACACGATTAACTTGATTCTTAATTACACGATAAAATTAAATTTTTTCGGATAAAATGTACCTTAGGCAATAGAAAATTTTGCACCTTACTACAAATATTCTGTTTATATGGTAATTAAAAGCGTTCTAATAAAAAAAATAAAGGTATGATAAATTAGTAAACAAATACGTATTTTTCTTAAATTTCAAATGAATATTTTACTTCCATCATTTATTGGAGGTTATAAAGCTATAGTATGATATAATTATGTAATATGTATATATATATATATATGTAGGTAGTGGTAGATATATGTAGAAGTGGCCATTCCAGTTGCTTCTGGAGAACCAATTAGCACATAGCCTTTTTGGTACCATGACTCTAGTGACCTATTTGTCGTTAATAGTTGTTATATGGGATAATTCTAAAATCATGAAACCAAAGTAGACATTATTGCCAAATATGTGCTGCACCAAAAAAAAAAAACAAAATAACTTAGAGCTTAATAATAACTTATTCAGAGATTTCAAAACAAAATTTAGAGAATACAATGTAAATATATAATGTTTAGAAAATAATGAATATCTTCAGTATTATTAGAATAGGTATATCCATAAAGACGTCCAGATAAACTCTTTATAAGAGCATATTAAGCAATAAGTAAATCATAGAAGACAATTATCATTTGATCTTCTATTAACAATCGCATAGTTCTAGTCATAATTAAGAATTTTTGTGTTTTAATTTACTAGACTAATTCGAAAACCCCATAAAGCATTTTTTACCTTTATCGGAAAGCAAATCTGGGATCTTTCGGTTGAAAAGCAGATGCTGAACCTACTACGTTATCCAGTATGGTGTGGTGGTGGTGGAATAATTTAATTTTGTTTCATTTTGTTTTATATAGAAATTTTTTAAAGAATGTTAAAAATGGGGATTAGTATTTATAATTAATCCATTGCATATTATATAAAAATCAAATTTACCCAATCTAACAATTTGTGTATAACATTTTTTTTTTTATTTAATTCGACTTAATTCTAACTTCATATTCACCTGATCTGTTCTGAAACCTGATCTGAAATGTGTTTATGTCACCTGTGTTTATATCACCAAAAAAAATTATTTTCCTTAAAAAAATCCAAATAAATTTAAATTTCAAAATTCAATAATACATCTTTATTTGAAATAGAAAAAAGTAGGACTATTCCCAGGAATAATTTTAAATTTAATTCGTATACTATACCTCCAATCATATAAAAAAGAAATTAAAACTTGAAAATCTATTTTTAACCAATTTTTTATACCACAATTTTACATGTTTTTTTTTCTTTTTTTTTACTTAATATACAGCTTAAATTGCATCAACATTAACAATTTAAATAATGATAAAACGCCGCGTTTTAATATTATTGTATTATTTTATAAGTTGTTCGAAAACCTATTTTTTTTTTTCTAAAACCGCTTATATTGGACCACATTGAATAATCACTCACGGCAATAATACGATTGCATTGTAACAATTTAAACATATTGAGTATATGTATACATATATATTATTTATATATGTAAAAAAAAAATAAAGAAAAATTTATAAGTTTAGACAAAACAATTAATCGAATTTTCAAGGCGGCCTGGCGTGTCCGGCACTTTTCCGAGAAATAAAGATTTAAATAAGATATGCATAATAAAATGAAAAATAACAGAAATAAAAATTACTATCATTATTCGTTATCAATATATTTATTTATATCCATTCATAAACAAGTTTATGCATATATTATATATATATATATATAATATATATATATATATATAATATATATATATATATATATATATATACAGGGTATTTCTGCACCAATTTATTTCAAGAATTTAACGTAAAAACGTTAAAAAACGAGGACGTATCGTATCTTATTTTTTTTTTGCTCCAGTTCGGTATAAATTACGTCATGACTATTGCTTTCATTTTAATTATCAATGTTTTATTGCAATTTCTTAAAAATTTCTATTAATATCAATGTTATTAAATTTCATCCATTTTTTTTTAAGTAATACAGTTGTTCTCAACGAAGATAGTAACTTGAATCTAACTGGAGAAAATAAGAATAAACGTTCGAAAAATGTCTAGAATCAACAATTTCATAAGAAAAAATATAAATTTGTAGATACAAAAGCTTGTAACTTATAAAGTGTAGAATTAATATAACCAAAGCTGTACTTTTTTAAAAGCCTAAATCAATTAGACTTAATTTAAGTCTAATATATCTGTTTTGCACACAGCAATGAAAAAATTGCATAAGAGCTAACTCAATCCCATAAACTATTAGACCTATACTTTAAATTCATAGACAAAATCGGTTCTGTACGATTTCATCTATACCCACCTGAGCAAAATAACACCGTGATGCCAAAAACACTCTGTATATAAATAAGAAGTAGCTTCACTTTAAAAATAGTTAACATTTTTATCTTAATCACAATATTTAACTTCATATACATTATGTAGTTCTATAACTTTACACATACATTAGTATTGTAGATCAACTACATAATATTAATAATTTTATTTTTAAGTTGATACACATTGTTTATATACATTTTAAAACGCGACACTTTGTACATAAATTTTAGGTAAAAAAAAATGTTTGTATGTTTGTAGGAATCGTAAATATATATTATGTACATTACATATATATATTATGTTTAGGTGGATGTAATTTAATCTGAAAATAATATAAAATTCAGCGGGTTTATTTATTGCAGTTTTTCAGTTTGTTTTATATATTCTTGTAATTTTAATAAATATAAAATAAATTTTAATTTATCTATACTTATAAGTGTATGCTATATATATATGTATATTATCAAAAATAATATAAGCTATATAGTTTATATTATTTTTGATATTATGTAGGTAGGTACATACTCGTAATATTCGAACGTTGTTTGTGATAATATTATGAAAGCATGAATTGGATTAATAACGACATGGCGGTAAATATTTTACGGAAATATCAAAAAGAAAAAATTATTTATAAATAACTAACAATATTTTTAACAACATCACCAGAAATTGTTTTTGTTTTTTTTTTTTTTTGTACATTAACAGTAGAGGAAATTATAATGCATATTTATTTTTATAAATTTAAATTTATATTTTATTATAATTATTTTTTTAAAATTTCTTAAGCCGATTAGTCTTGGCAACTAGTGCTTGTAAATTACTATTGTATACAATTGAAATTCCAATGAAAAATAATAATAATAAAATTTCTTTTTATACTACATTAGAATAGAGTTATAAAATTACTACTATAATTTGGCTACTAGAGACCCCTGTTGAGTAAATATTATTCAATTTGAAGCCAAACTTAAAGTTTTTAAAATAACAGTAATTTACGTACTGACATAGACTTCTCATGATAAAGTTTTCACAAAAATTTGAAGGTTAGTAAGTTTGATTTTTAATAATATTCAAATAATGTCCGGTTATTATTAATAATAACCAATTCATTATTTCAACCGTAACATATACATATACATATTTTGACTGCGCAGTCATAAAATACTTGTCTATTATAATTATAGATATTGGCTGTGGTATGTTGTTTTTCTTAGAATATGTTTTAATTAATATTTTTATATGTATATGTTACTTATTTATTAGCTTATCCTTATAAAAAAAATAATTTCATAATTTTCAAAAATTATTTTTAAAGTTTATATAATTAAGTTTTTATTTAAAAATCAGTAATTAATATTTGTTGTCTTTGCAACAATAATGAATTAGATGCATTGTTATGGTAGGAAGATCTACAGTAATCTATCTTAGTAGAATTAATTTTTTTATTGACAGAATTCCACAAATTTCAATTATAAATTTTTAGGGGAATCGTATTTTCCACGTTATTGTATCAACTTATCAACTTACATAACTTATGTACTTATTTATACTTTACTTTGCCATTTAATCCTTACATTACATTCTGATATTATATAATTGAAAACTCCAGACCAGTTTTATAGCTTTCGCTGAGAGTAATGACTGAATGCTGATATTTGACACCTTATCAAAATATAGCACGCTTATAGATTTAATATGTATCGGAGTATTGAATTTCAAAAAAATTCAAACAATCTTAGTTAATTGTATTTTTTGAATATGCTATAATCAATTTTGATTTAGAAAATGAGCATTCTAATCTTAGACGACAGTAACGGATAATATAAAAAAGTAATATCAAAAACAAAACCCTTAGACTAATCAAATAGGATAATAATCTTTTAGTTATATTGTAGTTATATTTTACATATTCATTTTAATTTCTAAATTATTAACTTAATTTTATGGTAAAAGAAATAACATTTTTTAACGATTAAGTTGATTGTATCGAATCTTGTCATTAGTTGTGTTTGAAATATATCTATGAAATTTAATGACGTCTTCGCTGAATTGAATCTTTTCGCGGTACAGCAATTTCTTTACTGAAACGTTGTCCTTTTGAATAATTGTCATAATACCAAATTATTGCTGATTTATTTTTTTAATTTTTATGAAATGATTTTCGGAAATTTCACCTATTTTAAATGATTTCTATTGAAATATATAATATTTTTGTACAAGTTCTGATTAAGGTATTGCAATTGAAATTATTTAATTGAAAAAAAAATCCTTCAAATTTTTTTGTCGACATTTCCAGTGAACTCTTAACTTGTTTTTATGTAAATTTCTTCTAATGTAAATTCATATTTTCATGGTAAAATTAAAAAATAGTAATAAAACCTTACTCTTCTGTTAAGAGGTTTCGAATTTCTGATGTGCGCTTCACACAAAACCATAAGAATAAATAAAAAAACACACACACCTGTGTAAAGAAGTCACAATTTGTTTTATTCATATTATTTTTGTATCTTAAAATCTACACTGGAAAGTACATTATTAATGAATTTTATTTTTGTTTTTCCAGATTAGGTTTTATATTTTGTAAAATTATGCATATCTGACCGGATTCATTGATATTAGATGTAGGTACGCATGCATGTACGTATAGATTTGTGTAACATAGTCATACATATATATAAGATTATTTTGAATTTGTTTTTAAAAGACCGACAGACCGATCAGCCAGCCATTCTGTCGCTAGTTACCGGTTTCGTTTTGTTTTGATTTTTACTTTTGAAAATAATAGTAAATTGGTTGGATCGGTTGTTTGAATGGTAAATGTTTTTTCTGTTTTTTTTTTGTAAGTTTTTTTGAATTAATTGATGGAAACTAGCTCTATAGAAAATCGCGTAGAAATATAAGAGTAAGAAGATAAAAACAAAAAAAAATGTTTCTTTTTTTTTATAATGTCTGCCACAATTTATAACATTTATAATAATTTAGAGTTAGCAAATATAATTTACTTAACAAAATTGCAGTTTGATGAAAGTGAAGTCTTCCTTAATAAGAATTTTATATATTTTAAAATACTTTATTAAATAGGTTTAAGATCCAGATTATCAAGTGAAACGTTATGATGTATAGTAACCACCCAAATCAGATTTTTATTGATATTTGCGACTGAAAATACTAAAACTTCTAAAAAAAAATATATTGATTTAAATTTAATTCAAAATCAAAATCAAAGAACTTAATTGGCTTGAATCGTATCTGAGCAATTAACACCGAAAAACTTAAATAAACGAAGTCACTTCGAAAACTAAAGTTGTGGCTATTAATGAGAATCTAAATGAAGACATTTGTGTATATATAACTATAGTGAAAAAATTTAGATAATTTTTTTTAATAATTGACAAAATACTCAACTTTAAAAATCATATTGATTATACTTGCAAAACAGTTAGTAAAAGAATGGCATTTTTTAAAAGAATTAGAAAAAGTTTGTCTCAACATGGTGCAATTAACATATAAGAGTATATAACTTTCTAATTAAGCCATATTTTGAATATAATCGGCAACAATATTTTATATAAGTTTAAAGACTGACATTGAGAGGGTATAAAAGTTCAAATTCGACCGGTTATTTCAAAGTGTTATAGGTATACACATCAGTAAAATTTATGCTAGAATGCTTAAACTAAATAAGTATAAATAGGAAAATAGAACTAAATTCTAATTTATATACTTAATTTAAGAAACTGAAAGTTGCCAAATTACTGCTAAACCAAAGAATGAAGTAGATCCAGCACCTTCAAACGAATAAGCAGCCCACTCACCAGTTGTAGTTTCACTGAAACTTAATTTTTATGAATGAAGTTTCATTACCATATTTCACTTGATGTTGCATAGTGTATGGGCATGTTTGGTTACCATTTTGAAGGTTTCAAGTCTGCTCGTATGTTTTCAAAATTTTTTTGAAACTTGAAACTTAGTTTGTATTTTGTCTCGTGAATGGGTGAAACTAAATGTGTATGTGTATGATGTGAAGTGAAGCTAAAACATAAACTAAAACTATTTTTTTTTATTTAAATTAGTGGCGTATCTTCTTTTTTACAGTTTTTATACTATTATTTTGAAAAAAATAAAATAAAATAAAATTAACAATAATTGCTTTATCTGTCATTTTATATTTTAATTCTTTCGTAATTTGAATAAAAAAGTTAAAAAACACTTCTGTCACCATGTAAATACGAATACGAATTATGGATGAAGAAAACAACCTTCAAAATAAGTTTCTGTGTGTATGTCAAACATCAAACTTCAAGTTTCATTGAAACTTGCAGCTGGTGAGTGGTCGACATAAGAAACGTCGGTGTTAATTTTAGGTAAAAAAATTAATTAACAATACGTGTACAAAATTCGTTAATCTATCAAAGATACTTACTTAATCGGGAAATTAAATTGAAGACTAATTTTAAAATATTAAAAAAAAATTAATTAAAGAAATTAACCCGGTTACGCCGATTGGTACCGTATGGTAGATACGGTATAGTAGTATTTTAAAATGTTGTTTTTGTGTTTTTGAAAAAAAAGATTGCAGAAAAATAAAGTGAACATTATACAAATTCAAAATATTTTATCAAGTATTCATTGACTATTGTGACAATGAAAAAATTATTAGTTTGTTTTTATAACAATTTTAAGACGCGAAAAAAATGGCAAACATATTCAAGTAAGTTTTAATTTAATTTAATTAATTTATTATTTATTGTTAATAATTTAAAATATTTGCACTATTTTACTTAAAATTAGTTATAGTTTGTTATGGGATTATTATTTTTTTTAAAATTTAAATTATTTCAAGATTGTTTTGAATGAGAAAATTGCTGGTACCATATTGTACCACTCGGCGTTATGATATAATTTAAAAAAAAAATTTTTTTCAATAAAGAGGAATTTCTGTAGCGGAAGCATTAGAAATTTTAGAAGATGACAATGATTCTGTACCAGACATTTTTATTGAGCCGCCATCATCTGGTGTTATTACAGATAAAGACTCGGCCGAAGAAGATGAGGGAGGATTGTTAGAAAATTTAGCTGGGAAGATACTGCGAGCTGGAGCCGAAATAAGAAGAGCTAGATTTAATGATAAACAAGGTAAAAATATTTATTTATTTATTTATAAGGGCAAACTTACCGCATAAACAAAAAATATTCAAAACATAATATAGACAATAATTCAAATAAACAAACTTATAAAATAAAACCTGCAACAAATAAATCATGCCAAAAAAGGAGATCAAGGACATGGGATAATTGTGATATGCAAAATTCCGTCCCTATTTTTCCTGAAGGAAACTGTAAAGAATACCGTGAAAAGACTCCAACAGAAATGTTGGACCTTTTTTCAATAATAATATAATTGAATTTCTAAAAATAGAGAGCTCAAAATATGCCATTTTTAAAAATTTACCGGATCCTAAAATATCTGCTGAAGAATTCAAAGTATTCATAGGTATTTTAATTTTGAGCGGATATAATTCTCGTCCTTCTAAACGTAATTATTGGGAGTATGATTTGGATGTGAAAGAGACAGATTCGAGCAAATCATGCGCAGTCTTCATTTTCGAAACAACTCTGAAATAGATATGAATGATAAAATGTGGAAGTTACGTCCACTTATTGATCATTTGAATAAAAAATTTAGCAAACATTTTGTGCCAGAGCAACACTTAAGCTATGATGAAAGCATGATACAGTATTTCGGGAGACATTCATGCAAGCAATTCATTAGAGGCAAGCCTATAAGATTTTGATATAAGGTTTGAAGCTTAAATACCTATTTTGGATATTTGATAAATTTTGATATATATCAAGGAACCTTTCAGAATGAGCAAAATTTAAGCTACGAGTCTACGTATGGAAAAGCTGCTTCTCCTTTGTTACAAATGTTAGATAAGTTACCTGAAGAAAAACAAGATTTATCTTATAAACTTTATTTTGATTATGTTTTTACAAGTCTGCATCTAATTTCTCATTTAAAAGAAAAGGGATTTGATGCTACTGGAACTGTTCGAGAAAATCGTCTGCCTAAGGACAGCCCCATCTCATCAGTGGCAGAGATGAAAAAAAATGAAAGGGTACATTTGAATTTAAAAGAAGCGTAGACGATAATTTAGTTATTTCACGATGGATGGATAATTCGGTAGTTACAGTTGCGTCTTCCTGCCATGGTGTAGAGCCTGTTAAATACGTTAATAGGTATTCAAGAGAACAAAAAAGAAAAGTAACAGTTCCGCAACCTTCCTGTATAGCTGAATACAATATATTTAAGGGAGGAACAGACCGTATAGATTGGGACATGAGTCTCTACCGCATTGCTATCAGAGGAAAAAAATGGTGGTGGTCAATTTTTACCTGGTTTCTTGATACGTCTACACATAACGCATAATTGTTATCTCGTCAAATACAACCAAGACTAAGCCAGTATAGTTTCCGAAGGTAAGGTTTCAAATTTGAACCCGTACTTAAATTTAAAAACACTGTGATCTAAATTATCTTTTATAAATTTTTCCAGGAATATTGTAAAATCTTATCTAACAAGATATGCAGTTGCTCCTTCAATTAGTATAACAAAAGCTGATCGGGTTGATTATTTTGTTCAACCAGCGGAACAGAGAAGGTGTTGTGGTGAATTTTGTTCATCAAGAGTTCGTACTGAATGTGCCAAATGCAAAGTTGGCTTGTGCATTTCATGCTTTAAAAAATACCATATGAAGTAACTTTTTTTCATCTAAGTATTTCCTTCTTTATTACGTTTTTATATCATTTCTCTTTTCGTCTATTTTTGTATAGCACTAGCACTACATTAATTAAAAATAAATTTTAAGACAATTCAATTTATAAATTAACGCATTAAAAAAATAAAACAAAATTAACAAAAAAAAATAAAATTTTTTTAATAAAATTTTTATACTTAAACGCCGAGTGGTGCCATATGGTACCAGGACATTACTCTAATCCTGTAAGGACAATTATCATAAAAAAATTTTAGGGCTTCTTTTGATCCCTGTTTCAAACTTCCAACACGAATTTTTATGAAATTCGAAAAATTTTCAGGCTCGGCGTTACCGGGAAGAAATAGACAATTTGATATATTAATAATATCTATGAATGTATAGTTTATAATTGAAATATATGTATATGTATGTTAATAATATGTATATACATATATTAATAAAAATGTCATATCATATATTTGATTACAAATATTTCGATATCTCGGAATCAGGATATTTCCTTTATTAGTATTTAGTGTTTGAGGTTAACTTGTCATTCTACCTAAGTTAAATTTCAGCATAAATACCTAATTTATCTTAATATTCTGTAAGAATACAATTATTAGTATTGTAGTGCACTTTCAAATTATCAGAGCAGTACACTTATACATCACAAATCAAATCTTCAATCAAATTGGACTAACGCTTTTTTTTAAGTTCCTCTAAATTAGTCAAACAAATAAAACCTTTTTTAACTCATCATCCATATATGATTTAAAAACATGGTGTGAACTTGGTTGTGTGAAAGCATGTTGATGATGATCTTGCCTCCTGAAATTAGTTAAAACCAGGTTAACTTAAATATCATAAAAAAATTGTTATGATTAACAAATCAATTAATTAATAGAATGATTTTTAAATTAATTAAAATCGTCGTTTTATACTACCTAGAATGTAGGTATAGATGTAGATTAATTGACACAATAATATATTAGTGTTAATATCTTTCTTATTTTATTTGCTAATAATAATTGAGTCTTTGGTTCTTATTGATTTTAATTACAATAATATTTAGTGTACAAAATGTTATTTTTTTATTTTACAAATATGTATGTATTTTAAATTTATAGAAAAGTTAATATTAAGTTAAATGATTAATGAACGTGTTATAATCGTATTAATACGTAAAAATGAAACAGTGAGAAAATATTTTATTTTTACGGTAAGACTCGAGACGGTTATAGCGGTTAAAAAGATTTCTTGCGTAAAATTTTTTGTCATTTCGATTTAACGTTTTCTTGTTTTGAATTTGAAATAGGAAGTAGTTTTTTTCATAGTTAAATTAAGAATTAGAAATTGAAGTTTTATTAATACTAGTTAAATACCCGATACTACGTAACCTTTTCCTACCGTTATATATAGTGAAAAATCAAAATTAGAGCATACTAGGTTGTACTACATTATAAATTATCAAAATCCAAAATTCCCCTATCAATAATATTTTAGTAATAATACTTTAGTTGAATTAGTAGATTATCAGACAGACTATGCAATTGGATTGATAGATTGAAATCAACTAATATTTCATTAAAAACTATATTTCTAACAGTTCTATTCTCTTCGGTGACAATTTTCAAATGATTTCTATTCCCAGTGCGCGACATCCCGACATATAGTTGTCCATGTGAAAAAACTGGTGTATCAAGTAAAAGACCAACTTTATTGAGAGTTTGACCATGCGCTTTGTTGATATTCATCGGAAAGGCAGCTCGGACGGGAAACTGGCGTCTCTTAAAAGCGCATGGTGTAGTTCCAATACTTTTTTTTTAATCTTAAATTATAAAAGTGCTACAACATCAAACAGTGTAGATATAGAATACAGATATAAATATACACATATATAAAGTGTATTTTATTTGACAATACATTTATTAACTACTTTTTATTTTTTTTAGAAATTAGGAAAACCAAAAAATTAAGAACTAACTACTGTTTTTTATTTTCAAATACAAAAGACTACAATATCAATAGCATATATTCATATATTGCATAGGTACATTTATTATTTATCTGTAATTAAAGAAATATATCAGTTATTGTTGTTATTGGTGGGAATCTTTATAGACACAATGAGCCCCGTAGCTTCCATTGTGTGCCATATTTTTGCTGACTAAACCACACGTCTCCCATTAAAACCAGTCCAACGGACTAACCATTAATTTATTTCTATTGTTATTTTCTTAAAGAAAAAGTTTACGAAATTCTACCGTATTAAATCTAGTGGCTTAGTTCTTTTAAGCCTCGATATCATTTTGGTTATCTAGCAGTTGAGTGGCCTCAACGTTAACATGACCCTTCAGGCGAGCTATATGCTTTGTTGCATATCTTTTTATTTCATTTTCTATGCAAGGAATTTTTAGATATTCTGTGCAAGTTACTGTTGCGAACATACCAAGGGGCATTTACCATGTTGCGCAAGACTTTATTTTGCAATTTTTGTATACAAAGTACATGTGTTCGTTTGGCACATCCCCATATTTGTATGTCGTACAACCATATCGGTTTGATTATCTGATTATATAACAAAGTCTTGTTATGTATTGGTAATTTAGAATTTCGACTTAAGAGCTAGTACATTTCTCTATAGTTATTTATATAATTTGTGAGAGAGTGATAAAAATTCAAAACACAAAGTGGGAAAAAAATTATCGAACGACTTTTTTTTGTCTCAAAGAAATAATGTTGTATTTATTCTTAGTTATCAAAATTTACAGATATGTTATACTCAAAAATGCATAGCAATAAAAAACATTATTTATTCAAATTTGAAATAATCACATTATTAATATTCAAATTTCCTTCCTATTAATAAATTCTAATATTATTAATAATTAATAAATTATCATTGATTATTAAATAGCAAAATTTAATTTTTAAGGAAATAAAAATGCATCGAGTCATTCATAAAAAAAAAACGATTGGTTCTTGGTATTCATTTTAACTACCTGGTTCAATAACTGAAAAAATGTATATATTGAAAATACATCAATTATAATCTATTTGAAATAAAAAAAAAATTTTACTTCCCTTATAAGACAATAAAATAATATAATATGATGTTTAAAAAATAACATATGTTTTTAAAACCAATATTATGTTATGTAGGTACCTGTAAAAAATCAATCATTCAAAATTTCATTATTCTCATACCCTAATAAATTTAATACGTTAATTTTAAAAAAATTCGAGCACAAAATTTCAGACGACCATACACATGAAAAATCTCTTCTCCCGTGGGCTATTTAAAATTACATTGCAAAAATTAAGTTGTTTTTTAAATGATTTATATACATATATCGCACTCTTTCTTTCTCTTAACATATTATGGAGCCCACTCACTAGTCGCAAGTTTCAACAAAACTTGAAGTTTCATGTTTGACATACACGCAAAGATTTATTTAAAAAACTTATTTTGAAGTTTGTTTTATTCATTCATAATTCGTATTTGTTTACAATGGTGATAGAAATATTTTTTAACTTTTTTATTCAAATTACGAAAGAATTAAAATATAAAATGACAGATAAAGCAATTATTCATTTTATTTTATTTATTTTTTTCAAAATAGTAATATAAAACTGTAAAAAAGAAAAGACGTCATTAATTTAAATAAAAAAAATAGCTTTGTTTAAGTTTTACCTTCACATGATACACATACACATTTAGTTTCACCCATACACGAGAAAAATATATAAACTAAGTCAAATTGGTAGCCAGGCATGCCCATACATTATGCAACATCAAATGAGACATGGTAATGAAACTGTCATTTTCATGCATAAAAATTAAGTTTCATGAAACTTGCAACTGGTGAGTGGGCTCCATTACATAAGAAGAACGATAGTTTTCTGCTTCCTTACCTAAGTTTTTTTTTGTAAATGGAATCTTGACTTCCTCAGTGCATATCTGCTTATTAAAGAATATTCTTTGCTACTATGATGTATTAAGAAGAAAAATATCAAAAGAAAATAACAACAAATGTATGCAGTATATCCCATTTCATTTAAATCAATTTGAGTAAAGTTTGGTTTTTTTTCTCCTATATTAAAGGCATTCTGGATGAGGTGTAAGAAAGAAAGAAAAAAATCTCTTCCAATTTGACTGCAAATAAATTATCTTCTTCATTTATGTTAAAAACAAAATGTATGCATAAAATAGAAATGCTTTAAAAAGATTTCTCTTTAAAACAAAAAATTATAACGGTACATGCTGACACCGTCGAAGAATTATATATATTGATGCCAAGCGAACACTTTGAAATGCAAAAACAAGAACCAACTACACAAATGTAAACAACAAACAAAACTTAATAAATGTAAATTTAGGTTATATGGCATCAGAATTTTTGTTCTAATGAAGTGAAACAATTAAAAAATGAAACATAATTTCAATAAAATACAAATGAATAAATGAAACAGTGAAAAAGTTAAATGTACTTGATTGAAATAATTTTGTTTCATTTTATTTATTTTTTTTGTTTTGTACGGAGGTAGCCCTAATATGTCACGGCCGGCATGTAGGCTTTTAGTCCTTTATGCCCTCCTTCACCTCTAAACTTAGTCGACCCTTTTAATAATGGCCAATATATTTGAGGGTTTTATCCTACAGAAGTTTTACGAGGTTATGTATTTCGTTTATAACAGCCTGAGTCTCAGCCTTGAAAGAGCTAGGCGCTCTCCAACAAAACGTGTGGAGGTTTCTTTCTCTTCCAGATAGTGCCAACTTGGGTCGTCACTTAGTGCTAGTCTGCACATGTGCTTATTGATATGGTTACGACCAATAATGCCCACCCATCTTCCTACAGTTTGCTTTATTGGGAGTCAGCAGGAACTTGGTTATTGTGGTGTTTATTCTTGGTCCATATATTTTTGAGACTCTGTGGCCTTCAATACGCTCTCAGAGAATGTTTGTTTCCCTTTTCAGGGTGTTTTCTATCGGTAGTTTAATATTAGCAATAAATATACCAACTGCCGACTTCGGTTGATAAATGTTGCCCGCCGATAATCTGGCTAGTTCGTCAGCCTTCTCATTTCCAGTCAAGCCACTATGACTCGGTTTTCAGATCAGATGCAGCTTATTTCGGAGCCCTATGAGGCTTAGGCTTCCGAACATTCTCGCACTAATCTAGATTTGATGAAGTTACTTTCAAGAGCTTTTAAAGCAGCCTGGTATTCACTAAAGATTCTAATTACTTTGTTACACCATCTTTGCTCTTTTTTTATATCGTATCTCTCTCTTCTTTAGGGATACGTATGTAGTGATGTCATCTGTTGGCATGAAAAACTCTTTCTGCTCCTCTTCTAAGTCCTTCTATGCCTCTGATGTTTGTTCCTACATCCTCTAGTATTCCCTAGAGTTTTCAACCTTTCTGTAACTTTGAGGTGCTCTATTTTTACATAAAGATTTAATGTTGGAAGCCCAAGAATATTTGCATAGTCGCCGTAGGTGTGGTTCTAAAATCACATCCTGCACAGAGACACGCAAGTTTTTGTACTAGTAGGGAGTGCATAGTTTGTTTTCCCTGCTTAAGGGATGAAGGGAGAGTCTTCGAGTCTACTTCCCGCAAAGTGTGTTCGAAAGAGGACTCTATATGTTTCTTCTTTTGATGCTGTGTAGGATGTTTCCTCTGATGCTTGCAGATTGTCTCCATCTGCAATATCTTCGATCCCCTCGCATAACTTTTCAAAGAACTGTTTCTTTGATTTTCGAATCAATCCTTTGTATTCTGTTCTAGATTCGCTATAACATTTCCAACCATCTTCTTCATGAGTTTTTAAGGCTCTATTCAGAAGTTTTCTGGCCTTCCTTTTTACCTTCTTCATATCCTTGCTCCACTAAGCAGTTTTTGATTCTTTCGGTTTTCTGGTGACCGCGCAAGAGGCCTCGAAAGCCTTCGTTAAGAGATCAGTTTTCAAACCGATTTGTCTATTGCAGAGACCTTCGAGATTCTAATTCAATCTGCATCCTTAGCCACCAGATATTGAAATTCTTGCCAGTTGGTTCTTTTAATATATCTAAAGACCGAGATCTTATCGGGATCAGTCTCTAAGGAGAAATTAATGTATCTATGGTTGTTCATAGAGGGTTTCATAGACTCTTTCCAGTCTTTAGTTTCTGAAAGAAGAGATCTAGAGCATAGAGTTATGTCTATGGTTTCATGTCGCCTGTTGTTTTTTTGTTATTGACATAGTTGACCACTTGCACGAGCATATTTGTTGGAGGGGGTTCTGCAGAATCGTAAGGGAGATAACAAGTTTTCGCACTTCCCTTGACTCTTGTATTTTATGGAAACCGCCGTCAGTTCTCCTGATGACAGTTCCATTAGGAGCTGCCCATCAACGCTTGAATGCGCGACTATGCATACCTCGGACTTATACCTCGGACTTGTACTTGGATATTCAAACCTTCCCATGACAGACCGGCTATTCTGTTCTTGATAATGTAAGGTTCTTGAATTAGTATTCATTTTGTTTGCAACTTCTTAGTTAGTGAGGCCATAAGAGTGTATAACCCACTTATACTATGTTGCAAAGTAATCTGCTTAACTACTAAACTGGCATAGCTCAGGATATGAATCTATTAGCCACCTTAGTTTTCTTCTTTAGGCGTGACAAACTTTACGTTTATCTGACCAAATTTGGAACTTAGTTTGACATTTCAATCTTCTATAATTTTAGCGTTATCGAGATCGATATAAACATATAAAGAGAACCAGAAGCCTAAGAGCCTTCTACCACCAAAATACCACGGAACCACGAATTTTCAAATCGACGTGACAAGCACTAGTATATTTAAAAAAAAAAAATTTGAAAAAAATTTATCGACGAAAAAATTATAAATCGACGTGACAAGCACTACTTACTATATTACTTATATAGCAATTGATAAAAATATCAACATTTAAAATGACAGACATATTACATTGTAAACAAAATGTAAAATTCTAATAGTAAATGAAGCAACAAATGAGGCTCAATTTGGGAAAAAAATATAATGTGTCAGATGTTGAAAAATTACTGACGGTACTGGTACATTAAAATTAACTAAAGGAAATTGTAACCTTTTATTTTTTAAATACGATGAATGTTGTAATATGTAAATAAAAAATTTAATAAACCAACTTGTTCATTTGGCCGAAAAAATACTATCAATAAAGGCTGAACAATTTGAAAGTTTTATCTGCTAGTTCAGATTCTTTGGAATTATCTGTCAATTTACTGAATTTAAGATCTATAGATTCCTAGTTCCAGGTAACTAAAGATAATATAAAAACTTAAATCTATGCCAATAAATTCAACAAAAAAAAAACAACTATATATTATTCTAATTCCATATACTTGCAATCTTATATATAAAGAAGGATGTTTGTATGTATGTATGTTTGTGTCAGAACTCTTCCGAGACGCATCGACCAATTTCAACCAAATTTTACAGGATGGTTTTTCATTACTTGTAATCGAACCCATGATATGTTGTTTTCCAAAATTCTGACTGGTTCCGGTACCTGCCATATAACTCCTAGCACTCAACGAGCATATTTCAAAAACCAAAGGTGTTACAAAACTGAAAACTTGTACACGAGTACTCTCTTCAAAATAAACAAATTTGCCTTTCACATTTTTTCGAAATTTTGACTGGTTTGGGTAGCTGTCATACAACTCCGAGTACCCGCCAAAAATATTTCAAAAACCAAAGGTGCTACATACCAGAATATTTACGCACAGGTACTCTATCAAAAAAAAACAAATATGCGTTTTACCATTTTAAAAATTTTGACTGGTTCGGGTAGCTGTCATACAACTTTTCATTACGTTGTGCCGTCTAAGAGCTGTGACTGATTGACTGGAAACTTAGTAGAAATATTGTTTCTTGGAATAGAAGATCACTGGTTTATCTGGTTTTTCACTGGTTGATCACTGGTTTTTGACCTTTTCCGACACGACAATCTTGAAAAAAAAAATTGATGAGAAAGAATTGTGTCCAATTTTAAGAGGAGCTTCTATGGTTTTAAAAAAAGCGAAAAACAAATTTTTATTGATTTACAATGACCCGATTCGTCATGCCGGTCTAATATTTTTTTCCGTTTTTTTAATTTCAAAGGAGGGTGCCAAAATTTAAAAAAACTTAAAACCAAATTTTGTTCAATTCTGTTAATTCATTATCGGTTGAAATAGAAATATAAGACAATAAAAGAGGAAGTAAGAGCTTCGGCGGGATCTATTCTCTCAGATTTTCTGTCACCCAAAAGTTTTTTTGATTGGAGCCCAAGATGCGTGTATTCAATTTGAACCAAATGGCCATGTAGTTTCTGAGAAACAGGATTTAATTCAAATTAGGACTTTAACGAAAATCAGGTCCTCTAAACTTTGCTAAAGAATATTGTTACCAGGAATCAACATGTGTACAAAATTTGAACCAGTTGGCGCAGTAATTCCTGAGACAAAAACAAATCTCCTACAGGATGCGTATTCCCAAAATTTTCTAATAAGAAAAACAGTTTTTATGAGAATCCAACATGTGTCCTAAGTTTGAACCGAAATTGCTCAGTAATTTCTAATATATGAATTTTCGTTAAAATAATAGCTCCCGCGGGAAGCAGGTACAACAAATTTCGCCGCTGACATCGGAATAAAAAGGATGTTCAAAATTTTAGTTCAACAGGAAGTGGGTCTAAAATGCTTGAATAATTCTGCACGTTGTGACATATACCACGGTAAATTTATAAAAATAAAATAAAAACATTACCTTTATTAACATTGTAAATATCAGTATTTTGTAGGTTAAAAATATTTGTTTGTACACATTTCAAATTTTAAACGAAAATAAAAAAAATAAAAATAAAGATTTTTAAAAACTTGCTTTTTGAACGGCTGCCACAAATTTTTCATAGCAATATTAACTGCTCTAAAAAGGTCAAAATAAATAAGTTTAATTCAAGCTTCCTTAGAAAATTGTATATAGTCATAACATCTAACCTAAATCATCAAGAAAGAATGTTAGTTAAAGAAGAAGTAGGTTTTATAGCAAAAAAGGAAATAAATGAACTTGCTAACACTAAAATCAAGGTGCGAAAATCAACACTCTACGCTTTTTAAACATTAATTAGCACTAGCACTAATCAAATAAATAAGCAAATACATGCCATGCTACTGGCACAAAAGCAAGTTAATCGTTATACTATCAGTCAGTACGATATAGCAGATGTCGACGAAGTCACCATTTTTCCACCAGAGTTCTTAAGCTCACTCATTTGATCCGGCTGGATTACCACCACATCGTTTTTTATTTAAAGTCGGATCACCAATTAGTTTACCATGTAAGTTCGACCCGCCAAAATTTTGCAACTGCACAATGCTTTGTATTAAGAAGATATTGGCAAATGCAACTGAAGCGACCATTTTAACAGGGACAAGATAAAATAGTTTTTATTCCACGAATACCACTCATTCCAACAGATTTGCTTTTTCGCTTTAAATGATTGCAATTTCCAGTAAAACTTACGTTCTTACGATCAACAAGATACAGGGACAGTCTATTAAGTACTGTGGAGTGGATTTAAGATCGCTAAGTTTCCCCCATGGACTATTTTATGTTTCTTGCTCAAGGGTGGGTTTACTCAATAATTTTCTTTTCCTGTACGCAATAATATTCTTGCTCCTGAAGGTGAAACTAAAAATGTTGTTTATAATCAAGTTTTATTTTAAGATACAATTAAAACAAAATATTATTTTATCGTCCATTAATTTGATTGGCTTATCGTTTTTTTTTTTGTCTTTCTGGTTTCCTTTTAAGTTTTCTTTGCACTTTTAACTTCTTACTAAATTTGTTGTTGCTTTCAATAAAATTGTGTACTGCTGTTTATTGAATAATGAAAAACGTATGAATAACTATTAATTAATTAAAAAATTTACAGTACCAAAAATTAAGATGTAACTATTTACATCTAGCATAAGTTTTATATTAAGACAATATTAAGAATTTAATGTTTCAATATTATAGTAATAAAAATGTTTATTACTTACCAATACCTATAAAACAAGTTTCATACTAACATAGAAATAAGAAATTATGTAGTTGCCAAAAATATTTCTTATTAAAATTCTAACCCAAAAAGCAATTTTTATTTTCAGCGGTATCAATTCGTATTCGCTCGGTTTGTGTCTTTATCGCAAAAAAAATTACATAATATTGAAACATTTTAAAGAAATGCTTGAATATTAGCAATATTTTCTGTTTTTCCAGTTCAATTATTCACGCAACTACCTACAACAGCCAATCAATCACCAATGCTTCATAAAAAAGAAGCATTAAATAATATTTTCCGTTCCAAATTAAAAACAAAGAAAGCTCCTAAGAATTTCCCAATATCTCGGCAACGACGGGTAACTCAGCTAGTTATATATAAAAAAAAAACAATAAAACGGAACTCCTGTCCCAAAGTATATTGATTCTCAACTAGTTGTCGTTCAACGTTAGAGATACATATAGAGATTTGGAATAAACATTTCAGATGATACTGTAGAACAATATATATGACAATATATTTTATAACCATATAGTATTAATCTATTATTTGGAGTTTGCCACTGTACTTCAACCTAGGTACATGTGAATTAAAAGTGCGGTGTAATAAATAAACGTTTAAATAAGCAATTAATGATTAATAAACTAAAATCAGAGTGCATAAAAAAAAAAAAAAAAAAATTAAAATAATAAAAAATTTAAATTATAAAAACAATTTAAAAATAGTGTCAATAATAAAATTTACTTTAGAATAATAATAAAATCAAATAATACATAACTTAAAAATAGCCAAAACAATTTTTTCTTTTTTCTCTCCTTTATTCAAAATGTTGTTAACTGTTCGTCTTAGTTGACAATAATAAAATCATGATTCAATTCACATTAAAATAATTTTTTTTTTTTTCTCGTTTTTCTTTTCCGGCTTTCTTTTTCTTCTACAAAATTCTCTCATTATGCATTATAATTTTTTCTTCTTTTTTATTTTGTTATTACCGTAATTTTCTCATTGTTCTAACCTGCAGTGAATGTTTCTGAGAGTATTTCTACACCCAATAAGGTATTAAAAACTGTTGTGTGTAGATATTGGTTTCAGTTGCATTCATTGCAGGGGTGGTATAAGTAAGTGGTACGTGGGCCAAAAAATTTAATTTATATATTTTTTTTTTTTTTATATATATATATATTTTTTTTTTTTTTCGGTACTTTTTGTTAAGTTTAATTTATTTTCCTTTTCTCTTTGTAAATTGTTCGTTATTATGTTTAAGATAGATTTTTGTAACATTCGCGGTCTATCAACAAATTTCCATTCCGTCGAAAGCCATCTACGGCTCCAAAATCCAGCAATTTTAGCACTAAGTGAAACACAAGTTGTGAATAATGATATTAACTGTAATATCAATAATTATTCGCTTGTGCCACTTTTTATACCCCATAGAGGGATTGCTTTGTATATACGAAATGATGTAGCTTATAAGACTCTTCAAAATTTTGAGTGCTCCAATCCAATTTATCAATATAATTGGATGAAAATACACGCCGATAAGCACATCATTCACTTCTGTTTTATTTACAGATCGCCTCAAGCGAATCAGCTAGAAACTGATATGCTTATAGAAAGACTATCCAGCCAGATAAACTCAATTCTGGAAACCAATCCCGAGTCTGAGATTATTCTGGCGGGAGACTTCAATATTCATAACAGAGACTGGCTTAATTTTTCTAGTCACAACAGTCCCGAAGGCAAACAAGTTGAACTTTTTTCCAATTTTTTCAACCTTTCTCAACTTGTCAAAAGCCCTACGAGGATACCAGACCGACGCGACCAGAACGGACACCTCCTGGATTTATTCCTAACTACCCATCCAGAGAAATATTCAATCTCTGTAAACTCTCCGCTAGGTGGTTCCGACCACTGTCTTGTAAGCACAAGCTTCGAAGTAGGCACAACAACCAGTTCTTCTAATTCTCCCAAAAGACTAGTTTGGCATTATCACCAAGCTGACTGGGAAGGCTTCAACAACTTTTTAAATGCATCGAACTGGTCGTTGTGTTTCCAATATAAAAATGTCGACTTTGCTGCAGAGGTGATTACCAAGAGGATTCTATTAGGAATGAAAACTTTCATTCCAAATAGCCTTAGAAGTATAAAACGAAATCCCTCAGGTTGGTTCAACGACCTCTGCAGCAAAGCTCTGAAATCCAAAGAAGAAGCTTACAAAAAATACAAGAACAATAAAACAGTCAATACGTATGAGAGTTATAAAGTGGTTAGGAATAAATGTAAAAAAATTATCAATCAGCAAAAATTCCTGCATAACCAAAGATTGAGACGAGAAATCTTTGATCTCCCCAACAACAGCAGGTCTTTCTGGACATTTGCTAAAAATGTTAGGCAAAATTTTTGCAAGTCTTCGTTTCCACCTATGATTGATAATAATAGTACTATTATATTAGATTCTATTGGAAAGGCTAATCTCTTCGCAAAATTATTTGCAGCTAATTCCACACTCCCTCCTACAGCCCAAAATCCTTCATCAATCCCTGTTCTAAATTATTCCTTCGGAAGGATCTACTTTAGAACAAGAGCTGTAGCAAAAGTCTTGAAGAATCTCGATATAAAAAAAAAAAAAAAAAAAAATCTACCGGTCCTGATGGTATACCTGCAATTGTGCTGCGACACATTGCCTTCGCTATTTCTAAACCTCTGCGCAACTTATTCCATTTGTCCTTTTCGTCAGGAACTTACCCGTCCTATTGGAAAGTTGCCCAAGTTTATCCTATTCCTAAAAAAGGTGACAAAAGCAATCCTTCAAACTATAGGCCCATAGCTATTACTTCCATTATTTCAAAAACGATGGAAATCTTAATTAATCATAAGCTGAAGAAATATCTTGACAGTAGAGGTATAATTCATGATAGCCAATACGGCTTTCGAGCCCAACGTTCCACCGGTGATCTCATGACATGCCTCTGCGAGAAGCTCAACACCAGCCTGCATCAATCTGGTGAAGCTACTGTTGTAGCTCTGGATATATCTAAGGCTTTTGATCGAGTTTGTCATTCTGCTCTTATAGCAAAATGCAACGCTATAGGCCTTGGTTCAACCTTTTCTAAATGGATTGAAAGTTTTCTTTTAAATCGATCTATCATAGTTTCAGTTGACGGTTCTTTTTCCGACCAACTTCAAATCAATGCTGGTGTTCCACAAGGCTCTGTCCTTTCCCCCACCCTATTTCTCATTTTCATTAATGACCTTCTCAAATTAACTTTCAATCCAATCCATAGTTTTGCTGATGACAGCACTCAAGTAGCATCATATGATTTTCTAAAACAAACTAATGCTACAGCTTCCGCAGTCACCTCCAAAAGAACAATGATGGCCGGCGCGCTCAATCACGACCTTGCCAAAATTGTCGACTGGGGTAAAGCTAACAGAGTCGAGTTCGAGACGGAATGCGAGTGAATCAAAATATGCACTGGAATGAGCATATTTTCGATATTGCGAAAAGCGCCGCAAAATGTTTAGGATTTTTGAGCCGCTGCAAAACTTATTTTTCATCTCGAGACCTTTTAAAAATCTATAAAGCATATATACGACCCAAGCTCGAGTATAACTCACATTTATGGGCAGGTGCACCAAAAACCGCTTTAAATTTTTTGGACAAAGTTCAAAACCGCGCCATTCGTCTTATAGGCGACATAAATGTGACCTCATCCCTTATACCACTTGGTCATCGTCGTATTGTTGGAGCACTTACTCTATTTTATAGATATCTGCTTGGTGTTGGCACTTGTTCCGAGGAATTAAAATCACTTCTTCCTCCTCTTAAGCAATTCAATCGCACAACACGAGAGGCATCAAGTGCCCACCCTTTCACAGTGGAAATTCCGAGATGGTTTAAGTCCGGCTATGGAAATTCTTTTATAGTAAGAACATCCCGATTGTGGAACCGCGTCCCAATCGAAGCATTCCCAATGAGAGAAGGATTTTTTATTTATGACTTACAGAGGTTTAAGACGAATATTAACAACATTGTTCGCTCTTTCCCACAAAACTTTTCTTCTTCCTTTTTCTTTCCTTTCCTCTAACTATCCTTTCCTTTTTCAAATAGTCAACGGTACGCAAGTACTTAAAGGTTCAAAACCTAAGTTTTGGCTATAATATAAAAAAAAAAAAAAAAAAAATCGATATTTTATTAAGTGTTTTAGGGTTGTGAAAAGAGATACAGAGACATCAGTAAATTAAAGAGCATCTTTAAAAATAAATTTTCCAACCAGAGTATCATTAAAGAGTAAGATATGTAAATTTCTGACCAATTGTTGTAGAAGTTAAAGATTTTCTTATTAAAAAAAAACTAAGCGTTACTACACTTAAACTCAATATAGATTAATACACTGATGGCAAAGTATCTCTTTTAAGCTATCATAATCGTGTTTTTCCTTCAATATATTCAATATTTTTTGTACCAATATTTTATATTTTTTCTTAGACTAATTTAGGAAGCCGAATTGCTGAATAATTGCCAGAACTATACTACTACTCATATTAAAATTTATCTTGCGATAATATTTTATCAGAATACATGTAGAACAAGGTCTTCTCTCGAAAGGGTTAATAATTGTTAAAATTAAAAGAAGCATGTACAAGTGGTAGCATGTTTCTATAATTTTGTAATACATTTTAAAATTTCAGATATTTGTATTTATTATGTATTGTATTTTGTATGTATACTATTTAGCTCAAACAATTAGTATTAAATTTTACATATAAATTAAGATACCAAAAGGCACTTGAGTATAGTAATGTAACAACCGTGGAGTACGGGTTCAAATTCCATGAGAACCGAAATTTTTTTCAAATGATGAAAATTACTGAAAATAATTTTCAATACAACCACATCGGTTCAAATATAATATAAAAATTAGTAAAGAATAATTAAAAACTAATGAAAATAAAAAAAAGAAGGCCCAAATAAATAAATTAAAATACAATTAAATTTACTTAATATATGTACATTCGAAAAACAAAATTCAAAATACAAATAATAATAAGTATATTTTTTTAAAATATAAATTAAAAAAGTCACTTTGATTCACTAAACAAATTTAGTAAAAAAACCACGTTCAACAAAATAATTTTTGTCGAAAATTTTGTCTCTCGTAAAATCCCCTCTACAAAATTATTTTTAGGTAAAGAGGTATGAAACTCATTCTAATCATTGATGCAAGAATCGAATTCTTAGCACATGCACTAATTGCATTTATCATAATTTTGTAGTGTTATTGTAAAAATATGTGAAAGACGTAGACGACTATTTGTGTTAATTTTTTTATATAATTCCAAGTCTATGGACTGCTTTTTACACAGAGATTTGGAATACACAATCACATAAAATAGCTTTTTCTGTAGAATTTTTGTGGTATATCTACTAATTTAAATTGGGGAAACTATATCTATTGTAGAATACTTCGCCTTCATAATAGCATAGTTCCATTTTATTTTTAATGATAACCAAAACTCTCAACTATTTATCATTTATTTTATCCCAATGATTAAGGGTACTAGACCAGGTCGAAAAATCCAGAAAGCATTTTTTACTTTCGTCGGGAATCGAACCTGGGACCTTTCGGTTGAAAGGCAGGAGCTCTAGCTACTGCCCCACCCAGCGTGTAAATACTTTAATTTAGAATTGAAGGGGAAATATTACCGCTTTTAACGATTTGGAAAATAAATAAAATATCAGTCACTTTCCGTCTTTTCGTCAGAGACTTAAGATGGGGGAGGCTTAGCATGTGCTCATTCAGTGACAGACAGTTTTGTATGATCATTCCAAGGCAGACTGTATAGCGCAAACCTTAAAAAAAATCTTAAACAGCGTGGAATAATATTTGTATGTGTGAATTATAAAATAGAGGCCAAACTTGACATGTATATCCAAGATGAGGTCTAGCGAGGCATTTATATAGAATGACTTAAAAATGTAGAAACTATGTAGATTTCTAGCCCGACTCTGCGGCAGTTTGATGAAGTAGATCTGCTATGTGTTAGATGTTGCAGAATCTAGCGTTAGCAGACATATATCATCCGCAAAGTCAAGGTCCTCAAGTGTCCTTGAGAAATCCCACCTTATCCCACTTCCGGAAGAACCAGTTTCTTACATTATTTCATCTATTACAAGCGTGAATAGAAGTGGTGAATAGAAGTGGTCCGGAATTTGTGGTGAACGTGTCACTTATTTGTCCGCAGTAAAGAACGGCTAATTCTGCATCTTCATAAAAAGCTTCTGTTAATCTTATTAATTTCTCGGGAATTCTCTTTCTTCTTAATGCATTCTATATCACAATGCGTTGAGCCGTGTCGACGTGTATACCTGCAGCTCTGTTCCGTTTTAAGGTCATTGTGGCCTCTTTAATTTCTTGTAAGTTTGGTGGTTCAGTGTGGATGTTCAGTTCTAGACTACTCGGACTACTGCGGAATCTATTTATTGTGATGTTGTTGATGTTGCTTGTTTCCTGAAAGTATTCCTTCAATCGCTGGCGTTGCGCATCCGTATTAGAGGGTGGGATACCGTTTCGATCTCTGATTGATTGAGCTTACGTGTATCTGCGATTAGTGATTTTTTATATGTGTATTATTTTAATTAATGAAAACAATAAAACTAAAATCAAAAAAGTGTAAATACTTCCTGAATAATACGTTGACAGAACATATTGTACAATATCCATACAAATACCCTGACAGAGAGAAATATAATATTAACGTATAGTAAATTTTTATATGCAGAATTTTTACATCCTTTCAATTTCGAACCTATCTTTTCAGACAAATCATGATTCCAAAAATCTATGTCCTATCAAGATCAAAAAACTAATATATTCCTGAAACGATAGTCGGTGCTTTTAAAGACTTTCTTTCCAGTTCACACAATATTAATAATTTCACTCTTAATTCTTCTCAATTTGATCATATACCTAATTTATCTATCCAATTTCTTTGTTTCCTTTAGATTTATCAGCTGATAAAATTAAACCCAATCTTGTAGATATGGACACGTTTCCGGGTTCAGACAATATTTCTGAAATCATTTTAAGCAAATGCTCAACCTATTTTCATATTCACCCTGCTTTATAACTCCGTAATGTCAGGAGTATTTCCAAATATTTAGAAAAGTTCTTTTATTGGCCCAGTACATAAAAAATTAAGTTACTAGCTACCGGCCTATTGCTAAGCTTTCTTCTAGATACCTAAAGTGTTTAAACTAATTTTATATGACTCAATTTATAACTGCTTTGCTGATTGATTAATTGTCAATCATATGGCTTTATGAAAAAGAGACTTTGAAACAACATTGGAAAAACCACTGACCTTATTAAACACAAAGGATAGTGGTTTACAAACCGGTGTTATTTACACTGACTTATGCGAAACTTGATTGATTTATCTTTTACTATATGCTATAATTTTATTCAAACTTAAAATATTAACGTTTCCTTCTTTATTATTGAATTGGATTTCTTCATACTTAACAGATAGAAGTTATAGTGTATATTTTAGATCAATTACCACCCATGCCTTCATTTCCGATTCTGGTGTACCACATTGTAGCCTCCTTGGTCCTTTACTCTTTATAATCTCTATTAATGATGCAGTTTCCGTTATCAAACATTCCGCAATTTCTCTTTACGCTGATAATGTGAAAATCCCTAACAAAAATTAGTTAAGAATACTTAAACTCTTTCACAAACTGGTGCACTTATAACAATATTTCCCTTAACAATCCCAAATGCACCTTAGGGAGCTATTATACTCGCTCTGCTAATCCATTAATAACAGGATACTCTCTTGACAACAACTTTATTCGTAAAGTTTTTGAATTCAAGGAGTCTAGAAGAACTGTTTAACGATTAATAATAACCATTAATAATAACAAAGATCATACATTGATCCAAATAATTAATCAAAAAATCTTTGTTTCACCATATACTCTACTTTTTTAACACTATTTTTTATATACTTATGTATTAATAATAGTTTGTTTTAAAAATAAATAATAATTGTTAAATTTAACTGAAATTTTGTATAAATTATAAAATGTTATAAAATAAATCTTTGTACAAAATATGAAAATTTTATTTAGAATACGACTAATGTATTGTAACTAAGAATATTTTAAGTGTTTGAATTAAACAAAAAAATTAATAAATAAATAATTTATTATTCTTTGAGTTACGTTTTCCATTGAAAAAAAACGATGTGTTTTAAATATCATTTTTTTTATTTAATTGCACAAAATTTGCAAGGGCGTATATAATTTAACAGTTATACCATTTTTCATGTTTTTTCGACCCGAATTTCAAGTAAATTTTTTTTTGTATTTTTTCAAAACTTATTTTGATATAAAGGTCATTTCAATTAAATTATAAGTCCTAAAAAATTTTTTTTTATGAATGCGAAATAACTAAGAATTTTAATATTTTAAAATTTTGTATTACATAATATTATCATTATCATCATCTTATAGCGCTACAACTCTGGGTGAGCTTTGGCCTTCATGACTATGCTCCTCCAAAAAGGTCGATCTTGTGCCGCTTGTCTCCAATTTGGGATTTGTAGGATTTGAGCATCGTTTTTCACGTTGTCTGCCCATCTGCTTCTTGGTCTTCCTCTACCACGGCTGCTATCGGGCTTTCTACTCATCACCACTGCTTGCTTTCGGCTTTCGCTCATTCGACTTACGTGGCCAGCCCACCTTAGTTTTTGGGCCTTTGCAAACCGTATAATGTCCTCACTATCAATCATACTATTGAGCTCACTGTTGCTTCTGATTACATATTCTCCATCCATACGTCACTATGGGCCTTTCTTGATATTAATTTTGATTGAAGCAACTTTCTGTTTGCATAGTAGCATCTATTTCCGGCCTGAATTCTATCATGAATACAGCATTGCATACTATTATCACTTCTTATTGTTGCTCCGAGGTACGTAAAGGTTGTACTCCTTCAAAGTTATACTCTCCAATTGTTATATTCTGAGTATTTCTTATTTGTTCATTTCTTGACATTTTTAGATATTTTGTCTTGTCTTCGTTGATTTTTAAGCCTACTTTTTGTGTCTCCGCTTCTAGTTGTACAAATACTTCTGCCATATATCTGTAATTTTTTGCCATGATTACTATGTCATCCGCATATGCCACTATTTGTGTTGTCATATTGAATATACTGCCTTTCTTTTCTAATTTTCCTATGGCGTAATGTAGTATTAAGTTAAATAATAGTGCGGTTAAGGCATCTCCTTGCCGTACTCCCGTTTATATTTTAAATTCACGGGTTATTTGGTTTTGTATTATAATTTTAGCTTTTGATTCATGCATTGTCATTATTACGAGGTTTGATAATTTCTGAGGTATTCCCAAATGTCTTAGAGCTGTTAAAATTATGTCTCTATTTATGCTGTCAAATGCTTGCTTGAAATCTATGAAAAGCTTGTGAAGATCTATGTCCTATTCATAACATTTCTCCATGCTTTGTTTCATGACGAATATCTGGTCAATCGTTGATCTTTGGCTCCGGAATCCGCATTGGTACTCTGCCAGTATTTCTTCAGCAAAGTAGGCTAATCTGCGCATATGCCACTATTTGTGTTGTCATATTGAATATACTGCCTTTCTTTTCTAATTTTCCTATCGCGTAGTGTAGTATTAAGTTAAATAATAGTGCGGATAAGGCATCTCCTTGCCGTACTCCCGTTTATATTTTAAATTCACGGGTTATTTGGTTTTGTATTATAATTTTAGCTTTTGATTCATGCATTGTCATTATTACGAGGTTTGATAATTTCTGAGGTATTCCCAAATGTCTTAGAGCTGTTAAAATTATGTCTCTATTTATGCTGTCAAATGCTTGCTTGAAATCTATGAAAAGCTTGTGAAGATCTATGTCCTATTCATAACATTTCTCCATGCTTTGTTTCATGACGAATATCTGGTCAATCGTTGATCTTTGGCTCCGGAATCCGCATTGGTACTCTCCCAGTATTTCTTCAGCAAAGTAGGCTAATCTGGAGTATATGACATTGGAAAATATTTTGTAAGCACAGCTTAATAACGTTATCCCCCTGTGGTTGCTGCATGTCATTTTGTCTCCTTTTTGTGAATTTGACAGATTAGCCCCACCTTCCACTTCTCCGGAATATTTTCTTGCACCCATATTGTACATATTAAGCTTTGTATCTTTTTATGCAGAAATTCTCCACCTTTTTTTAGAAGCTCAGCTGTTACCTTATCTTCTCCAGGAGCTCTTCCATTCTTTAATTTATATATAGCTTGTTTAACTTCTTCGTATGAAGGTGTCATAATTAATGGCTCTGCTGTATGCATTGTAATCTGCTGCCGTTGTTGTCCCTCGTTTCTTATATTTAATAGTTCATTGAAATATTCATACCATCTATTCATAATGTCGTCATTTTCTGAGAGCGTATTACCTTGTTTTGTATTACATAATATGCTTTTAATAATTCACAGGTGGTCGTAAGATTTATATACCTGCAATTAAATTTTTACAATTTTTTAATCAAATAATTATTGAAATCTATACAATATAATATTTAAATATCTAATAAAATCTGTTAATGTAGGTACTTACACATATATTTAAAAATGTTTATATAGTTTTATTGATTTATTGCAAATCTCAACATAATTAAAAAGCTATCGCACTGTGAGTGAGAAATGGAACTCAGTATGTGTTAAAATTTTATTTGATTTTTATTATTACATTATTGTTGTAATTGTTATGATCAAATAAAAATATTTTAATTAGATTTCATTTATTTCAGATATTCAAAAACAAAAAAAAAAAAAAACAATTTAATAAATTAAAGTTAATATGACGTATATTAATTAGTTAACGTTAATTTGTTTATTTATTAATTAAGAATTTTTTCACATTTTTATTATACATTTTAATAAAAATATTCAAAAGTGATTAGATTAGATAAGTTCAGTTAAATTGAATTGAATATCGGTAGTTTTTGTTTTAGAATTTATGACATTATTTATTATAATTATTTTTTTTTATATTTTAGAATTACAATATATTTTGGCGATTTATATTTTAGGGGAAATCCAAAAATAAAAATTTATTAAAATAAAACTAATAATTGCAATATAGTTATTAATTTAATTAAATTCGTATTGTTTAACATTTTATTCAAATTAATCAACATTCATTTATTTCATTTTTCATTTCTCTTGATTTTAGCATATTTATGATGAGAGTTTATTAGTTATATAATTTTTGTTTTTGTATACATATATATAATTTAAATTTAATAATATTTTTAAAAAATTTAATTAATTTAATTTTTCTGTTTATTTTTTCAAAAAATTTTTATACAGATGTGTTCCAGAAACTTAAAGATCTCTGTGGTGCTAATTTTAGTATTGGTCCCTTTAATTTCAACCGTACCACATAGTATGTCCAGACGTAAACGAGCCACTTTTTTTGATTTAGAATGTAAGGGTACATTTAATAAAGCATTATTCTATCGATTAGATCGTATATGTGAAGATTGCTATCAGCTATTTAGAGAAACTACAGTTCATCGGTTATGCAAGTAAGTATATCACATGTATATATATATATATATATATATATATATGTTATATATTATAAAAATTATAATTTTTAAATAAAATAATTTGAGAATTTTTTACATAAAAAGCAGCCTATTTTATAGAGATAAAATAAATATACGGTAAAATAGTTTTAAATCATTTGTGGAATTCTTTAATTGTAAGTTAAGGGTTTATAAATATCTCAATGTATAAATTAGACAACGTAAATTATAACTTTTAAAAATATATCATATAAACATTTCGTTTGTATGTACTGGACATATTCGGAAAAAAAATTCTTTAACAAATTTTGTTTAAATAAAATAATACTTTCTAATTTGATAAAATTAAAAATAAAATGCGTAATGAAAAACAAACACATATACGAAAAATTATAAAAGAAAAAGTTCGACAGAGAAATTGAAAGTAAGCGCAGCAGTAAAAATTATATTATAGATCAGTTTTGAGAACTCCTTTAACACAGAATATACAGAAATAAACAAACATTAGAAAAAATTAAACATAAAGAAGTTAACGATTATTTTCAAGTCAATAGCAGGAATAATCCCTGAAAAAAAATTGATGTGTAAATCGATATAGAAGCTAAATCACATTCAAAGTTATCTATATTATAAAATATTATTGTAAAACTATAATGGTGCTTAGGATGGTAGGATGAAATAGTTTTCAAACCTCAATGATTTCAAGGATTCATCTGTAAAGTTATGAAGAAATATAATTACATCCTAAAGAATATTAAACTATTATAATACTAGAAGGAACCCCCGGGTACATACCCGACCGAGCAAAAGAAAGGAATTTTTCTGTGAAACGGCACAATAAGTTGATTTTTTGGTGCTCGATAACATAAACGTAATTGCTTATTTTTCCAAACACATGCAATTTGGTAATATCATTTAAAAACTTCTTTAAGTTCAGATTGAATACTCGTGTTACTAAATCGTATACAATATACTGCTGAAATAATTTTCCTCCATAGTGAAGGGGGTTAAAAATATTTGGTCTGACTGCTATTTTAAATGAGTAAAATTGGAGAGTGGCTATATTATTTCTTACAGCTGTACACAGTTCTATTATGGCACATATTTGTAGTCCATCCGAAATCCCCATTAGGAAAAAAAGAGGAAAAATCATTGGGTCTAAATGCTTAGATAGGAAATTAATTCGTTTAATGCTTCTACTATTAGTAGGATAAACTGCGAAATCGATTTGAGCAGGAATATTATCATCACGATTGGGTACATAAATTAACACAACCTCATCCGAATTTCTAGGTGCATTATACACTCTTTGGTCATCACCTAAATTTCTTGAAAAAATTAAGGATACTTGGTTTATTTGACAATCATTTTGTGCGGCATACACTGATTCGGTTTCGAATGCTTCTCGAAGCTTACGATAACTTATAGCGTAAAGAGAAATGTTATGGAAAACATTACCGATTGTTGTCATAATTTCTCTTAGACAACCTGAGTTATACGAATTATTTATGCGCATATTGACAGCGATATCTGTATCATAAAGAAATAATTCCGCATATGAAATACCGGTATCATCATGGGCTCTTTCCACATTCAAATTTAAGTCGATTGGAGTTTTTTCTGCAGTTTGGTGATAAACTTCACCAGAAATCTTAAAACAATAAACACCTACAGGCATTATTATGTATATTGGCTCCCATCGAAGCAAAAGCATTAGAATTGTTATATTGCCTAATAAATTCCCGAAAATTTTGACTTATTCGATCAGTACCAATATACAACCTTTTAATTTCGATTGGAAAATTCGGATTAAAAGTCAACAGATTGGACAATTTTCCTTGATAGCAACAATTCGATTTTAATTCACTTTTAAAATAAACTGCAGTACAATGAATACATAAGAACGAAAACGGTCCAAGATCAATAGGATAAAAGTGTTTGAGGATAAAAAAATGTCTAGATTCTAAAATAGCGGACTTATAACCAGGCTTACGTAATTCAAGGTGAATTATATTTCGATTTTGACTAATTAAATTATTTCGTTGTTCAGAACGCCGTAAACGTTGTTGTTCCAGTTTTTTCCTTCGTCTTTTCCTGTTATAAGTCATAAAATATTCTCGCCTATAGTCCAATTTTAATTTATTTAATTTAAAAATAAATAAAACCTAAAAATTTTTACTTTTACCGTTTTCTTTTTTTTCCAGAAAATTTTATATAGTTTTACTTACTCAGTAAATTTTACCTACAATTTTTGTTACAAACAATCTTTTCTATTTACCTACAATCAATCTGCTACCAAGAAACTTTTTTCTATAATATTTTTTATATTCTTTTTGTATTTTCTTTTTATTTTTTTATTTATTTATTTAATTTTAAATTAAAGAAATTTAGATATCAATATAATTTTAATTACATACTTAATGTATGTAGGCACTACATTCAAAAAAATTTCCTGAATCACTAATTTTCTATATTCATATACTTAGGTAGGTACACAAATATTTTTTTATTTATTTGTTATTTAGGTATATTTTTTTACTTTTTCTTTTAATTTCAAACTAATATATTTTAATTCTAGACTAATAAATATACCTATCACAGTAGTTTTAATCACAAACTATATAAATATAGTATCATACATTAATAACTATGTTTAAATTTAAATTTTTAAACATTTTTATTCTGCTATTTATTTTGCTATCTACAAAAAATATTTATTGAATTACTTTTTACTATTTTTGTTTAAAAACAAATGATAATTCTTTCTTTATGAAATAACAAATAAGAACTACTAATAAAAACTCTATAAGACTGTAACTACTCATAACTAATCTGTAATCTGTAACTATTTAAGTGCTCAAATTAAAAAAAAAAATTTCTATTAAAAAATTTTGCTCAAAATAGATATTTGATTACCAAGTTGTTCTAAACTGTTCTAAAAGACTTCAGTGCAAAAAAGGTAAACTTCTTTTGGGCAAAAAAGTTCAATTAATGGAATACAAGGGATACAAAAAAACTTACTTACTCCAGATTGTTCAGAACTATCTGGAACAGGTTACTGAATAAACCTAATATTCTACTATTTTTCAATTGAAGTATGTATTTTAAATTTTAGTTTAGTTATTGACCGTCAGATGGTTTTTTATGTAGATTTTAATAAATATATAATTTTATTCTTAGTTTTCTTTTAAAATAAATTGTCAGTTTTATCATAAAGTTATAATAATATACATATACAATGTATGCGATGCGACACAAAAAGTTTATATTGTTTACTTAAATGAAAAATGTTATGTAACTATTTAAAAATTTTTTTTTTATTATTTACTTTTTAGTCATAAATTAAGAGATGTTTCTTTTTTATTTAAATTAAATATAAAATTTATGAAATAAATTTGAACAATAAAATATTAACATAGGTTCGATAAACATAACATTTCACCAATATACTAATAAGACTTCCTAACCAAAATACATTTCAAAATATACAGCATACAGAAAAAAGTGTATTAGAGAAGCATTATTTGAATTTAAAATTTAATAATATAAAAAAATATTGTTTTTTGTTATTAATTATGTTATATTATAAAAATTAATGTAATACATAATAATAAAAAAAAAAAAAATTTGAATTAATAGAGAATCGAACTCACAAAAATTTGTGATATTAAAACCTATATTAATAGTATTACCCTACTAATTAATTTTTTTCCTACTAAAAGTGCAAAAAACCAAATGCGATAAATAAAAAATAAATAAAAAGAATTTGAAGCACACGAAAAACCACGAAAAGTGTGCCTTTAAAATCGTGCTCTTGTGTATTATAACATAGATAAAATAAAAATTGATTTTGATCGCCACAGCCTGCATCATCGCCGATAGATTGTATGAAAAAAATAACGAAGCACACGAAGAACCACGAATAGTGTGCCTTCACTAATCGTGCTCTTGTGTATTATAATATAGACTAGGGGCCCCTGTTAAGTAATTATATTTCAAGATGAAGTCAAATTTAAAGTTTTTAATTAAAACAGTAGATGAAGTTTTTAATTTAAAAGTAAGTCACTGTTAAGTTTTAACAGTAATTTACGTACTGACATAGACTTCGCACGATATAGCAGAAACCACTCGTGTTTAATAAAAAGTTTTCTGTTTAGTAAGTTTTATTTAGGACACATAAATACACGTCCCTCATATACTGCTTCGTTTCCGATATATTCCCTATAGTAAGTGGCATTTAGTGATAAAATTACTAAAAGTAAAAAGTTTTGTTATTAAAAAGGTACGTATATATATACCTACATAATACATAATTTTAATAAAAACTATATTATTACTACAAATAACCAAAATTTAGAAAAAGTTACTTAAAAAGATAAAAATGAAGAATTCAAGTGATTTGTTTTTTTGTTGTTTTTATATTTTTTATTTTAGATGAATTTGTTTTCTTGTTTTTTTTTTTGGCATATCTACATAGATTCATTTGCAAGTACATAATGTAAAATATAACTGATTTGTTTGCTTTTGTTTATTATTTTCATAAGTTCTCACTTATGCATAATGTATTTGTTGAAAAATAAAATCATATGACTACAACATTTTCAACTGTATGCGCATTTTTGTTTTATATACAGTCTTATATTTTATATATATTTGAAGTTCATTAAGGAGTAGAAGAATCGAAATAAAATAAAAAGGTGTCTACTGCGCAGGACCTTAAATACTTGTCAATTATAATTATAGATATAAAATATAACCCTGTAGTTTTACAAAACATATACAGAAAGTCAAAATAATTAAAATTTTTAACTATAATATTAAATATGCAATCACAAAAAATTTAAAATTTTAGTGCGTAGTCGCTCTAAAATAAAATTTATTCTTTTTTTTCTTCTTCATTTGCCCAATACAATAAAAATTTAATCTTGGTATATCATTCCTCTAGTATTTTTCAAGTTGGTAATTTCTAGTAGCGGACTTCATAGTTTATTTAAAAAGGTTTAATTTCTCTATTTGTCACCTGCCGTGAGTTATTCGTCTTGCAGCAGTGTTGTCCATCTATTATGTGTACGGGGCTGCATTTTTATGAAAGAGTAGGATTGCACTAACTTCTCAAATACTCATCAACATGGTTTTGGAAAAAATCCATCTACAATAAAGATCTAATTTATTAAACAATTTCGGGCATACACTGCTCGAAGAATTCTTCGTTGGGAAAAAGTTGTATCCACAGAAATTCTTTGTCATCATAACCAAATTTCGAGAGACAATTCAAGATTTGATCCCCAAACTAACTAGTTCGGTCTAATCACAAATAGTGTATAAATAAATAAATAAACAATTTATAAGATGCTTTATGACGCTAAGTTAAATCGTATGAACTTAATTGAATTTACTATTGAAATAATTTGTTAAATAAATACTCGAAATATTTTATCTCATAATATTGTATCTTTAACACACAATAAAAAAATATAGAAAAATTTATAAATTTTATTTAGATATTCAATTAAATACAGTTTTTCTTACATTTTATCAGCCCTCACCAAGCTCGCTGATGCAAGGCTCATATATACTCTTATTCCTAAATTACCAACAGCTTTCATTTGTCCAAGTTTTTAAAATTAAATTTATTTACTTATTTTTAAGTTTTTCACTTTATATGGATTATAATATCCCACCTCTTATGATACCGGAACCAACCGATCACGTAAAACAAACGAAAAGGATCATCATTTAATTTTATGAAAAAACAAATGATAATTTAAAATAGAAAATACTAATTGTAAAATACAACAAACCAACTAACAATATATACATTTAACAGAAATGCAGTACATAATAATATCTTATAAAATATTAGCTTATATATTTCTTCCTCTCGTAATAAAAAATTTTTAATTAGAGGTTGGTTTATTCATTTGATTTTTTTTACATCATTTTATTGATGCAATATAGTTTCCGTTAAATTACTTATCGAAACTACTGTTTACTTTCATGCACCACATTCACACTGCATAATATAATATTATTATATTCATTTATAATCTAAATGTACTTATGCATGAGTGTGTATAAACAAATTAAAAATGATCATATATAAATATAAACATGTACAATTGCGTATGTTTGAACTTTTGTAATTTTGTACTTGCATGTTAATAATAATTATTGCATGGAAATGTCATAAAAAGTAAAGTGTTTTGTTTTTTTAGTTTTTATTTTTTATTTTCGTTTTGTGTATAGATGCGTTAATTGGCGTCTGGAGGTCTGATCAAACGCGTATTCTGTGAAACAGAAAATTCCATTTTTGTGCAATATAATTATGAAATTTATGTATACTATATACTTATATATGATAGACAATTTGTTGTTGTACGTATGAACATATTTAGAGAATGTGTATATATTCACGCAATTTCTTAACATTAATTTTATTGCAACATTCTTTTTAATTTATTGCTTTAATTTTATATAAGCTTTAAATTTTAAAACAAAAAATCAAAAATAATATATTTAGTTGTTAAAACGGATTAAAAAATTAGACACAAATGTGCACCTATGTATAATGCAAATTCAATTAAAAAAAATCACATTATCATTTAACTAATATTTTTTGTATTAATATTAGAGTTAAATTAAATTTATGTTATAAAAAATTACTTTTAAATTTATATTTATTAGTTTTGTTGAAATTGTTAATTATAATTTTAATTAATTTATTTTTTTTTCTTTCTTAAAAATCTAAAACAAAAATCCAGTTTTGAATAGGAACTTATTATTCAACTAAAGATTTTGCAAATTTATTCCACATTGAATATTAATTGATAAAAATTTAATTTTTGAAGTAAAAACATGTAAGACGTAATAAATCATGATTTTATTACTTATGGTCTCATAATTTTAAATTTTTTAAAAACACTTAATATATAATTTTGTCCATATGAAATTTTGTCTTGGGAAATTTTATCCTATGTAATTTTGTCCTGACACAATTTTTTTACTTATCATCTTTTCTAAAAAAGAACATTTTTCTAAAGGTAACTTTAAATTTTTAAATAATCAACGGATAATAATAACGATAGAGTGTAACTGTGTTTCTTACTATATTATACATATACTGTTATATTAACTCGTCAGCATCTATTTGATTTTTTTTTCTGTAGAGATATTTTTTCCCCATTACGAACAGAAACAAATCCTATGTTGCTAATGATTGCTAGAAACATAAAAATTAGATAACCAGTTAAAAAATGTGCTAACAGTGTTCAAGCCAATATAAAGAGTCATTATTAGATTCTGTTAGTTAATTCTCTAATGTTTCTCAAGGCTGCAAGAATTCTATATAGAATAAAGATTTTGCAATGATTTTCAAATAAACAAACATTACAAACTTTAATGGTAAACTTTTGTTTCCAGATACAACAATTACAACATTATAATCGCTGCTTCAATACAATATTTTTTATTTAAGTCGGCTTCGGCTGTTTACAAAAATAAGTAGAACAGAAGAAAATATTCAAATTTCAATATAAATTCTCATGCACAAATGAAAATTTATATTGAAATTTTTTTTAAATTTATTAGTTGATATTATGTACATTATGATTGTATGCACGATCTTGTTTATTATTAGAAGTGATTAAGTGAACGATAATAAAAAAATAATTAAAAAGTAAAAAATAAAATGGATGGTGATGAGACCAAAATACAGAACCTCAAAAGCCTAGTATGGTTCTCTTAACGTTCCTGATTTTTTAAGTCTCAAATATTCCAAATTTCCATCAACAATATTCCAGCAAGTTTATATTATAACTTATAGAATCTCAGGATTGACCATCATCCATTTTATTTTCTACTCTGAAGGGGGCTAATTTTGTTTCGGTAAAAGTATATATATTAAAAATTTTATTTGTACGTATTATTTTTTATCTTCATTTTCATGTTACAAAATCTAAATTGGTTGCTAAAACGACTTTATAAATAACTTTAATTTAAGTAATGACCTTTCTCCAACACTACTGGAACTTATCGGTAGGCATTGCATTAGGCTACTTAGATAACTCCTTCTTTGATTTTGATAAGTTTCATATACATAGATTTAAAATAAATCCGTATGTGAGTGATAAAAAATACATTTTTAGAAATTGCAAAAAAAGATTTAGTTTTGTAAAGTCTTATAAATAAAATTAGTTTGCTTTTTATTTTCTAAATACAAGATTTTGAAAAACAAAATATCGTCTCCAGTTCAAGAACAATATCTAAAAACGCTGGAAATTATATATACAAAGTAGTTAGTTATTGTGTTTTTGAAGTATTAAATTTACTTTATTGTATCTAACTTTATAAAATGTTAAAAAGAATTTTGTGCAACCTAAAAATTGATGAATTTTCAACATCCCACAAAAAAATTAATAACTTTTTCATTAATAACATAAAATTTTGTAACATTCACAAAACTGGAACTTATGCTTGTCATTATCATTGGATTACAAGGTTTTTCTGCATTCGAATCTATTATATAAAACCCTGAGAAATATGAATTAAATGAAGTCCAAAATGTTTAAAAGGAAAATCTTGTGATATTAAAATTAGAAAAAAATATAATATAACTTTAATTTTGCTTAAAACAGCCACACATGTAGCCAATGTCCAGCAATTACTAATGTCTTAAAACTTTCATAGCCGTAGTCATAGCCGTTGTCAGAGTCATAGCCAATGCCTTGTTAATTTAACTTTTTAATTACTTAGTTTCTATGGTCATTAAATTCTAATCGAAGGTTTTTTGTTTTTTTTTTAGTATTATTTAATAATTTTATTTAAATATTTACATATTTTGTTTATTTTCTGAAAGAGGAAAAATTTGAGTCTAATTTGTATAATAGCATATTTCTCAAAAATTCCTGAAATAGCGTATACCGTAAGTAATTATCCCGACGACGATTGTGGTTCGAAAAATCTAAACAAAGACATGAATAATTGAATAATAACTTTTAGAACTATTAACTCAATACATAAATGTTATAAATGTTATTCATAAATATTTAACTTGGCTTTGGTATCATTCAAATTACATTTAGCATGTCAAAATTCTAATTCGCAACAACTCGTACATCATATCAAACTCGATCACTTTGTGTTATTTGCACCTGTTGTTGCGTAAAAAATGAAAACCAAAAAATTAAAATGTAAATAAAAAAATTAATTAAAAATTTATATGAATAAAAATTATTGTACTTACAACCTTTTTTTGAATAGGTAATTTTTGAACAGAACATAATGTTGAAAGATCGTTTTTGGCGATTTGGCATATTATAGGTATTATATATGTATTGTATGTCATGGTATGTAATTTAATGGGGATTCTTATTTTTGATTCTAAAAATTATATATTTTATATTTTCTTTCTTTTTTTAAATTTTTATTACTTAAAAATTAGTAAAATTTAAAATTTTTAACATTTTTTTCTCACTTTTTGGGGAAAAACCAATAAACCAACAAAGTCATATATAGCTATGTGTAGTATATAGATAGATATAGATTCTCACTTTGTTTAATTTTCCTTTTAAACACATTATTTTTTTACATACGTATTTTGACATATGTACATTACTTCGAATATTTATTTATAATTTTTTGTTTGTTTTATTATATAGAAGAGGAAATGCAATGTTGAATGACTAAAATTGTGCTAATGTCGAGGTCATTTTATAAAGTTTATATTACAGACCATGATACGATGTACACGTACAAACATATATACGTACATGTGGGGTGATAATTTTCATTGTCGTTTTCATTTGCTTTTTGATTTTTTTTTTTTTAAATATTTATATTACCTACTCAAAAGGATTAAAATAAAAGCAAGGTCTAGAGCTACTAGACTTTATAATAAAAAAAGAAAAACACTCAAAAAAATTTCTTAGCAATGAGTTTTTAAATTTTTTGATGAATGATGTATAAAAATTATTATTTTTTTTTTAGCTTAAGAATATAAAAATTATTAAAATCACAGAAAACTGTTGGAAAATCTGCTTTTTCTTTTCATTTTAATCTGCTTATAAAAAGAAAAATCGTTGAATCTTAATAATATGTAGACAAATTTTCTATTTATTGTTGTTTTTTTTTTTATGTTTCGTTTATTTTACTGCGTGAACATCAGTTTTGGCAACTTAAAAAATACAAATTATTGTAATAAATTAAATTAATGTGCTAAGTATTATTTATAAATGATATTATTTACCTTTTGGTAGTGGAAAATTTTAGCCAACAGAATTTTAATTTGTGATTTGAATTAAATTATTCTATATTCTAGATATTATATGTAAATAATCAAAAAACAAAAAAATTTTTTTAATATTTTCTGGCACACGACCAAAGTGTGGTTATTTGAAAATTATGACAAGCTTACGATAATTAAATCTAAATGATATGAAATAGGAAGTTAAATAATATTTTTGATTAGAAAATAAAATTAAAATTATTTTTTAGTTTCTTACATGTTCATTGGCGGTGTCTAGACTATCAGTGAACACTGTCAGTTTTCACTGAAATACATGTATTTGCTTGTTGTTTGAAAAAAATAAAAAAAATTGAAATGCTTCTAACTTGTCGTCAGTTTTTCGAATTCAATCGTTCCGAATTTCATAGCCAACTTTTATAATCTTAACCGTAACACAGAAAAAAACCGTTTTAGAGAAGAAACATTTGAATAATTTGCCAGTTGGAAATTCTAAAAATTAATTTTTATTATTATTGTCTCACTTCCACTTGTTACATTAATAATAATTCGCAGTTTTCGCCATTTGTAAATTTATTCATTCAAAACTGAGCGTGTAGACATTTCTCAGTTTTAACTGACAGTGAAAACTGTCTGAATGACTGACCGTTTAGACACCGCCATTGAGTTCCTAAATCATTGACATATTGCAGTTTTTTCGAATTTATTTTGTAAATTAACTTTTTTTTTTGTTTTACAAGAAACAATAGAAATGTTATAAATTAGTGAAGGACTGAAACTCAACCTCTATCCCAAAATCAATCTAACATAATTAACTAATGACCAGTGGGCCCCTGTGCAACTGTGCACAGCAGTGGTTTTATTTATATAAAATGTTTTATAGATTTAAGATGAACCGTACATTCGACCCTGATCATTGAATTTTTCATTCAATTTTCTGACGTTTATGTTACCATCTTATTTTCTCATTTGAGGAAAAAAAAACATAAAGAAAACCTCAAAAAGTTGGAATGAAAAGATGAACGTCAAAAATATGGGTTAAATTTATTTTAATCCAAATTTTTCACAAAAATATTTTCAATTTGAATTTTTTTAGATTGACAAAACTTTTGAAAAGGCATTTTTCAATAAAGAATTCGGACAACAAAATTCCCTTGCGTATTCCGATCACTGGATTAATTTCCCGATACCACTCGTGACGTTCCATTGTCTGCTCAAATGATTAGAAAATGGATTACATATAAAAATTTAAAAAATTTATTAAAATAATATTAGCATGTAATCAAAAATAAGTAGATTTTAATTAAATTAACTACGACTAAGATCATAAACAAAATAAATTTAAAAAACAAAATAATATAATTACTTTTAATCAAAACTTCAATTTTAATCCCTTTTTAATTTTAAATCTAAGAATAAGGCCCAATAACACCCATTCATTCATGGCCCTACTTCGTAGACAAAAAAAAAATAGATTCAGATCCAAATCTAGATCCGAGTGAGCTGACACATAGAATAGATAATAACATGGTACGTATATAAAGAATAAAATTATGATAGAGCAAGCTGAATAGGGAAAAGGGATGTATGAAATGTCAAATCTTCAAAATTGTGCTAATCGCATTTTGTTTTTGTTAACTCTATATGAAATTTATTTAAAAACTGCGGTTTTAAAATATAATTAATACAATTAAAAATTAATGTAAATATTTTTTTTATTATTTTACAATTTTTCGTATTTCTATTAAACAAATTTTTCTTATTCGCTTTTTTATCATCTTATTATAATTTTATATTTTTTTTTCTGGTCTAAACGATTTCAGAACGTACTCACAGAACGTTACTTACTTCTTAAAAAAAACGAAGAAAAATATCAAAATGGAACGGAACTAAGATTAGAGAGATAAGGATATGCTAAAATTGAAACATTTTTTTTTTTGGGTTTATAAGTTGTCATGGGTTTTTAGATCGTTAAATTTTATATAGAAAATAAACAAAACCGAAAAAAAAGATATCTCCATACTCTATCTATTTGACATTAATGACAAATTATTAAAATTTTAATCATAATAGAAACAAAAATATATTTTTAAATTATTTTTAAATTTTTGTTTTAAAATAGGTTAAGTAGATAATAGGTATGTATCTCTACTGTATTTTGTATTAAACTTTCGAAGAAATTTTCAACATTTTTTCTATATATAGTTTTAATCTATTATCCATCTATTAGAATAAAAAACATCAAAAAATTACATTGATGTATATTTTCCTATTTTTATATTATAGGGTTTTCCAATAAGAGTGATATGATTTCTTTTAAAAAAAAACACACTAATTGTTAAGGAAATTCAAATGTTTTTTATTCAATGTGAAGTACAATCGATACAATTAAGTTCTGAATAAAATGGCCTCCACGACTTCTTCTGCAGGAACGAATTCGATGAACCCAATTTTCGATCATTTTTTCCACTAAATCCAGTCGTATGTCATGAATAGCACGTTCAATATTGACTTGTAAAGCTTGAAGAGAGTCTGGTTTATTGCTAAAGACCAATGACTTCAAATAACAAGAATTAGAAATTTATATAAGACTTATATGGTTAATATGGTAGACAGACTACGAATGTTAGTCAGCCTGCATACAACGGTCGACGTGTAGAAATCATTACGTTTCCTTTAAAACCCTCTTTCCTACAAACTAAATTACTGGTGGGGATATTTTGTTTGCAAATTCCTTTCAACATCGAAGTAACATACTAATAAAAACAAACAATTTTTTTTTTTTTCATAATTTGTAAAATTTTGAGCTGTGCACATCAAACGCAATAAAAAATAAATTTCTATCATATAAATTTTTTCGATAGTTTTAGCAAGATAAATTTGTTATAAATATATAATATAACTAGGGGACCCTGTTGAGTAATTATATTTCAAGTTGAAGTCAAATTTAAAGTTTTTAAAAAAACAGTAATTTACGTACTGACATAGACTTCGCACGATATAGCAGAAACCACTCGTGTTTAATAAAAAGTTTTGTGGTTAGTAAATTTTATTTAGGACACATAAATACACATCCCTCATATACTGCTTCGTTTCCGATATATTCCCTATAGTAAGAAGCATTAAGTGATAAAATTACTAAAAATAAAAAGTAGGAGAATCGAAATAAAATAAAAAGGTGTCTACTGCGCAGGACCTTAAATGCTTGTCAATTATAATTATAGATAGGTACTCTAACTCTACTATATGAAAATAAATTTGCTAGTCATATGAACAATTCAACTGATTTTTTTTGTTTTTGTTTTTTTTTTATATTTTTTATTTGAGATGAATTTGTTTCTTTGTTTTTTTTTGCATATGTACATAAATTCATTTGCAAGTACATAATATAAAATATAATAACTGATTTGTTTACGTTTGTTTATTATTTTCATAAGCTCTCACTTATGCATAATGTATTTGCTGAATAATAAAATCATATGAGTACAAAATGTTCAACTGTGTGCGCATTTTTGTTTTATATACAATCTTATATATTATATATATTAGAAGTTCATTAAGGAGTAGGAAAATCGAAATAAAATAAAAAGGTGTCTACTGTGCAGGACCTTAAATGCTTGTCAATTATAATTATAGATTTAAAAAATATAATTATTATAATAAAAATTTATCAATATAAATTTATTATATAAATTTACTAGCAGAGTTACCCGGCGTTGTCCGAGATATTGGAAAATTCTTAGAATCTTTCTTTGTTTTTAATTTGGAACGGAAAATATTATTTGAACCATTGGTTGGCTGTTGCAAGTAGTGTCGTGAATTGAACTGATGAAATAAGAAAAAATTGCCTTATATTCAAGCCTTTCTTTTAACTGTTGTAAGTATTTTTTTTTTTTGCGATAAAGATACATACCGAGCGAATACGAATTCGTAAATATTGCGTAAAAATTGATAAAAATTGCTTGTTGAGTTGGAATTGTAATTAGAAGTGTTTTGGAAACTACCTTATTCTTTTTTTCTATGTTACTATGAAACTTAGTAAAAAATATTTTTATTTCTTCGTATCAAGTGCTCGTAGCATGGCAAGTATTTGATCATTTATTTTATCAGTGGCAGTTCTGATTAATGTTTAAAAAGGGTGTGTTATTTTGCGCACCTTTTTTGCGCTTTTATTCTTAGAAAGTTCATTTTATTCCTTTTTTTCCACCATTCTTTCTTGATGCTAGAGATCAGATCATTAACTTGTGAAAAGAGACATTTCTTAAAAAAAAAGATTTCGAAATATCATAGTTTTGAAATAAAATTCAAAATTTTACGTCTTCACATCAGCAATTATTTTGATTCTAAAAGAGTTTGTTGTAATTTTTATTAACATACGATTATTTTAAGTGTTGCAAATGCTGATACATATTTTTTTTTTTTTTTTTTTTTTTTTTTTTTTTTTGTGTTTTTTTATACGCAGGCTGGGGGGAATCTTCAAAAGACACAATGAGCCCCATAGCTTGACATTGTGTGTGGGATTCTTACCCACTAAACCACACCCTTCCTATATTGCGATCTAGTCCTACAGGACTAATGAGCAATTTTTTCTTGGTTTTATTTTATTTTTCAATGTAGACTACATCCAGCGATGTCTATCTAACTTTTCTTTGGGGTATTCATCCATAACCTTGAAGACCCATCGCATCAGCGAAAATCCAACCAGCTCTCCGAACGAATTTATAATTATGGACGACTTGTGAAAAACCTCGTTTCGTTGGCAGTCAACATAACGAAATTCTTCACAATCCCGTAAAAACAAATCTATCTAAACGTTGGAGCGGGTCAACCTCCGATCACCAACGCGACGAGTCCTCAAGAATGTGGGTGATTATTGCTGCACTAACTCAAAAGGTTTTACTCTTTTGAGTCGTCTGGCTATATTTCTATTATCCAGAAGCTCGACTACCTTCACATTTACATAGTGCTGAAGCCTTGTGACTTCTTGCAAATTTCTGTATTTCCTTATCATACAGATACATATTATAATAATTTAATTGAATATAGTAATTTAGTACAATAATATAGTTTTTGCTAATACTATTAATTTGGATAATAAAAATACTAATATATAAAAAAATTAAAAAAATTATATTAAAAAAATCAAAAGAAAAAGGTGGTATTGGCACTGAGGTACAAGGTACTCCTAATCAGTTTGTGAAAGGTATGTATTGGAGATTAACGTGGTAATAAATAAAATTTCCAAATACATCAGAAGAAATTAAAAAACATGGCACTGGAAATGTTTACATATTTTAGGAATATGTATATTATTTAATTACTATGCGACATATATTTATATTTCTACTATTTGAGCTATCATTGCTAAATTTCATGAGCTAAATTTTTTAAGCCATAAGTAAGTAAGGAAGCGTTTATATTTATGTCACCAAACTAATAATTCCTTTTAGTAATAAATTGTTTTTTTTTTTTTTAACTAATCCAGTTTACTATATAAAACCCTGACCATGATATCTATCATATAATTTCATTTTATAAAATTTTGAAAATTGTTAATCTCTTTATGATAATTTACTCTTGATTAATTGTTTTGCTGTTTTTAAATTTTTTGATTTTTTTTCCCCTATTTTTTTCTTAATAATTATGTTAAAATTATATTTTTAAAAATCTTGTAATTTGTTTGATTTAAACGAAGTAAATAAATAAATAAATAAAGTTTATTGAAATTTGGAAATAATTTACTTTGTTCTCTTCCCTTAATAATTTTTATTTTAATATAACTTTATATGCACTCTTGATAATGCCACGTTATGTTGTCCATGGCTAAATACTACCTCAGATAAATATACTCATACTTTTCCCAATATCTAACCTTGTGCCTTATTTATGGTCATGAAAAAGGTTAATTTAAAGGGCAATTGTCAATGGCTGAGAATAAATGGCAATTCTGTGGTAGTTTTGGATTAAGACTTCTTCGATTATTAAGTTTGATTTTTAATTTTTTACTGCTAACAGAGTTCCATTTGCAGAGATCACGTTTGGTATTTAGGTTTCTAAGTAATATTATTATACCACACACTTTCAAATTAAGTTTATGTGGAAGCATTCCACTTGGACAGCAGCCATTTAATAATTACACCGGTTAATTGTTTTCATCGTCAATAGAATCTGTGTTTAAATAAATTATTATATTTTCCTCTAAAATGTTTAATACTTGTTCGTTAATTGTTTCGATATCAGAATTTTTAGAGCAAAGTATGTATATACTTTTTTGAATAGGCAGCAAAACTATCTATATTCATACTATTTCTAAAAATTCTTGTATAATTCCGCACGTATACTTCTTTTTTTTCTTTTTTACAGACAGAAATACACATATCCATGAATACCTATTTCTTAAATCAAACAGAACAAAAAAAAATTGTTTCAGACGAAAATTTTTTGTTATTTCCTTTCGATATTATCATCCGCTTATGTTGATGATATTATTACCTCTTGAAAACAATTTTAAAATAAAAAAAAAAAAAACAAAAAAAAATGGAATTTTAAAAGAGAAAGAAAATTTTTTGGTATATTATTTTTTAAAATGTATGTGATGGGAATGATTAATCTTTGTGTTGCTATATATTTTCTGATTTCCTGTTTTTGTTATTGTAATATTCATAAAATGCCACGCTAACGCAGCAGCAGGACAATGCGTTTTTTTATATAACAAGATAAGTTCTAAACTTGTTAGCATATAAATTTGTGCAAACCGAGTATTTTATGGAGATTTTTTAGTATTGTCTTTCTTTTCAAATTCACTTTAAATTAAGATTTTCTTTTTCTTCCACTTTTAACAATAATAAACCTTTCTTATAACTTCTTCCGTTTTTCCACTGATAACTCAAAATAAAAATTTAATTTGAGAAAAATATTTGGAAAAAATTGAGAATATCGTAAAAATTTTTTAAAACAACAACAACAATTTGAACAATAAATGATAATTAAAAAATGTAGTGTGTCAGGTCAAAACATAATGATCACATTGATTTCTTTTCATCAATGTATTTGGTGATATTGTTTGGAAATTCTACTGCATGTAAACGCATAATGTATATTTTTTGATTCTTTTAGTTTTCGAAACGGAAAAGTGTATGTTTTATCAGAAGACAGGAGATTTGTACACCTCGTGTCTATACAGATATCTATTGTGTATTTAGGTTAATTATTACAATAATTATTATAGCAGCAGTGGCTGTTGTATAGAGGAAATTATATCTATTATATTTATTTCTATGTTGAGATGTTAGAATCGTTAAATACATTTTGAATACACTTCAAAAGAAAATAATATTAAATGTTTTGGCTGGTGGTTTGGTTTGTCATGTATATTCGTCATAAAATATTATTTTTAAAATATCGTAATTCTTCTTGAGTGTTCCTTTAATTGCGCGTAATTTTAAATCATTAGTTATTATCACAATTAATTAAAATTTAACATTTTATTGTTTTATTAAATTCAATTTAGAAAAATTATAATTTTATATAAACTGTATGACAGGGTATCTTGTTTTCAATGGTCGATTGTTTTAAATGTGGTTACAGGTTATTTATGTACAGGGTCTAATAATATTTTTCATGAGTAAATTATTTTTAATGGGGAATAGGTGGAGTTTGGACTCAAAAGGTTGTACTTACATTAGGTATAGACATAGACAGATTATTTTGTCTGATGAGATAAGTTTCTGATGGGTCTATTTTTTTTGGAAAAGATTGTGATATATAAAGTACAAAAGTAATTAAATCATCTTTATACATTAAAGCTCAATTTATTTTATTTCTCAATTCTTTAAATCTCAATTCAATTCATTTTATTTCATTTCAAACATAAAACAAAACACAATGTTTAACTTCTATTGTATTGATGAAAATATTTTAATTTGATAGAAACAAATTGAAGAAAATAAAATTTTACAAATAATTAAGATCACAACCCTAACAATTAAATTTAAACTTTAACATAAAATTTTTTTAAAATATATCGTATGAAATTAGTTCTTTCTTTATTAGTATTAGATTACTTAAATTAGTATTAGAAAAGTTTTTTATTTTGTTATAAAAGTATTTTGTTTCCAAATCGACCGACCGTATCTAATTATACATATGAAAAATATAATACAAGCAGGAAGAAACATCCTGTATTAAATAGGTGAGGATTTTATTATACTAAAGAACAAAATCCAAAGTTCACAATATTTTCTTAAATTTTTAAATAAATGATCATTAAATCTAACTCTGTATATATTTCATTATATCTTTAACATATTTTATTTGTTGATATCTAAAATATATATGAACTTCTATCTAATAAATGTTTACAAATATTTTTTTATTTTCCAATAGATCAGTCGCAAAAAAAAAAAAAACAAATTTAATTTAATTCTCACGTTATATTACTACGAATTTCTTCAGAAGCCGTTCTAGTAGTGAAAAATGTAAACTAAAAACTAAGTTAGATTTACCATTATTATAGGGTATCTTTTCTATAAAGCTGGGTCCACAAAAATATTTATTTGAGAAACAAATGAAAAAAGTACTGTTTCTTTAAAATATAAATTTGAAATTTTATTCCATTACAGTTTTTAGTGGAAGGTTTTCGAAATATTTCCAATTGTGATTGTGGAGCTATAACAACATATTTTATTTTTTAATTAATTTCAAAATTCCCAAATAATTATATTGGCTTTATAGATTATAATATTGTGAATAAAAACCCGTTAATTCGTTAAAGAAGCTATGATATCTTATTTGATAACGCTTATTTGATCTGAAAAAGTAAATTGACTAAATTAAAAAGCAATAAAGCCAACTTTTATTTAAATAGCTGTAATCATCTTCCATCAAGTTTCATTTTATTTCAGTCCTATACTTCTAAACACAATGTATATTGAAAAGACCTTGAAAAAATTGATATTTTTTTTGATAGTGAAGACATCATCTTAAATTAAATTTTATTTCTTAGTTTTTGGGTATATTTAATATCTTTTGCATTATTTTTATAAATTATTATTAATTGATATTTATAGAGTACAGAAAGTGTTAATCACAAAATCTTATTTTATACCACAGATTATCTTACTTACTTACTTCTTATAGTACTACAATTCGGTGTAAACTTTGGTCTTCTCCACGATAATTCCTTAATTTTTCCGATCTTTTACAACTATTTTCGAATTTATGTCTTCCAACGCTTTGATATCTTGTTCAACATTATCACCTAATCGTGAACTTGATCTTCTTCTTCATATTTTATAATAGATTAGAGTAACTCATTAAATATTTGACGCTTTGGTCTATCATTATCATCTTCTCTTGCTCGATAAACAGTCTATTGAAGATGTTGTATCTTAGAGAAACCAATTTTATTGTAATTTTATATTAATGTTGTATTTTAATAAATATTGTTTCTTCTAATAAATTATTCGTTTTTTAAAATAAGCCGTTTGAACTCAACAAATTTTTGAAAAAAAGTTTTGATCTAATAATGTTAATGTTTCACACCAACCAGTCACTACAGAATATATCGATGGCAGAATATATATATATAGTATAGTACACAACACAATCATACTAAGTTACAAAAATTACAACTTTACTTTACAGAGCAGACAATTTTTGAAAACTTTGACAACTTACTTAGAAGAGCGCAATATTTTTTTTATTCTCTGTTCTTTTCTAAAATAATTTTTTAAGATCAAATTAGGTTTCTTTTTGCTTTGTTGGTTTAATATACTTACATATAACTAAGCCTTTGCTTACTTACTGCAATATACAAATTTTTTGTAAGATCTAAAATAAAATTTTAGAACTTCATTAAAATAGTTCTGACATTCAAATAAAACACTAAGGCTAAAACAAACTTGAACGTTTTCACATATACCTTGTTTTTACACTCTTTACTCTAATCACTTAAATTTACTCTATCACTCTATATCTTTTTTATAGAACCTTTATGTTATGTACAACATGGAAAAACAGCCCTTTGAAAAAAGTTTTAGTTAACGTAAGTTGTTACAGAGTATCTTATTAATTAATTTATAGAGTTTTATGATGGACCCATGAACCTCCTCGGGTTTTGCGTGCCCAAAGTATGTTTACATTTCATCTATGCTTTTTGCTACATCAAAACTAATTAATTCATATTAATTTTACTTAAAAATAGTTTAACAAAAAAATAATATTTCATTTTCTATATCTACCAAATTAGTGTGGTCTTATTCTATGTTAATAACTACAACGTAAGTGTTACTTATTATATCGTTAAGTCCGAAAATTTATCAATTGTTTCTCTCTCTTCAATTCCAAAGGTAGTTGTCCTCCGTCACAGATAATACTAGTTCAAACAAGATCTGGGGCTTGTGCGAAATGTCGCGGTTGCTATATTCTTGTACTCGCAATCAACACAAAGTATCTAATATGTATACAAATTTGGAAGGAAATTTATCATAAACATTTTATTTCAAAATTCCGCTCAAGTCTATTTTTCGTATACATATTCTAAAAGTAGAATAAAATATATAATGTAGATAATATTTAGACTAGAATGTTATACTCGTATGAATATAAAATAAAAATAAAATAACATAAAATAAACATTGGGAACAAGAATGTTTACGAAGCGTGTATAAAATATATATCAAGCAATTAATTTTACTTGATTAATTTGTTAATTCTAACACTCTAAAAATATTTTCTTAACTTTTTTTTTTATCTTTGAATGTTCACATCGTCGTTGTACTGAATATGTTGAAAATTTCAAGATTTTTTGTTTTTGTTTTTAAGATTTTTTATTTCTTTAAATGCGCGAAAATCTCTTTACATTGAGAACATTATTAAAATCAACTCATATTATATTATTTGAAAAAAATACAAAAAACAAAATAAAAACAAATAAAATTTAAAAGAATTCCATTGAAAATGACTTGTTCGTTTTGTTTTACATCATTATTCCGTTTGTATAAAAAATAAATGTGTTTTTTTTTTTTTGTATACAAATGTACATGTGTTCCACTTTAATGAATGTATGCATTATATGTTATATGTATAAACTTTACCGCAAAAACGTTGCTAGACACTTTGGCAACAACATCATGTATTCATTGAATTGACGGTTTTCTTTATTTATTTTTTTTTGTAATGTGCATACATAATATACGATTTACGATTTGTAAGGTTGTTGTTTCTTGCGAATTAGAAAAGAATTAAAAATTAAACCTAACTAACTAACATTAAGTGACAAGATTTGAATAATTTATCATCATCATATACATTTTATTAGCGATTTGATTTGAATATTAAATAATTTTTTTAAAATTATTTTTAATGAAAAATTTTGTGATCAATTTTGTGAAACAATGAGGTGTTTTTATTTTTTAAATTAAAATTTAAAATCTTTGAAATGATTTAATTTAGATAATATTGATTTTTATAACGAATGTTGTCCTTGAGTTTCAAATATAAGTATTAGTTTAGTGCTAGGCATCTGTAAGTCTAGCAATAGGATTAGATAAGTTCATTAACATTTGGGATGTTTTTTTTGTTTTTTCAAATAGGGAAAACTATTTGGACAAATAACAAGGTAAAACACATCTTGACAATATTTCGTAATATTTTGGTGAATAGATACATATCACAATTATTAGTTTGGTTATACGCAGCACCCATCTTCATATAAAATGGGGGGAGCAAAAACATTCAATTTGAAATAAGATAATAATCTAAATTCGGAGAAAAAACTGAATAAAGAAAAAGTTTTATAACTTTTTAACGAATGAAGATTTTCACATTAATTTAAAAACTGATGAACCATAAAATTGATTAATATTCGCAAAATATTACTCACTTATTTCACTTTATGGAATAAAATTTGGATTTAATTGTGAAGCATGTACTTTTTTATGTTCTTGACAGTAACTTTTAGGTAGAAAGGTGTTTAAAAGAAAAATGCTTAATTGTCCGGTACTGCAAATTTAACTACAAATTTTACTACAATCGAACATGGGACCTTTCGGATGAAAAGCAGGGGCTATACCTACTACACAACTCAGCGTATTAAGTTTAACATTATAAAAAGTTATGTTACCTAAAGATTCGGGAAAACAAAAAATCATATAATTAAATGGCAACTAAATGAGCTCACACTAAATTTTTTACAAATGCACTTCACTTGTCTGTGAAGTCTCCTGCAGATCTACTCAGTATTATTTTCTAAGCATAAAAGTTTTTTATTCAGATTTGATTTTTTCAATTTTTGTTCGCTCCAACACTTTTGTGTTGAAAATTTTTCTGGCCAATTTAGAATATCCCTCAGACAGACATCTATTGAGAAATACCTGGATGTGTGAAATGATTCTTTGTGTTTCACGATTCGCAACCGTATAAAAAAAACTAAGATAACTTTTGATTTAAATAATTGAAGTTTCAGGTTCCTGTTGCCATTAACAGTATAGTAACATTATACCAAAATAGCATATTTATTGCAACTCCTCTACACTTTCATCACCAATTTGCAAGTTGCACGGAGTTGTTGTGTTGACTGTCATCAGCTAATTTTTTATTATATTTTCAACACTTTTACTTGTGGTGTTTATTTAATTTGTCATTTCAGTGTTGATGAGGGTGAGCAACCACATATTATTTCCAATGTTTAAAGAATTTTTAATAGACGCGACTCAGTATATTTTCAGACATACATTCCATGTAAACTTACATTAGCAGTAATTAATTGACTCTCTTATTTGAAATAATATATGTATTGATATGCTACATTTTCTTTATAACTTATATAATCTAATATGTTAATCGCTAATAATGTCTGTAAAACTTTCCACCTCCGTGAACTAAAAAGCAATAACAGAGACCCAAAAATTTAAATGTGAAGCGTTTTCAAAATATTACTGCAAAAAATTTAAAGGTGCTAATTTTTAACAACTTCAAATAAATAATTTAGAAAAATATATCCAATGAAACCAATTTACATAACATAATTAAATTTTGCCTTATGAAATTTTGTCCTATGTAATTTTGTCCCGACACCATCCAAATTCTATATTCATATGGGAAATCTTTTTTTAATACAATTTGTTTAATACAAGAACCAAATAGCAAAATATCATAAAATAAAAAATAATGAAACTTTATCAAATTAGAAGTATTTTTTAAAGTCATTATTTTTTTATATAGGGTTACATGATAAAATTACATAAGACAAAATTTCAAAACACACAATTTCATATATAAATTAAATTTAAATTATTTATTAAAAATTATATATTTAATGAAAATTTAAAATTATTTGGTTTTGTAATGAATGTACTTTTTTCTTAAAAAAAGGTAAGAGTAGTTACTAATTCTTTTATTTTGGTTAAAATTGGTGGGTTCTGCCATTTCGCTTAAATTTAATTACAATTCCTTAAAAGAAAAATAACTCCGTAATTGACCTCCGAAAATTCAAATGAATAATTAATGTCAGATTGTCATTTGTTTGACAGCTGCAAGTTTTTACAAGTAAAGTAAAGTTTTACTTGCAAGTGAAGTTTTACTTGCAGATAAGAGCTTTTTAACTTTTTTTCTTTTTTTTCTTTTTTTTTCTTTTCTATCATTTGCAAGTTTTTGTAACAAAATTACGGGAACGGTTTTAATATATATTACCTACACATAAATAATACATATGCCAATATGACATTAAATGGAAATCAAGTGGAATGTAATCAAAATGTTTACATAATACAACAAAAACCATTAAATATGTCATTAATTGAATTATATGACCAAGCATTGATTTGGAAGTGCACTATAGTACCTAAATATTGTATGTACTTTGTAATAATAAGAGTTAAATAATGACTCAATAATGGATTATTATATGGTATTATATTATAAAAATTATGAATTACTATTACACTATTCGTAAATTTGATTGGCATAACAATTTGCAATTATAGAAATGAACGGTATTATCATATTTTTTATGGATACAAATTATTTATTTAAAGCTAAATTAATTTTCTATTTTTAAAAACATTTTATTATATCAAGTAGATTATCAAATTATTTGAGGTTATGTTAACGTTATTTGTTGAACTTTTTTTCATTTTAGTTTTTTGTTTAAATTAATTTACATATAACAATTAAAATGGATTTTCGTATCAAACATCCAATCTATTATTTTTCAATTCAATCTTAATTTTAAGTTTCAATATGTTTCGAGAATTTTATTATTTTCAAACGGTCAGCAAACTTAAATGCATATAATATATGTATGAAAATCAAAAACAAAAACGCGAGTAATCAAACTTGCGAATATAAAGTATATAAGTTATGTTTGTTTCACATTTTTATACATTAAATAAATTTTATTTTATATTTTATTTTAATATTCAACCTTTTTTTTAAATAAATAAATATTTTATTTTATTTTAATTTCTATTTTTTTATATATTTTTTAGGGAATCTTGTTTCACTACAGATTACTTCAAAGCATGTGTTGATGCGCTTCATTTACATGATGAAATTGAAACAATTAAATTTAATGTTAAACAAATAAATGGTGTTTCTTGGACACCACAAACGCCGTCACAAAGTAAAGCGTAGTTGTTAACTTATAATTAAAAAGAAAAGTAAAAAGTACATGAAGAAAATACATTAAATTTATAATTTAATTAATATCAATTTATTTAATATGTTGCAATTTTAGAAATTGTATAAGTAAAAACAAAAAATTAAATAAAACATTTAATAGAAACAAAAAATAAAATAACAAAAAAAAAAATAAAAATTTCAAATCAACAAAATAAATTTTTGAAAAAGCTTTTTTAATACAATATAAATATACATAAAATATTTATACATATATATATTTATATTATGATATATAAATACATTTATATTTGTTTATATATATTATTATACCAGTGAATCTCTAACTAAATTAAATATTTATTTTTATAACATTCTTAAAAATGTTCTTTTTAAATTTTAACATAAAATAAAAACAAAAATAAATTTTAATGAAAAATTAAATAATTAAAAGTAATATAAAAATAATTAAATAGAAAATATTGTGTCTTATATATATATATATTATATTAAACTCGCAAAAGAAAAATTATAGACAAATTTTTATCAAAACAAAAAAAAAACAAATTTTTGTTAATATTTTTAAGCTTGTAATAAACAAAAATTTTTAATTTTTTTTTTGTAATTTTTTTTTTATTTGTAATTTTAATAAACTGTTTTTTGTTGTTATATAAATAATTTATTAATATAATCTATTTATTTCAATATATTTGAGAAAATTAATTGTCAAAAAATATTAAAAGATTAAATTTTTTTTAATACTTTTGTTTTTTAAAATTTTTTTTTGTTTTTTTTCTTTTTGTAAAACATATTATTTTCTATAATATATATATATATATGATTTTTTATTTGATAATTTTAAATTAATATAATATTAAGATGTCAAATTTGATTATTGTGACAATCGATCATTTCAAATAATTTATACTTATTTGTTTTATTTTACTGATCTTGCGATAGCTAAGATATTAAAATTACATAAATTAAAACTATATTTATTGCATTACATTAAAACATATAAATAGCTGTAATTAAAAATATAAAATGATTTAAAATATAAAAAGAAGCGCATCAAAAACATGAAAAATATTAAAAAATTAATTGAAGACGACTAAGTTTTAATGAAAAAATACATTTGTTAAAAATGGCTATAACGTATAAAATTAAAAATATAAATATAAAATGTTTCATAGAATATTGGATTTTCACATGTGTATATATATATATATATATATATATATATATATCATAGCTATTTACAAATGTCGTCAAAATTACCAAGTGAAAAAATTATTATTAAAAAGAAAGTCATCCTCAATCATCAATCATCATTAAGAAAATTAAATACTTAATAATCTACATATTATATATACATACATATTTATGCGTAGTGGTCATCCGGATAATATGAGAAAATTGTTTTTTTTTTTATAATTTATTTTTTTTAAATTATTATTTAAAAAAAAAAAAAAATGGTATGTTATAATTTCTTTTGTTACTTACTCTAATTCCTTTGATTTTAACAAATAATTTTGTTTTAATTTTGAATTTTGAATTAATTTTTCTCTGATTAAACAAATTTTGTTATTCAAAAATGATTTTAGTGAATCTCTACTCTGTTAATCAATGTTATTATATATTTTTGACGTGGAAGTTTATTTTGATTTCTTTTATTCTCTTATAATTTCAATTCAATAAAAACTTTTCATAATGACATCACTTATTGGGATTTGGTTATAACTTATAACTATTGTATTTTTACATTCCTATTTTTTAATACATGATCTTACATGCTTCATAAAACATCTGTTATAACGATTCATTTCGTTTATTTCTTCGAAATTTTTCGAAGAAAAAATATCAAAACAATTATTACATTTTATAGACTGAATTAGAAACTGAAATTCAAAATTGCGGCCATTATAATCGAAAGTTAAAATATTGTAGAATTCGATTGAATTCAAGTTCACTGTGATTTAACTGACATTTTTTGAATTTCACTAAATAATAAATGTCTATTTATTATAACCCATTAAACAACTCTAAAATAGTTGTCAAAAATGTCAAAATTAACATTTTCAAGGTTAAATTAGACCTTTTTATTTAAAAATATATAATTAACTACCTAAATTTGTAAATTAATTTTAAAATAATTTTAAAATTAATTAGCTTTAGCTACCTAAACTGATTTACAAAACTAATGCATGCATATTTTGAAATTTAAAAAAAACAAAAATATAAATAGTTTGTAGAATGAGCAGAATTTAATGTTTTTAGAGCTGAACTTGTTTAATTTTCATTTATTCCATCGAATCCGATAAAAATCCCTTTCAATCGAATTCTGAAGACACTAAAAGTGAGATTAAAGTGAAATTTAGGTGACTTTGAAATCGATCGAATATCAGAGATTTGCAGGATATAACGGTTTCTAACGGATATAACGGAAACGGTTTCTTTCTATTGTATGTTTATTATGATTCTCTAATAATTTGAATATGTTACATTGATGTTTTGAAAATGTGGAGCATTTGCCAAGAATTAAAAATAATAATTTAAATATTTGTATTTTGGTTTTAAATGGCAATATTTTTTTCTGGAATTATAAAAGAAATCTATGCTTGTTTTTTCTTACTTAAAAAAACATTTTGTTTTTTGTTATTGTCGATCATTTAATGATTGAAAATTTTTTTATTTTTGAATTGACGAAATGATTTTTTGGAAATAAAATAAACATTTTTACTAACACTGTTTGAATTTTTTTTTTAGTTTATAAGAAGAATTAATTTTTTGAACTTCTTAAAATAAAAAATAATTAATTTTAATTATTTCATATATTGATAATTTGTTTCTAAATTTCTCTTTTTATAGAAAAGACTGTTTTGGAGATAAAATGTTTTCGGCATGTATTCAAGCATTGCAATTACATGATGAAATGAAGCAATTCTTTGAATGGCGAGATATTATTGGCAAAAAAAAGAAATAATTTCAAATATACCTAATAAAATAAATTTAAAAAAATATTTTAAATAAAAAATAAATAAACTATATTTACAAAATATATGTATTAGAAATATTTGGAATATTAATATTAAAAAATTACAATTTGTAATTACAAAAGTAAAAAAAAAATTTAAAAATCTATTATAGACAAAAAAATATTTTACTACAAAAAATATTTTTCCCTACAAACAAATTAAAAAAATTAAAAAATTAAAAATTTTATATTTATACATGAAATATTTCAAAATGTACATAATTTTACTTTGAAACTAAGAAGAAATATATTATCAAGAAAATAAATAAAAATTAAATTAAATTAAAAAATTTTGAAATGTCTATTTTTATGTTTATATAAGCCAAAAATAATTACTAGCTAAAACATAACAAAAATTCAAATAATTAAATATTGTAATTTATATTATATTCAATAGATATAAATTTATAATTTCATCAATTAAAAAACAAAATCTTTTTGATTTTTATTTTTCTTTAATAACAAATACAGTAAAATTCAGGGAAATAAAAATAATTTCAAAATATAAAATCTCTTATGTGAAATGCATAAATATTTTTTTAATTTAAAAAAAAAAACAACATTTTTGAATTAGAAAATTACAAATATATAAATTTTCAAAAGTAAAAAATTTAAATTTAATATTAAATAAAAAACTATCATTTTGAAAATCAAATTAACAAAAAAAAATTAAATAATAATATTAAAAATCCAAAAAGTTTAAAAATCATTCTTAATTAGCATATAAAATATAAAATGAATTTTATAAATATATATATATATATATTTATATACATATTTTATAAATATTTTATTATTATTTTGATTTTACATAAGAATAAATAAGCTTACTTAAAAGAAAAACGAAAATAAATAGAACAAAAAAAAAAAATACCTAAAAAAGAAAATATCTACATATATAATATAAAAGCAGCTGTATTAACTTGCATTTGATTTAATAAAAATATTTAAATTTTTAATTTGAATATCACTATGTATATATATTATAATATATTTTATATTTAATTGAAACTTTATTCATTTATTACTGTAGTTTTTATTATTATTATTAGAAATTAACTTTTTACGGTTTTCAAGTACAGTGTAAATTTTATCTTATTAATACTTTTTTTTTGTTTACAAAACAAATATAATATTTAATATTAAAAATTTAATTTAATCAAAATATAATTCAATACAAATTTAATTAAAATTAATTTTTAAAATTAATAACAAACTAAATTTAATTAAAATAATTCAAAAATATGATGTAAACTTAAAGTTAATTTTAAATCTATTATTTTGTATTAATTTCCTAGATTATTTTTATTATTATTATTATTATTATTATTATTATTAGTACAATATTAAATTACAAATTAAATCATATGTTTATGTATCTATATAATTATCTGGGCCCATTTTTGAAACATAAAACTTGATTATTTAATACCAAGAAATAAATTTTGATTTTTCTTTAATATTTCTTACTTGAATAGTAATTTAAAAATTAAAAATTATCTTTATCTCACATGTCTAATACAAATACGAATGAGTCTATAGCTAAATATCAATTTCATTAAAATAATGCTTACGATATTATATAGATTATTTTGAATATAAACCTTATACAATTTATAATAAAGTAATAATGTATTTAAAGTTAATATCGTTGTTCAGTTAATTTGTACTTACAATATGGTAACAACTATACATTTTTTCATTAAAATTTTGAGAATGTCTTAAGCTTAGTGATATCAAAATAATTTATTGTTAATATTAAATTATTAACACACCTAAAAGTCTCACACTCAATTCAATCTGAAAAATATTTTTTTTTCTTTTTAATATCATTTTTATTTCTTGAAAATAGGTAATAGATCTAGTCAGAAATAAAACTATCATCCGACACGTAATAATCAGTCATATGCATTTCTAAATAGATAATGTTGTAAATTAATTAAACATGCATGTCTTTAAGATGTATAAAAGATTAGGAATTTCATATATTTATATTTATGAACGCATATTACACTATGACAACTATATTATATTGAAATTCTAAAATTAATTCTTAATTTAAATTTATAATAATTATAAATATTGAGTAATTTAATTATTGTATACAATATTATTATTATTAGTATCATATTTCGTAACAATTTCAAGAAATTTACTAATCATTTGAAGCTAAACATCAACCACATTAACTAATAATTACTATCATTTGTGTAAACTGTCAGGAGGAGAATAATTTAGTAAATTTTTCTCTTGAACCATATTATTCGTAGCTTCTTATTTTGCATCTTTATTCTTTTTATCGTCTTTTTCTCAACTCTACTCTTTATTTTTTTATATTTTCTATGGTCACATAACAGTTTACTTATTACACATTTTATATAAAATAATAGTTTTCTTTTTCGATAATTTGATTCATATACATACCAATCTTGCTTATACCGGCTCTGGATATGATCTATACATTTTTTTACATATTATTTTATACTTTAATTTAATAGTATATCAGAATTTAATATCTCAAATTTAAAATTTTTATACATATATATATACATATATATATAAATGATTTTGAAATCGATTTTTATTAATGGTATTTAATATTTTGTTTCAAACATTCATATTTTATAATTAAAAATTGATTCTAGTCGTAAATTTAAAATATGTTTCAACAAAAATATATGCATATATATTGTTTATTTTGTAATACATATTTTAATTTTTCTTTTTATTTTAAATAAAAAGAAATCAAATTTTTTTTATATTACATACTTGTTTTTTTATTTATGAGTAAAAAAAAAACAAACTAATTCAAATATTCTTATATCATGTTTGAAAAATGGTAATACCTCAGTTTATATTATACAAGTCAACTAAATAGTTTTTTTTAATTTATTTTGTTTCCTTCTTTATTAATTGATTAATGTGTTTTATTTTCTATCTTTTTTTTTGGTTTTAGATTATGTACATTAAACTTTGAAATTTTATATAAAAAAACTCAAGCGAAAAACTCTTTTTATTTTGTTGTAATTTACTAAAACAACATAAAATCAGTGTATCTCTCTTTTGATGTTCAATTAACAATTTAAGAAAATTGTATAAATAATAATTAAAAAATCTAAATAAATAAATTAAAATATTAAATAATTGAATGTAATAATTAAATAATAATATCAACAAAAAAAAAATAAATTAAAATAAAGAAATAAAAAAAAATAAAAACAAAAAAAAATTAAAATATTGGATTTGAAATAAAAGCAAATTATTATTTGCGTTTTATTTAAAATGAAATTATTCTTTTATTGAAAATCTAAAATTAAAAATAAGTAGAACTCAAAAATGTTATTATTAAAATTAAATAAATATTAAAATTCTAGATATCTTTCACAATTTTATTAAATATCTTAATCGATTTTGGTTATTCCACCATCATCAAAAGACTGGGACTGAATCAAAATTTAAGGAGTTGCAACTGTCTATTTATACTATATTATTCATTTACGTTCAGTACTTGGAAGTAATTACAAAATATAGTCCATGTGACCGTCATTTTACTATCCTTAGTAAATTTTAGCTTAATTTCTAATTAAAGAGTTTCAAAATAAGAAAACAAAAGATTCGACATTTTCTTTTTTGAAACTTCTAAATTATTTTCAATGTCTTATAAAATACTAATTTTGTTTTTGGTCTGAGGACATACATAGATACCGTACATATTTACTTAGTTACCATACACGTTACCTACCGTACTTACCGTTTAGTTTGCATGTAAATTCATACAAACCGTACCATCAAATAAATGATTATATAGTTTATGAAACTGTTACCTGAAGTAAATCCGAAGGAAATAAAGCCAAATGACATTTTCTAACTTTATTTTATATGGATGTTGAAATAAAGTGAAAATTAAAAAGAAATAAGATTAAAAATCAGTTTATATACTTTTTGGCTTTATTCCAATACCACGTTTGAAATAAAGCAAAAATCATGAACTTTTTACCATTTAAAATTAAAAATATTATTAACAGATGATAATGATAAATTTGAATTTTAATTATGTATTTTAGATTTGGATTAAAATCAGGGAATTCTATTTTCCAGAATATTTATAATATTTATACTGGCCCCCTACCGCGTAAGAAATTCGGATTCGAACGATTATCCGAATTTGCGATTCGAATGTAAAATTAATTGATACCGCGTATCAAATTCGAAAGGAAATAAACGTCATTTAAGTTGCTAGCGAAAGTATTCGAATTTCAAGTTGTCATTGATGTTTTTGTTAACTTGCGATTTATTTGATTTGAAAATACATATTGAGTGATTATTTTATTTATTTTGCAAAGTGTATTTAAAATTACATATATTAATTAAATTCATTATTGAATTATAATATTATTTTATTAAAATTTAAAATGGACAGTATAGCTCTATATTTGAGTGAGTTTGACAGTGAAGAAGAAAATAAACATGAAGTGGTAATTCAACGGAGGATATTTAGTAATATATCCAATATTTTGGAAATGCCGAAAAAAGGTAAATAAAAACAAATTATATTGAAAATAATGTTTATAATTTTTAATTTCTTTTTAGTTTTGTCAAAATTATAGGTTTTCAGAAAAGAAGCTTTTGTTTATGTTTTAGACATAATTAAAAGCGATTTGAAAAGACCTTTGCGTTCAACATCTATGCCTGCAATAATTAAACTAGCAGCAACTTTGAGATTCATTGCAGAAGACGATGGGATAGGGCAAGACATGAACATCGCACTTGCACAGCAAACCATCTCAGATATCATTGGAGAAGTATGCAGTGCGATGGAAAATAAATTGTGCCCAATAAAAATTAAACTGGAAATGTCAGACGCAGAAAAAAGGGAAGCAAAACAATATTTTTTTGGAAAAGGCAAATTTCCAGGAGTTATTGGTGCAATAGATGGAACGCACGTTCAAATAATTCGACCCGTTCAAGACGAGCATTTATTTTTTAATAGAAAAATGAAGCATAGCGTTAATGCAATGGCGGTATGTTTAATTTGTTATTATGTATTAATTTATTTTATATATTAATTTTATTATTGCTTTTTAGATTTGTGATCACAACATGAGAATACGGTCCGTAGATGCACGATTTAGTGGAGCTTCACACGATTCCCATGTATGGGCACTGAGTAATGAAAGACAATTCTTTCAGAGTCGTTTTAATAGTGGTGATAAGTCTTTTTGGTTATTAGGTAATATTTTTTTTTCAACACAATTAGAAAAAAAAAATATAAAGGATAATTCATATTTTAGGTGATTCGGGCTACCCATTGGAACCTTGGCTATTAACACCTTATCGCTTAGTTACTGAAGGTAGTAATGAAGCTAAATTTAATGAAACATTCCAAATTAAGAAATGTGATTGAGCGCACGTTTGGATTGTTATAGGGACGTTTCAGATGTCTGTTGGTAGCACGACAACTTCATTACTCTCCTTCAAAAGCAATTCAAATGTTCAATGTCTGTTGTGCATTACATAATGTCTGTCTTGATTTTCAAATTACGTATTCACACAACATACCACTGAATGAAATGAATGAACTTGATAACGGATTATCAGTTGATGAACGAGAATCGTTCATAATAGATGAAGCTATGAAAATCCGAGACGCAATAAAAAATTCGTTGATTTAAATTTTTATTAATTATATAAAAAAATAAAATAAATTTTTGTACTTTTAAAGTAAAAAGACTTTTTTTCGTTTTATTAAATTGGTACATTACATAGTAATGATAAAATATTAGTTAGATAACTATATTATACATAGACTTTGTAATAAAATTTATAAAAAAAAACAACAAACATTTTTTTAACACTTATTAGTAACATATTTTTTTGCACTTACATAATTCAATATTCATTAAATTTTTATATTACATAGTAATAATAAAAACAAAAACATTCTAGAACTTTTTAGTATCACATTTACTTACATACTAATAATATTTTACTTATGAACATACATAATTCATTTTGTACTTTAATATGAACCTCAAAATAAAAAAAAAATCGAAAACTTTATGGAATCATATTTTAGTTTGTTAGCCTTATAAATATTTTAATTAAAGTTAGTTTTTTTAGTCTCAAATTTTTTTTGTTCTAACTCTAATTTTTTCCTTTTAACATCTAAAAAGGCCATGTCAAGTTCTATTCTTGTCGTAAATCTTCGAAGATCTTCTTTAATTTCTTCTTTGATCTGAATTTCTTTTTTTTTCAAAATTAATTCTTCACATTTCACTTTATCGATTTTTTTCAAATAACTACTAATTGTTGTTGAATTTTCGTCAGTTTTAATTAATTGCGATGTTATATTATCATGAAAACTTCGTTGTTGGTTAATTTCAGATTGAATCAGAGAACATTTCATACTTGAATCAGAGAACATTTCATACTTGAATCGTCGTTTTTTCGCTTGGTGTAGGTGTTTCTAATTCTTTCTACAACAACTTGTGATGTTTCTGGGATTTCAATTTCTTGTGTTTGCATTACATTGGGATTATTATTTTCTCCAGTTTCATATGCCCAAACTGTCTCCTCGGACGCAAGATTTAAAAAATTTGATTCTGTTACATCACTCGGAACATTTAGGAAACTTGAATCGATGTTAGAATCCGAAATATCTAAATTTGAAGAAGTGCCAAAATTTTTGGAATTTGGAGTTCCTTCAATAGATACATTTAAATTAAAAATATCTATTATTTTTTCTTCTATTGGCGTGAATGTTTTCATTTTATTTGGATCCCCACCAGTTCCGGTAATATTTTTCTTGTTGTCCCGCATTTTACTTTTAACGTGGTTTTTGTAATCAGCCCAAACCTTAAATTTTATGAATTTATAGATTATTTATTTAAAAATTATGAATTCAAAATAAATTTTTCAAAATCATTACTTTTTTCCATTCACTGGCATTTCGATTTGGAACTCATCTGACAGCGCATCCCACAGTCTACTTGATTTTACTCTTGTATCAGATGTACGCATATAACCTTGAGCTAATTCTTTATGAATGCACATGAAGTCCACCATTATTTTAAACTGAGGTGGTGTTGTTGTTTGTTTAGTCCTATAAAACATACAAACATGAAATAATATTTTTTTTTTTAAATACTAAATTAAATACTTAGATAACTATTTTTTATATTATTAGTTATTATAATGGCCCATATTTTGATAGTCATTTCACTGTCATTTTTTATGAAAAACAAATTTTCGATTTCGATAGTCGGAAAAAATGACAAAAATCATAAAAAATGAAAACAAGCCTATTTTGATAGTCGGGTTTTATGAATATATTCGGATAAAATGACAAATTTTGTCATTTTGAAATTGTTAAGTGACGGGTATGTTTGTTTGAAAACTTTTGTTGTTTAAAATTTAAAAAATGGATTTACAAAAAAATTCGTAAGTATTTTATTTTAAATTTGTGGACATGAAAAAAGTAAAGAAATCTTCGAGATGGTGACTGGTGGAAAAAGCCAAGTTCAAGAAATTGAGCAGCCTCAAGCAAAAATAGGTGCGGGTTCCACCTCACAAAGCCCTCGAAGTTTTTTTTTTTTTTTTTAGCTTGTCTTCAGTAAAATGGCTCATAGGCACGATGCAAACAAGCGGTCCCAAGTGTCGGGACCGAAGACCTTAAATTTTTTTTTTTTAAATTTTTTTTTGTCATCAGTACAATGACCCTTAAATGTGATGAAAACAATAGGTCCGAGGTCCTAAGAATTGGGGCCGAAACTCTATATCACCGGTTTAAATTGTATTTTTCTGAGAAAAGGTTATTAATAATTATTATAAATAATTTTTAAAAAAATTTCGGATTGGTCTTGGATTTTGGGTCTTCGGTCCCGACACATGGGACCGCTTGTTTGCATCGTGCCTATAAGACATTTTATTGAAGAAAAGTTAAAAAAAAAAAATTTCGAGGGTTTTGTGAAGTGGGACCCGGACCTATTTTGGCTAGAGGCTGCTCAATTTCTTGAACTTGGCACTTTCCACCAGTCACCACCTAGAAGATGTAGTTCATATGACACGGTCCCGTTGAATACACAAACATTGGCTCTACTCTATTCAATATTAATTTGCATATTAAACAACCCTTTTGGACATATTTTTTTTCTTTTGTGAAGACTTTTTTCTTCGCAATAAATTTTTTTTCTTTATTAATTATATCCAAGACACGTCAAAACAAAAAGTGTTGCCCGTTTCAAAACAAAAATCATCTCATTTTTCCCGACTATCGAAATCTCAAAAAATCATTTAAATGATATGACATTTGTCATTTTCATTTTTATGAGATGACTATTAAAATATGGGCCTTTGTCCATATTTTTTTAGTACTTCTCTTTCTGTTTGGTTTGTTTGGGTTTCCTTTTGTCAAAAAAAAATTTTTTTCAGTATTAGGCCAATATAGTTTTTTTAAATAGAAAATTAGTAAAATCTTTGAGTATGAATAAAATAAAAGGTATCAAAATATAATCTTAATAAAAATAACTATGTTTTTTCAATTTAAACTTTCTTTTACTTTATTACCGTATTCTATTATTACACAGAAAAGTATTTCTGTTGAATTATTTGAAAAAAAAAAATCATTCATGTTTCTGAAATATTGAAAATGTAGCAGTAGTGTGTAATATATGGATATATGAAATTTTCAAAAAGTACGAACACTAGCAATGAAATAGGCAAAAATAAAATTTGTTATTGTCAAATAAATATTAAAAAAAATCAATAAAATTTTTGATTTTTATTATAAATTGTTAAAAAATTACAAATTTTAAGGAAAAATGGAACGTAAAAAGAAGATTTGTATCATTCCAGGCTGTAAGTCTCATTTGGAAAAAGAAAATTACGTGTCTTTACATATGTAAGTATTATATTTTACATCTTTTGAATTTTTAAAAGAGAGAAAATATATTGAACGAATATATTCGTCTATTTCTGTTTTTTGACAATAAGAAATACCAAAGAAAGAGAGGAATATACCCAAAACATTGGACACTTTTTTGTATGGATAGCCACTTCCATTTAATTCTAATTCGTTGGGCTTATGTTTACTTGAAAAATTTTGTTGTTTACAATTTGAAAAATGGATTTACAAAAAAAATCGTAAGTATTTTATTTGAAATTTATAAATTTGTTTTAATTCTCATGAAAAAATTAAAAAATGTAAAAATTTATAACTTCAAAGGAAAATAACATCAAGACCTCAGTTTGAGCTATTATTGAATATAATGGAAGAAAATAAATATTTAGCTAGAGGCAGTTCCCATTATATGGACAAAAATGAATACAAATCAAAATGGGATAGTTTTGCCAATCGCCTTAATGTTATTGGACCAGCCCAACGTGATACTAAAGGTTGGGAAAAGGTAATAAAAGTTTTATATTATTATTTTGTGTTAGGTATAATGTATTCTGTTTTTAATAATTTGCAGGTTTGGTATGATTTGAAAACGAAGGTAAAAAAAAAAATTGGGCATAACAAAAAATAATTCAAAGCTAATGGAGGAGGTACTAACTCATTAATTATTCTTTCTGCTTGTGAAGAGAAGGTAGCAGACATATTAAATTTTTCGCAAATAAGTACCTCAAATTCCAGAATATTTGGTTTAACTTAACCATTAACTGAGGAAGTGTCTAATTTAGAGGAAACAATAATAGCGGAAGAAGTTATAACAATAGGGGAAACAAATGAAAATCCGGTAAATTAAGAGTTTACTTCATCATCAAGTACTACCATAACACCAAATAGAGGTAAAAAGTTTTTACTCAATTGTGAACAAATTTTTATTAACTGAATTTTGATTTTCAAGCATTGCCAAAAAGTAGATATGAAAAGAACCAGACAAATGGTGCAAGATTTGATCTAATAAAAGAACAACTGACATGTCTTAGGGAAATTCAAGTTCAAATGAAAGAGCAAAAGTGAAAGAGCAGAAATGAAAATGCTAAATACTTAGAAGAAATATGCAGATATAAAAAAGAAAAGCTAAGTCTGTATAAAAATTATTTGGAAAAAAAGGTGGAATCCAAAATAAAAAAAGAAAACTGGAGAATAGCAACATTAAAATGCAAAAAAGAAAAAATAGCGATAAAGCGAATGATGTTAGAATGCAAACAAAAACAAATGAATCAAGTTCTAAAAGATTGAAAAATTCAAATCTCTATTTTATGGTTGTGAATTATATGTTTTTATTTACATAATTAGTTTTAAGTTGAAATAAGCTACTGTGACTGAATTTTTTTTAAATATTTTTATACGAATTACGTACTTGTTTTTTTTTTATAATTATGATTTTGAAGTTGTTAAAGAATGGAGAATACATTTTTTTTAATACTATTGAATTTTTTGTCTTTATTTTTATAATTAGGTTTAAGCTGAAATTTTTAAGTTATTATGAATTAAAATTGTTATTTTAAATTTTTATTTAATTTATTATCATCTTTATTTTTATAATTAGGTTTAAGCTGAAATTTTTAAGTGATTGAAATTATCATTTTCATTTTAAATTTTTATTTAATTTATTATCATCTTTATTTTTATAATTAGGTTTAAGCTGAAATTTTTAAGTTATTATGAATTAAAAATACTGAAATTATCATTTTTGTTTTAAATGTTTATTTAATTTATTATCATTGGTTAACAAATTTTTTAATTTGAAATAGACATCATTATTTGATTTCGAATCCTACTTCCTTCGTTATATCTCTCTTCGTTTTCAGGAAATTCAAAAGGTTCATTTTCAAAAACAGTAAAGTCTTCTTCAAATGGAATTTCATACCGGATACATAAATTGTGCAAACAACAACAAGTATTTATAATTTTCGTGACTTTGTCAGGTTTATAGTGCAATTATCTTTCTCCCAAAATGCATCTAAATCGATTTTTTAGTACTCCTATCGTACGTTCTATTATAATTCTGGTCTTGCTGTGTTTAGTGTTAAAATTTGTTTCTCTCTCATCTTTATCACGTCTATGTCTAAATGGCGTTATTAAGTAAGGCTTTAAAGGATAGCCGTTACCACCTAAAAAAAATGGCATAAATTTACAAGTAAATAATGCAAATAAATTTTTTTACCAAGAAACCAACTGTTTCTATCACCTTGTTCTAAGTTGTTGGAAAAATAACTATCAAGTTCATTGAGTTCCAAATAAATGAATCATGACAAGATCCAGGATTGGAAGCATCGACATATCTTATCAACATCTTATCATCGCATACCTACATCACATAAATTTTTGATTGGTTAATAATCTTATGTTATATGATGTTCAGTAATTATATTACTTACAAGCATCGCATTGATGCTATAGAAGCCCTTACGATTATAATATAAATGCCGAATATCTTCTGCTGGAGTCACTATTTTGACATGTGAACCATCTACAACACCGACATATATTGTAAAAGTTATAAATGGACTTACATGGAATTGGTTAACTCCAATGGATTTGATTTATCTCTCATTAAACGATGTTCTAATGCTAAATTTCTACTTTCTTCTTCTTCACTTGTATCACTGAAAAATAATTCAATTGAACACATTTTAAATTTTATTTCTTAATTTTGGTTTTTCTTCACTTTTTCACTTAACTTTTTTTTCTTTTTTAATAATTATAACCAACAAAGCACGTCAAAACAAAAAGTGCTGCCGGCTTAAAAAAAAAAATCATTTCATTTCAATTTCAAATTTCATTTCATTTTTCCCGACTATCGAAATCTCAAAAAATCATTTAAATGATATGACATTTGTCATTTTCATTTTTATGAGATGACTATCAAAATATGGGCCATTATTTAATTTATTTTTTTTCAACAAAAACATTCAATAATTTTACAAAAAATCAATTTTTTTTTGGCATGGAAAAATTTGGAAAAATTTATGCAAATTTTGCGTATGGCTACTTTTGTTTGTAAAAGAGAACACTTTAACTATTCTCGCAGAATTTTATGATCACGTGATTTTTTGCAAATAAAAGTTAACATACAGATTACAGACCTATAATCCAAGTTGACACTTGATTTCATTACAAAGTTTTTTAACATACTTCTTAAGACGAATATTGTTAGGCTGTTTATTGATTTTTTTACGTAATTTATTACGTTTATTAATTTTATTGATTACTGAGTCGGATATCCAAAGTTTGAGTTTTTTAAACTTATTACAAATTAAAGATTTATAGAAGAGTTCTCATTAATGTGACCATACAAAATACAAATAAAACTATCAACGGCTAGAGATGGATTATCTTTATTACAAGCTTCAGACCAAAATTGGAACGTTAAAGCTGAGTTTAATTTTCGAAAATCAATAAATTCAGTATTAGTAAAAAGATATTTACTTTTATCAATGGTAGATACATTGGAAAATTTCAAACAAATCATAAAACGATTAGTTATTTGTGCGTCATAAGTAAAAGTTTGTAAGTTATGGTTGTTATTTTTTTGCAATGTGAATGTAGAAAAAACATGATCCATTCAAGAAGTTGTGGAAGTAACAAGTGTCGGAAAATCAATATGCGAAATAAAACCATGCGGGGACATTAAAAATAACAAATCGTCAACAATTTTTGAATTCATCAAGATATTAATATTAATATCTCCTAGAATAATACAGTTCTTGTACCTAATATTGTTTAAAAAATTTTGATAGTTCAGACACAAATGTATTAGCCTCAAACTCATGGAATCTATGTATATATGCAAACAAAACAATTCAATTTCACACACAATTTTTATAACATCAGCAGATAAAAAACTAAAATAAGATACGTCACATTTAATATCATTTCTTATAAGAACGGCTACACCGCTAGCCGAGTATTTATTATTACAATTAGCAAAGAAATTGAAATCAGGAATATTATAATAAGTTTTGAAATATCCAAATTTCACTTAAAATATTATATCAGGAATAGAGTTAAGAGCCAGTAAATGAGTCAAATAGAAGTCAAAATTTGTAAGCATACTTCTAATAGCTGTATTCAGTAAACTGTTCTAGGACGTTCTAAAACATTCTAGAGTAAAAAAGAACACGTTTTTGTGTTCATTCGTTTCCCTTGCTTGTTCTGTTTTGTGTTCATTAGATTGTGCGAAACTGTTCTAAATTGATCTTTTTTTTTATAAAAACTTGTTTTCCAGCGTTAGAGTAAAATTTTGGTATAACAGTGAAAATAGTCGAATATTTTCCTTTTAGTTTTACTCATATCGACTCGACTCGATTACAAAACACTGAAGAAGTCTGCAAGTAGTAGACGAAATACGCGTATCTGTATGATAAGCATATCAGTAAAATTGAAAGGAAAATATTCGACTATTTTACTGTTATGATTTTTTTTGTTCTGAATTTTTTTGAAAACAGGACAATTTTTTGGACAATTTTTGTTGTTGCTTTTTCTGTAAATTTTGACAGTTTTTTTTTTTTTTTTTCCATTTTTATTTACATCTGTCTTAATATAAGACACCTAGTAATTTTCCTTACATTTTTGGTAGAGTATAACTATACAATCATTTTATATAGTAATTTTTTTTTCTAAAATTCATTTACATTACATTTTTGCTTATTTTTTTTTTTTTTTTTTTTTTATACTTAAAATCTATTTATTAAAAATTAAAGTGGTCTGTATTTTTTCAGGCGTCTATTTCTTATTCTTTCTTGTTCTGGTAGAGTGCTAATTTCATTGTTAGAATGGGTTGATATTTTTTGTTGATATTTTAAACTTGTCTTTTTAATTTCTTCATTTATTGTTAGTATTTTTAAATCACGGTGTAGATCATCATTTCTCACATACCATTCGGTTCTCGCTATCGTTCTAATTATTTTTGATTGTGCTCTTTGTATTAAATTAATGTTGGTATTGCTTGAGGTACCCCAGATTTTTGCACCATATGTCCATATCGGTTTTATCATTGTTTTGTAAAGTAGCAGCTTGTTGTTCATTGTCAATTTAGATTTATTTCCCAAAAGCCATTGTAGTTGTCCGGATTTTAGCCTTATTTGATTACGTTTGTGGATTATGTGGTTCTTCCATGTCAATTTATTGTCAATGTGCATCCCTAGGTATTAAGCTTGATTTTCGATTTTTATTTCTTTATTATTTATTATTATTGGTTCAGGATCGTATCGAGTTCTTGTTGTAAATATAACTTGAGTAGTTTTGTCTTCATTAATTTGGATATTCCAAGTTTTGAACCAAGTCATTGTTTTATTCATAATTTTTTGTACCTGTTTAGTAGCTGTTTTTAAGCAGTCATGTGAAGCAAGTAGAACAGTATCATCTGCAAATGTTGCTAATAGTGTATTCTGTTTTCTTGGTATTGGAATATCAGCTGTACACAGGAGATATAAAACTGGACCCAAAACACTGCCTTGTGGTACTCCTGCTTCTATTTTACTTATATTTGAACATTCTTGAACATGACTTGTATTTAACAAAGAAATAACGATCACTTAAATAGCTTTTTATAATTAGGTAATATCCCCTTGGCAAGAAGTTTCTCAGTTTATGTAGTAGGCCTTCGTGCCAGACTTTGTCGAACGCTTTTGCCACATCTAAGAAGATACCAACACAGAACTTTTTATCATCCAGGTCCATAGCTATTTTATTTATCACTCTATGGACTTGTTGTATTGTTGAATGTTGTCGTCGGAATCCAAATTGGTGATTCGGTATTAGATTTTTTTGTACTAATATTGGTTCTAGTCGATCAAAAAATAGTTTTTCGAATATTTTTGAAAGAATAGGCAAGAGACTAATTGGTCGGTACGATGTTGCTAATGTAGCATCTTTTCCAGGTTTAAGTATTGGTATGACTTGGGCTACCTTCCAGACTTTAGGAAATTCTTTCAACCTAAATATAACATTGAATATATTTCTCAGAAATTCAATTGCTTTTTCAGGCAGGTCCTTCATTATTTTACCTGTCAGTAAATTATAACCGGGAGATTTTTTATGTTTTATTCTCTTTTTGATGCATAATTTTATTTCTTCTGTAGTGACCCATTTAATGTTGACTTCATTATTTTCATAGTCAATTATCGGTAGACTGCAGGTATTGTTGTTTTCATTTGTGAATGTTTGTTTGAAGAACTCGGAGAGTAATATTGCTTTTTCATTGTTTGTTCTAGCCCACGTTCCATTGCTTTTCATAATAGGAGGGTTATGTGGAGTCGTTTGTTTCAAATTTTTTGTAGCCTTCCATAAGGAATAGTTAGTTTCAGATGTTGCTGTTAATTCGCTTAGATAATTATTAATTACTTTGTTTTGTTGTTCTTTCAGTATTTCTTTTAATTCTTTAACAGCTTTGTTTAAGATTCTCTTATCTTCTGGTGATCTTGTAATTTGCCATTTTTTCCTTAATTTCCTTTTTTCTTTTATTTTCTTCTTTATCCTATCATTAACTGGGTAGAATGATTTTCTATGTGTTATGCTAGGTGTTGATCTGATAGAGGCTTCGCTGATCACGTCACCAAAATATACAATAGCACTTTCGAGCTCCCTTGCTGATTTCAAACTGATATTAGTGCTTAACTCTAATTGTATTATTTCGCGAAAAGTCTCCCAATCTGTTTTTTTGTTATGTAGAGTGCATTCTTGTTGCTCTAATAAGACAATCGTGCTGTATTCTAGTATTATAGGTGAATGGTCAGATGATAGCTCTAAGCATGATTTGATTGTCATTTTATCCATAGTCAAGTTTTTTAGTATACAAAAATCAATTAGGTCGGACTTATTGTTTATGTCACTTGGCCAATAAGTAGGCTCTCCAGTGCTTAGGTGCTTACAATTGTTAATTTTTATAGCATTTAATAGTTTTTTACCTTTGCTATTTATGATTCTGGATCCCCATTCCGTGTTTTTTGCATTGAAATCCCCTCCTACAATGAATCGGTTTCCTAAGCTCTTGATATAATGATCATATTGTGCCACATTTATGTTATGTTTAGGAGGACAGTAGAGAGACGATATAACCATAGGCCCATCTATGTCTTCAATTTGTATTAAAGTTGCTTGTATGTGTTCCTTTTTATGTTCTTGTATTACATTGTATTTAATTTTGTTGTTAATTATAATAGCTGTCCCACCATGTGCCTTCTCATCTGGGTGGTTTGTATAGTGTATATTATAGTCATGTATTTTTAGGTAAGTTTTATTGGTAAAATGGGTTTCAGAAATTAATACTACGTCAATGTGATTTTGATATATAAATTGCTTTAATTCAAGCGCATGTTGGATTAGTCCGTTTGCATTCCATATTGCCATTTTTATTTTAGGTTTATTTGTCATTTATTTTTGATACTAGAACAGTGATTATGTTTATCATGTTTGTCATTTGGGTAATGAGTTGTCTCACCATTTCTTTTATCTCTAGAAAGTCTTTGTCCGGAGTTGTCGAACCAGTTTCTTTGGTGCTGGACGTTAAATTTTGAGCAGCTGCTTGAGCGAATGATTTTCCAGGGACAACAGAGTTGTCATAATTTATTTTGTTGGTTGCATTGTCTGGTACTATTTCCTTGCGTCGTAATGTTGGAAAGCGTTGTATTCTTAGTTCTTGTATATTTCGCATCCTTTGTAGTTAGCAGTGTGATTTCCGTTGCAGAGAGCACACTTAATTGTTTCGACAGGGAGGGCCACAGGATAGTTGATTGTTTTGTGTTTTCCTGCACATTTTACACATATAGGTTCCTTGGAACAATAATTTTTTGTATGTCCGTATTTTTGACATTGTGGTATAACCCTTTTTTGATGAGGTGGTTCAAATACTATCTTGCATTGGAGTAAAGATGTTACATCATAAATATTTTTATTGTTTGGAGCATTTTCTAATTCGATCATAAATAGTGATAATGGTTTCTTAGTTTTTCGATCTAGTATATTACTAATGTTAGTTACTTTGTGGCCTAGTTCAGCTAATTCTTCTTTAATGCTATCATGCTCTGCTGAGTAATGCATGTGTCTTAATACAATCCTAAATCCCCTCAGTTCTTTAGGTTTATAAGTGTAGTACTGCGTATTTTTTTCTTTTAGCATTTTAGTTATATTTCTATAGCTTGCAATATCTTTTGGTTGAATTTTCACCTCGTTACCATTTAATATTTTTAGGTCGTATTGATATTTCGCTACATCATTCAGAGCTTTTGTCAGTGTTTCCAGAAATTTCATTCCTTGCACGTATATTGGAGGAGGCTTTGGAACTTTTGGATCTTCAGTTTTGTTCCCAGGTTCTTTTGTTTCTGTATTATGAATAATTCCCACTTCATCATCATATTCGTCATCTGACTTAAGTATGTTGAAAGGATTTGACGAGGTAGTTGTAGTGGGTCGATTTAGCCAATAAGTTTTTAGGGTTTTTTGATTTAAACTTTTTTATATTTCGAGGTGGAGTTGTTAATTTTTCAGGAGATCCTCTATTCCTTTTTAGTGGCAATTTTTTGTTTTCACTTACCGATGTTATGACAGTATTTATTTTTATTATTGGAGTTGTTTTGATGTAGTTCGAGTTAACTGTTGTTGGAGTCATAGTTGTTGCGGTTGCAAATACTGTTGTTGTTGTTGTTGTTGTTGTTGTTGTTGTTGTTGTTGTTGTTGTTGTTGTTGTTGTTGTTGTTGTTGTTGTTGTTGTTGTTGTTATTGTTGTTGTTGTTGTTGTTGATGATGGACTAGTTGATTTAGTGGTTGTATATTTTGATAATATTACAGAGTTGGATCCGTTACAGTTGCTGTAGTGATTGATGTAATCTGGTTCTTTATTGGTAGTAAAGTTGTTTCTGTATCATTTCGCCCTACTGGGGGCGATCTTACGACACTCATATTATATTACTAAGAAATGTTTTTGTTTTTTGATTTTTATGAAATAAATTTCAATATTTTGAAATTTTGCCAGTAGACGGCTTCGTTGATTCAATTAGTTAGCACGATGGTAACACTAATTTTTCTTAATTATAATTGTCAACTTCTGACAATGACAGTTGCTTATTTTTATTTTAGTGTTATAAATTATTTTAAGAAGTAAACAATGTGACTTTCGCGGCTGGTTGACGCGCGAGTTTTTATTTATTTCGCGGTTTAAATTATTATAACACAATAATAATATGCGCACTAGTGGAAAAACACGTCTTACTTTCGCAAGTGTTCGACCGTGAATGAAATTATTAATATTTTTTATTTATAATAATAGTTTAGTAATTACTACTAAGAATAAAATTTTTAATATTGTGTTGAGAAGCCATTCCTTAACGTACACTTGTTGTTTCACTGCGTGTTGTTCCAATGTCGCTCGAATGTACACTATGTTATTGTTATGACAGCGAAAGCCTGGAAGTTTGAATGTTTGCGTAAGAATTTAATTTCCCTACCAAAAATTTGTACATTTGTACACCTACCAAATTTGTATTGCTTCTTTTGTATGTATTAGTAAAAACCAACTGAGATGACCAAAAATTTCTTGATTTTTTTTTTAACAACCACTAAAGGTCATATTTAAAAAGAAGCTCTTATGTTTGTTGATGGAAGGGTATGTGAGGGAGAGAATAGGCAAATACAACATGCAGTGAAACAACAAGTATACATAAGGCCATTGATAAGTTAATAATATTATAATATTGGGAAAGTTAAAAGAAAATAAGAGAAAGTTTCTTATTCTAAGTAATTTTATTTAAATTTATAAAGTTTTTAATTAAAATTGTCTTCTAACCTTCTTCTTTTCTTAAAAAAATTTGAGAATTTCTTACCAAAATATATTTGTACTTTCTTTCATTTTTTTACTTCTTTTGCTTTCTTGTAAAGAGATTTGATATACGGTGTTAAGCTATCATTGATGAAAATTCTCCTAATCTTTTTCTCTCCATACAAACTAGTGTTTAATCCATTTTTAAGAGAAAATTTCCTTTTCATAATTCTCTCTTTGATATTAAATTATTATATATAGTATTTTTTAATTTGGCACACTTTCCATAAATATCTTGTTTGCGAATTGAGCATACAATTTTAAAATCAACTCTTTCAATTTTAAAATTACAAATAAAGTACTTCATCATTACTATTAAAAATTTCCTTTTTGTGATAGAAATTGAAAATTATATAATTATTGCGTTTCACTACTAGGAATTAAATTTAAATTGAAAAATATGGCTTTTTGTTATTTTATTTGCTTTCATTTCAGAGCGAAAAAAATACGCGTCTATTTACTTCACCAATTCCAAATCGAAGTGAATTTTCAAAAGCTTACCGTATTTATTTTCCTGATAATGATACAGTCTAATTTTTAAACTCGATATATATAAGGTATATTGAAAAAGAAAAAGTTGAAAGCAACTGTACCGTACCTACCTTGCAACTTAAGCTGGATTTTCATTCACCATATTTAAAATCTTTAAAATTTTATTGGCTCTAAAAAGGGAACATGAAATGACATTATTTTATATGAGAGCTCAATGCGTTTGACAAGAACAGAAAATATCATTTATTGGGGATATTTTCAAAAAATTTGGGATATTATACTTTGATAAAGTATATTTTTAAAATATCGGGGATAATTTTTTATGTCGGCAGCACTGTTTTTAACAATTTTTTGAGAAATGTATATAAAATGTATGTTTTATTTACAGATCTCCTCAAGCGAATCAGCTTAAAACTGATATGCTTATAGAAAGACTATCCAACCAGATAAACTCAATTCTGGAAACCAATCCCGAGTCTGAGATTATTCTGGCGGGAGACTTCAATATTCATAACAGAGACTGGCTTAATTTTTCTAGTCACAACAGTCCCGAAGGCAAACAAGTTGAACTTTTTTCCAATTTTTTCAACCTTTCTCAACTTGTCAAAAGCCCTACGAGGATACCAGACCGACGCGACCAGAACGGACACCTCCTGGATTTATTCCTAACTACCCATCCAGAGAAATATTCAATCTCTGTTAACTCTCCGCTAGGTGGTTCCGACCACTGTCTTGTAAGCACAAGCTTCGAAGAAGGCACAACAACCAGTTCTTCTAATTCTCCCAAAAGACTAGTTTGGCATTACCACCAAGCTGACTGGGAAGGCTTCAACAACTTTTTAAATGCATCGAACTGGTCGTTGTGTTTCCAATATAAAAATGTCGACTTTGCTGCAGAGGTGATTACCAAGAGGATTCTATTAGGAATGAAAACTTTCATTCCAAATAGCCTTAGAAGTGTAAAACGAAATCCTTCAGGTTGGTTCAACGACCTCTGCAGCAAAGCTCTGAAATCCAAAGAAGAAGCTTACAAAAAATACAAGAACAATAAAACAGTCAATACGTATGAGAGTTATAAAGTGGTTAGGAATAAATGTAAAAAAATTATCAATCAGCAAAAATTCCTGCATAACCAAAGATTGAAACGAGAAATCTTTGATCTCCCCAACAACAGCAGGTCTTTCTGGACATTTGCTAAAAATGTTGGGCAAAATTTTTGCAAGTCTTCGTTTCCACCTATGATTGATAATAATAGTACAATTATATCAGATTCTGTTGGAAAGGCTAATCTCTTCGCAAAATTATTTGCAGCTAATTCCACACTCCCTCCTACAGCCCAAAATCCTTCATCAATCCCTGTTCTAAATTATTCCTTCAGAAGGATCTACTTTAGAACAAGAGCTGTAGCAAAAGTCTTGAAGAATCTCGATATAAAAAAATCTACCGGTCCTGATGGTACACCTGCAATTGTGCTGCGACACATTGCCTTCGCTATTTCTAAACCTCTGCGCAACTTATTCCATTTGTCCTTTTCTTCAGGAACTTACCCGTCCTATTGGAAAGTTGCCCAAGTTTATCCTATTCCTAAAAAAGGTGACAAAAGCAATCCTTCAAACTATAGACCCATAGCTATTACTTCCATTATTTCAAAAACGATGGAAATCTTAATTAATCATAAGCTGAAGAAATATCTTGACAGTAGAGGTATAATTCATGATAGCCAATACGGCTTTCGAGCCAAACGTTCCACCGGTGATCTCATGACATGCCTCTGCGAGAAGCTCAACACCAGCCTGCATCAATCTGGTGAAGCTACTGATGTAGCTCTGGATATATCTAAGGCTTTTGATCGAGTTTGGCATTCTGCTCTTATAGCAAAATACAACGCTATAGGCCTTGGTTCAACCTTTTCTAAATGGATTGAAAGTTTTCTTTTAAATCGATCTATCATAGTTTCAGTTGACGGTTCTTTTTCCGACAACTTCAAATCAATGCTGGTGTTCCACAAGGCTCTGTCCTTTCCCCCACCCTATTTCTCAATTTCATTAATCACCTTCTCAAAATAACTTTCAATCCAATCCATAGTTTTGCTGATGACAGCACTCTAGTAGCATCATATGATTTTCTAAAACAAACTAATGCGACAGCTTCCGCAGTCACCTCCAAAAGAACAATGATGGCCGGCGCGGTCAATCACGACCTTGCCAAAATTGTCGACTGGGGTAAAGCTAACAGAGTCGAGTTTAACACTTCAAAAACTCAATGCTGTTTTGTTAGTAACAAGCTAACAACATTCGAACCGATTCTCCGGCTTCAAAATGAAGGTATCCAGCGAGTCAAAGATCTGAACATTCTCGGAATGCGAGTGAATCAAAATATGCACTGGAATGAGCATATTTTCGATATTGCGAAAAGCGCCGCAAAATGTTTAGGATTTTTGAGCCGTTGCAAAACTTATTTTTCATCTCGAGACCTTTTAAAAGTCTATAAAGCATATATACGACCCAAGCTCGAGTATAACACATTTATGGGCAGGTGCACCAAAAACTGCTTTAAATTTTTTGGACAAAGTTCAAAACCGCGCCATTCGTCTTATAGGCGACATAAATGTGACCTCATCCCTTATACCACATGGTCATCGTCGTATTGTTGGAGCACGTACTCTATTTTATAGATATCTGCTTGGTGTTGGCACTTGTTCCGAGGAATTAAAATCATTTCTTCCTCCTCTTAAGCAATTCAATCGCACAACACGAGAGGCATCAAGTGCCCACCCTTTCACAGTGGAAATTCCGAGATGGTTTAAGTCCGGCTATGGAAATTCTTTTATAGTAAGAACATCCCGATTGTGGAACCGCGTCCCAATCGAAGCATTCCCAATGAGAGAAGGATTTTTTATTTATGACTTACAGAGGTTTAAGACGAATATTAACAACATTGTTCGCTCTTTCCCACAAAACTTTTCTTCTTCCATTTTCTTTCCTTTCCTCTAACTATCCCTTCCTTTTTCAAATAGTCAACGGTACGCAAGTACTTAAAGGTTCAAAACCTAAGTTTTGGCTATAATATAAAAAAAAAAAAAAAAAAAAAAAAATGAGAGTGAGTTTACAAGAGAGTTTTTTATTTTCTTCTTTTAAAGCTTTAAAAAAATAATTTGTTCTTGTATTTTCCTTATAATTTTTTCAAGTAAAGAAAAAAGTGAGAAATAGGAATTTTTTACTGACTGTTTCTCTTTGAAACAATACATTTGGATATACATATAAATAAAATGTCTCTATCTATACACGTCTGTTGTTGTTGTTGATGTTGATGTTGTTGTTGTTGTTGTTGTTGTTGTTGTTGTTGTTGTTGTTGTTGGATGATGGACTAGTTGATTTAGTGGTTGTATATTTTGATAATATTACAGAGTTGGATCCGTTACAGTTGCTGTAGTGATTGATGTAATCTGGTTCTTTATTGGTAGTAAAGTTGTTTCTGTATCATTTCGCCCTACTGGGGGCGATCTTACGACACTCATATTATATTACTAAGAAATTTTTTTTTGTTTTTTGATTTTTATGAAATAAATTTCAATATTTTGAAATTTTGCCGGTAGACGGCTTCGTTGATTCAATTAGTTAGCACAATGGTAGCACTAATTTTTCTTAATTATAATTGTCAACTTCTGACAATGACAGTTGCTTATTTTTATTTTAGTGTTATAAATTATTTTAAGAAGTAAACAATGCGACTTTCGCGGCTTGTTTACGCGCGAGTTTTTAATTATTTCGCGGTTTAAATTATTATAACACAATAATAATATGCGCACTAGTAGAAAAACACGTCTTACTTTCGCAAGTGTTCGACCGTGAATGAAATTATTAATATTTTTTATTTATAATAATAGTTTAGTAATTACTACTAAGAATAAAATTATTAATATTGTGTTGAGAAGCCATTCCTTAACGTACACTTGTTGTTTCACTGCGTGTTGTTCCAATATCGCTCGAATGTACACTATGTTATTGTTATGACAGCGAAAGCTTGGAAGTTTGAATGTTTGCGTAAGAATTTAATTTCCCTACCAAAAATTTGTACATTTGTACACCTACCAAAAATTTGTATTGCTTCTTTTGTATGTATTAGTAAAAACCAACAGAGATGACCAAAAATTTCTTGATTTTTTTTTTAACAACCACTAAAGGTCATATTTAAAAAGAAGCTCTTATGTTTGTTGATGGAAGGGTATGTGAGGGAGAGAATAGGAAAATACAACATGCAGTGAAACAACAAGTATACATAAGGCCATTGATAAGTTAATAATATTATAATATTGGGAAAGTTAAAAGAAAATAAGAGAAAGTTTCTTATTCTAAGTAATTTTATTTAAATTTATAAAGTATTATAATATTGGGAAAGTTAAAAGAAAATAAGAGAAAGTTTCTTATTCTAAGTAATTTTATTTAAATTTATAAAGTTTTTAATTAAAATTGTCTTCTAACCTTCTTCTTTTCTTAAAAAAATTTGAGAATTTCTTACCAAAATATATTTGTACTTTCTTTCATTTTTTTACTTCTTTTGCTTTCTTGTAAAGAGATTTCATATACGGTGTTAAGCTATCATTGATGAAAATTCTCCTAATCTTTTTCTCTCCATACAAACTAGTGTTTAATCCATTTTTAAGAGAAAATTTCCTTTTCATAATTCTCTCTTTGATATTAAATTATTATATATAGTATTTTTTAATTTGGCACACTTTCCATAAATATCTTGTTTGCGAATTGAGCATACAATTTTAAAATCAACTCTTTCAATTTTAAAATTACAAATAAAGTACTTCATCATTACTATTAAAAATTTCCTTTTTGTGATAGAAATTGAAAATTATGTAATTATTGCGTTTCACTACTAGGAATTAAATTTAAATTGAAAAATATGGCTTTTTGTTATTTTATTTGCTTTCATTTCAGAGCGAAAAAAATACGCGTCTATTTACTTCACCAATTCCAAATCGAAGTGAATTTTCAAAAGCTTACCGTATTTATTTTCCTGATAATGATACAGTCTAATTTTTAAACTCGATATATATAAGGTATATTGAAAAAGAAAAAGTTGAAAGCAACTGTACCGTACCTACCTTGCAACTTAAGCTGGATTTTCATTCACCATATTTAAAATCTTTAAAATTTTATTGGCTCTAAAAAGGGAACATGAAATGACATTATTTTATATGAGAGCTCAATGCGTTTGACAAGAACAGAAAATATCATTTATTGGGGATATTTTCAAAAAATTTGGGATATTATACTTTGATAAAGTATATTTTTAAAATATCGGGGATAATTTTTTATGTCGGCAGCACTGTTTTTAACAATTTTTTGAGAAATGTATATAAAAAAATTATTTTTTTTTTCAAAAGATAGTTTTGACGGTTGAATTGTTGTTCTTTTGTGTATAAAATAAATTTCCCAAATAGAAATTTAGAGAATTTTTTGCAGCGGTCTATTTTTTTCTTACATAAGAATTCAATAAGCTATCTCCCTTTTTAGAGCCAATAAAATTTTTTAGATTCTAAATATTGCTCAATGAAAATCCAGCTTTAAATGAATTATCCAATTATGAAGAGGAATCCGAAGAAAGACTGAAATGGCTGAAAGTACTATAGAATTACCAGATGTTGAGGTAATTAAAAATATAGATGGAAACCAGTATTTATCTAATGAAGAAGAACAGCCTGTATAATTTGAACCTAATATTGCATGAATTAGTAAAATAAAAAGGAAACCACCAATATATCTGAAAGGATACGAATTAAATACATACAGCCATAAATGAAATAGAGCCGAAAACATTTGAAGATGCAATTAATTCAGAAAACTGGGATAAATGGAAAAAGGCTGTGCAAAAACAAATACTCATTATTATCTAACAACCCTTGGGATTTAGTAACTTCACTAGAAGATCAAATGGCAATCGATAGTCGTTGGGTTTTCAAGGTCAAGTATGATGTAAACAATAAAGTTGATAGATATCATGCAAGGTTGGTTGTTCGAGGTTTTAATCAAAAATCTGGAGTTGATTATTTCGAAACGTTCAGTCCAATTGTCAACTATGACTCAGTTAGGATGATTGTAGCATTGTCAGTAAAATTAAATTGGGAGTTCGACAATATCGTGGTGCTCGGAAAAACAAAGTATTGTTACTATGTCAATAGCTAAAGCGGAATACATCGCGGCTAGCTAGTAAATAAAGGATTTATTATTGTTGAATCTTTTAAAATACGAAATATTAAACAATATTGTGAGTGAATTGGTAAAGGTGGATTTTCATTGAGCAATATTTAAAATCTTAAAAATTTCATTGGCTTTAAAAAAAGAGAATTTTTTTTTTATTGAATTTTTATGAAAGAAAAAAATAGACCGTTGCAAAGAATTTTCTAAATTTCTATTTGGGAAATTTATTTTATACACAAAAAAGCATGAATTCAACCGTCAAAACCATCTGTAGAAAAAAATTATTTTTCTAATATACATTTACTTAAAAAATTGTTAAAAACGTGTTGCCGGTATAAAGAAAATATCCCCTGAAGACTCCTATAATTGCGTATTTGAGGGTAAAGCTAAAACCAAAGACCTTAATAGTTATAAAGATGTGTCACGCCATATATTGAAATTCTTCAGCTAAAATTTGAAGTGGATTTTAAATAAATACACCAAATCCACAAAGCTTTATAAAATGAGAGCAATTTTAATGAGAGTGAGTTTACAAGAGAGTTTCTTATTTTAAAGCTTTAAAAAAATAATTTGTTCTTGTATTTTCCTTAAAATTTTTTCAAGTAAAGAAAAAAGTGAGAAATAGGAATTTTTTACTGACTGTTTCTCTTTGAAACAATACATTTGGATATACATATAAATAAAATGTCTCTATCTATACACCTCTGTAAGAAAAGTTGAAAAAGGTTTTTTTTTGGTTTTCTGAAAAATAACTTTTATTTAATATTTTACACAATTATTACAAGTAATGAATAAATTATATGTAGGTAAATTTAATATTAAAAAATATTTATATTTAATTTGATATTAATTTATTGATTTAGTAAAATCTGTGTTTTAGATCTTCTCGAACTTTTATCATTAAATGTAATCCAAGAACAATGTTTTCGCAATAATATGGTTTAATCATAATATGGATCAATAGATTTAAAATCTGCATCTTGTGTGAATAGCATGTGTCGATCTTATCATACCAAAATTTGTAAGGCGATTCTTGAGTACATTTTTCACATTTTTCAATAATATTTTTTTTAATATTTTTAAGTTTTTTATTCTCGGTAAAGATTTTTTCAAAAACTTTTATATAAATTTGGCAAACATCAAAAAACATATCAGATAGTGCATATAAACTATCAAAATCTGATCCAGTGTTATAATTTTTTTTATGAATAAACATTTCTGAAGGATATGCTAGAATTTCAGTTGGCTTTACCATTTCAATTTTACATTTCAAACATGTGATTCGTCGTACAATATAACCTATAAAATATCTAGTAGATGTTAACTCTATAGGTACATAAACCGAGTTAAAGGAATCTATTTTTTCGTTAAAATAGTCTTCATTTTCCTTTACAATGTCTTCATATAATAAAGGGCCACCATCATTATTATCAGTATAATTTTTAATATCATTATCATAACAATAGTCAATAGTTTGTTGAGTGTCTTCCAAAATAGAACGAAAATCAGCTGCCAGCATAATATCATCATCTTCTTGACAATTTGATTTCCTCTTAAAATTCAGTTGACAAAGTTTCAATGAAAGTAATTTGGCTATTATTATGTTGAATTCGTGAACTGATGGGATCATACATTTTTTGAATGTCAAAAAATGTCAAGTATCAACAATAATAATTGTAATCAGTGCAAAAAGAAAATTAATTTAAGAATAAATAGTTTAATTCAGTGCGATGATGAATGCAGAAAATGGCTGTGTAACACTTGTTCCAGCTTGGAAAATGAAGTTATTAAGGAATATACTGCAGATCCTGAGAAAATTTGGTTTTGCTCTAATTGCAAAGCAAAGAGGCAAAAAAGAAAATCAACAAATCTAGTTCCAAATACTTCATCAGTGGAACAACTGAACAAAAATATAATCACAATCACAAAATGTAATACGGATGGAACTAATAATAAATTGGATAGAATTCTTGCTAATCAAAGTTCTCAAAGTGCTGAGTTCCAAAAAGTAAAAAGTGAGATTAGTGAATTGAAATATTACATTGATTCATTAATCAAAGAAAATATGAAACTACGTAATGAAAATACATTGCTCAAAGATGAAGTGGTATACAATAGAATTGAGCTGGAGAAAATAAAGCAAAAAAAACTCGAAAAGTATATAGAAATATCTGGCGTTGGAAATATTGTTGAATCGAATGTATTATCCATCATTCAAGAAGTTGGTAATGAATTGGAGGTTGAAATACATGAAAATGAAATTTTGGATTCATACTTATCAGAAAAAAATTTTAAAAACACGGGTGAAAAAAGCGTAATCTGCAAATTGAAGAATACGCGTATTAAATGTAGACTAATAGCAGCAAAAAAAAATAAAAAAATAGAATACAAAAAAATATTCCCGAACTCAGTCGTTTCCCAGGCTAGACTACTGTACTTAAATGAAAGTCTAACACCATACTTTATTTAAAAAGGCTCGTGACTTGAAAAGAAAGAAAATAATAAAATTTGCTTTGGTAAAAGAAGGTAAAGTGTTTATAAGACAAAGTGAAAACTCCAAAGTCGAAAAAATCAACTCAGAAAAAAATCTAGAAAAATATGTTAGTAAATAATAAAATTGACACAAATACTTTACAACAATGTACCCAAGTAAACTCAATTAATACAATACACGAAATGAAATTTGATCGCACTAATTCATTAAAAATTCTATATTTAAATATTCGAAGTCTGAAATACAAAATGGATGAAGTCTCTTATATACTAGATAGTTTGAATTATACTGTACACTTAATAATGCTTACTGAAACATGGATAACTGAAGAGGAAGTAGATCTTTATAATTTAAATCAATACAATAAAATTTTTTCTTGTCGTATAGATAGAAAAGGAGGAGGAGTGGGTGTATTTATACATAATACACTAGAATACAAAACACTAGAAACGTTTAATGATAACCTCAATAATTTAATTTCAATTAAAATATTCACAATAAACACCAAGCTTGACATATATCATTAATATACAGAGCACCAAATAACACCAGAAACAATATTAATTCCTTTTACGATCTATTGGATGCACACTTAAATAGCCTCGATGAAAAAAATTCAATTGTTCTTGGAGATTTCAACATGAATATAAATAATACGCTGGATAAAGATGTTAATGATTACAAATCTCTTGTTGAATCTAATGGGTTCTATTTTTGTGATACAACAACCATCAGAGCAGCAACAAACACTTGTATCGATCATATCCTAAAAAATAAAATTAATAACAAAATTAATATAACACATTTACGTGCTGACTATACGGACCATAATATTTTATTGTTGGAAATAACTGAAGGAAATAGTTTTATAAATAAAAACTTCTATCAATATAACATTTCAAAAACAAATGACAAGACAATGAAGTAATAAATAAATTGTCAAACTGCAATATCGACACATCTTCAAGTGTTGCCGAGATAATTTGCAATAATCTAGTAAACACGGTACAAAAATGTATAACTATGTCAACTACAAACAAAAAATACAAAAAATATGTAAAATACAGCAAACCGTGGATAGACGATGAATGTATACAACTAATTAAGATAAAAAATTATTGGCATAGCAAACATTTATTAGATGTAAACAACATGCATTTAAAAGAAAAATACCATTACTGGCTAAATAAACTAACTACTACAAAAAGGAGAAAACAAAGAATATACGGCACCAACAAATTTGACAAATGTCTAAATAACCAACAAAAAATATGGAACTACGTCAAAGGAATAGCAACAGATGGACTAAGTAACTATAGAAATAATGAGTTATTTAATGAACGTCAATCACTAAATGACGCAAAAACGCACTAAAATCAATGAATTCAACGAGTTTTACAGTAATGTTGGAAGAAATATGGCAAAAAATTCCGACTCATTTTATATGCCAGTACCTAGAACAACTAGTACATTTAAGTTTAGCTTTACCAATGTAGTGGAAATACAGCGTATCATAGACAGTCTTGCCAGCACTAATAGTTCAGGAGTAGATTATATTAAAACATCAATAATAAAAAAATGTAAAAATGTATTAGCACAACCAATAACATCATTAATAAATGCATCTCTACTACAAAGTCATGTACGAAATTTACTAAAAATTAACAAAGTAATGCCAATTTATAAAAAATTTGGCGATAAGAATGATTTTAACAACTTTAGACCGATCTCAATATCTACTGTGTTCAGAAAAATAATGGATACTTTTGTTAATAATCAAATAACACAATATCTACTAGAAAATAATTTGGTCAGCAATGTGCAATATGGATTTACAAAAAACTCTAACACCAACGCTGCTTTATTTGATGTTATATCGTATATACAGAATTCAGTAAGTAAATCTAAAAAAGTATGTCTCGTATTCTTTGATCTGGCCAAAGCTTTTGACTCATTGGATCGCAAGATTATGCTTAGAATCTTATTTGAATGCGGGATAAAAGGCAAAGAATATCAATGGTTTGAAAGCTATTTCCATGAAAGACAACAGTATACAGAATGTGAAGGAGTGACAAGTCAGTATAAATATGGTGTTATACAAGGGAGCTCCTTAGGTCCAGCACTATTTTCATGCTATATAAGCGGATTTTCAAATCTGAATCTGTTGGGAAAACCGTTCTTGTTTGCTGACGATTTAGTTGTTGTGTACACTGAAAATAATGTTAACGAAATGGAAGAAAGAATAAATCAAGACATGCAAATCATACACAAATGGATATCCTTACACAAGCTCACGATAAATGTTAATAAAACAAAATATCTGATAGTTAAATCTAAGAATGAAGACATGTCCATATATTATAACAATATTATCATAAATAGAGTGTATGAATATAAATATCTAGGTATTTGGGTTGATGCAGATTTAAACTGGAATAAACAGGTTAATGAATTAATTCTGAAGACCAGACGAATAGCTGGACTATTTAGGAAAATTGGGAAACGGCTTCCAGAAAGAATAAAAATTTCTTCCTACTATAGTCTATTCCATAGCACTATTACGTATGGAATAGTAATTTGGGGTAACACATTTATGAAAAATATCTACAGCCTTCAAAAAATTCAAAATAAGGCAATAAAAAACCTATTTCAACTGCGCCACAGAACCTCAACTGATTATATTCATAAAAAATATGAAATACTAAAATTAATACACTATAAAGAAGTAATACAAATGAATCAAATACATAATATGAGGAATAACTTAATAAAAACAAACACCAATCTGGTGTCAAATAATGACGTACATGAACACTACACCAGAAGCAATAATAATTTACGATACAATGCAGGTGCTAATTTGAATGGTATAGAACCTATAATGAATACAGCAATAATGTTATATAATAACTTGCCATTGAGTGTAAAAAATATGTCCAGTAAGAAATTCAAAAAAACTTGTAAAATAATGTATTTGTCCAATTATTAAAATTAGAATTTTTATTGAATTATATTTGAATTGTTAAAAAAAAAAAAAAAAAAAAAAAAAAAAAATCTTTTATATTTTCTTATTATATTAAATTGTTAAATAATTATGTTGCACTGAATACTTTTGAATACTTTTATTTTTGATATGTTAAATCACATACATGTACATATATATAGTCTATACGAGCTACACAGCTCTTTTTGAGAAATGAAATAAATAAATAAAAATAAATAAATTCTTACAGTGTCCGCCTTTAGCTCGAATATAAGAAAAACAATTTTCCAAAGGGTCCTGATTAAAACGGCTAGTAAGTATAAATGAAATATTTCTATTTTCGTTTGACATTTCTTGTGTTAAATGTAAAATGCCATTGGTTGTTTGAATCAATCCATTTATACAAAATATTTTATTTCCTAGATAATTACTGTTTTTAAGATATATAAGAAACTCTTGCAATTTTTCCCAAATATGGTTATTAATTTGCAGTCCAAGTTGAAATGGGTTACGATCCCTTAATACCTTGCTGTTAAGACAATCAAAATACGAGATGTGCGATGTGGTTAGTTTAGTCATTTTTGTAACTTTCCCATGTTCCAGCTCAAATATTTCTCTAATAATATAGAAGCTTACTATTCCGTCAGGTGTTTCAAAGTTCGCTTTAAAAAATGCATTTCGTACAGATTTAATCAAATGAGGTACATCATACAACAAGTAAGTTTTTTTTTCTTTATGGTAATATTGCGGTTTATCTATTGATGCCCCTAAAGAATTGAAACATTTGCGGTTATTCGGGCCTTGATCACAAGTTATTGCTCTCACTTTGAATCCTATTTTAGATATTATGTCTAGATTTTCTTTTAATATTTTGATCAGTGTATCGCCTTTTATAGAGCTTGTTACGAAATAATTTAGAATGAATTTCCTGTTATTTAGTAATCTCTCTTAGCATGAAAACACATATTTGGCTTGACACATATTTGGCCAACTTGATTGAATCGTTCATATCCCAAATAAACAATTTCATCCGCGACATCTGCAGAAATATTATATGTTAAATTCTTTTTTATAGACACTTCATCAAAAATTAAAACTCATTCATTTTCTTCGAAGCTCATGTCTTTTATAGCACTTTCGAGAGCCTTATAAATACATAAATTATTTCCTGGTTGAAGATCTTTAATTTCATTCCACCTGCGCAAAGACGAAGTACTAGGGAGATTCAATTTTAATGTATAACGTAAAAATAAATATGTTAAAGTGGATCTATAAATATAATAAAGATAAATACATAAATTAAACTAATTATAAAAATAATAAGAAAGAATAAATTTATTACACACCTGTAATAAATCCTTTGTGCAAATAATTTTTCCTCTTCGTTCCAAATAGCACTTTTGGATTTTTTTTTTGTTAATATCATTTTAGAAAAAAATTTTTCGTTTTCACTTATATCCTGTAATTTTTCAATTGTTGCTTCCATGGATTTTTGATCTACCACTTTGTTAATTTTAGTTGATATAAGTATTTTGTTTTTAAATTGTGTTACTTTTTTTTTAATTTCTGTATTTCAATTTTGTTCTACTGATAAATATGAGATAATTTCTTTATTTTTTTTTGATAAAATGATTCATTTTTTATACTTTTTATGCAACGTTTGCAAAGTGCTGTTGGAGAATTAGAACGTTTTCTTTTACGAGGTGGTGATGTGAAGTTACCCACATTTTCATTGTTTTGATTATTAATTTGTGTATCTTTTTCGTGTGTATTGTTATCCAAAAATATATTTGGAATTGCACCATTTTTTAATCTTCTTGCTCCTATTAAATCAGGAGAAAAGTATTTCTCACATAAAAATAATAAGGGAGAATCTGCTACAAACTTTTCGCTAAATTTACATGCTTGCACCCACAAATTAAATATAGGAGAATCGTAATCCGGAAATTTAAATAACTCAAGGTCGGAATATCTTTTTTAGATTTTCAGCAATGTGGCAAACTGCATTTATTTCCTGCTTTCGCTGATCTTCTGCTCATTTTTCCAAGAAATTGAATTTTTATATAGAATAATTTTTTTTTAATAAAACAAGTACTCGTTGTAGAATGTTTAAATTAATAGCGTCCTTTATTCAAATTTTTATCATCTTATATTCTATTTTTTTACAAAGTAAGATTCTTAAAAATATTACCTAATAATAATTACTATGCAGGTATATATTTCAAAATTATGATTTATATTTGATCCTTATTATTGTGTTATAATAAATTGTTATTTATTTTATTATATTTATTTATTTCAAAATTATTAATTTCTAATATTTATTTCTAAATTTTATTACATCAGTAAAATATCCTTTCTTTTAAAATAAAATCTTACTTACGTGGGAAGTGGGAACTGATTAATTACCACAAAACATCAGGTTGTTCGTTGGAAGATTTACCTACTTATTAATTGTGCCAACTAATTTATCAAACACCTTAATGAAATAAATAAAAATTCAGCATGAACAGCTCGAAATTTAATTAGGCTTACTGTTTATGTTTAGTGTTTATTTTCTAAACGTTTATGAAATTATATTTCAATTTAATATATTAATAATAAAAGGATTTATTGGAAAGTTGATGAAAAGGATAATCTTCTGGTGGTATTGGAAAAGTTAATCTTGTGGTGGAACAGGTAGAATGGATGACATAACTATACAAACAAAATTTTTAATTTCTTTTTTCCTCCAAAAAATCCAAAAAAGGAAGAAAATAAATGAATACTAAAAATAGGCAAACAACTAACCACTATATCTATATATAAAATTCGCTCAGAATATTCTGGTTAGGTGTTATTTATTCATTTATTTCACAATACAAAAACCTAAGTTAGCATTTCTTTTTAATATTACGAGTGTTTCAATTAAAATAATGATAATCTTTTTAAAGTGAAACACTATTATCGAGTAAAAAGTGTGTGTATCATAATGGATTTTGAACAATTTAATTTTTCATTCTCATTGGGTACTATTTTTAAGGTATTATTTTTTAGCTATTATTGGTATTATTATTAAAAAAATTTAATAAGATTATTTTCAATTTGTTTATTATCAAATTACAATAGCATATTATCAAAATGTATTATGTACAAAAATACGTATCAAAATAAGAAAATAATCGAAAAATATCCGAAAATAAGAAATTTAAATAAATAAATAACAAAAAAGTGCATTGTAGAAAAATTTAACATACCTATTTGAAATATTATCTTAAAAAATTATTCAATATCAAACCAAAATTGAAACCTGTAGATATTTAATTTTCATTCATAATGTAAATAAGTAACTTCATAAATAACTTTATCAACTCTATTTAATAAAATTCATACCAAATATAAGTCCGTTATTAAAAATTTTTATTTAAAATAACTCTAGTCAATAAATTTCATATCACCATATAAAAAAGTTGTTAAAAATTTTGTTTCGAAAGAATTCTTTCTACCGTTATTAATATTATTTCATTTTCATATCAACTCAAAATTTACTTTAGTGAACTTCACAAAAATTCATTTTTAGAAATTATGTGTGCTATTAAAATTCTCGCATACAAGCTCAGTAAACGATTTAAAGAATAAAAGCAAAGAATATCCATAAAAGAAGGTTCACTGGAAGTCAAGATATTTTTACAAGCCAATTTACAAAAAAAAAACCCATTAGTTAAAGAAGCAAAGAACTATTGTAAATATTTTCTTATGTAAGAAGTTGTGAGAAAAAAAGAGTGCGATATAAACCATATAAAAAAAAAATTAATTTTTGCAATGTAATTTTAAATAGCCCACGGGAGATTTTTGTTTATTTATTTAGCCCACTAGAGATTTTTCATGTCTACAGTCGGCTGAAATTTTATGTACGAATTTTTTTTAAAATAAACGTATTAAATTTATTAGGGTATGAGAATAAATAAATTTTGAATGATTGATTTTTTACAGATCCCTATATAAAATAATATTCGTTTCAAAAACATATGTTATTTCTTAAATAATATAATAAAATATTATTTTATTTTATTGGCTTATAAGGGAAGTACATTTTTTATCATTCATGTATTTTCAATATACAGGTTTTCAGGTATTGAAATAGGTAGTTAAAAAGAATAGAATTAAAGAGAAGAATAAGCGGTTTGTTTTTTTATGAATAATCCGATGTCTTTTTAGTTTCTGAAAAATTAAATTGTGCATTTTAATCATCAATGAACTAATAATACATATTATATTATAAGTAATATAATGCATTTAGGTACCTGTTAATTTTATTAATAGGTAACAAAGTTGAATATTAATAATATGAACATTTCAAATTTGAATAAATAATATTTTTTATTGATATGCATTTTTAAAAAAAAATTAGTATATAAGAAAGTACTTAGAAAAAAAAAATGCAGATTATATATGAAAATTAAGCAGTGTATGTTATATTTAAAAATAAATCAACTCTAACGCTTAAAAAAAGTTTTTATAAAAACTATTCTACACACAATTTTTTAAAAATGTTTCGAAATTGAGAAAACATCATCTTGTTAAGTGTTTGGTGTGCGGTGCTGAAACAAATTTTAATTTGGAATTAAACTAACTAACTAAAAATGAAGACAATATTTTTTCATACAAAAAAATTGTTCGTTCATTTTTTTTCCACTTTGTATTTTGAATTTTTATCTCTCTCTCACAAATTAAATTCTTATGACTATCTATTTCTTACAATATTGGAAATCGACTGGAAAAATGGTGACCAACACATTGACAAATTATAAAATTTTATTCCAGTGAACCTTCTTATTATGGATATTCTTTGATAAAAGAAGAAAACACATACATTCCTGTAAATTAACAATATAGAATAAACCATCCATATAAAGAGAAAAAACCGGTTTATTAAATTTTGAAAAAGGCTTTTGCTTTTTATCTTTTGTTTTCATTATTTTTGTTTTGAAAAATCCTGTCCGCTTAGAACTACTTCATCTGATACTTACTTATCATCTGAGCAGTGAGCAGTGAGCTGTGTGAAGATACAAATATTATATGTATACAATTTTTATTTTTACAAACAAAAAACAAGATCATAATATTCGTTCGTAGTTCGTATCGTACATCTCCGTATACATCTTCGCCAAGCTGAAGCTCTCTCTTTTATTATTTTTTGCCTTTTTAATTTTGTTTTTTTTTTTTATGAAAACAAAGGATCTGTTTACTGAACGGTGTGGTAAATGTACCGGTTAATATATCGCGGTTAATGTATCGCGGTTAATGAAAATGGATCTGAAAAAATTCTGGATACATTTCATGGATCTGACTTTTTATATGTAAAAACAACAACAACAAATTTTTATGTTGAGTGTTGTGACATCTACCGTAAGAAAAATTAAATGTTTATATTTTTTATGAAAGTTTTTAAATTTAAATCGCCATTATTTTTTGAATTAGTGTGAAAATTTAAATTCTTAAGGAAGATTTATGTGAATAAAACTTAAATTAAGAGTTATAAAAAATAAATTATATGTATGATAATAAATATTATTCCATTCAAATTTAATTTATTTTTACAAGTACTCATTATATTTTCCGGTGATGGCGCTAGTATTGCAGTAAATTTTTGTGGTAAAATGCGTTCAGTGGCCAGATATATGGTTCATGGATCCAAAATGGATTCCAGATCTACCGGTTAATGCTAGTGAACGAACCCAAAAACTTTCAAATTTTATGTTCATTTGCTTCTTCTACGTGACATATCTTTATAACTATCAAGGTCTTTGCTAAAACTAATGTATTGGTATTACTACATAACGAAGGCTTACCCATGAAACATAAGGAACTTTTAGACCTTTATACTAAATACCATGAATCAATTGGTATGCCTATAAAAAATATGCAAGAAGATTTAAAAGCTTTTCGTAGTTACTGCAAGAGTATCTATTATAATCATCTTCAGCATTCAAATGACTGTTACAATAAATTTGTTCGTGCCAATACTGCCAATAAATAATAATAATTTAATAAAAATATCAACACAAAAGCATGAAAAGTTGACAAGTAACCTTTTGTTATATACTTTTATATTAACTTGCCAGTGTCTATAAGTAGTTATATATGTTTATATGTTTTCGTGGTAGGTTGGAATTTTTTTGTTAATATTAAAACCAAACGCAATAAGAAAAAAAATAATTTTGTTTAAAAAATTTAAAGATAGAGTTCTGAAATTGCACAGTTACTCATGATGAAAAAATTAACCAGACGTGGTACTTTACAAAGCTATCCAATGACAGGTTTGGGTTGCTACTGTACAACTCCTCAGGCATATTTCAAAAACCAATTGTGTTACGGGCATGAGAATTTACACTTAGACACTCTTTCACAAATAAAGAAATACGACTTCTACCGATTTCAAAAATTTGGACTGGTTCGGGTAGCTGCCGTACAACTCATTCTCATAGCATGCCTCAGGAATATTTCAAAAACCAATTGTGTTATAGACAGGAGAGCTTACACTTATATACTCTTCCTGAAATTATAATACATATAGGTTTCACTTAAAACTAAAAAGTATAAAATACAATAATAATGTACAAATAAAAATTTTTAAAATATAATTTCATCGAAACCAAACTAGCCCCCTAAAGGTAGGAAATAAAACTAGTGGTGGATGCTCAACATACACCACTAGTTTTATTTCCGACTTTTGGTTTCGATAAAAGTATATTTTAAAAATTTTTGTTTTTACATTATTATTTTATTTTGTTATCAAAATGTGAGAGGATTACGCACAAAAACAACACATATTTTTAGAAACTCTAAAGTTCTTAATTCAAATATATTTATGCTTACAGAAACTTGGTTATGTCCATCTATTAACTCACAGGAATTATTTGACAACTCCTACTTAGTTTATAGGAAAGATAGATATCAAACCGATAGTGATATCATAAATAATTTAGTATTCTTATTTCTATTAAGAATAGCTTCAACTCGTCAGAGGTAGAATTACTTCAGATATCAAATTGTGATGTAGTAGCAATTAAAATAGATTTAAAAACACAAATTTATATATTCTATGTTGTTATGTACCTCCAAATAGTAGTTTAAATGTGTACCAGGATTTCTCCACGGTGGTTGATATTTTAAATAGTAATCTTTTAGTGAATGACTGTGGTGATCCCAATCCTTCTCATCTTCATGGGATATCTCATGACGAACGCTTTTACATTTCAACTAACATTAACTCAAATATTGAATCATTGGTGATTGATAGTCTTTTGGCAAACGCACTACAACAAGTTTCAAGTATTAAAAATTTGCTTAATAAACGAGTGGATCTCCTATTTACTTCCTTTGTAAATGTATCAAATATGTCTTCAATGCCTATTTCAAAAATTGACAATCACCATCCTCCATTCAGCTTTATTTATCATTTTAATAGTTCCCGCAAATCTTCTGGGAATGTTTCATATACATATAATTTCAATAAAACAAATTTCTATTGATTAATAATTACTTTCTCTCAATTGATTTCGACTCTCTACTAAACATGAACATTAATAATGCCATAGATAGATTCTATGAAGTTGTGTATCAGGGGTTTAACATGTTTGCTCTCAAAAAACTTAACAGAAATATTAATTCGAGTCCTCCATGGTATGATATTGAACTTAAGAAGCTAAGAAATAAAAAGAATAGAGCCTGGAACGTACATTTACAAAATAAATATGGCATTTCCTATTTGAATTTCGTAAATTTGTATAACGCTTTTCAATCTTTATTAAATTTTAAATACAATGCCTACATAGGTAAAATAGCTTCCGAAATACGGACGAATTCTAAGTTTTTCTGGCGACTTGTTAATTCTAAAAGAAAAACAGATCAATATCCCAATTATATGACATTTAAAAATCAAACATCTAATGATGCAAATGAAATATCTAACTATTTTAGAGAATTTTTGGAAAGTAATTATATCTTCTAATTGCAAACTTCACTCATTTAGAAACCTTTCCAAATATACCACTTGATTCAATATGCTTTACACGATTCAATGTTCAGATTTACTTAAGTAAACTTGCTAATAATACAGTTCCAGGCCCGGACGGTCTTCCTGAAATCATATTAAAAAACTGTGCATATTCTTTATCTTCCCCTATTTCTTTTCTATTCAATAAATCTTTAACTTCTGGGGTATTTCGCTGATGACGTCGATATTATCGGAACATCACGACGAGCACTCATCGAAGCCTTTAGACTGATTGAAAAAAAAGTCAGAATATAACGTCTGCATTGACTAGGACATGTAGAGCGTATGGATGAAAATGCTCCGGCTAGGAAACTCTTCGAATTCAAGCCCCAGGGAAAGCGTAGTCGAGGGAGGCCGCACCTTCGTTGGAGAGATGAAGTATCGGCAGATATGAAAAAAATTCAAATCACCAACTGAAGAGATTCCGCTCGTGACCGAAGTCAGTGGAGGACAATTTTGAGTCAGGCCCTTCAAGGTCTTAAAAGTAATTTTTAATTAAAACTATAAGACAAAAACTTTCAAAGACAATAACATATAAGAGCTTGTACGTTTTCAACCGTAATCGAATGCAAGGGTGTGGGTTGGTAGAAACGAGCCGAGTTTGCACTTTGCTGGGGTATCAACAACATTCCTAGAAGGTGTACAAGTAATTCTATTTTAATTTTTCAGTTTAATATATTTCTTTTTATCTTATGATCTTTTTATTCTTTTTAGTTTTACAGTGTATTAAAATAGTTTCTTCTCAGTTCTCAGTCTACTCTAATCTGTCAATCTCCTATGTTTCAGTTCTTTCGAAAAATAATTAAGCCCGGTTTTTGTAATAAAGTTTTATTATTTTAGGAAATATTTTATATTTACATTTAATGCATATTACTTTTGTGTAAATATCACTTAAGTATAAAATTTTACAAAATAATAAACATAAGAAATTATCAATAAAAGAATAATAAATGTACAGATATATACCTCACTTATAAAATTTTTATACTCAGCTAAAATTTGTTTTTTTTTATCAATCAAATTTTGTTTTGCATGACCTTCAATTTTTAAACTTTTCCTACATGTTTCTAATTTTTCCTTCAAATTTGATATTTCATTATGTAATTCATTCTTTTCTTTTTCATGATTTTTAAAATATTTATTCCTTTTTTTATCATTACTTTCCGGCAGTATTGATCTAGCTTTATTTTGTTTTTCGTTACTTTTCAGTACTATAAATCTGATAGCTTTCTTTACTTGTTTTTCAAATAAAGAAAGCTTGTTTTTTAATTCTTTGATTTCTTTTGAATATTTTTCAATCTGTAATTTAAAAATATTATAAATATTTTATTTTTATATATTGAAAAAATAATGTAAATCACCGTGTCATCTAATTCTAAGTTTTTTGTAGCACTTTCAGATAATCTTTCATTTAAATCAACCAAATTTCTTTCATGCTCTAATGTTATTAAATGTTGTTCTAATTTTTCTATTTGTGTTGCCATATTCTCTATTTGATCTGTTTTATCAAGTAGAATCTTCCTTATTTCTTCATCTTCTTTGCGAAATACATCTTTAATAATTTCAACCTCATCAGTTTTAAAGTCGAATTCTAAATATTAAAAAAAAATTATTTATGTATAAATTTTGTTAATATTTTTAAATTACCTTTACATAATTTTAAATTTTCATTGTGTAGCTAAGATAAAAAATTTAGAAAGTTTTGTACTAATCATTTATTTATAATATGCATACATTTGCAGTTATTTCTTGAAGTTCGGTTAATTGTGTTCTTTTTTCTACTTTCTCTATATTTATTTCTTCCTTCCATTTTTGAAGTTTACTTATTACATCATTATTGTTTTTAAGAATTTCTAAATTTAATTAATTAATTTAAATATCTACTTCATTTTATTTAATTTTTGTAATACCTTTGAATTCAATATATTCTGACAGTACATCTTGTAATATAATCATTATTTCTTCAGTTTTATCTGTAAGACTAAATATACTTGGAAACAGTAAATGCATAGTTTCCTTAGTTGAAATTCATGAAAAAAAAAATGTTATTTCAAAAAATAAGATCCATAAATAGAGTTCAAAAATTATAAATCAAAAATCAAATTATTAATATAAATCTGTACATCCAGATATAAATACATAATTATGTATATATAAAATGTATTTGTAAATATTAATTTTCTTATCAAAATACTAAAAATTTAATGGAAACCTTAGAATATCATAACTTAAAAATTACATATAAAATTTTCTACTTTTTATATTTTTATTTATAAAGATAATGAACTTCAGAATTTCTTGTTTTTTTTTTTTAATTAAGTCAATTATTTCAAATTAATTATTTTATAAGCTCAGTTTTATTCATTTAAAAAAATGAATTTTTAATTGTACATCTAATTGATAATACATACATACATACATACCATTAACAAATTAACTGCAAGAGATATTTCCTTTGCAGTTACCTTGATTTCACCATCAGATCTACTTTTTTTGTCACTTTCTAATGATGATGTTGAAACCCTGAACGAGGGCATTTTAAGGCTGTTGCTCTTAGTTGATTTATTACTAATCATTGAAACATCTGTAGTTTGTTCTCTTGACAATAATTTATATTGTCTAATAGTCTCTGTATTTGGACCGTCTGTGACAATTTGATTTAGATCTACATTATGTGAGTTCAATTTTGATTCAATGTAAGTTGAATTATTTAAATGAGGTTTTTGTGAATCATGTTTAATAAATATTTTTTCACTATTTAAAGATGAAAAACTGCTACAATCATTGTTTCCTGTATTACTTAAATCAGCCAGTGACGTACCTAATACTATAAAAGACTCTTGGTCACATTCTGACATTTTAAATTAATTTAATTTAATATATAGATATGTGTGGTGTCTGTATATTTTTAATTACAGAAATGAAATTCTGAAATTATAATAAAATTTAAATTAGCAAATTGGAAAGGTAAATAAAATATATGTGCATGAACAAGAACTCAAAAATTTAGTAATTAATCTTTTTTCAGCAAATTTTTATTTGATACCGCAGCGATCATGGTTAATGAATCGTGCGTGATGTAAAATACGAAGTGAATTGCCTTTTGCCAATGTTTACAAACATTAAGCAATTTCACATATGTATATAATTTGTTTTGTTGGGCCTAATTAGACGGTGTTGCAATTGCAATTGCGCGCGCAACAATTTTGTATTAGACAATGTTGCATCCAGTGTAGCAACCAGTGGTCAACACTGAGTTTTTTCTATGTATTAACAAAGGTAATAATTTACAAGTAGATTTTTACATACTCTACTCCAGCGAGTGCAAACCTTTCTTTTTGTGGTGGGTCATAATTAAATTAAAAATTTTTGAAGTTAAAATGGCGGGTTATTGGATCTGAATTATTTGAATATTTTTTTATAAATTTTAATATTTAGCTCTACTTTGTGTCATAAATACATAAAGTAAAAATAACCCAAAATCTAAATTAAATATTGTAATCATACAGTATTTGTGTGAAATTTCTTACTACTTAATATATAATATTTGTTTTGTATCAAGATTGTAAGTTGTTGTATTTAATGTCGAACATGCGAAAATCATATTCTCTTCGAGTAGATTCCAAGTAGATCCAAACCTAACATTTTAATAAGAAATTTGCCAAATTTTTCATACAAAAAAACATGTGGCAAAGAATTACAAAAAATTACAGCAAATATTTTTACAAAGAAATTTCACCCATATTTTTATCGGGATTTTTATTATTAAACCTTATTTATTTTTCTAGTTAAAATAAAATTTTCTCGTGGATTGTACTAAAAAAACTCTTTTAGATGTCGATAAGCAGTTTCCAACCAATACATATTTTTTTTTGCATGCTTTGCAAATTCTGATGGTAAAATAAATATTATATGACAAGGGTCTAGTAAAAATTGTGGTTTTTTTACTTTACAATATTTACATAGTATTTTTTTTAATTGTGATATACGGGTACAAGAGAAAATTAGCAAACGTTAAAACAGTTATTTTGAAAAAAGTTGGTTTAGCATATATGAATTTATTTTACTAAAGTTAAAGAACACATCATTTGTACTTTGCATTAGAAATCACACATCATTCGTACACTTGTATTAAAATGTCCTTCATCCATAGAAAAATGGTACTCATCTATATAAATAATGTTATTTAGTTCATAACGATTCGCCTCAAATGGAGGATACATATATTCTCTTTTTCTTCACCTTATTCTCAATCCATTTCCCTCCAAGACTTCTTCCCATTTCATCAATTTTATAATTTTGTAAAATTTTCTAAAATTGTTGTATGATCTGCATACTTAAATTTTTTCATTTAATACTTACAAAACACGCGCCCAATATCTTATTATGAAAAACCCATTAACCATACGTACCCATTAACTAGTGGTCATGGTAAAGGGTGAGTGGTTTCAGTGGGTTAAAGCCCTCACTACCCATATAGTGTACAAAATTTTGTGTCTTGGGTGTCTTTCGAGATTTCAACCATTCCCTCGTAAAACAAAATAATAAAAAAAAAAACAAAAAAAAACCTTTCCATATCCGAAAAAAATGAACAAAAAAACAAAGAATAGATAATGTATAAAATATTAGATAGTTGTTGAAGAAATAATTAAATAAATAAATAAAGAATTTCAAGATTTCCCACTGGAAACTAAAAAACTAAATTTATTTATTAATAAAAGAAAAACAACAACAACATTCCTACGAAATTTTTATTTGACTGTAAAGTAAACTACTTCTGAAAATTATTTTTGTGTTTTTTTTCTCTATTTCTTATTTTTTTTAGTTGACAAATGACAAAAAACATTTGGATAAGTTCAATAGGTAGGTACTCATAAGTTATGTCTCATACTCATTCTTAAATCTCAATCTCATTGAGCTGAGTTACGACGATGAGGATATGTATGTTTTTGTCGCTGTTATTTTATTTTTATTAAAAATATAATAAGGTAAACTGCCAAAGATCGTTTAATACAAATGGGTATAATATTGGGTATAAAATGGTTTATTTGCAGTTGTAGATTTATAAAAAATTTCTGTTTTGGTTTTATTTCTTTGTTTGTTTTTCTTTTTCACTTGAGCTAAATTAAATTTAAGTATACGGCCCTTTACATTTACTTTTTGGTTTTGTTTTGGAATAGGTAAATTACTCTTTTTTCGTTTTTTTATCTTGAAATAGTTCAGAACGTTTCTGTTTTTATATAGAAATTGTATAAGATAATATTTTTATTTATACTGTAGTAGCGATACGTAAAATAATATATAAAAATTTTAGTTTACAATTTTATTTCAGCTATAAACTCGAAATTTACGCGATTAATAATGGGAATGGTAAAAGATGTTCTAAAAAAACAAATTTTGTTCCGTTATTTTAATTTAAATGAATAAAAAACGAAAATAGTTTTGAAATGTAGTACTCAAATTAAATAAAAGAGTTTATTTTCTGAGTCTATTTTCTGTCAAAATATTTTGAAAATTCCGAAATACGGCGATGTACACGTAATGTAAGCTTAACATTTAAAATTCCAACTTTGAACAATGTACAAAAAAATATAAAATAATAAATAGACTTTTTGAAATCCGAAATTTTATTTATTTAAGTTTTATAACTTAACTTTTAGTATTTTTGAAATAGTTTTGAGTTTATTACTTTTTATAGATATTTTGAACTATGTAATAACAAATGGATGGAATTAGTTTCAAGTAGTGACTATTTGTAGAAGAAAACTATTGATAAATATAGGAATAGTAAATTTTGAAGAAATAATTTGATAAGATACTTGTAATACATTGGTTTAAAAAACATATTGAATAAATATATTTTTAACGAAGCAATGCAAAATCATAATCAAAATGATTCCATTATACAATTATTATTTTTTTCTAAGTATCAATTTATTTATCGTATCGAAATACTGGCGTATATAAGAAATTATTAAGCCTTTATTTAGATTGACCACATACATTATTTTCTAATTTCGGATTTCCTTCTATTTATAAACTGAACAATAAACTTTATCAAATTATTTTTAAATAATTTAGAAAGTAAATAATTTAATTAGTTTACTTTCAAAAATATTTCAAAAACAATGTGATTTGATTGGTAAACTCACCCTACTAAAAATATTGCAAGAAAAGTGCATAACAAGAAAAAAAAACAAATTCTTTTTCCTCTTATTTTTATTATCTATTATTTTTATTTACCAATATTTCTGTCATTTCATCATAAAAATGAAATAATTGCGTGTGTTAGAGGAGCTAATTCTGATGCAGAGCAAAAAGAAAAACAAAAACTGAAATAAACAATAGGAGTGAAGAGATACAATTTAAAAGTAAAAACCAAAGTCTGTCAGGATAAAATCGTAAAATAACATGAAATTTTTTTTTCTTTATTATTTTACTCACTCTTCAACATTTTAGAAATATGTATAATTGTGTGTATATATTTCTGTACCAAATTAATGGGTAAAGCTTTTTAAAAATTAATTTGAAGAGAAAATTTCATAACTCTCTATATGCTACTCAATCAGTTGCGATTAGACACCCATCGCATCCGAGAATGTTCAAACCTTTGACGCGCTGAATAACTTCATTTTGAAATCGGAGAATTGGTTCGAAAGCTGTTAGCTTGTTACTAACAAGACAGCTTTGAGTTTTGAAGTGTTAAACTCGACTCTGTTTGTTCTTCCCCAGTCGACAATTTTGGCTGATGTTGAGCTTTTCGCGGAGGCATGTCATGAGATCACCGGTGGATCGCTGAGCTCGAAAGCCGTATTGACTATAATGATTTATACCTCTACTATCAAGATATTTCTGCAACTTTTGATTGATTACGATTTCCATTGTTTTGGAAATAATGGAAGTAATAGCTATGGGTCTATAGTTCGAAGGATTGCTTTTGTAACCTTTTTGAGGAATAGGATAAGCTTCTGCAACTTTCCAATAGGACGGGTAAGTTTCTGAAGAAAAGGACAAATAGAATAAGTTGCGCAGAGGTTTAAAAATGGCGAAGGCAATGTGTTGCAGCACAATCGCAGGTATACCATCGGGACCTGTAGATTTTTTTATATCGAGATTCTTCAAAACTTTTACTACAGCTCTTGTTCTGAAGTAAATTCTTCCGAAAGAATCCAACAGAATCTGATATAATAGCTTTTCCAACAGAATCTAATATAATAGTACTATTATCAATCATAGGTGGAAATGGAAGATTGGCAAAAATTTTGCCCAACGTTTTTAGCAAATGTCCAGAAGGACCTGCTGTTGTTAGGGAGATTAAAGATTTCTCGTTTCAACCTTTGGTTGCGCAGGTATTTTTACTGATTGATAATTTTTTTACATTTATTCCTAACCACTTTATAACTCATACGTGTTGACAGTTTTATTATTCTTAAATTTTTTATAAGCTTCTTCTTTTGATTTCATCGTTTTATAAGTTTTTTCGTTGAAGCGTTCCCAGTCAGCTTGGTGATAATGCCAAAGTAGTCTTTTGGTAGAATTAGTAGAGGTGGTTGTTGTGCCTACTTCGAAGCTTGTGCTTACACGACAGCGGTCGGAACCACCTAGCGAAGAGTTAACAGAGATTGAATATTTCTCCGGATTAGTAGTTAGGAATAAACCCAGGAGAGGTTCCGTTCTGGTCGCATCGGTCTGATATCCTCGTAGAGCTTTTGACAAATTGAGAAAAAGTTGGAAATAAGTTCAACTTGTTTGCCTTCCGGACTGTTGTGACTAGAAAAGTGTAGCCAGTCTCTCGTCAAAACAAAATCAGATTCGGGATTGGTTTCCAGAATTGAGTTTATCTGATTCGATAGACTTTCTATAAGCATATCAGTTTCTAGCTGGTTCGCTTGAGGCAATCTGTAAATAAAACAGAAGTGAATGATGCGCTTATCGACGTGTATTTTCATCCAATTATATTGAAAAATTGTTCAAAATTTTGAAGTGTCTTATAAGCTACATTATTTCGTATATACAACGCAATGCCTCTATGGGGTATAAAAAGTGGCACAAGCGAATAATTATTGAAATTAAAATTAATATCATTATTCACAACTTGTGTTTCACTTAGTGCTAAAATTGCTGGATTTTGAAGCCGTAGATGGCTTTCGACGGAATGGAAATTCCTTGATAGACCGCGGATGTTACAAAAATCTATCTTAAACATTATAGCGAGAAATTTACAAAGAGAAAAGGTAAATAAATTAAAATTAACAGAAGTAATCAAAAAATAAAAACAAAAAAAAAAAGGAATAATTTAAATTTTAAATTTTTTGGCCAACATTACCACTTATTAAACTACCCCTGCAATAAATGCAACTGAGACCAATATCTACACACAACAGTTTTTAATACCTTATTTAGTGTAGAAATATTCTCAGAGACATAGCGCTGACTATAGTGCTTACTATAATAGACTAAATTTGGCTTAAGGTGGCTTAAGTTTTTTGTTCGAAAGTATGAAGTTTCTTATTGGCAACTATAATGAACTTAACCAACCTTTCATTACCTTTAGGAAACTTTTCATTAAAACTTTATGGTACGCTCTGGGGCGTAGAAAACTTGCAAACTTAAGCATTGACAAACAATTATTTGAAAAAAAAAATTGAAGAATAAATAAGTTAAAATAAAAAAATTAGTATCTAGTTCATTAAATGTTTAATGAATAAATAAAAAAATATATTTTTTAATGTGTTTTTGGTTTTTATTTAAAATATTTTACATTCATTTCAGTTATGAAATAAACATATATGTATGTATGTATTTACATACTGACAATTTTAAAAATTATTACATATCACATTTATTTCAATTGTGTGTGCATAATAAAATGAATTTTAGTACTAAAGTCTAAAATCAATGAAACTCTTAGTATTTATTGCTTTGAAAATAGCCACAATCAATAAAAAAAATCCTTAAGTTAGCTTAAGTTTTGTTAAGTCTATTATAGTTGAATATAATGTGCCTATTACAGGTATCACTTTTTTTGTCGGATCCGAGTATTTTCAGGTGACAACACTAATTACTATTACAACTATAACGCGCCGACTGAAAAATGAGACTCAATTGTCACTTGAAATTTATATCTGACAGGATTCCGTTTGCCTGTTATTTTGTAATTTTTTGTGTCTATATAAATTTAAATAATGGATTCTGAAAAGAAAGGGTATATAAATATTTACAAATTTATTGAAATAATTTATATATATAATATATATTTGAATTTATATTATATAATATATATTTGAATATATTAATTCAAAAATTGAATGATAAACATTTTTGTTTATTTTAGTTTAAAAAAAACAACAAAAACACAATTTCAAAAAAAAACATAAATAAACACATCAACCAACTTTGTATTCTTATAAAAATATTTTTTTTAAATTCAAACGTCAAATGAGTTTTTCTGTCAAAGTACATAAAAAAACGTTCAGAAATTTGTTGCTGTCGGATGAGACTTGTAATACTAAAGTAAATTTCATTCGGGTGACTGGGAAAAATGACTGGAAAAGTGGTGTGACAAAAGTGTGGTGACAAAACTTAAGTAAACTTAAGCCAAATTTGACAGCAAAACTTAAGGTGTCTTAAGGTAGCTTAAGTCTATTATAGTCAAGGCTATTCACTGCAGAGTACAGGTTAGAACAATGAGAAAATTACGGTAATAACAACAAAAAAAAAAATAAAAAAATGAAAATTATAATTGATAATAAAAATTCAATATAAAATAAAAAAAAAACTTACCTATAAATTTTATAACCAACTTTTTTTTAGATATATATATATAAGCTTAAACAATGTTTATAAATAAAAGTTAAATTTAAAAAAAAATAAAAATACAATGCACTTTAATTTTTTTTCAAAATTTACAACAGGAATGAAGAGAGAAATGACTGCAACACCATCCACAATGCATCACGTATGAGGTCGCGGTTCCTTAAAATATAGAACTGACAATTTACAAAAAAAAAATATACAAATTTCTTCAGGCATTGAAACAGGTAGTCAAAAGTAATACTCAATAATAATACTTTTTTTTTATGAAATTTCTTTAAAAATTAAATGTTGAATTTTAATAATCAATGAATAATTCGCAATAATTATAAGTAATATAATAACGTTTAGGTATTTATAAATATGTAGGTAAGAAATTTAAATATTGATAACATTTAAAATTTTAATAAATTTTTTTTATTACTATGCATTTTTAAGTGTAAAGCATCTGTAAATTTTGATAACTAAAAATAAATACAACAATATTATTCTTTCATACAAAAAATCTTTCGTTAATTTTTTTCCACTTTGTGTTTTGAATTTTTACTTCTCTCACAAATTAAATTTTTATTCTAACAATTTTGGAAATCGAATTGAAAAATGGTAACCAACACATTGACAAATAAATAAAATTTTATTCCAGTTAACCTTCTATTTAATAGATATTCTTTGGTCCGGTTAAACCCAGGAAGTATAAAATATCAGGACCATGATACAATTATAACAAGATATGGCATTGTGCATATCAGACTTCATTTGAAGTTTCGTTAGACTGTTTTCTTGCTTAGAAAAGATAAATAAAAGTATTGTTAAAAGTGATATTTAAATTGTTAATAAAAAATTGTGCAAATTAAAAAAAAACTTGTTAGTTAAATGTTTTTAGTTTGAGTAAAACAAGTTCTCAAAGGCGGAGTTTACTACCTAATGCGATTCCAAGCATTTTCCCAAATTCTTCGATAGATACATAATTTTATTTTTTAGCAATTTATAAATTTATTATATACTTATATGAGTTTTATAAAAATTCATTTTGTAAATTCAAATTGAAATTGTTCTCAAAATTTTATTAATAACATTTTTTGTGCCTCCCTATAGCTTATTTTTTTTAAAACTTTTATCCATTATATTTTAATTTTCCTTAAAAATATTTGTCAAAATCATATAATCAAATACATACTAGATTAAAAAAATTTAAATTTTAAAATAATTATAAATATAAAAATTTATACCCTTATCATGATTCTCGAATCGAATATGAGTTGAAGCGAATGTGCTAGTCGAACGTTCGCGTAAATGCATAATTCGCGAATAAATTCATTCGCTGTGGAAAAGTCGTTGCTAACTTAACACTCGAAAATTAAATATTGAAAAATAAAAAGAAAGAAACTGTATTTTTTTGTGCTAATAAATTTCATAAACAAATTTAAACATATTAATTTTGAAATATAAACAAAAAAAACAAATTTAAAGATATTTATTTTGAAATATAAACAAAAAAAAATTTTTTTTTTTTAATTTTGTTTTACGGTTGTCACCTAAATTTTTCATTCGACAAATTGTCGAATCAAATTTTCATCGAAATACATAATGACACTAACGATCACAATCGAATAACTTTAACGATAACGATGAACGATTCGATTAATTTCGATCGAAATACATAATAGGCACCTAAGTTCGCTTCGCTAATCATGATCGCACGACAGCGAATTTGTCTACTTATACGTTCGATTCGAGAATCATGATAAGGGTATTAATTTGGTTATTTTTTTTTTACCTGATTTTAACCTGTACACTATTTTTGTCCCATAAGACGTGTAAATTACAATTTGGAATTTTACTTTTAATACAAAAAAAGAGCTTTCTGGTACACTATTATAGCTTTCACTCTCTCAGCATACCGTATTGTAGTTCCTGAATCCTGGTTAAACCAATAAGAAACCTCACTTCACTCTCAATAATCAATAGCCTCAATGACTACTTTCACACGGGTCAACTTTCATCACTTTTTTCCTTTCGTTTAATTCCCTCTTTTTAGCAAAATTATACCCTTATCATGATTCTCGAATCGAATATGAGTCGAAGCGAATATGCTAGTCGAACGTTCGCGTAAATGTGATCATGATTCGCGAATAAATTTATTCGCTGTGGAAAAGTCGTTGCTAACCTAACACTTGAAAATTAAATATTTTGACAAGTATATTTAGATTAATAAAAAACTTTCAGTTGCATAAAGATGATTCAATTTTAAATTCAGTGAAACATAAATCGAAGCCTTAAATTAGAACAAATGAAATATATTACCAATAGTAACATTAATTAGTCTGTGCAATACGATGAATGAAATTATCACTGGCAATAATTCAGAGTTTCGATTGTTTCGGATATATTTACTGCTATTTTTCATTTAAGGTTTCTTCAAGTGTATTTGAATTTGTAACAACACTTAGAACGGCTCTCTAGATTAATTTGGATTCTATGGATTTTGTTCTTTGCTCAACAGAGCATCGACAGCTTGTTTTTACGCCTGTTATTTTTATATATATATTTTTTTTGCAATACCTGTAATCATATTATTATCAACACGCAGTACATAGACGAATAAACAAATAAACAATGATTTATTCCACTCTTTGAATTCACGTTTTGAAGATCCTAGTACATTTAATTCGGTTGCAAATCGATTCCACAACACTTTTAATGCACTTTTATTCCAATTTGCTGTTCTCACAAGGCTAATCATTATTCTCTCAATTGCACCAGCTTATCAAACTTTTTTTTTATAGCTGCAAATAATATCATATTATTATATTATTCATAAATTTTGTAAATAATATTCTCACATTTTTTTTAAAATTTATACTCCCCTCCATTTTTACTTGAAAAACAATAAAATATTTTTTTTTATTTTTGTTTTACGGTTGTCACTTAAATTTTTCATTCGACAAATTGTCGAACGTATTAAGTTCGCTTCGTTAATCATGATCGCATGACGGCGAATTCGCCTACTTGTACGTTCGATTCGAGAATCATGATAAGGGTATTAGTTTATAGAAAAGGAGGAAGAAAGGAAAGGAAAAATGTGATGAAAGTTGAACCGTGTGGAAGTAGGCTATTACAAAACATATGGAGATGATATGATGAATTATTATTAATTGTTTCATGCATATTATGTACTTTTCTTTGTATAAACATAACTTAAGTATTCATTTTTTTATATTTTATAAAATTTTTTATTTTGAATTTGATTAATTATATTTGCTGAAATTTAAAAATATATACTAAATATATAGATAATAAGATCACAAAAAAAGTAACGATTATCATGTTTTTAAAATTTTTATACCCAGCTGAAATTTGTTTTATTTCATCAGCCAATTTTTGTTTTTCAAGAGTTTCAATTATATAAACTTTGTTATATGTTTCTAAGTTTTCTTTCAAAGTTGATATTTCATTACGTAATTCATTCTGTTCTTTTTCATGATTTTTAAAATGTTCAATACTTTCCGGCACTATTGATCTGATAGCTTTCTTTTGTTTTTCGTAACTGTTCAGTACTATAAATCTGATAGCCTTTTTTACTTGTTTTTCAAATAAAGAAAGCTCCTTTTTTAATTCTTTGATTTCTTTTGAATATTTTTCAATCTGTAATTTAAATTATAATAAATAGTTTATTTTTATATATTGAATAAATAATGTTAATCACCGTGCCATCTAATTCTAAGTTTTTTGTAACACTTTTAGATAATCTTTCATTTAAATCAACCACATTTCTTTCATGCTCTAATGTTACTAAATGTTGTTGTTCTAATTTTTCTATTTGTGATGCCATATTCGCTATTTGATCTGTTTTATCAAGTAGAATCTTTTTTATTTCTTCACCTTCTTTACGAAATACATCTTTAATAGTTTGAGCCTCTTCAATTTTAAAGTCTAATTCTAAATAATAGAAATATTTTATTTTAAAATTTTGTTATGTTTTTGAATTACCTTTACGTAATTCTAAATTTTCATTGTGTAGCTAAAATAAAAAATTTAGAAAGTTTGGTACTAATCATTTATAATATGCATACATTTGCAGTTATTTCTTGAAGTTCGGTTACTTGTGTTCTTTTTTGTTCTTTCTCTATACTTATTTCTTCCTTCCATTTTTGAAGTTCACTTATTAGATCATTATTGTTTTTAAGAATTTCTAAATTTAATTAATTAATTTAAATATCTACTTCATTTTATTTAATTTTTATAATACCTTTGAATTCAATATATTCTGACAGTACATCTTGTAATATAATCATTATTTCTTCAGTTTTATCTGTAAGACTAAATATACTTGGAAACAGTGAATACATACTTTCCTTAGTTGAAATTCATGAAAAAAAATATTTCAAAAAATAAGATCCATAGAGTTCAAAAATAATAAATCAAAAATCAAATTATTAATATAAATGTGTACATCCAGATATAAATACATAATTATGTATATATAAAATTTATTTGTAAATATTTTAATTTTCTTATCAATATACTAAAAATTTAATGGAAATCTTACAATATCAGACTTTGAAAACTACATATAAAATTTTCTACTTTTTATCTTTTTATTTTTAATGAACTTCAACATTTGTAATTTTTTAAAAATTATGTCAATTATTTCAAATTCATTTTTTTACAAAGTTCAGTTTTATTAATTTAATTTTAATACATACCAAGTACATCTTAGTTGATTTTTTACTGATCATTAAACCATCTGCAGTTTGTTCTTTTGCCAATAATTCACATTGTCTAATAGTCTCTGTATTTGGACTGTCTGCAAAAATTTGATTTGGATCCACATTATGTGAATTCAATTTTAATTCAATGCAAGTTGAATTATTTAAATGAGGTTTTTGTGAATCATATTTTATACAATTTTTTCCACTATTTAAAGAAAATCTGTTACCATCATTTCTTGTACTACTTAAATCAGCTAATGACGTACCTAATACTATAAAAGACTCTTCATCACATTCTGACATTTCAAATAAATTCGATATAGATATGTGTGTGTATATTTTTAATTACAGAAATGAAATTCTGAAATTATAAAATTTAAATTAGAAAAATTAAAATTAAAATAAAATATATGTACATATATGAACAAGAACACAAAAATTTATTTACTACTTTTTTTTTTCAGCTATAAAATTTTTATTTGATACCGCCGTGGCGATCGTGATTCGTAATGTGAAATGTTGTGAATTCCCTTTTCACAATGCATAATTTATTGTTTTGTTCTTTATAATTGTCAATCGGTAACATGACACCTGGCGGATTTTGTGTCAGGAAGAAAAATAAGATAGAATATTTGACCATAAAAAAAAAACAAAAAAATGCCGGGCTTAAACAATATCATTAAATTTTAATATAATCAAATTGCAATTAAATTAAATATTTCTGAGGAGCAAGAATCCTTTTGATTAATTTTGGAAAAATTTGGAGAAGTTGTAAATATATAACTATGTAATGTTAAGTTGTAGGATTTGTGCCAACAATTATCTTTACTTTTTGCTTTGGTTACATTAGAATATGTACTTACATATAGGAAATAAAAAATGTTTATCTTTTAGTTTTACAACAAACTAGTTTATTCTATATATTTAACTATCTATATTTACTATTTTGTTAAAAAGTAATTTACAATTAGTAATCAATTTCATAAAAAGAAAAAGAAATATTTTTATTTAATCAGATCAAAAGTTCTAGCTTTACTCATAAAACCTGTTGAAACATAACAACCAGTCATAACACATTCACCAGAATATTCATCTCTTCGATGTAAAACTCTATAATTATCAAATATTGTGGAAGTACCAGCTTTTAATCTAAATTCAAATATATTATTATCATCATTAACAATCTCAGTCAATTTCTTTAAACTTTTACAAATTTTTTTAACTGTATTCAATTCAATTCTATTAAAATCACAATGATCATATAAATCAAAACGTATTTGTTTCGGTTGTTCTGTAATTGAATCGAATTGAATTATTGGTGCTGAATATTTATGATGTTTATCTTTATCGATATATTCGGCTGGTACATTCATTTTTGATAATATATCTAAAGATTCTGGATCTTCATATTGTAATTCTTGAATGACATTAAGCCCATCAACAAAAAATGATTTACCACCTTTACCATATCGAATACAATGAAATACTTGCAAACCAGCTGCGCCACAAAAATACATCCACATTTCACCAAATAAAGTTTTATGTTTTGGAAGTAATGTTGAAATTAAATTAAATTTTTTAATTAATTTTAAACTTAAAATAGTTTAATTTAAAAGGAATATTAATACCCAACTATTTTAAATATATAGTAGGTATTTTCTTAATTATTTTATCAATATTAGTTCTACAATTTTTAATTAGGTGCTTACAAAAAAAAAAATTAAACGACTTAAATTCAAAATACTTGCTATTCAAATCAAATTACAGCTATATCAAATTTTTTCTATTCTGGTCTTTTTTCATAATCCAAGATCACTTTTAATGTAAATAACTTAACCATAACTTTATTATGACCTTTTTCTTTTTTACTATCATTCAAACAGTTTATCCTCCTAACTTAAGAATTTAATACTGAATGAAAGTTAACTTTACATTTGTGTTTCATAATTTTATAATTTTAATGATCCAAAAGAATATTTTAATAAAAATCTGCATTTTCGTTTAATTTTTATCCTTTTAATCATCGTTTGTATCCCTAAAACAAAGAGAAGGTACTTATATAATAAATAAATATTTAATTCATGCAATATTCTTATTTCCAAAAATGACTTTCGGTTTTCAAAAGTGTACAATTTTCTTGTTTACATTTTTGAAAACAACACACAAAATTTTTTAGCACGTTTTGTTGAAAGAAAACGTAATTAATTAAAATCCGTCTATTTTTTAAATACTTACATCTTTCCAAAAGAAATTTCTTGTTATTTCTCTGCCTTCTCCGTTTGATTTATTTCACATTTATTTTTTTTTAACTTTTTTTTTGTATGCGTGCCATGTATAAAGGAATCTGCTGTTAGTTCTTTATCTCCCTTTTCTTCCTACAAAAATTTCCGCATGGTGCGTGAAAAGCACTTTCCCGATTGTCATTTCACACTCCAAGCGGTAAATTTTGTAGGAAAAGACAGAAGATACCAACGAATTAGAATTAAATGGAAGTGGCTATCCATACAAAAAAGTGTCCAATGTTTTGGGTATATTCCTCTCTTTCTTTGGTATTTCTTATTGTCAAAAAACAGAAATAGACGAATATATTCGTTCAATATATTTTCTCTCTTTTAAAAATTCAAAAGATGTAAAATATAATACTTACATATGTAAAGACACGTAATTTTCTTTTTCCAAATGAGACTTACAGCCTGGAATGATACAAATCTTCTTTTTACGTTCCATTTTTCCTTAAAATTTGTAATTGTTTAACAATTTATAATAAAAATCAAAAATTTTATTGACTTTTTTTAATATTTATTTGACAATAACAAATTTTATTTTTGCCTACTTCATTGCTAGTGTTCGTACTTGAAAATTTCATATATCCATATATTACACACTACTGCTACATTTTCAATATTTCAGAAACATGAATGATTTTCTTTTTTTTCAAATAATTTAACAGCAATACTTTTCTGTGTAATAATAGAATACGGTAATAAAGTAAAAGAAAGTTTAAATTGAAAAAACATTGTTATTTTTATTAAGATTATATTTTGATACCTTTTATTTTATTCATACTCAAAGATTTTACTAATTTTCTATTTAAAAAAACTATATTGGCCTAACACTGAAAAAAAATTTTTTTTGACAAAAGGAAACCCAAACAAACCAAACAGAAAGAGAAGTACTAAAAAAATATGGACAAAATGTTTGTATTTTTGTATGGGATAGTCACTTCCATTTAATTCTAATTCGTTGGAAGATACAATGGTAGCGTTCAGTGAAATTAACCTTTCGATCTGAAATCCACAGATCCATGGATCTGTTTACTGAACGGTGTGGTAAATGTACAGGTTAATGTATCGCGGTTAATGAAAATGGATCTGAAAAATATCTAGATACATTTCATGGATCTGACTTTTTATATGTAAAAACAACAACAATAATTTTTATGTTGAGTGTTGTGACATCTACCGTAAGAAAAATTGAATGTTTATATTTTTTATGAAAGTTTTTAAATTTAAATCGCCATTATTTTTTGAATTAGTAGGATATTTAAATTCTTAAGGAAGATTTATGAACATAAAACTTAAATTAAGAGTTATAAAAATAAATTATATGTATGATAATAAATATTATTCCATTCAAATTAAATTTATTTTTAGAAGTACTCATTATATTTTCCGGTGATGGCGCTAGTATTGCGGTAAATTTTTGTGGTGAATTGCGTTTAGTGGCCAGATATATGGTACATGGATCCAAAATGGATTCCAGATCTACCGGTTAATGCTACTGAACGAACCCAATTAAAGACCGTTATGTAGATACGTAGATACACAACACAAAAGTAGTTTGATTTGATATTGATCGTATGAAGATCACAGGTCAGAGCATATAGATTATAGAAGATATGATTCCATTTGTAGTTTTTTTGTTAATTACCCTTATCATGATTTTCGATTTCTAGTCGAACGTTCGCGTAAAGTCGTTGCTAACTTAACACCCGAAAATTAAATATTGAAAAGTAAATAAAATGAAAGAAACTGTATTTTTTTGTGCTAATAAATTTCATAAACAAATTTAAAGATATTTATTTTGAAATATAAACAAAAAAAACAAATTTAAAGATATTTATTTTGAAATATAAACAAAAAAAAATTTTTTTTTTTATTTTCGTTTTACCGCTGTCACCTAAATTTTTCATTCGCCAAATTGTCGAACGTATTTCATTCGCTTCGCTAATTATGATCGCATGACGGCGAATTTGCCTACTTATACGTTCGATTCGAGAATCATGATAAGGGTAAATATTTTTTGTTTCTTTACAGTTGATTCAAATTCAAGAAAAGGTGAAAGAAAAAGCCAACAGAACAAAAATATATAAACCGTATTCGTATGAACATTTAAATAAATAAGAACAGAAATCAAAACAAAACATTACAACAAAAGTGAAAAGAAAAAAAATTATATGTAATATGATGTGTAGTAGTTAGTAGACAACGGACAATGAGTCAGGATCAGCTGTTCGACATTCTACACCTTACATTTAGTGTTGACCAAATCCGCTGGGTGCGTAGTTCCGATGATCAATTAATGCATGTTTATACGGGTAGAAAAATGGGTAGAAATCTATCAAAATTTATGGGTGACGGGATATTTTGGTAGGGGGTAAGCAAATCTACCAAAATTTTAAATTTCTGGTAGATTTTTTATGTTTAAATTTTTTTTCTGGGAAAATGTCAGTGTCAAAATATTTTTATTATTTTTTATTCTCAAAAAATAAGGAAATTGTTGTTGACAACGTAATTTTCGGATCGAATATTAATCAAATAAAAATATATAAATTTTACAAATAATAATAATGTTGAATTGACACTAGAATAATAATAAAAATTTATTTATTTATTTCTTTGCCAATAATTTCAATTGCGGCCATCTTAATATTTCAATAGACAGCGGCAATGGCAGAAATCTACCAGTTTTTTTTTACGTTTGAACATGATGGTAGATTTCTGCGGTAGATCTATGGCAGATTTCTGCCTCGTATAAACATGGGCATACACATCAATATGCACTCGTCAATCTTTTTATCCATATTTTGACATTTTGCAAGGACATATTGTGGAAGTGTTCAATATATTGATAATTTCGAAACATATCTGTGGCAATAATGAAAAATCGCCTTTGTCGACATATGACAAAATTGATTTTTGATTGAAAATTAATTCTACGTATTTTAATTAATATTTCTAAATAATTGACGTGAATGACGTGACAGTGAATTCTACGTATTTTAATTAATATTTCTAAATAATTGACATTTACATAACATCAGTATTGACCAAAATACAACTCAGAAACTAAATAGCCGAAGTCACTTTCAATGAAGAAGATTATGGAATAAAAGCCAATCTTGAATTAAGCGGTAAACATAATTGCGACCACCGACCACCGACTACCAACGATATATAAATACGATATTTCTTTCATACAAAAAAATCGTTCGTTAATTTTTTTTCCACTTTGTTTTTTGAATTTTTATCTCTCTCTCACAAATTAAATTCTTATGACTATCTATTTCTTACAATATTGGAAATCGACCGGAAAAATGGTAACCAACACATTGATAAATTATAAAAGTTTATTCCAGTGAACCTTCTTTTAATGGCTTAAAAAGGTTGTCAGAAATGTCAAATCCAACCACCAACGAAAAATAGAAAATAGCCTTATTTCGACGACAACGAAAATGTGGTTAAGTGATTGTAGTTGGAATTGTGAGCATATACATAAGAGTGTATGTATTTTAATTTTGTTGTCGCGAGTTTTTCGTCGATAGTCGCAATTGTGCTTATCGCTTTAAAAAAAAGTACGAAGTTTCGATTACTTCTAAATTTTAGAAAAATCGCCAAATTCATCCTAGTTTATTTTTCCAAAATTATTTTAAATATAATAAAAACCAAAATTGACTTTGTCTGTTTTTCCAAATTAATTTTTTTGCTAAAAGTGAAATACCTCGAGTCAGGTCGTTTTTCCTTATTAAAATAAGAAGGTTGTTCATACTAAGTTGAAATAAGTTTTTTTTTCCATCTAGTGACCGTTGAAAATGCAATTACAAAGTTTACTTTGTTTGTTTAGACACGTTCAGTGATTGTTCGTTGTTTTGAATTAAGACTATTAAGATATTATTATTATTGTATTTGTATATTTTGCACAAAAGTAAAATTATTTAATTATTTTTATTTAAAAAAAAATTAAGGGTGAATTGTGAAAGTGAAATGTTAAAATTTAAAAAAATATTTCTTTGAAAAATAATCAAAAGAAAATATCAATATTATAATATCAATTTAAGGCTGCTTAAAATAAAGTAAATCCGATGACTGCGAGAATTCTAAAAATGATAGAATTAGCCCATGAGCAAGGAGCTAAAAATCTTCAAAGACGTGTATCAAATCGATATCCAGTTTAACAACCAGGTATATTTCACATTCCATATTTGTTTATTGGAATATATCAGTTAATTTTTATATTAAATATTAGACACAGGAATGAAAGGAATAGAACTAAATATTCGAAAATCAGATGAAAATCAGTCGTTATTTGAAGGCGAAAATTTCGTTAAAATTTAAAAACAAACAGATCTTGCAATTCCTGAAAATGAAAATAGTAGCACAACAGTTCTAAAGGGCATGACAATTTGAATTTACATATTTTTAACCTTTTGTATGAAACTTAATGTTTCTTTTTTTCAGAAAATATTTCAGAAATCTAAAACTGATCTTATTTTGATTCACATCATATCTTAAAAGATCCTGACTATGAAATTTTGGATGAAATGGGAATACAATTTGAAGCTAATTTAATGGAACATGATATTATTTTAGAAAAATCAAATCAAATAGCGTCAAAAAAAGAAATCCACGAAATAAACGAAATTGTGGTAAATCTTATATTAGAAAATCTGGATTAGTTTCTGAAAGAAAATGTGTTGCTTGTCTAAAAAATATTTATCTTCAAATTTAACAATATTTAAAATGTATGGATTGTACGTTGAAAAATACCAAACTAAACTACGCATTTCATCATAATGTACAAGAAGTAAGCGTATTCTTTATCTAACTTCAGTTTTTAAATATTACTTTTAATTTACAGATATTACTTAAATTTAAAAACCAAAAGTTGACAGCTGCCACACTTGTGATCTACTTAAATTGAAAATTGATATTGCACAAAATAGTAATTTAGGTGAAATGTTACAGCTAAAGCAAGACTTGTCCGATCATCATTTGAAAGCTGACGTAGCATATAAGGAAAGTGATAAGATGTTATCCAAAACAGATGTAAAAATAAAAACATACAGTTTTAATTTACAAAAATGCCTTCCAACATCCACCTTGAATACATCATAGCATTTTGTAAAAGATCACTATGAACACGCTGATCACTACACACGCTGGGTGGCGCAGTAGGTAGAGCGCCTGCCTTTCAACCGAAAGGTCCCAGGTTCGATTTCCGATGAAGCAAACAAAAAAAATGCTTTATGGATTTTTCGACCTGGTCCAGTACCCTTTGTCATTGGGATATAATAAATGGCAAAAAATAATTGACAGTATAATCTGGTAACAAATTAAATAAATGAAACTATTCTATTTAAGAAGGCTTAGTTCCTGACAATAGCAGTAGTTTTCCACATTTAATGAGTTGATAAGCCAGTAATTTGTTAAATAAATACTCGAAATATTGTAGATTGTAGTGTAGAATTGCAGTACCGTACTTAATTAAGCACGAAAAGGTGATTCTACCTAAGTTACTGGAGTGTAAAAAAAAACAAAAAAATACAATCTTACAGTACACGATTCAGCCTCAAGAGAACCATATTGTTACATGTAACACGGAGTTTTGGTCAAAGAACATCTCGCTTATTCAAACATATAGCTGATCTAGAAAAAATTTTTGATGTTAAAAATGTAATTTTTTACACCAACTCATGTCCGGGTCAAAATAAAAACGCCTTTGTCAGTGCAATGCATATTTTATTTCTACAAAATAATCAGAATATTTAAATAATGGATTATACGTTTTTATTTCCTGGGCATACTCACATGGAGTGTGATATCGACCATTCATAATAGAAAGACAAAAGAAAAAACCTCAAATCAAAATACACTATAAATTTCCTTTACTATAAATTTGACTTTATTTCATTTCTCATATATTTCCCAGTTTTTTCAAAAATCAAAACGAACTTTTAAGCCTGTCTAACTCAAAACACGATTTTCCGACTTAGGTTGTTTTTCCTTATTGCCACAGATGTATGAATATTGAAAATATAATTTCTGGAGAAATGTTTTTGACTTCAGTTGAAATTAAATTTTTAAAGTAAACATTGTGTTTTAATACAACAAATTATTTTTTTGCACGTTTAAATAATATATCAATTGTTTTTTTACAATAATTGCTATAATTATAATATTGATTGATGTGTAATAGGGGCCAGAACATTTTTATATATTCCACAGATATGGAGTCCAGTGAGGATCGGTTTCATCCCTAAACCAGAGAAAACAAACTATGCACTCCGTACTAGTTCCAGACCTATTAGTCTCTCATTGTGTTTGCTAAAATGCCAAGAGAAACTGATATATAGGTATATTGGAGATGTATATTTGATCAGGGTACCCCTGAACAGCAAACAGCGTGCCTATATATCAGGTCTACTGATTCAGTTCTTCAAGAAGTGGTCTCCAATATAGAGGAGGCTATCATAAAGAAAGAAATCTAGATTGGTGAGAGAATGTTCGGAAGCCGTAAACCTCATAGGGCTCCGAAATAAAGTACAACTGATCTGGATACTGGGTCATAGTGGCTGGACTGGAAACGAGAAGGCTGATGAACTAGCCAAATTATCGGCTGACAACATTTATGGACAGGAGCCGGCAATTGGTACATTTATTCATAATATTGAACTATCGATAGAAAACACCATGAAAAGGAAAACAAACATCGTTTGGGAGCGTATTGCAGACCACAGAGTTTCTAAACTATATGCATTATTACAGCAAAATAACCAAATTCCTGCTAACACTCTGTGGAGCACACTGTAGGAAGATGGTGACCACATGAATAGCCCATGTGTAGATTAGCACTAAATGCCGACCCAACCTGTAAGCACTATCTGGAAGAGTAAGAAACCTCCACTCATGTTGTAGTATAGTGCCTAGCTCTTTCAAGGCTGAGACTCAGGCTTTTGTCAAAAGGGTCTAATAAGTTGAAGGGTGGAGAAGACCATAAAAGGCTAAAAGCCTGCATGCCGGCCCTGGCATTTGAGCTGATTTATTGATTGATCAGTCAGCTGATTTATTGATGAGAAATTGAGAATAGAATCACCAAACACCATCAATATTTTCTCATCAGACAATAAATTTACATTGTTCATATATTGATGCATAATAGGTGTAACTGTGGAAGACAATATTTTATAAATTGTTTAAAAACGTTTTTAATTCTAATTATATCCAAATAAGATGCAAGCATTGGCATAACCAGAGAATATCCATTAATAAGAAGATGCACTGGAATAAAATTTTATCATTTGTCAATGTGTTGGTTATCATTTTTCCAGTCGATTTCCAATATAGTAAGAAAAAGATAGTAATAAGAATTTAATTTGTGAGAGAGAGATAAAAATTCAAAACACAAAGTGGAAAAAAAATTAACGAACAATTTTTTTGTATGAAAGAAATATTTTTAAATTATTCTTAGTTATCAAAATTGACAGATACGTTATACTTAAAAAAATTGATCTTTTATCAAATTGCTTTAAATTTTTGTTAAAAATTAATTTTTTTATTTTCATACCCTAATAAATTTAATACGTTAATTTTTAAAAATTTCAGACGACCAATATCCATAAATAAAAAGATGCACTGGAATAAAATTTTATAATCTGTCAATGCGTTGGTTACCATTTTTCCAGTCGACTTCCAAAATTGTAAGAAATAGAAAGTAATAAGAATTTAATTTGTGAGAGAGAGATAAAAATTCAAAACACAAAGTGGAAAAAAATTATCGAACGATTTTTTTCTATCAAAGAAATATTGGTGTATTTATCCTTAGTTATCAAAATTTGCAGATGCGTTACACTTCAAATTTTTTATCTTTTATAGCAATAAAAAACTTTATTTATTCAAATTTGAAATATTCATATTATTAAAGTTCAAATTTTTTACCTATTTATAAAATTACCGAAACGCATTATATTACTTACTAGCAAAGTTACCCGACGTTGTCCGGGTCAACCACAAAATGTATCGAATTTATTTCAATGAAGTTTGATTTATGAATCGAATTGAAAAAAATTGGTTTATCAAAAATATTCTAATATTTTTTTTCACTACGATAACAAAATATCAATATTACTACAACTTCAACTATACTTATATTAAAATTATTTCTTTGTAAACAATATTTCGGTGGTCTTTTCTGATGAAGTATAAGCAAATACGTTCCTTGCTGTTAAGGTATTCTTGAAATAAAGATATGTTCGTTTTTTCCACAATCAATTGGAATTTGTACTTAAATGAAATGAGAATGCCAAGTTCTTATTCTTAATCTATAACCGTAGTTTTGACTTCTTCAAGTTCCGTAGAAGCAATTGTGAAGCTACTACTTTTAATTCCAATTGGTGAGGAGGAACAACTTCATTTTCATCGATAACTGCGTCTATCGATTTGTACACATGGACTCCTGGAACACTCTGCAGTATTTTTTGATTAATAAAACGAATCGTCACATTTTTGTGGCTAATTCACATAGCCACTTCACATAGTCATGTAAAAATTTTATATTGATTTCTAAATTCGAAAATACTTTTTCAGGACAATACAAATTTGTTTATTTTTCATAGAGTACCTATGCCTGTAACACAATTGGTTTTTTAAATACTCCTGAGACGTGCTAGCAGTTGTACGGCAGCAATCCGAACCAAACCAAATTTTCGAAATCGGTAACAGTCGAATTTCTTTATTTGTGAAAGAGTATCTAAGTGTAAATTTTCATACCTGTTACACACATGGTTTTTAAAATATTCCTGAGTCTTGCTGGGAGTTGTACGGCAGCAACCCAAACTTGTCATCTGATGGCTTTGTAAAGGTCCGGTACCTTATTTGACCATGAATAACTGTGCAAAATTTCAGAACTCTATCTTTAAAGCTGTGGGCTTGTATAGCGAACAAACAAACAAACTTTCCCTTTTATAAGTATAGATTATCATTGTGAATTATTTCATTGATTATTTAATGGCAAATTTAATTTTTAAGGAAATAAAAATGTATCGAGTCATTCATAAAACAAAACGCTTGGTTCTTGGTATTCTTTTTAACTACCAGTTTGAATACCTGAAAAAAATAGTATATTGAAAATTCATGAATTATTATTTTGTTTGAAATAAAAAAAATTTTTAGTTCCCTTGTAAGACAATAAAAGAAAATAATATGATGTTTAAGAAATAACATTTGTTTTTGAAACCAGTATTATATTATGCAGATCCCTGTAAAAAATCAATCATTCGAAATATCTTTATTATAACACCCTAATAAATTTAATTTGTTTATTTTTACAAAATTCCGAGCACAAAATTTCAGACGACCGTACACATGAAAAATTTGGAAAAATTTAATTTGGTCTTTTCAAAATACAAATTTTTTCATGTATTGAAACCGGTAGTTAAAAAGAATACCAACCATTTTTTTTATGAATGACTCGGTGCATTTTTAGTTTCTTAAAAATAAAATTTTTCATTTTAATTATCGATGAACTAATAATACATATATTATAAGTAATATAATGCGTTTAGGTACCTGTTAATTTTATAAAAGTAAAAGTAAAATGTTTGAATATTAATTATATGAAAATTAAAAAATTTGAATAAGTAATGTTTTTATTGCTATGTACTTTTAACAAATATTTAAAGTAATTTGATAAAAGATAAACATTTTTAAGTATAACGGATCTGTAAATTTTGATAACTAAGAATGAATTAGTTTAATTATAATTCGGGTGGTAAAAGGGTGGTAAAGGCTCTAGACGGAACATATGCTAACCTATGTTTCCGATAAAAACTAGGAAATGCCATCTGGTAAAACATCTACAGCTCTGCCATCAAATCCGACTCTCACCTCCTCGAAGGTAGGTAACATAGTTATCTGCCGGGTACCACCTGGTAACTTGCAAGGCTAACGAGAGCGGGTGAATGCGAACACTTGGCGCAATATCTAAGTAAAACGATTTGGTTAGCACGTGCGCGGACGCGATTTATGGTAATTGAAATTGTGAGTGCCGGCACAAAAAAAAAAAAAACAAAAAAAACGAAAAAAAATCCAGAAGCGTTTGACCTAAAATAGGCGGCTCCCTGGTCTGCGGCTGATCCCAGAGGGGCGGCAGTTAAAATCACCTGGCAGGAGGTATAAAATGCAACATAAAAACAAATAATAATGTATAGTCTAAATAACAAAATAAACTCGGTAGGGATATCTACCAAAGTGTCGGCAGAGACCACGGCTGCCGGCGAGGGCTTGGCTGAATGTACTAGACTTTCAGATGAGTCGCCAGTGGGGAACAACAATTTAGACAAGCTGATTAACCCTTTTAAAAAGAGTGCGAGGGTTCCAAGGTCGCCATCAAGGATGACCGAGCCAATAATTGATATACGGAGTCAAAATAATAAAGAACCAAACGAAAACCATATACTCCAAAAGAGGCTAAGCGAAATAGAGGCATTATGTATGTCACTAAAAAAAGAAATTTCGGCATTAAGAGCAGAAAACGAAGCTTTGAAAAAAAGAGAAAAACGTAATGCACCAAATGAAATCATCGAGCAAAAAGAATATTTCACGGATGAAGATGAATTGAGCAGAGAAACTGACTGGCTGCTCAAAAAAAACAAAAGATCAAATAAAAAAAGAAAAGCTACTTCTTCACCTGAAGTTGAATCGTCACCATCTGGTTTAACAAAAACCTATGAGGAAAAAAACTCCAAAACAACTGAATTTGTGAATAAAAGGAAAACCAAAATTCCACCTCTAATCATAAGTAACATAAATGATTTCAAACCATTAAATAAAATGATGCAAGCTAAAAATATAAAATATGAAATAAAATTGCTAAACAATAAGCAGCTGAAAATAAATCTGGAGACGGAAATGGATTATAGAAATCTAGCTAAAGATCTCAATGATACCAAATACGAATGGCATACTTATGAAAGCAAAATAAATAGACCAATAAAAGTCATGGCACGCGGCTTGCACCAATCTTGCATGCCAGAAGATATAATAAGTGAGCTTCATAATAGGCAATTCAATATCATCAATGCAGTAAATATGATAAAGAAAGTCAAGGAAAATGATAAACAGGTAACTGTTAAACTCCCAATTTTCATGCTTACCTTTGATAGTAAGGAAGACATGAAAAAAATTTGAAATCAATCATATTCAAAACACGAAATCAATCATATTCAAAACATGATAGTTTATATTGAACCTCTGAGAAAAAGCAAAGATATTCCTCAGTGCAAAAGATGTCAGCGTTATAGTCATACGCAAAAATTTTGTAATAGGGAGCCTATATGTGTGAAATGTGCTGGTAAACATTTAACAGCAGAATGCGATAAGCTGAAAACTTCACAGCCAAAATGCTCCAACTGCCAAGAGTCTCATCCAGCAAATTACAGAGGATGTCTTATTGCCAAAGAACTTCAGAAAAGGAGAAACTCTGTTTACCCAAAATTAGTTCAAAGGCAACAACCAAGAAAATTTATATCAAAGAAAGTAATAAAGGGAGTAACTTATTCTGCCATAGCAAAAGGCAAACTCAATGAAGATGTCTACCAAAGCAATAAAAATATGAAAAAAAATCGAGATTTCACTGCTGATGAAACACCTAGCTTATGATGAAACACAATAGCTTATTCATCAAGTGCAAATAATCAAACGCCGAGAAGAGCTCGTTCAACAAATACGAAATGGATTGCAGAAAAAGAACAGCACGGAACTATATTAAAAACAATGGAAAAACTAATGAGTCTGGTAGATAGAATCTCGCTAAGATTAGATAACTTGGAAAGTAGGTATACTGTTAAGTATCCTGATATGCCACATAACTCAATTAGATAATGAATAAGGACAAAATCACTATATGTACTTGGAATGCGAATGGCATTAACAACAAAAAACAAGAATTGGAAATGTTCCTAAACTTACGAAACATAGATGTCTGTCTCGTGTCAGAAACCCATCTAACAAAGGGGCACAATTTAGTAATTCGTGGATACAAAGTATATCATACAACGCACCCTGACAATCTACCAAAAGGAGGTAGTGCGGTCATAGTAAATGATCTTATTACTCATCATGAACATTGTAACATACAAAGTACGGAAATGCAACTCACAGCCGTACAAATAAGGTGCACAAAACAAAATGTCAACGTAGGAGCACTGTACTGCCCGCCCAATCATGCTATTAAAAAACATGTTCAAGAGCTTATTAATAAAATAAGGTGAAAGATTTATTCTTGGAGGTGACTACAATGCTAAACATCTAGAATGGGGCTCCAGAATGACCCTTACTCGAGGTAAAGAACTGAGAGAGGCGCTGAGAGAAACAGGTTGTTTATTTCTTTCAACAGGAAAACCAACATATTGGCCTGCAGATATAAACAAAACTCCTGATGTGTTAGACTTTTTTATAATGAAAAAAGTATCAACTAATTTCACATCTATAGAAGATAACTATGACCTCAATTCCGACCATTCTGCTGTCGTCCTAAAATTAAATACAACAATAGTGAAAAATCTTGTAAACCATTTTTAACCAACTCATCTACAGATTGGTTAAGCTTCAAAAAGATTCTGCTAGAAAAAATTAACTTAAGAGTAACATTAGACAATGAGGAACAACTAGAAACTGCTACTGAAAAACTTATGCAAGCTGTCCAGTTTGCAGCTTGGAGTAGTACTAAGACAAAAAAATCAAAAAAAATCAGCCCTAGATATCCGGTGTATATCCTTAACATGGTAAAAGAGAAACGAAAAGCGAGAAGGAGGTGGCAACAAACGCGTGACCCATCCAGCAAAACGGATCTTAATAATAAAAGTCAGGAGCTAAAGAGAGAAATAAAGAAATTAAATGATAGATCTCTGAATTATTACCTAGAAAATTTAACAGCTACTAAAGAAACAAATTATTCTTTATGGAAAGCTACGAGTAAAATGAAGAAGTCTATTGTGCATTCTGCACCACTGAGGAAAAATGATGGCTCATGGGCAAGAAGCGATAAAGAAAAAGCTGACACTTTTGCAGATCATCTCGCTGAAATTTTTAAGGCCAATGAAATGAACACTGTTATTGATCTAACTGAAATATATAACCATGAAGATATAAATATTTCCTTAATAAGTCGAAAAGAAGTAATTAAGGAAATAAAAAACCTAAAATTAAATAAAGTCCCAGGTTTTGATTTAATAACTTCAAATGTGCTAAAAAATATACCCAACAAAGTTCTCACACTCTTGGTATATATAATGAATGCCTGTATTAAGCTTAAACACGTACCTAGTATATGGAAAGTTGCCAAAAGTTACTATTGAGAAGGATTCAACCCCTCATAGAAAACAGGAATATAATACCTAATCACCAATTTGGGTTTAGGCAAAAACACTCAACAATAGATCAAGTACATCGAATAACAGACATTATAGAAAGGGCACTGGAAAATAAACAAATTTGTTCTTCAGTATTTCTAGATGTAGCCCAAGCTTTTGATAAAGTTTGGCATGAAGGACTCATCAAAAAGCTAAGTTGTTTGCTCCCTAAAAATTATGTTCAATTATTTTCATCATATCTCTCAAATAGAGTTTTTCGAGTTAAAAATGAGAATGAATACTCCTCTCTAAGAGATATAAAAGCTGGAGTACCGCAAGGTAGTATACTGGGTCCAATTTTATATTTGTTATACACCTGTGATATACCCGAAGTAGAAAATTTAAAAATAGCAACCTTTGCAGATGACACAGCGTTGATGGCAGTTGGTTCTACTATAGAAGAAGCTACAAACAAACTGCAAAAAGCTAATGACGAAATTTCCAACTGGTGCAAAAAATGGAAAATTAAATTAAATGAAGCCAAATCTAGTCATGTAAACTTCACCTATAAAAACATAGTAACTCCTCTCTCAGTTAAAATTAATGATGTCGTGATTCCATACGAGAATAAAGCTAAATATCTTGGCATGACCTTGGATGCAAAACTGAAATGGAAAGAGCATGTGAAAATCAAAAAACAAGAACTCCAGTTCAAATATAGAGAAATATACTGGCTGATTGGGCGGAATTCTACGGTCTCGACCTATAACAAAGTTTTGATGTATAATCAAATATTGAAGCCAGTCTGGGCATACGGTATTCAAATATGGGGATGTGCTAAACAAATCCATATTCAAACTATCCAAACGTTCCAAAATAAGGTACTGCGCAACATAGTCAATGCTCCATGGTATGTTCGCAATGCCGATATTCATCGAGATCTGAAGATCTCATCTATAAAAGACGAAATAATTAAATGCGCTGCACGGCATAAAACTCGTCTGATCCAACATGTCAATACCGAAACTTCTAGCTTAATTGACAATCAAAACTTTGTGAAGCGACTAAAACGAACAAGACCACTTGAGTTAGGTTAAAACCTTTTATCTATTAAAACCTTATTGGATTTTGGTAGATCAAAGGTATCTATGTTTCTTTGAGTTAAATGTAAATTAATGGTTAGTCTATAAGACTAGTTTTAATGTTGCAATAATGATAGGAGTTTTTAGTGGGTTAAAGTCCCACAGTCCTTCAAACTGCCTTCCCCGGTAATAGGTAGTCCCTGAAGCCTCTTTCGATGATTTACTACTATCTGGAAAAAAAAAAAAAAAAAAAATATAAAAAAATCGTTCGTTAATTTTTTTTCCACTTTGTGTTTTGGATTTTTATCTCTCTCTCACAAACTAAATTCTTATTACTACCTATTTCTTACAATCTTCTTATTAATGGATATTCTTTGGTTGGTTGGTAAAACCTTATTTATATATATATTATTTATATATTTTACTACCGCATTTACAAAAACAAACCCATTAGTTAAAGAAGCAAAGAACTATTGTAAATATTTTCTTATGTAACAAGTTGTGAGACAGAAAGAGTGCGATATAAAAAAACAACTTCATTTTTCCAATGTAATTTTTGATAGCCCACGGGAGATTTATTTAGCCTACTAGATATTTTTCATGTGTACGGTCGTCTGAAATTTCGTGTACCATTTTTTTTAAAAATAAACGTATTAAATTTATTAGGGTATGAGAATAAGGAAATTTTGAATTATTGATTTTTTACACGTACCTACATAACATAATATTCGTTTAAAAACATATGTTATTTCTTAAAACTCATATTATTTTCTTTTATTGTCTTATAAGGGAAGTAAATATTTTGTTTTTATTTCAAACAGATTATCATTTATGTATTTTCAATAATTCAAATTTTTTTAGGTATTGAAACTGGTAGTTAAAAGAATACCATCGAGTGTTTTTTTTTATGAATGACTCGATGCATTTTTAATTTTTTAAATATTAAATTTTGCCATTTAATAATCAATGAAATAATTCACAATGATTATAAGTAATATAATGCGTTTTGGTAATTTTTTAAATAGGCAAAAAATTTAAACATTAATAATATGAATATTTCAAATTTGAATAAATAATGTTTTTTTTATTGCTGTGAATTTAATAAAAGATAAAATTTTTTAGGTGTAAAAAATCTTGAAAATCATCTGCAAATTTTGATAACAAAGAATAAATACAACAATATTTCTTTGATAGAAAAAAAATCGTTCGATAATTTTTTTTCCACTTTGCATTTTGAATTTTTATCTCTCTCTCACAAATTAAATTCTTATGACTATCTATTTCTTACAATATTGGAAATCGACTGCAAAAATGGTAACCAACACGTTGACAAATTATAAAATTTTATTCCAATGAACCTTCTTATTATTAGATATTCTTTGGTTTTACATTATCCGGGGAGCACACCGAAATCCATAAAATTAAATACGTAATACACAAAATCCATAAATATTTAAATAAGTAATAACAAAATCCGTAAAAATCAAAATCCATAATTTCAAAATCTGTAAATCACAAATGCCGTAAAATAAGACAACAGATGGGAGTGAATATTTAATATTAAATTTTCAGCACTTTCACATATTATTTGAAAACGAAAGAGTGTTGTTTCTTACTTTGATGCCTATTATGTATTTCGATAACGATTACGATTTGATCGAATGAAATGTCAAAATGCAAAATTGCAATTATGTATTTCGATATCGTTCAGAAATTGTCGACGAAATCGATAAAGTTTATCGATGTAAAATTTTACCACGAAAGAGACATCGAAAGAGAGATTTTATACAAATGATTTCAATTTTGAATTGAAAGGATAAAATAAAAGAAAGCGCTTGGACACTTGGTGTTGTGTTTTATATTTATGATATTTTTTTAAATAAAAATAAGTTTAAAAGTTGAAATGAAAGTAAGTATTTTACTTTATTCTTCATAATAATTTTTGATTGAAATAAATTTTAATAGGAATCAAAGGCCAGTAACAAATAAACTGCCAAAACTTCCAAATCTAGTGGATTAGAATAATCCCGAATATATGTTCGCTTGTTTTTTTTTAATTCTGCAATTTGATAGCGTTTTTCAGCACTATCAGAAATTGAGAACTTTATCTCTGCTCAAATCATTTTATTTATAAAAATTTATAATTTTGTAATTATATTTTATTTAAATACTTTCAACTTATTTTCAACTTAAAAGATTCAAATAGGTATAACACTATTGTTTTGTTTTTTTTTTCGTATAATAATTTGAATTTGACAGTCAAAGAATCAAACATATGTCATTTTCATCGTATATTTGAATTTTACAATGGCAGCATTTTAAAACACTTTCGATCAAATTTTCATCGAAATACATAATGACACTAACGATTACAATCGAGTAACTCTAACGATAACGACGAACGATTCGATGAAAGTCGATCGAAATACGTAATAGGCACCTTATTGTTGGAAGTTTATTCATTACTAACACTAAGGTGCCTATTATGTATTTCGATCGAAATTAATCGAATCGTTCATCGTTATCGTTAAAGTTATTCGATTGTGATCGTTAGTGTCATTATGTATTTCGATGAAAATTTGATCGAAAGTGTTTAAAAATGCTGCCATTGTAAAATTCAAATCTACGATGAAAATGACATATGTTTCATTCTTGAACTGTCAAATTCAAATTATTATACGAAAAAAAAACAACACAATAGTTTTATATTTAAAATTTTTAAGTTGAAAATAAATTGAAGTGTTTAAATAAAATATATTTATAAAATTATGAGTTTTTAAAAATAAAATGATTTGAGCAGAGTGAAATTTTTCAATTTCTAATAGCGCTGATAAGCGCTATCAAATTGCAGAATTAAAAAACAAGCAAACATATATTCGGGATTATTCTAATCCACTAGATTTGGAAGATTATACCTATGTTATTTAAACATGAATTTGATGAGTTATTATCTACATTATTAAAACTATTAAATTAGAACAAACATTGAAATAACCAATAAGTAACACGTCGATTCCAAATATAATTAAATTGGTTAGTGTATTAAGATTCTGTGCGGTTTGTACCAAGCAAATTATTTTCAACGTAGGAAATGATTTTCATGTCAGACTAGCACAGCTAATTTTTTTTGGTTCTTAAAGAAGTTTAATATGTATTTGCAGTTTATAATTATGTGCAAAATGGATCAAATTGCATTGAGCACTAGAAGGAAAAAGTCAGGCAAACATTATTTTTATGATTAAAGCAGAATTACTGAAATAATTGGAGCAGTAGATGGAAAGCTTATTCAAATTAAATCACCGAAGCAAAACGTACAACATTTATGTTATAGTAGAAAGGGATTTTTTAGCATTAATGCAATTCTGATAAGTTTATACTTTATTGTAATTAGTTTATATTTCAATAAAAAATTATTATGAAGAATAAAGTAAAATACCTACTTTCATTTCAACTTTTAAATTTATTTTTATTTCAAAAAATATCATAAATATGAAACAAAACACCAAGTGTCCAATATAAATAAAATAATATAATGTCCAATATAAATAAAATATATTTGTATCTCTTATTTTATCCTTTCAATTCAAAATTGAAATAATTTGTACAAAATCTCTCTTTCGATGTCTCTTTCGTGGTCAAATTTTACATCGATAAACTTTATCGATTTCGTCGACAATTTCTGAACGATATCGTAATACATAATGGCAATTTTACATTTTGACATTTCGTTCGATCAAATCGTAATCGTTATCGAAATACATAATAGGCACCTAATTAACAGGCTGCGACACAAAATTGCTTCAGTAGGTTAGAGCAGTACATTTTATATTTTATAAGCTTTTTATAGTGACATTTTAGTATGAAAGTTGATGAAAGACCTTTTTTTAAACACATATTTACTAATTAAAATATTTAATTTTTTAAAATCTGAATACTCCAAAATATGTAAAAAAGATAGAATTTTAACCCATACTTTGGACGAAATTTAAAAAAATCCGAGTGTGGAAGCCTGTTAATTAGTGTTAGTCTTGACCGTACGTATACAATATACCAACAATATACATTATTTTTGGTTATTCTATTTCGATATTAAAATTTTTTTAATTCTCTTTTTCTTTATGAATTTCCAATTTAAAGTAAGTTGTTTTTTGTTTGTATTAAAAAATAATAAAAATGTATGCATTTTGGTTACATGAAAAAGTTATATAAAAAAATATTACATATGGACAAAATTTCATAAGTTCAAAATTTCATATTTAAAAAAAATTTAAATTAAGTTTTTATCAACTAATATAAAATGTGGAAGAATTGTCAAAATCTTTAGTTGATTAGTAATTTCTTTCAAAATATGATTTTGTTTTGTATTTGTAAGAAATAAAAAAATAAGGTGGTTATGTTGAAGTCCGTCGGAATGTCAAATTAAAAAAGCGCTTCAAACGAATAATATATTTTATCATTTTTAATGTACCAAAATGTAATGTGTAACAAAAAATTACTACTAAATTTTAATTTGTATATATGTACAAATGTAATTAAAAGTTTATAACTTTTACTTTTAATTTATGTACATACATACATACGTTATGTAATTATTAAAAAAATTTATAACTTTTTACAAAATAAATAAAAACAAACTCAAACTGTCAATGCCGACTTTTTTATTTGAAATAAAAAAAAAATTTCGGAAACATTTGATTTTGATTTCTGCATAGACTTTGCAGTTGAATGGATTTCCGATTTTTCGTATTCTGTTCGAAAAATTTTTTCGGGGATATTCCGCTTCGGACTTCAGAATAAAAAGACTTTAGGGAGCGTCTCGGCGAGACATAAAGTCCGACACCAAAAGTGTCTGCAAATGTCACAAAAAGTCAGACATTTTTTTTGCTGGGCAAATTATGTCAAGACACTTCATTGGAAGGAAAACAGTGCAAAAGAAAAGACGTTAACATTTTATACATAATCGGAAAATGAATAGAAAACAAAAAACCGCAATTCTCGCGTTAAATGCATTAAGAGAATTACACAAAATTCAGGGGTGGAATTCTGTATTGTGATAATCCACGCTGCGACTGTCACATATCTATAATTGGTATTCTATATGGTGATTGTCACAGTGATGGTCGCTTTTTTTTCGTGATTTTAGGGTGACAGCTAATTTGGTGTCACTCATGATAAAAATAAATAAAAGTTTGGTTGTTTTTTAAGATTTAAACCTTTTAGATTTTTTATGTTTTGGTTTTTAAAGATTTATGTTAAGTATTTTATGTTTCAGGTTTTGTTTAAGTTGTAATAATTTTAATTTGTGTAATAAAATTATTAGTTTTTAAGCTTACGAATAAGAAATAAGTTTATTGATAGGATTTTCAGTTCAAAATGAAGAAGTCGTTAAAATTGCAAGTGATTTAAAAAGAATGGAATTAAATAAAAAATGCTGTAATTATGTGTTATTTTTTTTTAATAAGTTTGAATTTTATTTTGGTTTTCAATTGCATGTATAGATATTTATATTAATTGGTTATAAGTTTGCAAATGAATTTTAATCAAATTTGAACACGATTTTTTTTTTCATTTTCTTAAATTAGTTGTAATGAATTTCACTTTAAGTTTTTTTTTTAGTATTTGAAAATTTAGTTTATGAAATTTACTTTTAAGTTATTTTTTTTAATAATTTTTTTTATTTTTATAATTTTACTTTATGATTACACTTGTTGCACTAATAAAATTAAAAACTTTAGTTTTGTTTTCTATTGTTTTGACACTTTGACATTTAATAAATCACTTGTGCTGCCATTTTCGAATTGTATTTTTTAAGATGCTGCCGTTTTCTTAAGTTATTCAAGTGGTCGCAATACAGGATACCAAAAATTTTTAGTGTCACTGTCGCAAGGGTGACTATCGCTTATCACAATACAGAATACCACTCCAGGAAGAAAAAAAATATCACCCGAATTTTGGTGAGTCTATTTTTGGGAAAAAAGGGATCTTCATAATATTGAAGTTCATCTTTTAAAAGATATATCGTGGGAAAGGTCAGGTTAAAAATTTTTGCCGAATGACGATTAATAAATTTGAACATATTCTGGAATTAGTAAATTAAACTATTAATATAATATAATGTAAATTAAATTAATAATATAATATAATATATTCACGAGATAAAAATTAGATTTAATTCCAAAGTCATTCATGTTGTCTATTCATATTTATTAGTTCCATAATATCGTCTTATCTTAATTTATCACTCATATTGTTTATTTAAAAATTTAATTTAATTACAAAGTTATTAAATTAACAAAACAAAAATCAACAAAAATATATAACAAAAATCAATTTTTAACACTACTTATTCACTTTTTTTATTTATATTTTACATTTAAACGAAATATCAATCTCCACAGAACAATAATTTACAGTAAAGGCCATTCTTCAATGCTGGCTTTAACTTGTAACTTTAACTTTGAAAAAGTTTGACGTCAGCGTTTTTATTAATTCAATCTCCAATGCTGGCGTTAAATTATAACTTCAATTGCTGGTGTCAGTGAATATATGACAATTGAATTTTAGAATTTATATATTGTTTGATTTTCAATTTGAAAAAAAACAAAATAAAATAATGGATATGGATATGGATTATGGATAATATCACATAACAATTCGTAAACGATACATATAATATCGTTTACGAAATATTCTGATGAATTACTTATATTATATTGATTTTAGAAATTAATTTTATATTTGAAATATTTTGTACTTTTATTATATCACAAATTTATATTATTATTGTATAACCACTCTACTAATTATTTTTAATGATAAATTAAAATAAAACCATAACATTAAAATAAAAAATTTGCAATCCAGTTCTTTTTTCTTAAAAAAAAATTATTTTTTTTTGTTTACGTCTTTACAAAAAACAAGCAAAATAATAAAAACAACCCAAAAAAGAAATGTCAATTCAATCAAACTGTCAAATAGTTCAGCGTTCAGCTTTCGGCTTTGAACATTGCTCGACTTTAACTTTAAAAAAGTTTCACGCTTACCGTTGACGCTCACATTGGAGAAGTTTACATTAGTTTCCATATGTTCAAACATTTTGAAAGTCAAAGTTACAAGTCGACGCCAGCATTGGAGAATGGCCTTAAGAGTCACAAATAGTTTATAAAAAATACCTAAATATCTATGTTATCTTAAACTGACATTTAAAACGTCAAAAAAGTGTCTTAACATTTGTGTTGTGAGACACTTTGTCAGACTTTTGTGTCTTGACGCCAAAAGTGTCTGGTTTTCACCCGTCTCGACTGGACATAACACAAGTTAAGACGCCAAAAATGTCTCGTCGAGACCAGGAATTAGGAAAAAAAAGTGGGATCACCCCATTATCTGGAAAAATAAAATCTCGAAAGAACAAAAATCTGGGAAAAAAATATCTCGAAAGAAAATTCTCGATCAAAAAAAATCTGGAAAGCAAAAATCTTGAAAAAAATTATATTGAAAAAAAAAATCACGAATTTCAAATCTCGAATTCGAGATTTTTTAATAACATTTATTTACATAATAAAATCGTTTTCCAATTATAATATAAGCAAATTGAAAAGAAAGTCCAAATAAATATATTGGAAAAAGTAATTATTTAAAAGTTAAATATAAACATAATTAGAAGGAATTAAAGAGTAGGATTCAAAATAAGCCAATCAAAATATTAAAGGGTATTTCTTTCACTAGAATATTTATGCAAGTGTATATGCTAGATCCTGAACTAGAAAAGACTTTGGAGTGGGACTTAAAATAAGGATATTGTCTATTTCCAGAATATTTATCTTAATTATTTTTATGCGTAGCCGATGTTGGATGCAAAACTTATGACATAGTGCATGATGCATACTTATATGATTACTCTATGACTATGTCTATATACAATTTTTTAAAAACGTTTTGAAAATGAGTTATAACCGTTTTAAAAACGTTTTGAAAACATCATCCTGGAGTTCGCATTTTATCTTTCAAAAGAAAAAGAAAAGAAAAATTAAGGAAATTTTATACCTACTCACTATTTTTTCTTTAAGAAAAATTTAAACGTAAAATAAATTTTCAAATGAAAAAATATAGGGAGAAATTAATGTGAAAAAACTTTATTTGTATTTCAAGTCAAAAGTTCTATTTTATTATTCTGAAAAGATAATGAAAAGATAAATTATGTAGTATGAAACAAAGAAAAGAAATAGAAAAGAAAAAGACTGGAAAAATTATTAGTTTCTCTGTAAAACTATACTACATTGTTTTTATAGATATCACGTACAACTATAACAATTCCACTGCTGCTATATATTTCTGCTGTGTATAATCGAAGAATATTTATATAAGGTGTTTGGGTTCGATTTTTTTTTTAAATTTTTAAAAAATTGAATTTATTAGGATATGAGAATAAAGAATCCAAAAGGATAAATTAGAAAATATTTCATTAATAAAACTAAACAAACAATTTTTAGATCTAATTAGTCTAGAAAAAAATTTATAATTGACTTACTCACTTATTTTATTTTTAAATCTCTTGAATTCTCTTAATTAAATATGTACTAGTATTAAAATAATGAAAAAAATAAATATTTTCTTTAAAACTTTAACATTTTTATTTTTAAATTAATACTTATTTTTTATTATTAAATGAATTTTAATTATCAATGAAAATAACATGAGAAAAATATTATAATCTAAACAAAGCTTTATCCCATTGAGTATTTTACATTTTACAAGATAGTAGTTAAATTTTACATGATTTTGCATGTTAAATTAATAATTCCTTAAATTAATAATTTCTATTCCTGTTCCAAGTATTGAACAAAAAGAATACAAAAATATTTTTCATATGAAAAAAATCGTTTCTTAATTTTTTTACCACCTTTTGTGTTCAATTTTTATCACTGTCTTACAAATTAATTATTAATATCAAAAATCATCTACTAATAGATCATTCAATCGTTCTACAAAATATGTAGGTACTTTTTTGTAGTTTTTCAAAATATAAAGCGTTATAAACGTGATATAGAAACGTGAAATACGCGATACCTACATAGATATTAATTTTATTCTCAATAATAAAATAATGCGAAAGGACAAGTTCTCTATCTCTAAATTTGTTTATCATATTTTATTATTATTGTATTTGTATAATTTGATTTTTTTTTTAATTGATAGCTACCAAAATTTCAAATAAGGATATAATTTTTTCGAGTAGGTTTAATAAAAAAATTATTTTATTTTTCTCAATCTCCAATACATGTAACAAAATAATTTTATAATTGTTGAATTGTGCGTGTACATATGTATATTTATTATTTATATATAGGTAATATCATTGAAGGGGAGCAGATATACACAGCGATCATGAATTACTAACTGGGGACTTCAGAATGAAACTAAGCCAACAAGGAAGAGGCAGAAGAAATAGAAAGAAGAAAATGAATATAAACAACTTAAAAAATCCGCAAGTAAGAGCTGACATAGTTACGGCGTTACGAGAAAATATTAGAAATAATAGAGAATACACTTGGGAAGAGATTCTGGAAATTTACAACCAAACAAGTGAACAAAATCTTGGAATTTCACAACCACAAAGAAAAGTCTGGATAACCGATAACACATGGGCCTTGATTAAAAGAAGAGGTGATATGAAGAAAATGATAAACAACAGGATGGCATCAAGAAGAGAATATGAAGAAATAGCGAAAACAGTAAAAAGAGCAGCAAGAAGAGATAAAATGAAATTTCTACAAAATTTAGCCGGAGAAGCAGAAAAAGCAGCACAGCAACATAATCTGAGAGAATTGCATCGCATAATCAAGAACTTAACAAACCAGTCGGAACAACAAAACAAACCAATTAAAGATAAAAATGGTGCGCTCATCACAAACTTAGAGGATCAATTAAAGAGATGGAGAGAACATTTCCAAGAACTGAGCAACGAAGAAAGTACAAATAATGAAGCAGACATAAGAAACAGAGACAATGCAAATATCTACCCAACTGAGGGACTGCCAATATCTACTCAAGCTCCAAATATAGAAGAGATCAAAGCTACAATCAATATCCTGAAGCACAACAAAGCAACAGGTGAAGATAGAATTCCAGCAGAAATAGCCAAACTGGACCCTGACTTATTCGCAAAAACAATTGAACTCCACATCAGGAAAGCATGGATAGAGGAGAATATACCACCATCATGGAAGAAAGGAATGATTGTCAAGATACCTAAGAAAGGAGACTTGGCAAATTGCAGCAACTGGAGAGGAATCACGGTTCTAAATACTATTCATAAGATAATAGCAATTATTATAAAGAAAAGATTAGAAGAAGTACTAGAACCAATACTACGGAAATAGCAGGCAGGTTTCAGACCAAACCGAAGCTGTGTTGACCAGGCAAATACTTTACGGGTCATAGTTGAACAATCAGTAGAATGGAATGCCCCACTATATCTACTATTCATAGATTTTAAGAAAGCATTCGACATAGTCAAGAGATGCGCAATATGGAGAACACTTACAAAGAAGGGAGTTCCTGAAAAAATCATCAACATCATCAAAGCGATTTATAAAGATGCAGAGACAACAGTTCAACACAGAGGTAAGATCAGTGATCCATTCTACACCAATATAGGAGTTAGACAAGGATGTCCACTATCTCCACTTCTCTTCAACACAATACTAGACGACATTCCAAGAGAAGTTTGCACTGGAATAAACGGAATAGAATGGGATCTCTTCGGAAACTTAGAAGACTTAGATTACGCAGATGATGTATGCCTCATATCAATAAATCAAAGGGACCTACAGAACAAAGTCAACAGATTACAGGAAGAAGCAAAGAAATCGGGACTGGAATTAAATATCGAGAAAACCAAGGCAATGAGGACAAACAACAGTTATAGTGAGCCAATAACAGTGAGTGGACAACAGATAGAATACGTAGAATAATTCAACTACCTGGGGAGCATTATAACATCAAGAGGAGGTGCAACAGAAGATGTCAACAGCCGTATAAATAAGGCAAGAAGAACATTTGGGAGCCTAATGAAGATATGGCGGAGCAACCAAATATCGAGAACAACAAAGCTAACAATATTCAGAGCATGTGTTAAGTCAACATTAATATATGGCAGTGAAACATGGCTCACTTCGGTCAGAATCAAACAGAAGCTACAAGTATTCATCAACAAGTGCTTGAGAATTATATGCAGAATATTCTGGCCGGCAAGAATTAGCAACGAGGATTTATGGATGATAACTGGAGAAGAACCTATCAACAGACAGAAAAATAGGAAAAAATGGAAATGGATAGGTCATACACTAAGGAAATCAGAAAGTGATATAGCAAGAAGAGCTCTAGAGTGGAATCCACAAGGACAAAGGAGACCCGGCAGACCATACAACACATGGAGACGCACAATCGATCAAGAATTAACAGTCAACAATTATACCTGGGACGATATTAAGGAAGTAGTACTCAACAGAGAGGAATGGAGGTTCACTATCGAAGCCCTATGCTACCACGCGGAGTAATAGGAGGAAAAAAAAAAAAAAAAAAAAAAAATATCATTGATTAATAATACTATAAAGTCTAGTTCATACAACAGAAAATGTTCAGCTCACTTTTTCCAAATTCTCTTCATTATATATAATTTCCGGAGTATATTCAATGTGTTAGTGCAATTTCTATATTCAATTTGAATTTTTAAATTTTTGAACGTTTTTACATTTTCTCTCAATATATACATTTTGTAATAAAAGGTTTTTTATAATTGTTGATATTGTGCATGTATATTATTTGTAATAATAAATTATAAAATTATAATATAATTTTATAATGTTTAGAAAACAAAAATATTTTTCTTTTTTTAATTGAATAATTTTCAAAAATAAAACAATTTCAAAAAATTCAAATAATAGTGAATATATATATATATTCATACATACATATACATGTATGTATAAATTTACAAATAGAATTTGATTCCAAGTGAATTTGGCTTTTCACATTAGAGATTTCGTAGCTATTCCACCTACCTACAAGCTGTTTTAGGGAATTTCCCACATTAAATTAAAAATATTTAAATATATTTAAAATATTTAAAAATAGCAATTTTCCCATTGCTAATAAAGACTTTTTCTTCAACTTCGTTCTGACAACTTTATGTTATTCTTACTGTTCTTGAAAGTTTAAAGTACATCAGCAGCTTTTCGCGCGGAGTTTTGAAGAATTTTGTACATATGGATTTTCATTTTACTGGTTTTGATTTTTACGGATTGCGAAATTAGGAATTTTGATTTATGGATTTCAATACCAACCCCATAATCCGAGATTGTCAATTATAAAAACTCCCATGACAAAACACATTATGCATTTGTAATTTATAGGCTTTATTTTTCAAGAATTAAGTCATTAGTATAATGATAATCTTAAAGATAATTCAAATTAATTAATAGGATTTAGTCAATAATAAATTTAGTTCAAAACTATTAAAAATTAAATTCTTAGTAATTCTCAAATATAATCCATTTATGAAAGTAAAATATACAAAATTGATAAATATTCAGTATTTCTTATTTTATATTATATATTTTAATAATTATATTTAACTTTAAAATAAGAAAAAAATTTGTTTACAAGATATAAATGAAAATAATTACTAAATATATTAATTCTCTTTTTTCAATAAATAACCAACATTTATATTTGTATGTGACATGTGTATATAACTTTAATACTTGATAGTTACTTGATATTTACTAGTTAATACATTCTTGAACATGAGTTTGTAAATCTTTTAATAATTTATATGGACGATTACATAGAGGGCAAGAAAAGTCGCTTGGTTCATAAACTTGGTCTTCTTTTGATACTATTGAATTTGTAGTGCTATTACTTAGTGAGCTCTGCTGAGATGTCGAGACTGAATCAATTCCTACTGTTTCAAAATGTTTTCTAAAATGTTTCAATATATATATTAATAGAATCATCAGTTCGTTTTTTTATTACGTGCATTTTACTTACTTAGAACTTTCAAGAAGTTCCTGATTTCTTTTTTGCAATAATCTCAAATCAGCTAAAACTTTTTCTTTTTCACCAGCCAAGTTTTGTCTTGAAAGGCGTTCCATTTCAAAATCTTTACTATAGATTTCTATTTGAGTCTTTAAAACGGATACTTCATTATGTAATTCATTACGTTCTTTTTCATAATTTTCAAAATGTCTCTTCTTTTCTTCATCATTACTTTTTAGTACTATTATATCAGATTGAGCTTTCTTTATTTGTTCTTCACATAAGGAAAGTTTTTTTTTTAACTCTTCGATTTCTTTTAAATATTTTTCAATCTGTAATTAAAAAATATAAAATAAGTATTTTATTATTTATATATAGAATAAATGTTCATCACCGTGTCATCTAATTCTAAATTTTTTGCAACGCTTTCAGATAACCTTTGTTCTAAATCAGTCACAATTCTTTTATGTTCTAATATCGGGACATATTCATGTTCTGTAATTTTATTACTTTCTTTCACATTATCATTTTCAGATTTTAATTTGTGTATGTATTCATAAGAATCCTAAGAAATTATTTAATTAAAATTTCAATGAAAATAATAAAATGATAATTTACCAAATGTTGTTGTTCTAATTTATCTATTTGTGATGCCATATTCTGTATTTGAGCTGTTTTATCAGATAGAATTTTTGTCATTTCTTGACCCTCTTTACGAATTGTATCTTCGTTAATCTGAATCTGTTCAATTTTAAAATCTAATTCTAAGTAATAGAAAAATTATATTATTTAAAAAAATGGTTTTTTTACATTCTCTATTTTTTCTACCTTTGCGTAATTCTAAATTTTCATTGCGTAGCTAAAATAAAAGATTTAGAAAGTTTTAAATCATTTTGTAATTTTAAAAATTAACTTACCTTTGCAACTGTTTCTTGAAACTCGTTTACTTGTTTTGTTTGCTCTTCTTTCTGTGTCTTTACTTCATCTTGCCATTTTTGAAGCGTTGTGAAATGTTTGCGCATCGCAATATTATTTTTTTGAAGAGTTTCTAAATTAAATTAATAGTTTCACTTCAATTGTTTATTTTACTTTTGCAAATACATACCTTTGAGTTCAATATATTCTGCTAGGACATTCTGTAATTTAATCATTTCTTCAGTTTTAACTGTAGAACTACAAAGACTTGGGAACTGTGAATGCATAGTTGCCTAGTTGAAATTCATAGATATAGTATATAGGATTCATAGACATAGGAATTTAAAAATTACATATCTCAAATTACTGTACATAGTCACTTTCATCTTATAATTAATAATATAACTAACAAACTTACTAAACAAACTTACAAAACTACAATATATCTATGCATTTTTTTCTTAATTAAAACAATTATTTCATTAATTTAGTTTTATTTATTTACCTTTAATACATCTAATTGAACATCTCCCATTAAGAAACTCGCTGCAAGAGATCCTTCCTTTGCAGCGGCCTTATTTTTACTATCAGAAGACATACTTTCTTTGTCATTTTCCAATGATGCTGATAAAATCATTTTACTGAACGAAGGCATTTTAACACTGTTGTCCTTATTTGAATTATCACTTATCATTGAAATATCTCCGTTTTGTTCTCTTGATGATAATTGAAACTGTCTTATAGTCTCTGTATTTGGACTATCTGTAACAAGTTGATAGTGATTCACATTATGTGAATTGAATTTTAAATTCACATTATTTAAAGGAGATTTCTGTGAATCATATTTTATAGAGTTTTTTCCACTTTTTAGAGATGAAAAATTGCTTCCACCATTTTCTTCATAGTTTCCTGTTGCGAAAGAATTACTTAAATCAGTCGGTGACGTACCTAATATTACAAAAGACTCTTCATCACCTTCTTCTGACATTCTAATATAATTTAATGTTTTTAATTAGGAAAATCAAATTCTGAAATTATTAAAAATAAAAAATTTTAAAATGCATATGTATGCATACTATGAACTCATAAATTTTTCAAGTTACCCTTTTTTTTGCAGCTGATAATTTAATGTGAATTCCCAATATTGACAATACAAAGCAAAATTAATTTATTTGTGTGTTCCTTTCAAATTCTATAAATAAACTCAAGTTAGTTTACTTTACAACAGCAATATTTATAAATATTTTAAGAAATAAACTAAAAATAATTATTTTAATGCGAAATAAAAAAAACGCAATAAATAAAAACCAATATGTGTAATAACAAATAGCTATGCAAATAACCGAAAGGCGAAAATTACTGTCTCTACGTCGGATCTGACTAATTTTTCTGTTAAAAATTCCCATTTATTTTGACAATTAGAATATGCACATTTATACTACAAGATTCGTAGTTTTTAAAAGTACTAGCTGTATCAGTATAATACATAAAATATGAATCTTTTTTGTCCTGTGCACATCTGCGATAATAATTGTGGGATTAAAAATGTAGGTATAAACAAAGCAATTTTTGTTATGTAATGTACTAAAAAACGAAAAAGTAAGAGAAAATCATTTAAGTGTTTATAAAAAAATTAAAATTATTTGGTTTTGTAATTATGGTACTTTTTTCCTTTAAAAAAAAGTAAGAATACTAAGGGGGTTATGCAAAACGCTGAAGTCCGAAGCGGAATATTCCCGAAAAAAATTTCCGATCGGAATACGAAAAATATCGGTATTCTGAAATCCATTCGACTGCAATATCTGTGCAGAAATCAAAATCAAATGTTTCGGAAATTTTTTTCATTTCATATATTTTTATTTCAAATAAAAAAGTCATCGTTGTTAGTTTCAGTTTTTTTTATTTATTTTGTAAAAAGTTATAATTTATTATATTAATGTAAAAAGTAATAATTACATAACGTATAGATGTACATAAATTAAAAGTAAAAGTTATAAACTTTTAATTAAATATGTATGTATATACAAATTAAAATTTAATAGTAATTTTTTCTTACATATTACATTTAGTTATATTAAAAACGGTAAAATTAATTATTGGTTTGAAGCACTTTTTTAATTTGACATTTCGACGGGTTTCAGCATAAACACCTTTTTTTCTTAAAAATATAAAAAAAATTCATATTTTGAATAGGAACATTAGGAACTATTATTCAACTAAAGATTTTGACAATTTCTTGCACATTTTATATCAATAATTGATAAAAACTTAAACATTTAATTTTTTTAAATATGAAATTTTGTCTTATGAAATTTTGTCCTCATGAAATATTGTCCATATGTAATTTTGTTTTATATAACTTTGTCATGGAACCAAAATGCATACATTTTTAATACAATCAATGGACAACTTACTTTGAATTGGAAATTCATAAAGAAAAAGAAAATTAAAATTTTTTAATCTTATATATAAAGAAGAATATTTGCATGCATGTTTGTGTCAGAACTCCTCAGTGACACATGGACCAATTTCAACCAAATCTTACAGGATGGTTTTTTATTATTTGGAATCGAAACCGTGATATGTTTTTTTTTCCAAAATTCTGGCTGGTTCCGGTACCTGTCATACAACTCCCAGCACCAGGGAAAAATGTTTGAAAAACTAAAGGTGCTAGAGAGCTGAAAATTTGCACACAGGTACTCTCTCAAAAATATATACATATGCCTTTCACATTTCATCGAAATTTTGACTGGTTGGTGTAGCTGTCATACAACTCCGAGCACCTGGCAAAAATATTTCAAACACCAAAGGTGCTTGAGAGCTGAAAATTTGTACACAGGTACTCTTTTAAAAATAAACAAATATGCTTTTCACATTTTTTCGAAATTTTGACTGGCTTGTGTAGCTGTCATACAACTCCGAGCACCTGACAAAAATATTTCAAAAACTAAAGGTGCTGGAGAGCTGAAAATTTGCACACAGGTACGCTCTCAAAAATAAACAAATATGCCTTTCACATTTTTCGAAATTTTTACTGGTTCGTGTAGCTGTCATACAACTCTGAGGAGCCGCCAAAAATATTTCAAAAACCAAAGGTGTTACAGAGCTAAAAATTTGTACTGAGGTAACTTTTAAAAAATAAATAAATTTGCTTTTTATTTTTAATTCAAAATTTTAACTGGTTTGGGTAGCTGCCATGCAACTCGTAGCACCCTGAAAAAATATCTCACAAACCAAAGGGGTTACTTAACTAAAAATTTGTACTCAAGTACTCTTTCAAAACTAAACATATACGCCTTTTATCATTTTAAAAATTCTGGTTCGGGTAGCTTTGATAGTTGTGATACAGCTCCTAACCCACTTCATACATATTTGAAACGGGAGTAAATATAGATATTTATTCTGATTTTGATGTGAATAACTTTTTAATTAGGCATAATATAGCAAGCAATATACATAGCATATATTTTACCACTGTTTTTTGGTAAATTCTGTTAATCCGTTTCGGCACGTCGGTCTACAGATTTTTCGTTTCGTTGTACCATTGACACGTCGATCTTGAAAAAAATTTGTTGCAAAAGAATTACGTCCAATTTTAAGAGGAGCTTCTATGGTCTTAAAAAAGGTGGAAAACAAAGTTTTATTTAATTCCGTTAACCGTTCGTCATGCCGGTCTAATAAGTTTTTTCGTTTTTATTGCCTTGATTTGTGTTTTTCAAACACGGTTTACGGTAAGAATTGTCGTTCAAATAATAGCTCAGGCGAGAAGTAGTACAACAAATTTCGTAGAAAGTGCTGAGATCGAGATATAAGGTGTGTTCAAAATTTCAAGTCTTTAGCTCCACAAGAAGTGGGTGCATTGTGACACATGCCACGGTAAATTTATAAAAACAAAATAAAAACACTAACTTTATTAACTATATACGTAACATTGCGTTCTCAATTACGATCAACAAGATACAGGGACAGTCTACTAAGTACTATGTCGATTTGAGATCGCCTTTCTTCCCCCATGGACAACTTTATATTTCTTGCTTAAGGGTGCGTTTACCCAATAATTTATTAATTCTTGCTCCTAAAGAGAAAACTAAAAATATTTTTTATAATCAAATTTTATTTATTTATTTATTTTAACAGTTGTAGAGTTGTACAGATAAACCTGTAGGCCAACTTTTATAGGTCCTTTTCCCTTTCGAAATGTGGGCCTTTTTTATTAAACTGTATTAATTATTTGGTATATATTTTTGTATATTATATATTTATATTATTTTTTTTTTATTTATTATATTATATCTTTATTAATTATTAAATTATATTTGAACCGATGTGGTTGTGTAGAAAATTACATTTTTCAGTAATTTTCCCCATTTGAAAAATTTTTCGCTTTTGAAAAAAAAACCCGTGCTCCTTCGGTCGTTACATTACTACACTCGAGTGCTTTACCACTCGGCTACCAAATGAGACCGCTCAAATTTTATTGTAAGATACAATTAAAACAAAATATATTATTTAATGTTTGAATATTTTAGAAATACAATTGTATTATTATACCTAAAACAAATTTCATACTAACATAGAAATAAGCAATTATGTATTTGCCAAAAATATTTCTTATTACAATTCCAACCCATATAGCAATTTTTATCTTCAGCGGTATAAATTCGTATTCGCTCGGTATGTGTCTTTATCGCAAAAAAAATAACATAATATTAAAGCATTTAAAGCAAACGCTTGAATAATAGACCACAGGTGCAAGATCCGCCGTTGAAAACACAAGCTGGTGGCTAGGTCGGTAACCCAAAAGAAAAGCTCAAATTTTTGCTGACCACTTGGTAGAGGTCTTCACAGCACCAACACAAAGTCTTGCTAATGAAAATATAACTCTCGAAGTTAAAATAGATGAAGTGGAAATTTCGCATGTCACTCTAAGAGAAATTAAACAAATCATCAATGGACATATCATGCGGGAACTACCAGATTTAGCTTTATTAGGAGGTCCGGCGTCCCAAGTGTCGGGACCAAAGACCTTGATTTTTTTTTGTCATCAGTACAATAGCTCTTAAATGTGATGAAGACAATAGGTCCGAGTTCCAAGGAATTGAGGCCGAAACTCTATATCACGCATTTTAATTATCTTTTTCTGAAAAAATGTTATTAATAATTATTATACATAATTTTTAAAAAAATTTAGGAGTGGTCCGACGGTCTGACAGACGGAACAGAAGACCTTGAACAAGAAACCCAAAAAAATGTTTTTTATACTTATCTTGATACGTAATGAATATTATTGACATTTTGGTTTTTGGACAATTTTTTTGATCAAGGTCTTTGGTTTGGACATTATGGTTTTTGGACTTTGGGACCGTCGGACCACTCCTAAATTTTTTTAAAAATTATGTATAATAATTATTAATAACATTTTTACAGAAAAAGGCAATTTAAATTGATGATATAGAGTTTCGGCTTCAATTCCTTGGGTCTCGGACCTATTGTCTTCATCACATTTAAGGGCTATTGTGCTGATGACAAAAAAAAATCAAGGTCTTTGGTCCCGACACTTGGGACGCCGGACCTCTTGTTTTTATAGTCGGGGGCTGCCGCCCCCAAACCCCCGCTACTCATTTATTGGAACCCTATTTTTGCCGACGGCAAGTAAACGCATACGGCACAGTAATTTTTTTAAATATGAAATTTTGTCCATGTGTAATTTTGTCCATATGTTATTAAGCCATATGTGATTTTGTCTCTGTGTAATTTGGTCCATATGTAATTTTGTCCATAGGTAATTTTGTCTTGTGAAATTTTGTCCATATGTAATTTTGTCTTGTGTAATTTTGTCCTATGTAATTTTGTCTTATGTAATTTTGTCTCGACACCATTACAACATACATAATATGTACATTTGTGAAATTTTCATTTTAAGAATTTTAATTGCAGCCACAAATTCTAAAACATACATACATATTTTTTCAAATCTATCTAACCTACTTATGGTATTTATCTAACCTACTTATGGTACTTATGGTATCTAACATACTTATGGAAATGTATGTTTATACGCTATGTAAGTGTATGATGTTTCCTTATCTTCCGACAATCTGGAAATAGCTAACAAATTTAATGATTATTTTACTTCGATCAGAACGATTAGGTCCAATAATGATCTTCAATTGTCGTGTATGTACTGTAACAACATCGGGCTAAAAGAAGACGCATATCAAAGAAATAGTTTCTTCTTTGAATGCATTTCTTCGTTAGAATTAATAAAGATTATAAATTCTCTTGAAAACTCGAACTCATGCTGTGACAACGAGACAACCGTCATCATCATTGTCCTGCAACCCCATCCGTGGGGCATAGGGCGGAGACTTCCGATTCAGTTATCTCGGTGTTCCGCTCGACACCACCACATGAAATATGCCGCACCCCCAAATCCGATGTGCGGTTTACTACAACCGAGGCTGTAGGAGGATTCACCGTGATTTCATCGCGATTACCTCTTGGGGACCTACCATTCGTTGTCATGTTTCATGAAATGTTATCAGTTGGTTGACCCTTTGCATTTTCTGAGATATGGGTGATAAAACCATAAGCTCAAATCTGACAGCCACGCCCGCCCGTTGGATGGTCAGATACATCTTCTTATAGGCCGCTCATTGTGAGTACAGACGCCTTTTGCAGCCGCTCCAACTAGGAGATACATGGTTACATACATGGATGCATACATGGTTACGGAAAAGACCCTTAAATTCAAAATGAAAAGTGGCTCAATTCCGGGCATGGGTCTTCCGCCTTTGGTTGTTACCTTCGCCGTTGTCCGATGCACGCCATGCTTCCCCTCTCTTCTGTCCCCTACCCATTCTATTACACCGGGGTTAGAACCCGATCGTTCATATGGGTTGCTAGGGTTAACAGGGGCCACCACGTGAAGGTGAGAGTAGGAAAATAAGGTGGGAGAAGCTAAGTGGCGTAAGCTGGATACAACGACCATAAAACGCATCACCACCCCATTAGACCCCCTACAACCGTACACATGAAAAATTGAAAAACTTCTAGTGGAGTGGACTAAATAAATAAACAAAAATCTCCCGTGGACTATTTAAAATTACATTGCAACAATGAAGTTTTTTTTTAATTGGTTTATATCGCGCTCTTTCTTTCTCACAACTTATTACATAAATAAATATTTACAATAGTTCTTTGCTTCTTTAACTAATGGGTTTCTTTTTTGTAAATGTGGCAGTAAAAATATCTTGATTTAATAGATATTTTTTGCATTCAACAAAGGTTAAATTTAGAATTTACATATGTGTACTATACTAATAATGGAATATGGATATTTGATAAAGGTAAAATTTGGTTTCTCTTTAAATTCACTATATTTATTGACATTTCTATGGTGTAAAGAGAAAAAAAAAACAAAAAAAGAAATATAAAAAAAATGTTTTCCATTATTATTCAATTATATTTCAATTTCAATTATTTTCAATCACCATTATCATTAAATTTTTTTTTGTGTTTTTAATTTTTTTTATTAATCTCTTTCTTTTATTATTTCTTCTTTTTTCACTAAGTATGTACAATGTACATACATATTGTGTCTTATAGGGTTTGCATTTGTTACATACATAATCATATCGCTTAGTTCTTACCCCGATAAAAAATTTTCAGCACTTCTCTCACTTTTACAAACATTATCAAAGAAAAAAATTGTTTTACACAGTAAAATTTTGCGATTAAATTAGTAAATGTGGAATTTGTGAAATCACTGCATTTTTCAGTCATGAAAACAGCGCTGAAAAAAGTGCTGAACATTTTCAACGACTTTTTCAGTTGCTTTAGTTGGTGGGTTGGTGCTGAAAATTTTCAACACTTTTTTCAGCGCTGTTTTCATGACTGAAAAATTTTTCAATAATATGAGCATTTTTTCTGTAGAATATCATTATTCATCGGTTGTTTTGAAAAGTTTGTTTCGAAATGACGAAAACCAAAATCATTGGTGAACCAGTTCATATGACAAATTTTAAACTAAAATTTGATATTTTTAGTAATACTTATAATTATTCTATAAATGTTAACTAGAGAAATTTTAGTTTATAATTTATCGTGTGAATTTCAAATTTAAAAATCCCATTTGTGAAATAACAAATTTTATATTTTTACATTTGCTGAAAAGTCTGCTTTCAAAGAAGCATATGTGTGCTGAAAATATTTTTGAATGAGCACAGAAATACGTGCTGATTTGTGCGATGAAAAAGTTTGTGAAAAAGGTTGAAAAATGTTTTGAAAGGTGTAAATATTTTTTTTTCAAATGGCAACAAGGTCTTTTTTAAATCAATTAATCAATATAATATTTTTTTTTTACTATTCGATCTACAAAATACAAACTTTTAATTTCTTTTTAGAACCAAACTCGAAAAAAATTATATTTTTTCAGTTATTAAACTTATTATCTGGTCCTTATTTTTCCTATGCTGGCCTGTATAAATAGGGGTCAAAATGAGAATCCTCTCTGCAGTATCATGACTTGGAATATATTATGTAGACTGTTAGTGTTTAGTTTAATTGAAAATAAAATGCAAACATTATTTATGGAAGAAAACAAAATTTGAACCTATCAGTTATCTATCACTCAGTTATAAATTACTCTTCTCGCATGTAAAAAAAGTTCAATTTCAATTTATGCATGTATATATACTTTTATATGCCAATTTATATTTAGACAGCGTTTACATGTCAGACAAAATTTAAGTTTATCGTAGATAAAGTCGGATGGATGTTTACATTTCAGACTTTTTCTCAGATTTTATCTACGATTTTACATAAAATATTTGTTGTATTTTACAGGATTTCTTTTTTTATTAGTGAAAAGTAATTTTTTATTAGTGAAAATTTTTTAATATGTAATTTAAAAAATTAAAAGGTAGGTATGTAATCAAAAATCTCCAAAATTTTATAAAATTTGTTACAGTAATATAAAATATTATTCCAAATTTGAAGTATGAGCAATAATAACCAAATTGCGTAAGGGTAAATTTGAGTGCTATTTGATTATATGTGTTGTTCTTTAAAAATTTATTATTTTTTTCATTAAAAAAATATTTTCACTAAAAAGTTGAAAATAAAATAAAGAAAAACATTTTTTTTTTTGAAAATATTTGCCTTTAATTTAAGCGTTCTAAAACTACAAAAATAAACTTTAGAATCGCAGCTTGATATAAGGTTTTCAAAGTAAGTGATGATTGTAAATACGGAAAAAGCAAGTTAGCCGAAATTCTATGAAATCTTGATATGATTTCATTAAGAGATTTGGTAAAAGACTTAAGCAGAATAAAGAAAAGTCTGATTTAGAGAACAGAGTTGATAATATTTTAAATAAAGGGCCAACTGCAGTTTCCCAAAGCTTAATTATGGGAGAAACTTTAAAAGATCAATTAAAATTTAATTACACAAATTTAAGTACTGTAAAAGCCAAAAATTTTTCAATATTATTGTTTCCGGAACAAACAAGATGAATAAAAAAATATATCTTGATTTCTAAATATAAAGCGGTAAGCACAATTGCGACTACCGACGAAAAATTCGCGACGAAAAAATTAAAATACATACGCTCTTATGTATATGCTCACAATTCCAACTACGATCGCTCAACCACATTTTCGTTGTCGTCGAAATAAGGCTATTTTCTTTTTTTTTCGCTGGTAGTTGGATTTGACATTTCTGACAACCTTTTTAAACATCAAAAAATAAAAATAAAACAATTATTATGAAATTTGATATTATAATATAATTGGTCTGTTTTTTTAAAATTATATGTTCTACAATTTATAATTATTTATTTTGTTATTTAGATAGATATATAAATTTAAATTTTTTAGCAATGTATTTGGATCTGATGATGCTACAAATAAATTAATAAATTTTTCAAAATTTTTTTAAAAATATTTTAATAAAATATTTTTTTATTTTGAAATTCCGCATTTGCTTTTCTGTTTTGTTTGTTTAGTTTTATTTATCATTTCGTTTCAATTGTGTTTCATTTGACAACAAGTAGTTGAGCGAAGCGAATTTCGTTGGTAGTCGGTGGTTGGATGTCGCAATTGTGTTTACCGCTTAAGTTTTTAAATTTGAAGCGTTGTACAAAATCGAAACTAGGTTTGTAGTATTTAAGAAAAAGCAACGAATTAGAATTAATTCTAATTCGTTGAGAAAAAGCATGGTCAACTTAATTTTGGAAAAAAAAATATAAACATTTCTTAAAGAGGATGAAAATTCCAGAATGTGTAGAATGTGTAGAACAAAAGAGATTTCTAAATAACACAATAAAAAATATACATAAAAAATTTAACGAAACATACCCAAATTCAAAATGTAGTTATTCTATATTTTGCAGAAACTGTCCTTTTTTTATAAAATCTATGAAAACTAAGGATCATGAGACATGTTATTGCATAGTGCATGCTAACATGAACATATTATTTCAGCTCTTTCGAAAAATAATGTTATTATATAAAAGAACACCAAACAAGTAATTACTTCTTCTTGCTGCTCTCCAGCTCTCTATCTGTAGAATGTTTTCTGAGAACCTGTTCAATGTGCAAAAACACATGCGGGCCTCTCCTTCTTAATACTCCCGAAATTGAAATTATGTATCATAAATGGGTTAATGAAAAAATTAAAATTATTTGTAAAAAAGAGAAATTAGTGAATAAATATGTGAAAAAAACCTTAACTGTAAGGTTGGATGATTTATTGAAGGCGTACAATATAATGTTAACAACATTTTTAGCTCACAAAGGTAGAATCACGCATCAGCATTAGCAAATTCGGAGTTTGAAGGACAATTTGAAAAATAATGGGGTGATTCATATGGATTTTAGTGGAAATTATTAGACTAAATATGCTGAAGAAATCCAAAGCTTCCATTTTGGAGCATCAAGAAATCAGATCACTCTTCATACTGTAGTAGTTTATTCAAAACTTGGGAGTGAATTAAAAACTGATTGTTTCTGTACACTAAGTTCTTCATTATCACATGATGTTCCAGCTATTTGGGTACATCTCGTACCAATTTTAAACACATTACAACGAACTATTAAAATTTTGCACTTTTTAAGTGACAGTCCTTCAACACAATATAGGAATAAAACTATGTTTTATTTTTTGGCCAATAATTTAAAAAATATTTTTTTGGGAGTTGAAAAATTCATATTGAACTATTCAGACCGACCAAGGAAAAGGTGCACCATACGGTATTGGAGGTGTGCGTAAGCGAACGGCAGATCGCGTTGTCGCTTGCGGTCAGGATATTACCAATATATTCACTCTTATGGAAGTACAGTCAAACTGCAAAGGTATTTAAATTTTTTGTAATTAGCAATGATGACATCACAATAATAAAAACGACCTTACCCAAAAATAATATCAAGCCTTTTAAAGGTACACTTGAAGTTCATCAAATTGTTTCTGGTGAAACACTATCATCCCTACACATGAGGAAATTAAGTTGTTTCAAATGCCCATATCAATGTTCTCATTTTGATATTGGCTTAATAAAATATAAGAATGAAATTAAACTTTTAGAAGATTTGGGTGAGACATTTCAAAATAATATGGAAAGATTAAATTACTGTTACGTTTACTTCTCTTCATCATCATCATCGGCTTCATCTACTTCTTCGTCAAGACCTACATCATCAGCTCTAGAATGCATAAATAATATTGAAAAAGGATCTTTTGTGATCGTGGAGTCTCCAGGACATAAAAACAAAATCTAAAGGTATAAGATAATTCAAAATTTTTAAAAATATAATGACTGTGTGTAACTGTCTGTATTTTCTTTTCCGGTTTTTAGTTACGTAAGTTAGTGTTTAGAAGATCCCGAACACGCAGAAGGCGGATTTGAAATTAAAATTATATCTTTAAAAAGTATTATCTAATATTTACTTTTGAAACAAAATTTAAGTTAATTAATAATGATGTATCGTATACCACGGAAAAACAAATTTTGAAAATTTTAAATGAACCTATAGAAAGTATACAGAGAATGGATTAAAATCTTTTGAGTTCAGCAAAAAGATGCCAATATATGAACTCTAAGTTTTTAATTATATTTATAATATTACCATTTTGTAAACGTATTTGTTATTTTTTTAGTTTTTTTTTTTTAATTTTGTTGTATTAATTATTTTGGAGTTTTATTGTGTTATTTTTTTTTTGTTTATTATTTTTTCAATTTATCTATTTGAATTTGTGATTTGAAAAGTTCCTAGTAATTAAGTTAAGTGAGTAAATGAAATAAATGAAGAAACAAAATAAAAGCTTGAGAAATCAATGTGCATGTCATTTTCGTCGTTACTTTGTCATTACCGTGTCAACATCATTTTTAAATTTCCTTATAATTTTCTTAAAATTGACAGAATGGCGTGCACCCTAAGTAGAAAAATACTAAAAATAATCAGTAAATTCTCTATTTCCCTATTTCAAATCTAAAAAATTTTTATTCACTTTCGGCAAGTTTCCGTAAAATTCCCCATACATATAGATGCATATATATACTTATAAATTTACAAATAGATTGTTTTAAAAGAAGTTACGATTTTCTATATGTAAATGTAACTGATTGCGTAAATGTGTTGTGTTTTTATTATTCTCCAACCAAGCATGCAAGCATTATTATCTAGTTAACTCTTAAAACAAAATCAACAGTCAGATTGACTTTATTACTCAACAAATTAAAAAAAAATCTACCAGTGTTATTTATTGCTTTTATGGCTGCATATGTTCTATAACTAATTAATTGAAAAGCTGATTTTACTGACATTTTTTCAAATGTGTTAGAATTAATATGGGTGTACAATATTTAATTTAATATTGTTTTTCGATAATTTTATTTATTTTATTTTTAGCAAAAAAAAGAACAACACAAATTTCAGTTATATAGATTTTATTTAATTTAATTTTTTTTAAACAAAAAACATGTCTTCTAAATTCTTTTCTATTCTTTAATATTACGACTTACGATTCTATTAAAAGTAATAACTTTTTGCGTTTTCTGGCGACAAAATTTTTCTCGGAGGTTTTCTAGTTCATTACTTGCTCTTACAAAATTTGTTACATTGTCACGATATATACGTTGGCATAACCCACTTCTAGCTACGAAACGCTTGAGTGATGCAATGAATGCGTCAGAAGTTAACGAGGTTACTACTTCCAAATGAACTGCATGCGTCGTGAAGCACACAAATATTGCAATATATTATTTGTAAAGCTATTAATACCAAATGATAACGTTACAGGCCCACAGAAATTGACATCTGCTATGTAAAATGGTCGAATTGGTGTCAACCGGTCCTTTGGAATGTCACCCATTATTTCATTTAATAGTTCTGGTCGAAAGGAGAAACACCTTATACAATTTCGAATTATGTTCGTTATGACTGTCTTTCCGTTTATTATCCAAAATCTTTGCCGGAAAATTGATAATAGGGCTTGAGGTCCGGCACGAAAATTTACAATATGCAGATGTTGCACCAGTATCCTTACGAATGGATGACTTTTTGGAGGTAAAATAGGGTGTTTTTGCGCATATGGTAAATCAGCTTGATTCAAACGACCACCAACCTTCAAAAGCTCCACCCCTTCGTTATTATCTAAAAAAGGATTGAGACATTTAATATTACTTTTAGATGAAATTTTATTATGAATCTTTAAATTTCCAATATCTTCAGTAAAACAATTCCTTTGTAATAGCCAAATTATTTTTAATAATGCTTCCTCTCGTTCAGTTGACGAACAAATTCTAATATTAGGAGCCTTATGATAGTTTGAACAACGAAGAGTTTTTCTTTGTGATCGATAATTTTTTATGAATTTTAATACGAAAGCGACTACTCCAATAATCTTATTATAACTACTAAATTTTTAAATATGATCAAGTAAACTGTCATTTAGTTTAATGGTTGTTAATACAATTTGATTTTTAGAACGCAATTCGGGTATATTGTGTTTATATTGATTGGCTTTATGGGTGGCCAAAATTTCTCATATTTATGTAAAAATTCAGGACCATTATACCAGTTTGAATTTGTCAGTTCCTGAACTGTAGATCCTCTAGATAGGATGTCAGCAGCATTTGATGAAGAATTAACATATCTCCATTTGATTCCTTCGGTCATTTCCTGAATTTTTGATACGCGATTTGAAACGAAAGTATTAAGCGTTAACGAGTGCGATGTCAACCAGGTAAGAACTATTTCAGAATCGGTCCATAATACTATTTTTTCAAAATTTGTTATATTTTCACAAACTACATTTAATAAATTGGCAAGCAAGAGCGCCGCACATAATTCAAGCCTAGGTATAGTTTGCGATTTAGAGGGCGAAATTCGAGATTTTATGAGTTCGAAATCAAAACATAATTGACACAAGGTCATCCTGAACAGTAGGTCCCGTCATCAGAACATCGTTTAAAGACAGAATCGAACTTGATTTACAGCTTCCATCAAAAATAACACGAATTTTAGTAGATGAAGAATCTGACTTAAAAACACAGTGATGAGGTAGGTAGTATTTAACAAGATGCTCCAATTGTTGCAGAACTAGTTCCATATGATCCAAAGATTCATACTCTTCCAAAAACTTTCCATACTGATCTTTAAGACAAGCATTCCTTTTCAACTTTCTTTCTACATTGAGAAATCTCTTTTCAGCCGTTTTAAAAGATTCTTCTAATTGAAAAACAGATACCTTGAAAGGGAGCTTCGTAAAAATGCGGCCAGATGAAATATGAGTAGATGAAAGAAATAAATCCTCACAATATTGCTCTTACTTAGAGAATTTACAAGTGTTATTTTCGAAACTTTCCATTTTCCAAAACTGCTGACATAACTGATTAAGATTGAGATCACAAATATTTTGATCTGTTATACGTTCGGATTCAACAACTGATGAAACTAAACTATATTGATTTGCTGATTTTGATGCACATGGACCATATTTTCAAGATATTATCCAGCCTAAAAGATTTTTTTGGTAGAGTTGGAAGGTTTGGCCCTAATTTAATTTGGCCTACAGATAAAATTTCAAAAAATAATTCAGCTCCAAGAAGTAAGTCAACCCTTTGTTGTTTGTAAAATAATGGATCGGCTAGTTTTAAGTTTTTAGTTTTAAATTCCAATTTTCGGATGATAAGTTATTGTCCGGCAAAATTCCAGCAATAGATGGTAATACACAAAATTCAAGGATTAATTTAAATTCCTTGTGGCAAGACAGAATAATTGAATTTGTGGCGAAACAAACCCTTCATTTCGTATTTCCAATACCACCTATATTTTTATTTAGTTTTGAGTTTTTAAGTTGCAAGTTTTGAACCATAAATTCAGTAATGAAATTCAACTGTGAACCGGAATCAAGTAAGGCTCCTACTGGTTTGAACTCACCAAATTGATCCTTGATGTTAACAATTGCTGTGTCTAAGATCACGTTATTTTGTTCAGATGAAGTTTGATAGGACGTTTGATAATGAGTGATGATGAGGGCATGAACAAACTCTGCACTTCGAAGAGGTGCAGCCTTTTACTGAATGCACCTTTTGGAGACAATTAATACAAAGAGATGCATTCTTCACCTTACTAAAACGCTCTATCACTGGTAGTTCGATAAATTTCCTGCATTTGTAAATGTTGTGGCGTTTATCATGGCAAAATGAACATGAATCTCGAGATGTTTGCGAAACCGTTAAGGTGGTAGAGTTTTGTGAACGAAAATACGAGTTTTTAGAATTTGATTGATGTTCATCTTGATTAGATATTTGAGCATGTTTTGCCTCACGACATTTTAAGAGTTGGCAGCGCTTGCTAAGAACTGCTGAACAGTCACTCCAATTAGATAGTTTGGAGAAAGTTAAAAAATCTTCCCATTACGCTATTGACTCCGAATCCAACTTCGATAATACAACTTATGTGATCATTGAATTTGCAATGTCGCCATCATTACCGATAGAATTCATTGAACTAAAAATTGCTTTTACATTATCGATTAAATTTCTTAATTGTGAAGCCGAACATTTGCTTAATTTTGGTAAATTAAAAAATTCAGAAATTAATTCCTGAAACATGAGGGTTTTGTTGTCAAATCGATCCTCTAACTGTTGCAGTATTTTTGGATAGTTTTCCTCCGGATACTCCGAATATTTTTCGAACTAGGATACTCCGAATATTTTTCCTCAAAACGAGGAAGTTTGATTTTGTGAAGATTTATTTGGAATAGGGGGTTGAATAGATATGCTCCTTTTCAATTCAGGTAAATGCTGTTCATTTCTTTTATCTTTGAGTAATGTTAAAATTTCAGACTTTATCGAAATATATAATTCTTCGTACGGGCTTCGCGTAGAAGAATCATCACCCTTATATGAATTCTCATATTGAGTTTGTAAAGCCATAAGATGTTTAAAATATGATTCCAAAATACCAAGTCTGCACTCCAAATCATGAAAATTCAAGGTATAACCCTTTGAATCTATCAAAGTTTTGATTCTAGTTATAGAGCCCTTAACGGTACTCCTTTGCGTTTTTAATTCATCAAGGTTGGTTTCTGGCATGATATATTATAATATGTTGTATGTGGATAAATAGCAAGTCGACTATAAATACATCGAATATAAAATGTAGTACGAAAATTGCAGTAAATTATAATAATGCAGTGGTATTAATAAACCAAGAAAACGAAATAGCAGCAACAACGATGAACGATCTTACGAACGAGTGATAATAGTAATAATGATTGCAAGAAAAGAACTAGCAGTAACAACGATGAACCATCTTACGAAGGAGTGATAATAGTAATAATGCTTGCAAGAAACGAAATAGCAGCAACAACGAACGCCAACAATCGATAATTCGTAATGTCGACAAATAATATGTTTGTAATACAAGTCAAATAATTTAGCATAGAATTTTCAATTTTATATTTTATATTTTACAGTATTGTTTTTTGATATTTGTATTTTGATATATTTTATGAACTACATTTGTTATTTATTTAGTTAATTATCATGTATTTTAATAAAAACAAAAAATGAAATGAATTTATTTAATTATTTTAAATATTGAAATTGTATTAAAATTGTTTTAATGTAAAGTCCCGGAAAATGTTCAAAAAATAAAAACCACGTGCGAGAACAACTACAATATAAAAAAAAAACAAATTCACTATCACGTCGGGGTCACCAATTTTTATGTATAATATTTAATTTAATATTGTTTTTCGATAATTTTATTTATTTTATTTTTAGCAAAAAAAAGAACAACACAAATTTCAGTTATATAGATTTTATTTAATTTAATTTTTTTTAAACAAAAAAAATGTCTTCTAAATTCTTTTCTATTCTTTAATATTGCGACTTACGATTCTATTAAAAGTACGACTTACTTGTCCAACGTTCAAAATGAGAAGAACAAAAATTTAATTATATGAAATTTAAGAAATCAAAAATTAATAATGAGAGAAAAGTTAACAGTTATTATTATTAAAATTAATCAAATGAATAATATCAGTGGCTCCAAACGTTTTAGAAGTGATCTTCAAATTTAACCAATAAAATCAAAATTAAAATTAATCAAAATAAAGGAAAACTAGTTAAATTGTAATATTAAAGTAAGAATTATCCAATGGGTGCTGCGAACTTTAGGTAAAATTGTTGATGAGCATTTTTCATCTTCGCCAACAATATTCTGAATAATATTCCAGCTAATAATATCATTATTCCGGTTTTATAAAAGAATTTCTGATAGATTTTATAAGATGTGCCATATCAAACAAAGCATACATTTTATTTTCATTCCAATCATAAAAAAAAGGCTCTACCGTATTTACACCAAGTAATTCGTAAGTATTTCGATTTGTACTGCATTAGTCACAAGCAGTTGCTACAGTTTTGGAACCAATTTGTGTTAGCTCTTTAAGATATTTTAGTAGTAAATTGAATAAAAAAAGGAAAGGTTTTAAAGTTTCTCCTTTCAAATTTTTTTTGGATAAATTGTAACCACATGCGTATTTATAATATTCATATAAACCTTGAATCATAAAGAAATGTGCTTCTGTTGCAAGTTCTTATTTTCTATCCCCATTTAAATTTTTCACACTTTCTATTTATATTTCATACACCATCTATTTTTATTTATATAAAAAATGATTTTGGTAACTGGTACATATTATGAAATTATTAGCTGAGATATAATTAAGAAAATTGTTGCCAAAGAGAAAAATACTCTTCAAAGATATTGTCCAAAACTGGAAATACTCATATCAGTCCGAGTACTTTGCAAAAAATCTTAGCTATTTCAGCTTTTTAATTAATTACATATGCAAATATGCAGCTACGATGACACAAAATAATGATTTTAATTTTTCCATATAATGAGTAATAAAGTAAACCCAACTGCTGGTTAATTTAATTCAATTTAATTCTTTCTTTAAATTCTTCAAATATTTATACTAAAAATACGTACAAGCAACTATTAAAAATTATTCATATTTGTTGGTAGAGGAAATGTTAGATTAACAACAATATATTTTCAAATGCTGGAGTAGATCATGACAAGCCTTCGGATATTTATGTTTATGTTTAATGTTCTTGTTATGAAACTAATGACAAAGTAGAAAATTCTGAATTTGAAAAATACTATTGTAAAATTGTGCGTTGCATGTTTTAATTATCTTATAAATACATTTTGTGCTTACTGCAGCAAAAAAACTTATTATGTAAATATACTTTTCAAATATTCTACCATTAAGATTTTTTATAAGTTTATCAAAAATTAATGATGAGTTTTTCAAATATTTTTAAACTCTGTTATAATTTTAAAATCCATGCATGCATACATATATACATATACAGAAAAAATCCAAAATTTGATTCTAAATTTGTTATTATACATACAGTGACGGGGCTATGTATCAGTGACGGGGCGTGGAATTTTCAACTGGGGAAGCACTATAAAAGGAAACATCAGTTTGCTTTGGCTTTCCTTTTCTATTGAAATTTTTGCTAAATTCGACAGTTAAAATTGTTCACATCTATTTCTTAAAGTATTTTTAATTCTGTTTAGGCAGAAAAACGATCTCTAAACTGAAATAGTTGTTATAGAGGAAGTGCTATTATCAATTAACAAAGTTTAGACAGCTTTCTCTTGTACACTCTTGGTGAAATTTAATAAACATTTTTATAAAAAATTAAGGACTCTTGTTAATTTCACAAAATTATTTTATTCCGACACGTATTTCGACCTTTCGGTCATATTCATGGATCATAAAGTTCATTCATTTATGAGAATGATATTTAATTTCTCATTATATTTTTATGTAATGCATAATTATTATAGCTATATTGGTAAGAGAATAATGATTATTTATTTATAATATTTATATATAATAAATGATATAAATATTTTAAATTTGTGGTTGTTGAATATCTCTTGTTGTCTTGTATGATTGAAAGAATAATAGAAAATAATGATGTTTATAATTTTTATACGCATTATTTTCTAAACATACATAATGTCATTACTTTCTTTGCTTACATAATGTAAAAAAAGTTTTTTCATTCGATTTGAATTTTTGTAGTTAAGTAATTTTTATATTAAATTAAATATATATTTTATAAGTTGTAAAAAATAATAAATAATATTTTATTTGGGGAACCACTCATTCAATTCAATATATGGACGCTTCGTGCCTGGTATGTATGTGTATATTAGAAATCATAACGTGAATGAATGTGCACTATTATTTGAATTTTTTGAAATTGTTTATTTTTGAAAATTTTTCAATAAAAAAAAGAAAAATATTTTTGTTTTCTAAACATTATAAAATTTTATTATAATTTATTTATTTATTTTAACAGTTGATCCTACACATAAATTTGTGATCCAACTGTATAGGTCCTTTTCCCTTTCGAAATGTTGGCCTTTTTTAAAAATTATATTAAATATTTGGTATATATTTTTGTATATTATATAGTTATATTATTTTTTTTATTAGTTATGTATTTTCTTTATTAATTATTAAATTATATTTGAACCGATGTGGTTGTATTGAAAATTACATTTTTCAGTAATTTTCACCATTTAAAATTTTTTTCGGTTCTCACGGGGTTTGAATCCGTGCTCCTTCGGTCGTTACATTACTACACTCGAGTGCTTTACCACTCCGCTACCGAGGCCACTATTATAATTTATTATTATAAATAAATATACACGAACAATTCAACAATTATAAAAATCCTCTTATTACAATGTATATTGATTGAGAATAATAAAAAAATTTTTTTCTTAAAAGACTACTCGATATGCTATCCATATTTGAAATTCTGGTACCTACCAATTCTAAAAAAATTTCAAATCATACAAATTCAAATAACAAAAAATTAAAAGCAATAATATCCATTAAATAAAAAATAAAAAAAATATCACATAACATTAAAGTTTTTTTGTAAGATTTAATTTATTTTTATTATTTTTTTATTTCACATAACTCATATTATTAACCGATTAATTGATTGTTCGCGTTAATCGCGAAAACGTGTGTTGGAAGTTTATTAAAAAATAGTTTCCATATAATTTTATTAACCCACTCATAATTATACCTTTGTACCATTACCGTTTTCCAATTCAAGTTTTAAAATTCATCATATAGGAAACAATTGCATAAAATGAAATATTCTAGACCTGGTATGCAACATTGTCAGTTACAGTGTCGTTGTTAGTAGTTTTCCCCTGTCTTGGTCCTGCTAAAATTTTAAGTTTTAGAGCAGTGGATTGTGTAGAGCTGACCATGGGTGAAGGTAGGTTCAGGGAGATAAATTCCGACTCTTTGAAATGTTTGACCTTGTGATTTATTGATTGATGTTTCATATATGAAAGACTTACTGGAAATTGATATCTAATAAATTCTTATAAAATAATTTTCATTCTACGCATCTGATATTTTTTTTTTATTTTATAAATAAAAGAGTTAATTTTATAAAGATTAACTGAAAACTTTGAACATTTTTTATTTTTTTGTGGGTTGCTATTAATAGTACTATTCTATACATTTTTCAGATACTTTAAACATGTAAAATGTTCAAAATTTTCTTGACTTGACTATTCGGGTGCTCAAATTAAAAAAGATATACCTGCAAAATTTTTGCACAAAAAAAATCGGAACAAAACAGATCAATTTAAAACTATTTTAAACAATCTACTCAACACGCTGGGTGGCGCAGTAGGTAGAGCGCCTGCCTTTTAACCGAAAGGTCCCGGGTTTGATTCCCGATGAAGCAAAAAAAAAAAAATGCTTCATTGTTTTTTTGAACTGGTCTAGTACCCTTTGTCATTGGGATATAATAAATGACAAAAAAATAATTGAGAGTATATAACCAAATTAATATATATAGAGAGTATAACAAATTAAATAAAATGAAACTATTCTATTTAAGAAGGCTTAGTTCCTGACAATGGTAGTAGTTTTCCACATTTAATGAGTAGATAAACCAGTAAATTGTCAAAATAAATACTCGAATTATTGTAGATATTGTAGTGTAAAATTTCAGTACCGTACGTAATTAAGCACGAAAAGGTGATTCTACCTAAGTTACTTTCAAGATCGTCAAAAAAAAAAAAACAATGATCAGAGCACTTTTGGGCAAAAAAGTTAAATAAACGGAAACTACTGAACATAACAAATTTTTTTACCCAAGATCGTTTTAGATCGTTTTTGAATAGTTTATTGAATAAACCTAATATTTTACTGAAATATTAACAATTTAGCGATGTAATATATTTTATATTTTTATTGAGGTACTTTAAATTTTAGTTTTCTATTTGCTGACAGATGGATTTTTATGTAGATTTTAATAAATATTATATTTTTGTTCTTATATAAAAAATAATTGTCACAAAATAATTGTTTTAAAAAAATTCAGTCATTCCATTTTCGAAGTACTTCAAATTACTTCGAAATAATTTTAAATTGAAAAAGGAATACATCTAATGAAATCATATAGATATACTTTAGATCGTATAGCAAATCTAAAGTTTAATAGAAAATCAGCTTTGTTATGAATTGTACCCCATCATTTCAATTTATCCTTGGTAGGTAAATACTATATTTGATTTTTGTATTGATTTTACTGAGAAAACAACCGTATACGTAAACAATTTTTTTTTTTATTTATTTATTATGCTCCATAAATTGTACAATTAATTCTTTTAAAACTATTTACTTAGATACAGATATATATTTATCTTTACTACAGTAGATTTATATTTTTTTATTTTTATTTAGAAATTTTCGAGTTTACTAGTATAAATTTAAAGGAAAATTGGAGAATAAAAACCTTTTTGAATTTTTGTTTTGTAAAACTCGCCACGGCCTACATCATCACTGATTGATTGAATTAAGAAAAAAAAAAACGAAGCACACGAAAAGCAATTGCACACAAGCAGTTCTTTCAAGTACAGTTTTATATAAAAAGAAATATTTGTTTTGGTATAATTGTGGTTGCTTTTGCTTTCTGAATCGCTTGATTCTTGAATATATTAAAATCTTTAGGCAATATATTTCCAAATCCAAACAGTAATTCGAGGAACAATACTTTTCGAACAATTTGCATTAATTATTTTTGAAAATATTAATCTTGTTGATATTGGACTATATTCATTGTCAAGAATTAAACGTGGAGCTGTACGAATAGTAAACAACGCTGATTTATGTTTTGTTGATACTTTTAATTGGACCAATATTGTTGCTAACAATGAAAATAATTTTATATGGGAAAACAAAAAAAAAGGAGATTGTCCTAAGTGTCCTAGAGGTCCAAATGGTACTGAAGGAATATTTGAAAAAGAACCAGCAATTGAACCGCGAATTGTCCTAACAATTGTTTAAATGAAATTTGACAGTTGTAATTCAAATTGCGTGGGATGTAAAGATATATATAATTTGAAAGTACAAAAAATTGTAAACCAACATTTCTTAAGTATAGAGATCTGAAATATGTAAAAAAGATGATTGTGAACTTGAATGTACTGGAGCATCTATCGATAGTATTGCTGACGCGAAAAAGTTTCGAGGTTGCTCTAATGTTACTACAGACTTAATTATCAACTTGAGACAAGGCGGAAAGCATCTGATGGAAGAATTAGAAGATTCATTTAAAAGTATTCGAATAATCCATACAACCTTACAAGTGGTCCGTTCTTTCGCTTTACCTTCATTAAGATTTTTTAAAACCTTAACAGAGATTTCCGGGTGGGGACTATCTAGCTCGGAAAGTTACTCATTTTATGTTTTGGAGAATAGTAATCTTCAAGATATTTGGGGTGACAATCAAACTGCTAGACAACCCGATCAAGTACGAAATTTACGTGTAATTAACACTACAATTAACTCCTTGGAATTCGAATGGCTACTTCCTCAAAGAAAAAACGGTGTATTAGTAGTTTATCAAATAAACTAAAGCTTTTACCGGATCATCAATTAAAAATGAAGAACGTTGTAATCACACTGACGCCAATGAAGTTTATTATGACACAGTGCAGCCATTCAAAAATAATAATGAAGATATTTGCAACCATTGTACTTGTCATATCAGCGCGATAGAAGAGTAACTGAGTATGTTGAGGCTGGAATTCATTTTGAAAATGTTTTTTAAAATTTCATATATGTGAAAAAAACAATGGAAGCAGCTATATTACTGATAAAACTAGAAACAAAAGGGCTATTGCTGAAGAAGAATTACCTAAAAAGGTATTTTCCGATAAAAAGTATGACCCAACTTTTGGAAAAGCAGATATTGTGGCATAATAATGTGACAACCTCATTTTATACACAATTTTAAAAAGAAGTTTCTGCGGATATAACCAAAATCCTTGTTAAAAATTTAAGGTATTACGGAATTTATAAAATTGAAATTGTAGCTTGTCGAGAAGGACTTGGCTTTAACTGCAGCGAGCCTAATTCAAGAGAAGCAATCAGAATTAAAAAGGATGTTGATATTATACGAGAATTACAAGCAGAACCAGAAGGTAGTAACAGTACTGGGCTTAGTGTGGTAGTAACTTAAAAATATCTTGGTTAGCGCCAGAAGATCCAAATAGTCTTGTTTTTTTTACTATACCGTGCATTCTAAAAAAGTAGATTTGGAAAACGAGGAACCTTTGTCCCGTTGTGTTTATATGGAAAATATGGAAATGAACAATGTGACAAACCGTTTAACATGCAAAGAAAAGTTTTCGGCTGGTCGTTATGAAATGAAGGTTAAAGCAAATACTCGAGTTCCTCGACATCTTCGAAAATTTCGGAACCTGTTCCTATAACGGTATATCCTGGCAGCTTAGAATTGATTGAAATAGGAATTATTATTGGGATAACTTCATGCTTGTGCATAATTATAATTATAATATGGTACATTAAAAAAGAAATATTACGCGCAACAACCTGATTTAAATTTAATCCAGAATATGTAAGTATGCAATATACGCCACATGAGTGGGAACTGCAACGAGAGCAAATAATTCAGCTCAGAGAACTAGGTCAAGGATCTTTCGGTATGGTATATGAAGGCGTTATAAAAAATTACAACCAGATGCAGGATAATACTCCCTGTGCTATTAAGACTGTCAACAAAAGTGCAACTGACGGCGAACGAATTAAATTTTTGGAGGAAGCTCATAGAATGAAACAGTTAAACACACACCACGATGTAAAATTATTGGGGGTAGTTTCCCGTGGTCAGCCAACATTAGTTTTTATGGAATTGATGAGTAATGGAGATTTGAAAGCATTTTTAAGAAGGCATTGTCCCGATCCGGAGAATTTTAAGGAAGGTCAACTACCTCCTCAACCTCCTACATTGAGGAAAACTTTGCAAATGGCAATTGAAAATGCTGACGGTGGGGCATATTTATTGGCGAAAAAGTTTGTTCATCGCGACTTAGCAGCAAGAAATTGCATGGTAGCACAAGATTTTACGATTAAAATTGGCGATTTCGGAATGACTCGAGATATATATGAAGCAGATTATTATAGAAAAGGAACAAAAGGACTGTTAGCCTTACGATGGATGGCTCCCGAGAGTTTTAAAGACGGTGTTCTTATTAGTACGAGCGATGTGTTTAGTATGGTATTGTTCTATGGGAAATGCAACGTTAGCATCACAACTGTATCAAGTTAGTTTTTATTATTATTCATTTTAAAGAATGAAGCAATAATATTCATTAAAATTAATTCTATATTGTAAGGGCTTGTCTAATGATCAAGTATTACGTTATGTAGTTGACGGAGGTGTAATGGAGCGGCCTGAAAATTGTTATGACAAATTATATAATTCAATGGTGAAATGCTGGCAACATAGGCAATCTTTGAGACCTACATTTTTTGAAATCATAGAAATATTGCTGGACGATGCAGAACGGCACTTTGTAGATGTATCGTTTTACCACTCATCGGACGGAAAAGAAATTAGAGAGCAATTACATGCAGTCGCCGATTTGGATGATGTCACAGCTCCCTTAAAATTAGGATTTAATACATCAATGGAACAACCCGATAGCATTATCGAGGAAACTCAATCACACTCACCTTTTAGATGAGACCTATTATAGCTAAATCAGCTTCATTTCAAATCAATAAAACGTAAAACGACTACCATTCCTCAATGTAAGAGATGCCAAAGATTTGGCCATACACAAAAGTTTTGCCAGCGTCTAGCTCAGTGTGTTAAATGTGCTGGTCCCCACTTAACAATTTCTTGTAAAGAAAAAAAAAATATTAAGCCTAAATGTGCTAATTGCCTTGAGGCACACCTAGCGAGTTATCGTGGTTGCCAGGTGGCTAGAGAGTTGCAAAAAAGAAAGAAGCTACAAAAAAATGCCCCAAAACAAATGCAACATAGACAAGAAAAACAAAAGACAAAACCCAGGCAACCTAGTGCACAGAAACAGAATTGCATTGAAACTTCAGAGATACCTAAAACTTTTACGTCGAAAAAAGTCGTAGAAGGCTTATCATATTCACAGGTAATACAAAATAACCTAAGTCAAAAAAGAAACCCGAAAGAACAAAATAAAGTTTCTACACAAAAGTTGACTGAAAATACCATTATGCAGATGATGCAAAATATGATAAAAACAATGAATGAAATCTCAACAAGACTATGCACATTAGAAAACAAACATAATGAAATATATATGTATACACCAAAAAATAAATCCGCAAGGCATGGTTAAGAACGCACTTCGTATAGTCACGTGGAATGCCAATGGTATTCTGAACAAGAAAAATAATTTGCAAATTCTATTGAGAACACAAAATATTGATGTATGTCTCTTGACAGAAACACATATGACAGATAAGTCATCGCTTAAAATAAATGACTATACATGCTACAGCGCAAACCATCCGAGTAATACACCCAGAGGTGGTAGCTCAATTTTAATAAAGAAAGATATTAAGCACCACGAGGAACTTAGTCTAGAAATAGATGAATTCCAACTAATCGTGCTACGAATTATGTCTGTTAAACAAAGCCTTTGTGTCTGTGCATTATACTGTCCACCCAAATACAACATGAAGAATAACATGTTTGAAGAAATTCTTAAACTACTTGGCGAAAGATTTATCCTGGGAGGTGACTACAACGCCAAGCACATAGATTGGGGGTCTAGAGTAACCTCTACGAGAGGAAGAGAGCTAAGAAAAGCTATAAAAGAAAAAGGCTGCATTTACCAATCTACCGGTAAGCCAACCTATTGGCCAACTGATAGAAATAAAACTCCTGATCTGCTTGATTTTTATATAACAAAAAAAATTTCACCCAATTATATTAAGCTAGAAGATAACCATGATTTGGACTCAGATCACTCTGCAGTCATACTAAGTCTATATGAAAAGGTTATTAAGAAACAGTCGAAACCTCTGCTAACGAACAAGACAACTGACTGGGCTAGCTTTAAACAAGAAATAGAAAACAAAATAAACATAAAAACAGAACTAAGATCCAAATGTGATATAGATTCTGAAGTAGAAAATTTTATTAAAATTATTCAAAATGCTGGATGGAATAATACAAAAAATTGTGAATATAAATCGGTAGGATTCAACTACCCTAGAGAAATATTAAATATGATAAAAATAAAAAGAAGAGCTAGACGCAGATGGCAACAATCGCGTGATCCGGCAGACAAAACTGTGCTAAATAGGTTAACTCAGAATCTTAAAAGAAAAATTAAAGATCTTAAAAATGAAAATTTTGAAAAATATATAAAAAATTTATCAGCTAAAAGAGAAAATAACTACTCGTTGTGGAAAGCAACAAAGAGTACAAAAACCTCGATCTCTCAAATCCCGCCAATCAGAATGAAAAGCGGTGAATGGGCGAGAGATAATAAAAATAAAGCTGAAACATTCGCAGATCATCTTGAAGAAATTTTTTGTCCAGACGAGACAGATTCGGATGATCTCACTGAAGAAAATAAAAATTGGCAAGAAAATGTTATATCACCATTTTCAGAGAGTGAAATAGTTGAACAAATTAAAAAACTCAGAGATAAAAAAGATCCAGGTTTTGATCTAATTACATCGGAAGTCCTGAAAGAACTTCCGAAAAAAGCTATAACAATGCTAACACGCATTATAAACGCTGCTATAAGAATAAGGTATGTGCCGAATGTGTGGAAAATAGCAGAGATAATTATGATACCAAAGCCAGGTAAGCCCATAAATGAGGTCAAATCCTACAGACCAATATCATTACTACCAATAGTATCAAAATTATTTGAAAAACTATTATTGATTCGAATGAGACCGATCATAGAAAATAGTAATCTGATTCCAAATTATCAATTTGGCTTTAGATCTAAGCACTCGACAATCGATCAAATTCATAGAATAACAGACATAATAGAAAAAGCTTTAGAGGAAAAGAAAGTATGCTCTACCATATTTCTAGCTGTAGCCCAAGCTTTTGATAAACTATGGCATCGAGGCTTAATAAATAAACTAAACAATATGTTACCTAAACAATACGTAGATATACTCTCATCATATCTAGAAAACAGACTATTCAGAATAAAACAAGACGAAGAGTATTCTACTATTAGAGATATTAAAACGGGTGTGCCTCAAGGTAGTATTCTGGGTCCCATACTGTATTTGCTCTACACCAATGATTTACCAGAAATGGAAAATATAACTGTAGCTACATTCGCTGACGATACTGCGTTGATGGCAGTAGGATCAAATATTGACGAGGCTACAATCAAATTGCAAAGAGCAAGCGACAAGCTATACCTCTGGACAAAGAAATGGAAAATTAAACTCAATGAGTTAAAATCAGTACATGTAAATTTTACAAATAAAAAATTAGAAAATCAACCATTGGTAAATCTGAATGGGGTCAATATACCCCAAGAAAACAATGCTAAATACCTAGGAATGACATTAGATGTCAAACTTAGATGGAAAGAGCACGTTAAAAAGAAAAAATTTGAGCTTGAAAATAAGTATAGAGCAATGTACTGGCTCTTAGGTCGTAATTCTAAATTACCTATACATAACAAGATTTTGTTATATAATCAGATACTCAAACCGATATGGTTGTACGGCATACAAATATGGGGATGTGCCAAACAAACACATGTACTTTGTATACAAAAATTCCAAAATAAAGTCTTGCGCAACATGGTAAATGCCCCCTGGTATGTTCGCAACAGTGATTTGCACAGAGATCTAAAAATTCCTTGCATAGAAAATGAAATAAAAAGATATGCAACAAAGCATATAGCTCGTCTGGAGGGACATGTTAACGTTGAGGCCACTCAACTGCTAGATAATCAAAATGATGTCAGAAGGCTTAAAAGAACCAAGCCACTAGATTTAATACGATAGAATTTCGTAAACCTTTTCTTTAAGAAAATCAAAATAGCAATAAATTAATGGTTAGTCCGTTGGACTAGTATTAATGGGAGGGGTGTGGCTTAGTCAGTAAAAATCTGGCACACAATGGAAGCTACGGGGCTCATTGTGTCTATGAAGATTCCCACCAATCCACGCAAAAAAAAAAAAAAAAAAAAAAAAATTTCAAATCAATGGAAAATATTAGACTGTAGTAAACACATTCATTGTATAAAATATAACGCAAATTTTTTCAATAAAACAAAAAAATAAGTCAAGGATGAATTACATATTTTATAAAAAAATTGATTTATATATTGTCTTTTTCTGTTCTTTATTACAAATATGTATATTTTGCGATTACATAACAGAATTGCTATTTTTATGAATAAAACAAAGTTTGAAACTGTTATAGGTACGAAAGATATTTTATGGAATTTGATTTTGTTTATAAATTTGTTTTGTAATAATCACAAAACGGTTATAGTCAGCAATATTACTGAAATTAAGTGAATGACTATAATCTGCATATGAACTAACATTAAATTATCATTTTTGAAGAGTACGATCAGATTTTTGTTTTATGTTTTGTTTGTGTTTTCGTTTTTGTACTTTTTTTTATATGTTAAAGTAAGATTGAAATTTATTTTAGAGTATAGATGTCGCTCAACTTGGAAATAACCGTCACTATTTGGTGTGACTATTTTAAATGTTTTAAGTATTCAGCAAAAGGAACTTGCTAAAATTTTATTATTTTAATGGTGTAATTTTCTATTAAATTTTTCTTGCTTTTTTACTCACAACGTCGTTCATCTTGTGTATTATATATATTTATTTCTTCTTCAAATAAATATCGTCTGTTATCATAATAATTAATGTCGTATAAGTCCAGCGTAGCTCAGTAACAATATTCCAGCAAGATTCATTATGTATTTTTGCGTTTTATCTTATAATAGTTCTAGATGCTCAACATCAACCATTAGTCTTATTTTCTACTTTTTAGAGGGGTTTTGTTTCGATAAAAGTATATTTTAAGAATTTTTATTCTTATATAATTATTTTTTCTTAATTTTCTAATTTCTAATTGTAGTTGTAAAAATACAATTTATAAATGAATGCAGTTTTCTCATCTTGGTTCTAGTGATTTATTGTTGTATAAATAATTTTCGCATGTCTCGCGATAATTATTTGTTTATATACAATCTATATAATATGTCGTATATGGTATATTGATAATGGTAATTTAAGTGTATTTTCACAATATTGTGTCTTTGAAGTCAAATTGTAAGTCAAATCTACAGAATATTATGTATTTTTATAAATGAATATCTCATGCTAAATTTTTATATTGCTTCAATGCGACAATTATGTATTGTTTTTAAAAATTATAATACATTTACTCTATGATGTAGATAGGCAGGTAGGTAAAAATTTAAGTTACTTCTGGAAAACCAATGATACCACGACTCGAGTGACCTAATTCTTGTTGTTGGTTGTTAAAGGGGGGCATTCTCATATTTTTACTCTCCCCGGGGACTCAGTACTAGAGGCTCCCTCTGTGATTGAGAAGGTTGATCAAATCTCCTATTTTGTTTTCCGCGATAAAACCTATATTGCGGGAGAAAGCCTCACCTAAAGTCCGGAGTCTAACTCTAGCTAATGCTGGACAGCTGCCTACGGAAGTGTTGAAGAGTTTTTGCTTCATTCTCATCCTTGATTGAATGGAATAACTATCTTGACAGCGTGACTTCTTATTGGCCAATGACACGTATTGATGGCTAATACTTTTAATATATTAGTACGCGACTTGGTTAAGAGTTGTTTGGTTTTATTGATATTATACGAGGGTCATGTTTTCCTCGAGGGGGCACAGGTGTTTAGTCTATGCCACGTTTCATGGGCTCTGGCCAGAAAATATGAATGGATGCGCTCCTTGACGACTCTTACGACTCTTGACGAATAATAATAATAATAATAATAATAATTTTTTTTTATTTTGCTTTTTTACGGTTATAGATGGTATCGCGGGGAAAATCTGCTTAACAGACTACCGAATGCCGGGTTGGTTGGTTTGTTTTTGCATTACACTAAGACGCACTGCAAAAAAGGAACCAACCGACCAGCTAAAAACCACCACCATCTGTTCCCTTGACCCACGATATTTATCCCAGTTTGGAACCGCGTTAGCATTTCTTCAAAGTGGCGAAAAAGTGCTGGCTTCGGTGTTTCCGTGTGAATTATCCCATTCGCTCTTTTCAGCATATGTCTGTCGAAATTGGTGCGTCTACCCTATCCTGAAAAATAAATTCTACTGTCCATCCTCTAATATTATTACTAAAATCAATAATAATCTTCTAATCCTTTTCTATTATAGCAATATTATAGCTTTTCTATTATAGGTTATTTCCCATTTACAAACAAAAACTATTCTATACAGAGCTATATAATCCCTAGAGGTGCTGTTTTGAAGTAGCTTCTAACATGTCAAGCTGCCTCAAGACGCTGGACTAGGTTATTTCTGTTTACATCTATTCTACAAATAACTATAAAACTAAAAACTATGCTATACAGAGCTACATTATCCCTAGAGGTGCTGTCTTGAAGCAGCTTTCAACATGCCAACCTGCCTCAAGATGCTGGACTAGGTTATTTCTGTTCTACATCTATTCTACAATTAGCTACTTGACTCCCAAAGTCGTTTTTTTCGACTAGTCGACTATTTGGCGAGTTACTATCTACTTCCATATATAACAAAAAAAGAGTACTACTGTGTTACATAACAAAACAGTGATACATTTTATCTAATTTCGCTCATAAGTCTAGCGAGATTTACCACATGCCGACAGCTCATTGGAGTTACTTGATGATAATATTGAAAATTATTTATTTTTATTTATTTTATAAAGTTTTCATATGAATATATTTTTAAAAATACATATGAATTCCTGTATTTAATATTAAATATACTAATTAAATATTTCTAATTTACTATCGTTAATTTCTATACTTTCTAGAATAAAAACTTATGAAAAATTTATAACTTTCCGCCCTGTGCAATTGCGCCGTTAGACACATAAGGAACCACCCTGCTGACAGGAAGATGAGAGTCTCGCTGGGACAAAACTGAAGTATATGGAAACCCAAATTCCACAAGGTTCGATTCTAAGTGTACTTTTTTTTACAATCATGAAAAACAGTCTCACAAGTACAATTAATCACCCGGTTAAAAATGCAGTACGCGGATGACATATCCATTTTCATCTAGGTAAAAACCTAGACAGAATTGAAGAGCAGGTGCAAGATACACTCAATAATATGAATAAATGGGCGAATTTAAACGGTTTCAAGTTCTCTAGAGAAAAAACAGTCGCTATGCTCTTCACAAAAGATATATCCTTTTCATACTCAAACCTATCCCTAAGTGACCACGTACTTCAGTTCTTAAGCGAACATATGTTTCTTGGAATGCTATTCGACTTCAAACTGATATGGAAAAACTAAAAGGGTCCAATTGCCACAAAAACACTCAACCTACTAAAAAGAGTTGGCAATTCGACATTTGGTCCAGATAGAAAAATGATGTTAAGGATTCTAAATACGATTATACTCCCAAGACTAGATTATGGTTTCAATTCCAATTTATGTCACTATATGTCATTATATATGTCACAATGTATTGAAATATTATTACGAAATAGTTATCGTAATAATTGTACACGATTTCAGATTTTATAATTATGGAAATGTCTATTTACAGAGTCTGTTGAAATCGATTTCAATGCAAGAACCGTTAAATCGGTTAGAGTTGCCAACTTAGACGTAACTCCTCTCTTCTTTAATTTAGGAGTCTCCTAAGTCAGTTCATTAATTATCGACAGCCTTTTGCGAAAACAAATTAATACAACGATCAGTATAAGTACTATTAATGAGATAAATATTAATATGCTTAAATATATATAAAAATTGTTCTTTTCATATTTTATTTCTTTAATTTCTTTAATATTTTCAATTTACTTTTAAATTAGATCATTAAACATTAAATTTGTATTATATTGGTATGGCAAAACTTTGCTTAAATTCTTTCACATTATCTTCAAAAATATTTTCATTTATTTTAATAGTACATTTATTAAAGTTAAGTAGGTAATTTTCTTTTAATTTTAATTTTCTTTCGTCACAATTACTACCAAAATTCGTATCAACCTGGTTTTTTATTAATACTGTATCTATTTCTATCTTAATTACTTCGGAAACATTATTATACATTTTTAAACAATTTCTTTTTAAAATACAGTTTTTTGATAATTGTAAATTTTTAAAATCTTTATTGTTCTCATAATTAAAAGTTTTATTTTCGTATTTTATAATTACTTGTGATTCAAACATTAATTCGTTGTTTAATTCATCACCTATTGGAATAAGTAAGATTTTAGGTTATTGTTTATTGTTTCTCTAGGGATTTTCATAACGAATATAATGTTGTCTTTATTATCGACAAGAGTGGCATATTTCATGTTTTGCAGCTTATAAAAAACAACATCATATTCTGAGATTTCTTCGTCTGTAAGTATGTTGCTATGTACTAATCCTAACCTAGCGGAGGCTGTATTATCCTGAATGTGTGCAACATTATCTTCCAATATTTTTAATTTAAGTACAAAGTCTGTATATCTTATTTGTTTATATAAAGTTTTGTGTTGATCTTTAAGTTGGCCTATTGGATTTTCAACTAACAATCGGCCATTTTCGATTATTTTCTTAAGTTGTCTAAAAGTTTCATTGAAGTTGGTGTTTATTTTGATTTGTGAATTTAAATTTCCTATTGCTATGGTTATGGTTGTTTTCGTCAACTATTTTGAGGTGATCTTCAATTTCCTGTCGATCGATGTCATCCATTTTTCCGTACAGCCATTTGTTAATTGTACCAACGAAATTTAATATACCCCTTTTTTGTCTATGAGGTATTGCACATTTATTCTTGTATACCCGTTTTCTTTTGGCTCAATTGTTAACTTTTATAAAAATTTCATTCAAATTTATTTTAATATTTAATGATTGTGGCTAATAATGGAAATAACTCACTTTCTGATACTACTTCTGCATTTATTCCCTATATTATACTAAAAGCTGCCCTGAATAACCTTCAGCTCCTTAATATCATTCACATCAATATTATGAGTCTAGCACCTAAAATTGATATATTAAGATCCTGTATTTCCAATACCAATGTTCAAATTTTTATGGTTACTGAAACTTGGTTAAATCACAACATAACCTCTGATATGGTGAGAATTCCAGGTTTTAAGCTTTTTAGATGTCATCGGAATAAACTGGATAGTTCTGGTAATAGAACTCGGGGAGGTGGTGTAGAAATCTATGTTAAATGTGGTCTATCTGTTAAAGTTCTAACTCACTCTGTGGAAAATGACGATATTGAATTCATTTTTCCTGAATAAATAATGCAATTCTGTTAGGAAGCTTATATTTTCCTCATCCCTCAGCATATAAACTTGAACCTTTTAAAAAAGCTTTAGATAATTTTGCTAGCAACTATGAATCTGTCATAATTGGGGGGACTTTAACGTTAATATACTTGACAATAATCATGTGTTAAGAAATGTTTTCTTTCGAATTATTGAAAACTATTCATTGAACATAATTAATAATTCGGTACCAACTCGATTCGGTGAATCATGTTCCTCTCTATTGGATTTATTTTTGACATCTACTGAAAATCATGAGCTAGTAGAAAAGTTTGGACAGGTTTCTCTCCCGGGTGTGTCTGATCATGATATGATATACCTGTCATATAAAATTCCTATTGAGATACCGAAAGTGAAAATTACCTATCGTGATTACAAGAATTGCAATATATCCCTAATATTCCATTCTGCAACTAGATTACCGTGGCGTTCCATCTACACAATTAATAACATAAACGATAAAATTGCGTTCTTTAATAATCTAGTTCTGAAGCTTTTCGACCAGCATGTTCCCCTACGTTCTCTTACTCCACGTGCTGATTTTGTTCCGTATTTCTGTCCAGATATTGTAAAAATGGCGAATGATAGAGACATGGCTTATGAAATTTAGAAGAGAACAAGAAATTCGAATGACAGAAATTCATTTAAGAGGCTAAGGAACGTGGTAAACTTGAAGATTAGGCATGCTGAAAAATAATACTATTCTAAGATATTCGATCCTCGGCTGCCTTCAAAATCTTTATGGTCTAATACCGCTAAGCTTGGAATCAGTAAAGAAAGCAAAATGGATAATATGGATAGCTTTGATGTAAACGAATTAAACAATAAATTTATAACTCCATCTTTTAACTTTACTTCATTACTATCCAATATTGAAAACGTTGATTTGTCTAGTACTTTCTCTTTTAGAAATGTCTCAAATGATGAAGTCTATGATGCTATTTTTAAGGTTAAATCAAATGCTATAGGACCAGATTTAATTCCTTTGAAATTTATTAAATTGATTATCCCTTCTGTGCTACCGTATATTACACACATATTTAATTTCATCTTGACTACTGGTCAATACCCTCTAATTTGGAAATGTGCATAAGTGGTTCCCGTTCCTAAAAAAATAATCCAACGATTGATGACCTTAGACCCATTAGCGTACTGTCCGGTATTTCAAAATCTTTTGAACGGTTATTGCATGCACAAATGAGTCAGTACGTAAGTGCTAATAATCTCTTATGCGAATTCCAATCAGGTTTCAGAAAGCAGCACAGCACTACCTCAGCACTCCTAGAATTAACAGATAACATATACTGTGAAATCGATAAGAAACATGCTGTATTATTGCTTCTTCTTGATTTCACAAAAGCTTTTGATTGTGTTAATCATAACTTATTATGTTTAAAACTTAGCGCAGCTTTTAATTTTGAATCTTCTGCTACTACTCTCATTCAAAGTTACTTAGATAATAGAAGTCAATTTGTGTTTCTAAATGGTATTAAGTCTAATAATCTACCTGTTGAATGCGGGGTACCCCAAGAATCCATACTGGGTCCCTTACTCTTTAGTCTATTTATTAATGACTTACCCCGTTGTTTGTCTGAATCTTATTGTCAGTTGTATGCAGACGATGCTCAACTCTACATCAGTGGTCCTATAGCTGATATTAACCGCTCTATTGCTAAATTGAATGATGATCTTGATGCTGTTGCTTTCTGGTCTCTAAACAATGGTCTACGATTAAATCCGTCAAAATACCAGGTTATGCTAATTTATGTTCGTAATATTGATACAACTAATCTCCCTAATATCAAATTAAATAATTCTGTGGTAAAATTTGTAAGTAAAGCTAAAAACTTGGGTGTTGTATTCAATAAAACTTTAACCTGGAATGATCACATTAACTTTATTTCTAGAAATGTTTTTTGTAAGTTACGAAAACTCTGGAAGTTCTCTTACAATATTAACGAGTTGGTAAAAAAGAAATTAGTTATATCTTTAATCTTTCCACATTTCACTTATTGTGAAGTAGTTTATGCTGGGATGAGTATGGCCGAGTTTTCCAGGCTTAAGGTTATTTTCAATGCTTGCACTCGATTTGTAACTAACCGTCGTAGATTCGATAGCATCAGAGATGTTTCTAAAGTTTTGCTTGACTGTACTTTCGAAAACTATCTAAACTATAAGTACATCTGTTTTATGAAAAAAATCCTATCTAAAAATACGCCGGTATATCTTTTTAAGAAAATAACCCCTGGACGATCATTAAGAAGTGCAAATTTAACTATTTCTAGACACTCTGGTAGATTAAGACATCTATCCTTTTTTGTAAGGACTGTCGGGTTGTGGAATTCTTTGCCGAACGTAGTCAGGTGTGAGTTCTCTATTTCTAAATTCCTTGAGCTTTGTTGGGTATATTTTAAGGAAAAAGTGTAGTCATTAATTAAGAAGAATAAAAATTTTGTAGAATAATGCTTGTTAGGTGTGAGACGTCTGAAAGATAGTTTTGTTTGAAGGAAAGATTTTTTTGTTTTTTTTTTGTTTTTGGACTTTTGTTATTTTATTACTTTATCTCCGTATTTTATAGTTTTAACTTTAATTTGTTCTTGCTTTTTTTCTATTTTTTTATATTATTTTACACTTTATTTTTTTTTCTTTCTTTCGCTTTATAAATTTTCTATTATAATTTTCTTTTCTTTATAAATTTATTTTCATTATTGTTAATTTCTTTAGGTTAAGGTTTAATTTAATTTAATTTAAGAATTATGAATTTGCTACATATTATACTTTATATACTCCTAAAGAGACTTACCGTCTCATGTATATGTACGAAATAAAATGAATAAATGAATAAATGAAGGTATTAATGTTTGGATCCTTTTTCTTATATGATTTATTTGGTGGCTGAAGAATCTTGATTTTCACCTAAAAATTTAGATTTTCTCTTAATATTTGAACTATGTACATTTTGTAAAGTGCTTTTAATAAATTTACGTTGTTCCTTATGTCTAATGCTCTTATAATTTTTTATGTATCCCTCACTTCTATTTTCGACATATTTTTCCCGGTTCCTATTACGATTGTGTATATGTCTAATTTTCTCCTGACGTATATTATTGTAAACCATAATAATTTTGTTACACTTTCCCTCTTGTATACTTATGGGTTTTTCCTTAGTAGTAGAATGGTAACTATTGTTGTACCATTCAATTGCTTTGCACATTTCTCAAGGATATTAAGTTCTTTATTTTCAATGCCCAAAGCTCTGATTTTTTCACCAAGGGTATTGTGTAAACGTTCAATAGCAGAATTCCCAGTGTGATTATTTGCTTTCATTAAATGGAGCTCTATACCCTCCTTTGGTAAATAGTCTTTAATATTTATACTTATTAATATTTAAATAATATTTAAATTATTTATAATTATTACTTATAAATTCGTTATCAGTAATAAGTTTTTTGAAGGTTCCCCTTTGGGATTTATATTCTCGTATGTTTTCTATATTAGTTTGATTTGTCCTATCTGTAAGGTAGAAGGTTGTGGCAAGTTTAGAAAATCTATCGAGAAATGTGAGGAAATTTGTTTTTGAATTAGTCTAAATATTCATATGGACTATTTTTTTAATGTCATTAGGAGTTTCAGTAAATTTGAATTTATTCCTAATGGGGTTCCTATCATACTTTACACGATTACAAGTGTCACAATTATTAATAAATTTTTAGTTAGGGTAGTAATAGTATATATGTTTTTTCAACGCTTCGTAATTTTCATTTATTCCGGTATGTCCGGTTTCGAGTTTATGGTAATTTTTTATTTGGTTATATACATCGTCTTCATTATTCATTTTCCTGGCGTAAAAAAGCAAAAAAAGGTTTTTTGTTACCAAAGAAAATGACCTTTTGAATTAGAGAATTAAAGAATATTTCACATTGTTTTCGAAAATAGCTGATTGAACGAAAAAATGAATTAGGTAATTTATTAATAATGCATTTTTTGTTTTTGTTTTATTTTGACGTTTTTTGAAAAATAAAAGCCAAATGGTTATTGACATTAAATAAAATTATATTGAAATATTTGACTTTTAAAAATAAAAGTCAAGAGGTTATTGACATTGAATAAAAATTGTATTGAAATATTATTACGAAATAGTTATTGTAATAATTGTATACGATTTCAATTCAAGAACCGTTAAGTCGGTTGGAGCTGCCAACTTAGACGTAACTCGCATTGAGAGGTAATCATAAAATTTTCTTTAATGGTATTTCTATTTCAATTATAGTGTAAAATAAAATTGTTCGGACATTCGTCCATGAAGAAGAAATCCACCATCACTCTCACCTAAATTATTTCGAGATACAGAATATAAAATATTTCCAAAGGTGAGTGAAGAATTTTATGTGAAAAAGAGAGTGAGTGAGATATAGAGTGAGAATATTTATATTGCATAGGGGAAAAAATTGTTATTTAAATGTGGATGTACCGTTTAATAAAAAAAAATAGCTGTGTATGTAAATTGTGGAGCGATATGGTGTATGCTCATTATGTCATCTGATTCGCGCTTAGAGCATAAATGATTAATTTTTGTTTTGTTTTTTTTTTATTTATTTTTATTAATCCTAAAATAAAAATACATAATAAAATTTTATATAATTGGTTGAAAATATAATTCGGTAGGTAATGGGTAAAAAAAGTGTAATTGGCTGAAGTTGCTGAAACTCTGTAAAATCGAAAAATAAAATAAAGTGGAATGCTATATTCTTTATTGTATTTATTTACTATATTTTTAATGTTATATTCTATGCTATTTATTTACAATTTATAATTTAGATTTTGACTCAAAGCAACACCTAAGTATTTGACTGATTTTTTCTTGTCAACTATGATGAAGTTTAAAACTTTTATTTGGAAGTTTTTCCAAATTATTTAATATTACTGCTGATTCTATAAATATTGTGTTTAAATATACTAATTATTCCTTTAATTATTATATATAATAATGTACTTTTTTTTGTATGTAATTGTGTATTGTTTGAGCTAAATATACTGTAAATAAATAAATCAAAATAAAGTACCGTAGTTCTCCCTTCAGAAAGTAGATAATATCGATATTTACGACAGAAATAAAACATATAAGTAAAAGCGAGTTTGAATTTTATTTAACATAACATTAAATATTTTACTGGAACCAAAATCTATCAACAATACTTAATATTAATTTTGTTGTACAATTTAAAAATTATAATATTTACTTACTATCTATTCCCGGCGTATCATTTGCCTAGCATTATAGAAATATTTTTTTCTTTTTATTAAAATATTTCAAGGAAAACACAATTTTCTATTTCCCTTTTTTTTAGACGACAGTAATGCCAAAACAGGATACAAAAATTGTTGATTATTTAAGATCTCAGATTGTAGGGAAAAAAAATTAAAACAAAATAATTTAGTGCAAATAAAAATAAGATTGACAAATCACTTATATTGTATCAGAAGTTGCCCTTGAGTATGGCATAGAATAAACAATGTTTTTGTATGTATATTTTTATTATATAATTTTTTTATTAATTTTGTTGATTGAATTTTTGAATGTTAAATTTAATTCTATAAAAAATATATTTAACTATATTATCTTACTATCTATCTAACTATCTTATAAACTAACTATTTAACACTAACACTAACTATTTACTTTTAATTTCAGTTTTAGCTCTTAGCTTTGATTCTTCTAATAATTTTTTAACTGTAAGCTTTAATATTTCTAAGTGTCTATCTATCTAACTAAAATTATTGTTTTCTTTGAATGTGTGTAAATAAAAAATAATATTTTAACTATAAGCTTTAATATTTTTGAATGAATGAATAAATATTTTAATTTTTTTGAATGAATTTTTCAATGTTAAATTTATTTCTGTTTAAAATATATAATAATATATTCTATTTATCTTATACATAAACTAACTATTTAACACATTTAAAAAATTTATTTTTAATTATATTACAATTTTAACTTTTAGCTTTAATTTTTTTTTTGTGAATGAATATTTAAATTTTGTTAAATTAATTTTTGAATGTGTGTACATAATATTATAATTTTTTTTCTTAGTTCATTATTTAATATAATATAAAAAAATAATATTTATGTAAAAATGAAAAAAATAATAAATACGAATGAATTTAAAATTAAAAAAAACTGTTTGATATAACAGCTCCATTGCAGCCTATTTATATCACCACTAATTGAAGTAAGTAGAACTAAAAAGAAAAAAAAACTTTAGTAATACCTGAAAAAAAGAGACTGAAAATATATTAATTAAATTTAATTTAAATTTTTTTCAACTGCCAAGGAATAGCACCAGTGCCTACAAAATAGTCAGCAAATTTTGTCCTTGTTTTCTTAACAGAGGTACTAGAATTAAAATTAATTGGTTGTAAGGATTCGTAATTATTTGAATCTCTCCTCCAAAAACTCTCCACAACATTTCCATTTTCTTCGATGTCAACCAGGCCTCGATTCAAATAATTTTCGCAATTCTGCTTACGAAGGCAGTTGTGTAAGGACGCGCACGACATTATTATGTTTTCAACTTGAAAAGAATTTTATTTTATATTAAATGTTATTAAATAAATCAATGTATTCAAAGTTACCGTATCCAAATTTGAAATAATTGGAGATCTAAAAATTATCCACTTGGTACATAAAATACCAAAAGTGTTTTCAATTACACGACGAGCTCGGTTCAATCTATAATTGAAAATTCTTTGTGATACTGTTAAATTTGTGTTAATGTATGGCTTCAACATATTCGTTGTCATAGTGAATGCATCGTCAACAACAAACACGTATGGGACGTCTTTAAATTCGGTAGATACATCAGATGGCGCTGGAATTCTAAATGAAAATTTTATTAAAAAATAATGATTTTCGATTTGGTTATTAATCTTTTCTTACAGGGGGGAATTTTCGTAAAATTTTTTCCCAGATATAGAATTTGGGAAAATTCCTCCATCACTTTGACGTCCTGAAGCACCAACATCACACATTAAAAAGCAATAATTGTGGTCACAAATTGCTAAAAGTACCAGCGAGTGCATATTTTTATAATTGAAATAGTCTGATCCTGACAATGCTGGCGCCTAAAACGTTGTGAAATTAAAAATTTGGGTCTTCCAAAATGTATAAATTATTCAACTTACCTGAATCATGACGTGTTTTCCATCAATTGCTCCTATGCAGTGAGGAAAATTCCATTGAGCATTGAAATCGTCCGCAATTTCTTTAAAATTTTTTGCTTTTGTCTTTGCAAGTACTTCACTCTTCAAAGCAAATACAATTGCTTTTGTTGTTTTCTTAACAATGTTATGGACTGCTGTAGATCAACACTAATGACAAGCTTCTTTGAGATTCTACTGTAGTTAAATATCTAAAAAATTAAAAATGTAAAACAAAATAAAATACAAATATTTTTGCATTACCTCAATGTAATTACTAGTCGCATGTTAGCACTAATAGGCTCTCTTATTAATTTCTGCTTAGTAGTTAATGGACCAACTAATAAAAAGAGTTGTTTCAGTTGCGTTGCACTCGTCTATACTATATATAAAATTGAATGTATGTTTATGTCCAAGAGACTTGACTTGAAATTTTCAATAGAGGTAAGGTTTAAGGCCATGATATAGGGAAAAATCGAAAAGTTCCAAAAAATTATCAGGGGCCGGAGTTATTTTAGATTTCCTTTTTTTAATGACGTCACTGTGTGTTCTGTTGTATATACACATAATCAAAAACATTTTTTTTATGATTTTTTTTATATTTTTTTTTTGTATCTCTCTTTTGTATTTATTCGTAATATATACAATGTATCTATGATAGATAAAATTTGTATGTTAGTATATGTATGGTATATAGTCATATGGTATTCCTCAAGGAAGTGTACTTGGTCCGGTACTGTACCTGCTGTACACTTGTGATTTTCCTGTACTAGAAAATAATATTGTTGCGACGTTTGCAGTTGATACAGCGATTTTGGCTGTTGGGGAAAATAATAAAGAATCCATAGAAAAGCTGCAGAGAGCTATAACAAAAATCCAAGATTATACAAAAGATGGAGACTAAAATTAAATGAAACTAAGTTAGTACATGTGGATTTCACAAATAAAAAAATTGACCATAAACCAGTATATATAAATGGTCAAGAAATACCCCATTCAAATACTGCCAAATATCTTGGTATGGCGTTGGATGCGAAACTTCGCTGGAAAGCTCACATAAAAAATAAGAAAGAAGAATTACAAATCCGCTATAGAAAAATGAACTGGCTCATAGGTAAGAATTCTACCTTAACAATACAAAAACAAACTTCTGCTCTATAAACAAATACTGAAACCAGTATGGTCATATGGCATCCAGCTATGGGGATGCGGCAAAAAAAGTAATAAAGATATTATTCAGAGGTTCCAGAATAAGGTCCTAAGAAACATTGTGAACGCGCCCTGGTTCATAAGAAACTATGACCTACATAGAGATTTGCAAATAGAATCTGTCGATAAAGAAATACAGAAATTTGCAAGAAGTCACGAAAAAAGGCTTCAGCACCATGTAAATGTGGAGCTCGACTACCTCCTGGATAATAGAAATATAGCCAGACGACTCAAAAGAGTAAAACCTTTTGAGTTAGTGCAGCAATAATCACCCACATTCTTGAGGACTCGTCGCGCTGGTGATCGGAGGTTGACCCGCTCCCACGTTTAGATAGATTGGTTTTTACGGGATTGGTGAAGAATTTCGTTATGTTGACTGTCAACGAAACGAGGTTTTTCACAAGTCTTCCATAATTATAAATTCGTTCGGAGAGCTGGTTGGCTTTTCGTCGCTGATGCGATGGGTCTTCAAGGTTATGGATGAATACGCCAAAGAAAAAGTTAGATAGACATCGCTGGATGTAGTCTACATTGAAAAATAAAGTAAAGCCAAGAAAAAAATTGCTCATTAGTCCTGTAGGACTAGATCGCAATATAGGAACGGTGTGGTTTAGTGGGTAAGAATCCCTCACACAATGTCAAACTACGGGGCTCATTGTGTCTTTTGAAGATTCCCACCAGCCTGCGTATAAAAAAAAAATAAAAAAAAAAAAATATATTTACAATGTTACTCACATAGTCACATTTGGTCACATCATATCATAAGGAGATTTGTTTTTTTTTTCATTTTGTTTTTGTTTATTGTTATTTGTTTATATACATATTTACACAAACCAATGGATTTTTTAAGAAATAAAATGAAATTTTATACTACTACTTTTTATTTCTTTTTAAACTTATAACTCCATAGCGAAAATCTTAAGATAATTTTTTGTTTCATCTAATTAAAGGAAATTTAATTTCTTTCAAAAAAATCTCGAAAGACTATACTTCTGAAGTTGCTTCAAAAGTTGTAGGCTATTTTGTCTTCACACTTCCTCCTATTTTGCAGTAAATTTTTTTATTTTCATTTATTTTTAATACACGAATTTTTATTTTATCCATACAAAAAAAAAATCATTAGCAGTTAGGTAGCAAAGATAGAACATATTATATGTACATACTAATGTATATGATTTTTTTTAATAATTTATGACGTTACTTTTGTAGTTGATTTGGTTTTGTTTTTTTCAAATGCACATTCAAAATCGAAACCGATTTTTATTTTTTTGCATATAGAAGAAATTCCAATTTTGTCACAATTTTTATTAAAATTTCGATTTTAGAGTGATGATTTCGAATTGTTTTCGTTTTTTTTTTCCTTAGAAAACAGAACCAATTTTTTTACTTATGACGAAAAAAATTAATACAAAAAAAACGCAAAAATTTGTTTCTGTATTTTTTTTATAGTTTTTATGCAGATGAAAACACATAACCAGTGTAAGTCTATATTGCCTGGGATTGCAATACATATAGTCTGACCATGATATATTGCCTACTTTAAAGTTTTTAATTATGGTTATTTTATGAACAATGAATTAGAAACAATGAAATTGTTATTCATATAAAAAATGAAACAATGTTTTAGTTACATTCTCCTTTTCTTCGCACTGCTATTTGCCAAAAATTGTGAAAATGAATGTTAGTCAAACAAATGTTATTTTATACTATAAGAAATAGAATACGATAAAAAAAACGAAATGTATGGGATAGTGGAAAGATGCAAATAAAAAGAATGGTGAGATAACTAGGTATATGAAAAAACTCGAATTCTGATAGTACAGTTTGTACTATCAAAAAAGAAACGGCCTTGGGACGAGTGTACAATGGCTAATAGATTTTGTTTGAAGCTTCAGATAGAACTTTACGGAATTTACAAAATATTAACAACATTATGGATGGAGCAAAATTTTGCTCTCGGTTTTAGGCAAATTATTTCAGTGGTTCAGAAAGGAACGAAAACTGATGAAGTTAAATGTTCTCGCCTTTTGAATCATGTTCACATACCTTTGTCGGTAAAAATGAGACTAGATTTAAAAGATGATACATCAGAAAAAGCTTTTGCTGGCCTTCTTGTAAAAATTAGGGAAGGCATCATAGCGGAAGTTCCTGGGGAAATTGAGATCATCAATGACATGGAATGTTGTGAACTTTACAGGAATTAATGTGTACTCAAACATGAATAAAGTTTAATCCAAATGCCCACTGTTGGATTTTCGAGCGTGCGATTCTAACATCAATAAATTATACTGCCGTTGAAATAAACGAAATTCTTTTGAATAAAATAAAAAGTGAAGAAAAGATGATGATACTCCAAATTGTTCAACTTGCAGTCCCTTCAACCTACTGGATTGCCACTCCACAAATTAAAGTCAAAAGTTGGGAAACCCATTATGTAATCCAACCTACTCCGAGTGCGCTCCTAAAAACATGTAAGGATGCCCGGCTAAGAATAATGTTTTTTATTTTTATAATTAAATCTGACTACCCTTTCCAGTCTAAATGCCATCAATTTCCTTAAAATATGGTTTGCTATTTTTATAACTAAAGGCAAACTTTAAGTGTTTTAGCAATTGACTTAAGGGAACCATGCTTCTCTCATGGTCAATTTTATGTAGCTTGCTCGAGAGTAAGTAGCAAAAAAATGTTTTTATTTTAATTCCTGCAAATAAAATAGCAAATATTGTCTATAAAGAAGCTTTAATTTGACAGAAACATTAATTGCAGTGTAATTATTAATTACAGTATTAATTTAAGTATAGCAAATAATAAATTGTAACACTTATTGCAACATGCACATAGGGTCATATATACATTACGAGCTTAGTCACTTTTAATAAACTTCAGGCAACAAAATTTTGACGGTGCCTAACTTATTTATATAAATATTGTTATTTGACCCAATAGATGATTACATCAAATAGGTCTGGTATAAATATACTTTATCTTATCGTGAGCACGCCGCCGATTGTTTGTGTGCATATTTGGTGAGCATACAAAGTTCCATTTGGTGAACATGCATATGGCAGCGCACACTGGGCTATATTATATTTCAAAATTCGAAATTTTATATATTTTGTGTTGAGCCCGAAAAACGTCGGGTGACTTTGCTAGTCCTCATATAATTATAAAATAATTCACCATCATTTAAATGATATGAATAATATGAACGCATTCTAGTGATTGGCTCGAATCTACCATATTCAGTAGGGTGGAAGGGAATGTGGAACAACTCAACGGTTCTGAGATTATTCCGATTGGATCTTTCAACCAAATAATTTGAAATTTCGGGGGCTAGCGTCATACCCGAAAGGATCTGGTGAATAAAAGAGATATCTGCAATTATTCGACGATCAGACAACGAGTGTAAGTCAATGAGTTTAAGACGGTGGGAATAAGGTGCAAGTCGCAATGAATCATGCCACGAAAAGTTACTCAAAGCGAAACGTAAAAACTTTCGTTGAACCGATTCAATTCGGTTAATGTCAGTCAAGTAATGTGGAGACAACACTTGACTGGCATATTCAAGGGTAGGCTTTACATATGTAACATAAAGATGTCAGAAAATTCTTTAGACCAACGTTGAAGAATGAAACCTAAAGAAGAATTTGCTTTGCTCACTATTTTATCATAATGTAGCTTAAAGCTCAGTTTACGGTCAAGAGTTAACTCGAGGTCTATAATAGACCAAAGGAGCAACAACAAAGCAAACAGCCATTTAGTTGGTAGTTGAACCAAACTGTCCGAGCGGAATTTCTCCTAGAAAAGGTAATGACTTGGCATTTAGAAGTGTTCAATTCAAGTCCATTTTTTGAACACCAAGAAGCGAAATTGTTAAGATCGCTTTGTAGCTTTAAGCAATCCGATGAGGAAGATATAGGAGTAAAAAGCTTTGAGTCATCAACAAAACTAAGAAGTTTAGAAAAACTTATCACTTTAGGAGCATCAATTGTTGAAACTATAAAACTAAGGGTTCCTATATGACTACCTTGAGGAACACCAGAAGACGCTGAGTATTGATCAGAAATCGCAGTTTCAAATGAAACTGAGTATTCCCGAGAAGAGAGGTAAGACTCAAGCAAATTAAGGCTATGTGGTGAAAAACCTATAATTTTGTGCTTTAATAATATGATACTATGAGGAATTTCGTCAAACGCTTTACTTATGTCAGTAAAGATGGTGTCAATTTGAAAACCATTCTCCATTGAGATCATTGTCTTGGAGACAAAGTCAACCATATTGGTAGTTGTTGACCTACCTCTTTGGAAACTGTCTTGCTCAACACAAATAAAACGTTTACAATAATATTATAAGAAGTCATATATCATACGCCCAAACAGTTTAGGAATACACGAGAGCTTGGCGATGGGCCTATAATTGGTGCATTCATTTCTGAAATAATGTAATTGGTACATTCATTTTTATGAACTGGAATAATGAAAGACTTTTTCCATAAACAGGGGAAAATGCCCGTTTGAAGGGATACAATAAACAGAAAAGAGATGGGATGCAATAAGTTAATCATGCATTCCTTAAGAATGCTCGGAGGAATACCGTTTCGGCCGGAAGAAAAATCGTCTTTTAATAATGAAATATGTTTCAACAATAGTTCTTCAGTTATAAGAATGTTTTTGATTTCAAAGTTAATACCTTGATTACTCTGAGAGAAATCATTCAGATTGCTAAAATAGGTTTCATCAAGAGTGAAGTCATTTCTTGAAAAAGTAGAGGAAAAAAAGGTTGCAAAAAGATTTGCAAAGTAGTCGGATCATTAGAAGATCTTTCCAAATAATTTAAAGTTGCAGGATATCCATCAGTTTTACGTTTAGTATTGATAAATTCATGAAACTTGTTCGGGTCAGGAAAATACATGACTTGATTATGATAAAATAAGACTTATAATTTCTGTCAAGTAGAGCCTTAAGCTTTTCAAACAATTGGGAATAAATGAGATAGTCAGAATGGAGTTTGGATTTGAGAAATTTATTCCATGCAGCATTCCTTCGATTTCGTAAAGAACGAATATTGTTGTCATACCAAGGAGGTGACAAATTTGTATAGGTTCATAAGGAACTGACATAGAGATACATTCAAATAATCAATAATTAACTTACATGAATAATATTTGCACTTAATCTGGTGCAATTATTATTTCCAAAACAAAAAAAAAAAAACAAAATTTTAAACAAAACAAAAATAGTAAACATTGGCAAAATTTAAACAAAAATTTTAATGTTAAATTAATTTTATTATTAAAAGTTTTTCAAAATCAAAATATTTATGTATGCTTATGAAATAAAATCAAAAAAACAAAAAAAAAAATAAGAACAAAAAAATTAATCTTGTAATCAAAAAAAATTAATACAAAAATTTAATTAGAATCATATTGATAATAAGAAGCACCTTAAATTCTTATATTATAATTCACTAAATTTCTTATATTTAATTAAATTAATAATTACACGATTAAATTATTATAATATAAATTTAAACTACTTATACTTAAATAACACATAAAATAAACATTACCATCGAACCGGACCGTGTTTGGTAAGCACATTGATATTTATTTATATTTTTTTTACTAAAGCAGAGTTTCTCAAACTTTCAAATAGTTAAATTTTAGTGTTGTCGCTATGAACTTTAAATTAATTTTAATTAATGATTTAGAAATATAAAATTATAATTTTCTTTTTTTTATATTTTTTATTTTAAAAATAAATCTATTGATAAATAAAAAAATTAATAATTAACCTTATTAATTAAACAACATATAATATAAATTTATACCAATAATTAATATCATTTTTAATCTAAATAACATACAAAATTTTATTAAATTAAACGCCAATAAACAAATATAAACTTCTTAATACTAATAAAATAATATAAAGAAAAGCAAAAAAAAATTGAACATTTATAAACTTACAACAACAATAATCAATCAGAATAAATATAATAATTAATTAAAAAAATAATTAATTAATTACACATAAATAATTTCCAATTTTATCAAAATATTTTAAATCACACCTACAATCATCAATAAATAGTTACGTGATAACACTCGAAATATGTCTCTAAAATGTTCTTTATTTTCATGCACTAATGTCGATAGAAAATCTGAATCAATTAAATGTAATGGTTTTTGCCAACGAAAATATCATGGAGCGTGCATTGGTTTGGAAAGAAATTGGCAACTCTCTAAAAACTTAGATAATTTTGTTTGTGATGACTGTTTACAGTTTCATGAAATTATTAGAATCAGCAATTCGGAACAATTAAAGCACATAAGTAATAATAATGAAGAACAGTCTCGGATTATTATACGAGCTACAAAAGCGCTTGATTCAAATTGCGAAATTTTTTCACATTTGTATCATAGGATAGATGATGGTGATTATAAATTTAATGATAATAATAGAAGTGAAGAGCAAATAAATAATAAACGTACTATAAATCAATAGATAGACAGAGCAACCGAAAAACTAAACCAATCACTTAAGTTGTCTCTAAAATCGTTGATATACCCCGTAATTTCAGAAATACGAGATATGTATAATATTTTAGCTAAAAACCAGAATCGACTATCATCGGAAATTAAAGAATTATACATCTCATCAAAAACCACCTCAGCTTATAGTCAAGATCCAAATACTTCATCAGAGCTTCGTGATGCATTAGAAACATTTAAGAGATTAGAGGAAAAATGGAGTAATATCAGTTTAAATCCTTGCTTACATTCTTTCAACGTTGAGCATGAACCTGAAATACCTTCACTACTAGCAGAATTGGAGACAGTCGATAATTCGTATGTTACATTAAACTCGGAATTATCATTAAGACCACCACAAGATCCGAAACTAAGCGCATTCAACAAAACGACTTCCAAATATACGACTGCCCAAGAAAACTATTAGTGGTACAACATCTCCATCATTAATCGCATTCAGTCCAACAGTTCCAGCCTTAATGTTAGAGCATTCGTCATCTTTGATACCAGATACCCAAAATATTTTAAAAGAGAATACATCTACATCTTCAACAGTTGAAACAGTATTTAGATTTGAAACTACTTGGGACCGTAGTAACTGGGAAAGTAGGATAAAGAAGTTAGATGCGGCTAACAAAATTCTTAACAAGAAAAGTCCGTCAGCAAAAAAAGCAAGATTCATACAGGACGATGTTTCAACAGTAGCTTTATCCTAAAAGGTGCTCCACAATATGCTTGTCCATCTTGGATAACCAATTTTTTCTACAAAAATTTTTCAATCAACGTCAGTAGTTATTATATGTGCCTTCTGTGTAAAAGGCTCGTAAAGGTTGGTGTATTGGATAAAGCAAAAAAAAAAAGGAAATTATATTATGAAAAGCTTTATCTCTACTTAGAAAAACATTTTTAAGGTTTGTGCATTGAGTAAAGCGCAAATAGGAAATTATTTTTTTTAATTGAAAATTTTCTCGTTAATTAATCAAAGTTTTTCTTTTTAAAAAAAGTTTTCTATAAAAATTGACCGTTAAAAACTTTAATTTAAAAGAATTTGATGTTCAAGAACTTTAATATAAAAAATTTTCGGTTAAAAATACTTTAATTAAAAAAAAATGTCCGTTAAAAAAATTTGAATTTAAAAAACTTTATTTCTACGTAGAAAAGCATACGAGATAATAAGAAACTAATATTTTTAATTGAAAACTTTTCCGTTATTAATCAAAGTTTATTTTTTTTTTTTTTAATTTATAATAAACTTTATATAAAGTTTTTAAGGTTGGTGCATTGGATAAAGCGAACGTAGGAAATTATTGTTTTTTAATTAAAACTTTTTTTGCATAATTAATGAAAGTTTATTTATTTTTTAAAAAATGTGTATAAACCTTATATATATATAGTTTTTAAGGTTGATGCATTGGGTAAAGCGAAAGTAGGCAATTATTGTTTTTAATTAAAACTTTTCAGTTATTAATCAAAGTTTTTATTTTTTTAAATTAAAATTATCCGTTAAAAACTTTAATTTAAAAATTTAAAATACATATGTTAGAAAAAAAAAATTAAAACGGAAACATTATAAATTATAAAGTAAAAAATGTAAAGTATAAATTCGTCCGTCTATTTGTCGGTCTATAAGCGTTAATATTATATAAAACTATATAAGTTAATATTATATTCTAAGATGGTGAAAAAGTGAATTTGTACCTTTATTTAAAATTAATGGGATTTTGCGGCATAACTAGAACCGGCATAACATTTAACCTGGCATGAAATGGTGTTGTGAAATATTAAAACTTTTATACTTAAACATTTTTTTTAAAGAAGTGTTGAATTGCAATATCAATTTAAATTTAAATTATTAGTAATTCATAAAAAAAAAAATTTTTTTTTTGCAAATATAGCAAAAAAATTTGAATTGAAATTATTTGTAACGTAATAATAATTATGACGTAATAATAATTATGCAATGAAAAAATGATTTCGTAAATGGAATAACAGTATAAAGTATAGAATATGCAGTATAAATTCGTCCATCCATTTGTCGGTCTGTCACCGTTTAAGTTAATATTATATTCCAAGATGGCGAAAAAGTGAATTTGTACCTTCATATAAAAAATACATGGGATTTTGCGCTAAAACCGGCATAACTTTTAACCTGGTATTAGATGGTGTTGTGAAATTGTGAAATGGCATTAAATGGTGCTATAAATTTTATACTTAAACAAAGAATTAAGGCACGTTGTGCAATATTTAAAGTTAAGGAATTAATCATGATTTTACAGGAAAATTTTTTTTTTTTTTTTTAAAAAGTGTCGAATTACAATTTTAATTTAAATTTTAAATTATTAGTAATATTATTAGTAATTCATTAAAAAATAATTTTTGCAAATATTGCAATTTGAATTCAAATTATTTGTAACGTGACAATTATGCAATGCGTTTAAGTAAAAAAAATAGCATGCATTTTACATACATAAAATTCTTATATTAACATTTTGGCTGCGCGTGTAAATTTAAATTTAAGTGTTAAATTACAAATCAAATATATAAATTGCTTTGTATTTTTGATAATGCTATTATTAAGTTTTTATAAATTCTCAATTAACTACTTCTGAACCAACAACAAAAACAACAAATTAAAAAAAATGAACAATAACAAGATGCATATTATTGAAAATACAAGTGATGCTGTTCAGTCCCCAGAGGAGTTCTTCGAAACATTTGGAGGCAAAATTGTAAAAATTTTAAGACAAGAAATATCAAGATCCACATTCGTATTTCATCTTGATTTAAAGGTGTCATATATTAATCTTCAAATGTTGGAAGATGGAGAATTGGAAAACTTTTTTGACGTTATGTCATTCAAGTCCGAATTCCATATGATTCAAAGTACGGAAATTTTAGACACATTAGACAGCAGTATTGACGAAGTTTTAACTAAAATGGAAATATTCCAACAATGAAACTCATCTTGGGAGTTAAGCAAAGTGCTTCAGGTTGAAATAATAATAAAGAAATCAGAAATTCAACAGACAACATTGAGAAAACAAGAAGCAAATAGGGAAGAGCTAAATATAAAATATTGCTCTGATTGTAAAACATCAATCGAAAGTAAATATTGGAATTATCACTTGCGAACAAATGAACATAAAAAAATGCAACTGAGGAATATGAAGGAAACATTAAATGCCTTGTCTCAAGGCTTTGGAGGAAGAATTATAACTTATATCGTGGAGAATAAAAATGAAGATATTTTAAGTCCACAAACTTTTTTCTCAAATATTCAAGAAGACGTATTTAAGCTCTTAAGAAAAGAGTTGATGGACCATCAAGGTATTAAATTTAACATGGAGTTATATGGAGAATATGTGAAACCGCACAAACTGGATGAGGATAACGAACTTGAAAATATATTTTGCGTAAAAAGTTTCAATTAAAAAATGGAAGCAATCTTGAATGAAAAGGAGATTGAATCAGCTTTCGAAAATATAAAGGAAAAAATCCAATGTCAGACAGATAAATTCCAAGAAAAAGATTCAGGGTGGAGTTTAATAAAATTGTTATACATTCAAATCAATGTGAATGAATATAGACCTTTGAAAGGCTCGCAATACATTAAACCCCAAAAGAAATTGAAACGAAAAAGGCATGTATTAATATAAAAAATAAGGATGTATACTGCTTTAAATGGTGTCTAATATCGGCTTTGCAGAAAACCAGAATATCAAATGAATGCAATCCACATAAATATAGAATAAACGATATAACTTCATCACGGATACGTGTACATAACGCTAAGGTTCAACGCTTAGAATTTGCGAACCTTGAGAAGAAAAACGCCATCATATTAGCTTGTTGTTAATAGAAGCTCAAAATAAATCCCACTATGTATGGATTAGAAACCTCCTGGATAAGATCCCAAATTACACGGCATAGGTCAACAAAATAGTTTTGTTCGATATGTTTATGCAGTTGTAATTTGCAAAAGGATCTATTAATTCACAAAAATGAATGTGGAAAAATAATTGTAACATTACCTCAAGAAGGAAATAAAGTTGTAAACTTTAGCAACTATAAGAAAAGAATTAAGTTACCATTTGTGATTTATGCTGACGCTGAAAGTATACTGGAGCCGATATCAACATTTGAACCCAATCCAGAGGACTCAACAACAACAGATGTGAAAAAGCACGTTCCAATAGCTTTTTCATTTTATATTAGCTGTTCATTCGATGAAACTTTAAGTAAATACAGAGTTTTCACAGGTATGTAAAATTATACATAAATTAAACTTTATATAGAAAACTAAATTTATTCTCTATCTATTTCATTGCAGGACTTGATTGCGGAAAAGAATTTATATTATCTTTGGAAAACGAATGCAAATTTCTTTTTCAAAATTATTTAAAAAAGAATACACCAAAGAACACACTATCGATGCAGGAGAAAATTTTACACAACACGCATCCATGCTGCCATATATGCGAAGAAAAATTTCGTGCCGGAGAACTTCGTATCAGAGATCATTGTGATATAACTGGTAAGTACAGAGGACCAGCCCACAATAAATGTAATTTAGCATACCGTACCCCAAATTATTGTCCAATATTTTTTCACAATTTTTCAAATTATGACTCACATTTAATTTTTAAAGAATTAAATTGTACTAAAGGTCACATTTCGGTTTTACCTTTAAACCACGAAAAGTACATTTCGGTGACCAAAACTATTTATATAAACAAAACCAATATTTTTCAGTTGCGTTTTCTAGATTCATTTAGATTTATGAAATCGAGCCTTGATTCGTTGGTTGCAGGGTTAGGAAAAGATGATTTAAAAATAGTCAAAAAACATTTTAGTAATGAAAATCAATTTAACTTATTAACTCGGAAAGGTGTATTTCCATATGAGTACATAACTTCTATAGACAAACTTGATGAAACAGAATTGCCTTCTCAAAATAATTTTAAAAATCAATTCAATAATACTGTTTGTTCTGATACAGATTATACTCATGCAAAAAATGTTTGGGAATCCTTTCATTGTAAAACTTTGAAAGATTATTTGTGTTTATATTTAAAAATCGATGTCCTGCTACTTGCAGATGTTTTCGAGAACTTTAGAAAAATTTGTTTAAACATATATAATTTGGAACCTGCACATTTTCTAACAGCTCCAGAACTCTCATGGGAAGCTATGCTTAAGTATACAAAAATTAATTTGGAATTATTAGTAGATATTAATATGTATAATTTGTTAAAAAAAAGGGATTCGCGGAGGTATCAGCCAATGTTTGAAAAGATATTCTAAAGCCAATAATAAATATATGGGGGAAGAATATAATGATTTGAAAGAATCAGAATATATAGTATATTTAGATGCCAATAATTTATATGCGTGGGCAATGTTCAACTTTTTACCTTATGGAGGCTTTAAATGGGTAGAAAATACAACAAACATCAATGTTAATGAAAATGATGATGAAGGAGAAATTGGATATGTATTGGAAGTCGAACTAGACTATCCACAAAATTTACATGATTGGCACAATGATTTACCATTTTGTTGTGATAATAAAATACCTCCGAACAGTAAATTAAATAAATTATATTAGATTTAAATGATAAAAAAAATTATATAATTCATTATAAAAATTTTAAACAATGTTTAAGGAATGGGTTAGTTTTAAAGAAAATTCATAGAGCAATAGCGTTTATTCAAGCTGATTGGCTGAAAAGGTATATTGATTTAAACCCATATCACCGAACATTGGCAAAAAATACTTTTGAGAAGAACTTTTTTAAATTAATGAACAATTCGGTATATGGAAAAAAAATGGAAAACGTAGATAAAAGGAGAACTGTTAAAATAGCTGATTGTTGGGAAGGTAGAAGGAAACATATTGGGATGAGATCCATGATTTCGAAACCTAACTTCATTAGCTTATCATTATTCGATGATAATCTTGCAGCAGTTGAATTCAGTAAAACCATAAAGGAAGTATAATAAGAGAAACTATGCGGAACAAATTTTGTGACGATTTTTTTTTGCTTAAAAAATTTTTGAAAATACCCCATACACAGTAGGACCTAGATAAACTCACTTTAAAAATTTGGAATAACTCATTTTAATGTCTTCGTTAACAGAAACTCATACAAAATATTGAACTAAAATTTTTTCTTTTATGCAGGTTCAACTGTATAGATTCTAGCTTTGAGAGAGAGAATCTTAAAATGATTTTAATTCTTGTTGTTTTTTTTTTGTTTTTGCTTTTATATAACATACATATAGTGTAGTAGCGGCAATGAGGTAATGTTGTGTATGTCGTATCAAATACACACTTGTTGGGTAGATGTAGAGTATACCAATAATATGAAATGCATGGTGTCGGGACAAAATTTCAAGACACAATTACATATTTAAAATAATTAAATCCCAATTTAAGTTTTTATAAAAAATTTGAAATTATTTGGTTTTGTAATGAAGGTACTTTTTTTTTCTTAAAAAAAAGGAAGAATACTAAGTGGTTATGCTGAAGTCCGAAGCGGAATATCCCCGAAAAAAATTTCCGACCGGAATACGAAAAATATCAGTATTCTGAAATTCGACTCCAAAGTCTGTGCAGAAATCAATATTAAAAGTTTTGGAAGATTTTTTTTTATTTCAAATAAAAAAGGCGTTGACAGTTTAAGTTTTTTTTTATTTATTTTGTAAAAAGTTATAAATTTTTTAATAATTACATAACGTAATATGTACATAAATTAAAAGTAAAACTTATACATTTTTAATTACATATGTAGGTATATACAAATTAAAATTTAATAGTAATTTTTTGTTACACATTAGATTTTGTTGAAAACGATAAAAGATATTATTCGTTTGAAGCGCTTTTTTAATTTGTAATTTCGACGGACTTCAGCATAACCACCTAATTCTTATATAAAACAACTCTTATAAAAATATAAAACAAAATCATATTTTGAAAGGAATTATTAATCAACTACAGATTTTGACAATTTCTTCCACATTTTATAATGATTAAAAAAAATTTAAACATTTAATTGTTTTAAATATGAAATTTTGTCTTTATGAAATTTTGTCCACATGTAATTTTGTCATGGAACCAAAATGTTACGTTTTTAATGCAAACACAAACAACTTACTTTAAATTGGAAATTCATAAAGAAAGAAGAATTAAAAAATTTTAATATAGAAATAGAATATTCAAAAATAATTTTCACGTTAATTGTTAATATATTATGATAAGAAAATCTTAATAACCTACACTCTACCTCTACTATGCACTATACAGTTATACACTAAGAAATCAAGGAATACATGCATATATATGAATTACGATAGTGTGCAAAATTCCTTACTTACTGCAGTGTGGCACAAAAAAGATAAGCACATTGAAGTAATTGAAAACATAAATTAATAAATTATTTATTTTTTCTAATATTATAATATTGTTAATACTAGTAATATTATAATAAATTTAAGAAATTATTTTTGTTTATTTAATTTTTCATTTTTATATTCAAGTTATTTATTTTTATTACATTCAAAGTGTTTATTATTTTATTACACTTCAATTCTGCCTTTTCTCTTTGTTTAAAATATATTTTACAACATAGGTAGGTACATATTATTTGTACATTTGTAAAATGTTATTTAAAGAATTTTAATTTTAGAGCCACAAATTCTAAAACAGGTACATTTTTTTTTTCAAAACCTATCTAAGTGGTGCATATGAAATGTTATTTTTCAACGCATAAAAAAGTAATTTAAATAGAATTTTACATTTTATTTGAAATTGAAACAAAACTCCAATTCAATCCAAGAACAAAATCAAAGAATTAGAAATTATAAAAACAGTTTAGACGCTTCCATTAGTGTTATTTTTTATTTTGATGAACAAAAGAAAAAACAACAAAACAAAGTTAAATATTTTATAAATTTTCATCTTTTGAAATGTTCAACATTATTGTACGATACTGTACGAGGTACAAAGGAAATAAAATATTTGTTATTTATATTATGCTTAGGCGAATCCTTTTCTTTTGTATCTGTTTAGTTATGATTATTTTTATTTATAAACAATCAGTTTTACTGTTCGCATAAAGAACTTCATTTACAGTTTCTAATGCTAATTCTACCAGATCGCTTTCGTCATGAAATAAATATTGAAAATCCTGAATAGTCACATCCTCAAAACCTTCACCTTGTTGCATGTACATAAATAAAAATATGTAACCGTGCTGCTAGAGGTACGTAGCATGTTATAAGAGGGTAATTCACAAATTTATGGACGTGATGGAGGAGGATTACATGTACATTAATTAAATTATTTATTAGTTTTTTATTAAACTTCAATTCCGCTTTTATTTAGAATATTCATATATCTACCTATTGCAAAATATATATGTACATACACATTTGTGAAATTTTTGTTTTAAGAATTTTAATTTTACAGCCACAAATTCAATTCATACCTATATATATTTTTTTTTTTATTTTTCAAGCCATATCTAAGTTACCTATGATACCTATGAAATGCCCCTTCAACGAATAGTACAAAAATAATTTTTCAAATTATTTTAAAATTGAAATTAAGAAAGAATACAAATTCAGTCCAAAAACAAAATCAAAAAATTACAAATTACAAAAACAATTTACACTGAATTGTTGCAGGTGTTCTTTTGTTTTGCCCAAACACAGAAAAATAAAAATTAAATCATTGTATGTGTGAATATAAACAAAACATATTACATTTTTTTTATGGCTTCTTCCTTACTACCTTATTTTCTTTTTTTTTGCACACATATCACACTACACACATATATAAATTATAATGAAGGATTAAGGAATTACAATATTGTTATCAAGATCATTGAATCCGCATGCGATATACAAAATCAAGAGAAAGATTATAATTTATAAGAGATATTATAATTTACGCTCTGGGGTATTTTGGCATATAAAATATATTTTTTCTCTGGGGTTCTACGGTGAAGTAAAATTTAAGAAATATTGAAAAAATTTTTTTTGTTCCGCATAGTTTCTCTATATTATACTTCCTTTATGGTAAAACGCTGGTAAAATATGATAAACCAATTTATTTAGGTTTCTCTGTTTTAGAACTCTCAAAACTTCACATGTATAATTTTCATTATGACTACATGAAAGTGAAATATAATTCAAAAATTAGTTTAAATTATATGGATACTGATAGTTTTATTTATAGTATACAAACTAATGATTTTTATAAAGATATTAAAATAGACGTAAGAGAAACTGAAAAATCAAAATTAATTTTTGATACATCTGATTATAAAGTTAATAATCCATATGGATTACCCATTATGAATAAAAAAAAGGTTAGGATTATTTAAAGATGAGTGTAATGGAAAAATTGTGAAAGAATTTATTGGACTTAGATCGAAAATGTGTTTGGTAGATGTATTAAAAGGAAAAACTATAAAAAAAGTAATGTTGTTAGAAATTTGTCTGTAGAAGATTATAAGAAATGTTTATTTGATAGGAAATATGAATGTTTTTAAATCTAAATTACACACAATTTATACTAAAGCTATAAACAAAATAGTTTCAAGTTCATTAGATAATAAGAGATTTTTTTTTTTTTTTTTTGTGCGTGGATTGCTGGGAATCTTCATAGACACAATGAGCCTCGTAGCTTCCATTGTGTGTCAAATTTTTACTGACTAAACCACACCCCTCCCATTAACACTAGTCCGACGGACTAACTATTAATTTATTTCTATTTTGATTTTCTTAAAGAAAAAGTTTCGAAAATCTATCGTATTAAATCTAGTGGCTTAGTTCTTTTAAGCCTTCTGACATCATTTTGATTATCTAGCAGTTGAGTGGCCTCAACGTTAACATGACCCTCCAGACGAGCTATATGCTTTGTTGCATATCTTTTTATTTCATTTTCTATGCAAGAAATTTTTAGATCTCTGTGCAAATCACTGTTGCGAACATACCAGGGGGCATTTACCATGTTGCGCAGGACTTTATTTTGGAATTTTTGTATACAAAGTATAAATATTTGGCACATCCCCATATCTGTATGCCGTACAACCATATCGGTTTGATTATCTGGTTATACAACAAAATCTTGTTATGTATAGGTAATTTAGAATTACGACCTAAGAGCCAGTACATTGCTCTATACTTATTTTCAAGCTCAAATTTTTTCTTTTTAACGTGCTCTTTCCATCTAAGTTTGACATCTAATGTCATTCCTAGGTATTTAGCATTGTTTTCTTGGGGTATATTGACCCCATTCAGATTTACCAATGGTTGATTTTCTAATTTTTTATTTGTAAAATTTACATGTACTGATTTTAGCTCATTGAGTTTAATTTTCCATTTCTTTGTCCAGAGGTATAGCTTGTCGCTTGCTCTTTGCAATTTAATTGTAGCCTCGTCAATATTTGATCCTACTGCCATCAACGCAGTATCGTCAGCGAATGTAGCTACAGTTATATTTTCCATTTCTGGTAAATCATTGGTGTAGAGCAAATACAGTATGGGACCCAGAATACTACCTTGAGGCACACCCGTTTTAATATCTCTAATAGTAGAATACTCTTCGTCTTGTTTTATTCTGAATAGTCTGTTTTCTAGATATCATGAGAGTATATCTTCGTATTGTTTAGGTAACATATTGTTTAGTTTATTTATTAAGCCTCGATACCATACTTTATCAAAAGCTTGGGCTACATCTAGAAATATGGTAGAACATACTTTCTTTTCCTCTAAAGCTTTTTCTATTATGTCTGTTATTCTATGAATTTGATCGATTGTCGAGTGCTTAGATCTAAAGCCAAATTGATAATTTGGAATCAGATTACTATTTTCTATGATCGGTCTCATTCGAATCAATAATAGTTTTTCAAATAATTTTGATAATATTGGTAGTAATGATATTGGTCTGTAGGATTTGACCTCATTTATGGGCTTACCTGGCTTTGGTATCATAATTATCTCTGCTATTTTCCACACATTCGGCACATACCTTATTCTTATAGCAGCGTTTATAATGCGTGTTAGCATTGTTATAGCTTTTTTCGGAAGTTCTTTCAGGACTTCCGATGTAATTAGATCAAAACCTGGATCTTTTTTATCTCTGAGTTTTTTAATTTGTTCAACTATTTCACTCTCTGAAAATGGTGATATAACATTTTCTTGCCAATTTTTATTTTCTTCAGTGAGATCATCCGAATCTGTCTCGTCTGGACAAAAAATTTCTTCAAGATGATCTGCGAATGTTTCAGCTTTATTTTTATTATCTCTCGCCCATTCACCGCTTTTCATTCTGATTGGCGGGATTTGAGAGATCGACGTTTTTGTACTCTTTGTTGCTTTCCACAACGAGTACTTATTTTCTCTTTTAGCTGATAAATTTTTTATATATTTTTCAAAATTTTAATTTTTAAGATCTTTAATTTTTCTTTTAAGATTCTGAGTTAACCTATTTAGCAGAGTTTTGTCTGCCGGATCACGCGATTGTAGCCATCTGCGTCTAGCTCTTCTTTTTATTTTTATCATATTTAATATTTCTCTAGCGTAGTTGAATCCTACCGATTTATATTCACAATTTTTTGTATTATTCCATCCAGCATTTTGAATAAATTTAATAAAATTTTCTACTTCAGAATCTATATCACATTTGGATCTTAGTTTTGTTTTTATGTTTATTTTGTTTTCTATTTCTTGTTTAAAGCTAGCCCAGTCAGTTGTCTTGTTCGTTAGCAGAGGTTTCGACTGTTTCTTAATAATCTTTTCATATAGATTTAATATGACTGCAGAGTGATCTGAGTCCAAATCATGGTTATCTTCTAGCTTAATATAATTGGGTGAAATTTTTTTTGTTATATAAAAATCAAGCAGATGAGGAGTTTTATTTCTATCAGTTGGCCAATAGGTTGGCTTACCGGTAGATTGGTAAATGCAGCCTTTTTCTTTTATAGCTTTTCTTAGCTCTCTTCCTCTCGTAGAGGTTACTCTAGACCCCCAATCTATGTGCTTGGCGTTGTAGTCACCTCCCAGGATAAATCTTTCGCCAAGTAGTTTAAGAATTTCTTCAAACATGTTATTCTTTATGTTGTATTTGGGTGGACAGTATAATGCGCCGACACAAAGGCTTTGTTTAACAGACATAATTCGTAGCACGATTAGTTGGAATTCTGCTTAATATCTTTCTTTATTAAAATTGAACTACCACCTCTGGGTGTATTACTTGGATGGTTTGCGCTGTAGCATGTATAGTCATTTATTTTAAGCGATGACTTATCTATCATATGTGTTTCTGTCAAGAGACATACATCAATATTTTGTGTTCTCAATAGAATTTCCAAATTATTTTTCTTGTTCAGAATACCATTGACATTCCACGTGACTATACGAAGTACGTTCTTAATCATGCCTTGCGGATTTATTTTTTGGTGTATACATATATGTTTCATTATGTTTGTTTTCTAATGTGCATAGTCTTGTTGAGATTTCATTCATTGTTTTTATCATATTTTGCATCATCTGCATAATGGTATTTTCAGTCAACTTTTGTGTAGAAACTTTATTTTGTTCTTTCGGGTTTATTTTTTGACTTAGGTTATTTTGTGTTACCTGTGAATATGATAAGCCTTCTATGACTTTTTTCGACGTAAAAGTTTTATGTATCTCTGGAGTTTCAATGCAATTCGGTCTCTGTGCACAAGGTTGCCTAGGTTTTGTCTTTTGTTTTTCTTGTCTATGTTGCGTTTGTTTTGGAGCATTTTTTTGTAGCTTCTTTCTTTTTTGCAACTCTCTAGCCACCTGGCAAACACGATAACTCGCTGGGTGTGCCTCAAGGCAATTAGCACATTTAGGCTTAATATTTTTTCTTTCTTTACAAGAAATTGTTAAGTGGGGACCAGCACATTTAACACACTGAACTAGACGCTGGCAAAACTTTTGTGTATGGCCAAATCTTTGGCATCTCTTACATTGAGGAATGGTAGTCGCTTTACGAATAGCCTCCATTTTAACCCTCATGTGCTGGATAAATTCAATTTTGAATATTTTGTTTATATTTTCAGAGTTTTCGAAAGTTAGCATAAAGAGAGGAAGACGTACCGTAGATTCTTTGTTATTTTCCTTTTTCTTTATTATTTTATTTGTGACTTCTAGAATTTTGAAGCCTCTATCTTTCAATTCATTTTTTATATCTTCAGGTTGGCATGACGGATGTAAATACCTAACCATTACTTTAATAGGCCTGGTGCTCTTATTTTCATAAGTGTGCCATTCAATATTGGCTTCATTTATTGCCTTAGTCAACTCTCTATATTCCTTTTCTTCTTCAACATTAATTTTTAGTTGCTTATTGTTAAGCATATTAACTTTATATTTAATATTGGTTTCTTTTAATTTTTTGTTTATTTGAGGGTATTCCACTACATTACTAAGTATAACTGGAGAAGGTTTACCTTTTCTTTTACTTTTGGCAACTTCATTTATTTGCACATTTTTCTCTACTTTGTCCGCAACATTTTCTGGGCTTAAAGTAGGTGATTTTTCTGCTTTTCTTTTTTTTACAGATTCTTTTTGTTTTTTAAAGATCCAGTCGGTTTCTCGACCTAGTTCTTCATCATCTGTATGAAATTCTTCAGCAGTTTTTAGTACTACTCTTTTAGTAGACATGTTTTGTGAATTTTTTAGTTTCACGTTTTCTTCTTTAATTATGCAGAGTTCATTTTTCAATTTCCTACATAAGATTTCTAATTCTGTAACTCTGGCATTAAGTTGATTATTTTTTGCCTCAAGTGCCTTTTCGTTATTATTACCCTCGTCGGGTTTTCTATAGCTGTCTTTTTGGGACATGTTTTCGTAGATCTTTTGAGACCCTGCTGGAGGTGTTCTCTGGACCCCAGATTTTCTTCTGAATGGGTCAATTAAAGCAGCTCTGCTTTCGTGGTTTTGCAATAAGTGGTCTCCCCCAGAATCCGTGAGACCTGCCTCGAAAGAGGGTGGATTTTCCAGAAGATCTGGATTACCACCTGGGGTATACAATCTTTGAGTTTTATTCATTGCATACTTTTTTTTTGTTTTAATTCGGAGTTCCATCTCCTAACCTAAAGATAATATTTCCCTTGTACAAGGCGGTACCTTTTATTCCTGCCGTCCCTCTGGGATCAGTCGCAGACCAGAAAGCCGCCCATTCTGGGTCAGTCGCTTCTGGATTTTTCTAGGACTTTAGTGGACTTTTACAACAAGCATGCCTTACTGCAGATATTTCGTACCCCAACCCGCCGGGGTTAAACCGGGGTTATTAACCTTTATAATTTTAAAAATCTCAGTTGACCAATTTGGTTCATAGCCTTTACTAAAAGTTCCTTTGTGCTAATTCGTACAAAATCACCATTTTTAAATTTTCCTTCTTTAAATATTTCAGGTCTATTGTAGACCGTTTTCAACAAAAATTTCTCATTTTCTTTTGTTACATCTATTGGAGCCATTTTAATCGTCCGATGAACATTTCCATTATATATTGTGAGTAATTTTGGTAAAATATTGATCCATTTATAGTTGCCTTGCAAACTAAATTACTTCCACATTAAATTTTTCAAAGTTCTATTAAATCTTTCGCATATTGAAGCTTTTAAATTGGAGTAAGTATGATAATGATTGATCCCTTTTTGTTGCATTAATTGTTGAAACTTTTGGTTGAAAAACTCTTTTCCTTGATCAGAATGAATGTTCTTTAGAATTTTTGAAGCTCCAGATTGTATGAAAATTTTTTTCATTACTTTAATTACATCATCAGAAGTTTTTGATTTTAAAGGTTGACCATGTGCATATTTAGAAAATATATCAATTACAGTTAAAATGTATTTATTTCCTTGATTTATTTTATGATAAGATAACATTTCAACTTAATCAATCTGCCATGTATCATTTATTCCCTTTTGAACTACTCTTCTACGAGGAAATTTCTTTTTCACAGTCCTATGTATTTCGTTAACAATTTGCTCTCTCTCAGCTTGGTTTTTGCGAGTAAGCAACATCTTTCTATTTTTAATCTCTTATTGTAATGAAATGAAATTTGATTCAAGAATGGACTTATATAAGGCTGTAGCATAAATTTATATGATTAGTTTAAATAACACACTCAATATGGCTTATTCTCGTAATTCAACTTACATTGTTGATTTTCAATACCTTTTTGGAAATGATAAACAAATAAAAGAATAATGTTTCATGTTCCGATACAGTCAAACCAAAACAAATATTTTTCAAATCATCATATTCATATTTTTAAATGAAAAATATAAAAATCAGTCCGATTATTGCACTAAAAATATAAATGGACTAAAATGGACAGATGGTGTAACTGATTATCTTATGCTTGCATCAATTTTAAGGAAACTTGATGGGAACACAATAAATTGTTTCTGGAGAAATTTATTTCTTCAGAGGTCATTGATATCAACAATAATTTTAGCTTGAGGCGAACTGACAATTACGAAACTTATTGTAATATTCATCATTTGATTACAAATGGCCATGTGCTGTAAATAATGTATTTAAAATATTTTTATTTTTAGTATAAAATAATTTTGTATACAATAACAATAAATTGAACGCATATATATTAATTTTAATTTAAATAGTGTTTTTATTTTCGTTAAAATTTACATCAAAATTTAAAACATTTGTTTGTATTTTTTTTTGTAAAAATATAGGAATTTCGTAAAAAAGACGTGAATATGTACATTTAGCTGGATACAAATCCATAGGAATGTAAAAATCATTCTTACCCAATTTAGTGACTCTTTTTATTAAACATTTATGTATATATTTCGAAACATAGTCTTTTACATTCACCTTTGCATTATTATATAACACATAACTGCTTGAATAAATTCTATAACATTAAAAAACTTATCCATCTCTTGAGATGATAACCACATTCTTTTTTTAATTTCCTTGTTTCCAAATGTTAATAGAGTTCTTCCCCCTTTGTTTGCTTTGAATGGTGATGAGAAATTCTTTCCATTTCCAAGAGAATTTACCAAAGTGCTGTAAAATTGCTGCCACTCTTCATAAGTGATCTCCAATGAATTTCTTCTTAAATAATGAAACTTAACTTTCGGTTCAAATTGATTTAAATCATAGCCAGTGCTTATATAACTGGAATGATTAGAATTTAAAAAAATAAGTATACGTTAGTAGTAACTATTCTGATAAACTTTTCCCAACATTGTATTTTAAAATTTTTGGGGAAATTTTTTTATTTATTCTACTCATAATTTTGATATCTTTACCCATCGTTATTTTGAAAGAAACTGAATAAACTTTTCCTAAAAAGTAGTTTAATTACTTATATTTAAGTATTTATACGTTTTTTATAAATTTGATATAATTAAAATTTATAGTAAACTAGCAAAGTTACCCGACGTTGTCCGGGTCGACCACAAAATGAATCGAATTTATTTCAATGAAGTTTGATTTATGAATCGAATTGAAAAAAATTGGTTTATCAAAAATATTCTAATATTTTTTTTTCACTACGATAAAAAAATATCAACAATACTCCAACTTAAGCAATACTTATATTAAAATTATTTCTTTGTAAACAATATTTTAGTGATCTTTTCTGATGAAGTATAAACAAATTCTTGAAAGGTATTCTTGAAATAAAGAAATGTTCGTTTTTTCCACAATCAATTGGAATTTGTACTTAAATGAAATTAGGATGCCAAGTTCTTATTCTTAATCTAGTACCGTAGTTTTAGCTTCTTCAAGTTTCTTAGAGGAACAACAGCTTCATTTTCGTCGATAACTGTATCTATCGATTTGTACACATGGACCGGGGCAACACTCTGCAGTATTTTCTGATTAATAAAACGAATCGTCACATTTTTGTGGCTAATTTACATAGCCACTTCACATAGTCATGTAAAAATTTTATACTGATTCCTAAATTCGAAAATACTTTTTCAGGACAATACATGTTTTTTTATTTTTCAAAGAATACCTATGAATAAATTTTCAAGTCTGTAACACAATTTTTTTTTTGAAACATTTCTGATAGAGTATGTAAGTGTAAATTTTCATGCCTGTAACACAATTGGTTTTTGAAATATTCCTGAAACGTACGTGCTAGGAGTTGTACGACATCAACCCGAACCAGTCCAAATTTTTGAAATCGGTAACAGTCGAATTTCTTTATTTGTGAAAGAGTATCTAAGTGTAAGTTTTTATGCCTGTAACACAATTGGTTTTTGAAATATTCCTGAAACGTACGTGCTAGCAGTTGTACGGCAGCAACCCGAACCAGTCCAAATTTTTGAAATCGGTAACAGTCGAATTTCTTTATTTGTGAAAGAGTATCTAAGTGTAAGTTTTCATGCCTGTAACACAATTGGTTTTTGAAATATTCCTGAAACGTACATGCTAGGATTTGTACGACAGCAACCCGAACCAGTCCAAATTTTTGAAATCGGTAACAGTCGAATTTCTTTATTTGTGAAAGAGTATCTAAGTGTAAGTTTTTATACCTGTAACACAATTGGTTTTTGAAATATTCCTGAAAAGTACGTGCTAGGAGTTGTACGGTAACAACTCGAACCAGTCCAAATTTTCGAAATCGGTAACAGTCGAATTTCTTTATTTGTGAAAGAGTATCTAAGTGTAAGTTTTTATGCCTGTAACACAATTGGTTTTTGAAATATTCCTGAAACGTACGTGCTAGGAGTTGTACGACAGCAACCCGAACCAGTCCAAATTTTTGAAATCGGTAACAGTCGAATTTCTTTATTTGTGAAAGAGTATCTAAGTGTAAGTTTTTATGCCTGTAACACAATTGGTTTTTGAAATATTCCTGAAACGTACGTGCTAGGAGTTGTACGGTAACAACTCGAACCAGTCCAAATTTTTGAAATCGGTAACAGTCGAATTTCTGTATCTGTGAAAGAGTATCTAAGTGCAAGTTTTTATGCCTATAACACAATTGGTTTTTGAAATAGTCCTGCGACGTACGTGCTAGGAGCTGTACGGCAGCAACCCGAACCAGCCCAAATTTTTTAATTCGGTAACAGTCGAATTTCTTTATTTGTGAAAGAGTATCTAAGTGTAAGTTTTCATGCCTGTAACACAATTGATTTTTGAAATAGTCCCGGGACATACGTGCTGGGAGTTGTACGGCAGCAACCCGAACCAGTTCAAATTTTCGAAATCGGTAACAGTCGAATTTCTTTATTTGTGAAAGAGAATCTAAATGTAAATTTTCATATCTGTCACACACATGGTTTTTAAAATATGCCTGAGTCTTGGTAAGAGTTGTACGGCAGCAACCCGAACCTGTCATCTGATGGCTTTGTAAAGTACCGCGTTATTTGCATACCGGTACCATGAATAACTGTGCAAAATTCCAGAGCTCTATCTTTAAAACTGTGGGCGTGTATAGCGAACAAACAAACAAACAAATAAACAAACAAACAAACAAACAAACAAACAAACTTTCCCTTTTATAAGTATAGATATCTTCTTTCAATATTTTGTAAGTTAAATATGTTATTAAATAGCTTTTGTATTATTATATCATTTTTTTTTAAAGTTTGTTCTATCAAACATTTTCAAAAACCTTTTTATATTGATATTTCTTGCACGATACCATAAAAAAACGCAACAATAATGACCACAAACTAATGAAAAAACATCTTGTAACCGCTTATTATTACACAAAAAATTGTATTCCATTGAATTACGTTGCAAAAAAGTTATTATTTCCTTGTTAATAGGTGGTAAACCATATGAATCAAAATATTCTATGCATCCGTTTTGAGGTAAAAATAAAGCTAACCAATGTTTACCAAACAATTTTTGGTGTATTGGTTATGTGTTAGGATCGTTTCAATTTTAAATGTGTCCATTGTTCAGTTGATGATAAAATATTAATATTATTAGAATGTTAACTATTTATATGTTTGTATGTACATTATGATTTTTACCAATTTGTAAGCTTGCATCAAATTCTCCATAAACAATACATGTTATTGTTGTTGGAAGTTGTTGTGAAAATTTAGCTTCAATTCTTAATCATCCTTAATTTATCAAGCTCTGGCAAATATCACTCCCCAATCCATCAGGGGAAAGATCAAAAGCAAGAAAAAGGAAGCCTTTGCTGAACATTGACTTGGTTACTTGATGTCCTTTGTCTGCATGATGTATTCCAGTTCCACCGAACAACGTGTGATATGCCCTTGTATAACAAGAGTTCTTTTCTGTAAAATTTGTTTCTATAGCTAAATTTGGTACTTGAACACCATTAATATATAACATAAATTGCTTTAAATTAAAATGTCTAAATTTAAATGAATTCCTCGAGCCTTTTCCTGTAAATCCATCATTTTCAGTCATACAAAAGATTATTGCATTTGGTAGCTGTCCAATAAAGACATTGTCTAAGGTTATATTAGAAGTATAAGCAGAAATTGTAAAAGTCTTAACCTCAACGCGTTTGTAATGATACTTTGCATTAGCTTTGGCTAATACAGTATTATGTGCCAATAGAATGCAAGGGTTGATTGTTACATGTTTCATAAATAATGTAGCTTCTAAAATTTTCAATTGACTCTCATCATTGTCTTCAGCAAAAAAATAAAATTCTGCCTTTTCTAAAACTAATACAACTCGAACATCTACGTTGTTGATTAACAAAACTGGTCGATTAAACATATCTATATGCAGTTTTCCTATTAATTCCATTTCAGCACTATTATGAAAATTTTTTTGTCGTTCCAATGCACCACTATTTTTGGTTTTAAATATATTATCTTTATCTAACATCCAGCCAGCGCATTCTAAATGTGTTTCAGCTGCATTAGTTCCATAATTGAGTAATGTTTCGATATACGCTCTATAATTATAGTTTGAGTCTGATGGTGTTATATTCTTACCATTTAGTTGAATATTACACTGCTTTATCAGAGAGTGAAGCAAATTATTTACAACACCAGGTTGAACAAGAGGTTTACCATCACTTTGCTTATCATCATTCCAAGCTGTTCCATCTTTTTTCAAGATTTGAACTTTAAGTCTTAAATATGTTCCAGATAAGTCTCTATAAGTATCCCCATGCCCCAATGATATAAATTCTATAGTTGAGGCTGAATTTAAAGAAGCAATAGGATTTAAAGCAATTTCTTTAGTTTTTAAAATACTTGTTTGTACTGGACGTGGTGTAAAAATATCTAATTCAGATTTCATACACTCCATAATTTTTATTTGAATATCTATATCTACAAAATTATTATCTTTTAATGTTTTTTTTATTTGAATATGTCTACAAAACTAGTTTTTTTTTTTATTTTTTATTTTTTTATTTCTATATCTCGAAGTTAAGCTAGGCTTCTTCTTGTGTTTTAAATGATTAATTTCAGAGTTTGAACGCCTTTTTATAGCTTGTCGTTTAATTCCCATACCATACATACCATTTAATTTTTTGAAAACACCTCTCCTTATATTTGTTAAAGCTTCCTTTCCTCGGTCTTGAAGGACTTCTTTTGGGTTTGCTCCCGTGCTTATGTCTGATAATGAATTAATACCAGTTGATAAAGCTTCCCTTTTCAAAATATCTAAACCTGACGAAAATATCGGTTTTAAATATTTCAGCAATCCACCAAAAAAATCCCCAATACCTCGCCCTTTTTGATAATGATATACCGTTTGTAATGGAGGTCCTATTTCTTGAATGCTACCCCCACTTTGATTATGGTAATATTTAATATATGATTGTTGCATAATGAATAAAAGGCAATATTTTTTTTTCTACCTATTTATATAATTTTTTATTCATGGATAAAATGTAATACAATTTTGGATATAGATTTGATATAAAATTAATATTTTCTCCATATTGATCAGAAATTCTTATTGAAATACTTTCAAAAAAATTCTTTTCTATTGGAATATATTGAAAATTTTTAAATTCAAAGTTAAAAGGGTTTCTGCAATTTTTAATATTGATAGCTTTCAAAGCTCTTATTTCAACACCTCCATATATCGTAGGGTGAATAAAATATCTGTGTAAACAATCATCATACCTTGTAGCTGATCATTATACAATGTAAACACTTGTTTGAATAAATCTATTAAAGTTGTTTTTAAATTTACAACTTTTTTTTTTGTGAAAAAAGTTCCTGTATTATTTCTGACACTGTGTATGAATAATTTTTTTGCAGATAAAAATATTCTTTTTCAATAGAGCTTGATATTGTTGAAAAGTATATCTTTTTCTACAATTGATACTGGCTTATACTCAATTTTATAAAAACTTTCATTTGATAATGATTGCAAGATTTCCAAATAAAATTGATCTAAAAGCTCCTTTCTTGTAAATCCAGGTTCAGGCGTAAGATTGTTGATTAAAACTGGTAAAAAATTTGCTCTCCATTCAATGTTTCGATATCTATATTTTTTAAGATCAGGGTAAAATGTATAACCCATTCTCTTCTTAACAGTAACACCTGATTTAGTTAAATGTGAAGTTCCTATATTAATTGTAATGCAGTTTTGAGTTATATATTTATATGTCTGAAGAAAATCATTAACAAAAATTTCTGTTAAGCCAACCTTCCAATTTCCATTTCTTAGATCAATATACTTTGGTATTTTATTCGTAAACTGCGAAAGAGAATTTTCTGTAAATATTTCTTCTGAAGAATTACTTAATACGGTAATATAAAATTCATTCATTTTTATTTTACAATAATATTTAATCTTTATTTGTACGGAGTCCAATTTAGAAATCTTTTCGATTCAGGTTGTTTAAAACTGCTATCCGGTGCTTGAAGTTTTTTCCGTTTCTTGCGAATAGGAAAACTTAATTCGGTTTGTTTTGGTTTATTGGTGGTTGAAGTTGTAGATGATGATCGAAGAGTGTAGTTTGTTTTTGGTTTTTCAAATAATGGAACTGATATAACGTCTTCTTCATCCGTTTCAAACATTCGAACTGCGCTATTTATAGATTTTCGTGGCTTTAAACGAGCTCCTGTTGAAGCAACAGATAATGCTCTTTTCTCAATCTTCTCTTCGCTAATATCAAAAACATCATCATTTGAATTCGACTCTTCATAATCCTCATCAATTTCTATTGGATCTGATTCATAGATATCTTCATAAGGATCCGTTTGCATTGCACCATCTATCAGTTCTTTTTGTTTTGTTTGTGTGTTTTTGTGCTTTCTTATAATACTCGATGTCTGAGAGCCTATGTTCCTCACATATTTCATTGAATTAGGTATTTCTTTTATTTTATTATTTTTGATAATATCATCAGTAATCGTTACCGGATTTACTGGATTTTTTAGCAAATCTTTACTCTTCTTAATATTTAATTTCATCAATTCATTACGGTATAAATACCACTTTTTTCGTATCATTTGAGTTTTTATCCATTAAAATTTTTTTCATAGCTTTATCAATTTCACTAAGTTCATTGTCATCTAATAAAGTTTCTTTTAATTTTTTATATTGTTCATGATGTAAAATAATCATTCGTTGTAAACTATTCATATCTCTATTCATTAAATTTTTCAATCAATTTTCCGATAATTCCAGAAAGTACTGTTCCAATTAATGTTGGTAAAAACCCTCCACTTTGAATTAATAATTTACGCTTGATGCTTAGCTTCTTCTTTGGACAAGCTAAAAGTCTTAATTTGCTTTTATACTTTTTTAATTTCTGAAGTTGTGTTGATGTTAGTTTATTATTTCCGTTCAACGTGTTTATGATAATTTCGCAAATGGTTTTGATAACTTCAGAATCACAATTTTGAAGTATGGTTTTTCTTAATTTTTGTTTACTACTTTTTAATACATATAATATATGTTGGTTTACCTTCAATCGTTTCATTTTTTTCACATAAGTTCTCACTTGCTAATTGTTTTGGGAAACAGTAACATTCAGAAAAATCTTTTTTAAAATCTTGCGTTCTAATACGAAATATATCATTGATCTCTTGAGTAAACTCAAGAATAATATGACCATAGGGATGTGAAGTCACTTCATTAAATACTTTTTGGAATTCTCTAATGTTCTCAGGAAAAATCTGTCGTGCTAACGGTAAAATTTAAGACTTATCCCTTGGGTTTCTAAAAAGAACCAAATATTTACAATTTATTGAAATATCTCTGCAAAATTTTCCTTGATGAAATATATTTTGTGTAACTAATATAATCGTAATATTACGGTGATGTGAGCCCCTTGTAAACAGCTCGCAAATTTTTTCGCCATAGCCATCAAGCATTAGATCATCTAAAATAATTAAAGTAGGTTCACCGCTTTCAAAATTTTCTGGAATATTATTTTGATATTCTATGTTTGGAAATTTTAATTCTTTGGGAATGGCATTTTGTTCAGGGTTACACCAAATTACCTTTGGGATAGAAGGAAGAAACCCTTTGCTTGAATTATTTACTAAATTAATTATAAAAGTTGTTTTTCCACAACAAGATGGGCCCGCTACCATCATTGTAAAAGGATATACAAATTTAATCATATTATTTTATTTTATTTTATTTTAACAGTTGATCCTACAGATAAATCTGTAGGCCAACTTTATAGGTCCTTTTCCCTTTCGAAATGTGGGCCTTTTTTTATTAAATTGTATTAATTATTTGGTATATATTTTTGTCTATTACATATTTATATTATTATTTTTTTATTAGTTATATTATATCTTTATTAATTATTAAATTATATTTGAACCGATGTGGTTGTATTGAAAATTACTTTTTTCAGTAATTTTCACCATTTGAAAAATTTTTCGGTTCTCACGGGGTTTGAACCCGTGCTCCTTCGGTCGTTACATTACTACACTCGAGTGTTTTACCACTCGGCTACCGAGGCCACTTTAATCATATTTTAACGAACTATTTTGGGCAAAAGTTTCTATCTAAATAAAAATAAATAGGATATTTTTCCTTTTTATAAGCTGAAATAAAGGGAAGAGAAAGTTGTTATCTTTTGGTAATGAAAACATTTTTTAAAGTTTTTAATTTTTATTTTGTAAATTATTACATATTTTTCTTAAATTTTATATTTTTTAATTTTTTTTTTATATTTTAAAATTTTACATTTTTATTTTTTTAATTTTGCTTCAATTTTTCTTTTTAGTTTACACCTGATTGATGGCTGCTGAACGCTATCATCAGCATCACTTTCAGCTTCAACAACTCTTTCCTCATCAGCTATTATCTCTCCATCTTCTTCTCCATCTTCTTCACGCTGCACAAATTCGAAGACCGTCATATTTTGACGGTCTTTAATTCTTCCTTTATAAATTATTTTGCTAAATACTTTCTGGAGCTCCTCCAGCTCCTTTTCATCAGCTATGGTGTCAACTAATCTTTTCGGTAAGTATACCGAAAACATTTCTTTACCATAGCCCAGGGTCGCTAATAGCTGCTTTTTGTACTTTGTTTCTGTAAACTTTAGTTTAATGATGTTATAAACTAAGTTTACTTCCAATTCGTCCACCCTTTTTAATGTGAGGGTGGCTCCCCCAGTTGCTGAGTTTAAAAACTTTTGGAATTTACTGGCCATTTTACTTTGTTGTTTTTGTTGTTGGTTCAGAAGTAGTTAATTGAGAATTTATAAAAACTTAATAATAGCATTATCAAAAATACAAAGCTATTTATATATTTGATTTGTAATTTAACACTTAAATTTAAATTTACACGCGCAGCCAAAATGTTAATATAAGAATTTTATGTATGTAAATGCTATGCTATGCATGCATGCATGCTATTTTTTTTACTTAAACGCATTGCATAATTGTCACGTTACAAATAATTTGAATTCAAATTGCAATATTTGCAAAAATTAGTTTTTAATGAATTACTAATAATATTACTAATAATTTAAAATTTAAATTAAAATTGTAATTCGACACTTTTAAAAAAAAAAAAAAAAAATTTTCCTGTAAAATCATGATTAATTCTTTAACTTTAAATATTGCACAACGTGCCTTAATTCTTTGTTTAAGTATAAAATTTATAGCACCATTTAATGCCATTTCACAATTTCACAACACCATCTAATACCAGGTTAAAAGTTATGCCGGTTTTAGCGCAAAATCCCATGTATTTTTTATATGAAGGTACAAATTCACTTTTTCGCCATCTTGGAATATAATATTAACTTAAACGGTGACAGACCGACAAATGGATGGACGAATTTATACTGCATATTCTATACTTTATACTGTTATTCCATTTACGAAATCATTTTTTCATTGCATAATTATTATTACGTTACAAATAATTTCAATTCAAATTTTTTTGCTATATTTGCAAAAAAAATTTTTTTTTTTTTATGAATTACTAATAATTTAAATTTAAATTGATATTGCAATTCAACACTTCTTTAAAAAAAATGTTTAAGTATAAAAGTTTTAATATTTCACAACACCATTTCATGCCAGGTTAAATGTTATGCCGGTTCTAGTTATGCCGCAAAATCCCATTAATTTTAAATAAAGGTACAAATTCACTTTTTTACCATCTTAGAATATAATATTAACTTATATAGTTTTATATAATATTAACGCTTATAGACCGACAAATAGACGGACGAATTTATACTTTACATTTTTTACTTTATAATTTATAATGTTTCCGTTTTAATTTTTTTTTTCTAACATATGTATTTTAAATTTTTAAATTAAAGTTTTTAACGGATAATTTTAAAACTGAAAAGTTTTAATTAAAAACAATAATTGCCTACTTTCGCTTTACCCAATGCATCAACCTTAAAAACTATATTGTCACATACAAATATAACGTCATCCTCCCAGACTACAAATAAATTACGAAACATTCATCGTGTGGTATTACAGACACAATAACAAAGTACCGTAATATCACACGATGAAATAACGAAAGAGACATTTTTATATTATAAGTAGTTTTAGTTATTGTAATTGTAATTAGTAATATATATAATAAATTGGTTTTTCTTCTTGAAAAGGCATCTGAACCGAAAGGTCGTGTTTTAATCATAACTGGCGCAGTCGGTAGGATATTGAATACACGTGGGAAGAAAAAATTATTCCCGAAAACTGGTTAATTACAATTATTTAATTCAAGAATCCTAAAAAAAAAGAAAAAATAATAAAAGAAAAAAAAGTTTAATTAAACTAAACTTAAAATTAAATAAAATTAAAAGCCGGTCAAATATTATAAATTTAGCATAAATTTGAACATTTTTAGAAACTGTACAGTGTATAAAGTTTTATAAAATTTTAAGTGTATAAAATTTTATTCAAAGAAAAAAAAAAATAAAATTGTGGATTCTCTGTTGATTAAACGGATAAAAGACAAAAAAAATTCATTATTAAAAAATATTTACTAATTTTCTTATCTTTAGAGAAAGTCTTTTCAAATAAGAATCAATTTTTTTTTTCATTTTCTAAACAATTGTGTATGTGCTGTGTATTTTTGCAGAATTTTTATGAAATAAAAACGCAAGAAAAATAAAATGAAATGTCTCTATTTCAATGTGTGTATGGATGTATTACAAGTTTTGTTTAATTAAAATGCAGTGTTATAATGGGTAGCTATCTACAATATTAAAGAATATCATAAAAAAATAATAATAATCGCTTGTGGTGTGGTACTGTGGTGTGCTTCAATCAATATGAAGTTTAGTTTTTGTATGCAGTTTATAGTGTAGTGTACATAATTATTAAATTTGTATGTAATTAGAAAAAGGAACAATTCGACCATTAATGCATAATGTGCGAAAAAAAGAGTAAAATATACAAGAAGAAAAAGAAAATAAACTAATCCCCATCAGTAGCCAAAATAATAAAAAAAAAAAAATAAAACAAAAATTCAAGAAAATTCTTAATAAAAAAAATCTTTAAATTTAATTAAATGTCAATTATTTATAATTTCGATTCAAAATATTTTAAATAATTAACTTTGAAATATATCGAGAATAACAAATAAAACACCTACATACAAAAATTCCTATCAACATATTCAGATTAAACAGAATCAAATAACAATGTCAAAAATAACAACAAAATAACAAAATCATTAGCACAACATCTATAATTATAATTGACAAGCATTTAAGGACCTGCGCAGTTTATTTCGATTCTCCAATATACAAGATTGTATATAAAACAAAAATGGACACACAGTTGAAAATTTTCAGAGAAACAAATTCATCTCAAATAAAAAATATAAAAAAGCAAAAACAAAAAAAATCAGTTGAATTGTTCATATGACTACCAAATTTATTTTTATATAGTAGAGTTAGAGTACCTATCTATAATTATAATTGACAAGCATTTAAGGTCCTGCGCAGTAGACACCTTTTTATTTTATTTCGATTCTCCTATTCCTTAATGAACTTCTAATATATATAATATATAAGATTATATATAAAACAAAAATGCGCACACAGTTGAACATTTTGTACACATCCGATTTTATTATTCAGCAAATACATTATGCATAAGTGAGATCTTATGAAAATAATAAACAAAAGTAAACAAATCAGTTATTATATTTTATATTATGTACTTGCGAATGAATCTATGTAGGTACATATGCTAAAAACAGAGAAACAAATTCATCTCAAATAAAAAATATGAAAAAGCAAAAACGAAAAAAATCAGTTGAATTGTTCATATGACTACCAAATTTATTTTTATATAGTAGAGTTAGAGTACCTATCTATAATTATAATTGACAAGCATTTAAGGTCCAGCGCAGTAGACACCTTTTTATTTTATTTCGATTCTCCTATTCCTTAATGAACTTCTAATATATATAATATATAAGATTATATATAAAACAAAAATGCGCACACAGTTGAACATTTTGTACACATCCGATTTTATTATTCAGCAAATACATTATGCATAAGTGAGATCTTATGAAAATAATAAACAAAAGTAAACAAATCAGTTATTATATTTTATATTATGTACTTGCGAATGAATCTATGTACATATGCTAAAAACAGAGAAACAAATTCATCTCAAATAAAAAATATGAAAAAGCAAAAACGAAAAAAATCAGTTGAAATGTTCATATGACTAGCAAATTTATTTTGATATAGTAGGTCACTCAATTCTTCATTTTTATCTTTTTAAGTAACTGTTTCTAAATTTTTTTTATTTGTAGTAATAATATAGTTTTTATTAAAATTAAAAAAATCAAATAAATTCACAATATATTGTTACTGATAATATGAAATTCAATCCAAATTTTGATTCATAGACCAATTTATTCATTTACGAAAAATTTTACTGCTAATATTTTTTGTTGAATAAGTAAGGTAGAAGTAATAATAATAAAAAAAAAAAAAATAATAATATTTTAAAACCAATAAATGTTGATGACATGCTCCAAAAGGGAATAATACGCGTAAGTAAATCACCCTATGCATTACCAATTTTCAAAATTAAATTAGGTAGGTCACAATATTTCACCACACTGGAATCCGCAAAAGGATTCCAACCGGTAGAAATAGAAGAAGATGACATCAAAAAGACCCAAGAACAAAAATAGTCAGGCTAACTGCTATTTATATAAAAAAAATAAAAAATAAAAAATAAATGTAAATGATCCGAATTATATGAAAGTTTTGAAAATTTGAAAACTTTCTTCGGAACTTAAATTTCCAGAGTAAAAAAAATTTACATTGACAACTGATGCATCAAACTTTTCATTTGGATATTATTTTTATTTTTTTTTTTATATTATAGCCAAAACTTAGGTTTTGAACCTTTTAGCACTTACGTACCGTTGACCATTTGAAAAAGGAAAGGATAGTTAAAGGAAAGGACAGAAAAAGGAAGAAGAAAAGTTTTGTGGGAAAGAGCGAACAATGTTGTTAATATTCGTCTTAAATTTCTGTAAATCATAAATAAAAAATCCTTCTCTCATTGGGAATGCTGCGATTGGAACGCGATTCCACAATCGAGATGTTCTTACTATAAAAGAATTTCCATAGCCGGACTTAAACCATCTTGGAATTTCCACTGTGAAAGGGTGTGCACTTGATGCCTCTCGTGTTATGCGACAGAATTGCTTGAGAGGAGGAAGAAGTGTCTTTAATTCCTCGGAACAAGTGCCAACACCAAGTAGATATCTATAAAATAGAGAAAGTGCTCCAACAATACGACGATGACCAAGTGGTATAAGGGATGGGGTCACGTTTATGTCGCCTATAAGACGAATGGGAATTTGAACTTTGTCCAAAAAATTTAAAGCAGTTTTTGGTGCACCTGCCCATAAATGTGAGTTATACTCGAGTTTGGGTCGTATATATGCTTTATGGATTTTTAAGAGGTCTCGAGATGAAAAATAAGCTTTGCAGCGACTTAAAAAGCCCAAACATTTGGCGGTGCTTTTCGCAATATCGAAAATATGCTCATTCCAGTGCATATTTTGATTCACTCGCATCCCGAGAATGTTCAAGTCTTTGAGTCGCTGAATAACTTCATTTTGAAGCCGGAGAATTGGTTCGAATGTTGTTAGCTTGTTACTAACAAGACAGCTTTGAGTTTTTGAAGTGTTAAACTCGACTCTGTTTGCTCTACCCCAGTCGACAATTTTGACTAGGTCGTGATTGAGTGCACCAGCCATCATTGTTCTTTTGGAGTTGACTGCTGAAGCTGTAGCATTATTTGTTTTAAGAAAATCATATGATGCTACTAGAGTGCTGTCATCAGCAAAACTATGGATTGGATTGAAAGTTAATTTGAGAAGGTCATTAATGAAAATGAGAAATAGGGTGGGTGAAAGGACGAGGCCTTGTGGAACACCAGCATTGATTTGGTCGGAAAAACTACCGTCAACTGAAACTATGATAGATCGATTTAAGAGAAAGCTTTCAATCCATTTAGAAAAGGTTGGACCGAGGCCTAAAGCATTGCATTTTGCTATAAGAGCAGAATGCCAGACTCGATCAAAAGCCTTAGATATATCCAGAGCTACAACAGTAGCTTCACCAGATTGATGAAGACTGGTGTTAAGCTTTTCGCAGAAGCATGTCATGAGATCACCGGTGGAACGCTGAGCTCGAAAGCCGTATTGACTATCATGAATTATACCTCTACTATCAAGATATTTCTTCAACTTTTGATTGATTAAGATTTCCATCGTTTTGGAAATAATGGAAGTAATAGCTATGGGCCTATAGTTCGAAGGATTGCTTTTGTCACCTTTTTTAGGAATAGGATAAACTTGGGCAACTTTCCAATAGGACGGGTAAGTTCCTGAAGAAAAGGACAAATAGAATAAGTTGCGCAGAGGTTTAGAAATGGCGAAGGCAATGTGTCGCAGCACAATCGCAGGTATACCATCTATTGTAGATAAAGAACAAATGCTATCCTTAATAAAAGAGGAACATTTGAAAAACAATCACCGGGGAATAAATGAAATTTTTTTAGAACTGAAACAAAATTTCTACTACCCTGACATGATGAAGAAAATTACTACTTTTGTAAATAATTGCGAAGTCTGTACGTTAGCAAAAAGATAATAATTATATTTACGACACAAATACCAGGCATAATATTAAGTGTAATAGTAACCAACAAAAAAGAAAATACAAGTATCAAAACTAAGTTTTCGAAATATTGAAAAATTTTTTTTTTGTAAATTAAGTAAAAAAATAAATAAGGTTGTATAAAAATCATATTGTATATTTAGAAAAAAAAAAATAAATAATAAGAAACTAAATTAAGAAAAAAATATTGTAATAAATAAAGAAAAAAAAAGGGATTTCTGGGACAGAAAGGTCAGGGTGGGGAAGTGTCACATACAAATATAACGTCATCCTCCCAGACTACAAATAAATTACGAAACATTCATCGTGTGGTATTACAGACACAATAACAAAGTACCGTAATATCACACGATGAAATAACGAAAGAGACATTTTTATATTATAAGTAGTTTTAGTTATTGTAATTGTAATTAGTAATATATAAAATAAATTGGTTTTTCTTCTTGAAAAGGCATCTGAACCGAAAGGTCGTGTTTTAATCATAACTATATATATAAGGTTTATATACATTTTTTAAATAAATAAACTTTCATTAATTATGCAAAAAAAGTTTTAATTAAAAAACAATAATTTCCTATGTTCCTATGAGGTTTACGCACAAAAACCAAATCTGTTTATCTTAATTCCATATCGCTTGATTTTGACTGTTATGCACTATCAGAAACATGGTTAGCTCATACTATCAATGACTTAGAATTGTTTCAATCTTCCTTTCTAAGGTTTAGAAAAGATAGACATGGTTCCAATATTGCTCCACAAGCTAGTGGCACTATACCCAAAGGAGGCGGTGTCTTGATTGCTATAAAGAACTCCTTCTGTATTAGCGAAATAGTAATTCCGAACTCGGAGTCTTTAGAAATTGTCTGCGTTAAGATTACTTTTCATTCTAAAAACCTATTTATTATTAATTGTTATATTCCTCCGAACAGTAGCCTAGATATCTACAACAATTATTCTAATGCCATCCACTTCATTTCTAACAAATTAATGCTTTTTGATGAAATAATTTTGTGTGGTGATTTCAATCTACCTCATCTCACGTGGAATTCCCATGATAAAGAACCATATCTGATTCCTAGTAACATTTGTAATGAAATTGAATCTGCATTTATTGATTCCCTTAACCTAATATGTCTTCAGCAGTCATCTGCAGTTCGCAATTATCAAACTCGTCAACTAGACCTAGTATTCCTGTCAGACTGGAATAACTCATCAATTTTTGAATGTCAGGATTCACTCGTTAATATAGACCCCTATCACCCACCCATTCATATCACTTACTTTATGGACTCAACAAATATTCCTAACGTTTTGAATATTTTTCTTCAATATAATTTTGGTAAAACTGACTTTCATAAATTAAACGATTTTTTTGATTCTTATGACCTCCTTCTCCTCCTCCATTTTTGTTAACTCTGATATTGAATCAATCACTACAAGATTTTACGAAATTTTATTCAATGGCTTCTTACTCAGCGTTCCAAAAACGAAAGTTCACTCAAACTCAAGTCCTTCTTGGTTTACTCGTGAAATTTAAAATTTGAGAAATAAGAAAAATAAAGCCTGGACCAAGTATATCAAATCTAAAAATTTAAACGATTATAATACCTTTAAATTACTCTTTGAACAATTTAAAATGCACGTAGAACATAGCTATAACATTTATTTACAAAATGTATCCTCTAATATTTTAACCAAACCTAAAATCTTTTGCAAATTTGTCAATACAAAAAGAAAATGTGACCAATTCCCAAGTTTCATGAAATTCAATAACTCACAGAGTAATGACCCAAAAGTTATTTCACAATACTTTCAAGAATTTTTTAGTAATTCATATTCCCCTTCTCTTTTCAATATTAACGCCCTAGAGTTCAGTCACATGAATGATTTTCCGAAAACCAAATTTTCCTCCTTAAACATTAGCGAAGCTTTAGTTTCTAAATACTTAAGAAAACTTAGTGATAACACATCCCCTGGCCCTGATGGTGTCCCTGACATCATCCTAAAAGAATGCTCAAAATCTTTATCCTTAACACTGTCCAAAATCTTTAATCTATCGATCTCTAATGAAATTTTTCCTTCTTTATGGAAAAAAGCCTTCATTAGACCAGTTCACAAGAAAAATGAGAAAAATGGTGTTAGCAACTATCGACCTATTGCTAAATTATCCTGTATTCCCAAACTATTTGAGCTAATCGTTTTTGATCAGCTTTATCACCATTGCACTTGCTTCTTAATTCCAAACCAACACGGTTTTATTAAACATAAGTCCACAGTAACTAATCTAGTTGAATCTACTTCTGTATTTCTTAATAATATGGAAAAAGACTTCCAAACCGATGTTATATACACAGATTTTAGCAGTGCTTTTGATCTTTTGCCACATAGTGTAATCCTATTTAAATTATTAAAATTAGGATTTCCGAAATCATTTGAAAATTGGGTTGAATCCTACCTCATTACTAGAACATACAGTGTACAATTTAGATCTTCTATATCATCGCTATTTAAAGCATATTCCGGTGTTCCTCAAGGTAGCCACTTAGGTCCCCTATTATTTATAATATCCATAAATGATGTTACATCAGTAATTAAAAATAGTAATGTTCAGATATATGCTGATGACATGAAAATTTTCAACAAAATTTCTTCACCAAATGATTCATTCTTACTCCAAACTGACCTTGATAATTTCCTTGTATGGTGCATGAAAAATAATCTTCTTTTGAATGTAAAAAAATGTGCGGTGGTGACTTATCATAGGCGTGCCACACACTTCTCAAATAACTATTTCCTTAACGGACAAGCACTAGAAGTTGGTAATTCTTTAAAAGATTTAGGTGTCATTTTTGATGATAAACTCACATTTAAATTACATTATAATAATATCATCAATAAAGCTAATTCAATGTTAGGTTTTATAAATCGGAATTCTAAGGAATTCAAAGATCCATATATCCTAAAATCCCTTTTTACATGTCTTCTTAGGCCCCAATTAGAATATGCCAGTCAGATATGGTCTCTATATTATGAAATTCATATACATAGGCAATCCAATAATGGAATATTGAGGCAATCCAAAAAAATTTCTTAAGATTTGCACTACGTCACCTTCCGTGGTCTGACCCCTTAATTTTGCCACCATATGAACATAGACTAAACTTAATTCATCTTCCTACTCTGAAAAAAAGACGCGAAATTGCCGATGTCATCTTCATCACTGAAATAGTGAAAGGAAATATTAACTCTCCTTATATTTTAAACCTAACCCATATTAATACTACTAATCGCTTCCGCTCTGCTAACCTATTTATCCTCACATTTCATCGAACCAACTATGGAATGAACGAGCCTATCCATAGAATGATGATTATGGGTAACAAATATAAGAATCGCATTGATTTCTTTCTCTCCAAAGACACCCTGAAGAAGCTTTTATATTCCTCTTAGTTAATTCTGATCTCATCACTCTGTCTTCAATATTCTTATAGCTGCTAATTTTTTTTCTTTAAGTTAACTTTAACCCATAACTACACTTACTAATTCTCAAATATAAGAATATTTTATTATATTTTGCAGATTGTTCAATTTTTTTTCTTTTTTTAATTCATTAATAATTTTTGGTAACCATTAATTTACATTTTAATTATTCCACAATTTTTGCAATTAGTTTTTTAGTTTTGATTTTTTGATATTTATATTGTTAATTTTAAAATTTGTTTAAATTCACATAAATGTAATACATGTAATTAGCTTGAATTAAGCCTGTAAATAAATAAATATCAAAAATTAATATAGTTATGGTTACATTAATAAATAGACGGATATAAAATTCGTTGAGACAATAGTTGATATCATTTATAATGAAAACATCTGAAAAATTGATTAACCGTAATTGGTTATTGAGAAGATTAAAATTAGCTTTTCGGAAGTTGAATCTATAAGAAGTTTCAAAAGGAGTTTCCTCTCTCAGCGTATCACAACAACAAGTTACGACTAAAGGTGGATGGTGAACATCCATGTGGCAGAAAAAGAGATTACTCCTTTCGACGTAAGAGTTTTCAACGTCAGATACAAAAACTAAGTCGAGTTGTTTACCGAGAGAATTTTTTTTAAAAATATTATAATTTTGCTCCTTCATACACATTTACGGTATACTATACTACTCTCTTTCTAAACTCCAATTTATTAGCAAAAAATTTCTCATCAAAACCAGCCTTTAGTTGATTATGTAAACTCATAAGAGCGTAGATAAGTTTGACATTTGCTTAAATTAACTTAAGTACGGCTAGTTAGGCTTATTCAAATATCTCAAGCTTTAACTGTTATTGAAACCAATGTACACCCATGGCAGTAAGTGGCAGTGAAAATATTAATGTAAAGAGGCAGAAATATTATTAATATAATAGGCAATCATTTAAGGACTTGCCAAGTAAACACCTTCTCATTTTATCTCTCTTCTCCTTAATGAACTCTTAATATATAAATAAGTTGTATATATACAACAGAAATGCGCATACAGTCATCTTTCGGTACATTTAACATTTGATTTTCTGATAAAAAGAAACACTGTATCAAGAAATTTATTTTTACACAAAAGCTAATATGTACTAACTTGAATTATAATTACTCCACAGAGGCGTCTAGTATTATTAATTTTCGTAGTCTGTCCTTGTGGTCTATTTGACATAAAATATGCCATTTATTATGCTAGACCTAAAAATTTACATTCAGAAAATTTTGCAAAATATTATAGAATAAAACAGGTCTTTTTAGCCAACTTCTTTATTATTGACGGATTATTTATACTAGTTAAATACCCGTTACTACGTAACTTTTTGCTACCGTTATATATAGTGAAAAATCAAAATTAGAGCATTCTAGGTTGTACTGCATTATAAATTATCAAAATCGAAAATTCCCCTATCAACAATATTTTAGTAATATTTGGTACTTTAGTCAAATTAGTAGATTAGCAGGCAGACTATATAATTGGATTGATATAGATTGAAATATTTAATCAACTAATATTTCATTAAAAACTATATTTCTAACAGTTCTATTCTCTTCGGTGACAATTTTCAAATGATTTATATTCCCAGTAGTGCGCGAAATCCCTACATATAGTTGTCCATATGAAAAACCTGGTGCATCAAGTAAAATACCAACCTTATTGAGAGTTTGACCTTGCGCTTCGTTAATGGTCATTGCAAAGGCAGCTCGGACGGGAAACTTGCGTCTTACTGTTTATTTTTTTTTATAAATTAGGAAAACCAAAAAATTAAAAACTACTGTTTTTTTTATTTTAAAATACAAAAGACTACAATATCAAATATCAATAAATAGATATAGGATATATTCATATATTACATATAGGTACATTTATTATTTATCTATAGATACTGTTTATTTTTTTTTTAAATAAAAAACCGTTAAAATTAGGTACTAACGATTAGGTAACGTTTAGACATCAAGACTTAGTTTATACTATTGAAAGTTTGACTATAAACGTTGTTCCACAAATTTTAACATCCGACTTTGTTTAATGAAAAAATGGAATATTATCCTATTATCATCAAACATTTTTTAAACAAAATATGCTGGAAATTAATTTTTTCCTTTAAATCGAAATCGACTCTTGTCATTTGTTAAAGTTTTTGTTTAATGTTTGTTGTGTTTGATTATTTTTGTTTTTATATTGATTGTTATAAATAATAGTATTGATAATAACAATTAGTAGATACTAAACTACCTACATTTATAAGATTTTTTCAACTTTTTCTTAATTGTCTTTTTTATTTATTTAAAAATTTAATAGGTACATTTTTTTTTCATTTTCTTGTATTTTTTATTTTTTATTTTATTTGTTTATAATTTTTAATTTCTATATATTTAAAATCATTGTTTTTTATTTGAGCCAAACAAACCTTAAATAAATAAATAAGTAACTTTTATCAAATAAAATCTTATGTGTAAACGTTGCTCTAAATGCTAACACTTATGCCAACAGTTATGTAGTTCATTACATAAATTGATTAAAGTTTTTTTGATTATTTTTCATAAAAAATACGTAATAACTTACGCTAATCAATGTAGTAAAAAAATTATTTTAAAATATATTTTTCAAGTAAATAAGAATGTATTCAATAGCTTTGAAATTATTATTCTAAATATTTTTAATCCATTTTGTTTTAGCAGGGGAGGAAACAGAAAGAATTACGTGCTAATTCGGCATTTATTTGATTTTTTTGTTGTTATTTTTTCTTTTCTCTTTCGTTTGGGTTAAAGAAATGTATCCATAAAACAAAAAAAATTCTCAGTAGATTGAAATAAAAAGGGGAAAGATTATGTACATAACTTGTTATATAATATAAAGCCGCACACGCATCTACTATCAAAGGATAGTTGGTAAAGGATCCATTAATAAGAAAATGCACTGGAATAAAATTTTATAATTTGTTAATGATTGGTTACCATTTTTCTAGTCGATTTCCAAAATTGTAAGAAATAGAAAGTAATAAGAATTTAATTTGTGAAAGAGAGATAAAAATTCAAAACACAAAGTGGGAAAAAAATTATCGAACAAATATCGAGATGTGTTACATTTAAAAGTGCATAGTAATAAGAAACATTATTTATTCACATTATTAATATTCAAATTTCCTACCTATTTATAAATTCTTAATAAATTAATAATTAATAAATTATCATTGATTATTAAATGTCAAAATTTAATTTTGAAGAAAATAAAAATGCATCGAGTCATTCATAAAATAAATTATTGGTTCTTGGTATTAACTACCTGGCTCAATACCTGTAAAAATTTATATATTGAAAATACATCAATTATAATCTGTTTGAAATAAAAAAAAATTTAACTTCCCTTATAAGACAATAAAAGAAAATAATATGATGTTTAAGAAAAAAGATATGTTTTTGAAACCAATATTATGTTATGTAGGTACCTGTAAAAAACCAATCATTCAAAATTTCTTTACTCTCATACCCTAATAAATTTAATACGTTGATTTCAGACGACCATGTACATTAGAAATCTCTTCTCCCATGGCCCGTGGGCTATTTAAAATTAAATGGCTTTTTAAATTATTTCTATCGCACCCTTTCTTTCTCACAACTTATTACATAAGAAAAACAATAGTTTTTTGCTTCTTTAACTAATGGAGTTTTTTTGTAAATGAAATCTTGACTTCCCCAGCACATATCTTCTTATTAAAGAATATTCTTTTCTACTATGATGTATTAAGAAGAAAAACAACAAAAGAAAATAACAAAAAATATATACAGTATATTCCGTTTCATTTAAATCAATTTGAGTAAAGTTTGATTTTTTTTTCTCCTATATCAAAGGCATTCTTGATGAGGTGTAAGAAAGAAAGAAAAACATTTATTCCAATTTCCTCTTTTTCATTTATGTTAAAAACAAAATGTATGCATGAAACAAAAACAATATTTCTCTTTCAAACAAAAAATTATAACGGTACATGCTGACACCGGCGAAGAATTATATAAAGAAGATATATAAAAATAAGATTTATAAAGTTTTTATTAAAACATGGAAAAAAAAAAATATCTAAAGTGAAGGATTTTGAAAAAACTATTGATAAATTTGCGGAAGCCGTGTTCCGCAGTCATTTGAGAATGACAAATGATACTTGAAAAGTAATTTAAAAGATATTAAAAAAAAAAGATATTTTTTACTCAAAACTGCAATTTATTTCATATTTAGCTAAAGTTTTCATATTAAGCTATTCAGTTAAAGAATTAAAACCAATTTGGAAAATAAAAAAAAAGCGTCCTAAATTGAAATTAAAAGCTCCTTAATTAAAGAATAATTCTAGTCAATTATTTTACAGGTCAATTTTTGTGTAATAAATAATGAAATCATAATAATCTTTTCCATATTTTTATTTAGTTCGTTTGTGATAATACGATTTATAGATGCTTTTGTGGGATATCCGGGTAACTGTCATGATGCTATTGGGAAGATAGCTCTCTTTTAAAAAAATTAAGAGAAGGAAAACGGAAACTTATGAACGACACATTTTTATTAGGAGATTCGGCATATCCACTAACGAATTAGGTTATCGTACCATTTCATGATAATAGGTTTTTAACTGTGGAAAAAAAAGTTAACTAAGTATGTTTCGTATTTTGAAACATTTCGATATGAAGAATATTAAATATGTAAAAGAAACCATTATATAATGTATCGTATTACATAATTTAATGATTAAAAATGAAGGAAGTAATTTTGAAAGGGAAACCTTTCCAATAGATATAATAACTGTTAATGAAAATTTAGAAGGGAACATTTCATCATATACAGAAAGTGGGATTACCATTCGTGACAGACTGGTGACACTATTTTGTAGCTGAACCATTTTTATTTTTTATAATAGTTTTTTTTTTATTGTTTAAGATCTTTTAATTTAAGGTTTACTTAAGGGAAGACGAAGAAGAAGTCTGTATTCCGGATGGTGGATTTATGCTATGACGAGTTCAACAAATTTCATTAAAAAGATCAAAATACTCCCAGCAAGAAATATTTCTTCCACACTTTCTTTATTTTTTTTTTATTCTTTTGTATGTTGCCCACAAATTAAAAAACTTTCTCATAATTTTCTTTTTAGTATAGGTAATTTATTTGGGTGGATTCTTTCATTTTCGTATAAAAATTCTCTTCCACAAAACGGATTTTTTGAATTTTCTACTTTTACATTCTTCTTCCATCGATAATCTTGAAGATATCAATAATTTTAAAACTATTTTACTTTTCTCTGAGTTTTCAATCTTACTTTCGCTTTCACTCCTGTAACTAATTAATATTAATTTAAAATTTAACTAATTCATTTACACAATATGCGTGACACTTGTTATTTTCTTACATTATAAATATAAAAAAAATCGCAAAATTTCTGAAAAGCTAAATCAATTCTATTAATAAACCGACTATCAACTGAATGTAAGCTCAAAATTTAATGTGTAAAGTTGACGTTTATTTAAAACGTTATTTACATTTACGATCCCTTGATGGCTTCATAAGACTATCAAAAGATTATTCTCTATATTTCTAATTTCATATTGATATTTGTTGAGGTTTTACTATCACCACTTGATTTATTTCATGGAAAATTATATTTACCGAAGTAAAAAGCTTAGATTTTTTGGTTCGTGTTACTGCTATTTGCTTTTATTCACAGTGGTTTAAAGTTTTCCGACCATTAATAGCGTGTTAATATATGAGATAATATGCAGTACATGGTGTTGTATATTACATGTATATTATATTACTGCCGCAGTAATAACTGCCACTAATAAGATATTTTACTCAACTAAACCAAGAATATTTTACTTAGCTCAATCTAACCTGACATATTTTATGATAAAAAATATATAAGGTTCCATCCACTGAAAGATGCTGAAACACTCTGTGTAAATATTTCATTAACATATGCATATTATAATTATTTTATAATATTTAAAGTAAAATTACAGTGTCGTGTTCCAAAAATAAAAACATAAATATTTACAAATTTAATTAGTTCCCAAATTAAAATAAATTATTTAAAAAAAATTTATAAAATTGTAAGTTTTTATTAGTAGACAAAAATTAAACAAAAAAAATTAAAAATATGTTAATTAAATTTTACGTAAATGCGAAGTTTAGATTGTATTTATTTTTAAAGCATTTTGTGAGCTGATTGCTTTCATTTCTTCTTGACAAAATATTCTATATCAGAAAATCAAAATTTAATTTTTTGAAAATATTTAAAGAGAAGCTATTGAAGTACCAAAATATTTTAAAGTAAAGTTAAAAAAAAAATGTTTGTTTACTAAACTCTGCCACGCGAAGTTTAATTTAACCGTAACCGTCAAAATAAAAATGGTAGACATTAAGAAATTTTATTTTCTTATTTTTTTTTTAAAGGGGTTGTGTCGTGCGTATCAAATTTATTTTATTATTATTTATCATGTATTGAACATCATTACTTTTGAATGAAAATAAAAAATAACTAAATAAAAATGAAAATATTGATAAACAAAACAAAGAATAAATTTTAGAAAAGAAAACGAAATTAATTGAAAAATTGTTATAAAAAACTATAAGCAAAGGGGTGTCGTGAAATAACTCCATACGTAATAAAGCCATAATGTCCTTATTTCGGTTTTGAATGTGAAATAAAATCATACGGTAAAATTGATACAACAGCTAATTTTATTGTGAAAAAAAGGGGGGAAAAAAAAGAAATTGATAAATAAGTGCAGTTATAAATTCTATTTGTTAAATAAACATTATTTATTATTAAAACGTCTATATTTCAGAATATTTAAATATATGTGTATAGTTTATTTCAGATTGTGCATTAGGAGGGATTGAATACGTGAGAGCTAAAGGAAAAAATAGCCATAATATGTATGTATACAAATATTGATAATTATTTGTTGAAAAATTAAACTATTTAAATATTTGAAGAAAAGTGTTTGTACTGCGCGCCGGATATGAGGACCTACACAAAGAGGAAGAGAAAAAGGAGTAAAGAGAACAGCGAATATAAAATTATCATTTTAATTTTTTTTTATCTTTCTATGAAATAATTGTATTTTACAGTATACATGCACCGATATGAATATTTATAGCTACATACTAAATAATAATTATATGTATTGAAATTTTTTTTTTCAGATAGACGAAAATCATCAAAAGAGTCTTCATTTAACGCTCTATTTGCCGGGGAGAACGAAGTGAAAAACTCTGTCGACTTTAACGCACTAAAAACTACTATCCTTTTGTTTATATTAAAACTAGTCTTTTAGAGTTTTGGCTCTACTCTTCAGATATCTTTGATCAATCAAAATCTCATTAAGAATTATTGAGAGATAAAAGATTTTTTCCAAACATAGTTCGAACGGTTTCGTCAGTTTCGTCCGCTTAAGACGTCGTCTAAAAGTTTTGACTGTCAGCTAAGCGTAAAACTTCAGTATTAATATGTTGAGAAAGACGAATTTTGTGGCGTATTGCCAGTTTTTTGATTTCGCCTTTTATGATAGGGATCTTAAGATCTCTATGAATGTCAGCATTGCGAACATACCAGGGAGCATTGACAATGTTTCGCAAAACTTTGTTTTGGAACATTTGGATAGTTTGAATATGAAGTTATTGTTGTATCGTGTGCCCAGACTGGCTTTAATATTTGATTGTAAATCAAAACTTTGTTATATGTTGAAAGCGAAGATGTTCGTCCAATTACCTAATACAGCTAGTTGTATTTCAGTTCTAACTCTCGGTTTTTTTTTTCTTAACATGTTCTTTACATCTGAGCTTTGCATCAAGTGTCATACCAAGATATTTTGCTGAATTTTGATATGGTATGACGATATTGTTTATTATGACCGCTATGGGCGATTCTATTATTTTGTTTGTGTGGAGTTTGATTCGTTTAATTTAATTCTACACCTTTTGCACCATAAGGATATTTTGTTGTTTGTTTGATGCAATTTATTTGTTGCTTCGTTTATTAACTTTTATTAACTTTTTTTTTTTACATTTCCTCATAAATAATAATTTTCTGATTTAATACATATTTTTCTTCTTAATTTATGTTAATTTCTTATGCCTTAAGATGTAAACAAATATTTTTTATTTTCACATAATAATAATTATTGTTTCAGTGTTCATTTATTCACAAAAGAGTAAACACTAAATTTAATAGAAAATTTCAAGCAAAAAGAAAATTCACTCCATTTAAATAAAAATCGATTATATTCAACATTACTATCAACAACAATAAAATAAATTCGCCAATATAGGTAACAAACGATGGATGAATAAATCTCTATGAGGTAATCTCTTCGATGGATGATGATCGACAGCATGATAATTATATCAATAAATTTGCACCATTAAGCCAGCAAAATGATGCTGATGATGAAAGCACTGTGAGTGCAAATATAAAAACTATTAAACCACCACCAATTAATATCATTGAAAAAACCAAAAACAAAATTCGCAATCATATGGTTTTACTAAAAATTACAAATTTTCACATCAAAAATACTAGTATCGGAACAAAAAATTTTACAAACACTTTGGATGAATTCAACGCTATTTTTAATGCACTGGTGACACACAACAGTACACCAGATGAAAATCAAAAATGGAAATTTTTCACTCACCAAGTTCGTGGAGATAAACCTCTTAAATTTGTACTCTATGGTTTGGATGCATCTATCAAACAGGAAGAGCTGATGAACGAATTAAAAGGTTTCAACATCGAAGTCTTGAATGTAAAACCAATGAACATCAAAGTCGTACGTTACTTCGAGCAACAAAACTTTTTGATTTATATTAAGCCTAACACCATAAAATTAAATGAAATACGATCAAAAATAAAAGCTTTATTTCACAGAATAGTCAAGTGGGACTACTATCAGCAAACAACACGCGGACGAGTCATGTGTTTTAACTGCCAAACGCTTGGCCACGGTGCCGAAAATTGTCATTTGAACACAATTTGCGGAATTTGTTCCGGTTCCCACAAAACGACCAACTGTCCAGAGAAAAATAAACCAACTGAAGAACAAAAAAAATTAAATGTGCCAATTGTAAAGGAAACCATAAATCAAATTTCTTTAATTGCCCAGAAAGGTTAAAATACCAAAAAATAATGCAAGAAATTAGAGAAAAAAACAACAACAAAATTATATCAAAAAAACAAATATTACGCCATAATCAAATTAAATACAATACAAATGATAACAATCAGTTTCCAAATCTCTCATTTCAAAATTTTCATTCGTACAATGCAAAGGGAAGGAATAATACCAACTCATATGCAAGTATACTTAAGCTAAGTCAACAACATGTAAATAGGAATAATTTAAGTACTAATAATTATATTAATTTTAACAGTAACACTAACAACACTAATATTGAGAATGATTTATTCTCATACGAAGAGTTACTCTCCATCTCCCAAGAGTTGTTAACTCGTTTAAAAGATTGTCGTACAAAAATAGAGCAATTTAATATTCTAACGGAAATAACACTTAAATATCTGTTTAATAATGTTAGTAAATAAAAATGGTATGAAGATTTTGTATTGGAATGCTAGAAGCATCACAAATAAAAAAAATAGAGTTTTTAACCATGTTAAGATCATACGATGTGGATATAGCAATCGTAACAGAAACATGGTTAAAAGAAAAAACCATCAATGACAATTTATATAACGTCTATGTATGCAACAGAATTTCCAGGAGAGCCGGTGGTGTAGCAATATTTATTAAAAAAAATATAAAACATACTCTCCTTCCAAACTTAAAAACAAAAATTTTTGAAGCGGTTTCAATTGAAATTGAATGCAATTCCAAAGAAATTAAAATTACAGGGGCGTATTTCGAAGGTGGACACGATATAAATCTTTTCAATCACCTATCTGGTGAATATATTATAGAGGGTGATTTTAACTGCAGACACACAACTTGGAACTGTCTTAAAAATAATATATGGGGAAATTTATTAAATCAAAAATTATGTCACAGTAATTTCAATCTTCTTTTCCCAGCATCCCCAACATATATTCCTGCGTCTGCCAGGCAGAAACCTTCTACTTTGGACATAATTTTGCCAAATATGTGCGATTATTTAACAGATCCAATAACTATTAATGAACTCAACTCCGATCATCTGCCTGTAATTTGTCATATTAATCGAACTCCTACTCCTAGGGAGTTACCTAAAATGTACTTGTATAAAAAGACAGACTGGAAAAAATTTGGTAAAACGCTGGATTTGTTAATTTCCCAGTATAACTTTCAGAATACAAACTCAATTGAAAACATTGAAAGTTTTGTAGAATACTTTCATAGAAGCTTACAAGAAACTATTATTAAAACTGTTCCGCGGAAAACCTTGGTAAATAACGATTGTTTACCAAAACTAGCAGAACATACAAAACATTTTATTGCATTGAGAAATTCAAAACGTCGTCGATGGCAACGTTCAAGGAACTCTAGCCACAAAATTTTATATAGTTACTATAATAAATTAATAAAAAAACAAATTTCTGATCAAAATAATGTTAAATGGAACAGTTTTTTGTCTTCTTTAAATAAGGCAACTAAACCGTTCTGGAATCTATGTAAAGTTTTAAAAAAGAAAAAAACAAAAATGCCAGCATTAAGTCATAACAATTCATTTCTAACCTCAGATATAGAAAAAGCTAATATATTAGCAGATTATTTTGCAAATCAAAACAATCTAACTAATAATTATAGCGACATCTTAACCGAAACTGCTGTACAAAATTCTATAGAGAGGCTTAATTTCCAAAATATCGAAAACATCGTGCAAATAACTTCAAACGAAATTAAAGCCACAGTTAAAGAATTAAAAGTTAGGAAAGCTCCGAGCCGAGATAACATCCCAAATATAGTGCTTAAAAACTTGTCGAAGACAAGTTATCAAACCTTAAATACAATTTTTGATAAATGTTTGCGACTAGGTTACTTTCCCGAAAAATAGCCTTAGTAACTTGCATTCCAAAACAAGGAAAAAATTCTGTAAACGTAGAAAGTTGTCTTTTAAATACTATTGGAAAACTTTTTGAGAAATTAATCAAGAAAAGGCTTGACAACTTTCTACAAGATAAAAATATACTTCCTAATGAGCAATTCGGATTCAAAAGTAAACACTCAACTTCTCATCAAGCTCGTAGGATAACAAATATCATCAAAAATAAATTGAAAAATAAAATCTGTAGGGATGATGACACTCGACATTGAAAAAGCTTTCGATTCGGTCTGGCACAATGGATTAGTTCATAAATTAATTATTTCTCAATGTCCTACCTATATCATAAAAATTATTCAAAGTTTCTTAAAAAATAGATCATTTCTGGTTAAAATAGGATCGGATGTATCGGATTCTGTGGCAATTACCTCAGGAGTCCCACAAGCTCAACATTATCCCCCATGTTATATAATATTGTCATAGCAGACTTGCCTACGCCCAACAACTGCACTCTTGGGTTATATGTAGATGACACCGTTATCTTAACAACATCTAACTGCCCAATTGAAATTACAAGCAATCTTGAAAATGCATTTAAAGATATTCAAGATTATTTCTACAAATGGAAAATAAAAATTAATGGCGAAAAAACCAAAGCGATACCAGAAGAAGGAAATCTAGTTTTCTGCCAAACAGAAACATTTGCGTTAATAATATAGAGATTATCTGGGAGAGAGAATACATCACTTATCTTGGAATTCACCTCGATAAAAAATTATTGTTTAAGACTCACATCAACAAAGCTATTGAAAAATGTAATTTCTTTGTTAAACTTCTGTATCCTGTAATAAATCGTAAGTCTTTTTTAAATTCGGAAAACAAACTCCTAATATATAAAACGATTTTGCGTAGTGTATTTCTATATGGATTTATCGTATGGAAAGATACTGCCAAAACACATATGCAAGTTTTGCAAAGAAAACAAAATGCAATATTGAAATTAATTCTTGCAAAACCTAGACATTTTTCAACCAAGAAATTGCATGAATCAGCTAATATAAACACCATATTGCAACAAATTGAAAAGCTGACTCCTGCTTTCCTGGAAAGTTGCAATAACACAAATAATCCGCTCATAAGAGCAATTTTAGAATAGGTTTTAATTTAGGTTTATTTCTTAGTATGTCAGTAGTGGTAAGTTTTATGAAAAAACATAAATATTCAAAAAGGTTTTTTGTCACCATTTTTCCTTTAAATAATAAATTAATTAATAAATAAATTAGTCAGCTAGTCTAAGTAATAATTAAGAATAGTTATAGGTGTAAATACAATAGTATAAGCTCTAAAACATTTAATATTGTTATAGGTGTAAATACAATAGTATAAGCTCTAAAACATTTAATATTGTAAAAAAAATTATGAATATGTATCATGGCAATAAATAAATAAATAAATAAATAAAAAAATAATTATTGTTTTATTTGAAATTTACCTTAAAGTATATATTGCATACAAGATAACATTGAAGAGAGGATTTTTCTATTTTAATAATTAACTTTTTATAAATATTATTTTTTTAATTTTTACAAAACATAAAGTTGAAATTTAAATATACATATTCTAAAAAATTTATAAATTTATATCACTGCCAAAAACAAATATATTTTTCATATTATATATTCTCTTCATTTTTTATTTTATTTTTAATTTTTGTCTTAATAAGACAGAAAATTATAAGAGATTACAGATTTATGGAAGGATTAATAATGCCGTTAAAAATCCAAACCTTTGTTTTTCTTTAATATAAAAATAAAATAATAAAGTCGTGATACAAAAGTATATTTATTATGTTCATAAATTGCTACGAAAAATTATTCTTATATTATTTTAATTTTATTTAAATTAATCAAAGAAAAATGATGCGAAGGTGATGTGGAAATTGAAAATAAATATTATACACTTAATATGTATATAAATTTAATTAATTATATTTTTTACTTTGGTAATTTTTTTTTCCATTATTTTTTTAAATTTGTTTTCTGTCATTAAGCATCGAATAAAAAATAATTTAAAATTGTTTTATTTGAATTTATTTATTTAGTTTAGCTCAAACTTCATTACAATTATTATTATTATTATTTTTTTTACAATACAACATAACACATTCAATTTACAAATTAAAATTATATCTAACTTGGAACTAGTTAAAATACATTGAAATAAATTGCACACTTATTTTAATTACTACAGATTACTTATATAAATTAAGTTTTTGAGTCTGTTTCGAAAGTGTGAAGTCAATATAGTTTATGTGTTTATTACCAATTAGTAACATTCTATGAATTAGCTCATAATTGCTATAATTAGTCCTATGGAAACTTAATGTAAAGAAGTTTGTATTTCGTAGGCGATTATTTGAATTAATGTTGATGTTATTCAAAATCTGAGGAGAAGCAATGTTTCCTTTAATAATTTCATTAAGCAAAATAACATCCGCCACTTCTCGTCTTAATTTCAAAGTTTTCAAATTAATTAAGTTCAATCTATACTCATATGGAGGTAAAATTAATGGATTTGACCATTGGAAATTACGCAAAGCAAATCTTAAAAAATTATTTTGTACTGCTTCAATCCTATTAATATGAACATCATAGAAAGGTGACCAAACTTGACTAGAATACTCCAAATTTGGTCTAACGAGACTAGAATACAAAGATTTGAGAACATAGGGATAGTTAAATTCCTTTGACCAATGTTTAACAAAACCTAACATAGAATTAGCTTTGTTGATAATATTACAAAAATGTGATTTAAAGTTAAGCTTGTCGTCAAAGTAAACCCCTAATGCTAAAGACAGACTACAAATATAAATTATCATTTAAAAGAAATTAATGATCATTAAGTTTTGACCTGACACACTACATTTTTTAATTATCATTTATTGTTCTAATTGTTTTTGTTGTTTTCAAACAATTTTACGATATTATCAATTTTTTTAAAATTTTTTTCTATAATTAAATTTTTTATTTTGAGTTATCAATAGAAAACCGGGAGAATTTATAAAAACTGTTTAATAAATAAATAGTTGAAGAAAAAAAGAAAAACTTTATTCAAAGTGAATTTGAAAAGAAACAAAATACTCAAAAATCTCCATAAAATCAGTTTGCACATAAACAGAATTAATGCGCTTACATTATTAATTATAGCTCAAATAGTAGAAATAGAAATATATGAAGCATAGTAATTAAATAATACACATATTCATAAAATATATAAACATCTGTTATCATATATTATTATTATTATTAGTATTATTATTATTAATACCCTACTTACAACGACAAAAAATTCAAGGAGCAATTTCGACTAAACCGAGCTTCCTTTGATAGTCTCGTTTTGCAATTAAAATACTTAGAAAGAAACAAAACACATTTGAGGTTAACAATAGTATTAGCTCTAGTGTTGTATGCATCTTCTGAATGTCGAACCATGTTTTTCATGCATTTTCCCGATGTTTTGAAGCCATTCGTAAAGTTGTTTTACCGTTGTTTATATATATAGATTTAATGTCACATACAAATAAAACCTACGATAGAAGATGAAGTAGATTATTATAACTTCAAGAATTTCCATTCAGTTGTTCCTCTAGCTCTTGCAGATTACAGATAAATTGAAAATGAAAAACTACTACATCGTTGGATAATAAATTATTTTATTTAAGACGTTGTTTCACGTACATTAATATTGGTTCCTAAGGTCGTAATAACGATCTGTTTTATTTATGAAAATACGTTATTAAAGAGAATGCATACAAATTCGAAATTTAAACAAAATGCTAGAACTATAGAAGTTTTATAAAATATGAGCACATTATTTAAACATATATTTTTATATATTAAGAAAAAATCAAAAAAATATTTCATATCACTTTTTCAGTCTCATAATAGTAAATAAAATAATAATGTAAAAATAAAAATTTTTAAAGTATACTTTTATCGAAACCAAACTAGCTAGCCCCCTAAAAAGTAGAAAATAAAACTAGTGGTGGATGTTGAGCATCTAGAACTACTATAAGATAAAACACAAAAGTATATAATGAATCTTGCTGGAATATTGTTAATGGGAATTTGGAAACGCTTTGTGATGTTCTTTTAATATTCGTGATTTTTTTCAAGCGGCAAATATTAAAAATTTCTATTAACAATATTCCAGCAAGATTCATTATATACTTTTGTGTTTTATCTTATAGTAGTTCTAGATGCTCAACATCCACCACTAGTTTTATTTTCTACTTTTTAGGGGGCTAGCTAGTTTGGTTTCGATAAAAGTATATTTTAAAAATTTTTATTTTTACATTATTATTTTATTTTATACTTTTTAGTTTTCAGTGAAACCTATAGGTATTATAATTTCAGAAATAGTATATAAGTGTAAACTCTTCTGTCTATAACACAATTGGTTTTTGAAATATGCATGAGACGTGCTAGGAGTTGTTCGGCAGCAACCCAAACCAGTCCACATTTTCGAAATCGGTAACAGTCGTATTTCTTTATTTGTGAAAGAGTGTCTAAGTAAAAATTCTCATGCCGTAACACAATTGGTTTTTGAAATATGCCTGAGACGTACTAGGAGTTGCACGGCAGCAACCCGAACCTGTTATTTGATAGCTTTGTAAAGTACCGTGTCCGGTTGCTTTTTCATCATGAGTAAGTGTGCAAAATTTCAGAACTCTATCTTTAAATTTTTTAAACAAAATTATTATTTTTCTATTTGCGTTTGGTTTTAATATTAACAAAAAAATGCCAACCTACCTACCAAACATATATACCTACAAATAAACATATATATAGACACTGGACAGTTAATATAAAAGTATATAAAATACAATACAGTTTAAAACAGTTTAAAATTTTGAAATTAAATATTCAGTTAATTTTTGCTATAATTCTTATTTTTTATTTTCTAGTTCTAGCATGGCTTTGAGTAATTCGTTGCTTTTTTGCGAATATAAAACTCTGCTTAATAATTTCATTGTAGTTTTTTATTTTTTCTAGCTTGTACTAATACTAATTTAGTATTATTTTTTTTGTAAGATCGACATGATGAGTTATTATTGAAGGTGTTGATGCAGTTGAGAAGATAGTTCGTTCTGACGCACTTGCAGTAGTTGATTCCTAAAAAAAAATATTTCACTCAAATTACAATTAAATTTTTGGTCTTGTCTTGTGTTATAATATTATATTCTTTTTATATCAATTTACTTACAATAATTATAAGTTCTCTTTCACCATCATTAATAATATTTTCAATCTCAAACGATTCTACAATGATATCAAAATAGTTATTACCAAAACATAAAATAATCGTATGTTTACAATATAACAACACATTTTTTAAAATCGAAAATATTGCTGATGTGAAAACGTCAAATTTTAATTTTTTTTTTTTTAATTACGATATTTCGAACTTTTTTTTTTCTAATAGATGTCTCTTTTCATAAGTTAATGATCATTTATGAGTTAATTACGATATAATTCAAAATTTAGCTTAATGACTGGATTAAACTCCTGATTTTAAAGAAGAATTGAAGAGGAATGACGGTGCACTAAGGCACTTGAGCATTTATTAAGTATAACTTTGGGAAGACCATCTGGTCCAGGAAAGTTATTAGTCTAAAGATTGTCCAAATATTTTTTTATTAAACCTTCATTAATATCAATATTAGACCAAGTAGTTTTAGGAAAATCATTTAAATGACAAAAATCATCATTATTTGGTGCGAAAATTGAGTTAGTGTACGCTGAACTAAAATATTCGCGAAATAAATTAGATATTATTTCTGAATCATTACTAAAAATTCCATTGTATTTCATATGAGTAGGAAACTCATCACATTTCCGTTTGGAATTGACAAATCTCCAGAAATGTTTTGGATTAGATATTAATTTAGAAGACATTCCACGAACAAAATCGTTATAAAGTTATTCCGAAAATGCTTTGAATTCATCAAAAATGTTTTTAAATATATTATAATCGTAAGGATTCTTTGATTTAACATAACAACGCCAGGCTTTATTTTTTTTATTTCTAAGTTTCCTCAAATGTGAAGTGAACCATGGTGGGCTCGAAAAAGGGTTCCCGTCTTTAGATATTGGAACAAATTGCCTAAAACCATCAAACATAATTTCATAAAACCTATTCATCATTTGGTTAGCATCCATATGATTAAATATGGAAGAAAAGTCATAGGAAATAATGAATTCGTTTAAAGCATCAAAATTTGTTTTATTAAACTTAAAACAATAAGACTTAGTAACATCCGATTCGATTGGCGAATTTATACAAAACGTAAAACTTAAGGGAGGATGGAATTGATCAATACCCACAATAGGAAAGGTATTATCACAAAAAATCAAGTTGTTCCATTCCGAGGTAAACACTAAATCAGGCTGTTTATGCTGAAAGTTACAAATTTCAGAGACTTGTTGTAAATAATTAGTATTTAATTTATCAATAAATACATATTCACATTCCGCCCTAATATGTTTCGGAATCATAAAATATTCCTCGTCATGCTTTATCCATCTTAAGTTCGGAAGATTAAAATCGTCACATAAAATCAATTCGTCATTTGGTCCAAAATCGTTGCAAAATGAATCAATGGTTTCACCTACAGAAGTGTAAATATCAATGTTGGAAGCAGGAGGAATATAACAGTTAATAAGAAATAAATTTTTTGAATGAGACTCAATTTTTACAATAATTAATTCAAGACTTTCAGAACAAGGAATATTAACTTGAGTTGAATTAAAAGAATTTTTTATAGCTATCAAAACACAACCCCCTTTCGGAACTATACCATTAGAAAAATTGGAAAGATCAGAGTGTCTATCCTTTCTAAAAACAGTATATGAGTTATGAAATAGCTCTAAGTCTAAAAAGGATGGATTTAGCCCTGTCTCCGTTAAAGCAAATACGTCAAAATTTAAAATAGTTGAATTTAAAAGCACATCCCTTATCTTCGTTCTAAGACCTCTTACGTTTTGATAATAAAAAGACATATTATATTTATTTAAATTAGAATTAATAGGCACTAACCGTTAATTCCTTAACGCAATTAAACAATTTTTAGCCTATAACCGAGCAGAAGAGTACTGTTTATTTTACAATTTCTGATTTTATTTATTTATCTTACCAAAAGTAGAAATTAAAAAAATAATATAACTAAAAATTTCATAAAATCTGCAAAGGCTTTTTCTGTATCTAAATAAAATCATAAAATAAATTTGTTTTAAAAATTTTAATCGTATTCTTCTCCCAATAATTAAATTAATAAAATTAACAAATAAAAATTTATTATTATATTCCTGAGTTTTGTTTTATACTTATCACATTTACTAAATTATAATCTTGTTTTTATTTTTTTTATTTTATAATTGTTTATTAATTCATCGACATACTATGAATATCAATTTCGTAATTTGTTTGAAAATTTTTCGTACAAATTTTTAAGATAGAATTTGTAGTTTCGTAATTTTTTGGTAATATTATTACCAACCGCTAATACTGCAGTATCATCTGAAAAAGTTGCCATCGTTGCATCTTCTGGTTCTGGGATATCACTGGTGTAGAGTAAATATAGGATGGGACCCAGAATGCTCCCTTGTGGTACTCCTGCATGTATATTGCTTAGCGTAGAATAATCTTCCCCTTGCGTAATATGAAATACTCTATTTGCTTAGTAAGAATGCTATTACCTCAACATAGGCTTTGGGTAGAATACGGTGCAGCTTGAAAATAAGTCCCTCATGCCACACTTTATCAAAGGCTTGTGAAACATCAAGGAACACTGAAGAGCAGATACATTTTTCTTCTAGTGTCTTTTCGATGACATCAGTTATTCGATGGACTTGTTAAGTGTTGTTTTCTAATCCAACTTGTTAACAGTTGAATGTTGTTTTCTAAACCGAAATTGGTGATTTGGTATGATGCTTCTACTTTATATTATTAGTTGTAATCTTTTGAGCAGTAATTTCTCAAATAATTTGGAGATCACTGGAAGCAGTGAAATTGGCCTCCTTCGGGGATTTTCCTGGCTTATGAATCATTATAATCTCTGCCACTTTCCAAGCACTCGAGATATATTTTAGATTGAGCGATGCATTCATTCAATCAGTTGTAATTCAGTCAAATCCTGGAGCCTTGTTGTAATTTAGACATTTGATTTCCTTTATTAATTCACTTCGCGTGACAATCGTTTTTCTGCTTGAATAACTCGTACTTCATTTATGTCTATATCAGATTCTATGTTGTTTGGCATAAACGTTTCCAAAAGGTGATAGCAAGAGTTTTTGCTTTTTCTTTATCACTACGTGCCCCTGATCCGTCACCTTTTCTAAGTAGAGCTGAATGCTCAATCGGTTTTTTTAGTGTTTTGGTTGATTTCCAAAGTGAATATTTAGTTTCTTTAGTGGCAGAGAGGTTTTCTAAGTAGTTCTGCATTGTTTCTTGTTTTAGCTTCTTTATTTCCCGTTTTAGCTATAGAGACTTGGAATTGAGATTATTTTTATCTGCTGGATCACGTGTTTGTTGCCACTTTCTCCTAGCTCTTCGTTTAACTTTTAGCCTTTCTATTATATGCCTAGGTAGGTTATGCCGAACTTTTCTGAATTTACGGATCTTATTGCTTTTCCATGCTTCATTCTGGATAGCTCTAGCGAATTTTTCCGCAGCAACTTCCAGTTCTTTCGTATTTATCGAGGTATCTCCATCTATACATTCTTCCAGATTTGATTTAAAACTGCACCAGTTTGTAAGTGCGCTGCATAGAGACGGTTTTACAGCTTTTCTCACAACAGTTTCACATAAACTTAAAATTACTGCTGAATGATCTGAGTATAGTTAGCTGATATCTTTTTTGTTATGAAAAAATCTATTAGATCAGGGGTTTTGTTAATATCTGTTGGCCAACATGTTTGTTTACTAGTCGAATGAAATCGAGTGGTTACCAGTTGAATGAAATAAGCATTTTGCTTCTATAAATGCCTGCCTGAGCTCTCTTACTCTCGTCAGTGTTATTCTGGATCCCCACTCAATATGCTTAGCATTTAGATCACCTCATAAGATAAATCTGTTTACTAATCGTTGAAACATTTTTTTAAAAACTTGTTTCTTAATGACATGATTGGGCGGACAGTATAGTGCTCCTACTTGTAGATCTTGTTTTGTAGCCATCTTGTGCTGGATTATCCGGATGCAGAGCATAATAAATTTTGTAACCTCGAGTCTTCATTTGTTCGCAGTTAAGGCTTTCAGATATGAGGCAAATATCTATATCCTTTAACTTTAATATAGTTTCTTATTCTACTTTTTTGTTGAGAATACCATTGGCATTCCAAGTTAAGATTTTTATACTCTGTGTGTTATTAATTTTGTTGTTCTACACGGTGTTCTTGCTACTTTTCAGTACTTTTTTTTTCTAAATTATCCAATCTATTAGTGGTTTTGTCTAACATCCCTAGTACTTTTTCTATTGTTTTCCAGACAATGTTGTAATTTTCAGTATTTAGCGGTTGGTTTTGTTTTGGAATATTATTTTTTTTTGAGCACTTCTAAGCGGTGTTTGATGATTTATTGGTTTAAATTGGCTCGCCATGTTGCCATATGTGATACCTTTAACTACATTGCTTGATGTAAATTGATAGATAGAATATTTTTGATAGTATTAAATAGAGATTGATAGTAGATTTTTCTTAGGTTTCATCTCATTTTTTCTTTTCTGTAATTCCTTGGCTACTATACATCCACGATAATTCGCTGGATGGGCTTCCTCGCAGTTAGGAAATTTCGGTGTAGTTGTTTTGGGTTTAACGCAATCTTTTGTTAAATGATTGCCAGAACATTTGACGCATAATGCTATTCGAAAGCAAAATTTCATATATATAGCGTATACACTTCCACACCATAGCGTTGACACTTCCGACATTGGGGAATGGCTCTAATTTTTCTTGGAGATGCGATATTAACACTTACATTTTGAATATGTTTAATATCATAAATCCCCTATGATAATGTTAAATCCCCTATTTTTCAGTTCTTCGACTATATCGCCTGGTAAACACGATGGATGCAAATTTCTCGCTATTACTTTGATTGGCCTATATAGTTTATTCTCATAATTATGCCATTGAAACTTATCTACGTTGATTGCTTTGGTTAAGCTTCTGTAGTCTGCTTCATTAGATACGTTTATTCTTAACTGTTTGTTGTTTAGCACTTTAGCTTCGTATTTGATGTTTTTATCTATCAGTATATTTCTGACTAGGTTGTAATCACTAATACTACTTAAGACTACCGGTGGAGGTTTACATTTCGTAACTCTCTCAGGCTCCGGTTATTTTGTTATATTTACTTGAATATTCGATTTTTTACAATCGATGTCAGTGACAGTGGTTTTTGCCCTGTTTTCTATTTTCGGAGAGTTTTCAGCTTTTCGTTTTTTACTGGGTTTCTATTTTAAAATATAAGACATGTGATCTTTCCAGTTTAGTCTAGCATCTAACGAGATAACTAAATATTTGAAGTTATCCACACGTTCAACATAGAAACAATCTTCTGAGCAGTTATGGTTCTCATTAAACAAAATACCAGACACATCATTCACACATAAATTACATAAACTAAATTTTAAGCACTTAGGACTGTGATATTTTTCAGAAATACTTTCACATATTTTTCCTGACAGATTAAAAAACATAAATTTTGTTTTGTTACTAATTATTAGTTTATGCATTTTGAACCATTATCTAAATCAAAATTTATATCAGTAAAAGTATTAAAATAATTTACATTTGAAAAGAATAGAGCTGTATCATCAGCAAAAGCAGTAATTTTTCCTTTAAACACTTAAGCAAAAAGTGAATTGACATAAATTAAAAAAACTATTGGACCTAGTACAGAGCCTTGATGAACTCCGATATTTATCAATTTTTCGGAACTGTATACATTTGAAATTTTTGCTATTTGCATCCGATCTTTAAGGTATGAACTATCGGTCGGCAAACTTTGTATGAAAGTAATTTAAAAAAAATAGTTAAATCAAAAGTGAATTCATTTATTATCAAGCAAAAAAAAATTTATATAAATATAAATTGGATTAGTTCAGTACACAAAGTAAAAATAAATAAAAAAAAAACAAAAATAACATTTAATACTTTAACTGCTATCAATAGGCGAAATCAATGGCTTCCATGATGCTGTACTGTTGAAGTTAATTTGGATAAGTTTGGTTCATATTTTGACATTTTAAGCCGAACACATTCATCGGAATGCTCAATAGTCAAACTGGTCCTGTTTTTATTCAAAATATATTTCATTTGTGAAAATGTTTGTTCACAATTATAGCTTGACCCAAACGCAGATAAAAGAGCAAATGCAACTTTTTTGATACATGTGAATTTTGTTGAAAGAGATGCCCAGCATGTAGATATCATATCAAGATGATTTTCTTCCGTTTTCTCTAAATCTCCACGTAAAGTTTTAAATTTATCAGTCCATAAAGTTGAACTTCTTAAATCAATCAGCTCTAGGCTAAAATTGGTGATTTCAAGAAATTCAAAACATTGTAAATCTAAAACAGTTTCATCAATTACATCCACCTTCGTTATAAATGCAAACATTGGACCGTGCTTTTTCAAAGTTTCAAATCTATTTTCAAATTCGTCTTTCATGCTACTAATATAAGACTCAAGTTTTTTTACATCAAAATCATCAACATTTTGTTTTTCTTCTTGAATTTTTCTATATGGGAAATAGTTAAATTTACGCTTTTTTATATCCATTTCAAATAAAACTAATTTTGAGCAAAAACTCTTCCATTCTTCATATAATTTTAAAATTATGTGGCGGTTACCCTGAAGTCGTTTGTTAAATTCATTATAATGGTTCATTATATCAGTTAAGAACAGAAGTTTTAAGAACCATTTTTTATCATCAAGCTCGGTATAATTTTCTCCGATTTCAACTAGAAATATTTGTATTGCATCAAAGCAAGCTACAAATCTATTAAGCACTTTTCCTCTGCTTAACCATCGAACTTCAGAGTGCAACTACAAAGTTGCATACTCCGCTTCAATTTCCTCTAAAAAAGATTTAAAGCGTCTGTGTGTTAAAGCAGAACGTGCCGTAATTATGTTAACAATTTTAACAACCGTCTTCATAACATCATTAAGATCTTTCATCGACGCCTTTGCACATGAATTCTCCTCATGTATAATACAATGTAAAGATAAGATAGGACGGCCGAGTTGGTTTTCTAACAATTTCACGAAACCAATATTTTTTCTCCTAATAGACGGAGCACCATCAGTTGTTATGGAAAACAATTTCTTTTTTAAATCTAAAAATTTCTCATTTTCAAACTTCGTGAACTCCTGAACTTTACTAAGAATATCGGAGCCTTTAGTTGTACCGTCCATTGAAGCTAGAATGCACAATTCCCCCTGGACTTTGAAGGAATTAATTGATGCAAACCGAGCAATAATTGCAAGTCTTGCCATATTATTTATGTCACTGCTCTCGTCCAGGGAAAAACTAATAACTTCACTCGATAATATATCGTTTTTGATCTGAATGTCAATATCCGCAGCCATATCTTTTATTCGTCGCTGGACAGCTCTTGCTGATACCAGAACTTCTTTAATCCTGGCCAAGATTTCTGTTTTATTTTTGAAATCGTTAAAAAGATGTTCGGAACATTGAATAAATGCTGTCTTTAAATATTCACCATCTGAAAAGGGTTTTCCGTTGCGTCCAGTCGCAAGTGCTGCTGCAAAGCTAGCAGCCGTTTAGTGGTGATGTTGCGTTATGAACTTCTGTAAAATTCCTTTTTGATTTCCAAAATTCAATACGTGCTTCTTGATGTTTTCCAATATTTCATCATTTGGCATGTCACTTACAACTTTATTGTTTTGGAAGTTCGACACAGTCACCACTCTCAATACATCCATAATTTTTTGTCCATATAGGTTGAAATAATCTCACCTTTTTTGCCTTGGGTTCGGTCATGGTTAAAAATCACAAAAAAACTATTATATTCTATTGTTTACTAAATTTTTGTTTATTGAATAAATATTCTAATTGCCTCTAAATACGTTTTGTAACTAAGAATCATTAAAGTTGTAAACACGTACAACTTAAGGGAAACGGTTAAAAAGAGGTAAAAAGCAATAACTGTCAAAATAGCATTGTATTGAAATATATTAGAACAGGCAATGTCTCGACATTCAAGAAAACCAATATAAAATACTCAATACAGCTTTATCTAAATCCAGCTTTAAACAATTTATTTAATAATAAGGTATGGTCCACCATGTCAAAAGCTTTTGTGATATCTATAAATAAAGCAGCCGGAATTTCGGAATCATTTAAGGACTTGTAGAGCTCACTACATAATTTTAATAAGGCATCTTCAGTTGATTTACCACTTCTAAGCCCATATTGAAATTCGTTGAAAAAATTGATGCTATATGCAAATATTTTATGATTCTAAACTTAATGCCTTTTTGAAAATTTTTTGAAAAAACTTATAATAAGGAAATGGGTCTATAATTATTGAATAATAAAGTATCTCCTTTTTTATGCAAAGGTATAACAACAGCTCTTTTTAGAGCATGTGGAAAATACCTTTCTGTATACTGAAATTAAAAATATAACGTCATAGAACAGTGATGGGGGAACTTTTTATCGATCGGGCCACATTAGAAAACTTATATTTGTGTGGGGGGCCTTAAAATTTTAGTCCGCTGAGATAAAACAAGTATAAGTAATTAATTAAATTTAAGCGCAAATTTTTTTATTAAATTGATTAAATTGATTGTACACTTAACATATGTATATATATTAGATAAAATTAAAAAAATAGAAATTAATACATTTTTCTGATGGCATTATAGAATCTGAAAATAATAGAAATAAATTTATATTTTATTTTAAAAAATTAAAATCTTACAAAATACTAATATTATATTAGTTTTATTGTTCAGAAGAGGATGCAAAATGATATTACGAATGCTTCTCTACGATTTCATCAAGATTAGGCTCCATTTGGGAGGAACTTATTCTTAATATTGAAGCTAGATGACTATCAGTAAGTCTATTTCTGACTGCAGTTTTTCTGAGCTTCATTGTTGAAAATACTTGTTCGCATATGTCTGATGAACCAAATATTGCCATCATTTTTTGTGCATGCAAAATTAAATTCGGAAATAATTCTTTGTTAAATTTTTTATAAAATTCTAATTTTGGTACATTTATAAACATTTGCTTCAATTCGATGTTATTTTGAAGCTCAATTAATTCAATTTGATATTTGGGTTCGACTTCTTCGGCATTTACCATAAATGGGGTTGAAAAAATGTTTATATCAGTTTCTAATTCTTTAAAATCTTCAAAACGTTTTTCAAATTCGTTGTATAATTTTGCAAGCTGTTCCGCATATTTTTTTTTTTTTTTTTTTTTTTTCTCCTATTACTCCGCGTGGTAGCATAGGGCTTCGATAGTGAACCTCCATTCCTCTCTGTTGCGTACTACTTCCTTAATATCGTCCCAGGTATAATTGTTGACTGTTAATTCTTGATCGATTGTGCGTCTCCATGTGTTGTATGGTCTGCCGGGTCTCCTTTGACCTTGTGGATTCCACTCTAGACCTCTTCTTGCTATATCACTTTCTGATTTCCTTAGTGTATGACCTATCCATTTCCATTTTTTCCTATTTATCTGTCTGTTGATAGGTTCTTCTCCAGTTATCATCCATAAATCCTCGTTGCTAATTCTTGCCGGCCAGAATATTCTGCATATAATTCTCAAGCACTTGTTGATGAATACTTGTAGCTTCTGTTTGATTCTGACCGAAGTGAGCCATGTTTCACTGCCATACATTAATGTTGACTTAACACATGCTCTGAATATTGTTAGCTTTGTTGTTCTCGATATTTGGTTGCTCCGACATATCTTCATTAGGCTCCCAAATGTTCTTCTTGCCTTATTTATACGGCTGTTGACATCTTCTGTTGCACCTCCTCTTGATGTTATAATGCTCCCCAGGTAGTTGAATTCTTCTACGTATTCTATCTGTTGTCCACTCACTGTTATTGACTCACTATAAATATTGTTTGTCCTCATTGCTTTGGTTTTCTCGACATTTAATTCCAGTCCCGATTTCTTTGCTTCTTCCTGTAATCTGTTGACTTTGTTCTGTAGGTCCCTTTGATTTTTTGATATGAGGCATACATCATCTGCGTAATCTAAGTCTTCTAAGTTTCTGAAGAGATCCCATTCTATTCCGTTTATTCCAGTGCAAACTTCTCTTGGAATGTCGTCTAGTATTGTGTTGAAGAGAAGTGGAGATAGTGGACATCCTTGTCTAACTCCTATATTGGTGTAGAATGGATCACTGATCTTACCTCTGTGTTGAACTGTTGTCTCTGCATCTTTATACATCGCTTTGATGATGTTGATGATTTTTTCAGGAACTCCCTTCTTTGTAAGTGTTCTCCATATTGCGCATCTCTTGACTGTGTCGAATGCTTTCTTAAAATCTATGAATAGTAGATATAGTGGGGCATTCCATTCTACTGATTATTCAACTATGACCCGTAAAGTATTTGCCTGGTCTACACAGCTTCGGTTTGGTCTGAAACCTGCCTGCTCTTTCCGTAGTATTGGTTCTAGTACTTCTTCTAATCTTTTCTTTATAATAATTGCTATTATCTTATGAATAGTATTTAGAACCGTGATTCCTCTCCAGTTGCTGCAATTTGCCAAGTCTCCTTTCTTAGGTATCTTGACAATCATTCCTTTCTTCCATGATGGTGGTATATTCTCCTCTATCCATGCTTTCCTGATGTGGGGTTCAATTGTTTTTGCGAATAAGTCAGGGTCCAGTTTGGCTATTTCTGCTGGAATTCCATTTTCACCTGTTGCTTTGTTGTGCTTCAGGATATTGATTGTAGCTTTGATTTCTTCTATATTTGGAGCTTGAGTAGATATTGGCAGTCCCTCAGTTGGGTAGATATTTGCATTGTCTCTGTTTCATGTCTGCTTCATTATTTGTACTTTCTTCGTTGCTCAGTTCTTGGAAATGTTCTCTCCATCTCTTTAATTGATCCTCTAAGTTTGTGATGAGCGCACCATTTTTATCTTTAATTGGTTTGTTTTGTTGTTCCGACTGGTTTGTTAAGTTCTTGATTATGCGATGCAATTCTCTCAGGTTATGTTGCTGTGCTGCTTTTTCTGCTTCTCCGGCTAAATTTTGTAGAAATTTCCTTTTATCTCTTCTTGCTGCTCTTTTTACTGTTTTCGCTATTTCTTCATATTCTCTTCTTGATGCCATCCTGTTGTTTATCATTTTCTTCATTTCACCTCTTCTTTTAATCAAGGCCCATGTGTTATCGGTTATCCAGATTTTTCTTTGTGGTTGTGAAATTCCAAGATTTTGTTCGCTTGTTTGGTTGTAAATTTCCAGAATCTCTTCCCAAGTGTATTCTCTATTATTTCTAATATTTTCTCGTAACGCCGTAACTATGTCAGCTCTTACTTGCGCATTTTTTAAGTTGTTTATATTTATTTTCTTCTTTCTATTTCTTCTGCCTCTTCCTTGTTGGCTTAGTTTCATTCTGAAGTCCCCAGTTAGTAATTCATGATCGCTGTGTATATCTGCTCCCCTTCTATTCCGCATATAGTTGTAATTTATTATCAGTAGGATTTCTTGTCAAAAGCTTCGGAAAGTAAGTAAAATCTTTCTGAAGCAATGGTTTTTGAAAAGTACTAGTTGGACTTTAAAGGACATTATACTAGTCCATAGCACATCTATAAATTGATTTTTCCCTTGAAGTTTCATATTTAGTTTATTTAAATGACTGAAGAAATCGGTGAAGAAAGCAAAATCAGAAATCCAGTCATTATTTTCAAATATTGAAAATTTTTCTTTCTTGTTAAGTTTTTCAAGAAACATAATAATTTCATTTTTAAGTTCCAAACCCTTTCGAATACTTTTCCTGCACTTAACCATCTTACTTTTGAATAATAAATTAAGTCGGAATATTCAGCATCTACAGATTGTAAAAAGTCTTGAAATTGTCTATGATGGAGTGCTCTGGAACGGATAAAATTGACAAGAGATATAATAACTTCAAGCACTTCTTTCACGTTAAGAGCTGCATTGCACAAAGCATCTTGGTGAATCATGCAATGCAGAAAAACAACTGAAACTTCTTGGTATTCTTTCTTAAAGGTTCCTTTGAAACCAATATTTTTGCCAATCATATTTGGTGCACCGTCAGTTGCAATATTAGCTAATTTATTAATATTTAAATTTAAAGATGTTATGCTCTTGTTGAACTCTGTAAAGATATCTAAACCTGTAGTAGTTCCCTTTATAGATTGCAAAGAAAGCAGCTCTTCTGTGATCTCGAAATTCTCATCTACACCTCTAATAAATATTAAAAGCTGAGCAGTATCACTGATGTCAGTACTTTCGTCCATTGTTACAGAAAAGAATGTAAAATTTTTAGATTTTTTTAACAAATTTGAGGTTAAGTTTTCATCAATTTTCTCAATTCTTTTGGTGATAACCCTTCGGGACAACGATACAGATTGAAAATCTTTTTTTCTTTCAGGGCAAATAATATCACACATTGCCAATACACAATCTTTTACAAATTCTCCATCGGAAAATGTCTTGCGCTATTTTAAACGCCACAGCATAACTTGCTTTCGTGGCTAATTTTTGTGAAGCTGTTGCTTTAATAAAGATATTACGTTGGGCATTAAGTGAGTTATGTAGCTGATTAGCTCGTGCTTCTTTCTCAACTTTGGTCAGACTCACATAAGAAGAACTACCGTGCTTTGTATTGAAGTGCCTTGAAATTTTATATTCTTTAGGTACCGAAACATTTTCATTACATAACAAACACATAGGTTTGCCATTATACATTGTAAAACAATATTTCCATTTTCATTCTTCATTAAAACTTCTATATTCTGAATCCTTCTTTCTTTTCTTACCTTCACTACTCATTTTTTGCAGACACACACCCAATTATTTAATTTAAAATAAAATAAACACTACTTATCTTACCAAAACCTTTATTTCGAATACACTATTTCTGTCATGAAAAATTGTTTGTTCTTAAAAGGGGATTAACCGAATTTATTTACTAGGTAAGTTAACTCTTTGGTTAGAGTTCCTTTTTTTTATTTTCAATAAAACACAGATTTCTTTTTTTTAAATGAAAGGGAGAACCCTTCTTTTCTATAATTCAATTTAGACTTAATTTCCAATAAGAATATTCTTCTTATTTATACTATTTTAAAACAAAGATTAAGATTACAAAAGTTAATAAAAATTTGATTAATTGATTTTTGAGATTTCACAATTTCTTAAAATTATTTAGTACATTAATTTGTAACAGAAAATATTTAGAGCATTATTTCTTATAAGAATTACAATAACAAAGAATAAAAATAATTGATTTGGTTTACAATTTTGAATTCTAGTTTATTACTCTACTTAAAAGAATTTACAAAGAGTTTACAATTTTGAGTAATAAACATTGGTATTTTATTATGTGTTACAAAGTGCATTGTTATTGTTATCGTTTACAGTTTTACTAATTATAATTTATGGTTATGATTCTAATTTATGAATTTCGTTTATGACTATAATTTATGAGAATGAATTAGTTTACAATAAGAAAATATAAAATTTGGAATTTTAAGTGTTTTAAATATTAAATTTTATAATTAGTTTGAGTATTAACTATTTAGTTAACTCTTCCCCTCTTAAGTCCAAATGTCCTCATTTGGTTAGAAAAATAAAAAAAATATTTCTTTAGTTTGATAATTTTAATATGACTGGATTATTTTGTTGAATTCCTTTTTCAATAGTATCCGATTTAGCTGTGATATTTGAAGTTTCTTGATGTTTGTTTATTATTTTAACAGTTCTGCGACGTCTGAATGTAAAATTTAGTATTATTATAAGAATGATAAAAAATAATGCTGTAATAAAACAGAAGTTTGTAATTTTATGAATATTTTTTTCGGTCTCTAATAATTTTATATGGTTAGTGTTGTTAATTTGTATTTCTTCCATTTTTTCTTGTGATAATATTTCTGATATTTGATTTGTTATTGATGATTGTAAAACAGGTGGTAACGCTTGTAGACTTGATTGTTCCATGGCAATATATCTTTTCTCGGATATTTTTACTGTTGTATTGTGAAATTTTATTAAAAATGTTCCATTTAAATGTTGACTGATATTTCCAATTTGAATAGTGTCGGTAAATTGATTTAGTAGTAGTAGACCCTCGTCAATTTCTTCTACTGTTGGTATATTTTTCCCGCTGATTTTGATACAATTATGTGGAATGCTTTTGAGGAGATTGGGAAGGCAATCTCATCTGCTAATATTCATGATTTTATTTTGATTACATATTGTTAGAGTGTTAAATACATTACATTTTTTTATTATGCCTAAAATTTCATTATTGTTTTTTAATATTTCATTATACATGATATCATTAATTCTATTGTTTATTTTTATTGACTTAACTGTTAATTTCTCATAAATTTTGCCTGTAGTTAATGGGATATTAATAATATAAAATATGCATGAATTATTAGTCGCGATTTTAATGTTTGCGAAATTTAATGCTTCTTCTGGTGAAGAATATGGTATTTTGTCTTTATCTAAAATTTCGGTTATTAAATGTATTTCTTTTTGTTTTAATAAAATTGAGTTTATTATTCCTATTTTTGCTAAATGTATTGCATATTTTATATTGAATAATTCTTCTTTAATAAGTTTGAATTTATATTGGATACTTGAGGCTAGTTTATCGTCTAAAGAGCCTTTTCGTTTGATACTCATTAATATCTCATTTGTGGTTTTTGTTATGTTATTTATTCTTTCGTTATATAATTTATTTATTATTAACTGTTTATTGTTATTTTCTAATACGTTATTCATCTTATCTTTAATAATTTGAAAATCGTCGTGATCAGGATTACCGGCAATCCATTTCCATGTGCTACCGATAAAATTTAATGATCTTTTATGTCTGTGTATTTTTAAGTTTTCAAGTGAGTCTTTAATTTGATGAAGTTCATAATTAATGTAAGGGAAAAGGGATTGATTTTTAAAATTTTCCGTTTCAAGTATTTGAGATGTTTCATTTATAATATATTCGTATTGTGAAAGTTCTATAATATGTATTAATTTGAAATTACCATCTTGAATTTGAGCGTTGCCTGTGTTGATTGTGATTAATTGAGAATTTGAATAATCCAATATCTGGAACTCGCTTGAAACAGTTTGTAATATGATTCTAAAATAATAAAAAAAAAAGAGAAGAGAAATATTAATTTCTAATATTACTCTTATGAATAGTTCTACCAGATTCTGAAATAACGAAAGTATTTTTATTTTCTTTAACTATTTCTTTTTTATATCGTTCCGTTAATTTAGAACCTAGTCGTTTGTTATTTTTTACAAAAATTATTTGACCTGGTAAATAGTTTTTTATTGGTGTTCGTGTTTTATTGTGTTGTGTAATATCTTATATTAGTTTTAATTTTAGTTTTTCAATATTACTTAGACGAATTTTTTCAAAATTTTCTGGAGTGATGTTTGGGGTTCTACCAAAGAATAATTCTACTGGTTTTTTACTGGAATGGATATTTGTCTGGAATGGTTATTGAGTTTAATTTCCTGTAATCTATTACAAGTCTATGTTTTTTTTCTCCGGAGGCATCCATTTTTTTTTGGACCCTCCATACGGGAGAATTGTAAGGGGATTTTGAAGGTTTAATAATACCGTCGTTTAATAATTTTGTAATTTCTTTTTCAACTTCATCCTTTTAACAAATTGGGTAGGGATAAGATTTTGAATATACTGGATCAGTACTGGTTGTTGTTATTTCACCTTTGGTTTTTGTTGTGTAAGTGAGTTTTTCATCTGGTTCCGTAAGTAGATTTGGATATTCCCCTATTATTTTGTTTAGAGTTGATTTTTGTTCGTTGTTCAGATGAGATGTTCTAATATTAATATTATTGACTGATTCTGTATGGTATTGTTTTAGGGGTATCTTATGGTGAGGGTGTATTGTCATAAAATTTTTGTCTGTGTATATTGTAGCTCCTAATTCCTTTAGTGTATCATTTCCTATTATACCATCAAATGAAGTGAGATTTGGTAATAGATAGAATTTTATGTTTGTAAAAGGTTCGAAAAGATTTATTATAGTGTATTGATTTATTTCTATTACTCCTCCGACTGAGTTAGCTTTGAAAGTATTTTCATTTGGAATAGGTTTTCTAATAAAACATGGTTTAATGTAATTATTATTTGATCCGGTGTCAATCAGGAATTTTATTTTTATTCCGCTCTTCATGGTGTGTTCTATGTAAGGTAACGAAGAGTGTTTTAATCTTAAAAAATTTATTTCATCCATAGAATTGTTCTCGTATTGATTAGTTTCCGTGTTTTGTGAGTGTGGATTTGAAATTGGTTCTGTATAAAAATTTTTTTGAAATTTGTTGTTGGGCATGTGCCTTTTGCTTGATAATGGTCTTTTGTTAGGATTTGGTCTGTTTTGGTAATTCACTGCACGGCTGTGGATGGATTGATCTATTTCCATTGGAGTTGGTTTATTCTGTGTTAAGTTTTTATTGAAAAATGGTTTTGAAAATGTCCAGGTATTTGGTTTTTGTTGGGGTCGCTGTTGTTGCGGAAAAGTTTGTATTGGAGAATTTTGTGAGTGAAAATTGTAGTTAGGTTTTGTAAAGGCTTGACTTTGAAAATTGTTTGATGGTTTGGCGTATGTATGAGGTATTTAAGATTGTTTTTGATGAAACCTGTAGTTGTTTGAGTTTTGTGGGAATACTGGTGATGGATTTGTGTTAAAATTGCCATGACTATGTCGAATTCTGTAGTTCATGTTATCTAATTTTTGACACAAGTGAAGTGCCTGTGGTAGAGTTGTTGGTTCTCTCATGCTAAGTAGTCTTGGGAGATCACCTTTAAGGCCTCTGATAAATGTATCAAGAGCTCTATCGCGATATGTTTCTATCATTATGTTTAATGATTCTTGGCTCATTTCCATTGAATTTAATCTGTTCAATATTAAGGACAAGTGATGGTATACTTTATAGTAGAATTCCGTGATTGTATCATATTTTTGTACTAGCATTGTCATCTGGTATTCTAGTGTCCCTAAATCGCGTTTATCTGCATAATGCAGTGAAAGGTATTTTGATATTAGTTTCCAATCTAATGGTGTATTATAAGACTCTAGTATAGTGTCTGCAACACCTATTATCTTATTTCGGATTACACTAAGTATTCCAATTTTTATTTTTTTTTTTTTTTGTTTTTGGATGATTAATCAGGCGGCTGTTGGATTAGTTTTTTTCTTTTTTTTATTGCAAAGGATTGATTACTTTTGCTACTAACAAACTCCGTTTCCTCCTGGTGGTTACAGGTTACTTCGGGGCCTCGTTTCCTGATTTTGTAAGTTGTCACTGTTTTATAGGATATTTCTTTTTTTAAAAAAACCCTTTTATTTATATTTTTTATTTAATTTTGTTTACACTTTTTAGTTAACTTTTTGTTTATTATTTATTATTTTTGATATCGTTTATCCAGACTCAGATAAACTTTAAGCCAAGTTGTCTTGGGCAATATCAAAAACAAATTTTTTTTATTATTAGCGCGGGCTTCACTTTAACTTTTTATTTTGCTCGGGCGCCAGTTAACTCTTTGGTTAGAGTTCCTTTTTTTTATTTTCAATAAAACACAGATTTCTTTTTTTTAAATGAAAGGGAGAACCCTTCTTTTCTATAATTCAATTTAGACTTAATTTCCAATAAGAATATTCTTCTTATTTATACTATTTTAAAACAAAGATTAAGATTACAAAAGTTAATAAAAATTTGATTAATTGATTTTTGAGATTTCACAATTTCTTAAAATTATTTAGTACATTAATTTGTAACAGAAAATATTTAGAGCATTATTTCTTATAAGAATTACAATAACAAAGAATAAAAATAATTGATTTAGTTTACAATTTTGAATTCTAGTTTATTACTCTACTTAAAAGAAGTTTACAATTTTGAGTAATAAACATTGGTATTTTATTATGTGTTACACAGTGCATTGTTATTGTTATCGTTTACAGTTTTACTAATTATAATTTATGGTTATGATTCTAATTTATGAATTTCGTTTATGACTATAATTTATGAGAATGAATTAGTTTACAATAAGAAAATATAAAATTTGGAATTTTAAGTGTTTTAAATATTAAATTTTATAATTAGTTTGAGTATTAACTATTTCGTTAACTGGTATGCTCCAAAATTTAACTGAATTTTTCTGAATTTATTTTTATTTAGTTGGTTGGACAAATTACAGATTTTTGCATATTGTTAGGAGTTTGATATACAAACCACAATGATAGAATGTGAAAACGATTATGGAGCTGTTATGTTATGTAACAAAAATATCAAATTTTACATGTGTGAACAAAAAAATAAAAAAAAACACGAAATTATTCTTAAATATAAAAACTTTGGAATAAAGAACTTTATTAAATTTTTTACTGATTAAATTTTTTTTGTAACTAACATATTCTGAGTCCGAGCGTGGGCCAAATTGATAGCTATCGAGAGCCACTTTTGGCCCGCGGGCCATAGTTCCCCCATCACTGTCATAGAACATCAACAATTTAGAAAAACAGTCTCTAATTTTTTGCTATATATTAGTTTACTGAGCTCTAATATCGAATTTTCAGGAATTTCATTAGATTTCTAATATGATCCCAAGTGCACCCATTCTTCCATAAAATAACATTAAATATTTTGATATTAAAATTGTGATTGCTATGTAATTCCGATTCTAAAATTGTTTCGTCAGGGAACATTTTCCGTTTTCTCCCTCATTTTCTTCTCTTTATATCAAATTTGACATTGAATTTACAAATTCAATCAATGATTTGTATTGCTCAACAACAATCGATAAATCATTTTCAATGGATTGTAACTTTAAGCTAGTAGCATTGAAACGTTCTAAAACAGATTGCCAAAATGTCATCATAAAAGCACATTCAAGACGATTCATTTGATTGTTAATATTTTGACCTTGACTACTAACTTGAGAAGATACTGTTTCATCTTCTCATCCTTTTCTAAAGCTTTAGATATTCCCGCCCAGTTTTTATACAGAGCTTTGCATGCATCATACCGACAAGACCATCTTGTTTTGGAAATATTTTTTATGGTTCGCCCATTTAAAGTAGTAGTTAACACTAACCAACGACTTGTTGAAGAAGAAAAGAAATTAAATAATTCTTGTAAAAAATTGAAAAAGGATGCTGCATTTCGGCAACAATCTGCCGCAAGTAAGATTTTTGTTTTTCTGTTTTGTTTTCAATTTTTGTTTTAATTTTTGTACTTTTTTTTATATTAAAGAATTTTTATGAATTTTTAAAAAATGTCTGTAATTGAAATTTATTTTAATATATGTAGCATCACTCGGAAATAACCATCGTTAGACATCTCTAAATTAATCTATGGTACTACTTATAAATAATGCTAATGAAGTTATATTAATATTATTATCTTGTTTAATTCTGACTTTCTTTTAGATAATTTAATTATAATTATCAATTATTATAAAATTAAGTTTGATTATATTTTTATATGCCAATTTATGCTTAGGCAGTTTGCACTTCAGACAAAATCTAATTTTATCGTAGATAAAGTCGGATGAGTGTTTACATTTCAGACTTTTTCTCAGATTTTATCTACGATTTTACGTCAAATATTTTTTGTATTTAACAGGGTTTCTTTCTATAAAGTGCGTAATTTTTTATTAGTGAAAATTTTTTAATACGTAATTTAAAAAATTAAAAGGTATGTAATCAAAAATCTCCAAAAAAAATTTAAATAAAAAAAATACATATTAAGCTGCGCTTCTAAAGTTTATTTTTGTAGTTTTAGTACGCTTAAATTAAAGGCAAATTTTTAAAAAAAAAAATTTTTTTTCTTTATTTTTTTTTATTAAAAAAAATTTCTTTTATTTCAACCACAGTATTATTTATTGATGCTAGAATCGCACGCTCGAAAATCCAACTGTGGGCATTTTGAATAAGGTCTATTCATGATTGGATACACATTAGAATTTAATTCCTGTTAAGTTTACGACATCACATGTCACTGGTGATCACAATTTCATTAGCAACTTTCACTATGATCCAATCACTTATTTTTAAAAGAAGACCAGCAAAAGCCTTTTCTGAAGTTTCACTTTTTAAATGCAGGTTCATTTTTACCGATAAAGGTATGTGAACATGATTCAAAATGCAAGAACAACAGAAGCGCTTACTTCATCTGCTCTCGTTCCTTTCTGAACCACTGGAATAATTTTCCTAAAATCAAGAGCAAAAACTTTACTCCACCTATAATTGTGTTATTATTTCGTTGACTCCGTAAGTTTCTATCTAAAGCTTAAAACAATAATCTATTAGCCATTGTGCAGTCGTCCCAAGGTAGTTCCTTTATTGATACTACTTTATTGAGACAAACTGAACCTTCGGAATTCAAATTTTTTCATATATTATCTTCCCTGAACAAACTTATTATTATTGTTTTTTTGCATATTTTCGCTATCCCTTATTATTATTATATTAATTAATAATAATAGCTGTTGTTTCAATATGGGCTTAGAATATAATAATAATAATAATGAATTAATAAATTCCTCCTCTCTTATAGTACGTTTTCAAGCTCATGTTTATGGCTAAACATGGTGTTTACGATAACCTGGTTGACTATGTAGTGGTTTTACCATACAAATTTGCTGAAAATCATAAACAACTAGCTAGGTGTTTGTATCGTAATCATCTTCAAAAACATGTAACCCATCCATGAAATTTCGATTGTGTTGCCGATTTTAAAATTTTTTTTGCATGACCCTTTTTTTTGTCATAAATTCATTTTGTCATTTGTCAAAAAAAAAAAAAAGAAATTTGTTTCTCTGATTTATTATTATTTTTTTTAAATCCTCCATATTTTTTTTTATTTTATTTATTTATCGTATGACCAATTATAATTGTTTAAGTTCTACTCAAAAATAATACAAAATTTTTTTTATATAAATAATAAATATGTGAAATTAACAGCTGATGGTTTTCAAAAAAAGCTTGTGAACACTTGACATTTGACTGGTTTATGAGCTAGTTGTTTAGCCGTAAACATGAGCTTGAAAACTTACTATTAACAATACACATCATACAGCTATACAGCCAAATTTAAATAACACTGACACATTCATAGTACATATATTTTTTCGTAGTAACATTTGTAGTATGTGAAGAAATTTTGATAATTTTTTAGTACACTTAGAATAGATTCTTTAAGCAATTTTCCATCTATAATAGAGAAATATGGATTTATATTAATGAGCAAGTCAACTTCAATATACCAACTGTAATGATAATTATCCGTCTGGTGGTGTTGCAGTTTGTATAAAAAATTATTGTTCAACTGTTTGTACTTCCTTTAGTATTAATAATGCTGATATAATAAAGTTAAATTGTACGTACGGTGAAAATAACTATACAATTTTTTGTGTTTAAAGATTGCAAAACACAAATTTCGATGATGTCGATTTTATTAATAATTTTGATGATCTCAAGTCTGAAAAAATTAAAGCTTTATTGTAATCAGTGATATTAAACATTGATATATTAAAGAATACACTTTTAAGTGATTTGTATTTACTTATAATGTCTTCACACGGTTTAGTTTCACTCATAGAAAATTCAACACGAATTTCTGATGGTGGTAATACATGTATAGACCACATATTTTTAAGGTTAGGAAAAAAATATAATTGTATTCCGATTGTTTCTACAACTTTTTCTAATTTAAATCTAGGAATAACAGATTACAATTTGATTTCATTAAGTTTTACAAACGAATCAGAACAAACAAATAATGCTGAGTATAAAACATTTAAAACTTATATAGATTTTGTTCAGCTAAAAAACTTTATTTTTTTCGAAAACTGATCAAATGTTTACAATGTTTCAGTGGCGTATGATAATTTCATTGATACTTTAACTAAGCATATAAAAAACTGTTCAAAAATTAACAAAACAAGACCTTTAAAAAACAAATTGAAACCATGGATGACAGAAACATTACCCAACGAAATCAAACACAAAAACAAATTTGGTTTAAATTGTAATAAAAACCCAAATAATATAAGCTCAAAAAAATATTTTAATAAACTAAACAAAAAAATTAAATTGAAATTTGAACTGTGCAAAAACAACTACATACTATCAAAACCAACTAAGGTTATATAGAGGTAATGCCAAAATGGAATGGAAAACGTTAAACAAAATATTGAATAAACAGGAAACTGACTCAAAAATAAATATGATTGAAGTCAATAATGTCAGAATAACTGATAGCTCTCTAATAGCTAATGAATTCAATAATCACTTTTCAACACCGTCTACTATTTTTTTTTTTTTTTTTTATAAACAGCCGCGCGCTAGGATAGGACCTTTGATACTTACGTACCGCTTGGCTGGGATAGAGAAGGAAGAGGAAGAAGGAAAATGTGGTACAAATTAACAGGTAGTGTGAGCAAAAACCGGTTAATGTTTGACTTGAACCTCTGGAGATTATAACAAGTTGTTCTGTAATTATTTGATTGTGGAAACACGTCTGGATGGATGTGACTCCACATTCGCGACGCTCGGACTATGAATGAGCTTCCATAACCATTTTTTTGCCATCTTGGGATTTCCACTGTGTAGGGGTGAGCATTTGCCGCTCCTCTTGTTGCGCGTTGGAACTGTTTTAGAGGAGGAAGTATTGATTTGATTTCAACTGAGCAAGTGTTCACACCTACAAGATATCTATAAAACAGAGAAAGTGCCCCTACTGTACGACGATGTCCAAGAGAAGTTAAGGATGAAGTTACATTTGGGTCGCCTTTGAGACGAATGGCGCGATTTTGAACGCGGTCAAGGTAGACTAAGGCTGAAATGGGAGCGCCAGCCCAAATGTGAGAATTGTATTGCATCTTTAATCGTATAAATGCTTTTTAGATATTAAGGAGTTCCAAAGGTGAGAAGAGAGCTTTACAACGACTTAAATAGCCTAAACATTTGGCAGCTCCTTTCGCAATATCAAAAATATGGTCATTCCAAGTAACTTTTTGATTTACATGCATACCTAATATGTTTAGACTATTCGAATTTTGCAAAGTAACACCTTGGAAGGAGAGATTGGGTTCAAATCTTAGAAGTTTGCGTGAGATCAGACGGCTTGAGTTTTTGTTGAGTTGAACTCAACTCTGTTTTTTTTGCCCCATTCAGCAATTTTGTTCAAGTCATGGTTGATCATATTCACCATGATTTGCCTTCTTTTGCTAACTTCGACGTTTGAAGCATTGATTCTGCGGAGGAAATCAAAGGAAGCCACCAGGGTGCTGTCATCTGCAAAGCTGTGGTTCGGATTGAAGGTTAATTGAAGTAGATCATTGGAGAGTGGGGGAGAGGACTGATCCTTGCGGAACACCGGCATTTATGTGAATTTTGTCAGACGTGAAACCGTCGACTAAGACACGAATCGAGCGATTCGAAAGGAAGTCTTCAATCCATTTAGAAAATACAGAACCTAGACCAATGGCTTGGCATTTAACAATTATAGCCGCGTGCCAAACTCGATCGAAAGCTTTGGAAATATCTAAAGCAACAATGTCAGCTTCTCCAGAATTGTGTAGACTGTTATTAAGTTTCTCACAAAGGTATGTCGTCATGTCATCAGTAGATCGGTGCGGTCTAAAACCATATTGTCTGTCAGATATTATGCCTTTGCTCTCAAGATATTTTGAAAGTTTCCCATTGATTAAGCTTTCCATTACTTTGGAAAGAATCGAAGTAATAGCTATTGGTCTATATAATAATCTTCTCCTTAATATTGAAAAATGCGCTGTTATTTCCTTTACTCGTAGGTTGATTCCAATAATAACTGATTATACTTTTAATTCTAAACTAATCAACCGAGTTTCTCATTTTAAAGACCTTGACGTACTTTTTGACGATAAACTCTCATTTAAACTTCACTTTAATAGCATAATTAACAAGGCAAATTCTATGTTAGGTTTTATTAAAAGATGGTCTAAGGAATTTGATGATCCATACATTACTAAATCTTTATTCACTACTCTTGTTCGCCCCCATCTTGAGTACGCAAGCCCTGTCTGGTCACCTCACTATTCCACTCATATTAATAGAATTGAATCTATTCAAAAGATTTTTTTGCGATATGCTCTACGTAATCTTCCCTGGTCTAACCCAATAATCCCACCTCCATACATAAATCGTCTGAAGCTTCTTCAGATGAACACATTGCAATCAAGAAGGGTTGTTGCAGATATCTTATTCATATCCCAAGTATACAATGGTGAAATTGATTCCAAAATTATAAAAGATCAGATTAACTCGTACATTAACACCAGTACGCGTTTTCATATAGGACATCTTTTTAATCTTCCTTTCCATAAAACTAATTATGGTAAATTTGAACCAATTAATAGAATGTTAATGGCAGTTAATCAATACAAAAACAGTGTTGACTTTTCTTTGAACAAAACCAGTTTAAAGAAAACCCTGTTTCACTTGCTTCCTTAGTCCTCCTAATTAATCTTGTTTTTTCGCTACTAATATTAACTAATTTGTAGTGTTATAATTAACTTTTAATACTTTTAATAACTTTTCATCTTCTCTTTTTTTTTCTGATGAAATTTATTTTATCTAATTTTGTTTTTTGTTTTTTATAAAAACTATGTTGTATTAAATTTCAAAGTAGTTTAAACTTTAAATCATAAATCTTATTTGATACATTGTGTTAATTCAAAATTTTAATAATTAAATTGTATTATATTTTGTAAACTGTTTGAACTAAATAGTAAATAAATAAATAAATATAGTTTGTGGGATCGCTTTTGTCACCTCTTTTGGGAATTGGATGAACGTGCGCAACTTTCCATTGACTGGGATATTGGCCAGTTGAAAAGGACAGGTGAAATAAGTTGCGTAGAGGTTTCGAAATGGCGAAGGCAGTTTTTTTAAGTACCATTACAGGAATTCCATCCGGGCCGGCAGACTTGTTTACATCTAGGTTCCTCAAAATTTTCACTATAGCTCTTCTTCTAAAGTAAATTTTTCTAACTGAGAAATCTACTTGAGGTATTATTGGTGGTGCAAGAGATGTAGGAGGAAGTGAGGAATTTGATGCAAAAATTTTTGCTTTACCGTTTGGGTCCATAACGATTTCATCATCATCAATAAGTGGCGAAAATGAGGATTCTTGAAAGTTGTGCATGACATTTTTAGCAAAGGACCAAAAGGTTCTGCTATTTTTCGGAAGTTGTAGAATTTTTGTTATGCAACAACTTTTGCTGGTTATGCAACATGTTTGCATTTATTTCTAGCAACATTATAACTCCTCCTTGTGAGTTCAGATCTATCCAGTTTAAATTTTTTAAAAGCTTCTCCCTTGTCCTTAATTGCTTCGACACAGATATTATTAAACCACGAGGTGGAATTCTTTTTTGAACTCTTGTAATAATATGGAATAAAAGTTTTCATTCCAAGTAATATTGTTTTACTAATAATATCAGCGGCGAAGTCAACGTCTCGAGATTGAAAGCACATTGACCAATCAAATGTTAGTAAAAAATTGTTGAAAGTATCCCAGTTAGCTTGGGCTTAATGCCAAACTATTTTTTTGGGAGCATGTTTTTGGTTGATAGATGTACTGTTTCGTACTTACGAGACAATGATCTGATCCCCCCAAGGCAGAGTTAACCGAAACAGAACATTTTTCGGAATGTGAAGTCAGAAATAAATCCAAAAGATGATCCGATTGACCACTACGATCAGGAATTCTAGTTGGACTTCTAACAAGTTGAGAAAGATTGAATAATTTGGAAAAAAGTTCAACTTGCTTACCTTCGCGGGAATTGTGACTTGAGTAAATGAGCCAATCTTTGTTATGTATGTTGAAGTCACCCGCTAGAACGATCTCAGATTGAGGATGAATTTCCAAAATCATATTGATTTGACTGGATAAGTTGTCCAACGCTACAAAAGTTTCCTGCTCATTTGTTTGAGGTGATCTGTACAAAAAACAGAAATGTATAGTACGCTTGTCAACATGGATCTTTATCCATAAATATTGGAATAAAGGATTGGAGCTTGAATGGTTCTGAAGAGTGTTGAAAGCGACATCAGACCTAATATATAAAGCGATATCACGATGGGGGACGAAGAGTGTAACTTGCGTTTCACTAAGTGCCAAAATAGCCGGATTTGCGGACCGAAGATGGGCTTCTATGGTCTGGAAATTCATTGATAGTCCTCGGATGTTACAGAAGTTCCATTCAAACATCAAGTATTAAAAAATTATGATTTAAATGATGGTTACTGGTAGCAGTTGCATAAACAGACACTACTGTATATGGCAGTTTTTTACACCTAACCATATATTATCAGCAGTCGCTGATGCACCTGCTACTAGTATGTAAACAATTAAAATTTGTTAGTTAATCTATCTGTGTTGAATCATTCTTTGGGCTATTGTGGGTGAGGAAGGGATGGCTGTTTATACGTATTTTATTAATAATTACTTCAATTAAAGCTAAACAATACATCAAATAATATACTAGAGCAAAAACAATAGCTTTACAACTTATGTTTAAAAAACAAGAAATTTAAAAACTTAAAATACAAAATGAAATATGGAAAAAAAAAAAAAAAAAAAAAAACAAAATAAAAATAATAATATATAAAAGCAAAAACAATAGTTTTACAATTTACAATTAAAAAACAAGAAATTTAAAAACTTAAAATACAACTTAAAATATGGGGAAAAAAAAATAATATACAAAAGCAAAAATCATAGTTTTACAATTTACAATTCAAAAAAAAGAAATTTAAAAAGTTAAAATATTGTATAAATTAAAATATGTATGTACAAAAATAAATAATAATATGCTGCTAGAATACTTATGGTGATGATGGACTTAAAAACAGTTTTAAGTTAAATTAAAACAATCTGGCAACACTGGTACAAAATTGAAAAAAAATAATTAAGTTTTATAGTCACTTGTTATTGATCAACGAATTAGAATTAAATGGAAGTGGCTATCCATACAAAAAAGTGTCCAATGTTTTGGGTATATTCCTCTCTTTCTTTGGTATTTCCGATTGTCAAAAAACAGAAATAGACGAATATATTCGTTCAATATATTTTCTCTCTTTTTAATGGAAATTATTTTGATAAATAAACAGGATAGTGCTCTGAATTTAATATGCCTCAATTTGTATGTATTTTGACTTAAATTTTTTTTAAAAATATGATGAGTAAAAATATCTAACAATAATGGATAAATTAATCAAAATTTATTATTAATACATATATGAAAAAAATATGAGAAATACAGCGCTTTTTAGTTTTGAATTTTAAAATATTTATTCTTTTTTTTAGATTTTAAATTCTTTTCTATAAGTTTTTTCAATAGATTGATTATAAAATTTTTTACACATTTGATATTTATTATATAAAATTATATAAACTTATTATTGCCGATTGTCTATCCTATACTTATAAATATGTAAATAATATGTTATTAATATATTTGTATCAAAACATTTTCTTTTTTCCACACCACCATTGAGGTAAAGAAATAGGAGCGTTTTTTTTAAATTTGGTATCCATTTTGCAGTTTGAATTCCTTCAATCCATCGTTGTTTCAGACCATCGTCTTTTGGGAAACTACAAACATATATATACTTTTTTTTAAATTATATCCAATATATTCAAATATATATATAATCCAATATATTCAAAATAAATATTTAAAATGATATTCAAAAAAAAAATTTCTTTGTCCGGATATTTAAATTATCCTAATACTACACTGTTTTGTTTAGAAGTTTTTAAAAATTCAAAAGATGTAAAATATAATACTTACATATGTAAAGACACGTAATTTTCTTTTTCCAAATGAGACTTACAGCCTGGAATGATACAAATCTTCTTTTTACGTTCCATTTTTCCTTAAAATTTGTAATTTTTTAACAATTTATAATAAAAATCAAAAATTTTATTGACTTTTTTTAATATTTATTTGACAATAACAAATTTTATTTTTGCCTACTTCCTCGCTAGTGTTCGTACTTTTTGAAAATTTCATATATCCATATATTACACACTACTGCTACATTTTCAATATTTCAGAAACATGAATGATTTTTTTTTTTTTTCAAATAATTTAACAGCAATACTTTTCTGTGTAATAATAGAATACGGTAATAAAGTAAAAGAAAGTTTAAATTGAAAAAACATTGTTATTTTTATTAAGATTATATTTTGATACCTTTTATTTTATTCATACTCAAAGATTTTACTAATTTTCTACTTAAAAAAACTATATTGGCCTAACACTGAAAAAAATTTTTTTTTGACAATTGGAAACCCAAACAAACCAAACAGAAAGAGAAGTACTAAAAAAATATGGACAAAATGTTTGTATTTTTGTATGGGATAGCCACTTCCATTTAATTCTAATTCGTTGTTATTGATTAACTTCACTTATTGAATTTCTCTTTCTAATTTAGTTCGTTTATAGCTGTTCAAGATAGCGGATAATCTTTCTCTAAATATTATCAGAAATGGAGACCATAATTTTGATTTTACTAATAATTTTTATAAATAAAATAGAATTGTTGCTTATTTTTTTTTATTATTATGTTATTTTAATTAGTGTAAGATATGCAATTATTAAATAGTTATTAGAAAAATAATTTTTTTTTTTTTAAAAGTATTAAAACTATGTTTTTTTGAAAAAAATTGTTGTTTTTGTTATTGTTATTGTTTCAGATTTAAGCACTATTGATTTTGAAGTTTTGATTTTAAAACTGTTAAAATTTGGAAATTAATATTTTTCGAATTCTTATTCAATGACAAGCTGTTAAAATTAAGTGAAAACATATCATATTAATATGAATGCATAATTTTTTCAATTTTTATATTGATTTTCATTTGATTATTATTGTTTTTTTTGTTTTTTTTTTATTTTTGGCACTATTGAGTCATAAAAAGTTTATTATTAAATAATTTATAATTCGGTGAATAAATTTTTGTGTTTGAATTAAATTTGAATTTAATTTTTATTGAATACGCGCACTCCTATTTAAAGTTTTAATTATTGTATTATTAATTTTATTAAAGTTTTCTATATAAATTTTATTTAAATTCTTTTCCACAATTTTTACGTATCGAATGATGTATTTTGGTTTTTATTCTCTTGTTCCCAATCATGCTGTTTTATTTCCATTTAAATTTATTTTTGTATATTAATTATAGAAATTAAAACAAAAACAGGTGTTTACCCCACCAACTATAAATATGTACTCAAAAAATGACTTACCAAAAGTTGCGGTTGTTTGGGTTCTCCTCAAAATATCAGTAATGAAAATAGACTTGAGAAAATCTTCGTTTTTTCTGAGATAAGTTCATTAAAAATAATCTCTAACATTCGTTCGTGCATTAAATAACAATTCATCATGTACAAGCGATCACATAAACAATGTACTTTTAAAAAATATAGGTTTTTACATTAGTGATATTTTAAAGTATATTTTTAATTTATCAATATATTCTGGTACCTTCCCAGCTTCCTTAAAATCAGCTGAACTAATTCTATTATTTAAAAAGGCTCGAAGTTTCAATTATAACACTACAGACCCATCAAGGAGTTGTCCTCAATAGAGTTGCCCTCAATAGCGATATGCCCTCAACAGAGTTGACCTCAATAGCGAAACTCTTAGAAAAACTTATAAAAATAAGAATGATCTGTTTCTTACGGAAACAAATTTTCTTAATTTAAACCATTTTGGTTTTCGCTCAGGTACGGAAGATGCAATTTTAAAACTTGGTTCTGAATTATGTTCCAGCGTAAATTGTAAAGGTAATGCAGCATCGGCTCTGTTCATTGATAATACGAAAGCTTTCGACATGGTTTATCATAAAATTCTTATTGATAAATTAGAAAAGATCTGGCTTTAGAGGTTTTATGCTACAATTTTTAGAGTCTTACATGAAAAACAATGCAAAAAGTTAAAATTAATAATACGTTTAGTGAAGTTAAGACTGTCAATATTGGAGTCCCCCAGGGTACAGTATTACGTCGTACTTTATTTTTAGTCTATATAAACTCTTTATTTGTTCACCCGTTTAAAGGGATTATCACCGCTTTTTTTTGCAGACGATTGCTCTCTTTCCTATAAAGAAAAAAATTTGGTTCTTCTAAAAGAAAGCATGCAATTAGATATGGATTTGTTAAAACATTGGTTTAAATTTCATAAACTGAATATTATTTTAAAAACTCGTTCTAATATCGACCTTATTATTAAAGCACATTCTGCTGAATGCGAGAACTCTAATTTAAGTCACCATGCATGTGGAAATAATATAAAGTATTCAACAAATTGCTTTGTAGTAGAATCAGTAGAAACATATAAATATTTAGGTGTGTATATAGATAAAAACTTAAACTGGAAACCTCACATTAATAATTTACACAAATATTTAATTATGACTATTAGAAAATTCTACTTACTTAGAAACCATTGTTCAAGGAAGTTGCTTGTTAATATATATCACGCTTTAGCCAATTTGAAACTACAATATGGAATTACTTCGTGGGGTGGAACTTATTTAAATCCACTTCAGTCTATAGTGACGGCTCAGAAATGTATTTTAAAAGTAATTCACTACAAAAATAAGACATTTATTTGTTGGCCATTTTTTTACACTCTTACAGTAACTTAGATAGAATCACCTATTCGTGCTTTTAATTAAGTACGGTACTGCAGTTTAACACTACAATATCTACAATATTTCGAGTATTTATCTAACAAATTACTGGCTTATCAACGCATTAAATGTGGAAAACTACTGCTGCGGAAAACTACTGCGATTGTTAGGAACTAAGGCTTCTTAAATAGAATAGTTTCATTTTATTTAATTTCTGACCAGATTATACTCTCAATTAATTTTTGTCATTTATTATATCCCAATGACAAAGGGTACTGGACCAAGTCGAAAAGTCCAGTAAGCATTTTTTTTTTTTTTTTGCTTCGTCGGCATTCGAACCTGGGACCTTTTGATTGAAAGGCAGGCACTCTACTTACTATAAAGATCGAAGTATAAAGATCGAATTATTTCACGATGCGAATTATTTCAAGATTTAAAATTTTTTCCGCTAAGACATTTATAGGTTTTTAGGTCCTTAAGAAAGTTCTTCCAAGATGTCAATGTTAATAATATTCGAAATAATAATGCTTATAATCTTAGAATTAATAATCGAAATATGGTACACATACCATTTTACCTATAACACCCATTATAAAATTTTGTTTAAAATAAAAATTACAATTATCATTAGAACAGAAAGAAATTCAAAGAAATTCTATCAATAATAATAATAATAATAATTTTTTTTTTTTTTTTAGAAGGGAAAATCCTTTATGGATGAAGGACGTGCGTACGTCCAACTATGTCGGAGTCCCAAGAGTCCCAAGATGGGAGGGCATACCGACTAAAAAACCTCCCACTCTCCACGGACACTAGTTTGGAACCGTTTGTCACATTACTTCGGGCTAGGTCTAATGCCATCGCCTTAAAGGCTGCAGCATAGCCGAAGTCTGTAGGTTGGACCTCTGTGGTGTCTAGGTCCAACTTATCTTTTCGCAGTATTTTCTGCGCAAAAAGTGACAAACTGTCCCACGCTCCCCGACTCTGTAATATGTGGCCCACCACTGTGTCCGGAGACAACCGCGGTATTACCTCCTCAGCTGCATATACTCTTGAGCCCACCTTTCACAGATGAAAAAAGTGTGCTCAGTATCATTATGCATGTAACAATATATGCACTCCCCTGAACGTGCCTTCCCCATCTTGTGCAGATAGACCCGAAAGTATCCATGTCAACTCAGCAGCTGAGTAAAGTAGTAGTCTACCTCACCATGCCAACGCTCTACCCATGGAGTAACCTCCCTGATAAGACGTGTCGTCCATATGCCCCGTTTCTCTAGTTCCCAGTCCTCCTGCCAACACCGAAGCGTGCGAGTCCGCTCTCCCTGCTGCACTGTCTCTAGATTTCCCTCAGCGTTTCTCTGGTATATCGCCTGACGCTCCCTTGCAAGTAGTGCAATTGGGATGATGACAGCGATAACCAGAACAGCTGGCTCCGAGACAATCCTGTAAGCAGACGCCACCCTCAACGCCGCCAGCCTTTGGACCCGGCCCAGCCTAATCCGATAATACTCCTTCGCGAGAGCATGACGCCATATCTCGACACTATACAGCAGGACTGACTGGACCGCAGACATCAATAGCCACCTCCGACTCGACCTTGGTCCACCTATGTTGGCCATTAATCGAGCCAGCGCCATGACGTCATTTGCGGCCCTGTGAGCCGTCTTCTTGATCTTGTCAAAGAAGTTTAGCCTACTGTCAATCATGATGCCGAGATATTTTACCACCCGTCTTGTCTGCAGCTCTTCTTCGCCGATGCGCATCGGGAGCTCAAGGTTCATCCTCCTTTTTGTCAACACTACGACCTCCGTCTTGCTCAATGCTAACGACAGTCCGCGGCTGTCCATCCAAGAAAGAATGGACCGCATGGTCTGATTGAGCTTCAGTTGGGCGAGCTCCACGTTCCGGGCTGCTATCTGCTATCAGCACGGCGAAGTCGTCTGCATATCCGACCAGCATTGACTTATCTGGCATGTTTAATCGCAACAGACTGTCGTATGCGGGACCGAATGCCGGACCGTATGCGGAACCGAGGATTGAACTTGCGCGGCATCTCCAGAGACAGTGATACTCCCTTTCTCTTCAGCCGTATCGAAGAGTACAGTACGGTCGTCAAGGTAGTCGCTGATTATTCCCAGCAGGTATTCCGGAACACGAAATTCCTGCTCTAGAGCTTGAAGCATGTCGCTCTATCCTTTTTTTTTTACACGCTACCCAAACACTAGGAAAGGATTCCTTTATACAAAATTATTGTAGGCGTGGGTAAGGAAAAAAGGATTTGGAGGGAAAAAGGATGATAGAGGATAATTGGAAGGTAAGTTGGAGATGAACCTGAAGAGGTTCTTTTTGAAAAATTGCAAATTGTATAATGGAGCATTTTTGTCAGTGGAGAGCACGTGAGATGGGAACATGTTCCACATTTTAGCAGTTCTTACAATAAAAGAATTTCCAAAACCAGTTTTAGACCATCTAGGTATTTCCACAGTGTAGAAATGTGCACTTGAAGCCTCCCTAGAGTTACGCCGGAATAGTTTGAGGGGAGGCATTAGTGAATTTATTTCATTAAAACAAGTGTCATTTCCAACAAAATATCTATAAAAACGGGAGAGAGCTCCAATATTTCGACGTGTGCTAAGAGGAGTAAAGGTTAACTGGACGGTAACGTCGCCAAATAGGCGTAAGGCGCGATTTTGGATTTTGTCCAGGAAACCTAGTGAAGTTAGGGAGGCGACAGCACATATGTGAGAATTGTACTCCATCTTAGGTCGAATGTCTGTTTTATAGATATTGGCCATATCTCTTGAAGAAAAGTAGGCTTTACATCGAGAAAGAAAACCCAAACATTTGGCAGCCTTCTTAGCTATATCAAAAATATGCTCATTCCATTGCTTTTTTTGATTTAGCTGCATGCCTAAAATATTTAGATTTTCTGACCTTTGTAAGTTTTCTCCTTGAAATCGCAGGTTGGGGACCTTTTTTGAGAATTGGGGAAACATGCGCAATCTTCCACTGACTGGGGTATTTACCAATCGAGAATGAAAGTGAGAAAAGATTTCGCAGAGGTTTCGAAATGGGAGAGGTGATATGTTTAAGAACTATTGCTGGAATTCCATCGGGGCCAGTGGACTTTGTGATATTCAGATTTTTCAGCACTTTCACTACAGCTCGAGACCTAAAGTATACCCTATGAAGAAGAATTTTAACCTTAGTAGGGTCAATATGAGGGAGTACTGGTGGTGTTCGTGTTGTAGGGGGAAGTGTGGAATTTTCTGCAAATAATTTTGCAAATAAATTAGCTTTATCAAGTGAATCTGAAATGATGGAGTTGTTGGAAGCAATCAGCGGTGGGAAGGATGATCCACAAAAGTTATTTTTAACACTTTTTGCAAAGGTCCAAAAGGAGCGATTGCAATGAGGGAGATCAATTATCTTCTGTCTCAACCTTTGGTTGTAGAGAAACTTTTGCTGATTGACAATTCTCTTTCAGTTGTTCCTCGCAACTTTATAGTCGGCAAGTGAAGATTCCGATACATTTGCCTTGTACTTTTTAAAGTGCTCCTATTTAAAATTAATTGCCTTTTTGCAGGTGTCATTAAGCCATGCTTTGGGTTTCGGCTTGAAGGGTTAGTTTGAATGAATAGTTTCATCCGCAGTATAATTATTTTACTAATGGCATTTGCAGAAAAGTCAACATTTTTGTGACGGAAGCACATCGACAAGTGGAAGTTGTCCAAACAATCATTCAGGCCTACCCAGTCTGCTCTGTCGTAGTGCCAGACTAATCTCTTGGGAATATTTTTAAGACCGGTCAATGAACTTGTGGAGAAGCTTGTCTTAACAAGACAATGATCGGAACCTCCAATTGGAGAGCTAACAGAAATATTGTATTTTCCTGGGTTTGTTGTTAGGAACAAATCCAAGAGGTGCTCGTTTTGATTGGCTTGGTCAGGAATTCTAGTCGGGTTCGTAACAAGTTGGGAAAGTTGGAAAAGGTTTGAGAATAGTTCAACTTGTTTGCCTTCCGGAGAGTTGTGACTTGAAAAATTGAGCCAGTTTTGGTTATAAACATTGAAATCCCCTGCGACGACTATCTCGCATTCTGGATTTTTTTCCAGAATTTTATTAATATCGTCTAATAGGTTCTCAATAACTATAGCTGTTTCTAGCGCGTTGGCTTGGGGAGATCTGTAAATAAAACATAAAAAAATTGTGGTATTTTCAACATGGAGTTTTGCCCAAAGGTAATGAAAAATTGGGTTGGAGCTTTTCATATCGTGAAGGGTGTTGAAAGCTACATCAGAACGTACGTATAAAGCGACACCTCGGTGTGGAATAAAAAGCGAAACTAAAGTATAGCCGTTGATATTATAATTAATATCATCGTTTTTAACTTGAGTTTCACTTAAGGCTAAGATAGCTGGTCCTTCACAGTGTAGGTGAGCTTCAACTTACTGGAAATTACATGCTAAACCTCTGATATTGCAAAAGTTTATTGCAAAATTGACAACCATTATTACAATTTGCGAGCGGAATAGGTGGTAGGAAAAAGTAAATTACAAATTTAAAATTAAATTAAATTCAGTTCAAAAATACACACCAAACATGATATACCAAAAAAAAAAACAAAAATAAAAAAGAAAAGAAAAATGAAAATCCAAAAATACATAAACACATAAATACATATGAGCATATGAAATGCCTGAACTAAAAAAAGTGGTGGGCATGACAAACGAATTTCCTGGTAAAACAGTTTTTAGTACCTTCTCGTACACAGGAAATACGTCACGTACTCACCACAAAAACAACAAAGACGAAAACCTTCTTAACACATATATGTTACTTGCTCACACTGGGTGAGACAATAATAATGTTTTAGGGAAAAGGAAGGTTGGATAGCGTGTAAATTACTTTATTGTTGTGGTTGTAATTTACAATTTAAAAAAAAAAGAATACAAAACATTATAGAAAATAGAAAATTGATTAGAAATTAAATAGGATAATAATAAAAAAAAGAAAAAAAGTTTAAATTAATTAATAGTTTAAGCAAAAAGTTAAATATTTAAGAACAAAGTTTAAGACAATACTAATTGTAAAATTATGTTTGATAAATTATAAAAAAAAAAAAAAATCGTAAATAATAAGTGATTAAAATTTTAAAGAAATTTATAAAATAGAAAGAGAAAGAAAAAAAAAATTTGATGATAATAATATAAAGAAAAAAAAGATAATTAAAAAAGTAAAAACAAAAGATTTTAGGATTGATACAAAAATATAGTGAAATTTAAAAGTAAATATATAAAGAAATTTAATAAATTAGAAGTTATTACTAGAAGAAACCCCCGGGTACATACCCGGCCGAGCAAAAGAAGGAAATTTTTCTATGGAACGGCACAATAAAATGATTTTTAATACAATTATACATTTGACACGTTGAAAGTATCTGACAACAATATATAGAAGAGTAATATTAATTGCAAAACACAAAAAAATAAAAAATGTTCAAAATTTTAAGTTAATATTAATTTTAAAATAAAATATCAAAACTATCAGATAGAATTAAACTTTTTTTGTAAGATTTAATTTGTTTTTATTATTTATTTATTTCTCGAGGGAAGGTGAAAGCCTCGAAAAATACTAAGCAGATCGCGCATGTAGGTACTTAGCTATGTGGAACACTAACCCACTAAAACCACCGAAACCCTTTACCATAAGTTATATTATTAACCGATTAATTGATTGTCGTGTTAATTGGGAAAACGTGTGTCGGAATGTTATTAAAAAATAGTTTCCGATAATTTTATTAAACCATTAATCATACCTATGGGTTAGTACGGTTTCCCAATTATTATGAGTGAATTTTAAAATTCATCATGTAGGAAACAATTGGATAAAATGAAGTATTCTAGACCTGGTATGCAACATTGTCATATTGTGAACCTCCTGGCATGCAAATTTGTCAGTTACGGTATCGTCGTCAGTAGCTTTGCCCTGTCTTGGTCCTGCTAGAATTTTAGTTTTTAGAGCACTGGATTGTGTAGAGCTGACCATGGGTGAACGTAGGTTGAGGGAGATAAATTCCTATTCTCTGAAATGTTTGACCTTATGATTTATTGATTGAAATTGCATATGCAAGACTTCCTGGAAAGTGATGTCTAATAAATCCTTATAAAATAATTTTCATTCTATATCTGATATTTTTTTTTTATTTTATAAATAAAAGAGTTAATTTGATAAAGATTAACCTAAAACTATGAGCAATTTTTATTTTTTTGTGGTTTGGTATTAATATTATTATTCTATACATTGTTTTCAGAAAATTTAAACATGTCAAATGTTAAAAATTTTCTTGACTTGACTACTCAGATGCTCAAATTAAAAAAAATAAACCTACAAAATTTTTGTACAAAAAGATTCGGAACGAAACTGATCACTTTTGGGCAAAAAAGTTAAATTAACGGAAACTACTGAACACAACAACTTTTCTTACTCTAGATTGTTCTAGATCGTTCTTGAACAGTTTATTGAGTAAACCTAATATTTTACTGAAATATTAACAATTTAGCGAATGAATATATTTTATTTTTTTATTGAGGTACTTTAAATTTTAGTTTGCTATTTGCCGACAGATGGATTTTTATGTAGATTTTAATAAATATTATATTTTTCATATATCATAATATAGCTATACCTCAGATTTGCTATACGGATTAATGAAAAATCAGCTTCATTATGAATTGTATCCATCAGTTAAATTTATCCTTAGTAGGTAAATACTATATTTATATAGCATTGATTTTTTGTAAGAAAATAAAGAAAATAAACAAATAAAATAAATTGTTTCATTTATAATGCTAATGCTAGACCGGCGAATGTTACGCCGGGAATAGCTGGTAATTTACAATATTATTTGATCTATCTATAACTATTTTTTTGATATTTTTTATTTAGGTATTTATTTATTTATTATAAATTAATTTTGACCGCTAATAGTTTTGAAGAAAACTTTTATATAAGGCATCGTTTATACGTTTTTGAATTGTATTTATACCGCATAAATGATGTTCATTAAAGTTTGACATCCGACTTTGTTATAGAATATCATTATTTTTTTTTTTTAAATAATAGTGCTCGACACGCATTTTTGTATTTCGCAAGTTGAAAAAGTGAATTTTGCGAGAAAAGGTATTTATAAACTTCCAATTGTGTTATGCCAATATATTGAAAGATATACATTAAAAAATACAAAAAATGTGTATTAAATATTATTATTATTCATCAATACAAATAATACTTAGAATAATTGATTTACTATTTAAATATTTATATTTCATAAATATTCTGAAATTACACTGAATATTTATATTTGTTTATAAGTATTTATTATTAGTATTCGTCACGCATATTCGTATCTTCGTAATTTGCAAGTTTAGAAAGTGGATTTTGCATGAAGAAATATATTATACTTTGCAACCATTTTTGTTTATCTTAGATATGTAATTAAAACTTTTGAAATAAAATTTGATGTAATTGCAATAAAATTTGTAAATGTAATAAAAATAAGTAAAACAAAACCTTCATGAAATAAAATCTGATGTCTAAACGCTCCCTAACAAATACTATTCACAGAGACGTACATTTCAACAAAATGTGGCGAACAGAGATGTCGCTGGCAGTATAGATATGAAATTAAATGCATTTAAACTAAATACATACCACACTCACATTAAAAATACATTAAAATAGTCATAGACACGTTTTTTGTGTTTTTTTTAAGTATCATAATAGCCCTAACTATTTCAAAACTTAAAATAAAAAAACAAAACATTTATTTATAGAATTTATATTTTTATTTCATTTCTTTTAAATTTTGGTTTTGACGTTTTGGTATGATTAGATATAACCATTATAGTGAAGATTATGATTGATTATGGCTTTGTTAAATCATATCGAATCATATAAGCCATTTAACGAAGTATCATATGACATCATATGACGCCTTATGACTATTATAGCTAGGGGTAAAGCCAATAATTATGTTTTTTCACTTATTGCTCAATTTTTATTGATGCCTTATGACTATTATAGTTAGGGGTAAAGCCAATAATTATGCTTTTTCTCTTGTTCTCTTTTTCTCTTGTTTGAATTGGAACTTGATAATAATGTCATAACATATTTTGTTTTTCTTATTCTTAGCAGATCGTAAATTTCGGTTTATGATTCTCCATGTACAATATTATATTTATTCAATGCTATTGCGCATTTGAATTTATACTTTTCAATTATTTGTTAATAAAATAAATTAATTTCAATTATTGGAATTTCTGAACATGGGTGAGGTAAAAAATATATTTTCTAAATTTACTATTTGTTTTACCGGTAAGTTTTTTTGCTGTAATATCGTAATATCGTAATATTTTAACAAAGCTATTTTATCGATATAATAATTATATTCTAATAATTCGGTTTTTGTCTTTGCTACTTTGTTTTTTTTTTTAAATTAATTCATATAATCAGATATAATCAATGCTATTGCTCAATATGTGAATTGTTTTTAGGTTAATTTTAATTTGTTTTTGGTTTTATTTGGTTTTATTGTTTTGTGGTTTATGTCTTTAAATTAAATTTTGCACACTATCGTAATTCGTAATAGTTCTAATAAAGTTGTCTAATCTAGTTGAAAAAAGCTTTGTGTTGTAAAAGCTTTCTGAAAAGTTTAACAGACGTTTAATCGTACTAATATATAAGATAATGAACATCGGTTGTTAGATGGATCAGATTTGAACCGTACTTTTTCAATCTATAAATTAAACATACTTAAATTATGTATTTTCAAATGACTTTGACCGACATTAAAGAAATTATCAAACGTATGACTATTCATGTTCATATAGAACTATCTGGAACAGGTTACTGAATAAACCTAATATTTTACTATTTTTTGTATGTACTTTAAATTTAAGCTTGATTATTGGCCGTTAGATGGTTTTTTATGTAGATTTTAATAAATATATAGTTTTGCTCCTAGTTTTTTTTTAATAAATTGTCAGTTTTATCATAAAGTTATAATAATATATATATACAATGTATGTATATAAGATATTTTTATAACTTTTTCAAAACCTTTTAAATTTAAAAAAATAAAAATTTTAGTCATAAATTAAGATATGTTTCTTTTTATTAAAAGTAAATAAATAAATGTAAATAAATTTGAACAATAAAATTTTAACATAGGTTCGATATACAAACATTTGACAAATATACTTATAAGACTTCCTAACTAAAATACAGTACAAATTATATTATATTTATTGTACCTACATTTTAGCTGTATTTGGAGTATACATAGGTAGGATAAATGCTTATTGGTATAATTATAATATACTAGTTAAATACCCGTTACTACGTAACTTTTTGCTACCATTATATATAGTGAAAAATCAAAATTAGAGCATTCTAGGTTGTACTACATCATAAATTATCGAAATCAAAAATTTCCCTATCAACAATATAATAATAATAATAATAATAATTTTTTTTTTTTTTTCGTAGGTCGGTGGTGAAGGTCCGCGCTTCAAGGGTGTGTGAGACTCCCATGATCTTGTTCGGTTTACTCACTAAATACACCACCTCCTTTTCCCACGGTGAAACCAACCCGGAACCGCTTTCGCATTACTTGAAGTTGGGCCGTGCTTCTTCCATTTTTTAATTTTCTTTTATGATTCTTCTTCTAAGTCCTCTAAATATCTGAGCTATTTCTTCCTGCGTAGTATTAATTCTATATATTTAGCTATTGCATTCCATTTTTCTTGGTTTTCAAGCATTACAGAAATTATATTTTCTGATGTTAATTCTCCTATTGCTACTATTAAAGATTCTCTTTCTGTTTCTGCTAAGACACATTCGAAAAAAGTGTGATGCGCTGTGTCATGTGTTGCGCATCCTGGATTGTTTACTTTGCCCATCTTGTAGAGGTAGAATCGAAAATATCCGTTGCCTGATAGGAACTGAGTGATGTAAAAATTTACTTCTCCATGGTGTCGGTTAAACCAGACTTCTACTTGTGGGATTAATCTAGCCGTCCATCGCCCGTGCTGATCATTACTCCAGTGTTCTTGCCATCTTGTCATCGTGTACCTTTTTTCCTCTGCTACAATGACATCTCGGCTCGTTACTTGATCCCTTGCATATATATTTCTTCGTTCTTGCGCTAGCAGATCAATCGGAATCACGCTCGCGATTGCCATGACCGCCGAATGCGAAACTGTTCGATAGAAGCACGCGACTCGGAGAGCCCCTCTTCATAGCACCGCGGCTATGCGTTTTTTACAATACCTCTTGTCCATTGCATGTGCCCAGATTTCAGCTCCGTATAGAAGGATTGATTCTGCGGTTTTCATAATGATTCGTCTTTTTTCTGGTTTGGCTCCTCCAATGTTTGCCATAAGCTTGCTTAGCTTGATTGTAGCTTCTGCTGCTTTATCTGCTACTTTTTGGATTTGTTGCCAAAATGTTAGCCTTGTATCAATAGTAACTCTTAAGTAATTTGCTGATTCTTTGGTCATAATTATTTCTGGACCTACTTGCATTAGAATTATAGTTGGTATTCTTTTCTTAGTTAACATAACGATTTCTGTTTTTGCCGTTGCTAATTCTAATCTATGTTCCCTCATCCAACTATACACTCTTCTCATAAATTGATTCAGCCTAATCTGTGATTCTGCTATATCCCGTGCCGTTATAATAGCTTCTATATTATCAGCATAACCTACTAGCTGTATATTTTCAGGCATTTCCATACATAATAGACTGTTGTACAGAACATTCCATAGTTCTGGTCCTAGTATTGATCTTTGGGCTACTCCTGCTGTAAGATCCTTTATCCTCTTTCCATCTACCGTGTTGTATATCAATCTTCGCTCGCTTATGTAATCTATTATAACTTTCAGAAGGTACGTAGGTATAGTAAACTTATTTTGTAATGCGTCTATGATGTCAGTCCATCTTGCGAATTAAAGGCATTTTTGACATCCAAGGTAACAAGTAGAACTATTTTCCTCGAGTGATGTGTTTCCATTCGTGTGGCTTCCGCAGTTTCTGTTACCACCTTGATAGCGTCAACGGTCGACCTTCCGTTTCTGAACCCGAACAGTGTGATCGCTAATCCACCAGCTGTATGAATTGCTGCTTGCAGTCTTGTTTTTATTAACCTTTCGAAGAGTTTTCCGGCCGTATCTAACATACATAGTGGCCTGTATGACGATACTGCTCCTCTTATATTATATTTTAAGAACATAAATTAATTTTAAAAAAAATTAAGGGGAGGATGTAGTATCTACACTGCATATTAATTTTATTCAAAGCAGATTCATTTTTTAAATGCAATTTACTCATGTCATAAATTAACCAATTTAAAAAACACGTATTATTCTTTAGTAAATTTCATTATATTATTTTAAGTATCTGCAGATTTTATTTATTGCATTCTTTCCATAGTATAAATAAATATTATGGATATCTATTATGCTCTTAATTTAGATTGTTATGTAAACTGAGATTCTTAAAATCGAAAGTAAAAAGAAAAAGAAAAAAGATAAATATTAGGAAGAACTAATGAATTTCAATAGTAACATTACTGACATAAATTAAGGTTATGGATTCTTTAGGATTAATAAATTATTGGATAAACACACCTTTGAGCATAAGAAACAAAAAGTTGTCCATGGGAGAAACATTGGAAAGCTCAAATCAACTCTGCAGTTCTTAATAAACTGTCCATGTGTCTTTATGATTGTAATTGAGAACGCAAGTATTACTGGAAATTGCAATTATTTAAAAGGAAAAGGCAAATCTGTTGGAATAAATCTGTTGGAATAAATCTGTTGGTATATTCGTGGAATGAAAATTGTTTAATCTGTTAAGTTAAAAAACGCGCTATTCGTCTAATCAATGACCCAAATGTCACGGCTCATCTTGCTTCTCTTGGACATCGTCGTTTAGTCGGAGCTTTTTTATAGATATCTCGTAGGTATCGGAACATGCTCAGTGGAAATTCAATCTATACTACTTCCACTTAAGCGCTTCCCCCGAGCAAAACGAAGGGCAGCATGTGCTCATCTCTACACCCTAGAAATCCTAGATGGCAGAAGACAATTTATGGAAATTTGTTTATAATCTCAACATCCCGAATTTGGGACCAAATTCCATCTTATGTTTTCCCAAAACATGGTCAATTCTATATTTATGACCTAAATAAATTTAAGGCGAACATTAACAGCCCCCTTCGTAATTTTCCTCCTTCCCTTCTACCTTCCTCATTTCCTAATTTTCCTTTCCCACTTTAGCCAACGTACAAATCGGTATAAAAGATCCACACCTAGCGTTTTGGCTATGTATAAAAAAAAAATCTAAACGTTGAGAGCTGGCTTTACAACAGATTTTGTTAACTGCAATGGCATTTAAATGTGAACACATCCAATTACCGCGTGATCTCTTTATTCTCTATGATAATTCTTTATTATTTCTTTTATGAAAGAGATTTGGTTTAGATAAGTTAAAATATAATTTTCTGATAAATTTTTTTTAAATGGTTAAACGCGTGACATACGTTCGACTAGTAACTATAATTATTACGTTCTAAAAAGTTTACAAATTCAGACAAAATAATAGAATAGAACCTTGCTGTATTACCAGTAATTAACCGAAAGATACAATTGAGAAATATAAGATCTGCAATATCTGATATATATACAACAGAAAAATTTTTCATCCTGATCTTATAAATCAACTACACTGTTAAATCGAAACACTTTGTAGTTAGTAGATATATATATGTATGTATATATTACATTTGCTACTATCACTATGCATGCATTATATTTGTGCTCTAAATATCACTTAAAAAATAACACTTTAATGCTAATTATAAAATCTACGTTTTTATTTTAACATTTAAATATAAAATTACAATTTATCTCGTAGTTTAAATAGTATCTTAAAAACTTTGAATAAAGAAGTATTGTTTTATTTTGTGTTCTAAATAACACATATAAAGACAATTAAAAGCTGAAAGAGGAAATAATAGAATATTAATAATTATAAAGAATAAGGAAGATGGCTCGTTTTATTGATGTAAATTAATTAATATTATTAAAGGAAATTTTTTTTAAAAATAATTAAAAAATTTTTTGTTTTAATTAGATAATTCTGTTTCAAATAATGATTTCATTATTATATTTGAATGCATCAAGTAAATCAATTAATGAAGATGCAATATTAAATGAAAGTATCAAAATAATTAGGGATGAAATCCCTTCGAATTTAGATGATGGAGATATGGAAGTTGCAGAAGTTAATATTTTTCGGCCATTATTTAAATATCATTATCAAAAATTACAACCAGGTGGTTAAATATATAAGGTGGTTAATTTATTTATAAATAGTTTAAGCGTAAAATTAAATAAAAGTGATAATTAAAAAAAAAATTATATATATATATATATATATATAGATATATATATATAGCTATACCTAATAAGTTTATTATAGTATACTTAATAAAAAATAATTATAGTATATTTATAAAAAAATAAATAAACAAATAAAATTTTTTATTCGTTAATTTTATATTTTTGTAATTGATTAAGATGAAAAGTATGATTATTAAGCTATTTAAATTATATTGACCGAAAAAAATAATTTGATTTCATATACATATACATTTTTTACAGTATTTGAATTTTTGTTTTATAAAACTACTTTTTATATGTTATTTATTGGTTCTAGCATTACATTGTTACATAAAATAAATAAGTAGATTTACTGTGCTAAGATTGAAGATTGCACATTAAGTTAATCATTTTATTTTGAGCTACTTGAAGAGTATTTACTGAAAGCTTGACATTCATGAAAAGAACAAAGATAAATTTCCCAAATTTGAGAGCCCCAAAACTATGTATTCACAAAGAATGAATGTTTATCAATCCATCAAACTATTCATTATTAAATTTTTCGGTATCTTAATTAAATCTTTTAAATTCTTTCTAACAAAAAACCCTAATATTAATAACTAAAGATTAAATTAAAATTATAAATTTTTTTATTTAGATCTTTATTAAAACATCATAAATATGCTTGTATACATGTCATAAATATATAATCATAATCAATAACCATTATATTTAATAATTTCTAAAATACATAATTAAAATACTAAAAATATCAGTCTTTAATAAAAATAATAAAAAAAAAAAATATTTTAGCCATATAAATTTGGTACAAATAATTTTTTTTTTTCTTTTTTTAATGATTTCGGATGAGATGAATTTGTTTCAGAATTGCTATCGATTTCTGTTGCAGATTTCTTATTTGAAATATCTCTGGTCGATGGATGAGTCTGATGTAATATAGATGCAGGTGATATTGATGATGTTTTTGAATTTTCATTGGATTCTTTATTATTATCTGCATGCTCTTTTATGATTTTATTAACTTCACTAGCAACTGCTGGCACAACATATATTCCAAGCTCGTGAGAAAAAAATGGTTTTACTTTGGTATGTTCATCTCTTTTGAATCTATGTTGATTTTGTTGTTGTTCTAGAATATCACTGTAACTCGGATGATTTTCTTTATATGTATTTAATAATTCATTGATGGTATCGCTATTTATTAATGGTATAGATGTTGTTGTTGGATAACCTTTAATGATTTCCATATTATAAGAAATCATTAATATTATTTGAAATAACCAAACTACGCCGTAAAGCTAGAAAAATTAGAAAGAAACAAAAAAAAATATTTATTTTAATTTTTAAAATTTCTTTTACAAAATTAGTTTTGAAAAAACAATGTTTTGCTATATTTAATTACATAATTACAAAAGGTTTGATGTCCAAGGAAATTTTTTACATTAATTTATTTAATTGCAGTAATTTAAACATATTTTTATTTTGCAATAGCTGATTTTTAATTATTTGCTAAGTCATACTATGTTTGTACTAGCACAAATCACTAAAGTTTCCTTTCAGACGAACAATTTATTTAGTATGCAAGAAAATAAAAAAATAAATTAAATTGTTTTGATTGAAATAATACCCCGTTCTCCGTGACTAACCGAAATTAAGTAAATTTTTTTAAATTTGGCATTCAAAATTCAATTAAATAATAAAGTAAATATTTCATAGATTATATTTTTAGAATTTCGTAATTTCATAATTGATTATTATGTTATCATATTTGATAATTAAAAAAATTAAAAAAAATTTAGAAAATCAAAAGAAAGAATTTAAAAATTATTTAATATAATAATTATTATTTATTTTTGTTATTTTAATTGAAATTCTATAACATTTTTTTTAAATTAATTTTTTTTTTTAATTTTAACCTTAAAAAGTAAGTAGTGTTTACGTCTCCTCTTACCTTTGGGAAATCAGAAGCAAAATAAAAGACATTTTATGCAATTATATTTATCGCTAAAAAATTATTTACTTATAACAGGTTTTAATCAAAAATTAATAGTTTTATCTGTACCTATAATTATTTTTTACGTTAATTGAGGTCGTAATTTCAAACTTTTATTTTGAAGTAATGTATAAACTTTCCTTCGACCTTCTTTTCTAAACTATACATATTCACAATTTGTTTGTACTTAAATCATATTAAATATTACTTCACGATGAAAAATTCCTACCTAGCCTGTTAACTAGAATTATAAAAAAGAAAATTAGATTACTGTACTTTCTATCTAGAACCGCACCTTAGTCTAGACCTATAAGGTTATCTTAACAATACTCTACTTTAATTTAAATATAAAGTAAAATAATGCAAATTTAATTAAATAAATAAAAAAGAAACATATTATCAGCCATAGTAATTTAATAAAATTTTGTTTAAACAGGATTGAATTGACAAAGGAATTTTATGAACACAATTTTTATAATTAATCATTTCCAAATTTAATAATTTCAAATTATATATATATGGTATTATGTAAATTTTTTTTTTAGATTCAATGTATTTTGAAACTGAAAAAACATTTAGAATACTTCTTCAATTACCGAAACTAATTATTAAAATTTATTATAATTATAATTACACACGAACTATAATGGAAAAATTAATTTAAAAATGATTTTATTAAAAAACTTAAAATCAAAGTCTTCAAATATTAATAAAATCATTTTATATTAATAAGTTCAATTTATATTCGTAATTCACACTAAATTAACAAATTGTTTTTTTTTTGAACAATAATTAAATATTGTTTCAATATTTAATTTATTTTCTTTCAATAATTTATAAATTGATTACAATTTTGGACATTATTATTTAATTAAAATTTATAAAAAATGTTATAAATAATTGTTAATTACTTTATTTTTTTTAATAATCATAATATAATTTTTTTTTAATATAGTCCTGAATTATTGAATTTGTTAAATTTTATTATTTTATGAAAATATTTGAATAATGTCCGTTATTATTGTATATTAAAGATATAGACTTTAACTAAAAAAATTTCCAATCGAATAAACTATTATATATAAAAAAATTAGAATACAGAGTGATTTTAAAATTTATTATAATAGAAATGGTTGTTTAAAAAAGTTAATTATTTTTTTTTTCTATAAGATAAAAAATGTAACTGTAGGTAGGAAAAAGGAAAACTTTTTTATGTATATATTTGTCCACATATATTGTATCCATATAGATACATATACTATTGAAATTTATCAGGAAAATTGAATTTTTAATTGATTCACAATTCACTAAATAAGGAAGATGGCTCGCAACAATTCACTAAATTCCGGTGTCATAATAATATTATAATAATAAATGGTCTCATTGGTCTCAATATTATTAGTTTTGACTTTTATTCTTGGTAATTGCCAAAATATAATTCTTTTTCTCCTTTCTTATTCCAGTTTGTAGAAATCAGAAACTGCTCTGATGTGCTAACATTTTTATGTCATCTTTGGAACGGGTCTTACCCCATTGACTCAGAATTTGTTAGAGTTATTTTCTTTTCTTCCATGAATAGTGTGATCTTACCTTTGATCACATTAAATGATCAATTTATACTCTCAAACAATTTTGTCCAAATTACGAAATACAGAAAAAATATTTTATACAAAATTAGTTCGCGCAATAGAAGAAAAATTTCTTCAAAATAGAAGAATTATTCTCGTAATTTCCGCTATGAGTTTATAATAAGTTCAGTTTCTTTATTATAAAACGACGTAAATGTTATTTATGTCTATAGGACAATTTTCATTACAGAGTTTCCGTATATTTTCGCTTCCGTATGTAAAAGCTTCGTTGATTTTGTCTTAGAAAGCAGATCTCTGTTTCTTACATATCAAAGAACATTGACTGTTTTATTTATTTTAGAAAGTTATAATGATTTCCACGTTCCGTTTCTTAGTACAATCCCATAACTGAATGTCATACCCCCCGTCGTACCCCGTCGTATCCCTATAAAATTAACACAAAAATCAGGCTTGTATAAATAAATTTGCAATGACATTTATCGTCATTGACAATCATAAATTATTACATAAACTTTTGATTCAGCCGATACTTTTGAGATTTTGAGATAACGAAGCATATCATAAATACGACATATATATCTATACTATTGAGCATACATATAGATAGACAAACATATTTCACTAATTTTTATTTTAAAAAGTCTGCATACTTTGTAGATCTATAAATGTACTTTTATAGCTAAAGATATAGATCAACAGAAACGTAATTTAACAGTTTTAGGAAATTTAGGAGTATTTCTCTAGCAAAGCTAATATATCATTATCATCATCTAATGATGTCCAAATCCTACAAATCCCAAATTGGAGACAACCGACGCAAGATCAAACATTTTGGGAAAGTACTGTGATGAAGATCAAAGCTTATCTCGAACTGTAGCTCTATAAGATGGTGATGATGATTATAGATATCTTAGTTGTATCTGACTCAAAATAATTTTATTATTAGCATGAATGTATGATAAAATAAAATTATATGAAATAATAAAAAAATAGTTGAACAAATGAATGACCAAACTATATCTATATATACCAAAAACACTATAGAGCTAATTTTTGTCAAATAACTAATTTCAATAAAAATTCAAAAAAGTTTTTTTTTTTTTATAATAATTTACTTTTTACGTTTTAATTTAAGATGTTTATTTTTTAAGAAAATATTATGAAGAATATTTACAGTATGTAAATATTTTTGTTTAATAAAATATGGCTAATAAGAAAAGACTCAATTCTTTAAAAAAAAAATATTTTCTTAATGTTGTTTATGTTGTTTTGGAAAAGGATTGGCTTTAAATTCCTGAATCACTCCATATAATAAGTTTTGTAAAAGTTATTTGCTATTTACTTATTCTGCATATATGTATATCAAGCTATAACAATATGTACATAACAAAAATAAAATTTTATTTTTTTATTTGGATCAATGTTTGCCTAACTTATGAAAATGTTCTAATTAATTGTTTTCGGCTTTTTTATATAAATAAAAAAAATTAATTTCAATAAAAAAGATATATTTTAAATATTTAACATATTATTAATATATTTATTATCCTTGAAATCAATTGAATCGCTGAATTTGTAAACAAGTGTAAAACATGCTACTGGACATCGTACAAAAAATTAATTCTAAAGAATTATGTCGAAAACACAATCACGACGAATGACGAATTTTTTGCTTTCAAATACATGAAATTATGACGAATCAAAATTTCGCGTTCAAAAAATAGATCTATTTCTATTTTACTCGTCGACGAATGCGAATGACATTCAGTAATACCAACATAAATTGGTCTTACTTGATGTCATTTGCTTTTTTTTGTTGTTGTCAGTTGAAAATATAAATAAATTATAGGTTACATAAAATTTAGATTAGATACGTATTTTTATTTATATTCTTCATTTTGGTTTGGAATAAGAACTAACTTCTTGCCGATAATTTTATAAAATTGAACTCAAATAAAAGTAACCAACAATACAAGGGTTATGTAGAAGAAGGTGAATACATGTGAATACCAAAATATTTTGAATGGCTAAATAACAATACATTTTTCCAGATCTTTACAATAAAGATGATAGATAATTTTTTTTTAAGGTAAAATCAAGGTAAAGTTAAAAAATTGTACATAATTATATAAAAAAAAATGATATCTTTAAATTTGTATGTATGTAGTATGTTTTTTTTTCACATATAATTGGAACAAAAGGACAAAAAAAAGAATTGAATCTGAAAAACTCTCGCATAATCGTACTAAAACAAGGAGCACAGAGACATATTACTGTTATTGGTAATTCTATTTATATTTCTTAATTAATTAACCAATTCGTTTTGTTTTGATTACAATAGGAAAAACCGGAAATAATGTTAGATGTGCATGCTGAAAATTAGATTTAGTTGTTTTGTCATAAAAAAAAAAACACTTCCAACACATTTTATTTGTTTTCCATTTAATAATCAAATCATTAAAGATGCTTATAAAAGATTTATGGTAAAATATAAAATTAAAATCAATTTATAATTCCATATGTATATATAAATAATACAAAATTGTTTTTAGTGATACAATTGTAAATGGCGATATAATTAAATGTATTAAAAAACTATTCATTCATCCGGACAAATTACATTTAAAAATAATCATGTTATTATTAGTCGATAATCAAGATAGACTTTATGCATCGCAAACTTTAAATGATTGTAAGGAATCTACAATAGATAATAGATCCATTGATTTGATACCAGTTCTGACGGTTTTTATGAAGTAACTACTATTATAAAACTAAAGCTTTGAAGTATTTGAATTAATTATAATTACTAAATAGTATAAGCTTTTTAAAATAATAATAAGATTTAAATTTAAATAAGAAAGTTCTAATTGATTAATATATTTTTTTTAGCTTTTGAATTCAATTTTAAGTTTTTATTATTTGGTAATGAAATAAATAATTTTTATCAACAATTGCCTCTTCTATTTCTCTCGTAAGTATTTAATTCGTTTTATTTATTATTTGAAAAAGAACAGTAGGTAACTAAGCGATCAAGTATAATAATAAGCGTGTACCAAACAGCTCAATTATATAACTTAAAATCTTGTAAGATAATAATATATCCAACATCAACCAGAAGAACAACAATAATTATCATCAATAAATATAAGTTTTGAGGAAAAATTGATTGAAGCGGTTAAAACTCATGAAGTCTTATTAAATTTGCAAAACAAATTATATAGAAATAATCATGTTCGGGATAAATCAATTAATAATATAACAACAATTTATTTATTTTATTTTTTAACCATTTATTTCTGTTTTTGTTTTATTTGAAGTATGTCAAAAAAGCAAATTTTTCGTCGCGAATATTCGTCGTGATTGTGTCTCTAATGGCGAATTTTGGTCATTCGTCATTCGTCGTGATTGTGTTTTCAGCGTTATTATCAAAGTTTTTAATTTTGTTCTTTTTTTTTGTTTTTTTGTTGAACGAATGTATTAAAAAAACGTGATTTTTTAAATATAAATTAGTGTGTGTAATATTGATTTATTTCATTAATTAAATTAAAAGTACGATCATATTATAGTATCGATGGTATCGATCTACGTGTATATGGTAGAGTACACTTTTTTTGGAAAATGTTACTTTAAATAAAAATATTGATTTAAGAAAATAATTTTTTTAATTACTATGATATTCATATTACTTTCAATTAACATATTGTAAATTTTATTTATTTATTTTAAGTTATGAAAAATTCAGTGAAATATAAATAATACTAATTGTTAAATTAACATAATTTTTTTTTCATTTTGCTTATTTACTTAAGGGTACATACATATATTTAAATATTTAATTTTTGATTTTTATTAATATATAAGCAAATAATTGGGAAATATGTAAAAGAAAATTTATTTTTATTACAGATATGTATAATTGTATATTAATTCTAATCTATTTAATTATTGTTGAATATTTTGGGAATAATGCACCAGAAAATTTCATTGGTATCTAGGGTTTACTGATATTATGTACCTTTGAGTACCTACTTTTTTGTTCTATTTTGAAATTTATTTCTTTAGGTTTGTACTCGATGATTTTTTTTTCTACTATTGATGAGAAAAATCTGCAGGATATGTGGTTTCAACAAAATTGTCCCACCTGCCACGCAGCCACCTCGGCGATTTAAACAATCGATTTATTGAAAATTAAATTTGGTGATAAAATCATTTCAAAATATGATCCCTTCAGGTCGTGTGATTTAACACCTTGTAATTTCTTTCTTTGGGGTTATGTTAAGTCACAAGCTTATGCTGATGATCCAACAACAGTTGAGCAATTAAAAATTAACATTGAACGTGCTATTGATAAAATACAGCCAAATTTATGCCATTAAAATTGGGTTGACAGAATGCAGTACGTACGGAGAAGTCGTGGTCGTCATTTGAATGATGTTATTTTCCATACATAATGGCATAAGTGTAAATTAAAATTTTGTGTCTCACTGAATAATTTATATGTTTTTTTTCATTTTTAAATTGTTATCATCAAAAGGCTTTACATATTGTAATATGAAATTATTGAATTTAGTTCAAATAATATATAGTTTTTAATAATTTTTATTGATTTACAACATATTTCAAAATTTTCAATATTTAACAATAAATATTAATTGTGAATTATTATTAAATTTTCGAATTATTATATATATTGAAAATTCAACTGGAGCTGTTATTATTATAATAATGAATATAAATTATGGAATAAAATACATATATAAAATTAATATTCTTTTTCTAGAGTATTTACGGTTACTTAACGAAATTACATATGAACAAAATTATATAAGACAAAATTACACATAAACAAAATTACTTATTTAAATTTTTATAAAAAATTTAAAATTATTTGGTTTTGTAATTTAATATAAGATGTAAAAATACTAATTCTTTTATTTCTTGAGAATCTAAAACAAAACCCCTATTTTGAATAGGAACTTATTATTCAACTAAAGAATTTGACGATTTATTCTTCCACATTTAATATTAATTGGGCTTTTTACTTATATTAGTAACACATATAATATAGACTATAGTCTTACAATTTCAAATTTAAAAAAAAATTATTTCATTACTATATAATACATATAATATGAAATTTTTTTACTGTCCTTAATTATAATAAGGGCTTTTGTAAGCTTTCTAATATTTTTCAATTTCCAAATATAATATTTATTAACTAACTAGCTATATATTTATTAACTATTTACCAATAAGGGTGATAAAAGTGTGGTAAAGGCTGTAGACGGAACATATGCTAACCTATGTTTTACATAAAAACTAGAAAATGCCATCTGGTAAAACATCTACAGCTCTGCCATCAAATCCGACTCTCACGTCCTCGAAGGTAGGTAACATAGTTATCTGCCGGGTACCTGGTAACTTGTAAGGCTAACGAGTGCGGGTGAATGCGAACACTTGGCGCAATATCTAAGTAAATCGATTTGGTTAGCACGTGCGCGGACGCGATTTATGGTAATTGAAATTGTGAGTACCGGCACAAACACAAAAAACAAAAAAAAGAAAGAAATCCAGAAGCGTTTGACCTAAAATAGGTGGCTCCCTGGTCTGCGGCTGATCCCAGAGGGCGGCAGTTAAAATCACCTGACAGGAGGTATAAAATGCAACATAAAAACAAATAATAGTATATAGTCTAAATAACAAAATAAACTCGGTAGGGATATCTACCAAAGTGTCGGCAGAGACCACGGCTGCCGGCGAGGGCTTGGCTGAATGTACTAGACTTTCAGATGAGTCGCCAGTGGGGAACAACAATTTAGACAAGCTGATTAATCCTTTTAAAAAGAGTGCGAGGGTTCCATGGTCGCCATCGAGGATAACCGAGCCAATAATTGATATACGGAATCAAAATAATAAAGAACCAAATGAAAACCATATACTCCAAAAGAGGCTAAGCGAAATAGAGGCGTTATGTATGACACTAAAAAAATAAAATTTCGGCATTAAGAGCAGAAAACGAAGATTTGAAAAAAGAGAAAAACGTAATGCACCAAATGAAATCATCGAGCAAAAAGAATATTTCACGGATGAAGATGAATTGAGCAGAGAGACTGACTGGCTGCTCAAAAAAAAACAGAAGATCAAATAAAAAAAGAAAAGCTACTTCTTCACCTGAAGTTGAATCCTCACCATCTAGTTTAACAAAAACCTGTGAGGAAAAAAACTCCAAAACAACTAAATTTGTGAGTAAAAGAAAACCAAAATTCCATCTGTAATCATAAGTAACATAAACGATTTCAAACCATTAAAAATGTTGTTCAAACCAAATAAAATGTTGCAAGCTAAAAATATGAAATCAAAATGTAAACAATAAGCAGCTGAAAATAAATCTGGAGACGGAAATCGATTATAGAAACCTAACTAAAGATCTCAATGATACCAAATACGAATCGCATACTTATGAAAGCAAAATAAATAGACCAATAAAAGTCATGGCACGCGGCTTGCACCAATCTTGCATGCCAGAAGATATAATAAGTGAGCTTCATAATAGGCAATTCAATATCATCAATGCATTAAATATGATAAAAAAAGTCAAGAAAAATGATAAACAGGTAATTATTAAACTCCTAATTTTCATGCTTACCTATCACAGGTAAGTAAGGAAGACATGAAAAACATTTACGAAATCAATCATATTCAAAACATTATTTCGTTCTCGAACCTTGAAAGTATACGGACGAATAAAACATAATTGTTCGCGCAAAAAAACAAATTCAATTCGCACCGAAAAAAGTACAAAAAAATTATAAAATAAATAAATAAAAAAAAATAATTATAATAAAAACCGCGACCGTTTTAAATAATAATAATTTTGTTACTGTCATTTTTGACACCGTGACAGAATATTGGGTGTTTTCGTTTATTCATTCTAAAGAAGGAATGGAAGGAATAGAATACTTGATGACGTCACGATAGAATATTCCGAACGATTGGAATAAACGAACAGAATGGAATAAAAAGAATAAACAATAGAAACTGTCATTGTTTACTTTTTATTTATTAATTTTTTTTGTGAATACGTTTTAAGTAAAATAACAATAAAAATGGAACAAAAAATTTCTTTACTTTTGGCTGCTAAAATCGGTTGGGATGTAGTTTTCGATTCCGACAGTGATTCTGAAGAAGAGGAATTCGAAAAACCAAGCAAAATACCAAAAAATCGTGGTTATTCGGAAGAAGTTGTTCAGCAATTTGATGACCAGCAGTTTAAAAGACATTTCCGATTGTGTCGAAATACATTCGAAAATTTTATAAAAGAAATTTATGGATGTCATGTGCAACAACATGTAACTCAAGGCCAACCTAAAATTTCATTCGAAAAAAAATCCTAGTGGTTCTTTGGTATTTATCAAATACAGAATGCTTCAGGTAATTTAGTGGTCAAGTGTCAATATGTGCATTGTGCTTGTTATAATATAAATAATAAAATAATTTTTAATATATAAATTATATGTGTAGATCAGTAGCAGATAGATTTGGAATCAGCATATCTACTACTTGGGATATTGTGCATACTATTTGCAAAAGTATTTTACAATTAAACAGAGAAAAAAGATAATAAAGTGGCCTAATGAGGAAGCAGCTAATCAGACTACAAATTCTTTTAAATTAAAAAGCAGATTTACAGGTAAATTATAAAAAAAAATAAGAAGCTGTTCATTTTAAATATGGTTTCTTCTGTAGGAGTAATCGGATGTATAGATGGTACTCACATTAGTATACCAGCACCAAAAGTTTATCCTGTCTCTTATATTAATAGAAAAAAATACCACTCTGTACTTTTACAAGTAGTATGCAACGAAAAGATGATGTTTATAGACTGCTATGCTGGTGAAGTGGGAACATGATTCGTGTATGTTTCGTAGATCAAATCTCTATAAGAAAATATTAAATGGTAAAGTTATTCATCAAAAATTAAATATAAATTATAGATCAATAAACTTTTTACTGATTTTTTTCTAGGCTCTCTCATCATTCCGAATAATCAGCATATGTTGGGAGATCAAGGTTATGGTTTGAAACCCTATTTGATAATTCCTTATAAAGACACTGGAAGATTGTCGTCACAACAAGAAAAATTTAATAAAGCGCATTCGTTTGTCAGAGGAATAGTTGAAAGAAGTATTGGTCTATTGAAAAATCGATTCCGTAGACTGTATGGATTACAGACTCGCAAACCAGAATTAATTCCCCTTATAATTATAGCTTCGTGTATTTTGCATAACATCTGTTTAAAGAACAATGATTATTTAGAAGACTATTCATTCAGTGATTATATAGAAGATGTCACCATTGCTCAAACTGACGAACAAAATAATAATCAACAAGCTCAAACAAAAAGAGATGAAATTGCATCGCAATTAAGTAGAACTTGATTTTAGTAGCTCGCTAAAAACTATTATTTCTTTCAATTTTAATTTTTTTTTAGTTTTGTAATATAGTTTATTCTTATAAACTGTTCAGATAAACTTTGTAGATATTTTAACTTAATTTTAGTTTTGAATTACTTTGTTTTAGTTTTTAAAATTAAGTAACTGTAATGAATTCGCTATAATTTTATTTTAATTTTATTTAATTCGTAAGTTTTTTATATATTAGCTAAAAAAATAAATTAATTTTAAATGTTGAATAAAAACACTTCTAAAAACATTTAGATAATTATTATTTATTTAAAGGTTTTTTGTTTAAGGCACCTAGTTTTAAAAGATGTACAATCTTAAAATTAAAAAATAAATATAGCCTTCTGTGCAATCTTAAAACTAAAAATTAAACATCAGTCTTCTTGACAATCTTAAAATTAAAAAATAAACATTATAATATATACATAGATATTTTTTACAAAATTACAAAATTAATTTTCTTTTGTAATATTTTTAACTAATGTTTCAAATAAACTTAGAAATCTATCACTGCGATTCATTCTCTCTTCAAGTCTCTGTCGTTTTGCCTTTTCAACATCGTTTAGATGTTGCGTTCTGCTTCTCTTTTGTCTCCTATAGTTTGCAGTGGCATTTCCTCTATAATATTATCACTTAATAAATCACTTGAAGCACTGGATACAGTTTCCGTTGGCAGTTGGCAGTTCTTTTCCGTAATTAGTAACAATTACGCACGAATCATCACTGGAGCAAGTTGCAGGTGAGTTTATTTCTGGACGTTTAAATAGTATTTCGTCCATGTCATCAAAATATTCCCAATATTTTGTATCGTTGCCACTGGTGTTATTATGGTCCTTGACCTTTTTATACATGCTTTTAAGACCTTTCCATTTACCGTTATACTGATCTCCAGTAAATGATTTTTGTTGGATGGTGATCATTTCTGCAGCAATCTCTTCCCACACCTTCTTTTTACAAAAATTTTTAAATTTAGTTAAATATTTTTTGTAAAGGCTGATCAGGCATTTCACATCTCCTTCTGACCATTTTATAGATTCAATCACTGAAAAAGAAATTATAAAAACTTTTTAAAAATTTTAATTTTCTAAATATAATACAAGTACTAATTTAATATAATAATGTAGATATCAATATTTATAGAATTATACATATATTTTTTTGTACACACTTTTTTTACTTACCAATATTTTCCATTTTTAAATTACAAAAACAAAGTTTTTTATTACTGATTGCAAAGGATAGAAGTGAACTGTCATTCCGTAATTTCATTCTGTTTATTCCAACTCTGAGATGGAAGAAAAAGAATACGTTCGGAATATACGGAATAAATAAAAAAATACAGAACAGAATATTTGGGATATTCCGAATGAATAAAAAAACGCTTTTTGACATATTCTGAATATTCCGAATATTCGGAATGAATAAACGAAAACAACCATTAAGAAAAACGTCTTCAACAATAAAAATCAGTGCTGACAACTTAAACTCGCAGATTAAGTTAATATTGTTCATCTGGGGTCAAATTCTGGAGCTTATAGAAAATATCTTTGTCTTATATAAATTATAAATTGCAAGTACTATTTGATTTATGAATATTTTTTATTAGTCTTATATAGTGAATATTTATTAAATTATAATTAATTATTTATAATTAATAATTAATATAAAATATAATTGTATATAATTGTATGTATTTATCTTATATATATATTAATTATTATATATTAGTTTTGTTTAAACAGGCATTTTTTGTGTTGAGTGTAATTTTATGTATACACCTGTTTATTCATAACAATTATATTCTAACACTTTAGAATGCCTTTTTAAACTTCTAAATACAACTATTATTATAGCATAAATAATATAAAATATAATTATATAATAAATAACCGGATATGACGTTGCGCACTCCATCGCTCTCATCTGATAAAAGAGATTTGTCCCCGACATCGACATCAACAGGATCAACACTAACTCGAGCTTCATCATCCTCAAACATCATTAACATTCCAAACTCATCTAATAACTCAACGGTTAAAGAAGATGATTTACACCAAGAGCTTCAGTTGCTGCGAATGCAAAATGAAGAACTAAAGAAGCAGTTAAAGGAAGTTCTATCAAAACACTCTACTGAAAAGGTTGTACCAGTTGTGACCTTTTCTGATAATGCCGAAAAAAAATGGTAACAACAGCTTCGAACTAGTCATAAATTCAAAAAAAAAGAAAAAGGATAGTCCTCAAAAACTGCCTCATCCAAAACAAACCAGAATCAATGATTACTGGTTGAATAACTCCAAAGAATTCACCAATAGGTTTAGCGAACTCGAAACAGCTGAACCTGAAGAAACTACCCAGGAAACAAAATCGCTAAAACCTCCTCCGATTTATGTGTCTGGGGTTCAGAACATGTCTCCTCTTATAAACCTTTTAAGTCAAACTTGCAAAGCCGAATACTTCACGAAGGTTCTTAAAGGAAATGAAGTGAAAATTCAAGTGACAGACATCAATGACTACCGAGAAACAGTTAAAGGTCTAAAACTAAAGGAAACTCAATTTCATATGTATCAACTGAAACAGGACAAAAGTTTTAGAGTGGTAATCAGAGGTCTACATCCTTCTGTAGAACTAAATCTCATTAAAGATGAACTTAAAAAATTAGTTCACGAAGTAATTAACATCTACAACCTCAAACAGCGTAGAGGAGAAAATGAATTTGCAGTACCGCTTTTCTTCGTAGATCTTAGCCAAAGTGAAAATAATAAAGATATTTACAAAATACGATATCTGTTACATACACGTATAACTGTAGAAACTCCAATAAAGAAAAATGAAATACCTCAATGTACCAAATGCCAGCGTTATGAGCACACTTGGCAATACTGTAATAGGTTGCCTAAATGTGTAAAGTACGCTGGTGATCATATTACAAAGAATTGCCCAAACAAATGCCTAGGTATAAAGAAATTAAAGAAAAAAAATTTCCCAGTATACGTAATAAGCAGCTACTTCAACAAAGTCATAGCGCTGAGGAAGTTAAAGGAACAAGTGAGATTCAAACTGTTTTTGGCCATAAATCCTATGCGGAAATATTAAAAAACAAGAGTGATACGCCACAGCAACTAGCTATCATATCAAATAATACTGCAACTTGTACTATCAGCTCCTCAACCAATTCAAATGAAGTTGTCGAATTAAAAAACATGATGAAAGAATTAATGTCACAAGTTGGGCCTTTGAATAACCTCGTTAATACACTTCTCCTGTACTTACATAAAAATAGCTAAACTCCTCAACATAGTCGTCTGGAATGCCAACGGACTGTCAAACCATCAACAAGATCTGTATTATTTTATTACTGATCACCAAATAGACATCTTGTTAATTTCTGAAACCCATTTTACAAACAAAAGTTATTTTAACATAAAAAATTACACCACATATTCCACAAATCATCATGATGGGACGGCTCATACTGGTACTGCAATAATCATCAGGAAAAACATACAGCACTATGAACTTCCTAAATATAAATTTAATCATATTCAAGCAACAAGTGTCGTGATAGCTAACTGGAATGGGCCCTTAACTATTTCAGCTATATATTGCCCTCCTAAACACAATATCAACAAATCTCAATGTTGTTAAAGTGCAAGCGGCCATCCGAAAATTAAAGAAGAACAAAGCTGGTGGACAAGATAACCTGCCAGCTGAACTTTTTAAGGCAGGAGGTGAAGTGATGATTGAATTCATGCACCCAATCATCAAACAAATCTGGATCGAGGAGAGCATACCTGATGACTGGAGTTTAAGTTCAATATCTCCAATATTCAAAAAGAGCGATTCCGTTTCCTGCGCCAACTATAGAGGAATATCCCTATTAAACGTTGCGTATAAGATCCTTTCTAATATTCTGTGCAAACGAATGAAGCCCCATTGTAACGCTGTGATAGGAAACTATCAGTGTAGCTTCCGTCCTGGTAAATCAACCACCGACCAGGTATTCGCATTAAGGCAGATCTTAGAGGAGGCCCTCGAATTTCAAATCGATACGGACCATCTTTTTATCGATTTTAAATCGGCCTATGACAGCATACATCGATCAGTGCTTTACGAATCAATGTCAGAATTTGTTTTCCCAGCCAAGCTTATCTGTTTGTCAAAAATTACCCTGGAAAGCACCCCGTGTTGTGTGGTGAGTGGGAGGCACATTTCTGATTAATTTCGAACGCGCTCCGGATTTCGACAAGGCGATGCGCTGTCATGTAATTTCTTTAATCTGGTGTTGGAGCATATAGTGCGACGTTCCGGTGTGATATAGTACACAGGGCACTTTAACACTATTACAAATCGGTGCAGTTCCTGGGTTTCGCTGATGCCGTCGATATTATCAGAACATCACGATGAGAAGTCATCAAAGCCTTTACACAGATTGAAGAGGAAGCAGATAAAACGGGCCTTGTCATAAATGTGAATAAAACCAAATATATGCTGTCGACAAATAAAATGTCCTCACAACATCACTGTCGGCTCATATGATTTTGAGGTAGCTCAGGAGTTTATCTACCTTGGAACCAACATCAACTCCACCAATAACATCGACGTTGAAGTAAGGCAAAGAATTACACTTGCAAACCGCTGCTACTTCGGTTTGTCGAAACAACTGAGTTCAAAGCTTCTATCCCAAAATAACAAGGCACAATTATACAAAACGCTCATCCTTCCGGCGCTGGTATATGGTTCTGAATCGTGGACATTACCAACAGTAACCGAGCATGCACTTGGTATCTTTGAGAGAAAAATTCTTCGTCGCATTTATGGTCCTGTGTCTGACGAAGGGGCTTGGATACGAAGATACAATGCCGAACTATACCAGCTGTTCAACGACATGGACCTAGCTAAAAAAGTCAGAATAAGACGTCTTCATTGGCTAGGCCATGTAGAGCGTATGGATGAAAATGCTCCGGCTACAAAACTCTTCGAATCCAATCCCCAGGGAACGCGTTGTCGAAGGAGACCACGCCTTCGTTGGAGAGATGAAGTATCGACAGATATGAAAAAACTTCAAATCACAAACTGGAGAGATTCCGCTCGTGACCGAAATCAGTGGAGGACAACTTTGCGTCAGCCCCAGGACATCCAAGATCTGTAGCGCCCAGAAAGTAAGTAAATAAGTAAACGCTTTCCAACATTACGACGCAAGGAAATAGTACCAAACAATGCAACCATCAACAAAATGATTTATGACAATTCATTTGTCTCTGGAAAATCATCAACTCCGGAAAAAGACTTTCTAGAGCTAAAAGAATTGATGAGACAACTCATTACCCAAATGATAAACACGATAAACAAAATCAGTGTACTAGTATCAAAAATAAATGACAATTAAACAGAGCTGGGTAAAATATAAATACTATACTAGTCATTGAGTAAAAGTATTTGTTTTCAAGTATTTGAGTAAAATTATTTAAGTAAAAACATAGAGTAATCATATAAGTAGAGTATTCACGTAGAACAATATTTGTTAATTATTTTCTTCTAAAAATGCCGTCCCATTTTTACTCAAAACACGAAAATGCCGTTCCATTTTCACTTAATACCCCAAAACACTCAAAAATAATTTTCGAAACTCAATTATTTTTACTCAAAATTTTTTATTTATTGAGGAGAATATTTCATACAATGCCTCTATACTTCTAGCCTATTCACAGAATGATTTTTCCGGAATTTTATCGAATTACGATTTCGTTTTAAGTTTTGTTTTAGTTTTGTGTATAAAGTTTTGCTCTCCCAGTGACTACGTTAGGAGTATAGAGGCATTGTTTGATAATTTGAAAAGTATTTACATACGTATGTACTTTTAATTTATATGAAGAGTGTATATCGTAATATCGTATATGTGTTCACCATACATTTACATATCTAATTCAATACAAAAAATATATGTATATAAAAAAATGTAAACAACAAAACACAATTAATCGCAAAGATAATAAATGAAATTGTACCCATACAATAATAGGTCAATGATAGCATCATATAATCCAGAAAATTTTTTTAAAAATAATGTTAATAAAAGAATAAAATTTATTAGTAACGCATTACAAATCGTGAACTTTGTAGGGAATACTGTTTTGTTTTCTTTTCTCAGAACTTGGTTAAAAATCGTATTTCTATTTCAGATGAAATAACTTCTGAAGAAATAAAAACAGCCAACAATCCATATAAAGAATAAAATGTCCAGTTTTATTTTTTTTACTTACTTTTTTAAATTTTGATAGCTTATTTGTTTGTTTGTATTCATAATTAATTATATTATGTATTCATATATATACTATTCATATTATTATCTACGGTAAGAAACAGACAAAATTAACAAAACCAAAATTGCTGAAAATTTAAAAATACATGTAGGTACCTACTTTTCAGTATACTTTTCAATAGAAATCTATTTGAATTATTTTTAATTTTACAAAACCAACATTCATTTTTTTGTCCCTTTCTTCTATAAAGTTTGAAATCACAAATTTCATAAATCACATTGACCAAGTCCAAATAAAAATATTAATTCTTCAAATTTTTAAAATTAAAACAAAATAACAACAAATACAGCAATAATCTTGAATTCTTTCAATTTCTAAAAAAAAATTCAATACTTTGATTTGTAATATTATTTGTGGTCTATTGAAAGGACTTTAAATGCATGTATATTTTTTTATACACATTGTGTAATTTTTAATTTTGATCACATAAGTAAAGTAGAAATGCGAGCAGCGAAATAAAGAAGTATAAGTATACTGTAGCATGCACATTCGCATATATATACATTTTTGAGTACCTATACATACAACTTTTATATCGTTGACACTTTGGCAGCATAACAACAAATAAATATGTTCATAGATTTTTCACAAAATTTTTTATTTATGAGTACAAAATACAATTGCGCTCAACTTATAAGCAGTTAAAAATTGAGTAATATTATTTTGAGTGAACACAGAATTTTGATATTTGAAAAAGTGACTAGCAAATTTTGTTCTACGTGAATACTCTACTTATATGATTACTCTATGGTAAAAAATACTGTTTTAAAGTACTTTTTAAATAAAATTATTTGACTTGATTTTTTCAAATACAAGTAAAGTATTTGAAAATTATCTTAATTATCTTAAAAAATACTAAAATATTTGAGTAGTTTAATATAGAAATTAAGATAATTTTCAAATCCTTTACTTGTGTTTGAAAAAATCAAGTCAAATACTTTTACTCTAAAATAGTATTTGAAATACTTTAACTCTAAAATAGTATTTGAAATACTTTTACTCGAATACGATCTAGCTTTGCAAATTTACGAAGCTCTGCAATTTTTTAACGAAGCAAAATTATTTTCGAAGCTTTTTAAATATAGAGACGTTGATTGAACAATAACCGCACCGATCACAATATATAAATCAGTAAAAATAGGTAAATAGCGTTGGCTAACGACAATTCTTTTCAATTTTAAACAATTAATAAAGTGAAGTAAAATGACTATAGATATTAGTTTATTCATACGTGAGTGCTAATAACTCCATTGTTGAAAAATTTAATGACATTATTAAGAATAAAACTGAATTAAATTTTAATTAATAAAATTTCTGTTTATTGGCAATTTATGTTATTGTTATGATAAATAAATATTAACATATATGTATTTTAATTTAAAAGAAATTTATTTATTTATTTTCAGGTTTCTATCACTTACAACTATTCTTTTTAACTTATAATATATAAATTATCATATTTTTTTATAAATATATTTTTTTCAAATTACTTTTCTTTAATATTAAAAATTTAGTCAAATTTAAAGATTAGTTTTAAAAATTTTTTTTTAACCCCAGAGTTTTAAAATTCCTAATATATACATAGCTTATCATTCATTACGAATCAATTGACATATTTTTTTGTTTTTATGAAATTTCACTTTAAATAATTTTTTACTATAATAAAAACTATTCGCAATTCATCCATATAAATTTGGTACAAATAATTTTTTTCGAGTTGGTTGTTTTTTTGTCACCTTAATAAAATCATCATTACTTTGCCTTCTATGAATTTTGGTAACATCATTTGGTTTAGCTGGTATAACATAATAACCAAGTTCTTTTGAAAATATTGGTATAATATCTTTTGAATCGCGATAATAATTATTTGGATATAAATTATAATAATATGAATCACTTAGACTTTTCCTCTGCAATTGATTAAAATAATTATTATAATAATAATTATTATTTAAATCCAAATAAGGATATGAATTAGGATATAAATTTGAATAAGAATTTTGATCCAATAATACAAAACTATTAACTACAATTTGTGATATATAAAACAATATCAACATAAAAACTGTAATTTTAAAATTAATCTAAAAATGTAAGATAAATATGAATTTTAATTTTTTTTTTTCAATTCCATTCGCATGAACTTACCATTATAATATGAAGATGTATATTATATTAATTTTTTTTAATAAATATTACCGTTAATGCCGTTGACTTTATTTGAATTGGTTTATTATAAAATAATTTTTGTAATTTTTTATTAAAAAATCAATTTACTACTGATTATATTTTCAAAGTTACATTGTTATTTATAACATTTCAGTTCAGGGGTATATTGAATATTTATTATAAAAATAATTATTTTGTTAAATATTCGGACCAGACTGCGTGTTAATACATACATTAGTAATTAGTATATTATTTTTTATATATGTTTTTATTTATTTATTTTATTTCCTTAGTATGTACCTACTTACTCTATATCATTTTCCATTGGTAAATATTTATAAATAATTTGTTGATATTTATTTTAGATGTGGTGATCTTGCATTAAGTTCTTTACTGGTCTATATTGATGTGATATTGACAATATGTAAAATATATTTTATAAGCTTATAATAATTAAAAAATTTTTTTTTTTTTTAACCCAAATAGTTGTTATAGAAAATATGCAACATTCTATTTTAAATATATTCATACATATTAATATGTATGTACATATAAGAATGTTGTTGATTTGTTAATAACATTTTTTATATAGAGCCTATTAAAATATAATGTAGTAAATATATGTATAGTGAAAATTATTTAGATAAATAAAGAATGGTATAGATAAGAATTTTTTTTACATTAATATTAGGGGTTACCAAACTGGATGTATACATACATATGTATTAAATTAATTGATGATGAATTGGTGATGGTCATGGTCAATTGAGGTCATTAGTTATTTTATAAGTATGTACGTAAATAAATGAAAAGAAGCGTTAATTTGATAATTTTCGTTTCAATTTGTCGTAATGCTATGGGATGGGAATATTTTTTTTATTACTGTGTAAAATATAAAATTGGAAATTCATCAAAATCGAGACTATTAAATTTTACTTTTAATATTTTTATAAGATTGTGAATGAAGCTGAATGGAGAAAAATCATATTTACATATAGAAAAAAGCTTGTCTGGCTAATTTTTATAAAAACTTGTTTTCTAGCGTTAGAGTAAAATTTTTGTATATTTGTCATATCATTCGACTGAGGAAAGAAATCTAAAATCGTCTTATTTATTTTTATTGCAAAGGTAGCATTTTTACCTTTTTTGCAGCTAAATGGTTGTTATCCAATTAAATAGCACAATAGGAGTTGTTCGAGATATTCGGGATGACCCTGTCAGGCTTTTTAGGTAAGTAACGAAGTGGTTATGTAAAAAAAAAATTATTCTACACATTGGTTAGGCAACTTGTGTGGAAAGATAATATATTAGATGAATTTTGAATTTTTACTTGCTGTTGTTAAATAATTATTCCCTTTTTTTTTTCTTTGGAGTAAAATTCAAATTACCGAAATATTTTTTGGTTATTTCTTGGTATTCTATAAAGTATATTTAATATTTTTATTGTATTAAAATTTTTCTATTATATGTCATGCTATCTATGTCATATTTTTGAAATAACTGCAGTATAAAAAAGGGTTGTACAAAATACCATAAAGCTTGTTATTACAAAAAGCATAAATTATTTGAGAATTCAATATCACTTCTTCAATTTTTTTTATTTTTAACTAATTTTGTAAGCCGCCATAAAAGACGAAAGCAGAATAAACTCTAGCTTTTTTTTTCTTTCGAGTTTTCATTTAAAATTTAAGAAAAATACAAATATCCTTTTTTATCAAACCTGTATTTTTAAAAATTTATTTTATTTTATTAAAACTCTTTTAATTACCACGTAGACAGAATATTCGTAGTACGGTGAACAATTTTCTATTCCGTAAGGGAAGAGAGAAACTCGATCAATTTAGCGATATCTTTTTTGTTATCATTGAAAGTTTATCGTATAATTAAGAATCAAGTTAATCGTGTTAACTTTCAATAGCTGGGTAAGTTCAGTGTCAAAGTTTGAAAAGAACGATCGAGATCTTATTAATATGGGTCATTTCTTTTTTGTCATGTGTTTGTATAACATTATCAGAATCTAAATGTCGTTAGGGTCTTATTAAATTTGTTTTTATCAATTTGTTTCTTTTTCTTGTCTTATATATATATAAATTTTTAAACCTTTGAAATTTATTAACAAATACCATTGATTAATCTTATATATAAAGAAGGATGTTTGTATGTATGTATGTATGTATGTATGTATGTATGTATGTATGTATGTATGTATGTTTGTGTCAGAACTCCTCCGAGACGCATGGACCAATTTCAACCAAATTTTACAGGATGGTTTTTTGTTACTTGGAATCGAACCCGTGATATGTTGTTTTTCAAAATTCTGACTGGTTCCGGTAGCTGCCATACAACTCCTAGCACCCAACGAGCATATTTAAAAAACCAAAGGTGTTACAGAGCTGAAAATTTGTACACGGGTACTCTCTCAAAAATAAAAAAATAGAGATCTTACCGTTTTTCAAAATTTTGACTGGTTCCGGTACCTGCCGTACAACTCCTAGCACCTGACAATAATATTTCAAAAATCAAAGGTGCTAGAAAGCTGAAAATGTGCACACAGGTACTCTCTCAAAAATAAACAAATATGCTTTTCAAACTACGCAGGTCCCTCAAATTTTTTAATAAGAAAAATAGTTTTCATTGGGACTACAGCAGTTAAGAGAGGGTGTTGCTACATCTAGAGCTTCGGAAACAGTACAGCAGCCTGACGTTCGACTACAGCAATTAAGAGAGACTGCTACTACATCTAGAGCTTCGCAAACTGTACCACAAAGTGAGGCTCGACTACAGATAGTGAGAGATAGAGCTAGACGTTCACGAAATGCGCAACAAATTACCTTAACATTGGAAGGATTTCACTATGAACCGCAAAAAGACTACTCGCAGTATCCAAGTGTTGCTATTGGAGAAATGGATACAGTTTGCAGGTACTGTCAAGCCATAAAATTTGCATCAGAATCTCCTGGTATTTGCTGTACAAATGAAAAAGTAAAACTCGGCCAACTGGAACCACCACATATTTAACACATTTAAAAAATTTACTTTTAATTACAATTTTAACTTTAATTTTTTTTATCTGAATGAATATTTTAAATTTTGTTGAATGAATTTTTGAATGTATGTTTTTCTTAATTCCTTATTTAGAATATAAAAAAATAATATTTTAATTCTAATTAATACTTATGTATGTAAAAATGAAAAACGTATTATAGAAAAATAATAAATACAAGTGAATTTAAAATTTAAAAAAACTGTTTGATGTAATGCAATTCTCCACATAAAAATTCTACAGATGAAAATCATATCATATTTCACTTTTTTTCACTTTATTTAATTTATTTATATACTTTGGCGAAATTTTAAACAATTCTAAGGAAGATTGCTTAAATTAAATAACCTTTATTTTGTTTACATTTTGAATGTTTTAAGGTTATGTATATAGATTTTAGATTTCAAATCATCTATAAAAGTTACTATAAAAATAATATAATTTTACTCCCTCATACACATTAACGGTACACTATACTCCTCTCTTTCTAAACTCCAATTTATCAGCTAAAAATTTATCATGAAAACCGGCCTTTAAAGATTCTCTCTCTCAAAGCTAGAATCTATACAGTTGAACCTGCATAAAAGAAAAAATTTTCGTTCAATATTTTGTATGAGTTTCTGTTAACGAAGACATTAAAATGACGAATAACAAAATTTTAAAGTGAGTTTATCTAGGTCCTACTGTGTATGGGGTATTTTCAAAATTTTTTTAAGCAAAAAAAAATCGTCACAAAATTTGTTCCACGTAGTTTCTCTATATTATACTTCCTTTATGATAATATACATTCAAGAAAAGTATAGAGAAACTGAACACATACAAATTATTTAGAGAATAAAGTCGTATAAAACGTTCAAAAATTTAAAAATTCAAATTGAATATAGAAAATGCACTAACACATTGAATATCTTCCGGAAAATATATATAATGAAGAGAATTTAGAAAAAGTGAGCTGAACATTTTCTGTTATATGAAAATGTCTATCTTTATAGTATTACTAGCGGAGTTACCCGGCGTTGCCCGAGAAAATTTAAAGTTCCTAGAATTTTTTCTTCGTTTTTCGTTTGAAAAGGGAAGTATTATGTGATGTTTGTCTGTTAGTAAACTAACTATTAAATGTTTTTATATGTAATTGTTTTTTTTTTTTTTTTGTTGAAAGTTTGAAAACCAATACAGGGAATACACGCCCGTGCTTTGTAATAGTGTGGAGCCACCCCCACTAAAACCACTGCAAGTTTTTAAAAATTTAATAAAAAGCTAATTAATGAAAATTTTAAAAATTATAATACGTATCTACTTAAATGAAATACAAAAAAAAATCAAAAGTGAACGAAAATTAAAATGAGTTTCAGTTTTGTACAAAAATAGTACTTACAACTTAAAATAAAATGCAAACATAAGTCTTAGGCGTTGTTTATAAATTTCAATTAGAATTTTGGGATTTTAGTTAGAAGTATTTTTTGAAAACTAAATTATGGTTCGTTTTTATGTTAGTATAAAACTTTTTTTAGGTATTAATAATAAACCTTTTCATTTTTATAATATTCAAACATTAAGTACTTATTTCTATATGTTAGTATAAAACTAATGCTATATAAACTTATGCTAGATGTTAGTAGTTCACATTTTAATTTTTGTTACTCTTAATTTAATTAATGAATTCTTATCCATATAGCAGTTTTTTTCATTACAAATACCAGGAGATTCTGATGCAAATTTTATGGCTTGACAGTACCTGCAAACTGTATCCATTTTTCCAATAGCAACACTTGGATACTGCGAGTAGTCTTTTTGCGGTTCATAGTGAAATCCTTCCAATGGTAAGGTAATTTGTTGCGCATTTCGTGAACGTCTAGCTCTATCTCTCACTGTCTGTAGTCGAGCCTCACTTTGCGGTACAGTTTGCGAAGCTCTAGATGTAGTAGCAGTCTCTCTTAATTGCTGTAGTCGAACCTCACGCTGCTGTACTGTTTCCGAAGCTCTAGATGTAGCAACACCCTCTCTTAACTACTGTAGTCCCAATGAAAACTATTTTATATACTTTTATATCAACTTGCCAGTGTCTATATGTAGGTATATATGTAGGTATATATGTATATATATGTTTGGTAGGTAGGTTGGAATTTTTTTGTTAATATTAAAACCAAACGCAAAAAGAAAAAAAATAATTTTGTTTAAAAAATTTAAAGATAGAGCTCTGAAATTTTGCATAGTTACTCATGATGAAAAAAGCAACCGGACACGGTATCTTGCAAAGCTATCAAATGACAGGTTTGGGTTGCGGTCGAACAATTCTTAGCACGTCTCAGGCATATTTGAAAACCAATTGTATTACAGGCATAAAAATTTACACTTAGATATTTTTTTATAAATAAAGAAATATGACAGTCGTATTTCTTTATTTATGAAAAAGTATCTAAGTGTAAATTTTCATGCTTGTAATACAATTAGTTTTCAAATATGCCAGAGATGTGCTAGGACTTGTTCGGCAGCAACCCGACCCAGACCAAATTTTCGAAATCGGTATGAGTCGTATTTCTTTATTTCTGAAATAGTATCTAAGTGTAAATTTTTATGCCTGTAATACAATTGGTTTTCGAAATATGCCTAAGACTTGCTACGAGTTGTTCGGCAGCAACCCGAACCAGTCCACATTTTCGAAATCGGTAACAGTCGTATTTCTTTATTTATGAAAAAGTATCTAAGTGTAAATTTTCATGCTTGTAATACAATTAGTTTTCAAATATGCCAGAGATGTGCTAGGAGTTGTTCGGCAGCAACTCGACCCAGACCAAATTTTCGAAATCGGTATGAGTCGTATTTCTTTATTTCTGAAATAGTATCTAAGTGTAAATTTTTATGCCTGTAATACAATTGGTTTTCGAAATATGCCTAAGACTTGCTAGGAGTTGTTCGGCAGCAACCCGAACCAGTCCATATTTTCGAAATCGGTAACAGTCGTATTTCTTTATTTATGAAAAAGTATCTAAGTGTAAATTTTCATGCTTGTAATACAATTAGTTTTCAAATATACCAGAGATGTGCTAGGAGTTGTTCGGCAGCAACTCGACCCAGACCAAATTTTCGAAATCGGTATGAGTCGTATTTCTTTATTTCTGAAATAGTATCTAAGTGTAAATTTGTATGCCTGTAATACAATTGGTTTTCGAAATATGCCTAAGACTTGCTAGGAGTTGTTCGGCAGCAACCCGAACCAGTCCATATTTTCGAAATCGGTAACAGTCGTATTTCTTTATTTATGAAAAAGTATCTAAGTGCAAATTTTCATGCCTGTGATACAATTAGTTTTCAAATATGCCAGAGATGTGGTAGGAGTTGTTCGGCAGCAACCCAACCCAGTCCCCAGTCCACATTTCCGAAATCGGTAACAGTCGTATTTCTTTATTTATAAAAAAATATCTAAGTGTAAATTTTTTATGCCTGTAATAATATATGTAAGAAATTGTTTCAAAGCATTAGAAATAAACTCGTAAACATTTATGGATTTTAAATATAAAGATTAAATTAGATACAACATTTTGGATATAATAGGTTTGTACAGATCAAATAAATTAGGAGTAAATGAATTTTGTATTAAATTAAGGGAATATTTAGAAATTAATGTAAATTTGGCTGAAAATTGTTTTATTGCTGGTGATTTCAATATAGATTTCAAAAATGAAAATAGTGAAAAGAGGCAAATACAACAACTATTCCAAGATTTTGGTATCCAGCAAATTATTAATGACTACACTAGGATAACTAATACAAGTCAAACTCTCATTGATTATGTACTAACGGATTATGTTTCTAACATTGAAGCACTAGTAAATAAAAACTTTTCTATTTCTGATCATGAGGCTATTAATATTAAAATAATGAATAATAACTACGTGTGAAAAGAAAGCATAATTAAATACGTCAAATTTGATAAAGCAAAATTCTTGACTGAACTAAAAAATTGTGGGTTCACTAGCTTAATAAACTGGAGTAACTTAGATTTAACTGCTGAAAAATTTAGCAAGGATATAATAAATTCGATTGAGAAATTAACAACATCATTTATAGCGAGAAGTAATACAGCAGAGTGGTATTGTAGGGAGTTAGAAGAAATGAAAAGAGTTGAGATTAGGTTGTACAACAGATACTCATTACTAAGAACGAGCGTTGGAAAGAATATAGGCTCGCAAGAAATACCTATAAAAGGAAATGTGTAGAAATTAGAAATAACTTTATAGAAAAGAAAATTAGTGCTAAAGCAGGAGATCAGAAATCTATGTGGAAGCAAATAAAGAAATATGTGTTAGGAAAGAAAGAAAATTGTACACATGAAATGGAAATAAATAATGAAATTATTAATAATAACAAAGAGTTAGTGGATAAATTAAATGAATATTTTGTTGATAGCGTTAATAAGCTAAATAGGGACATTCCACATATAAATTATAGTGATAGGATGATAGTATACAAGAAATAAATGAAATATTTAAGTTTAAGGAAATAAATGAATCTGAAATAGATAAAATTATGAAAAGTATGAATAGTAAAAATGATTTTAATGGAGTGCATATAAATATCATGCTAGAACCTAAGGAATTAATGTATCCTATCTTAACGAAAATTATTAATACCTCATTGACGCAAGGAATGTTTCCGAGATCATGGAAGGAGTCCATAGTAGTGCCTGTAGAAAAAATTAAAAATGCAAAGATGGCATGTGATTTAAGACCTGTAAATATGTTACCATTGTATGAAAAAATTCTCGAAAAAGCTGTGTGCTTTCAGATGGAAGAATTTCTAACTACAAAAAATATTATCTGTGAAGAACAATCTGGTTTCAGAAAAGGATTTTCAACTGAAACATCTTTAAATTGGATAATAAATGAATGGAAGAAAGAAACTGATTCTGGGAAAGTTATCATCGTGTTTTTTTTTGATTTAAAAAGAGCTTTCGAGACACTGGATCGAAAAATTTTAATAGAAAAAATGTATAAATACGGAATAAGAGGCACTGAAAAGAAGTGGTTCGAAAGTTTCTTAAATGAAAGATTCCAAAAAACAAAAATAGGAGAGGATGTATCAGCCAAAAAACGAGTAGAACTAGGAGTTCTACAAGGATCCGTTTTGGGAGTAATGTTGTTTTTATTATACATAAATGACATAAAGGATAGTGTTGCCTTTTCTTCAGTGTCTTTGTTTGCGGATGACACATTAATTTACTTAGTAGGGGATAATTTGGTAGACTTAGAAAATAAATTGAACAGGGACCTAGAAACATTATATGAGTGGTGGTCAAAAAACAAATTAAAACTTAATGTAAGTAAAACAAAATGTATGGTGATAAATTCTCGAATAGAAAATTTAAATATAAATATTAATAATGAACGATTAGAGTGTGTTAGCAGTATTAAATATCTAGGAGTTATTGTAGATAAAGAGCTTAAATTTAATATCATTATGATAATATTTGTAAAAAAATTTCGAAAAAACTTGGTTTTTTGGCCAGAATCAGAAATAAAATATCACTAAAGTGTGCAATATTAATTTATAATGCAATTATGTTACCACATTTTGAGTACTGTTCCTCGATTTTATTTATATGTAATACTGAAAACTTAAATAGATTGCAAGTACTTCAAAATAGAGCTATGAGAATTATATTAAAGTATGACAGAAGAACACGAATTAAGGATATGCTAAATAAATTGGAATGGATGAGCGTAAATCAAAGACTAAAATTTAATGCAATAATGTTCGTATATAAGTTGAAATATGATAGGATGCCGAAATATTTACAAAAGAATATTAGATATGTAGGTGGTTATTACTTTCTAAGAAATAGGGGTGATTTCAGACTCCCATTATACAGGAGAACCAGAACACAAAATAGTCTACTCTATAAGGGTACACAATCTTTTAATTTGTTAGACAATGCATTTAAAAATGATATGGATGTTTCAAGATTTAAAAGAAATTTAATTGATATTATAAAGAACAATGAGATATAAAGCATTTAAATTTTATTTACTTTTGAAATTTTAAATAGTTAAAAATTAAAGTTTTGTATACAAATGTTTAAAATTAAAACTTTCAATATTCTTTTAAATTTGTAAATTTTGTTTTAAATATGATGTTATAATAGTTTTTTATTGAACTAATAAAATTAAATAAACTAAACTAAACTAATTGGTTTTCAAATATTCCTGAGAGTTGCTAAGAGTTGTTCGGCAGCAACCCAAACCTGTCATTTGATAGCTTTGCAAAATACCGTGTCCGGTTGGTTTTTTCATCGTGAGTAACTGTGCAAAATTTCAGAGCCCTATCTTTAAATTTTTTAAACAAAATTATTTTTTTTCTTTTTGCGTTTGGTTTTAATATTAACAAAAAAATTCCAACCTACCTACCAAACATACCTATATACATATATACCTACATATATACCTACATATAGACACTGGCAAGTTAATATAAAAGTATATAATACAAATTCAGTCCAAAAACAAAATCAAAAAATTAAAAATTACAAAAACAATTTACACACGGCATTGTTGCAGGTGTTCTTTTGTTTGGCCAAACACAGAAAAATAAAAATTAAATCATTGTATGTGTGCATGAATATACATAAACAAAACATATTACATTTTTTCTATGGCCTTATCTTACTACCTTATTTTCTTTTTTTTACACACATATCACACGACACACTTATATATATTAAAAGGAAAGAATTGCGATATTATTATCAAGATAATTGAATATATGGATGTGATATACAAAATCAAGAGAAATATTATAATTTATAAGAGATTTTATAATTTACGCTCTGGGGTATTTTGGCCTATGAAATATATTTGTTCTCTGGGGTTCTACGATAAAGTGAAATTTAAGAAATATTGAAAACAAATTTTTTGTTCCGCGTAGTTTCTCTATATTATACTTCCTTTATGCTTGAACTGAAATCTTGACCAATTAACGTTTTTGAATTGAAAACATTATTTCCTGCTGGCAGCTCTGTTAACGAAAGTTTTTCATTGTTAATATTAAATGTGACACTGATAGCGTTGTGATCATTGTCATATGGGAGTGTGGTGAGTTTAAGTATTGGAGAGGGATTCACTTTTATCCTAGTATCAGTAATGACCAAGTCTATATATGAATTTGCACGAGATAGTGTAGATGCATCAGTCATATATAATTGAGATTTAAACAATACTTTATTATTTTGTAACCAACTGTGTAGTTGAAGGCCACGAGTATTATTTATAGCGTTTAACCATGCTGTATGTCTTGCATTAAAATCGCTAGTTAATATGTATAGGTTATTTGAATTTGAAAGATTAAGCAGATCAAATATTTTATGGAGTTCTGTTAAAAAATTATGTGAATTTCTTTTCGATGCATAAATAGAAATTATAAATAATTTTTTTTTTGATTTAATTGGAGTGAAATAATACATGGTTCAATACAAATAAAATTATCGAAAACGTAATTATTAACAATTTGATAATTGAATTCTTTTTTTATGCCAATGGCAACACCTCCGCCTTCAATAACTGTTTTCCGATCTCTTCTTATTAAATTATAGTTATCAATAGACATGAGATGGTTTGTTTTCAGTTTTGTTTCACACATGCAGATTATATCTGGTTTATAATTTTCTAGAAAGTGCATAAGCGAAATTTTTTATTGTGTGAGATGAGCGAATTAACGTTAATTGATATTAATGTATAGTTGTAGTTATTAGCAGTGTGGTTATATTTTTTCAAAATAACCCGCCCAAAACTCAATTTTTCCTAGCCCAAAATAGCCTAATTTTTTTTTTAAATACACAAGACAAAACTAATATAAATATATAGAATATATAATAATAATATTTATTAATAATAAAGAAAGACATATTTAAATAAAGAAGACAAAAATATAGGAAATAAAAATTATAAAAAAAATCATTAAAATAGTTCGACTTATCGAGAAGTTCAAATTAGGCATAGGTTCGACTGTATATAAAAATGTGCCAAAACTTATTTTATTTAAATCTGTGAAGTAGCCTCTAAAGCTTCTTCAAACCCATTATAATATTCATCGTCATTGTTTCTATTATTTTCAGAGAAATAAATTTATGAATTGAATCTGCTGGTCATTGCTTGGGTGATTTGAAAATTTTTACAACAAACATTATTTGTTTTAAAATAAGTGTTTAAAGTTAAGATTGAAGAAAGTAATTCTAAATTCATTTTATTTCTTATTTTAGTTTTTGTTATATTCATAATTGAAAAAACTCGTTCAACCAGAGCATTATAATGAGGTAAACAAAGTAATGTAATTGCAAGTTTAGATAAACTCTCAAACATGAGATTACCTGAAGCGGATTTTATTTGTAAAAATTTAATCCAAAATTACTAACAGTATTGCCAAATGCGAATTGATGCGAGACGATGTGATTATTGAAAGTGACGAACAGGCAATCTGGTTAAAATTGAAAGCGTTCCATTTTTTTCAACTTTGTCTATAATAAAGCAAAAATTATAGCAAAAATTAATTTCATAAAAAATGTACCTAAAAATTAAGGCTATAGCCCAATGCTTCAAAAATAGCCAAAAGCCGCAAAGCCGCCAATACGAAATTTTACTCCCGGGATTGAAAAATAGATAGCCCAATTGGCGGGAAATAGCCCAATCTGACCACACTGGTTATTAGTTATTATTACACATTGTTGATTGGAAAACTCATAAAATCAAAGAGGATATTTATTCTTTCTGTATTGGATTAATATTTTTTTCAATATTCGTAATTTCTTTTTGTATTTCTGCAATGCAATTTTTAATTTCTAATAATATGTTATTGTTGCTACTATTACCCTATTACTAATATTACTATTAATGTTATTGTAATTATTATTATTACTCATACTTGCGTTTTCATTATTATTTGCTAAATTTGATCTCACCACATCTGCAAAAGACATACTCGGTTGAGTTCTATTAAATATCATGTGTTTAGTTTCAATTTTGCGTTTTAGTAGTTCTTTTACTTCTTCGCGTCTATTTATCCTGAGATGATATTCTGTACAGTTTTTGTAAGAAGCCGGATAACCATATTTCTTACATAATATTCAAAATAGTTTTTCTCTAGGATCCTTAGGTTGGATCTGACACTCTCCACGAGGATGTGAATCTCCGCATTTTACACATCTGTAGTCCATTTTGCAATTTGCGGCTCAGTGGCCAAAGCGTTGACATCTTATGCATTGGAGGATTATTTAGTGATCCAATTTATTAATTTTTAAAATATCTTTTATTGTACTTTTAGGTGCTTCTTGTACAATAAAAAATGGCAGTCTTTTATTTTCTTTGATTGAATGTCTAGTTGTTAAACGAGTTACTTTGTCGAATCTTCATTTTCTTGTACTAAGGCGTCAAGTACTTCTTGACATGTGTGTGAACTGCTATAACCTTTCAGTAACAGAGTAACTCTTTTGTCATCTTTTGGTGTAAATGTGAAGTAATTGATATCTGATTTCTCAAGTAATTCACATGCTTTTTTGAAATCTTCAATATTATACGTATACAGAATATTACTATCCTCCTTTACTTGTTTAATCAGAAAATCTTTTATTCCAGTGTTATTTTTTATTCGTCTTTTTAGATAACTATCATCTGTACTTACGAAGTTAATAGGTGGTATTTTAGTTACCTTTTGTGCTATTTTAATTGGAATGTCGGTATTGTTGTCATGAGTGTCTTTTATCATTTTCTTTTTTTCATTCAATTCTTTTTTTTAGATTGGTGGTTCTAGACATTTCCTCAATTGTTGTTTCAGGGTACGCAGCCTGTGGTTCAACAATGTCTGTGATATCAGTAACTGGATCAATAATATTTTCATGATCTTCTGCTATGTCCTCTAGGTCTGCCAGGGAGTCATAATAATTATTTGAAACACGTGCAGTGTTGCTGCCACTTACTAGCATGTTTCTTAGTTTGAGGTTATCCTCTTTTAATTTATTAATTGCTTCTGTGACCTCAAGGATTTTATTTTTATTAGCCATGTTGGCGTTACTTTTTTTTTACTTTTATTGGTTAACTTTTTATTTTTTAACACATGACATAACTTAAAGTTTACATTGTCTCTTAAGTTAAAATTATTAAGTTAAAATTTTATTTGTTCACTAATAATTTATTTTTTGCCTTCTTTTAATTTAGAACAAAAAAAAAAACAAAAAACAGAAAAATTATATTAACTGAAATTTTCTTTTCACTGAATTTGATTTTCATCGATCGACCGTCTTCATCAAAAGTCTAAAGGATTGCGTTGTAATCACCCATCATTATTATAATTTCGTTCAATTCAAAAAGATATTCCATTAAGTCATTTAAATGATTTATAAAATTACCATGCGTATAGTTACTATTTGATGATCTATAAATGATTACTAATACATAACAAAGATTTTATTTTTGAATCTTTACCACTGAGAACCGTAAATCCATACCAAAGTTTACTGCTTTAAGCACTTCATGATACCAACTACTATTTTTGTGGAGCATTATACCTCCAGTGTGCCTGGATTTACTATTTACTCTAATTAAATTGTAATTAACTATTATAATATTAAGTTATCTACGGCCATATCATTCAAATCTGTTTCCGTTAGGCAAATGAATTGAAATTCACCACTATTTGCAATTAATTCTATCTCATTGAAATTATTAATCAATTCCTGTACATTTGTATAAAAACATTTTAGATCTTCATTTTTATTATTCTTACCATTTTTTTTATTTTATCATCAATATTTATTAATTGCTAATAGTTAATTTTACTTCTCTCATTATCTAATTTATGCAAATACACACTACAGGATTTACTGTACACACTGTGATTTATATCCAGGTTTAAGCTTCTTTTTTATACATTTATTCACTATATCCTTATTGCAATTTTTTCCTGAATGTTTACCTAAACATTTTGAGTATAGATCTTCATTTTTACATTCATTTGATTTATGATTATATCCAAAAAACCTTATAACAACGTTTAACATATGTAGCATCATTGCTATGCATTTATCCCAACCTATATTTATACCTTCTCTACTTATTGCATTTTTAAATCCATTACTATCAATCTCAATGACTGCATTATATGCATTTTTATTATTTTTACTCTCCCTTATTCTCAAACATTTCATCTCATTTAACCACATTTAACCTTAGAAAGTCATTTTGCTTTTTTATTTTAGTTATAAATTCACTTTCTTCATATTTGCTGCACATACCGTGTGTAAAAAGCTTTGGCTTTCTTAATTGTGGAATTTCTATGTTATAGTTTTCCCCAATCTTTTCTTCCAGAACTGATTTAATCCTCATACTTACATCACTGTTCTTACTCTCGATTAACATGATTCCATTATTTCTAATTTTAATGCTTTGAAAATTAATCATTGTGGATTTGCAGATTAATATCCTTGAATTAATTTCCGAAATTAATCTCTTGATGTGCATACCTGAAAATATTGATATCTTTGTATTTCTGTAAAAAAAATTTAGGAAAAAAAAATTGTTAATCAATCTGACGTAGATTGGTTTTCGAGGTAGAAAGATAGGTTCAAGAAAAAGAGCTGTTGTAAGTTCGATTCCAATAATGTCAAGATGCAGGCGTGGCTGGCAGGAAATCAATATTCGACAAAATAATTTATAAAGAAGTAAAGGATGTTTTTCAAGTGCCGTTGGCTACATCTAGAATACTGCAATGTCTAACCTACTGAGTAATTCTGCTTTAAATTTTACTTTAATATTTTTATAAGATGGAAAATTAGGATGAGTGGACAAAAATTACCACCAAAACTAGTGTAAGTCTGATTAATTATTCATTATATCGAAATAATTATACCAACTTTAGATATATTTAATTCAACAAAAACATAAAAGAAGTTTTTCATAAAAGGTTTGCATCTAAAACATTTCTAACAACAAATAAAAGTGATGCAAATTTAAAATAAAACTCTCTCCAGAGTGTGAGAAAAAAAATTATAATATTATTCTAATTGTGTTGTTGGTTTTTGAAACCTTTTTTGGAACAACACTTTTATTATATTTTTTGGTTACATATTTGTGTTTTGTAGACAAAAAATATATTAAGTTTGTTGCTAATAGATACTAGTTATAGTAGGTTTATAATTTGAATTAATCAATTTAATAATATATTAAATTTTTATAATTTAACATCTAAGGAAGAGATACAGTCATCTTAAAATTTTTTTGTGCATATTAGAATTTAAACAACACTAGCAAAATGTACTGTATCTTACTAAATAGTAAAAGAAAATGATTTAATTTTATAAGTTTACTAAATTAATACTAAAACAAAAATATTTCGATAAAAAATTAAAATAACTCATTTAGTCATTTCCATTACGGACAGAAAAAGGGAAATCCAAATCATATAAATCATTTGTGCATTAAATTATTCTTCAAAAATTGTTTGCGCACGTTAATAATAACTGAAAAAAATGGATTTTTGAAAAATATTCAAGGATTTGAGATTATTTTGGATATATTTTATGGTACCTAATAAGAAGTACTTCCTCCTTTTGCTAGGCCTTGAATCGCTTAAATTTTTCTAAATTGATTCTTATTAATTCTCAAGTATTTTTAACTACATTCCAAGTCCCTGTTTCCGCCCTTCAAATTTCTGGTGGTACTTTATCTTTCATATATTACCAAAATCTCTAAATTACATTAAGATCAGAACTCTGAGTTGGCCAATCTAAAACGTGAAAGGATAAATTGTTATAATGTTTAGTTGAATAATAAGTCCATATTCAAAATAGGCAAAGAGAAAATGGATGACAGTAGAGATACTACAGTTGATGGATGAAAGACGCAAATACAAAAACAAACAAACCTGCAGAATATAGACGTATTCGTGAAATAAAGTCCAAAATAAGAATAGCATTAGCAAATTGGTTTAAACAGGATTGCTATGAAATTTAAAAACTACAACACCTGCATGATTACTTCAATCTACAAAAAAAAGCTTTCAGAAACAGCAGGGGTGTACAAAAAATCACATCATTTCACACTTCTTAATGAAAACGGTCAAATATTTACTGATACTAATGAAAAAACTAAGACCTAAGAAGAATATATTAAGAAATTGTTTTGTGATTCTACTCGTCCCGTGTACAATATTGTTAATGAAACGTCTACATAACCATCCGAAACTATATGCGTTAAAACGATACGTATAAATGAAAGATGAAATAAAAAACAGGTAAGTCAGCCAAAAATAGTAAAGCCGTACAACCAGACGAGACTCAGTCAGAAATAATTAAACTGATCAATGATGAAAACCTCATTGTGCTCCAAAAAATGTCCAACAATACTTATAATGCCGGGAATTTCCCACAAGATTGGCTAAAGTCAACATTTCTCACCCTTCCGAAAAAAGCTAATGCCAAAAAAAAATATCTTCCTGAAAGTGTTACATAATCGCATACGCAAATTGTGAGTTGCACATTATGAGTTGCAAAACGTAATTTGGATTCAAACAAGGAATGAGAACTAAAGAAGGCCTTTTTAATATTCAAGTACTAGTACAAAATTGTCGTGATGTTCATAAAGATGTTTTCTTATGTTTTGTGCATTATGAAACGCGTTTGATAAGGTCAACCATTAAAAATTTAAAGAGGTATTAAAGAGAATTGGCATAGATAGAAGTGTAGGAATTTGTTATTGTTAATTAATAAAAGATTTAGTTAATTATTAATATTGAGGCTTATTATTTTATTTGTGAAAAAATATTAAATATTAAATAACTAGTTCTGATTCGCGGTACATGTTGTTCGTCTTAATGTATCTACTCAACTGATATAACTATCAGTGTTACCACTCGACAAAAAAAAAATGTATCCAATTCTAAAAAAATAAAGTATCCAAAGGTATCCTTTTTTTTTCTTTAATAAAACGAGCGTAAGATATGTAAATTACATATATAGAGGTAGAAATAGGATACAATAATCATGTACAAATAATATTCATTGCACATGGTAATTAAAATAAAAAATTAAATTATAAATTCATTTGGTTGAGTAATTAGTAATTAGTCGTCCGATAAATACAATTATGTTCCGGACGAGTGTCCAAATTTCACTTGCTTTGTCCGATCTTTAGGAGTTTTTTTTCGATCCTTAAGAGTTTTTTTTCGGACAAATCATCATTCGATTCGGACATTCATTGAATCGGTTGTTTCAAGTTGAAGTCTATATTGTTAAAATTAGATCATAAAAAATCCGTTCGGCGGTGGCGAAGCTATGCGATAAACTCATCAGATTTATCATAAAATTAGATAAATCTTCAAATTTTTTTTATCGAACCAAGTGTTGACGAAAATTCTTCGATATTAGTTTTATTTGTAGTTTATTAGTTCAATCTGAACTGGTCTGTAATTTCTTCTTTTCTGCTAGGGTTTCTTAATAGGTTTGGAAAGTAATCTAAAAGCGAAGTATAGTATAGTTGAAGTATAGTTGAAGAATTTAATTTAAATAACCTATTTGAATTTGAATTTCAACTAATTTAGATAATTTTCATTAATTTTCAAGCAAATGAATAAGGACTACAAAAAAGGTCATTTGAAAAACATGAATCAATTTGATAAAAATGTATCCAAATGTATCCATTAACAAAAAAGATCGATTTTGGTTGTTTTAAACATTTTCCGTATCCAAGTATCCAATTTGCAATATCTTAATGTATCCAAATGTATACAAAAGTATCCAAGTGGTAACACTGATAACTATTACATAAGCCATTTTATAAAACTTGCTTTCCACCAGCCAAAACTTAGGTTAAAACATAATATGGTTGTTACACTATTCCAAAAATCAGTGCTGCCGTTGTGAAATCCTACAGAAATATCATAATGTGTATAAATAGCCTATATTGGCAACAAACAACCCGTGTAAAAATGAATAGTATGCTGACACAAAGCATTGATATTCAAAAAGGAGTTCGGTAAGACTGTATTCTCAACAACTATATATATAATAACAATTATATATACAATAAATAACCGTTCAATTGAGAGAGTCTCCACATACAAAAGTCTCGGATGCTGGTTACACCAGGATTGGAGCTGCGAAAAGGAAATTGGATGTCGATAACAAATTCTACAAGTTGCGTAATTATTTTTATTATTTACTAAGTTACAGCCAATTTTGTTTGTGTTAAATTGTTAAATACGAAATTGTTCTATGCAAAATAATTTTTGAGAGAAGTGTATGTACATAATGTTTTCTTTATTTTTTAATTGCAATTTGATTAGATGTTTCTTGTTAAATAGGTGGCCAGTCAAAATATTATATTCCTCTATTCTCTTAGTAATTAAGTATTGATCAAAATAGTTTTTGACATAAATTATATTGTGTGACCTAATTTAAAAAAATATAAAAATGGTTGTCGAGTACATATTATTTTGATAAATCAAAATAGATGTGAAATTTTAATTGAAGATGGAAAAAATTATCATTTTGTCGATAATTAAAAAAATAAAGAAATAAAGTTAACATATGAAAGTGAGGTGTCAAATTGATAATTATCGGTTTAATTTTCATTTTCACATTTTGAAATTTAATCGAATTTCTTTAGATTTTATTTAATTTTGAAATTATTTTATATTAAGTTATATTTTTAGAATTAACATTAGCAAAATTGTATAAACAACAATTTTTGTTTTTTTTTTTTGAAATAGTTTTTTATTTATTTTCTTCAACAATAAATTACAAACAACAATTATTTTCACAAAACAAACACAAAATTATAAGTTAAGTGAATGATAATTTTATATTAAAAGTTCCACATTGTGTGCCTTCAAATGAATGTATTTTCAATCTTAAGTAGGTACTTATTCAATCTTTATCTAATAACTAACAACAATTATAATTTAATAATGCTATATCGTATAATCTTAAATTGCGTCTTGATTTTCTTATGATGGGTTAATCTAAAACAGTTCGGTTCACCTTTATTGAACTCTTAGTGTTAACCAGGATGCACAAGATGAAGGTGATCTATCTTTCATATTCGTATTCATTCCCGTTCTTTTCAAATTTTATATTATGAAATTCATATGTTGATGATATAGCGCTTGCAACTTCAAATAAGGAGTTCTAACAAAACGAACAAATACTGACCCAATACTTCAAAATACTCGACCTATATTTCAAAATATGAAGTTTACACCTAAATATCACAAAACAAAAACTCCTATTTTCATCTTTCGAATTCTCTTGCCAATAAACACCTAAATGTAAAGTTCATAGGTGAAAAGTTAACAATTATACAATGTACGTAAAAACACAGGAAATAAACTAGAAATAGGCGATTTTATTATTCGAACACAGATTCAATCATATTATGTGTAATAGTACTTGTTTTAATTTATTCTACTACAGAATGCAATAAAAAAATGTTTCTTAATAATCGTTATTTTACTGTAATGGATACACAACTAAGTCACATCGTCAGTATTGTATCTGGGAGCGAGAAGATTGCAGAGAGAAGTATTAAAAATAATAAAAAACCTAACTTAAATATATTTGGTAAAAATGAGGACAAATTAATTTTTAATCCCGTCACTCAAAGAAAGGTTTTAATTTAACGAGGATAAACTTATGGAATCAGCTAAATAAGTTTCAAACTTATTCATTGGGCTACACAACAGAATGTTATTAACTGGCTGAAGAATTTCCAAAATAGTTTATAAAATTTGAAATGTGCATTACATGTAACACACCAGTTAATGATACAAATTATATATACATATATATAATATTCGTAATATATGTGTCATATCATAAAGTAACTATAAACATAGAGTATTCACGCAGAATAAAAAATTTTAGTCAATTTTGTTGATTTGAAATCACCCCAAGATCGTATTTGGGGTCATTTCGTAAAAATATGACCGGATTTTTACTTTTGTAAAATAAAATTGACCGTATATCTTTTTTTGTTGTTTACATGTAAGTTATGTATGTAATATCAAAAAGATTATAAATATAAAAGGTCTCATCTGGATATTTTTCAATTTGTTCGACTTAGGTGCGTACGGGCAGGTAAGAAAATGAAAAAAAAATTTTTTCTCTGTATGTCAGTCGATGTATGTAGTTATGTACATATGTAGAATATACAATGTATACAAATTTTTTTTCCATGGATTAACCATACATACAGATATATTTCAATATTTTGTCAAGTCAAAGGTTCAAAAAAAAAAAAATATAAAAGAAATTTAAGCACATACGTAAAGTAGGTATATTTTTAAATTTTCAGCAAAGAATATTTTTTGATTTTGTGAATTTGTCTGTTTCTTTTTATCAATCACGTATAAATAGGTATTTACATGTAGATATAGATATTTACATAATATGACTCCGTAGAAAAAAAGAACAAAAATGGATTGTTGTCTGTTTTATTTTTTCAAAAAATAAAAATACCAAAATTGAAATAGAATTATGATTTTCAACCGAAAACGGTATTTCGTAGACAATTCACGATTTGTAATGCATAACTAATAAATTTTATTCTTAAGCTTAAATATTGGTCAATCAAAATCCATCTTTATATTACTATTATTTTTAGAATTTTTTCTAGATTCTGTGATTCATTGTGATGTCATTGACTCTATTATTGTATGTTCAACTACATACTTATTTAAATACAATATATTATTATTTATTATTATTTAAATATGTAGCTATATGAGTACTGCTGTATACTGTAAAATATAATTATTGCATAGAAGGATAGAAAGGATAGAAACTCTATAGAGGGTCCTCATATCAGGCGCGTAGTACAAAAATTTGTTTTTAAAAATTTATATAAGATAAGACTTCTTATTAATTTATATATTCTTTGGCAATATGTATCCATCTACCTAGATCTATAATTATAATAGACAAGCTTTTAAGGACCTGCGCAGTAATAACTTCCTCATTTTATCTCTCTTCTCCTTAATCTACCTACTTTATATTTGTCAGAAAAATTTATATTCTTATGGTTTCATTAGTCCCCGAATATATTATGGATATGTGAGTTCTTATTAAAATAAAAAAAACCAAAAAAGTCAGTTATTATTATTACTTAACCTATGTTCATAATGTCTTAAAAACAAAAAAACTATTTTATCTAAAATAAATATTACAAAAACATCAAATAAAAAAAATCAGATGAAAAATTCTTCATATAATCATATGATCGGCGATTTGATCTTTATAGTACTAGATCTGTAACCCGCCAAATATGACGGTATCAAAATAAATTCTAGCATTTCTTTCCTTCATTAGAGTTTTCATTTCAAATTTAAGAAAAATACATATTTGCTTACTAATTTATCATACCTTCATTTTATTTAACATATAAACAGAATATTTGCAGTAAGCTGCAAATTTTCTATTCTCTAAGGGTCATTTACTCGATCATTTTAGCGACATCTTATTTGCCAACATTGAAAATATATCGTATAATTAAAAATCAAGTTAATCAAGTTTAACGTCAAAGTTTGAAAAAAAAACGATCGAGATCTTATTAATATTGGTCATTTGTTTTTTGTGTATGTCAATTTATTTCTTTTTTTGTCTTATTTATGTAAATTTTGAAATCTTAGAATATTTATTACCTAATACCAAAGAACATTTAATATTATATGTATATATCATATAATAATGTATATATGCTCTTTGCTAATACGCATAAATAGAATATTGAACAAATAATATTTGATAATGAGCCACAACTTTAAACGAAAACATTTTTAGTAATTAAGTTTCGATTTTGCACATGCAAAGGAAAAAAACAAATCAAGTACAAAAGTAAAATATATTATTAAAGAAAACCATACACATAATTATGATGCGCGATATCTACTAAATGAAATTGGTTTTTTTTTTATGAATAAAATAAAAAATCGTATTGGAAAAAAAATTAAAATAAAAGAAATTACTGCAAAAACTGTGTTCATACTTTCGAGCCATTGATCGGATTCTAGTCTTCCGAAGATTTTTTTCAAAAGAAATTCAATTTTCTTTGATTGTTCAAAAAATTATTTTAGTGAGCAAAAATAACCCCACACCGGCGAAGGACGGCTACCGCGAGCGAATTTCGTCGGTGTAGATACAACAAGAACGAAATTTCACGGCGAAAACATCTGTTTTTGTTTATATTGAATATTTATTGAACATTCAATTTATTGATTATGAAAATTGGAGAAAATTTTGAAAATTATTAAAATATTTTCTATTGTTGCTATCGTTTCGGACGTGAAGATAAAATCCAATCAGTTCATATAATCGATCTTCAACAATAGCATTTACACAGTGTCGAAAATAGTCGAATATTTTCCATTAATTTTTCTGATATGCTTATCGTACAAATACGCGTATTTCGTTTTCATGGCTTAAATGGCTTCGACAAATTTAATATAAAATGCCCCTGGCTTTCAAATTCATACAGGGCAATCACTTGAGCTTAACTTAATCATTGTACTATAATGATCTTACACTTGAATGTAATCTTTGCAAATACTCCAGCAGAGGGATCTAGTATTAGATAAATTATTTTGGCGTGTTTTATCTTATATGGCGGGTTATTGAATAGCCAGTATGAAATCATGGCCACCATAGCTTGATTTTTATTCTGGCTCCACAACCATCGTACATAAGATATTGGAAAATTTTTTTGAAGAAGTAAAACAGCAGATAGAGATTCATTACAACATTTTGGTCTCTAATTTCCATATATATAAGAACAAACTATTTTAAGCTAATGACTATTTTCAATAACCTTCCACCTTCGAAAAATTATATTAATATAACTGTCTACTATAGTAAGTAGCTTGATCGGTACCTCGGCAGCTTGAAAACCATATTTTTCTGGCAGTCGAACAAAAACGTCATCAAATTGATATTTTTTTCCTAGGCAGCTTAAAAAAAAGCTTGGACTTTTGAGTTGTGAACTCTAATTTTAACCATAAGCTCCTGTTTCACTCCTGCATTACATTCAACTTTAATTTGATCTCTAAGTTGTATTTATATAAGTGAGACTTGATTCGCTTATGGCTAATGCGTATACAGCTTGCAAAAGTTGTTCTACAAGCCCTTAACTAATGTTTCACTTTCACTTCATGTTTTAAATTGTTATTTTGTATAGTGCGGATAAACTATTTTACTTTAAATTTTTTTCATGGACTTCTATGTCTTCGATTTACACGGTTTTCAACGATGCTGTATTTACGAATAAATACTACGAATAATTGCTTTGAGACGAATACAAACTGTCCCAGAATGTTTTTAAATCTTTAGAACGTAAGTTACTGCAATAAAATACCTTACCGAAATATTTACACTTTTGAGCTAGTTTTGGTAGATTTTTGATTTTAACCTACATTTTGATTGAAATAAAGTAAAATAAAATAATACATTATTGAACTTGTACGATTTGTTGCTGGTTTTGGAAAAAAATGGGAAATTTCATCCTATTCTTTCTGGCCACTTCTTTCTTCCTTAATAACATTTTACGTGGATTTTTTACTTTTATACCACACATATCAATTTGACTGTCAGACTGTGTGTGTAACGTTATCGTGTTGCTATATCGTTTCGTTTCATCAATTTTTTTTTAATTCATCAATTTTCATCATTCCTTACCAATGCTAGTACAAAAATCATTTCATTCAACTATCTTTTTATATAAAATTATTGGTTATTTTTTATATTTTTGACAGTTTGGGCGAATTGCGTTTTCCTGCTTAAGTACGGTGTTACTTTTCTACTTTATATTTTACTACAATGTTTTTAGAGTAATTTATTTACCAAATGCCTGGCTTATCAACTCAATAAATGTGGAAAATCATTACTATTGTCAGGAACTAAGCCTTTTTAAATAGAATAGTTCCTTTTCTTAAGCTGCTTTACCAGATCAAATTTTCAATTATTTTTTGTCATTTATTTTATCCCAATGAAAAAGGTACTGAATTTGGTCGAAAACCCCATAAATCATTTTTTTTGTGTACGTATCGAATTCGGTAGAGAGTATTATTTAGTCTTGTTTAATCGAAACTAGAACAGATGTTTACTTTGAAACGGCAATTTAAATACTTGACAATTTAAACATTTTTTTCTAGTAAAGTTAGCAGTTGGCCAATTTATTTTTGCAGATGCAGATTATTTTTGATAATCTAATGTCAAAGTGAAATCGAATAACCAATAAGCAAATAACTTCTAACAGTGTTGATAGAATGCAGACTTCTTAGGAAGAAAAATGAACCTGTTTGATGGGGTATCTGCATAAAGGGTCAAAGTATTTTAGTTAGGTCAATAATTTACAACTTTCTTCCTATATTAAAAACCAGCAAATTTTAAATCACTTTGAGGTAGTGTAAATATGTGTCTTCGGAAAAAGTGTAGTTTCGGAAAAGCGATCAAATGCAAATATAGACCTTAGAATCATCACAAGTTGAGGAGGACTTACATTTATATTAATCAAAATTCAACGAACAAAATTTTGGAACATTCAAAAAAATTAAATACATAGTAGCTGGGAAAAAAGCTAGGACAGGTAGGGAGGCTTAACAAAACCTTTAATATAAGAAATTTTTTCAAAAGTGATGGTTTTTGGGAAAATCAATTAATTTTACACCAAAACGGATCTTTTTATGTTTCCTATCAGTAACTTGTATAGGATTACATTTTGGTAAATCAAGTATGGTATTGTAATTTTCCCTGCATAATGTGTATAATGTTTTTCGAGTATTTATATTTGAAATTTCTGGCCTATCAACTCATTAAATGTGAAAAACTACTACTATTGCCCGGAACAAGCCTTCTTAAATAACGTAGCTTAATTTTACTTCAGTCACTATGAAACTGTACTCTTAACAATTTTTTTTACAAAATACAATTTTTTTATGAATAACGATCAAAAAGTCACCCAACATTGCCCGGGCCGAACATAAAATGTATAAAATTTAATTGGGGCAGATAATTCTTCATCTAATTAAATAGCATTCCTAATTATATTTTTGGTTCATAATTTCGTAAATTGAGTTAAAAATTAATTGAAATATATGTAGGTAATCGAAAAATATTTTTAAAAATATTTTTAAATGAAAATTTTTTCAACAAATGTTTTGTCAATTTTAGTAATTAGTATTTTGTTGAAAAAAAAAAAAAACACAAAAACATAAAAACATAAAAACATTTTTCAATCGGAATTTTGTTATTGACAGCATTTATTTAAACAAATTGAAATTATTTAAAAGGTTAATGTATTTTCTATTTATTTAAAATGATAGAAAGTCTAGAGCAGATGTGAATGAACATTTCTTTATTAACTTCACATGAATATTTCGCAAGTTAATTTTTAAATAAAAATAGAAAAGAAGAACAGACATAATATTAAAAATAAAAAGAGGAGATAATCTTTATATTTTGTAATTAGGGATGAAATTAAATTTTACTGAATCATTGAACAAAATGAAAATCTTTCAGCAAATTACATTTTCTGAATTCGTGAAATTCTGCTATTTCTAATTGCTTTTGAAGAATCATTGCAGACTAATCTCAAACCACAAGCACATTCATCATTGTTTTTATGCTGACGATCTATATATAACTTGCAACAAGAAAGATTCAAAAGAAATAAACCAACATTCACAAGACTCAGGTGCTACAATTTCAGTAGAAAAATGTAAACATTAGAAATAATCAAAATGTAGGAATATCGGAGGATTTAGAACTACCCTAACAAAAAATCTTTTGACGGAAGGTGGATTTCTTCCCATTGAAGACAGAATACATTTTATAAGATGTCATCTAATCACGAAATTATTCTCTGACTCATCCAGCTTGCTTCAAAAAGAAACAAAGCTCCAGAATCAAAAAAAAAACACCAACAATGAAATCCGGACTATGGTAAATCCTCAGCTTATGAAAAAATTACAATTAGACACAACACTAATTCAATCTCCTAAATTGAACAAACCTCCATGGAAATTGTCAGACAGCTCTTTTATTGACTGTCTCACTGACTTCGGAAAAGTTTACACACCCAGCTCAACACATAAACAAATATACTCAGAATCAGTTGAACCATACACCAAAAGGAGAAATAATACACCAACCAGCTTCCACCACTACTATAATGAACGAATTTTATTAGATTTCGTTTGGGGCACACAGATATTTACATTAGACAAAAGTCATTTGGGACACACTCATATTTATTTGAAAACGTAACACAACCCATATGGCAATTGTGTAATCATTTTCCACTAACCGGTACTCATCAACTTAATCCATGCTCATCATTAAACCATATTAGATCCCCCATTTTCAAAGATAAAAATCCATTAGAAATTATCTGCTATCCAACAGTTACTAACATAAAAACAATGTTTTAATATTTATGCTAACTTAAAATAAGTAACCATATTATATAAAAAAAAACTCCTGATCTTAGTTTTATTTCTAAAGATAGAATTTGTTTATACTAAAAAAGCAATAAAAAAAAACATTATCAAAATAAAAATAGGAATAAAATCAAAAATTAAAAATTTTAATTTTTGTTAAGTTTAATAAATGCCGTAAGAAATAAAGAAAAAAGAATTATATAAACTAGTCGAACGTCCCATGCTCACGCACGGTTTAATAATTTAAATAAATTTTATCACATAATTATATTTTAACTTATCCAAACCAACTCACTTTCATAAAAGAAATAATTGAATTATCATAGAGAATAAAGATATTATAGATACGCGATAATTGGATGTGTTCACATTGAATTGCAATTGCACTATTAACAAAATCTGTTGTAAAAGCCAGTTCTCAGTGTTTAGATTATGTCATCAATTGAATTGCATCATATGTAAGCGTAAATGTTATCATTAAAATTTTTTCATCGGTTCATCATCGGTTTGAACTCTGTGCGCTTAGAACGTCAAAAACAATTATCTAAAGAAATACAAAAACAATATAATATACACTAAAAACAAAAATCAAATAAAAAAATATCAACTCCAATTACAATATGTATTAGGATAGAAGATACCTACAAAAGTTTGGTTAATTTTGATGATTTCGCAGAGGATAGGAGAAATACATTTAAATACAATTAAATTTTCTTTGATTATGTGAAAAAAATATTTTAGGATGTTCGCTTTAAGTTATCAAATTAAAAAAATATAAAAAATGGTATTAAAATATTTGTTTTTTCAATTTTGTGAACTGGTTTGCTTGCTTTCCGTTGCTCTCCTGTTAGTTCCGTTTCATGAACTAACGACACAATCTCAAACTGTCTATTTGCATTAAGATCATGATGACGATGTACTTATAAAATGGGTTTGCGGGTTCTGCGCTTGCTTTACAGGCGTTACGCGACGAATTGTAATTGGTTTAAAGAATGCCATGATCTTCTTAATAGGTAGACATATAAAAATTAATAAAAGAATAACATCAAATTATTGAATAAATAATATTAAAATTCAATTTAACGAATGAGAGTTATGACTCAGTTGTTTTTGGATTTTTGACCATTAATGTATGAAAGTGAGACAAAACTCCCATGGGAATTTTGACTCACTTTAGTGGGACCAAAATCGCAATGGGACTTATGGCTCTGGGATTTGTGACATGCCATCTTAAGATAATAAAAAGTCACATTGAAAATTTTTTGTTACAACTACAAATTAAAAAAATTAATTTCGTTGTTGAAAATTGTTTATGAGACTGAACTGCAAGATATTAACTTCAGGATTTCTAATTACATTCTGTGAAGAGCACTGTCAAGTCAACTTTTTATAAAAGTAATGTGAACAAATTTTTGTATTGTGTCCAATACTCGATATAGACTGCAGATCTGTAGACAACCAAAGGCGCAGAAATTCTGACGATACGATACGTCATACCCTTGTTATTTATTAATATGAGGTACTAATTCTAATGAGGTACTTAAATCAAATATCGCTGAATCGCTGTAAAATTCAATTCTATTCAATATAGTGAGTAGTATTGAATAGAAGTTTCTATGGTTGTAATCAGCCTTTTTACAAAGTGAAGTAGTCTTTGTCAGCTAGAGTTTCACACTTACATAAAGTGTTTTATTACGTTTCTTTTACTTCATCACTTAGTATATTATGCACATATTATAAGGTACACTGGTTAATACATTTTTACGAATGCTTAGTTATACCTGACGAAATTATTTTGTGGTATACGTTTGTATACATGCCAGTCCAGTATAACAAAGTTGAAACTCTCTCACATTTTTCTTTTCAATTTCTAAAGCTTATAACATTAATTAGAACTCAGAATAATTAAAACTTTATTATTTTTATTTTGTCGATATCAAAAAAAAATTTCTTCGCTATTAGTCTTTATTTTACAGGAAATTAAAATTAAAATTAAAATTTAAAATTAAATGAAAAAAATTAATTTTGATTTAGATTTAGGCATTAGTTTTGAGATTCTTTGAGGAATGTTTGTAATTTTTTTATTTATTTTTTTCTTTTTTTTTTTTTGTATATTAAATCAAAATAAAATTCAACATGTGAAATTGAATTGAATTATATAACATTATATTCCTTAAGTTTAATGACATGGTAGGTGTTCAAAGCTAATTACATTGAAAAATTTGAACGTTTGAAGTCATTTAACATTTAAACGAGCGTACACAGTTTCCTCTTTCATTTTATCATTAAACCCCCATACCAAATTAGAGTTTCTCTTTTCGTTTCTTTCATTTTACATCAAGTTTAAATTGTGTAAAAAGTAGACATAATGAATTTAGTTTAATTTATGTATGTAATGTATAATACTAAATGTATACTTGTACCTAACTATGTAAATAAATATTATACAATAATATACAGTTATTTATAATAAATAATAATATACATAAGATTGTTCTTTCGTTTATATTGTTTTTATTTTGTGGTGCTGATGAACTCACCAACTTCACTCAGTGACATGGCAGACAGTCTTATATCAATTTGGTTGGAATGAGAAATACAATAATTTGCATGAATTACTCGTCCTTAGGAAATTTATGATAGTTGACTTTGTTTTCAACTGAAATATTACTTAGTATTTTTTTGTTGTTTTAAACGTATTTTCTTCTGTTTCATATTATTGTGACCGATATACAAGGAGACCGATATGGCGACCGATATACAAGATTTGATTAATGATAGACATCTGTATCATTTGTATACTGAAAAAAATTAGACGGAATAATACAACAATAAAAAATGAAAAGAAAATTCATGTGATCGTTCGGTAACAAATTGTCCATGATGAAATAAGAAATTTTTGTGAAAAATAAAAAAGTAAAACAAGCTAATAAATAATAAAAAAAAAATAAAATGCTTTATTAAGCTCTTCAGTATCGGTATTGTTTTTAATATTTTTATTTTGGAATTTTATATAGTTAACGTTAACAATAAAAAAACACATGAGACACTAGTTAGTGACGAGACTTACATCCAGGATGTCATCATTTTTTTGTATGTAGATAGGTTTATACGAAGTGCTAAGATATTTTTACTATATATGATGAAGTGATAGCATAAACTTTTGCTTTTATTTTATACATATATTTTTTATATGATGAAGGATATTTAATTTTTTCAGTTTTTCTAATCTTAAATTATGTGATAACAATTTGGTATCTCGATTTTTAGATCTAAATAACATTAATAAATTGTTTGTTTTTTATTTTTTATGTGATGACAACGTTTTACGCTTAATTTTTTTTTTTTTATACTTTTTAGTACAATTCATGCAAAAAATGAGGTTCATATTATGTAGGAAAAAAAAGAAGAATGTATAGTAAGTAAAAAGAAACCAGGTAATAAATAAGTTATTTTTTAAATTCTTTCCCTTATGATATGGCCAAAGACCGTTAATATATAAAGATACACAAAAGTAGTTTGATCGTACAAAGATTAGAGTTCTGATGGGATATTTTTACGATCTTACTATTTCATATTAAAACATAAACAAGCACACACCATTAAAGAAACAAGAATTAAAAAAAAAAACGCATATATAATATATATTTTATGCCAAAATATTATTAATTATTATAAATTACTATTTATTTCATTAAAGCAGATAGCAACTAATAAAATAATATTAATAAATAGTACCTATCTACTACAATTTAAAACATTACTATTATTAAAATCATTCAGTTAAAATAACCTTAAATTTAGTTATTCATTTATTCAATTTATGCAACTCTGATTAACGTCAACATAATTATTTTGCATTACACCTATGATTTCTTTTTTATGATTTGGAGTTATTCTGAGGATATGCACATTTTTGTTCCTTTTTTTGTTTTTACATTGTTGCATAATTTAATTATTTGTTGGTTGTTAGTAAATCCTCTTCATATGTAACATTTAGAAAGATGTTTTGTTGTTGTTATCTTTACTAATTGTTATTAATTTATTACAAAGAGTTCAAAATTAATAAGGTGATTATTGGAAAAGTTTCATTTCAGTTATTGCAAGTGATTAATCAGTTAAGTTACTGTGAATTTATTTATCTATTGTAGGTACTGGAACAACTTTAATAATAAAAAAAAAACATACTAATTTGCAATATGTATTTGCATAAAATTTTTGTTTTTTTTTTTTTATTTTCAATAATTTTCCTTCATTTTTTATTTTTATTTTGATGATTTCGCCGAGAAAAAAATAATATGCGTTTGTAGCTATAATAATATATAATCAATAAAAAATCTGTTTTGAAAGAAAAAAAACAAAAAAACAATTTGAACTCATCCAATCATATAAGTATTTCATTTTTGTTTTACATTCTAGGCCAGAAGATTGGTTCAATTGGTTGTATATGAATAATATATCATATTATATTATATACCTACATATAATTGGCTTAATTATATTGTTTAATATAATATTTAATAGTTTTGATGTAGGTATGTATAGGTAAAAACTTTTTTTTTTAATTCATTTTTGATGGACCTAAACCTATATCATTTATTATCAATTATTATTATATTAGAAATACATTCATGAACTTATATGGGTGGATATTTCTATTTCCAAATTTATGCACTCTTCTAACACGTAGAAAAAAGTTCAATATCAATTTTAGTTAGACGTGTATTAAAAAAAATTAATTTAAAAAGGAGGTTTCCTTTTACTTCTTTCCTTTTATTTCTCGTGTAAATAAAAAAAATAACAATAAACAAAAAAACAGAAAAAAAATTTGCTTCACCTTTCTCGGCCTGGTATACGGTTGCAAACAAAAAAAAAACGTAAGCAGAAAAGAGAAAGATAAATATATAAATATTTTTATTTTCAAATTTTTCTGATTTTGTGAATTAGTTTGCTTGTTTTCTGCTGCTTTCCTGTTACTATTGTTTTTTGAACCAACGACGCAATGCAATCTCACATCAAGAAAAAACTCAATTAAAAATAAAACAAGTTTGTTTGTTCTTTTTTTATTTTATCTTTTTTATTTTTTCATTAGCCAAAAGCAAAAACAAAATAATTATTATGACCATATATGTAGGTATGTATGTATATACATAAATTGATTACCTACCTACTTATGAGTAAAATAAAAATTCGGGTATTTAAAAATAAATGAAAATAAAAAAATTTGCTGAAAGAGAAACATTGGAAGTAAATAAAAAAAAGAATAACAAAAATTATGTTTGGAAAGGAAAAAAAAATTGCGCGTTCAGTACCTATCATCAATTCCTATCAATCAATTTTAATTTTACACGTTAGCCTATGGAAATGAAGATTGCTATATGCATCATAATTGTTTCAAGTTATGACTATGAGTAGGTATTATATGCATTTGTATGTAAACACTTTTTTTTTTTTTTTTAATTCATTTTGGTCTATGCCTACTCTTCCTTTCATTATTTCAATTATTATATTTATAGTGTTGCCACTTGGGTCCAATAATACCAAATACACTTTATTTCATACAGCGATACACTTTTTTATAAAATTAATATTAAAATCAATGTTTTTTCAATATTCTAAAAAAATTTAAAGAAAATAATTTTTATTCAAAAAGTATTCTAAAGTTGACATTTTTTTTTATGTTTAAGTATTCACTACTACTGAACTTGAAAAGATAAAAAAAATTTCAAAAAATATTGCCAAGTTGACATTTTTTGTTATATTTAAGTAATGAAACTGAATTTGAAAAGAGTTGAAAAATCTGTTGAATTCAAAAAATTAGATCCGAAGATATTCAAATATTTCATTTTCTTCAAGTTACATTTTTTCAGAAATTTATATGAAGTTTTTGTTAAGTGGCAACTCTAAATCGACACACTATAAAATAATAAAAAGAGTTTAATTTTATTTCTTTCAATGCATATGTGTGTGCAGTGCCCATTCCTAGTATGTATATAGAAACCACTTTATCAATATAATATTTGCTGCAAGTGTGGATTGTGGAATGAGAATTTCAAATTTTGTTTGGTGTTGTTTTTTTTGCAAGATTCTTTTATTATATGTTGTATGTATATTGTTATAATTGTATTCAAAAAAATAAATGTTTTTTTTTTCTTCTTTTCTGAGAGCCTAGTAATTCATCGTTTCACCAACGAACTACACAACCCTATTTGTTTTATAGATATTATTATTATTATTATTATTATTATTATTATTATTATTATTATTATTATTATTATTATTATTATTATTATTATTATTATTATTATTATTATTATTATTATTATTATTATTATTATTATTATTATTATTATTATTATTATTATTATTATTATTATTATTATTATTATTATTATTATTATTATTATTATTATTATTATTATTATTATTATTATTATTATTATTATTATTATTATTATTATTATTATTATTATTATTATTATTATTATTATTATTATTATTATTATTATTATTATTATTATTATTATTATTATTATTATTATTATTATTATTATTATTATTATTATTATTATTATTATTATTATTATTATTATTATTATTATTATTATTATTATTATTATTATTATTATTATTATTATTATTATTATTATTATTATTATTATTATTATTATTATTATTATTATTATTATTATTATTATTATTATTATTATTATTATTATTATTATTATTATTATTATTATTATTATTATTATTATTATTATTATTATTATTATTATTATTATTATTATTATTATTATTATTATTATTATTATTATTATTATTATTATTATTATTATTATTATTATTATTATTATTATTATTATTATTATTATTATTATTATTATTATTATTATTATTATTATTATTATTATTATTATTATTATTATTATTATTATTATTATTATTATTATTGGGAGGTAAAGGCTGGTATATGGTCTCAGACAAACGTTCTACCAACGGACGTCTTGAAAAAAACTGGGAAACGCCTACTGTAATTATCAGCTCTGCCAGCAAATCCTAATCTCACCTCCTCGAAGGTAGGTAACATAGTTATCTGCCGGGCACCTCCTGGTAACATACTTAGTATGGCTAACGAGATAGGGTAAAAGCGAATATTTGGCGCTCTAACTAAATAAAACACGTTGGTGCAGGACGGGCGTGTATTACTCGTACAAGCGCGAAATGCTCGAAATCCAAGCGCGTCTGTATTCGTAGCGAGCGGCGACTTGGTCGGCGTCTGTACTCCATGTTAGGAGCGGCCGGAATTAAAAACGGAGATGAGTAACTCCATAAAGACTCAGTTTATAAATATGCAATGGATAAAACAATATATATAAATACCCCAGGTGGTAATCTAGCTATGCTAGAGAATCCATCCTCCAAGGAGGCCGATCCCACGGATTCTGGGGGGGATCGCTTATTGCTAAAAAATAAATCTGTGCCAAATGACCCGGCTAGCAACCGGCGCTTAGAGGTATGCGGGCCTCTAAGTGTTAAATATGTTACCGAAGAACAGAAGAAACAAAAGCAGCAACCAAAAATGGGAAGTTACCCATTTCAAAGAAGCAACAAAATAGCTCGTTCTCCAATTAAAGGAGCATCAGCCGAACTCACTAAATGCAGTAAGAAACTGATCATCATACCAGAAAAAGACGGTAAATGGAGGAACGCCGAAAGAAGGTATTACACAAATTATCAGTTTCCCAAATTGAAACATCAAGGAAAATCCCTGAAGATATGGAGGAACAGCAACTTCAGAAAATACAACATCTGACAGAAATCATGCTGCAAGCTGCTGCCAAGCAGAAAAACATTAGTATGGACATCAAAAATGGCCTAATAAAGTTACAGGAAGCGATAGAAGTAATTTTCGAAGGCAGAATCCAAAGGAAGGAACAAACGAAAAATACCAGCGAAATCCCCAGCATAGGAGAGCAAAATGCAGCATTAACCTCCTCAAAATGGTAAGAAACGAGGCAGAGAGATCTATGCAGATGAGCATGGTCACACCGACACCCCCTCCTGCATACAAGAAAGGAAGAGAAGCAGAAGAAAGTGGTTGGACACTTGTGCAAACTAGAACTTCAGCGCAGCGACAACCCAGATCGAACGAAGGTAAAGTACTGCCAGGAAAAAAAGAAGCAGCGAGTAGCCAAAGAACACGGAAGAGAAGAAGTAAGATGTCACACTCGGAAAAGCAGAAGAGTACAAGGCCCCGATCAGAAGCAATACTGATAAAACCCACCACAGGGAAGACTTACGCTGAAATCCTAAAGGAAATAAAAGGAAGGGTAAACCCTGAAAAAACAGAGATCGAAATCAGAGGAATCCGCAGAACTCAAAATGGGGATGTGCTGCTGGAAATGGGGAAAGGCCCGAAAGAAAAAGGTAAATTCACCAAGGAGTTACAGGAAGCTCTAGGGACTTCGGCTAGTGTAAGGAATCTCACACCAAAGACTGCGATAGAGATTAAAGACTTGGATTGTGTAACAACCATTGAGGAAGTTCAAAAGGCTATAAATAAGGAATTAACGGAAGTTGTCGAATGCAAAATACATTTGACAGCACCAAATGGCAGGGAACAGATAACTGCGGTTGTAGTTATGGAAGAAAGCGATGCCAAAAAATTACTGGTAACATCGAAAATAAAAATTGGATGGATCAGATGCAGAATTAGGGAGAGAACAGAAGTTAAGCGATGCTACAAATGCCTTAACTTCGGCCACTTAAGGAGGCAATGCAAATATGAAGATCGTAGAGACTGCTGCTACAAGTGCGGACAAAAAGGACACACAGTCAAAAACTGTAAGCAAAAGGCAAGGTGCTTTTTGTGTGCAGAAATAAAAGCAGAAAGTCTGGAGCACGTGTCAGGATCCGGTTTTGTGTAGAGTGTTTCGAACTGCACTTGAGGAGAGTAAAAAGCATAAAAATAATTAAGCTCTTACAAGGTAATTTGCACAGGGAGCAAAACGGCCGATGATCTACTTTTACAGCTCGTCCGAGAAAAGAATATCGACGTAGTAATTATCAGCGAGCCAGTACAAAAATAAAGATTATCAGAATTGGTTCTCGGATGTCACAAGTACAGCAGCCATCTGGGTAGTAAATCAAGGGAAAATACAAATTAACAGCCATGGAGCCGGAAATGGATCACAAACGGCAAAGAAACAATAATAAGCTGTTACCTAACTCCAAATCAAACGGCACAGGAATATCGACAGAAAATGGAGCAACTAGAAGATAAGATAATAGAACTAGGAGGAAATGTAGTAGTCGCCGGTGACTTCAATGCTAAAGCAGTGGAGTGGGGATTGCCAGTTACAGATAACAGGGGAAGGCAAATTTTGGAAATGGTAGCAAGACAAAATTTAATTGTGTTAAACTCAGGAAATACCAGCACATTCAGGAGACCCGGGTACACCGAAACTATACCCGATATATCCCTAGCAACAGAAGAACTTGCTAACAACATAGAAAACTGGATGGTTCTAGAGGATTATACTGGCAGCGATCATCAGTATATACAATTCGAAATATGCACGAGAAGGAGAGAAAGAAATCGCAACAACCAGCGAGAAGGTACATGGAACGTCAATAAGCTGGATAAAGAAAAAATGGCCGGTGTAATAAGGAGAAATCTAGAAAGAGTAATGCAAGTGCCACAGAACGAAACAGGCAGAGAACGAGCAGAAGCAGTGGTGAAAGTTACTATGGACACCATCGCAAGAGCTTGTGAAGAATCAATGCCCAAGAAGTTTGGAAATAGAAACAGATGCCCTGTATACTGGTGGACAGAAGAAATAGCGGAATTGAGAAGAAAATGTTTGCGTCTCCGCCGCATAGCACAGCGACAGAGAAATGGAGCAGCAGAAACAAGCAAAATAGAGGAATATAGAATAGCGAGAAAAACGCTCCGAATTATAATAAAGAAGAGTAAAATGAAAAACTGGAAAAGTTTGTGTGAAGAAGTAAACAATGATCCCTGGGGACTTGGATACAAAATTGTAATGAAAAGAATCAGAGCACCAGCATCAGAAAATCAGCTAGAAGCGGACGTTATGGAAAATATTGTAAACACACTTTTCCCTACACACCCTAGAAGAAATGTATTGCAGAGGCACGAAGAACCAGGAGAAGCCCCAATTTTTACACAAATAGAACTAGAAGATGCAGTAAAATGTATGAAAAACAAGAAAGCCCCCGGACCTGATAGAATACCAGCAGAGGTCATCAAATTAGTAGCTTCGAATAATCCACAAATGATGCTGAATATGTATAATTGCTGCCTAAAAGAAGGAGTATTCAGCAAAAGGTGGAAAGAAGCAAGACTGGTTTTAATTGACAAAGCTAAAGGAGTAAGAGGAGCAGCATCGTCATACAGGCCACTATGTATGTTAGATACGGCCGGGAAACTCTTCGAAAGGTTAATAAAAACAAGACTGCAAGCAGCAATTCATACAGCTGGTGGATTAGCGAACACACAGTTCGGGTTCAGAAAGGGAAGGTCGACTGTTGACGCTATCAAGGTGGTAACAGAAACTGCGGAAGCCACACGAATGGAAACACATCACTCGAGAAAAATAGTTCTACTTGTTACCTTGGATGTCAAAAATGCCTTTAATTCGGCAAGATGGACTGACATCATAGACGCATTACAAAATAAGTTTACTATACCTACGTACCTTCTGAAAGTTCTAATAGATTACTTAAGCGAGCGAAGATTGATATAAAACACGGTAGATGGAAAGAGGATAAAGGATCTTACGGCAGGAGTAGCACAAGGATCAATACTAGGACCAGAACTATGGAATGTTCTGTACAACAGTCTATTATGTATGGAAATGCCTGAAAATATACAGCTAGTAGGTTATGCTGATGATATAGCAGCTATTATAACGGCACGGGATATAGCAGAATCACAGATTAGGCTGAATCAAGTTATGAGAAGAGTGTATAGTTGGATGAGGGAACATAGATTAGAATTAGCAACGGCAAAAACAGAAATCGTTATGCTAACTAAGAAAAGAATACCAACTATAATTCCAATGCAAGTAGGTCCAGAAACAATAATGACCAAAGAATCAGCAAATTACTTAGGAGTTACTATTGATACAAGGCTAACATTTTGGCAACAAATCCAAAAAGTAGCAGATAAAGCAGCAGAAGCTACAATCAAGCTAAGCAAACTTATGGCAAACATTGGAGGACCCAAACCAGAAAAAAGACGAATCATTATGAAAACCGCAGAATCAATCCTTCTATACGGAGCTGAAATCTGGGCACATGCGATGGACAAGAGGTATTGTAAAAAACGCATAGCAGCAGTGCAACGAAGAGGGGCTCTCCGAGTCGCGTGCTCCTATCGAACAGTTTCACATTCGGCGGTCATGGTAATCGCGGGCGTGATTCCGATTGATTTGCTAGCGCAAGAACGAAGAAATATATATATAAGGGATCAAGCAACGAGCCGAGATGTCATTGTAGCAGAGGAAAGAAGGTACACGATGACAAGATGGCAAGAACACTGGAGTAATGATCAGCACGGGCGATGGACGGCTAGATTAATCCCACAAGTAGAAGTCTGGTTTAACCGACACCATGGAGAAGTAAATTTTTACATCACTCAGTTCCTATCAGGCCACGGATATTTTCGATCCTACCTCTACAAGATGGGCAAAGTAAACAATCCAGGATGCAGTCACTGCAGCGCAACACATGACACAGCGCATCACACTTTTTTCGAATGTGATTTAGCAGAAACAGAAAGAGAATCTTTAATAGTAGCAGTAGGAGAATTAACATCAGAAAATATAATTTCTGTAATGCTTGAAAACCAAGAAAAATGGAATGCAATAGCTAAATACATAGAATTAATACTACGCAGGAAGAAAGAGCTCAGATATTTAGAGGACCTAGAAGAAGAATCATAAAAGAAAATTAAAAAAAAGGAACAAGCACGGCCCAACTTGAAGTAATGCGAAAGCGGTTCCGGGTTGGTTTCACCGTGGGAAAAGGAGGTGGTGTATTTGGTGAGTAGACCGAACAAGATCATGGGAGTCTCACATACCCTTGAAGTGCGGACCCTTCAAGATACCTATAAAAGGTTTTCACCACCGACCTACGAAAAAAAAAAAAAAAAAAAAAAAAAAAAAAAAAAAAAAAAAATTATTATTATTATTATTATTATTATTATTATTATTATTATTATTATTATTATTATTATTATTATTATTATTATTATTATTATTATTATTATTATTATTATTATTATTATTATTATTATTATTATTATTATTATTATTATTATTATTATTATTATTATTATTATTATTATTATTATTATTATTATTATTATTATTATTATTATTATTATTATTATTATTATTATTATTATTATTATTATTATTATTATTATTATTATTATTATTATTATTATTATTATTATTATTATTATTATTATTATTATTATTATTATTATTATTATTATTATTATTATTATTATTATTATTATTATTATTATTATTATTATTATTATTATTATTATTATTATTATTATTATTATTATTATTATTATTATTATTATTATTATTATTATTATTATTATTATTATTATTATTATTATTATTATTATTATTATTATTATTATTATTATTATTATTATTATTATTATTATTATTATTATTATTATTATTATTATTATTATTATTATTATTATTATTATTATTATTATTATTATTATTATTATTATTATTATTATTATTATTATTATTATTATTATTATTATTATTATTATTATTATTATTATTATTATTATTATTATTATTATTATTATTATTATTATTATTATTATTATTATTATTATTATTATTATTATTATTATTATTATTATTATTATTATTATTATTATTATTATTATTATTATTATTATTATTATTATTATTATTATTATTATTATTATTATTATTATTATTATTATTATTATTATTATTATTATTATTATTATTATTATTATTATTATTATTATTATTATTATTATTATTATTATTATTATTATTATTATTATTATTATTATTATTATTATTATTATTATTATTATTATTATTATTATTATTATTATTATTATTATTATTATTATTATTATTATTATTATTATTATTATTATTATTATTATTATTATTATTATTATTATTATTATTATTATTATTATTATTATTATTATTATTATTATTATTATTATTATTATTATTATTATTATTATTATTATTATTATTATTATTATTATTATTATTATTATTATTATTATTATTATTATTATTATTATTATTATTATTATTATTATTATTATTATTATTATTATTATTATTATTATTATTATTATTATTATTATTATTATTATTATTATTATTATTATTATTATTATTATTATTATTATTATTATTATTATTATTATTATTATTATTATTATTATTATTATTATTATTATTATTATTATTATTATTATTATTATTATTATTATTATTATTATTATTATTATTATTATTATTATTATTATTATTATTATTATTATTATTATTATTATTATTATTATTATTATTATTATTATTATTATTATTATTATTATTATTATTATTATTATTATTATTATTATTATTATTATTATTATTATTATTATTATTATTATTATTATTATTATTATTATTATTATTATTATTATTATTATTATTATTATTATTATTATTATTATTATTATTATTATTATTATTATTATTATTATTATTATTATTATTATTATTATTATTATTATTATTATTATTATTATTATTATTATTATTATTATTATTATTATTATTATTATTATTATTATTATTATTATTATTATTATTATTATTATTATTATTATTATTATTATTATTATTATTATTATTATTATTATTATTATTATTATTATTATTATTATTATTATTATTATTATTATTATTATTATTATTATTATTATTATTATTATTATTATTATTATTATTATTATTATTATTATTATTATTATTATTATTATTATTATTATTATTATTATTATTATTATTATTATTATTATTATTATTATTATTATTATTATTATTATTATTATTATTATTATTATTATTATTATTATTATTATTATTATTATTATTATTATTATTATTATTATTATTATTATTGTGCAGTGCATTTCGGAGAGCTCTTGAGGAAGTCAGGAAAAATAGAAAAAATAGAAGATGATAAAAGTTCTTCAAGGAAATATGCATAGAAGTCGAGTAGCAGATGATCTCTTAACACAGATCACGCTTGAAAAAGAAATTGATGTTCTAATAATCAGCGAGCAGTACGTCCACCGGAGCAGAAACAACTGGTTCTCAGATGTCACCGACACGGCGGCAATCTGGATCCCAAACCCTGGAAAAATACACGCATTGGAACATGGAGCCGGAAATGGCTTCGTTTGGGTTAAGAGTAGCCAGTTCACCATCATAAGCTGCTATTTAACACCAAACCAAACGGCGCAGGAATACCAGGAGATGATCGAGAATCTAGAGGACGCAGTATCGGAACAAGAAGGGCAGAAAATTATTGGTGGCGATTTTAATGCAAAAGCAGTGGAGTGGGGAATGCCCACCACGAACAGCAGAGGATCGCAGATTTTAGACATGGCAGCCAGACAAGGGCTGATAATCATAAACTCCGGAAGCACAACAACGTTTCGGCGACCAGGGTACGCAGAAACAATACCGGACATCTCCCTGGCTACACAGAATATAGCGGGATTTATTACTGATTGGGTAGTTATGGAGGACTACACAGGGAGCGATCATCAGTACATTACGTTCAATATAAATATTAGAGAAGAAATGATATCCGAGAGCACAACGGAAAGTTCTAGATATAACGTGAATAAACTCGATACTAGAAGATTGAGTGAATCACTTAGATATAGCCTAGGTGACACAATGCAGGCAGGTGTAGAGCTAGAAGGTAGGATAAAAGCTGAGGCAGTGGTAGAGCAGACAATGAGTGCACTCATACTAGCCTGCGAGGAGTCAATGCCGCGAAAGAGGAAATTTACAAAAAGAAAACCGGTATACTGGTGGAATGAAGAAATAGCGGAGCTACGAAGAAGGTGTCAGCATCTTCGAAGAATTGCACAGCGATCACGGAACAGAGCGGATGCAACGGAAAAAATGGCAGCATATAAAATAAGCCGCAAAACACTCAGGAAAACCATAAAATTGAGCAAAAAGGTTGAATGGAAAAAGCTTTGCGAAGATGTAAACAGTGACCCTTGGGGGCTAGGATACAAGATAGTCATGAAGAAGTTGAAAATAGCTACAGCAACAAATTCAATCGAAGAGAGCTCGATGGAAAATATAGTAGATATTTTATTCCCAGCGCACCCGATAAGAAACTGGAGTGATGTGATGGTTTCACCAGAGGAAGTACCAGCTTTCACGCAGGAGGAACTTGTGGAAGCAACAAAAACTATGAAGAATAAGAAAGCTCCAGGCCCTGATGGGATTCCAGCGGAAGTCATCAAAGCCGTGGTGGAAACTTGCCCGCAAATGATGCTGAATATGTACAACACATGTCTAAAAGAAGGCGTTTTCAGCAAAAGATGGAAGGTAGCTCGACTTGTCTTAATCGACAAAGGGAAAGGCGGCAGAGTCTCACCGTCCTCGTTCAGACCACTGTGTATGCTGGACACGGCTGGAAAGCTCCTCGAAAGGCTATTGAAACCCAGAATAGAAGAGGCGATACGAACGACCGGTGGTCTGTCAGATATGCAATTCGGATTCAGACAAGGAAGATCAACAATAGATGCAATACGAGTTGTAATGGAAAAGGTAGAAGCGGCGGAAGCAAGGAACCATTTCTCAAGAAGAATAGTTGTCTTTGTTACCTTGGACGTGAAAAACGCCTTCAACTCGGCAAGATGGGAAGACATGATTGATGCCCTGGAAAAAAATTTCAGCATTCCAGCATATCTGCTCAGGATGGTAAAAGACTACCTGAGAGAACGCAGCCTTCAGTATGAAACCAAGATCGGCAGTGTAATCAAAAGCGTAACATCCGGCGCAGCACAAGGATCGATCCTAGGACCGGATCTGTGGAATATATTATACAATAGCTTGCTGGAGGCAGAAATGCCAGATGATATAACTCTAGTAGGCTTTGCAGACGACCTAGGTGCAATAATATCAGCTCGGACCATGGAAGATGCGCAAATCAGGTTGAATCAAGTCATGAGAAGAGTGAGTAGCTGGATGAACAGACACGGCTTAGAGCTTGCGGAAGCAAAAACCGAAATTGTCCTACTCACAAAAAAGAGGATGAGAACCATTGTGCCAATGGAAGTGGGGCCTGTGGTCATTCAAACTAAGGAAGCTTCGAGGTATCTTGGTGTCATGTTGGATACCAAACTAAATTTTTGGAGGCATATCAAAAAAGCTACAGACAAGGCGGCCGTGATAACCAAGAATTTGAGCAGATTAATGGCGAACATCGGTGGACCTTCACCGTGCAAAAGGAGGCTGTTAATGTCCACGACACATTCAGTGCTCCTGTACGGTGCGGAGATTTGGGCAGATGCCCTAAATAGAGAGTATTGCCGGAAGCCCATGGAAGCGGTACAACGAAGAGGGGCTCTGCGGGTAGCGTGCTCCTACCGGACGGTCTCATACCCAGCTGTAAATGTTATTGCAGGCGTGATACCGATAACATTGTTAGCCCGAGAGAGGAAACAGATATATAATAGGGCTGCGGGAAGAGACAGAAAAGAAGTGTCAGGAGACGCGAGGAGACAAAGCCTAGAAAAATGGCAAGAACAATGGAATGGGGAACACAGAGGACGCTGGACCGCAAGATTGATACCACAACTAGCGATTTGGGTTAACCGGAGGCACGGCGAAGTGAACTTCTATACCACGCAAATGCTCTCGGGACATGGATACTTTCGAGCTTATTTATTCAGAATGAATAAAGTAAACAGTCCGCGATGTCGCCACTGCGACACAGCGGAAGATACGGTCGAGCATACTTTTTTCGAGTGCGACGTCGCAGCGGAGGAAAGAAGCGTTCTAACTCGAATCGTAGGGGATGTTACGCCGGATAATATAACCACCATAATGATAGACACGGAAGAAAATTGGAACGCCGTGTCAGTCTACGTCGAGGCGGTATTACGAAAGAAGAAGAGACTGGGCTACTTAGAAGACTCGGAATAGATCTTCTAAGTTAGGAAATAGACCCCAGTGTAGTCTGGTTTCTGCTTTTGAGTCTGGCGTGGTCTGCTTGGCACCAATGGCATACAGGCTTACTGGTGCCGCAGTTTTGTTTGTGTTAAATTAACAACAAATTTAACTCTGCGACACTAGTTACTGCTGATGCTGTCGGCGTGTGGTAGATCTCGGTAGACTTATGAGCGAAATTAGATAAAACGTGTCGCTGTTTTGTTATGTAGCACAGTAGTACTGTTTTTTGTTATTTTTGTTACATATGGAAGTAGATAGTAACTCGCCAAATAGTTGGGCCTACGCAAAACGACTTTGGGAGCCAAGTAGCTATTTGTAGAATAGATGTAGAACAGAAATAACCTAGTCCAGCATCTTGAGGCAGCTTGACATGCTGGAAGCTGCTTCAAGACAGCACTTCTAGGAACTATGTAGCTCTGTATAGAATAGTTTTTAGTTTTCTAGTTATTTGTAGAATAGATGTAAACAGAAAGAACCTAGTCCAGCGTTTTGAGGCAGCTTGACATGTTGGAAGCTACTTCAAGACAGCACCTCTAGGGATTATATAGCTCTGTTTAGAATAGTTTTGTTTTGTAAATGGGAAATAACCTAGCCATAATAGAAAAGGCTTAGAAAATTAATATTGTCTTAGTAATAATATTAGAAGAGGGACAGTAGATTTTATTTTTCTGTCTGCCGCTGTCGATAGATATATGCAGAGAAGAGCGAACGGGATAATCCACACGGAAGCACCGAAGTCAGCACTTTTTCGCCAGTTTGAAGAAATGCTAACGCGGTTCCAAACTGGGATATACATCGTGGGTCAAGGGAACAGATGGTGGGGGTTTTTAGCCGGTCGGTTGGTTCCTTTTTTGCAGTGCGTCTTAGTGTAATGCAAAAAGAAACCGACCAACCCGGCACTCGGTAGTCTGTTAAGCAGATTTTCCCCGCGACACCATCTATAACCGTAAAAAAGCAAAAAAAAAAAAAAAAAAAAAAATTATTATTATTATTATTATTATTATTATTATTATTATTATTATTATTATTATTATTATTATTATTATTATTATTATTATTATTATTATTATTATTATTATTATTATTATTATTATTATTATTATTATTATTATTATTATTATTATTATTATTATTATTATTATTATTATTATTATTATTATTATTATTATTATTATTATTATTATTATTATTATTATTATTATTATAGCAGACCACAGCGCTGGAACATGGGGAGAATTGACGAAGCGGTATTTGCAGCGATCATCCGGGGAGGTGTCCAAATGCAGGTCGAGGGGCAGCCTGCAACCCCTCACCAGGCAGGGCCGTTGGTGGATGCCACTCTACGTCAAATCACCCTAGCCTGCGACCGCTCAATGCCTCGGAGGCGAATTCCTCATGGAAAACAGCCAATGTACTGGTGGACAGCCGAGATAGCTGACCTCCGGAGAGATTGTCTCCGACTGCGGAGAAAGGCTCAGAGAGCTAGAACGGAGGAGGAGGTTAGGATCAGGTCCTCGGACCACAAGGAGAAAAAGCGCCAGTTGCGACGTGCAATCAATCACAGCAAGGCGAGATGCTGGGAAGCACTGAGAGAGGATATAAACTCAGATCCATGGGGCTTAGGTTACAAAATTGTAACCCAGAAAATTGGGGCACTGAAAACCCCTCCGCCCATGGACATGCGGACCACAACGCGCCTAGTTAAAGCCCTCTTTCCAGTGCATCTCCAGCGAGCTGCTAGAGTATACAACCGGGATGGCGCTTCCCCGTTTACAATGGAGGAGCTGGAAGTGGCCATCCAATCTCTCAAGGTCAAGAAGGCCCCAGGTCCAGACGGTATCCAAGGAGAGATATTAAAGCTGGTTTTTCGGTATAATCCGAATATTCTGTTGAGTATGTACAATGCCTGTCTCTCAGCGGGAATTTTCCCCAAGTGTTGGAAGACAGCTAGGCTGGTACTAATCAGCAAGGAGAAAGGAGACCCGGAGCTGCCTTCCTCATACCGTCCGCTCTGCATGCTGGACACTGCGGGAAAGGTTCTTGAGAAGTTACTCAAGCCAAGGCTGTTGTCTGCCATCGAGGCAGCTGGAGGTTTGTCTCCGCGTCAGTACGGTTTCAGGGCTGGTCGTTCCACAGCAGATGCCATTGTGGAAGTCACATCTGCGATGAGCAGGGCCGAGGACCACAACCATTTCTCACGTCGTATAGTCCTCCTTGTGACTTTAGACGTGAAAAATGCGTTTAATTCGGCCAGATGGAGCGACATGCTCCAAGCTCTAGAGCAGGAATTTCGTGTTCCGGAATATCTGCTAGGAATGATCAGCGACTACCTTGACGACCGTACAGTACTCTTCGATACGACTGAAGGACAAGGGAGTATCACTGTCTCTGGAGGTGCAGCACAAGGTTCAATCCTCGGTCCCGACCTTTGGAATGCCGCATACGACAGTCTGTTGCGATTAAACATGCCGGATGAGTCAATGCTGGTCGGATATGCGGACGACGTTGCCGTGCTGATAGCAGCGCGAAACGTGGAGCTCGCCCAATTGAAGCTCAATCAGACCATGCGGTCCATCCTTTCTTGGATGGACAGCCGCGGACTGTCGTTGGCATTGAGCAAGACGGAGGTCGTAGTGCTGACAAAAAGGAGGATGAACCTTGAGCTCCAGATGCGCATCGGCGAAGAAGAGGTGCAGACAAGACGGGCGGTAAAATATCTCGGCATCATGATTGACAGCAGGCTAAATTACTTTGAGCAGATCAAGAAGACTGCTGACAGGGCCGCAAATGGTGTCATGGCGCTGGCTCGATTGATGGCCAACATAGGTGGACCAAGATCGAGTCGGAGGCGGCTACTGATGTCCGCGGTCCAATCAGTCTTGCTGTATGGTGCCGAGATATGGGGTCATGCTATCGCAAAGGAGTGCTATCGGATAAGGCTGGGTCGGGTCCAAAGGCTGGCGGCGTTGCGAGTGGCGTCTGCTTACAGAACTGTCTCGGAGCCAGCTGTCCTGGTTATCGCTGGCGTCATTCCAATTGCCCTACTCGCAAGGGAGCGTCAGGCGATATACCGGAGAAAGGCCGAAGGAAATATAGAGTCAGTGCAGAAGGAAGAGCGGAATCGCACGCTTCGACAATGGCAGGAGAACTGGGAACTGGAGGAACGAGGGATATGGACGAGGCGGCTCATCGGGGAGGTTACCCCATGGGTAGAAAGACGACATGGAGAGGTAGATTACTACTTCACTCAGCTGCTGAGTGGACATGGATACTTTCGGGCCTATCTGCACAAGATGGGGAAGGCACGTTCAGCGGAGTGCATATATTGCCACATGCACGATGATGCTGAGCACACTTTTTTCATCTGTGAAAGGTGGGCTCGAGAGCGTGTGCAGCTAAGGGAAGTTGTACCGCGGTTCTCTCCGGACACAGTGGTGGGCCACATTTTACAGGGTAGGGGAGCGTGGGACAGTTTGTCACTCTTTGCGCAGAAAATACTGCGGAAAAAGAAGGTGGACCTAGACACCACAGAGGTCCAACCTACAGACTTTGGCTAGGCAGCAGCCTTCAAGGCGATGGCATTGGACCTAGCCCGAAGTAATGTGACAAACGGTTCCAGGCTAGTGTCCGTGGAGAGCGGGAGGTTTTTTAGTCGGTATGCCCAATATGGGAGACTCCGACATTTGTTGGACGCACGTGCGCCCTTCATCCATAAAGGATTTTCCCTTCTAAAAAAAAAAAAAAAAAAAAAAAAAAAAAAAAAAAAAAAATTATTATTATTATTATTATTATTATTATTATTATTATTATTATTATTATTATTATTATTATTATTATTATTATTATTATTATTATTATTATTATTATTATTATTATTATTATTATTATTATTATTATTATTATTATTATTATTATTATTATTATTATTATTATTATTATTATTATTATTATTATTATTATTATTATTATTATTATTATTATTATTATTATTATTATTATTATTATTATTATTATTATTATTATTATTATTATTATTATTATTATTATTATTATTATTATTATTATTATTATTATTATTATTATTATTATTATTATTATTATTATTATTATTATTATTATTATTATTATTATTATTATTATTATTATTATTATTATTATTATTATTATTATTATTATTATTATTATTATTATTATTATTATTATTATTATTATTATTATTATTATTATTATTATTATTATTATTATTATTATTATTATTATTATTATTATTATTATTATTATTATTATTATTATTATTATTATTATTATTATTATTATTATTATTATTATTATTATTATTATTATTATTATTATTATTATTATTATTATTATTATTATTATTATTATTATTATTATTATTATTATTATTATTATTATTATTATTATTATTATTATTATTATTATTATTATTATTATTATTATTATTATTATTATTATTATTATTATTATTATTATTATTATTATTATTATTATTATTATTATTATTATTATTATTATTATTATTATTATTATTATTATTATTATTATTATTATTATTATTATTATTATTATTATTATTATTATTATTATTATTATTATTATTATTATTATTATTATTATTATTATTATTATTATTATTATTATTATTATTATTATTATTATTATTATTATTATTATTATTATTATTATTATTATTATTATTATTATTATTATTATTATTATTATTATTATTATTATTATTATTATTATTATTATTATTATTATTATTATTATTATTATTATTATTATTATTATTATTATTATTATTATTATTATTATTATTATTATTATTATTATTATTATTATTATTATTATTATTATTATTATTATTATTATTATTATTATTATTATTATTATTATTATTATTATTATTATTATTATTATTATTATTATTATTATTATTATTATTATTATTATTATTATTATTATTATTATTATTATTATTATTATTATTATTATTATTATTATTGGGAGGTAAAGGCTGGTATATGGTCTCAGACAAACGTTCTACCAACGGACGTCTTGAAAAAAACTGGGAAACGCCTACTGTAATTATCAGCTCTGCCAGCAAATCCTAATCTCACCTCCTCGAAGGTAGGTAACATAGTTATCTGCCGGGCACCTCCTGGTAACATACTTAGTATGGCTAACGAGATAGGGTAAAAGCGAATATTTGGCGCTCTAACTAAATAAAACATTTGGTGCAGGACGGGCGTGTATTACTCGTACAAGCGCGAAATGCTCGAAATCCAAGCGCGTCTGTATTCGTAGCGAGCGGCGACTTGGTCGGCGTCTGTACTCCATGTTAGGAGCAGCCGGAATTAAGAACGGAGATGAGTAACTCCATAAAGACTCAGTTTATAAATATGCAATGGATAAAACAATATATATAAATACCCCAGGTGGTAATCTAGCTATGCTAGAGAATCTATCCTCCAAGGAGGCCGATCCCACGGATTCTGGGGGGGATCGCTTATTGCTAAAAAATAAATCTGTGCCAAATGACCCGGCTAGCAACCGGCGCTTAGAGGTATGCGGGCCTCTAAGTGTTAAATATGTTACCGAAGAACAGAAGAAACAAAAGCAGCAACCAAAAATGGGAAGTTACCCATTTCAAAGAAGCAACAAAATAGCTCGTTCTCCAATTAAAGGAGCATCAGCCGAACTCACTAAATGCAGTAAGAAACTGATCATCATACCAGAAAAGACGGTAAATGGAGGAACGCCGAAAGAAGGTATACACAAATTATCAGTTTCCCAAATTGAAACATCAAGGAAAATCCCTGAAGATATGCAGGAACAGCAACTTCAGAAAATACAACATCTGACAGAAATCATGCTGCAAGCTGCTGCCAAGCAGAAAAACATTAGTATGGACATCAAAAATGGCCTAATAAAGTTACAGGAAGCGATAGAAGTAATTTTCGAAGGCAGAATCCAAAGGAAGGAACAAACGAAAAATACCAGCGAAATCCCCAGCATAGGAGAGCAAAATGCAGCATTAACCTCCTCAAATGGTAAGAAACGAGGCAGAGAGATCTATGCAGATGAGCATTGTCAAACCGACACCCCTCCTGCATACAAGAAAGGAAGAGAAGCAGAAGAAAGTGGTTGGACACTTGTGCAAACTAGAATTTCAGCGCAGCGACAACCCAGATCGAACGAAGGTAAAGTACTGCCAGGAAAAAAAGAAGCAGCGAGTAGCCAAAGAACACGGAAGAGAAGAAGTAAGATGTCACACTCGGAAAAGCAGAAGAGTACAAGGCCCCGATCAGAAGCAATACTGATAAAACCCACCACAGGGAAGACTTACGCTGAAATCCTAAAGGAAATAAAAGGAAGGGTAAACCCTGAAAAAACAGAGATCGAAATCAGAGGAATCCGCAGAACTCAAAATGGGGATGTGCTGCTGGAAATGGGGAAAGGCCCGAAAGAAAAAGGTAAATTCACCAAGGAGTTACAGGAAGCTCTAGGGACTTCGGCTAGTGTAAGGAATCTCACACCAAAGACTGCGATAGAGATTAAAGACTTGGATTGTGTAACAACCATTGAGGAAGTTCGAAAGGCTATAAATAAGGAATTAACGGAAGTTGTCGAATGCAAAATACATTTGACAGCACCAAATGGCAGGGAACAGATAACTGCGGTTGTAGTTATGGAAGAAAGCGATGCCAAAAAATTACTGGTAACATCGAAAATAAAAATTGGATGGATCAGATGCAGAATTAGGGAGAGAACAGAAGTTAAGCGATGCTACAAATGCCTTAACTTCGGCCACGTAAGGAGGCAATGCAAATATGAAGATCGTAGAGACTGCTGCTACAAGTGCGGACAAAAAGGACACACAGTCAAAAACTGTAAACAAAAGGCAAGGTGCTTTTTGTGTGCAGAAATAAAAGCAGAAAGTCTGGAGCACGTGTCAGGATCCGGTTTGTGTAGAGTGTTTCGAACTGCACTTGAGGAGAGTAAAAAGCATAAAAATAATTAAGCTCTTACAAGGTAATTTGCACAGGAGCAAAACGGCCGATGATCTACTTTTACAGCTCGTCCGAGAAAAGAATATCGACGTAGTAATTATCAGCGAGCAGTACAAAAATAAAGATTATCAGAATTGGTTCTCGGATGTCACAAGTACAGCAGCCATCTGGGTAGTAAATCAAGGGAAAATACAAATTAACAGCCATGGAGCCGGAAATGGGTTTGTATGGATCACAAACGGCAAAGAAACAATAATAAGCTGTTACCTAACTCCAAATCAAACGGCACAGGAATATCGACAGAAAATGGAGCAACTAGAAGATAAGATAATAGAACTAGGAGGAAATGTAGTAGTCGCCGGTGACTTCAATGCTAAAGCAGTGGAGTGGGGATTGCCAGTTACAGATAACAGGGGAAGGCAAATTTTGGAAATGGTAGCAAGACAAAATTTAATTGTGTTAAACTCAGGAAATACCAGCACATTCAGGAGACCCGGGTACACCGAAACTATACCCGATATATCCCTAGCAACAGAAGAACTTGCTAACAACATAGAAAACTGGATGGTTCTAGAGGATTATACTGGCAGCGATCATCAGTATATACAATTCGAAATATGCACGAGAAGGAGAGAAAGAAATCGCAACAACCAGCGAGAAGGTACATGGAACGTCAATAAGCTGGATAAAGAAAAAATGGCCGGTGTAATAAGGAGAAATCTAGAAAGAGTAATGCAAGTGCCACAGAACGAAACAGGCAGAGAACGAGCAGAAGCAGTGGTGAAAGTTACTATGGACACCATCGCAAGAGCTTGTGAAGAATCAATGCCCAAGAAGTTTGGAAATAGAAACAGATGCCCTGTATACTGGTGGACAGAAGAAATAGCGGAATTGAGAAGAAAATGTTTGCGTCTCCGCCGCATAGCACAGAAAATGGAGAAATGGAGCAGCAGAAACAAGCAAAATAGAGGAATATAGAATAGCGAGAAAAACGCTCCGAATTATAATAAAGAAGAGTAAAATGAAAAACTGGAAAAGTTTGTGTGAAGAAGTAAACAATGATCCCTGGGGACTTGGATACAAAATTGTAATGAAAAGAATCAGAGCACCAGCATCAGAAAATCAGCTAGAAGCGGACGTTATGGAAAATATTGTAAACACACTTTTCCCTACACACCCTAGAAGAAATGTATTGCAGAGGCACGAAGAACCAGGAGAAGCCCCAATTTTTACACAAATAGAACTAGAAGATGCAGTAAAATGTATGAAAAACAAGAAAGCCCCCGGACCTGATAGAATACCAGCAGAGGTCATCAAATTAGTAGCTTCGAATAATCCACAAATGATGCTGAATATGTATAATTGCTGCCTAAAAGAAGGAGTATTCAGCAAAAGGTGGAAAGAAGCAAGACTGGTTTTAATTGACAAAGCTAAAGGAGTAAGAGGAGCAGCATCGTCATACAGGCCACTATGTATGTTAGATACGGCCGGGAAACTCTTCGAAAGGTTAATAAAAACAAGACTGCAAGCAGCAATTCATACAGCTGGTGGATTAGCGAACACACAGTTCGGGTTCAGAAAGGGAAGTTCGACCGTTGACGCTATCAAGGTGGTAACAGAAACTGCGGAAGCCACACGAATGGAAACACATCACTCGAGGAAAATAGTTCTACTTGTTACCTTGGATGTCAAAAATGCCTTTAATTCGGCAAGATGGACAGACATCATAGACGCATTACAAAATAAGTTTACTATACCTACGTACCTTCTGAAAGTTCTAATAGATTACTTAAGCGAGCGAAGATTGATATACAACACGGTAGATGGAAAGAGGATAAAGGATCTTACGGCAGGAGTAGCACAAGGATCAATACTAGGACCAGAACTATGGAATGTTCTGTACAACAGTCTATTATGTATGGAAATGCCTGAAAATATACAGCTAGTAGGTTATGCTGATGATATAGCAGCTATTATAACGGCACGGGATATAGCAGAATCACAGATTAGGCTGAATCAAGTTATGAGAAGAGTGTATAGTTGGATGAGGGAACATAGATTAGAATTAGCAACGGCAAAAACAGAAATCGTTATGCTAACTAAGAAAAGAATACCAACTATAATTCCAATGCAAGTAGGTCCAGAAACAATAATGACCAAAGAATCAGCAAATTACTTAGCTAACATTTTGGCAACAAATCCAAAAAGTAGCAGATAAAGCAGCAGAAGCTACAATCAAGCTAAGCAAACTTATGGCAAACATTGGAGGACCCAAACCAGAAAAAAGACGAATCATTATGAAAACCGCAGAATCAATCCTTCTATACGGAGCTGAAATCTGGGCACATGCGATGGACAAGAGGTATTGTAAAAAACGCATAGCAGCGGTGCAACGAAGAGGGGCTCTCCGAGTCGCGTGCTCCTATCGAACAGTTTCACATTCGGCGGTCATGGTAATCGCGGGCGTGATTCCGATTGATTTGCTAGCGCAAGAACGAAGAAATATATATATAAGGGATCAAGCAACGAAGTCTGGTTTAACCGACACCATGGAGAAGTAAATTTTTACATCACTCAGTTCCTATCAGGCCACGGATATTTTCGATCCTACCTCTACAAGATGGGCAAAGTAAACAATCCAGGATGCAGTCACTGCAGCGCAACACATGACACAGCGCATCACACTTTTTTCGAATGTGATTTAGCAGAAACAGAAAGAGAATCTTTAATAGTAGCAGTAGGAGAATTAACATCAGAAAATATAATTTCTGTAATGCTTGAAAACCAAGAAAAATGGAATGCAATAGCTAAATACATAGAATTAATACTACGCAGGAAGAAAGAGCTCAGATATTTAGAGGACCTAGAAGAAGAATCATAAAAGAAAATTAAAAAAAAGGAACAAGCACGGCCCAACTTGAAGTAATGCGAAAGCGGTTCCGGGTTGGTTTCACCGTGGGAAAAGGAGGTGGTGTATTTGGTGAGTAGACCGAACAAGATCATGGGAGTCTCACATACCCTTGAAGTGCGGACCCTTCAAGATACCTATAAAAGGTTTTCACCACCGACCTACGAAAAAAAAAAAAAAAAAAAAAAAAATTATTATTATTATTATTATTATGATTACTATTATTATTATTATTATTATTATTATTATTATTTTTATTATTATTATTATTATTATTATTATTATTATTATCATTATTATTATTATTATTATTATTATTATTATTATTATTATTATTATTATTATCATTATTATTATTATTATTATTATTATTATTATTATTATTATTATTATTATTATTATTATTATTATTATTATTATTATTATTATTATTATTATTATTATTATTATTATTATTATTATTATTATTATTATTATTATTATTATTATTATTATTATTATTATTATTATTATTATTATTATTATTATTATTATTATTATTATTATTATTATTATTATTATTATTATTATTATTATTATTATTATTATTATTATTATTATTATTATTATTATTATTATTATTATTATTATTATTATTATTATTATTATTATTATTATTATTATTATTATTATTATTATTATTATTATTATTATTATTATTATTATTATTATTATTATTATTATTATTATTATTATTATTATTATTATTATTATTATTATTATTATTATTATTATTATTATTATTATTATTATTATTATTATTATTATTATTATTATTATTATTATTATTATTATTATTATTATTATTATTATTATTATTATTATTATTATTATTATTATTATTATTATTATTATTATTATTATTATTATTATTATTATTATTATTATTATTATTATTATTATTATTATTATTATTATTATTATTATTATTATTATTATTATTATTATTATTATTATTATTATTATTATTATTATTATTATTATTATTATTATTATTATTATTATTATTATTATTATTATTATTATTATTATTATTATTATTATTATTATTATTATTATTATTATTATTATTATTATTATTATTATTATTATTATTATTATTATTATTATTATTATTATTATTATTATTATTATTATTATTATTATTATTATTATTATTATTATTATTATTATTATTATTATTATTATTATTATTATTATTATTATTATTATTATTATTATTATTATTATTATTATTATTATTATTATTATTATTATTATTATTATTATTATTATTATTATTATTATTATTATTATTATTATTATTATTATTATTATTATTATTATTATTATTATTATTATTATTATTATTATTATTATTATTATTATTATTATTATTATTATTATTATTATTATTATTATTATTATTATTATTATTATTATTATTATTATTATTATTATTATTATTATTATTATTATTATTATTATTATTATTATTATTATTATTATTATTATTATTATTATTATTATTATTATTATTATTATTATTATTATTATTATTATTATTATTATTATTATTATTATTATTATTATTATTATTATTATTATTATTATTATTATTATTATTATTATTATTATTATTATTATTATTATTATTATTATTATTATTATTATTATTATTATTATTATTATTATTATTATTATTATTATTATTATTATTATTATTATTATTATTATTATTATTATTATTATTATTATTATTATTATTATTATTATTATTATTATTATTATTATTATTATTATTATTATTATTATTATTATTATTATTATTATTATTATTATTATTATTATTATTATTATTATTATTATTATTATTATTATTATTATTATTATTATTATTATTATTATTATTATTATTATTATTATTATTATTATTATTATTATTATTATTATTATTATTATTATTATTATTATTATTATTATTATTATTATTATTATTATTATTATTATTATTATTATTATTATTATTATTATTATTATTATTATTATTATTATTATTATTATTATTATTATTATTATTATTATTATTATTATTATTATTATTATTATTATTATTATTATTATTATTATTATTATTATTATTATTATTATTATTATTATTATTATTATTATTATTATTATTATTATTATTATTATTATTATTATTATTATTATTATTATTATTATTATTATTATTATTATTATTATTATTATTATTATTATTATTATTATTATTATTATTATTATTATTATTATTATTCCTCTGCACGATTGCCTACCTCGTCGCGGTGCAGAGGCCGAGTATGGGCAAAGAGTCTTGGGACCCTGTTCAAAGATGAGACCTGAAACCAAATGGCAATCAACAGGGCCGGATTAAGGTGTCATACGTACCGTGCCGATAATCAGCTAGGCTGGGGGCCCTGTATAAAAACTAGCCCAGTCGCAAACGGTGTCCTCAGATATCTGGCAGCCTCTGAGTGTAAAAGCCTTACCCCCGTATGGGAGCTCTGCGGGGGCGGACCGATTTTCTCGCCTTACTCGTGGGAACAAAATATGAATGAAAGAAAAAAAAACCATACTGAGACGATGAAGAAGATGGAGAAGGATGAAGGTACTTCAAGAAGGGGATTTGAGGAGAGCCCATCAAATAGTCCTTTTAGACGGTGCCCGGTATTACTGCGTACACCTCCAACTGCAGCTCGCTCAAATTCCTCACCACCGGCGGTGGTAAGGGAAAATGAGCACGAAGGCAGCATGGAGGCTAATGTCGGAGAAATATTCCAGAAGACTGATGGTGTTCTGGCCAAAATGAGAGCTGCAACTCTCAGGCAAACGAACGTCAGCTCGGAAATAAAAGATGGCATGGCGGTGCTCCAGGATGCCCTGGACACGTTAAAAAGCTTGTGGAGCCGGAAAACATGCACAAAAAGAATGGACAGCGGAACTCAAACGGAGATCCCAAGAAAAATGAGAGACTGTGCTGTCCAGACTGGCGAAAAGAGGGCATTTGATACCACGAAAGCCCAAAAAACGATGACTGTGATGCTGCCAGAAATAGTCACAAGTGGAATGCTGAAAAGAGGAGCTACTAGCCCGGCGGAAAAAGCGGCCATACCTAAAAAGAAGAAAGAGAAGGAAATGACTCCTCCACTTTCCGCCAACGTACAGCAGTGGACAGAAGTAAAGAGGAAAAAGAGGAGGGCCAGGCGAAGAACAAAAAATCTTACAGCCGAAGAGCCTAAGACAAAAGTACCTGAAGCTTCCCAAGATAAAGTAGCGGTAAATGCCAAAAAATTAAGAACCAAAGGACGTCGGCCCGCCGTTACCATCAAGCCAGCGGAGGGTAAATCATATGCGGATGTCCTAAGAAGCATCAAGGCGAAAGTTAAACCGGAGGAAACAGGTGCGGAAATAAAGGCAATCCGGCAAACACGGGATGGCAAGGTTCTTCTTGAAATCACCGGCCAGAAAAGCTTGGGAAGTTTCACAAAGGCCCTAGAAGATGCAGTGGGCACTCTAGGTAGCGTGAAGAGCATCGTACAGATGAGGTCCGTAGCAGTGAACGATTTGGACTGCCTTACTGAGCGGACTGAAGTGGAGCAGGCACTGAGGAGGGATCTCGGAGATGTCGCAGTAATGAGGGTTGGTCTTACAGCGCCAAATTCGAGGTCACAACTGACAGCCATCGTTGAACTTCCTGAGCAAGCTGCCGAAAAGCTGCTGAAGCAGGGAAGGCTCAAAGTAGGATGGGTTTCTTGCAGGGTTACGTCACGGACCGATGTCAAACGCTGCTACAGGTGTCTAAATTACGGTCACGTGGCTGGTTCTTGCAGGGGACCTGACCGAAGCAAAGCCTGCTACCGCTGCGGAAAGGAGGGTCATGTTGCTAAGGCCTGTAAAGAAAAGGCACACTGCATACTCTGTGCCGAAGCGGGTGTGCAACAGGAAAGTCTAGGCCACACTCTAGGCACAGGGTTATGCAAGGTGTTCAGAGACGCTCTGAGAAAGGCCAAAGAGACTGGAAAATGATCAGCGTCCTCCAGGCAAACTTAAATCGTAGCCGAGTGGCAGATGACCTCCTGCATCAGCTTGCTCGGGAGAAGAGTTCCGACATACTGCTCATTAGTGAGCAGTATATGGACAGAACCACTTCTTGGTTCTCGGACGAGCTTGGTACGGCGGCCATTTGGATACCTGATGCAGCGAAAATCCCGGTACGAGAGCATGGGCGCGGGCGTGGGTTCGTCTGGGTTAAATACGCGGATATCACATTTATAAGCGTCTATCTGACACCCAACGAAGTCATAGCGGATTTCCGAGCGAAATTGGCGAACCTTGAGGATACGGTTTTGAACACGACGGGTCGCGTAGTGATTGGTGGCGATTTCAACGCTAAGGCAACCGAGTGGGGAATGCCCTACCCTGACTCAAGGGGAAGCGAGGTGTTAGGGTTGGCATCCAGAACCGGTTTACTTGTGCTGAATGTCGGCTCGACATCTACTTTTCGTCGACCGGGGTATTCAGAAACCATTCCCGACGTATCCTTTGCCTGTGAGCGCTTGGCCGCTTTGGTCGAAGGCTGGCATGTGATCGAGGACTACACGGGCAGTGACCATCAGTACATTGTATTCGTGGTCCGTGAGAGGCGGCAACTCCAAAGAACAATAAATAGCAGACCACAGCGCTGGAACATGGGGAGAATTGACGAAGCGGTATTTGCAGCGATCATCCGGGGAGGTGTCCAAATGCAGGTCGAGGGGCAGCCTGCAACCCCTCACCAGGCAGGGCCGTTGGTGGATGCCACTCTACGTCAAATCACCCTAGCCTGCGACCGCTCAATGCCTCGGAGGCGAATTCCTCATGGAAAACAGCCAATGTACTGGTGGACAGCCGAGATAGCTGACCTCCGGAGAGATTGTCTCCGACTGCGGAGAAAGGCTCAGAGAGCTAGAACGGAGGAGGAGGTTAGGATCAGGTCCTCGGACCACAAGGAGAAAAAGCGCCAGTTGCGACGTGCAATCAATCACAGCAAGGCGAGATGCTGGGAAGCACTGAGAGAGGATATAAACTCAGATCCATGGGGCTTAGGTTACAAAATTGTAACCCAGAAAATTGGGGCACTGAAAACCCCTCCGCCCATGGACATGCGGACCACAACGCGCCTAGTTAAAGCCCTCTTTCCAGTGCATCTCCAGCGAGCTGCTAGAGTATACAACCGGGATGGCGCTTCCCCGTTTACAATGGAGGAGCTGGAAGTGGCCATCCAATCTCTCAAGGTCAAGAAGGCCCCAGGTCCAGACGGTATCCAAGGAGAGATATTAAAGCTGGTTTTTCGGTATAATCCGAATATTCTGTTGAGTATGTACAATGCCTGTCTCTCAGCGGGAATTTTCCCCAAGTGTTGGAAGACAGCTGGGCTGGTACTAATCAGCAAGGAGAAAGGAGACCCGGAGCTGCCTTCCTCATACCGTCCGCTCTGCATGCTGGACACTGCGGGAAAGGTTCTTGAGAAGTTACTCAAGCCAAGGCTGTTGTCTGCCATCGAGGCAGCTGGAGGTTTGTCTCCGCGTCAGTACGGTTTCAGGGCTGGTCGTTCCACAGCAGATGCCATTGTGGAAGTCACATCTGCGATGAGCAGGGCCGAGGACCACAACCATTTCTCACGTCGTATAGTCCTCCTTGTGACTTTAGACGTGAAAAATGCGTTTAATTCGGCCAGATGGAGCGACATGCTCCAAGCTCTAGAGCAGGAATTTCGTGTTCCGGAATATCTGCTAGGAATGATCAGCGACTACCTTGACGACCGTACAGTACTCTTCGATACGACTGAAGGACAAGGGAGTATCACTGTCTCTGGAGGTGCAGCACAAGGTTCAATCCTCGGTCCCGACCTTTGGAATGCCGCATACGACAGTCTGTTGCGATTAAACATGCCGGATGAGTCAATGCTGGTCGGATATGCGGACGACGTTGCCGTGCTGATAGCAGCGCGAAACGTGGAGCTCGCCCAATTGAAGCTCAATCAGACCATGCGGTCCATCCTTTCTTGGATGGACAGCCGCGGACTGTCGTTGGCATTGAGCAAGACGGAGGTCGTAGTGCTGACAAAAAGGAGGATGAACCTTGAGCTCCAGATGCGCATCGGCGAAGAAGAGGTGCAGACAAGACGGGCGGTAAAATATCTCGGCATCATGATTGACAGCAGGCTAAATTACTTTGAGCAGATCAAGAAGACTGCTGACAGGGCCGCAAATGGAGTCATGGCGCTGGCTCGATTGATGGCCAACATAGGTGGACCAAGATCGAGTCGGAGGCGGCTACTGATGTCCGCGGTCCAATCAGTCTTGCTGTATGGTGCCGAGATATGGGGTCATGCTATCGCAAAGGAGTGCTATCGGATAAGGCTGGGTCGGGTCCAAAGGCTGGCGGCGTTGCGAGTGGCGTCTGCTTACAGAACTGTCTCGGAGCCAGCTGTCCTGGTTATCGCTGGCGTCATTCCAATTGCCCTACTCGCAAGGGAGCGTCAGGCGATATACCGGAGAAAGGCCGAAGGAAATATAGAGTCAGTGCAGAAGGAAGAGCGGAATCGCACGCTTCGACAATGGCAGGAGAACTGGGAACTGGAGGAACGAGGGATATGGACGAGGCGGCTCATCGGGGAGGTTACCCCATGGGTAGAAAGACGACATGGAGAGGTAGATTACTACTTCACTCAGCTGCTGAGTGGACATGGATACTTTCGGGCCTATCTGCACAAGATGGGGAAGGCACGTTCAGCGGAGTGCATATATTGCCACATGCACGATGATGCTGAGCACACTTTTTTCATCTGTGAAAGGTGGGCTCGAGAGCGTGTGCAGCTAAGGGAAGTTGTACCGCGGTTCTCTCCGGACACAGTGGTGGGCCACATTTTACAGGGTAGGGGAGCGTGGGACAGTTTGTCACTCTTTGCGCAGAAAATACTGCGGAAAAAGAAGGTGGACCTAGACACCACAGAGGTCCAACCTACAGACTTTGGCTAGGCAGCAGCCTTCAAGGCGATGGCATTGGACCTAGCCCGAAGTAATGTGACAAACGGTTCCAGGCTAGTGTCCGTGGAGAGCGGGAGGTTTTTTAGTCGGTATGCCCAATATGGGAGACTCCGACATTTGTTGGACGCACGTGCGCCCTTCATCCATAAAGGATTTTCCCTTCTAAAAAAAAAAAAAAAAAAAAAAAAAAAAAAAAAAAAAAAAAAAATTATTATTATTATTATTATTATTATTATTATTATTATTATTATTATTATTATTATTATTATTATTATTATTATTATTATTATTATTATTATTATTATTATTATTATTATTATTATTATTATTATTATTATTATTATTATTATTATTATTATTATTATTATTATTATTATTATTATTATTATTATTATTATTATTATTATTATTATTATTATTATTATTATTATTATTATTATTATTATTATTATTATTATTATTATTATTATTATTATTATTATTATTATTATTATTATTATTATTATTATTATTATTATTATTATTATTATTATTATTATTATTATTATTATTATTATTATTATTATTATTATTATTATTATTATTATTATTATTATTATTATTATTATTATTATTATTATTATTATTATTATTATTATTATTATTATTATTATTATTATTATTATTATTATTATTATTATTATTATTATTATTATTATTATTATTATTATTATTATTATTATTATTATTATTATTATTATTATTATTATTATTATTATTATTATTATTATTATTATTATTATTATTATTATTATTATTATTATTATTATTATTATTATTATTATTATTATTATTATTATTATTATTATTATTATTATTATTATTATTATTATTATTATTATTATTATTATTATTATTATTATTATTATTATTATTATTATTATTATTATTATTATTATTATTATTATTATTATTATTATTATTATTATTATTATTATTATTATTATTATTATTATTATTATTATTATTATTATTATTATTATTATTATTATTATTATTATTATTATTATTATTATTATTATTATTATTATTATTATTATTATTATTATTATTATTATTATTATTATTATTATTATTATTATTATTATTATTATTATTATTATTATTATTATTATTATTATTATTATTATTATTATTATTATTATTATTATTATTATTATTATTATTATTATTATTATTATTATTATTATTATTATTATTATTATTATTATTATTATTATTATTATTATTATTATTATTATTATTATTATTATTATTATTATTATTATTATTATTATTATTATTATTATTATTATTATTATTATTATTATTATTATTATTATTATTATTATTATTATTATTATTATTATTATTATTATTATTATTATTATTATTATTATTATTATTATTATTATTATTATTATTATTATTATTATTATTATTATTATTATTATTATTATTATTATTATTATTATTATTATTATTATTATTATTATTATTATTATTATTATTATTATTATTATTATTATTATTATTATTATTATTATTATTATTATTATTATTATTATTATTATTATTATTATTATTATTATTATTATTATTATTATTATTATTATTATTATTATTATTATTATTATTATTATTATTATTATTATTATTATTATTATTATTATTATTATTATTATTATTATTATTATTATTATTATTATTATTATTATTATTATTATTATTATTATTATTATTATTATTATTATTATTATTATTATTATTATTATTATTATTATTATTATTATTATTATTATTATTATTATTATTATTATTATTATTATTATTATTATTATTATTATTATTATTATTATTATTATTATTATTATTATTATTATTATTATTATTATTATTATTATTATTATTATTATTATTATTATTATTATTATTATTATTATTATTATTATTATTATTATTATTATTATTATTATTATTATTATTATTATTATTATTATTATTATTATTATTATTATTATTATTATTATTATTATTATTATTATTATTATTATTATTATTATTATTATTATTATTATTATTATTATTATTATTATTATTATTATTATTATTATTATTATTATTATTATTATTATTATTATTATTATTATTATTATTATTATTATTATTATTATTATTATTATTATTATTATTATTATTATTATTATTATTATTATTATTATTATTATTATTATTATTATTATTATTATTATTATTATTATTATTATTATTATTATTATTATTATTATTATTATTATTATTATTATTATTATTATTATTATTATTATTATTATTATTATTATTATTATTATTATTATTATTATTATTATTATTATTATTATTATTATTATTATTATTATTATTATTATTATTATTATTATTATTATTATTATTATTATTATTATTATTATTATTATTATTATTATTATTATTATTATTATTATTATTATTATTATTATTATTATTATTATTATTATTATTATTATTATTATTATTATTATTATTATTATTATTATTATTATTATTATTATTATTATTATTATTATTATTATTATTATTATTATTATTATTATTATTATTATTATTATTATTATTATTATTATTATTATTATTATTATTATTATTATTATTATTATTATTATCATCAAATAGTCCTTTTAGACGGTGCCCGGTATTACTGCGTACACCTCCAACTGCAGCTCGCTCAAATTCCTCACCACCGGCGGTGGTAAGGGAAAATGAGCACGAAGGCAGCATGGAGGCTAATGTCGGAGAAATATTCCAGAAGACTGATGGTGTTCTGGCCAAAATGAGAGCTGCAACTCTCAGGCAAACGAACGTCAGCTCGGAAATAAAAGATGGCATGGCGGTGCTCCAGGATGCCCTGGACACGTTAAAAAGCTTGTGGAGCCGGAAAACATGCACAAAAAGAATGGACAGCGGAACTCAAACGGAGATCCCAAGAAAAATGAGAGACTGTGCTGTCCAGACAGGCGAAAAGAGGGCATTTGATACCACGAAAGCCCAAAAAACGATGACTGTGATGCTGCCAGAAATAGACACAAGTGGAATGCTGAAAAGAGGAGCTACTAGCCCGGCGGAAAAAGCGGCCATACCTAAAAAGAAGAAAGAGAAGGAAATGACTCCTCCACTTTCCGCCAACGTACAGCAGTGGACAGAAGTAAAGAGGAAAAAGAGGAGGGCCAGGCGAAGAACAAAAAATCTTACAGCCGAAGAGCCTAAGACAAAAGTACCTGAAGCTTCCCAAGATAAAGTAGCGGTAAATGCCAAAAAATTAAGAACCAAAGGACGTCGGCCCGCCGTTACCATCAAGCCAGCGGAGGGTAAATCATATGCGGATGTCCTAAGAAGCATCAAGGCGAAAGTTAAACCGGAGGAAACAGGTGCGGAAATAAAGGCAATCCGGCAAACACGGGATGGCAAGGTTCTTCTTGAAATCACCGGCCAGAAAAGCTTGGGAAGTTTCACAAAGGCCCTAGAAGATGCAGTGGGCACTCTAGGTAGCGTGAAGAGCATCGTACAGATGAGGTCCGTAGCAGTGAACGATTTGGACTGCCTTACTGAGCGGACTGAAGTGGAGCAGGCACTGAGGAGGGATCTCGGAGATGTCGCAGTAATGAGGGTTGGTCTTACAGCGCCAAATTCGAGGTCACAACTGACAGCCATCGTTGAACTTCCTGAGCAAGCTGCCGAAAAGCTGCTGAAGCAGGGAAGGCTCAAAGTAGGATGGGTTTCTTGCAGGGTTACGTCACGGACCGATGTCAAACGCTGCTACAGGTGTCTAAATTACGGTCACGTGGCTGGTTCTTGCAGGGGACCTGACCGAAGCAAAGCCTGCTACCGCTGCGGAAAGGAGGGTCATGTTGCTAAGGCCTGTAAAGAAAAGGCACACTGCATACTCTGTGCCGAAGCGGGTGTGCAACAGGAAAGTCTAGGCCACACTCTAGGCACAGGGTTATGCAAGGTGTTCAGAGACGCTCTGAGAAAGGCCAAAGAGACTGGAAAATGATCAGCGTCCTCCAGGCAAACTTAAATCGTAGCCGAGTGGCAGATGACCTCCTGCATCAGCTTGCTCGGGAGAAGAGTTCCGACATACTGCTCATTAGTGAGCAGTATATGGACAGAACCACTTCTTGGTTCTCGGACGAGCTTGGTACGGCGGCCATTTGGATACCTGATGCAGCGAAAATCCCGGTACGAGAGCATGGGCGCGGGCGTGGGTTCGTCTGGGTTAAATACGCGGATATCACATTTATAAGCGTCTATCTGACACCCAACGAAGTCATAGCGGATTTCCGAGCGAAATTGGCGAACCTTGAGGATACGGTTTTGAACACGACGGGTCGCGTAGTGATTGGTGGCGATTTCAACGCTAAGGCAACCGAGTGGGGAATGCCCTACCCTGACTCAAGGGGAAGCGAGGTGTTAGGGTTGGCATCCAGAACCGGTTTACTTGTGCTGAATGTCGGCTCGACATCTACTTTTCGTCGACCGGGGTATTCAGAAACCATTCCCGACGTATCCTTTGCCTGTGAGCGCTTGGCCGCTTTGGTCGAAGGCTGGCATGTGATCGAGGACTACACGGGCAGTGACCATCAGTACATTGTATTCGTGGTCCGTGAGAGGCGGCAACTCCAAAGAACAATAAATAGCAGACCACAGCGCTGGAACATGGGGAGAATTGACGAAGCGGTATTTGCAGCGATCATCCGGGGAGGTGTCCAAATGCAGGTCGAGGGGCAGCCTGCAACCCCTCACCAGGCAGGGCCGTTGGTGGATGCCACTCTACGTCAAATCACCCTAGCCTGCGACCGCTCAATGCCTCGGAGGCGAATTCCTCATGGAAAACAGCCAATGTACTGGTGGACAGCCGAGATAGCTGACCTCCGGAGAGATTGTCTCCGACTGCGGAGAAAGGCTCAGAGAGCTAGAACGGAGGAGGAGGTTAGGATCAGGTCCTCGGACCACAAGGAGAAAAAGCGCCAGTTGCGACGTGCAATCAATCACAGCAAGGCGAGATGCTGGGAAGCACTGAGAGAGGATATAAACTCAGATCCATGGGGCTTAGGTTACAAAATTGTAACCCAGAAAATTGGGGCACTGAAAACCCCTCCGCCCATGGACATGCGGACCACAACGCGCCTAGTTAAAGCCCTCTTTCCAGTGCATCTCCAGCGAGCTGCTAGAGTATACAACCGGGATGGCGCTTCCCCGTTTACAATGGAGGAGCTGGAAGTGGCCATCCAATCTCTCAAGGTCAAGAAGGCCCCAGGTCCAGACGGTATCCAAGGAGAGATATTAAAGCTGGTTTTTCGGTATAATCCGAATATTCTGTTGAGTATGTACAATGCCTGTCTCTCAGCGGGAATTTTCCCCAAGTGTTGGAAGACAGCTAGGCTGGTACTAATCAGCAAGGAGAAAGGAGACCCGGAGCTGCCTTCCTCATACCGTCCGCTCTGCATGCTGGACACTGCGGGAAAGGTTCTTGAGAAGTTACTCAAGCCAAGGCTGTTGTCTGCCATCGAGGCAGCTGGAGGTTTGTCTCCGCGTCAGTACGGTTTCAGGGCTGGTCGTTCCACAGCAGATGCCATTGTGGAAGTCACATCTGCGATGAGCAGGGCCGAGGACCACAACCATTTCTCACGTCGTATAGTCCTCCTTGTGACTTTAGACGTGAAAAATGCGTTTAATTCGGCCAGATGGAGCGACATGCTCCAAGCTCTAGAGCAGGAATTTCGTATTCCGGAATATCTGCTAGGAATGATCAGCGACTACCTTGACGACCGTACAGTACTCTTCGATACGACTGAAGGACAAGGGAGTATCACTGTCTCTGGAGGTGCAGCACAAGGTTCAATCCTCGGTCCCGACCTTTGGAATGCCGCATACGACAGTCTGTTGCGATTAAACATGCCGGATGAGTCAATGCTGGTCGGATATGCGGACGACGTTGCCGTGCTGATAGCAGCGCGAAACGTGGAGCTCGCCCAATTGAAGCTCAATCAGACCATGCGGTCCATCCTTTCTTGGATGGACAGCCGCGGACTGTCGTTGGCATTGAGCAAGACGGAGGTCGTAGTGCTGACAAAAAGGAGGATGAACCTTGAGCTCCAGATGCGCATCGGCGAAGAAGAGGTGCAGACAAGACGGGCGGTAAAATATCTCGGCATCATGATTGACAGCAGGCTAAATTACTTTGAGCAGATCAAGAAGACTGCTGACAGGGCCGCAAATGGCGTCATGGCGCTGGCTCGATTGATGGCCAACATAGGTGGACCAAGATCGAGTCGGAGGCGGCTACTGATGTCCGCGGTCCAATCAGTCTTGCTGTACGGTGCCGAGATATGGGGTCATGCTATCGCAAAGGAGTGCTATCGGATAAGGCTGGGTCGGGTCCAAAGGCTGGCGGCGTTGCGAGTGGCGTCTGCTTACAGAACTGTCTCGGAGCCAGCTGTCCTGGTTATCGCTGGCGTCATTCCAATTGCCCTACTCGCAAGGGAGCGTCAGGCGATATACCGGAGAAAGGCCGAAGGAAATATAGAGTCAGTGCAGAAGGAAGAGCGGAATCGCACGCTTCGGCAATGGCAGGAGAACTGGGAACTGGAGGAACGAGGGATATGGACGAGGCGGCTCATCGGGGAGGTTACCCCATGGGTAGAAAGACGACATGGAGAGGTAGATTACTACTTCACTCAGCTGCTGAGTGGACATGGATACTTTCGGGCCTATCTGCACAAGATGGGGAAGGCACGTTCAGCGGAGTGCATATATTGCCACATGCACGATGATGCTGAGCACACTTTTTTCATCTGTGAAAGGTGGGCTCGAGAGCGTGTGCAGCTAAGGGAAGTTGTACCGCGGTTCTCTCCGGACACAGTGGTGGGCCACATTTTACAGGGTAGGGGAGCGTGGGACAGTTTGTCACTCTTTGCGCAGAAAATACTGCGGAAAAAGAAGGTGGACCTAGACACCACAGAGGTCCAACCTACAGACTTTGGCTAGGCAGCAGCCTTCAAGGCGATGGCATTGGACCTAGCCCGAAGTAATGTGACAAACGGTTCCAGGCTAGTGTCCGTGGAGAGCGGGAGGTTTTTTAGTCGGTATGCCCAATATGGGAGACTCCGACATTTGTTGGACGCACGTGCGCCCTTCATCCATAAAGGATTTTCCCTTCTAAAAAAAAAAAAAAAAAAAAAAAAAATTATTATTATTATTATTATTATGGGAGGTAAAGGCTGGTATATGGTCTCAGACAAACGTTCTACCAACGGACGTCTTGAAAAAAACTGGGAAACGCCTACTGTAATTATCAGCTCTGCCAGCAAATCCTAATCTCACCTCCTCGAAGGTAGGTAACATAGTTATCTGCCGGGCACCTCCTGGTAACATACTTAGTATGGCTAACGAGATAGGGTAAAAGCGAATATTTGGCGCTCTAACTAAATAAAACACGTTGGTGCAGGACGGGCGTGTATTACTCGTACAAGCGCGAAATGCTCGAAATCCAAGCGCGTCTGTATTCGTAGCGAGCGGCGACTTGGTCGGCGTCTGTACTCCATGTTAGGAGCGGCCGGAATTAAAAACGGAGATGAGTAACTCCATAAAGACTCAGTTTATAAATATGCAATGGATAAAACAATATATATAAATACCCCAGGTGGTAATCTAGCTATGCTAGAGAATCCATCCTCCAAGGAGGCCGATCCCACGGATTCTGGGGGGGATCGCTTATTGCTAAAAAATAAATCTGTGCCAAATGACCCGGCTAGCAACCGGCGCTTAGAGGTATGCGGGCCTCTAAGTGTTAAATATGTTACCGAAGAACAGAAGAAACAAAAGCAGCAACCAAAAATGGGAAGTTACCCATTTCAAAGAAGCAACAAAATAGCTCGTTCTCCAATTAAAGGAGCATCAGCCGAACTCACTAAATGCAGTAAGAAACTGATCATCATACCAGAAAAGACGGTAAATGGAGGAACGCCGAAAGAAGGTATACACAAATTATCAGTTTCCCAAATTGAAACATCAAGGAAAATCCCTGAAGATATGGAGGAACAGCAACTTCAGAAAATACAACATCTGACAGAAATCATGCTGCAAGCTGCTGCCAAGCAGAAAAACATTAGTATGGACATCAAAAATGGCCTAATAAAGTTACAGGAAGCGATAGAAGTAATTTTCGAAGGCAGAATCCAAAGGAAGGAACAAACGAAAAATACCAGCGAAATCCCCAGCATAGGAGAGCAAAATGCAGCATTAACCTCCTCAAATGGTAAGAAACGAGGCAGAGAGATCTATGCAGATGAGCATGGTCACACTGACACCCCTCCTGCATACAAGAAAGGAAGAGAAGCAGAAGAAAGTGGTTGGACACTTGTGCAAACTAGAACTTCAGCGCAGCGACAACCCAGATCGAACGAAGGTAAAGTACTGCCAGGAAAAAAAGAAGCAGCGAGTAGCCAAAGAACACGGAAGAGAAGAAGTAAGATGTCACACTCGGAAAAGCAGAAGAGTACAAGGCCCCGATCAGAAGCAATACTGATAAAACCCACCACAGGGAAGACTTACGCTGAAATCCTAAAGGAAATAAAAGGAAGGGTAAACCCTGAAAAAACAGAGATCGAAATCAGAGGAATCCGCAGAACTCAAAATGGGGATGTGCTGCTGGAAATGGGGAAAGGCCCGAAAGAAAAAGGTAAATTCACCAAGGAGTTACAGGAAGCTCTAGGGACTTCGGCTAGTGTAAGGAATCTCACACCAAAGACTGCGATAGAGATTAAAGACTTGGATTGTGTAACAACCATTGAGGAAGTTCAAAAGGCTATAAATAAGGAATTAACGGAAGTTGTCGAATGCAAAATACATTTGACAGCACCAAATGGCAGGGAACAGATAACTGCGGTTGTAGTTATGGAAGAAAGCGATGCCAAAAAATTACTGGTAACATCGAAAATAAAAATTGGATGGATCAGATGCAGAATTAGGGAGAGAACAGAAGTTAAGCGATGCTACAAATGCCTTAACTTCGGCCACTTAAGGAGGCAATGCAAATATGAAGATCGTAGAGACTGCTGCTACAAGTGCGGACAAAAAGGACACACAGTCAAAAACTGTAAGCAAAAGGCAAGGTGCTTTTTGTGTGCAGAAATAAAAGCAGAAAGTCTGGAGCACGTGTCAGGATCCGGTTTGTGTAGAGTGTTTCGAACTGCACTTGAGGAGAGTAAAAAGCATAAAAATAATTAAGCTCTTACAAGGTAATTTGCACAGGAGCAAAACGGCCGATGATCTACTTTTACAGCTCGTCCGAGAAAAGAATATCGACGTAGTAATTATCAGCGAGCAGTACAAAAATAAAGATTATCAGAATTGGTTCTCGGATGTCACAAGTACAGCAGCCATCTGGGTAGTAAATCAAGGGAAAATACAAATTAACAGCCATGGAGCCGGAAATGGGTTTGTATGGATCACAAACGGCAAAGAAACAATAATAAGCTGTTACCTAACTCCAAATCAAACGGCACAGGAATATCGACAGAAAATGGAGCAACTAGAAGATAAGATAATAGAACTAGGAGGAAATGTAGTAGTCGCCGGTGACTTCAATGCTAAAGCAGTGGAGTGGGGATTGCCAGTTACAGATAACAGGGGAAGGCAAATTTTGGAAATGGTAGCAAGACAAAATTTAATTGTGTTAAACTCAGGAAATACCAGCACATTCAGGAGACCCGGGTACACCGAAACTATACCCGATATATCCCTAGCAACAGAAGAACTTGCTAACAACATAGAAAACTGGATGGTTCTAGAGGATTATACTGGCAGCGATCATCAGTATATACAATTCGAAATATGCACGAGAAGGAGAGAAAGAAATCGCAACAACCAGCGAGAAGGTACATGGAACGTCAATAAGCTGGATAAAGAAAAAATGGCCGGTGTAATAAGGAGAAATCTAGAAAGAGTAATGCAAGTGCCACAGAACGAAACAGGCAGAGAACGAGCAGAAGCAGTGGTGAAAGTTACTATGGACACCATCGCAAGAGCTTGTGAAGAATCAATGCCCAAGAAGTTTGGAAATAGAAACAGATGCCCTGTATACTGGTGGACAGAAGAAATAGCGGAATTGAGAAGAAAATGTTTGCGTCTCCGCCGCATAGCACAGCGACAGAGAAATGGAGCAGCAGAAACAAGCAAAATAGAGGAATATAGAATAGCGAGAAAAACGCTCCGAATTATAATAAAGAAGAGTAAAATGAAAAACTGGAAAAGTTTGTGTGAAGAAGTAAACAATGATCCCTGGGGACTTGGATACAAAATTGTAATGAAAAGAATCAGAGCACCAGCATCAGAAAATCAGCTAGAAGCGGACGTTATGGAAAATATTGTAAACACACTTTTCCCTACACACCCTAGAAGAAATGTATTGCAGAGGCACGAAGAACCAGGAGAAGCCCCAATTTTTACACAAATAGAACTAGAAGATGCAGTAAAATGTATGAAAAACAAGAAAGCCCCCGGACCTGATAGAATACCAGCAGAGGTCATCAAATTAGTAGCTTCGAATAATCCACAAATGATGCTGAATATGTATAATTGCTGCCTAAAAGAAGGAGTATTCAGCAAAAGGTGGAAAGAAGCAAGACTGGTTTTAATTGACAAAGCTAAAGGAGTAAGAGGAGCAGCATCGTCATACAGGCCACTATGTATGTTAGATACGGCCGGGAAACTCTTCGAAAGGTTAATAAAAACAAGACTGCAAGCAGCAATTCATACAGCTGGTGGATTAGCGAACACACAGTTCGGGTTCAGAAAGGGAAGGTCGACTGTTGACGCTATCAAGGTGGTAACAGAAACTGCGGAAGCCACACGAATGGAAACACATCACTCGAGAAAAATAGTTCTACTTGTTACCTTGGATGTCAAAAATGCCTTTAATTCGGCAAGATGGACTGACATCATAGACGCATTACAAAATAAGTTTACTATACCTACGTACCTTCTGAAAGTTCTAATAGATTACTTAAGCGAGCGAAGATTGATATACAACACGGTAGATGGAAAGAGGATAAAGGATCTTACGGCAGGAGTAGCACAAGGATCAATACTAGGACCAGAACTATGGAATGTTCTGTACAACAGTCTATTATGTATGGAAATGCCTGAAAATATACAGCTAGTAGGTTATGCTGATGATATAGCAGCTATTATAACGGCACGGGATATAGCAGAATCACAGATTAGGCTGAATCAAGTTATGAGAAGAGTGTATAGTTGGATGAGGGAACATAGATTAGAATTAGCAACGGCAAAAACAGAAATCGTTATGCTAACTAAGAAAAGAATACCAACTATAATTCCAATGCAAGTAGGTCCAGAAACAATAATGACCAAAGAATCAGCAAATTACTTAGGAGTTACTATTGATACAAGGCTAACATTTTGGCAACAAATCCAAAAAGTAGCAGATAAAGCAGCAGAAGCTACAATCAAGCTAAGCAAACTTATGGCAAACATTGGAGGACCCAAACCAGAAAAAAGACGAATCATTATGAAAACCGCAGAATCAATCCTTCTATACGGAGCTGAAATCTGGGCACATGCGATGGACAAGAGGTATTGTAAAAAACGCATAGCAGCGGTGCAACGAAGAGGGGCTCTCCGAGTCGCGTGCTCCTATCGAACAGTTTCACATTCGGCGGTCATGGTAATCGCGGGCGTGATTCCGATTGATTTGCTAGCGCAAGAACGAAGAAATATATATATAAGGGATCAAGCAACGAGCCGAGATGTCATTGTAGCAGAGGAAAGAAGGTACACGATGACAAGATGGCAAGAACACTGGAGTAATGATCAGCACGGGCGATGGACGGCTAGATTAATCCCACAAGTAGAAGTCTGGTTTAACCGACACCATGGAGAAGTAAATTTTTACATCACTCAGTTCCTATCAGGCCACGGATATTTTCGATCCTACCTCTACAAGATGGGCAAAGTAAACAATCCAGGATGCAGTCACTGCAGCGCAACACATGACACAGCGCATCACACTTTTTTCGAATGTGATTTAGCAGAAACAGAAAGAGAATCTTTAATAGTAGCAGTAGGAGAATTAACATCAGAAAATATAATTTCTGTAATGCTTGAAAACCAAGAAAAATGGAATGCAATAGCTAAATACATAGAATTAATACTACGCAGGAAGAAAGAGCTCAGATATTTAGAGGACCTAGAAGAAGAATCATAAAAGAAAATTAAAAAAAAGGAACAAGCACGGCCCAACTTGAAGTAATGCGAAAGCGGTTCCGGGTTGGTTTCACCGTGGGAAAAGGAGGTGGTGTATTTGGTGAGTAGACCGAACAAGATCATGGGAGTCTCACATACCCTTGAAGTGCGGACCCTTCAAGATACCTATAAAAGGTTTTCACCACCGACCTACGAAAAAAAAAAAAAAAAAAAAAAAAAATTATTATTATTATTATTATTATTATTATTATTATTATTATTATTATTATTATTATTATTATTATTATTATTATTATTATTATTATTATTATTATTATTATTATTATTATTATTATTATTATTATTATTATTATTATTATTATTATTATTATTATTATTATTATTATTATTATTATTATTATTATTATTATTATTATTATTATTATTATTATTATTATTATTATTATTATTATTATTATTATTATTATTATTATTATTATTATTATTATTATTATTATTATTATTATTATTATTATTATTATTATTATTATTATTATTATTATTATTATTATTATTATTATTATTATTATTATTATTATTATTATTATTATTATTATTATTATTATTATTATTATTATTATTATTATTATTATTATTATTATTATTATTATTATTATTATTATTATTATTATTATTATTATTATTATTATTATTATTATTATTATTATTATTATTATTATTATTATTATTATTATTATTATTATTATTATTATTATTATTATTATTATTATTATTATTATTATTATTATTATTATTATTATTATTATTATTATTATTATTATTATTATTATTATTATTATTATTATTATTATTATTATTATTATTATTATTATTATTATTATTATTATTATTATTATTATTATTATTATTATTATTATTATTATTATTATTATTATTATTATTATTATTATTATTATTATTATTATTATTATTATTATTATTATTATTATTATTATTATTATTATTATTATTATTATTATTATTATTATTATTATTATTATTATTATTATTATTATTATTATTATTATTATTATTATTATTATTATTATTATTATTATTATTATTATTATTATTATTATTATTATTATTATTATTATTATTATTATTATTATTATTATTATTATTATTATTATTATTATTATTATTATTATTATTATTATTATTATTATTATTATTATTATTATTATTATTATTATTATTATTATTATTATTATTATTATTATTATTATTATTATTATTATTATTATTATTATTATTATTATTATTATTATTATTATTATTATTATTATTATTATTATTATTATTATTATTATTATTATTATTATTATTATTATTATTATTATTATTATTATTATTATTATTATTATTATTATTATTATTATTATTATTATTATTATTATTATTATTATTATTATTATTATTATTATTATTATTATTATTATTATTCCTCTGCACGATTGCCTACCTCGTCGCGGTGCAGAGGCCGAGTATGGGCAAAGAGTCTTGGGACCCTGTTCAAAGATGAGACCTGAAACCAAATGGCAATCAACAGGGCCGGATTAAGGTGTCATACGTACCGTGCCGATAATCAGCTAGGCTGGGGGCCCTGTATAAAAACTAGCCCAGTCGCAAACGGTGTCCTCAGATATCTGGCAGCCTCTGAGTGTAAAAGCCTTACCCCCGTATGGGAGCTCTGCGGGGGCGGACCGATTTTCTCGCCTTACTCGTGGGAACAAAATATGAATGAAAGAAAAAAAAACCATACTGAGACGATGAAGAAGATGGAGAAGGATGAAGGTACTTCAAGAAGGGGATTTGAGGAGAGCCCATCAAATAGTCCTTTTAGACGGTGCCCGGTATTACTGCGTACACCTCCAACTGCAGCTCGCTCAAATTCCTCACCACCGGCGGTGGTAAGGGAAAATGAGCACGAAGGCAGCATGGAGGCTAATGTCGGAGAAATATTCCAGAAGACTGATGGTGTTCTGGCCAAAATGAGAGCTGCAACTCTCAGGCAAACGAACGTCAGCTCGGAAATAAAAGATGGCATGGCGGTGCTCCAGGATGCCCTGGACACGTTAAAAAGCTTGTGGAGCCGGAAAACATGCACAAAAAGAATGGACAGCGGAACTCAAACGGAGATCCCAAGAAAAATGAGAGACTGTGCTGTCCAGACAGGCGAAAAGAGGGCATTTGATACCACGAAAGCCCAAAAAACGATGACTGTGATGCTGCCAGAAATAGTCACAAGTGGAATGCTGAAAAGAGGAGCTACTAGCCCGGCGGAAAAAGCGGCCATACCTAAAAAGAAGAAAGAGAAGGAAATGACTCCTCCACTTTCCGCCAACGTACAGCAGTGGACAGAAGTAAAGAGGAAAAAGAGGAGGGCCAGGCGAAGAACAAAAAATCTTACAGCCGAAGAGCCTAAGACAAAAGTACCTGAAGCTTCCCAAGATAAAGTAGCGGTAAATGCCAAAAAATTAAGAACCAAAGGACGTCGGCCCGCCGTTACCATCAAGCCAGCGGAGGGTAAATCATATGCGGATGTCCTAAGAAGCATCAAGGCGAAAGTTAAACCGGAGGAAACAGGTGCGGAAATAAAGGCAATCCGGCAAACACGGGATGGCAAGGTTCTTCTTGAAATCACCGGCCAGAAAAGCTTGGGAAGTTTCACAAAGGCCCTAGAAGATGCAGTGGGCACTCTAGGTAGCGTGAAGAGCATCGTACAGATGAGGTCCGTAGCAGTGAACGATTTGGACTGCCTTACTGAGCGGACTGAAGTGGAGCAGGCACTGAGGAGGGATCTCGGAGATGTCGCAGTAATGAGGGTTGGTCTTACAGCGCCAAATTCGAGGTCACAACTGACAGCCATCGTTGAACTTCCTGAGCAAGCTGCCGAAAAGCTGCTGAAGCAGGGAAGGCTCAAAGTAGGATGGGTTTCTTGCAGGGTTACGTCACGGACCGATGTCAAACGCTGCTACAGGTGTCTAAATTACGGTCACGTGGCTGGTTCTTGCAGGGGACCTGACCGAAGCAAAGCCTGCTACCGCTGCGGAAAGGAGGGTCATGTTGCTAAGGCCTGTAAAGAAAAGGCACACTGCATACTCTGTGCCGAAGCGGGTGTGCAACAGGAAAGTCTAGGCCACACTCTAGGCACAGGGTTATGCAAGGTGTTCAGAGACGCTCTGAGAAAGGCCAAAGAGACTGGAAAATGATCAGCGTCCTCCAGGCAAACTTAAATCGTAGCCGAGTGGCAGATGACCTCCTGCATCAGCTTGCTCGGGAGAAGAGTTCCGACATACTGCTCATTAGTGAGCAGTATATGGACAGAACCACTTCTTGGTTCTCGGACGAGCTTGGTACGGCGGCCATTTGGATACCTGATGCAGCGAAAATCCCGGTACGAGAGCATGGGCGCGGGCGTGGGTTCGTCTGGGTTAAATACGCGGATATCACATTTATAAGCGTCTATCTGACACCCAACGAAGTCATAGCGGATTTCCGAGCGAAATTGGCGAACCTTGAGGATACGGTTTTGAACACGACGGGTCGCGTAGTGATTGGTGGCGATTTCAACGCTAAGGCAACCGAGTGGGGAATGCCCTACCCTGACTCAAGGGGAAGCGAGGTATTAGGGTTGGCATCCAGAACCGGTTTACTTGTGCTGAATGTCGGCTCGACATCTACTTTTCGTCGACCGGGTTATTCAGAAACCATTCCCGACGTATCCTTTGCCTGTGAGCGCTTGGCCGCTTTGGTCGAAGGCTGGCATGTGATCGAGGACTACACGGGCAGTGACCATCAGTACATTGTATTCGTGGTCCGTGAGAGGCGGCAACTCCAAAGAACAATAAATAGCAGACCACAGCGCTGGAACATGGGGAGAATTGACGAAGCGGTATTTGCAGCGATCATCCGGGGAGGTGTCCAAATGCAGGTCGAGGGGCAGCCTGCAACCCCTCACCAGGCAGGGCCGTTGGTGGATGCCACTCTACGTCAAATCACCCTAGCCTGCGACCGCTCAATGCCTCGGAGGCGAATTCCTCATGGAAAACAGCCAATGTACTGGTGGACAGCCGAGATAGCTGACCTCCGGAGAGATTGTCTCCGACTGCGGAGAAAGGCTCAGAGAGCTAGAACGGAGGAGGAGGTTAGGATCAGGTCCTCGGACCACAAGGAGAAAAAACGCCATTTGCGACGTGCAATCAATCACAGCAAGGCGAGATGCTGGGAAGCACTGAGAGAGGATATAAACTCAGATCCATGGGGCTTAGGTTACAAAATTGTAACCCAGAAAATTGGGGCACTGAAAACCCCTCCGCCCATGGACATGCGGACCACAACGCGCCTAGTTAAAGCCCTCTTTCCAGTGCATCTCCAGCGAGCTGCTAGAGTATACAACCGGGATGGCGCTTCCCCGTTTACAATGGAGGAGCTGGAAGTGGCCATCCAATCTCTCAAGGTCAAGAAGGCCCCAGGTCCAGACGGTATCCAAGGAGAGATATTAAAGCTGGTTTTTCGGTATAATCCGAATATTCTGTTGAGTATGTACAATGCCTGTCTCTCAGCGGGAATTTTCCCCAAGTGTTGGAAGACAGCTAGGCTGGTACTAATCAGCAAGGAGAAAGGAGACCCGGAGCTGCCTTCCTCATACCGTCCGCTCTGCATGCTGGACACTGCGGGAAAGGTTCTTGAGAAGTTACTCAAGCCAAGGCTGTTGTCTGCCATCGAGGCAGCTGGAGGTTTGTCTCCGCGTCAGTACGGTTTCAGGGCTGGTCGTTCCACAGCAGATGCCATTGTGGAAGTCACATCTGCGATGAGCAGGGCCGAGGACCACAACCATTTCTCACGTCGTATAGTCCTCCTTGTGACTTTAGACGTGAAAAATGCGTTTAATTCGGCCAGATGGAGCGACATGCTCCAAGCTCTAGAGCAGGAATTTCGTGTTCCGGAATATCTGCTAGGAATGATCAGCGACTACCTTGACGACCGTACAGTACTCTTCGATACGACTGAAGGACAAGGGAGTATCACTGTCTCTGGAGGTGCAGCACAAGGTTCAATCCTCGGTCCCGACCTTTGGAATGCCGCATACGACAGTCTGTTGCGATTAAACATGCCGGATGAGTCAATGCTGGTCGGATATGCGGACGACGTTGCCGTGCTGATAGCAGCGCGAAACGTGGAGCTCGCCCAATTGAAGCTCAATCAGACCATGCGGTCCATCCTTTCTTGGATGGACAGCCGCGGACTGTCGTTGGCATTGAGCAAGACGGAGGTCGTAGTGCTGACAAAAAGGAGGATGAACCTTGAGCTCCAGATGCGCATCGGCGAAGAAGAGATGCAGACAAGACGGGCGGTAAAATATCTCGGCATCATGATTGACAGCAGGCTAAATTACTTTGAGCAGATCAAGAAGACTGCTGACAGGGCCGCAAATGGTGTCATGGCGCTGGCTCGATTGATGGCCAACATAGGTGGACCAAGATCGAGTCGGAGGCGGCTACTGATGTCCGCGGTCCAATCAGTCTTGCTGTATGGTGCCGAGATATGGGGTCATGCTATCGCAAAGGAGTGCTATCGGATAAGGCTGGGTCGGGTCCAAAGGCTGGCGGCGTTGCGAGTGGCGTCTGCTTACAGAACTGTCTCGGAGCCAGCTGTCCTGGTTATCGCTGGCGTCATTCCAATTGCCCTACTCGCAAGGGAGCGTCAGGCGATATACCGGAGAAAGGCCGAAGGAAATATAGAGTCAGTGCAGAAGGAAGAGCGGAATCGCACGCTTCGACAATGGCAGGAGAACTGGGAACTGGAGGAACGAGGGATATGGACGAGGCGGCTCATCGGGGAGGTTACCCCATGGGTAGAAAGACGACATGGAGAGGTAGATTACTACTTCACTCAGCTGCTGAGTGGACATGGATACTTTCGGGCCTATCTGCACAAGATGGGGAAGGCACGTTCAGCGGAGTGCATATATTGCCACATGCACGATGATGCTGAGCACACTTTTTTCATCTGTGAAAGGTGGGCTCGAGAGCGTGTGCAGCTAAGGGAAGTTGTACCGCGGTTCTCTCCGGACACAGTGGTGGGCCACATTTTACAGGGTAGGGGAGCGTGGGACAGTTTGTCACTCTTTGCGCAGAAAATACTGCGGAAAAAGAAGGTGGACCTAGACACCACAGAGGTCCAGCGGTTCTCTCCGGACACAGTGGTGGGCCACATTTTACAGGGTAGGGGAGCGTGGGACAGTTTGTCACTCTTTGCGCAGAAAATACTGCGGAAAAAGAAGGTGGGCTCGAGAGCGTGTGCAGCTAAGGGAAGTTGTACCGCGGTTCTCTCCGGACACAGTGGTGGGCCACATTTTACAGGGTAGGGGAGCGTGGGA